>OX327015.1:18238077-19598911 GCA_946800695.1 Geum urbanum | reverse complement strand
ACCTATATAACAATCATGGTCCACTGTACATAAGCTGTGATTCACTGTTCCTAAGAGAAGGGGTATTTTTGTCCCTGTGGTGCTAAAAAATCACAAAAACAGGCCAAAGAAGAATCCGTCCAGCTCTCTCTCATCCTGGACCACCATAATCTTTGATTCATCTGGCCTCTAGAGAATTTTTCATTCCCATCTCCACTGAAAGTCTACAGCTTGAAAAGCTCTTCAAGGTAAGTTTTTCGATTTGCTTGAAATCCTCCCTCCCTCTATGCTAATTTTGCTGCCATTTAGGGCGTTGCCTTTTTCGATCTCTTGATTCTCCCTGTAGCACAACAATTCCAGACTTCGGAATGGAATTGAAGTAAGAACCACATGTGATGATATACATGTAATGGGTATATATATAATTGGGTATGTAAGAGTAGACTAACACTTCTGGAGTCAATGATTGGATACATATTGGTGTGTCCCAGACTTACAGTTGTATCAGAGTCTACAATGGTTGTTTCTATATTGTAATGAGTTTCCATGTTATAATGATAGGTTTGGTGGAATCACTGATGTTTTTGGTTTTTGATTTCAGGGAACAACTTTAAAAAGGGCTTTGGGGATGCTGAAGTGAGTTCTTGAGTAGTTGAAGTGAGTTTTTTTAGTATGTTTCTATAGTTTAAATTGCTATATTTCTGGTATTGGTAACTTATAATAGTTGGGTTCAGTGAATGAGTTTTGATGATGTTCAATTGAATTGTTGTTATCAAGAAATTATAAACGAGAATTTCTGTACTGTAATATTATGATGTGACTATAAGCCAATAAACTCGAACGAAGACTGGAATCTAGCGAAAAGAATACATTGTTTAACTGTTTAATCTCTACGTGCCAAGAGTCTGGCACTACCAGAAATTGAGACATTACCGGCGACCTCCCGTGGCCGGCCTTGTCTTTTTTTTTCGCCGGAATTGTCATTCCCGGCGACAAGTCGCAGGCAATGACATCGCCGGAAATCCCCCGCCGGTGTTAACATTGCCGGCGACGGGAAACGGAGTCGCCGGTAATGTCGGAGACATCACCGGCGACTTGTGTCGCCGGCAATGTCAAGACATTCTCGGCGACTCAAGTCGCCGGCAATGTATCGGACATTACCGGCGACGCCGTCGCCGGCAATGGTAGCGCCGCCGTGGCCGGAATTTGTGACATTGCCGGCGACTGAGGTCCATGTCGCCGGCAATGTGTGAAAAAATTTTGAAAAAAAAACGCAGTTCTGGATTGGGCCCAATTCCAGAACCTGCATTGAAAGACATAAACCGTACAATCATACAAGTTCAACAGTACACATAAATGTCCAACGTACAGTACAAATAGCAACGACGATACGAAAATTAACTACAACTACAGGTCAGGGTCCAGGAACTTGCGGGTCAGGGTCGAAGTAATCCATGTACTCATTTGAATTCCGGTGGCTTCCTTGGTCTTGCTCTGGCGTTGACTGGTGCGGTGGTGGTGGTGGATAGCTAGGGAACGGAGGGACCGGGACCGGGGGAGGTGTGGGGAAGGGTTGTCCGGTAGTCTGAGCCTCATACATCGTCCGTATCCATGTGTACATCTGAGCCTGCACCTGTGTCTGCTGCATTTGGTACTCAGCCATCTGCCTCTTTTGCTCCTCCAACTCCCTCTGCGTCCTATGAAGCTCCGCCGCGAGGTTACGACTAGAAGTTGAACTTCTTGACCCGGTAGAGTATTCTGAAGTGTTCTTCAATAGTCCTTCGCCCGCCGTGCCCATTCCCCTACAGTAGTAGGTATTCTTTCCAGTCCCGCACGCTTTTGCCATGATCCGAGCCGCTATCGGAGGATCAAGCGGATCGATCTGAGAGGCATACTGGGTGACTTCTTCCTCGGAGCAGTCAGGATGGTTAGTCCGAGCTATACTCATGGTCACTTCTGCGGTCGCCTCCTCCACTCTCGACTAATTGAAAAGGGAAAATGAACAACGTATTAGCTAACAAAATCTATTTCCATCTTGAAAAATAGTTTTATTAACACATGGAGAGGCGAAAGACTTACCGCTTCTTCAGGGCACTGCGGGTAGAACTTCTGATGAATATACACCAACGGGTTCAGCTCTTGTTGTTGCTGCGCCTTAGTCGACCAACCCATGTAGTTGAGTGAACCTGCATGATGGGCCCTGGTGTTTTTCAATCTATTCGCCCGGTTCGTCTTCGAAATCGCCTTGTTTGATAAACATATGAAAAAAAATTAGTAACCAACTATTTCAATCTGATACGATACATTATGCTTGAAAGATATATTAAGGATGCATACCCGAGCTTTGGGGTGCTCGAAGTGGGCTATCAGCCACAGCCACTCGTACTCCCTAAACCGGAATTCGCTAGGGGTGGAACCTCGGCCTAGCTCCTTGTATACAGTGTAATGGGAAGAAAGCTCGTTCTTCCACTCTTTATACCTATATTAAAACAAGGAAAAAAAGTTAGAGATATTAAAACACTTGATAAACAAAAATCTAACTCGATATATATTCAAATAAGTCGAAGCACATCACCTCATATGTAGTTGACGCTCTACCCACGTGTGAATAAGAACTTCATCCACGTCAAACCACACCTGCAATATGAATATATAAAAGGTAAAATTATATATTTATTCAGACTTAATTAATAAATGTAAAATTTACGTAATGAAAATACGATTTTACTCACACTGAGTGCATTATGCACTTGCATCTTCACGTAGATAGGCACAGATTCCCAATCTGGCCAAAGCATTGGGACCTTGTCCCGCACGATCGCACCGGCCATGCTGACATATTTGCGCGTGGTGTCGAATGCCTCGATCACCTCGCCATCCTCATTGGCCCTTATGGGCGTTTTCCTTCCGCCGGTGGCCTGCTCAAGTCTCTTCCCGGTGCAGGTGCCTCTAGCCCCTTTCCGTTTTCCAGTCCCATTAACGAAATTGCCTAATAATACAATGTCAACAAATTGATATCATTAATTGAACCTATCGCAAGTCTTAAGTAATAATTAAGTAATCAATTTGATGTTAAATAAAATTTACCTGCATCGTTCGTTTGTTGGTTGGTGCACCTCACACTCCAAAGATACACGGGGTCGAACGGGAGGAAGTTATACGCTTCCTCCACGCTCAGGAACTCCGGCCGTCCTTCAATATAAACAGGCATCCCCCTATCATCGAATTCAGGGATGACAGGAATCTCGTCGGGTAGGAAGAGACCGGACGGCGGAGATAGACGAGGCCTGGACGATGAGGCGCCAGCACCACCATGTGTCTCAGATGATTCCCGTGAAATGGGAGTAGGCACCATCCGAATATGGGGCATTCGGATTGAGGGAGTTTCTGATGCCCCCGTTGACTGTCGCTCGTCTGAGGCTCTGCCACCGGAGGGACGTCTGCTGATTGAGCGTCTAGAGACTGAGGCTCGAGGCTCAACTTCCGGTTGCACGGCTCTTGATCGTGCAGCTTCCTCCTCAGCTCGCGCCTCTAGCAAGGCTCTCGTGCGAGCACTCATCATTGGCCCACTGGGCGTGTTGCTAACTGCGGGCGAGGAGGAAGCTTGACTACTGTTCCCTCCACTATTTCGGGAACCTCTCCGAAGCCAATTAGCCGCAAAACCTCCTGGACATCGTAATAGTCATGGATTCGGTAATTAACCGAAACGGTTTGGAACCGGAACCGTTTGAAACCGGAACTGTTTGGAACCGGAACCGTTTGTAACATAACAAACGGTTCCAGTTAGAAACAGTTCCGGTTCCAAACCGTTCCGGTTCCAAACCGTTTCGGTTCTATAACAAATCGGAACCGGAACCGTTTGAAACCGGAACTGTTTGGAACCGGAACCGTTTGTAACATAACGGTTCCAGTTACAAACAGTTCCGGTTCCAAACCATTTCGGTTCTATACCAAATCGGAACCGGAATGGTTTGGAACCGGAACCGTTAGAAACCGGAACTGTTTATAACCGGAAACATTTGTAACATAACGGTTCCGGTTACAAACAGTTCCGGTTTCAAACGGTTCCGGTTCCAAACCGTTCCGGTTTAAAACCGTTCTGGTTCTAAACCGTTCCGATCCCGATTTCCACCTTCATTTATACGATTAATTAACAACTATATCACCTAAATTAAGAACTATACATATTCGATGTGTATATATATATACATCATGCATCTTAATTAAATTTATCCATCACATATTCATCCAAATCACAAACCCTAATTAATTTTCCACATTTATCACACATATATATATCATGCATCTTAATTAGGTTTAATTTCCACATATATATACATCACACATTCATCCAAACCACATTTATACATAATTTTCACATATATATATACATCACTTCATTTTCACATACCTAAATATATATATACATCACATATATATACATTGCATATAAATTTAGAACTTATCACCCTAATTTCCAACTTAGCACCCTAATTAATTTACACATACACATACACATACACATACACATACACATACACATACACATGCAAAAAAATAATTAAAAATTGAGAGAGAGAGAGAGGGAGAGAGAGAGGATCAGACCTGCCATGGATTTCCACCTACAATGCTTTGCCGATCGACTACAATGGTGAGGGGAGGAGAGGAGGGGAGGAGGGGAGGAGGAGAGGAGAGGGGATCGGTGGAGAGGAGGAGAGGGAGAGGAGGAGTAGAGGATAAGGAGGAGGAGTGGGAGAGGAGGAGGAGAGGGAGAGGAGGAGAAATGAAAGGCTCGGACTATCATGCATCTATCCAGAAAACATTGCCGGCGAGTTTCTTATAACTCGTTGGTAATGTCATTACCAACGACTTCAACTCGTTGGTAATGACATTACCAACGAGTTAACTCATTGGTAATGACATTACCCACGAGTTATAAGCAACTCGTTGGTAATGACATTACCAACGACGAGTTAACTCGTGGGTAATGTCATTACCAACGTGTTGCTTATAACTCGTTGGTAATGTCATTATTTCCCGAAGAATATCCGACAACATTTTCCGTCTACGATTTCCGGCTACATTTTCCGACTACAATTTCGATTATCGATTTCTGTATACGTACGATTAACGACTACATTTTCCGTCTACGATTTCCGGCTACATTTTCCGACTACAATTTCGATTATCAATTTCCGTATACGTACGATTAACGACTACATTTTCCGACTACAATTTAGATTAATGATTTCCGTATACGTACGATTAACGACTACGATTTCTGTATACGTACGATTAACGACTACATATATATAGATAAAGCCATATATATGGACCAATTATATTTCTCGCATATAACCGTAATCCGGTAAAAATTTAAGGACAAATTCCTACATAGCCATAAGAATATATACCTGACATTACTCAGCCACCGAAAAATTTCATGCTTATGCTTCGGCTTTACGGTGTACGGAGCTTGCGGCATTTTTCTCTTACCATCTCTTAACCACAAATGTTTCCGCACACCCATTGCTTTAAGATCAATGCGTGCCTTAGGGATGTCTTTTGTTTTCCCCTCCAAGTTAAGAACTGTGCCCACCACACTTTCACACACATTCTTCTCTATGTGCATGACATCTAGGTAATGTCTGATAGGCAACCTGGGCCAGTAGGAGAGTTCCCAGAATATGCTCTTGTGTGTCCAAAACTTATACCTTTCGGGCTTGTCTGGAATTGACGCCACTATGTCAGGATGATTGCTCAGCTGGCCAAAATCGTATTCATTCAACACTTCCAAAATTTCTTCCCCTGTCCATCGCCTGGGTGCCACACCTGTTTCAACAGTCCCATCAAACGCGTCTGGATCCTGCCTAAATGGGTGATCATATGGAAGCCAACAACGGTGACGCATCGAGACAATTTTACTGCAATGAGGACTGCAACAATCAACCGTCATGCACTCTGAACAAGCCCTGTAACCCCTGGTAACGTTGCCCGACAACATACCGCGGGCAGGAAAATCACTGATGGTGCCAACAAGCATGGCATGCATCTGGAACATCTCCTTTTTGAACCTATCGTAAGTGGGGTGGCCACACTCACTCAGGTACTTAAGCTCCTCAATCAAAGGCCTCAAATACACATCGAGACAATTTCCTGGATAACCCGGGCCCGGAATTAACAGAGTGAGCATATTGTATTCCTTCTTCATGCACATCCATGGTGGAAGGTTGTACGGTACCAAAATAACTGGCCATATACTGTATTGAAGACTCATGTTGCCAAAAGGGTTGAATCCGTCAGATGAGAGCCCTAGCCAAACATTTCGGACCTCTGCTGCAAAATGATCAAACTCCCTGACCATGTGCTTCCAAGCCTCTCCGTCGGAAGGGTGTATAAGGGTGTCATCGTCAGGCAAGTTCCTCTCAGCCCACCATCTCATTGCCTCGGCCGTGAAAGCACACATGAACAACCGCTCCAGCCTATCAATAAGCGGGAAATATCGAAGTATCTTCACAGCTTTCTAGTTGCCTGCAGGAGTCAACTTATACCTTTCTGTAAAACATACCGGGCAGGCTTCAAGGTCTTCGAGATCTTTTCCCCAGAAGAGAATACAATCATATCTGCATGCATGAATTTTGATGTAGGAAAGCCCAAGATCTTTCAGGATATGTCGCACCTTATGATGAGTGGTAGGAAGACGATGACCGGGTGGCAGTAGCGAAGCAGTCCACTTCAACCAAGAATCAACAGCTTTGACAGACATTTTGTTCTCCATTTTTAGCTGCATCACTCCCATCACACTTTCAAGAACAGTCTTACTACAACCGTCGTACAACGGAGTCTGTTGCAATGCAATCAGGTTGTTGTACTTGTCCATACCGCTTGTGTTTACATGACCTCCAGGTAATGGTTCGACTAGCTCGATATGGGGGAAACCCTCAACGACGGGAGGGACATTTGGTGCTTCATCAGCAAATACACCGCTCTCATGAGGAAACATATCATTGATTAACATCGATGTTGGATCATAGGATGAACTGCCCCTCTCAGCAAAATGTCCATGATCATAGCGTGGACTGGCCCTCTCACCAAATTGTCCATGATCATGCGGACCCGCTACCGATGTTTCACCGTGATAAATCCAACAAGTGTACTTTTCCCAAAACCCGTATTTACTCAGGTGCCTCTGGACTTTATCAATGGGAAATCGAAATCGATCGCTGAAACACTTACATTCTTTACACGGGCAATAATGAAGTGTAGTGTCTCCACAATTAGCCTTCACAAAATCCACAAAACTCCTAATTCCCTGGTGATATCTGACATCCCATCTTTCGAGGCTCATCCAACTCTTGTCCATCCTGAAAATTCTAACAATTTTACGTATTAATTATATATATATACACACATTCACTACTAATAATCGACGTGATCTCTCAATTCAACTCTAATTAAATCAACACATGCATGCATATGTATATATATATATCGATCTAATCTCTGAATTCGATTCAGTACTCGATGATAGTATTCTCCTTTTTTCAATTCAAAACGTATTTGACTGGGTAGGAGGAGGCTCTGTTAAGCCTGGCTCCGATAACAATACGATAATACCAGTCATTGATTCAGACACAAGATTAACTACAAGCTGTTTTCTCGTTTCGGTGACCGTACATCAACAACATTTCATATATATATATATCTCACGAATTGGATTTGATCAACACACAGACACATATATATATATATACCACATATACGTATATATACACCTACGTACCTATATATATAGCTTCCCGAGTGATCGAGTTTTCGACGCGCGCCTTAATTTTGACAATATACCGAATGATCGATTTCAGAGCGTACGTTTTCCTTCTTTCGATTTCTCTGGATTTTTTTCGCTCAAAATGATTGAATGATCGAGCTGCCCCATCCGGCATCTAATATAAGACACATTGCCGGCGACGGAGTAAGTCGCCGGAAATGAAGACATTACCGGCGAGATTCCGGCGACATTACCGGCGACGGGGTAAGTCGCCGGTAATGATGGACATTACCGGCGAATTTTCCGGTCGCCGGCCTTGTTGGCCGGAATCTCGCCAGTAATGACTCCTTTTCTTGTAGTGTGGCTTATTATTTTATTTTTTTGTTTTTGCAAGGAATATTTGCTCCAGGTTCATTGAAACTTTGGAGAAGGAGCTTACGTTTAGAGGCTTGAGATTATATTTAGAGGCTACAGCTTGCGTTTGGAGGAAAAAGGTACGTTGATCAATACTTTTGATGTGTTTTGAACTGAAGTATTTGTGATAATGTGAGCTGAAGTAAAATGTATGTATGATGTGATGATGGCGATGATGTGAAATAATTAGTAGTCATTGATTCCAGGCTCAGTTATACTGTGAGATTTTGATATATATTGTGAGATTTGGATTTCCGATTAGTATATTGTAGTTTTTGTTCTAGGCTTGAGTATTTGGTTTTCATCTCACACGTGGATATTTTCTCTCTTTGATTGATTTTGTGATTCTATTCGAATGATTACTCTTTTGTTTGATCAACTGATTTTTTCACCACGTTAAATCAATTGATGGTGATTAGGTGGGAAGAAATCAGCAGAAATTTTGTAGTAGTAGATCTCTTTCCCATGTTAATTGAGGCTGTCAACATAGGCATGTTCATTATGAATGAGACTTTGTTCTATGGGTTTGAGTATTTTGGTGTTATATTTTTATTCCATGATTGACTACAGAGTGATATTGATTTTATTATATTCAATTGGTTGCTCAATAGGTTTCAAGGACAATGCATGTGTATGCTTTATAGTTGTGTTTCTTAGCTGCTTCAATCGTATTTAATTTAGCTAATAACTTGCTAGCATAACTTCTGTTGTATAGGTACTAACATCTAATTTAATTGTTAGGTACATAAATGGATCAGAACATGGACTACACCATCCTAAATGAAGAAATCTTGCGACTCTCCGACAAGTTCTCCAACTGTAGATATCTAACGACCAAATAGCTGGAACATCACAGTTCCCATTACCAAATACCCAATCGCTACCTCAATGATCTACACAGCCTCGAGACCATGATTTCAATGACCCAAATCAAAAGGACACAAAAACCTCAAAAGGAACACAATGTGCAAGCATAAGCAAGTTTAAAAGGTCTTTCACAAGAGAAGAGAAGAAGATATAGGGAATAGATATACCAAAGATTGACCTCACTATTGACCCTGAACCTAAGAAATCGAGAGGACGACCAAGGTTTGTAATCTTTGCGCAAACTGTACTTTCATATATATATCTTTCTTTTCACTACTGTATTAATTAATTATGCTTGAATTTAGAAATACACAAAGTAAAGGCCCCTGCTTTATATATGTTGTTAGCATTTGTTATAATTTACCTTAAACTATTATACAGGGAACGCAAGATAAAGGCTCCTGCAACTACAACAATAATAAATAAAAAAAGCGAGGCTAACCTAAAGGAATACCAAGGAACCCACAGAAAAGGTTTGTTCAAAAAATATTTAATACATGAAAAATAAATTTTCATTCATTTTGAATAAGTACTTATACATTCTTTATAGGAAAATTGCCGTTGCCAAAGAAACTCATCAGCCAAAGAAGAAATCGGGTTGGCCATTAAGAAAGCGAAGAAAACCATTGGCAAGCACTGAGCAGCAAGCCACAGTAGCAAAAACACCAACAATGTTCAGCCCCAATGAAGAAAAGGCCACTGACCAGCAAGCAACAACTGCAAAAACATCGTCTAAAGTGAGCTCAACTGAGGAGGAACCCATTTTGAGTTGTACTGGCATTAGAGAGAGGCTCTTCGCCACTAATGTTACCCTCGGAACTATTAAGAGTCTTTTGTTGGAGCAAAACATGTTGATCGATAAGATAGTCTCTCACAATATAATTTGGCTTAATCGCAATCCTTTTTGTCGACCCGCGCTTCAGCGCGGGGTTTACACCTAGTAATGAACTAGCTGTAAGACCACCTGAGGTGGCCTGCTCCTTCATCAAAACCAAAACATAAATTTGAAGACTATCAGCAACTCAAGACTTCAGTCACCTAGTGTTTGCATATGAAAACGTCAATAAACATAGCACAATACGTGTTCATGTTAAAAATATATATAGGATATGTATATGTAAAATTATTATGTAAATATAATGCAAAGCTAAAAAGAGTAATGAAGCATCTAAGCGTCTACAAACTGCAATTGATGTACAAGTAGGAATTGCTTAAGCATTGTCTACCAATCTACCACCAACAAACTAAACCAGTCTTAAGAATATCACGACTTGATTTACGATATTGGAACTTCCATCTGTGCCTATAATTATAGAGGTATTATCATAATAGAACATTAATAGATGGTGAAGGGTATATCGACTGTATTCTAACAATGACACCCTGCATATAAGTATCTATAAGTATCTACAAACTGCTACTCTGGCAGGGAAATCTGCCGGAGTGGCGACTTTTATACATTTAAGAACTCGCATAATTTTATGATTATATTAATGGTGAAAGGCATATGATTATTTTTCGTCCACTCACTCTAACGATTTTATTGCATTTCTCCTGGGCTTTTCGGTTTCCTTTGCCCAGTTTGCAGTTTGGGATCCAGTGTTGCACGTCGACTGTGAGGGCATAGAGTTCGGATCACACTTCAGTTTCTGTAGGTTTCTTGTTCGACCTACTTGATGTAAATGATGTATATAGGCGTCGCTCTGGATACTTATGTTTGTTTTCAGTTGAGTTTACTCCTGAATGATCTGGATTTCTTGTAAACCTTTGGTTTATTATATATATGTTGTTGAGAAATCCGGATGGGGAACGGAGCCCCACGGTTTGGCTTTTGTGGAATATTCGAAGTGTATTTCTTTGCAGGTTCTAAGAATGGTTCACGTATTTCAAAGCAAACTCTGGCAAAAAAAATTTAAGGTCGTGTTTTCGAAGGGGTTTGATTTCAGTTTAAGCAACTAAATCGGAGTCGAGTCCTTTCAGTTGGTATCAGAGCATTAGGTTTCAGGTTCTGTAGACTCTTGTAGTTGTGTTACTAAGGGCATTTGAGAATGTACAGCATTTCGGGAGCGATGACCCAACCGGCCGGCGGATAATCATCAATGCTCTAGAGTGTTGTATATTTTCAAATGTTTGAAGTTCCATGATTACATCTTTTTTGTCCTGTGACTAATATCTTTTATCTTTATGATGCCTCCTCGACGTGGAGTCCGTGTTGAACGGACTGGGGATCCTGATGAGGATCAATGTACGCGTGACTTGCTTATCCTCGACCTTTCTTTAGCACACCAGCTATACCAAGGGAATCTCCATTGTGCAACAAGTGCCACAGACATCACTTTGGTCAGTGTCAGTATGGTCCTTCTACTTGTTACCGTTGTGGCCAGGTGGGTCACTATGCAAGGGAGTGTCCTCAGGGTGGTACTTTTGGTGGTGTTGCGGATCAGAATGTTGAACGTGATCAGGGTATTGCTTCTGGTGATCGTGCAACATAGTCTTCTGGACAGGGTAGTCAGCAGAATCATGGCCAGCGTGGACGACCAGCTGGACAGGCTCGGTTTCATGCCATGTCTCTACGTGAGGACAAAGCTTCTCCAGAGGTTATCATCGATACGTTGTACATTTTTAATCATCCAGTTCTTATTTTACTTGATCCAGGGGCTATGCATTCATTCATGTCATATAAATTAGCATCATTGGCTACTGTACCTGCATCTCCACTCCCTAATTTGTGGTGAGTGTTGTATCCATCTGGCGAGGTAGTGTGTGTCGGGTGAGTATATAGGGATTGTGAGATTTTTATTGGAGGTTATGGGTTAGCCACAGACTTGATGCTACTGGATATTGTGGATTTTGACGTGATTTTGGGCATGAATTTCTTGGAGAACCATTGGGCTGTTCTTGACTGTCACAAGAAGGAGGTTATTTTCAGGAGTCCAGGCATGCCAAAAATCTTGTTTCGGGGTGAAAAGAATACTACTTTGCCTTGTTTGATTTCAGCAATGAAGGTTGATCGGATGATAAGGAAAGGTTGTGAGACGTATCTTGCACATGTGGTTGATACAAGTGTTCGTGTGCCGGACATTGGTGATATTGCGGTGGTTTGCGAGTATCCAGATGTGTTTCCCGAGGATTTACCCGGTGTTCCTCCAGTTAGAGAGATTGATTTTACCATTGAGTTACTTCCTGGTACCGGACCTATTTCGCAGACACCCTACCGTATGGCACCAGCAGAGTTGAAGGAGTTATAGAGTCAACTTCAGGAATTGATTGAGAAAGGCTTCATTCGACCTAGTATTTCACCTTGGGGTGCTCCAGTGTTGTTTGTGAGGAAGAATGATGGTTCGATGAGGCTATGCATTGATTATCGGAAGTTGAATCAGGTTACAGTGAAGAACAAGTATCCGCTCCCTCGGATTGATGATTTGTTTAATCAGCTGAAAGGAGCTTCAGTTTTGTCGAAGATTGATCTTAGGTCTAGATACCATCAATTGTGGATTCGGGAGTCCGATGTGGACAAGACGGCATTTCGGTCACGTTATGGGCATTATGAGTTTCTAGTTATGCCGTTTGGGTTGATCAATGTGCCAGCTGCTTTCATGGACCTGATGAATCGGATTTACAGACGTTATCTGGACAAGTTCGTCATTGTGTTCATCGATGATATCCTGATCTATTCCAGGAGTGTGGGGCAGCACAAGAAGCATTTGCATGCAGTCTTACAGACTTTACAAGATGCTCAGTTGTACGCCAAGTTTAGCAAGTGTGAGTTTTGGCTAGACAGGGTAAAGTTTTTGGGTCACGTGATATCAACTGGGGGAGTCAATGTGGATCCAAATAAGATTGATGTGGTGCTGAATTGGAGCAGACCTACCAACGTGGTAGAGATACGGAGTTTCTTGGGCTTAGTAGGTTACTACCGCCGATTTGTGCAGGACTTTTCACGGATAGCAACACCACTCACCCGTTTGACGAAGAAAGGAGTCAAGTTTGAATGGTCTGATGCTTGCGAGGAAAGCTACTTGACTTTAAAGGAAAAGTTGACTACTACACCGTTGTTGACTTTACCTGACTATAGCAGTGAGTTAGTGGTGTATAGTGATGCTTCGAAGTTAGGCATGGGTTGTGTTTTGATGCAGCATGGAAAGGTGGTGGCTTATGGTTCGAGACAGTTGAAACCACACGAAGTTAACTATCCTACTCATGATCTGGAATTAGCTGTCATTATGTTAGCGTTGAAGAGTTTGAGACATTACTTGTACAGGGCACAATGCAAGATTTACACCGATCACAAAAGTCTGACTTACTTGCGTACGAAGCCAGATTTGAACATGAGGTAGCGGAGATAGATGGAGCTGATTAATGATTATGATTGCACTTTCAAGTATCATCCAGGAAAAGCTAATGTGGTTGTTGATGCTCTTAGTAGGAAACATGGTGCTTCTCTCTTCCATGTACGTGTTGCTAGAGTGTCACTTTTGACAGAGTTACGAGCAACGGGAGTAGAGTTGGAGTGGAATGATGATGGAGCATTGTTGGCCAGTTTCCAAGTCCGTCCGGTACTACTTGATCGAGTTCGTGATGCTCAGGATTCAGATGCCTATCTGCTGAGCAAGAAGAATTTGATTCAAAATAGTGTACCGACCGAGTTTCGGATGAGGAGTGATGGCACTTTGATGTTCATGGGGAGATTATGTGTGCCCAGAGATGAGGATTTGAAGAAGTAAATACCCGACGAAGCCCATTGTTCCGCATATGCTATGCATCCGGGTAGTACAAAAATGTTCCGGACACTTAAAGCTCATTATTGGTGGCGAAACATGAAGAGGGAAATAGCAATGTATGTGAGCAGATGCCTAATTTGTCAATAAGTGAAGGCGGAACGTCAGAAACCGGCAGGTAAACTACAACATTTGGAGATTCCAGTGTGGAAATGGGAGCATATCACTATGGATTGTGTATCAGTTACCTCGTACTTCTGGTGGTAGTACTGGTATTTGGGTGATTGTGGATCGCCTTACGAAGTCAGCTCATTTCTTAGCACTTCCAGGAAAGCTTTATGTGAGCATATTAGCGAAGCTGTACTTGAAAGAGGTTGTGAGATTACATGGTGTACCTGTGTCTATAGTTTCTAATCGGGATAGTCAATTCACTTCTGAATTTTGGCGGGCATTGCAGAAGGCAATGGGGACTAGACTACATTTTAGCACAGTTTTTCATCCTCAGACAGATGGTCAGTCGGAGAAGACTATTCAGACTCTGGAGGATATGTTGCGATCTTATGTTTTGCAATTCAAAGGGAATTGGGATCATCAACTTTATTTGATTGAGTTTGCATACAACAACAGCTATCAGGCTAGCATTGGGATGGCACCTTATGAGGCGTTGTACGACAAACAGTGCCGAACTCCATTATGTTGGAGTGAAGTTGGCGAGAAATGGCTTCTTGGCCCTAATTTGGTAAAGAGTACCATGGAAGACGTTCAAATTATTTGGGACAGATTGAGGGCTGCTCAAGATCGACAGAAAAGTTATTCTGACGTGCAACGAAAGGATCTCGAGTTCGAGGTTGGTGATTAGGTTTTCCTGAAACTTGCTCCTTGGAAGGGTGTTGTTCGTTTCAGGAAGCGCGGTAAACTTCATCCGCGATATGTAGGCCCCTTATGAGATCACTTAGCGAGTTGGTGCGGTGGCATACAGGTTGGCATTACCTTCTGAAATGGCAAGGGTCCACGATATGTTTCATGTATCCATGTTGCGGAAGTACATTTCCGATCTCTCCTATGTGTTGACACCATATCAGCTTCCTTTTGTGGAGGAACCAGTTCAGATACTTGATCAGAAATTCTAGGAGTTGCGGCACAGAGCCATTCCTCTTGTGAAGATATTGTGGCAGAACCATTCTGTGGAAGAGGCTACTTGGGAGACAGAACAGCACATGCGTGAGCAATAGCCCTACCTCTTCAGTTAGCAGGTATGTAAATTTCGAGGGAGAAATTTTTGTTAGGGGGGTGAATTTGTAACAACCCAAATCAGAATGATATGTTAATTGAATTGATTCGCGAGTTTCACGAATAATCGCAGTTTGTCGTAATTAGTCAATATGGCGGATTTGTTTGCGACTAAATTATCGGGCGAGAATTTAATATGAGTTTCTTCATGAAAGTTGAAGTGTACATTATTTCCAGCTCATTGGAGTTTCCGGAGGATTATTTCGAGTTACGTGGAATAAGTTATGAATATTTTTGACCATTGGACTTAGTCGTGTTTATCAGTTTGGTTTCGATTTGTTTTGGACCGTTGATCGTCTTGGGACGTGCGTATAAATATCGGAATAGTCGTAAAATTATAGAAAAGTCACATTTGGGCAGTTTGACCGGAGTTGACCACTGTTGACCGGAGCTCCACCGTGACCGCAAACTGCCGCCATCCAACCCGCCGTTTTCGGCCACTTCCAACCAAGATTTGGGTATGGTTAGAATCCTCTTGTGATTTCCTATCGTTTTGAACTTGATTTTGTGAGAATTGATGGAGATTTGAGGGAGAACGAGCTTGGTGAAGTTTTGGGATTTTGCCGGTTTCGGGTGGTGGTTTCCGGCATGTTTTGGGGTCGTTAGGGTTAGGGGTTTTGCGCCCCTCAACCTATAGATGCTTTTGAGTGGAAGAATTTTGGGTTTGGGCGCCGTTTGGTGCTCGCCGGAAACTCGCCGGAATCCATGAAGGCCATGAGCTTTCGAGCTCGATTCCGACCGGTGTGGGTAGAATTGGAGGTTGGTGTTGAAGGAAAAAGATGTTGGGCTTGAGGAGTAGGTGAGTTATGGGCGTCCTCCGCCGAACAATTTATCCGCAGGACGATATAGTGTATTCTCGGGTTCAGCTGATCCAAAGATATGTGAGGCTTGGTTAGTTCAGGTTGAACGAGTTTGTGAGCGTCTGTGTTTCACTCCTGAGCAGATGACAGTGGCAGCAGTTGGTTTACTTGAGTCTGATGCATACTTTTGGTGGGTTAGCACCGATAGAGTTCCGGTTGATACTCCATAGACTTTGTTCAGAGATTTGTTTATGCGGAGGTATTTCGACCAGGCTACACAGCAGCGGAAGTATGAGAAGTTCACCAACTTGAGACAGGGTAGTATGTCAGTACTTGAGTACCGGGACAGATTTACTCGTTTATCTTGGGTTGAACGAGTTTGTGAGCGTCTGTGTTTCACTCCTGAGCAGATGACAGTGGCAGCAGTTGGTTTACTTGAGTCTGATGCATACTTTTGGTGGGTTAGCACCGATAGAGTTCCGGTTGATACTCCATAGACTTTGTTCAGAGATTTGTTTATGCGGAGGTATTTCGACCAGGCTACACAGCAGCGGAAGTATGAGAAGTTCACCAACTTGAGACAGGGTAGTATGTCAGTACTTGAGTACCGGGACAGATTTACTCGTTTATCTCGGTTTGCTCGCGACATGGTGGCCTCAGAGGAAGCCAAGTGCCGAAGATTTGAGTTGGGCTTGAACCTGAACATCGAGGGGACATTGACTACAATGCCTCGGAACAAATTTGATGAGTTTGTGAGTACTGCACTTCGAGGCGAGGACATAGAGAAGGAAAGACAGATGAGATTCCAGTCTCGACGATTTGAGGAGGGTGGACCGAGTCAGGGACATTCCAAGAGGCTGAGTTCAGACACTTCCGGATCGGCATCATCATCGGGCAGTGGACCATATAGACCACCAGTTGATACAGCTAGACAGAGACAGAGATGGAGGAGGGATCGACCACAGAGACCACAGTCCAGTGGGAGTTCTAGCGGATCCAGCTATCCTTGACGTACCGGTGGCACTTTTGCTGTATCGAGGGAGTATCCATTGTGCAATCTCTGCAACAGGCATCATTTTGGTCCTTGTCAACGAGGCCCTACCATTTGCTATTGTTGTGGCCAGGAGGGTCACTATGCGAGGGAATGTTTCCAGCCTGCTAGTGTTGGTAGACAGGCAGCTCAGAGTTCAGGAGGAGAGCAAGGTACCACTTCTGGGGCTCGACTAGTACAGTCTTCTGGCCAGGGAGGACAGCAGAGTCACCCTCAGCGTGGACGACCAGCTGGACAGACCAGGGTTCATGCTATGTCATTGCGTGAGGGCAGAGCTTCACCGGAGGTTGTTATTGGTACGTTGCATATTTTTGGATATCCAGTACTTACTTTGCTAGATCTAGGTGCTATGCATTCATTCATATCATATAGATTGTCATCTTTAGCTACTATGCCTGCATCTCCACTTCCGGGGTTATGGAGGGTGTTGTATCCATCCGGTGAAGTTGTGAGTATTGGTTGGGTATATAGGGATTGTGAGATCTTTGTTGGAGGTTATGGGTTAGCCACGGATTTGTTGTTGCTGAATATCGTCGATTTTGATGTGATTTTGGGTATGGACTTCTTGGAGACACATTGGGCTATGTTTGACTGTCACAAGAAGGAGGTTGTGTTTCGACGACCAGGTTTTCCAGAGATACTATTTCGCGGTGAGAAGAATACTTCATTGCCATGTGTGATTTCAGCGATGAAGGTCGAGCGGATGATGAAGAAGGGTTGTGTTGCTTACTTAGCTCATGTGGTGGATACTACGGCTGCTGTACCAGAAATTGGTGATATTGAGGTGGTTTCTGAGTTTTCAGATGTGTTTCCGGAGGAATTACCAAGTGTTCCTCCAGTTCGGGAAATAGATTTCACCATTAAGCTTTTACCAGGCACTGGACCCATATCTCAGGTACCTTATCGTATAGCGCCAGCGGAGTTGAAGGGGCTACATATTCAACTTCAAGAATTGCTGGAGAAATGTTCCATACGACCCAATGTATCACCGTGGGGTGCTCCTGTACTGTTTGTACGGAAGAAGGATGGTTCCATGCGGTTGTGTATTGATTACCGGAAGCTGAATCAAGTCACCGTGAAGAATAAGTATCCGTTGCCGCGGATTGACGATTTGTTTGATCAGCTCAATGGAGATTCAGTCTTTTCAAAGATTGATCTCAGGTCTGGATACCATCGATTGAGGATCAGAGCTAGATGTGGCCAGAACAGCTTTCAGATCTCGGTATGGGCATTATGAGCTTTTGGTTATGCCGTTTGGGTTGACCAATGCCCCTACAGCTTTCATGGATTTGATGAACCGGGTGTTTAGGCGATTCCTAGAAAATTTTGTAATCATGTTCATTGACAACATCCTGATTTACTCCAGGAGTGTGGGCTAGCACAAGAAACATCTACGAGCTGTTTTGCGGACTTTGCGGGATAATCAGCTGTTTGCGAAGTTCAGCAAGTGTGAGTTTTGGTTAAATAGCGTGAAGTTTTTGGGTCACGTGATATCTGCTGAAGGAGTCAGTGTGGATCCTGACAAGATTGAAGCCGTGTTGAATTGGAGTAGACCTACCACCATACCAGAGATCAAGAGTTTCTTGGGTTTGGCAGGTTATTATCGGCGCTTTGTGCAAGATTTTTCACGGATTGCCACTCCACTTACCAGATTGACGAAGAAAGGTGTCAAGTTCGAGTGGTCTGATGCATGTGAGGAGAGTTACTTGATCTTGAAGGAAAAGTTGACTACTGCACTGGTTCTGACTCTACCTGACGACAGTGGAGAGTTTGTGGTTTACAGTGACGCATCGAAATTGGGACTTGGTTGTGTTTTGATGCAGCATGGCAAAGTAGTGGCTTATGGTTCCAGGCAGCTGAAACCACATGAAGTCAACTATCCTACGCATGATTTGGAGTTGGCTGCTATTGTATTAGCTTTGAAGAGCTGGAGACACTACTTATACGGAGCTCAGTGCAAGATATACACAGATCACAATAGTCTCACCTATTTGCGTACGCAACCAGACTTGAATATAAGACAACGCAGATTGATGGAGTTGATCAATGATTATGATTGCACATTTGAGTATCATCCAGGGAAGGCTAATGTTGTTGTTGATGCACTCTGTCGGAAGGCTGGAGCCTTATTGTTTCATGTATATGTGGCTAGAGTTTCCATGTTAGCAGAGTTACGGGCTACAGGAGCGGAGTTAGAGTGGGATGATGATGGAGCCTTATTGGCTAGCTTCCAGGTTCAACTGATATTGGTTGATTAGGTTCGGGAAGCTCAGGATGCAGATTCCTATCTGTTGGACAAGAAGACCATGATTCAGAATGGTGTGCCAACAAAGTTTCTATGATGATGGTACATTACTATTCAGAGGCAGATTATGTGTACCTAGAGTCGAGGGTTTGAAGAAAGAGATTTTAGACAAAGCTCATTGTTCTGCTTACGCGATGCATCCCGGCGGTACGAAAATGTTTCGTACACTTCGATTTTATTACTGGTGGCGAAATATGAAGAGGGAGATCGCAGCATATGTGAGCAGATGTCTTATTTGTCAGTAGGTTAAAGCAGAAAGGCAGAAGCCTGTGGGAAAGCTACAGCCCTTGGAGATTCCAGTTTGGAAGTGGGAGCACATCACCATGGATTTCGTGTATCAATTACCACGTACTTCTGCTGGTAACACGGGTATTTGGGTTATTGTAGACCGATTGACAAAATTCGCTCATTTCCTTGCACTTCCAGGGAAGATTTCTATGGGCAGATTAGCAAAGCTATATTTGGCGGAGATCGTTTGTTTGCATGGCGTGCCTGTATCTATAGTTTCTGACCGAGACAGTCAGTTCACCTCAGAGTTCTGGCAGGCATTGCAGTGAGCCTTGGGTACCATATTGCATTTCAGTATAGCTTTCCATCCTCAGACTGATGCGCAGTCTGAGCGGACTATTTAGACCCTCGAGGATATGTTGCGGTCCTGCGTATTGCAGTTTAGAGGAAATTGGGACCAGCAACTGCATTTGATTGAGTTTGCTTACAACAACAGCTATCAGGCCAGTATTGATATGACACCGTATGAGTCTCTATACGAGAGGCAGTGCCGCACTTCATTGTGTTGGAGTGAGGTGGGAGAGCGATGGCTTATTGGTCCTGATTTGGTAAAGAGCACCACAGAAGAGATTCAGATTATCTGAGACAGATTGAAGATTGCCCAGGATCACCAAAAGAGTTATACAGATGTGCGAAGAAAGAGTCTCGAGTTCGAGGTGGGCGATTAGGTCTTCCTGAAATTGTCTCCTTGGCGAAGAGTTGTTCGTTTCGGGAAGCGTGGCAAACTTCGACCACAGTATATCGGTTCGTAAGAGATTACAGAGAGAGTTGGTACCGTGGCTTACAGGTTAGAGTTACCTTCCGAGATGGCTCGAGTACACGATATTTTCCATGTCTCGATGTCCATCACATGTGTTAGCACCACACCAGTTTCCTATTCGGGAAGATTTGACATACGTGGAGGAGCCGGTACAGATTCTCGACCGGCGTGAGCAGGAGTTGAGACACAGAGTCATACCGCTTGTGAAGGTCTTATGGCAAAATCATTCAGTTGAGGAAGCCACTTGGGAAACCGATCAGCATATGCGGGAGCAGTATCCTCATCTATTCACTTAGCAGGTACGTAAATTTTGAGGTCAAAATTTTTCTAAGGGGGGTAGATTTGTGACAACCCGAACCGGAATTGTTATGGTAATCGGGTTAGTCTGCGAGTTTTACGAGTAATTGAGGTTTATCATAAATAATCGGTTAAGCAGTTTTGATCACGACTTAATTTTCGGACACGAATTTGATTTGGGTTTGTTCGTGGAAAATGTAGAGAATTTGATTTCGAGTTCGTGGGAGCTTTCCGAGGATTTTTCGGATAATCGAGGAATATAAAATGAATATTTGAAATTATCGCCGAGTTAGTCGTGTTTATCCATTTGAGTTTGAGTTATCCGAATTGTGGATAGAGCCGAGTCGCGACGTATAAATTGCCGAATAGTCGTAAAGTTATCGAAAAGTGCGAAAATGGGCCGTTTGACCGAGTTGACCGAGCTGGGGCCGAGTTGACCGAGTCAACCCGTGACTGACTCAGGGAGTCTGTGACTCGCCGTCGAGAGGGTCGCCAGAATACGGCGCGGTTGTCGGAAAGGAAGGTATGGTTTTGAAGCTCTTCATTTGGGCTTTCCATTGATGTATATATGGTGGGTTATGGTGGAGGTTTACTTGTTCGATTTTGAGCTTGAAGTTCGCTGGAATCGGGTGTAATGGTGGAGGTTTTTCCGGTGACTTTTTGAAGGGGATTTTGGGTGGTAATGGTTGGGTTCGAGCTAGGGAGGAAGCCCCTTGAGGTTGGGAGGCCGAGGTGGTCTCATGGTGGAGATTTTTGCCGGAGAAGTTTTTCGGCTGGTTTGAGATTTTGTGGCTTTCGAGCGGTTTTCTGGTAGTTTTTGACGGAATTGGAGGATGGGGTAGTTAGGAGATGTGTTGGGCTCGAGGAGGAGAAGAAATCTGGGTTTTCCTCGCCGGGAAATCTCTCTGGTGACGGCGCGCCGCCGCCGGCGGAGCTCCGACGAGGCGTTGACTTTTTGGAATTTGACAAGTTTAATGCCGTTTTGCTCATAATCGGACCCCGATCGTAGCCTTGAGGTTTTCAAGTTGATTTGAATACCGGATTTTAAGTCAAGGGTTTATGTGGAGTATTTGGGGGTTTTCGACGATTATTTTGTATCCAAATTATATGTTTCCGGAAATGGTTGGTTTCCGAGGTGTGGTACAGAGTAATGAATTGTGATTTTGATCAGTTATATTTTGTGATTATTTAGGGGATCGCGATCGTACGTTGGGCGAGGGATCTTCTGCCGGATCTCGGAATTAGCACGTTTGAACGATGTGCTTAACTGTGAGTGGACATATATTTACACTGTCGTAGCGAGTTCTTGATTTCAGTATTTATTTCCAATACATTATTGAGATTATTTATTGTTTTGGAGGTATTGTTTTATATTTTATGGTGATGGCATTTACTTAGCATCGATGCATTGGCTACTCGGCTGATCACCAGTAGTCCAGTTCCAGGGTTGAGAGATTCCCCTGATGTGCCCACTAGGCTTGAGAGATTTGCCTAGTCTATCACCGTCGGGCTTGAGAGATTCGCCTGACCGTCGAGTTTGAGAGATTCGCCTGACACCTCCATTTATTTTAAGAACTCGCATTGTTTTTATGTTATATAAATGATGAAAGGCATATGATTATTTTCGTCCACTCACTCTAATGATTTTATTTGCCTTTCCCCTGGGATTTTCGGTTTCCGTGCCCAGTTTGCAGTTCGGATTCTGGTGTCACACGTCACAGTCGGAGGCATAGTGTTCGAGCTACTTTTCTTTATCAGTAGGTTTCTTGTTTCGCCTATTGCTGTGTAATTATGTAAATATATACTAGAGGTCGCTCTGAATACTCTGATGTTATACTTTCATATGATTTTCCCCAGATTTCTGTAAAATACAGTTTTGCTTATTATTTTACTTTATGATATGATTTTGAGAAATCCGGATGGGATTGGTGCCCACGGTTTGGCTTTTGTGGCATAGGATGAAGTGTGTTTTCGGGTGCAGGTTAATGGTAATTCCACGATATAGTGAAACTCTGTCGAAATTTTTATGGTTTTTGCAAGTTCGTGTTTTCAGAAAGGGTTTGATTCCGGTTTAGGAAACTAAATCGGGGTTGGGTCCTTTCATCGAGATCAAACGTTTGGCGAGGGATCTTCCGTCAGATCTCAGGGCTAGCTTCGCTCTGTGAGTGGACATTTATTTACACTGTCGTAGCGAGTTCTTGGTTTCAGTATTGCTTTCAGTATAATGTTCAGATTGTTTATCGCTTTGAAGATATTGTATATTTTATTGGTGATGGCACTTATTTATTTAGCATCGATGTGTTGTTTACGCGGCTGATCACCCGTAGTCCATCTATCAGGTTTGAGAGATTCGCTTGATATGCCGACTAGGCTTGAGAGATTCGCCTAGTTTATCACCGTCGGGTTTGAGAGATTCACCCGACCTGCTACTCTGGCAGGGAAATCCGCCGGAGTGGCGACTTTTATACATTTAAGAACTCGCATTATTTTATGATTATATTAATGGTGAAAGGCATATGATTATTTTTCGTCCACTCACTCTAACAATTTTATTTTCCTTTCTCCTGGGATTTTCGGTCTCCTTTGCCCAATTTGCAGTTTGGGATCCAGTGTTGCGCGTCGACTGTGGGGGCATAGAGTTCGGATCACACTTCAGTTTCTGTAGGTTTCTTATTCGACCTACTTGATGTAAATGATGTATATAGGTGTCGCTCTGGATACTTATGTTTGTTTTCAGTTGAGTTTACTCCTGAGTGATCTGGATTTCTTGTAAACCTTTTGGTTTATTATATATATGCTGTTGAGAAATCCGGATGGGGAACGGAGCCCCACGGTTTGGCTTTTGTAGAATATTCAAAGTGTATTTATTTGCAGGTTCTAAGAATGGTTCACGTATTTCAAAGCAAACTCTGGAAAAAAAAATTTAAGGTCGTGTTTTCATAGGGGTTTGATTTCGGTTTAGGCAATTAAATCGAAGTCTGGTCCTTTCACCAGTATTTCATCGTGAGGAGCCCCAATATTATTTGCGAATATGAAGGATGGTTAAACGAGGTTACATCTCTTATTGGAAACTGAACCAAGTTTTGGGAAAGAACAAAAGTCCATTACCAGTGGTCGATGATTTATTAAATCTTGATATTCCTTCTTCGAAACTCATTCATTCTTTAAGGAAGTTTAGTTCTGTTAACCTAAAATGTTTTCACTTTTGTTATTTCTTATATTGTTTGTGTTCATTTTTTATTCGTGAACACATTTCCTCGAGAAAGGATACTTTTCGCTTCGTGCCACCATCCTGGAAATGTATTTCTTCTAGTTATTAATCACATGAGTTCGCGGAGGAAAATATATTGTATTCACAATGTACCGGTTGTATGTATGTTATGCCGCATAGATTAAATAGTTCCAGCTTGAAGTCAGATATGAGTTTACGAGCGTTATAGGTGCACGTGAAAATTAGTAGCAGATGGGTATGATTTGAAATTTGCATGTTGCATGATTTCCTAATTTCTTCTAAACGTGATTTGGAGCATCTTATTGATAACTCAGTGTTTATCACGCGCAAAAGTATATGAGGATTTTACAAAGAAGCACGAATTTCCACCAGGGTTATGTTTGGTGACGATGATTTAATTTATTTCTTCCAACTTTATAAAATCTAGATTTCTAATGCTGCATGTTATCGGGAACTGTCACATTTCTTGGAATTCAGAGTACTCTGACCCTTCTGATTAATTTTTATAAGTTGATGATCCGGTGTTAAAGGAATTATAATATCTACGGTAGTATAAAGTGGAAGAGTGAAACAATTAGATTGTTCATTTTTGGGACGATAATTTGATAATAATTTGGCATCCCAATAGTATTTTCAATGGACAGTTATTGTCAATTTACGTGTATATGTTTTGTGGCCTATGCCTAATTCCTTTGGGTATATTGGCTCATGTCAGTAGTAGCTATGTGGTTGTGTGAGCCATATAAGTAAATCGTTGAGATGCAGCTTGTTAGACGCTTAGTTTACAATTCGAGTATTTGAACTCCGAAAATGATCGAGAAAATGCTGAGGTTCAGGTTATGCATTGATATTTGTTCAGACTGCGAAAATATTGGATATTATTGACGTAACAGTGGCGACTATTCAGGAACTTCATATGGAATGCCGAATTTATATCTCCAATTTGTAGTATTGCGATGTCAGTTTGACTTTCTCATTCTCGCCCATAGATTTGGATTAATTTGAGGCTTACTAAGGATATATTCTTTTAAGCCTCTTTATGGTATTGTAGATGTTTGTTGAGGTAGCATGTTCTTTGGAGTTATATATGGTGGAGATATATGGTTTGGTGATCAATATGATTCATGAAATCAGATAAATATTAGTGATTTATATTCATGTTATAGTTATGTTGATTTATGAGCAATCTGGACGGGATGAGGAGCCCACAGTTTATATTATTGAGATGAGATTATTGGAATACTTTCGTTATACAGGTTTTGGGTTTCTTAAGTTTTAGAGGAAGCTATGCCCAATTTTTCGTAAGTAATTTCGAGAAATGTATATGATTTTGAGTTCATTGCGGATCGGCCAATTATCCATGTTGGTTGTGATTTTAAATAGGTTTGTTGGGTCCCCTGTTTGTGATCTTAGTTGTTTTAATATCCACTTTATGGGTGAGTGTCCGTGGTTGGACATCTCAGTCATTTTTTTGTGATGGGTTCTGATGGTGATTTGTGTGTCACTTCTGTGTTGGAACCATACCACTACCCATTTGTTACCTTGGTGGGACCTTGGTCAGGAAATCTTCAAGTATGTCTGGCCGATAGAGTTAGAGTATGTTGGTAAATTTGGCCATTAGTTTTGGCATGGATATCGGAAGCTTTTAAGTATACACATTATTGAATTTGAATTATGTCACTCCTGGTATCAAATTTATTTGGAGTGGTTATTGTGACTTCAAATTTAATGAGCATGACATGTTGATGAAATGTTAGTTTAGTAACAAGTTTATGGATCATGCTGTTAGTTGCGGTTGTTCTTATGAGCTTGAAGTCACTGGCTGGAAGGTTTATGTGTAAATTTAGAAGGCAAATTTTTTGTAAGGGGTGTAGATTGTTATGACCCATAACATCATTATACGATAATCGGAACTTATTTGGTTAGCCGCTAATTAATTACGTTAATGGTCGATGATAATTAGTTTTTACCGTTGGTAACTTTTGTTGGTGTTTCGTCAAGATTTTATTGATTTTATTTTTCTAGAATTTTCTTAGGATAAAGTTGTAGAGTTTGTTGATACGAGTTCGTGGCCACGTCAAGTGTTGAAATCGGAGTTACGACGAAGAAGTTATGGTCAGCGAAAATTTTACAGAAATATTAGAAAACGTTTTTTTCACAAAATTGCGGGTATAAATACGGGTTTCTATTTTGGGAAAGTGAGAAGTTTCAATTTTTGGCAAGCAAGTTGACCCACGTTGAGCGAGCTCACTGACCCAGAATCTCCGCCGAAGGCGATGGTGCGACGGTTTCTGTCCTCCGGCCCTGATTTTTGGTGAAAACACTTGGGTTTCTTCTCCTCTATCAATTGGTGAGTGTATCTCCGACGTTGGTGGCCGGAGGGGGGAGAATCGAGGTCAAGAAAGTGGCAATTTCCAGGTTGATTTTCTCGACGACGGTGGCGGCGCTCACAGCGGCGTTGGATGTCGAACCTAGAGGGGTTTTGAAGCCTTGGATAAGGTAGGTCAATTGCGATGGGTCTAGGACCTTGGCATGGCCAGACGGAGGTAATCGAGTGAATTGATTTTTTCGATAGGTTTTTAGTTTTCCAGCGATTTGGAGGTTTTCCGGTTTGATTTTGATGTTATGTTCTTCATGAATGTTGTTGGGCTTGTTGAGATGAACATTTTGTTATGCAGATTGCTTGATTATATTGACGATGGGAATTTTGGCCTCCACCGGCGGTGGTGCGTGTCCCCACGTGCCGCCGTGCGTGGCGGAGCTCCGGCGAGGTTGGATTTTTGGCAAAATTTTATGTCGTTCCACTTGTAATTTCATGACGAATGCAATGGTGATATTCTTGAATGGATTTTGACTTGATTAATTTAGACATGTGTTTAATTGGATAATAATTAATTAATTTCACAATATTATTAACGGACGATCCGACTATCGATTTAAATTCGAGTTGCTCGATGTTTGGGATTTTTGTTGCGACTCTAAAATTGATTTACAGTGAAGGAATGCAAGGAACTGAATTCGGAATTTGATTAAGTTCGTTTTTAATCAGAAAATATGTTATTGGAGAATGTGAGGTTTTTGACATTATTACTCGTCGGATTACGAGCTTAGCTATTCATTATGAATATCGACAAATAGATATTAATTTTAATCTTGATTTCAGGATTACGAGTTAGCGGGCCGTGTCAGATGATTATTGAGCCGATTAACAGGTTTCGACTTTATGAATATCCCGGCATAGTGCGGTGAGTGGACATTTATTTATTTTCACAGTTGCTGCGAGTTCATGTTTATGCAGATTTACAGTTTCCTGTATTTTATTACAGTCGAGTTTGGATGTATGTTTGTGATGGTTTATTTTGAGCATCGAAGCTTTCACTAGTCGGCTGATCACTGACTAGTCGGGTTAGGACAAACACCCTAGACGATCCCATCACCTTTTATTTACAGTCATGGAGATGTTTCGGGTTAGGAAAAACACCCTGAGCGCCCACCTCTATATTTTATTCAATTTATTATTTTGAACTCGCGCCCACATTCATATTTTATTCAGTTTATTATTTTGAACTCGCATGATTTCACAGAAACCAGTGAAAAGGAACAGATAGAATATTTTATTATTTTACACTGATTTTGAGTTTTTGTCTACTTACGCTAACGTTTTTATGGTTTTACCTGCTTTTCCCTAGGTCTTTTGATTTTTCATGCCCAAGTTGCAGTTCTTTCCTGAGCTAGATTTTGGTCCCCAGAGGCTTTGAGTCCACTGGATTATCATACATTTCTATAGGTTTCGGTCCACTAGCAGTGTATTTTCATATGTTTTATACTACTCCTAGAAGTTGCTCTTGACACTAGGGTTGTAAATATTTTTCAATTTTGCAGTAAATTGTTAGCATTGCTGGTTTATGAGTTTTCAGTTCATGTATTATTGTTCCAGCACTTTAATTAAATTACTTTCTGCACTTTATTGAGAAATTCGGATGGACATCGGTGGTCCACGATATTATTTGTGGGAAATTCGAAGTGTGATTTTCTTGCAGATTTCTTGTAGTCCACTTCGTCGAGGAAACTATGTCAAAAAATTTACAGAAATTAGTAGTTTAAGTCTTGTCGTTAAGGCGTAATCCTAGATTACTAGTTAATCTAGGGTTGGGTCTTTTCATATCATCGAGCATAATTGTTTATTTGAGAAGTAAGGTGTAGTGACATTCATGGACTTCCTGAATCGTGTTTTTCGACTATATCTAGATCATTTTGTGATAGTATTCATAGATGACATTCTCATATATTCGACATCTAGGGAAGAACATGAGAGACATTTGACGATTGTTTTACAGAAACTAAGGGAACACCGACTATTTCCTAAATTTAGCCAATGTGAGTTTCGATTAACTGAAGTCAAATTTTTGGGACATGTGATCTCTAATGAAGGCATTGCTTTGGATTCTTCTAAAGTAGAAGCAGTGCTAAATTTGAATCATCCCAAAAATACATCAGAAATTCAAAGTTTTCTAGGATTAGCAGGATACTATCAGAGATTTATTAAGGATTTTTCCAAGTTAGTTGCACCATTAACGAAGTTAACTCGAAAGGAAGTGAAGTTCGTTTGGAATCATGAATGTGAAGAACCATTTCAAGAATTGAAGATTCATTTTAACTACTGCTCCAATGTTAATCATTCCTGAATGTGGAAAGGATTATATAGTATACATCGATGCTTCTCTGATAGGACTAGGGTGTGTGCTAATGCAATCAGATAGAGTGGTTGCTTATGCTTCTCGACAATTGAAGTCTCATAAAATAAATTACACAACGTATGATTTGGAATTAGCTGCTATAGTTCATGCTCTCAAAACTTGAAGGCATTATCTATATGAAGAGCGATTCGAATTATATTCCAATCATAAGAGCTTGAAATATTTATTTATGCAAAAAGAGCTCAACATGAGACAATGACGTTGAACAGAATTTCTAGAAGACTATGATTTTGGATTACATTATCATCCTGGCAAGGCAAACGTAGTAGCAGATGCCTTAAGTAGAAAATTTCAAGGGTATGCGGCAAGTCTGCAAGTACAAAAATGGAAGATGATGAAGATGTGGCTAGAATATTCAATATGGTGACAAGACCAATTTTGATGGAAAGAATCATTGAGAAGCAACACGAAGACGCTTTATCCATGTCTCTTCATGGCCAGATTACATCTAGTAAACAATAGAAGAATGGAGCTTCAATGAAAATAGTGCGTTGAGATATTTTGGTAGATTATATGTACACGAGATTCCAGAACTTAGAGATGAAGTCCTCCGTGAAGCGCATTACTTATCTTACACAATTCATCCGGGGGGTACTAAAATGTATCACAATCTTCGTCGACAATTTTGGTGGGAATGAATGAAAAAGGATATTGCTATATTTGTGACAAAAGGGTTTTACTTGCCAAAAAATCAAAGTTGAGCATAAAAAGCCACCAAGGACACTTCAACCTTTGCCTATAGAAAAATGGAAATTGGTTCATAATACCATGGATTTTCTATCTGGTTTACCCCGTTCGACTAAAGGCAAAGATGTTATATGGGTTACAGTGGATCGGTTGACTAAGTCTGCGCACTTTTTGCCAGTAAAGACAACAGACTCTACTGAAACACTTGGGAAGTTGTATGTACAAGAGATAGTTAAGCTACATGGAGTTCCTCTCTCGATTGTGTCAGATAGAGACTCCAAGTTTACTTCTAAATTCTGAGAAAGTTTACAGCGGGCTTTGGGTGCGAATTTGTATTTCAGTAGTGCATTTCATCCTCAAATGATGGATAATCAGAAAGAACTATCCAAATCCTGGAGGATATGTTGAGAGCTTGCGTCCTAGATTTTCATGGAAGTTGGGAATATTATTTATCATTTGCGAAATTCGCCTACAACAATAGTTTTCAGTCTAGTATTGGAATGGCACCATATGAAGCATTGTACGGCAGACCTTGTAGATCACCATTGTGTTGGACCAAGGTAGGTGAGACTATTATAATTGGACCTGATTTTATTCAAGAGACTAACGAAAAAAGTGAAGATAATCAGAGAGCAACTATTGATAGCTCAGAGTAGACAAAAGAGCTATGCTGATCGAAGAATGGGACCATTAGAATTTAAAGTAGGTGATCACGTTTTTCTCAAGGTATCATCGTGGAAAGGAATCCAACGGTTTGGAAAAAGTGAAAAATTAGCTCTGAAATTTACTGGTCCTTTCGAGATACTCGAACGAAAGGGAGAAGTTGCTTATAAGTTAGCTTTACCGCCACAACTTTTTGGAATTCATGATGTATTCCATGTATCTATACTTCGAAAGTATGAGCCAGATCCTTCACATATTTTAGACTGAGTTATTTGTAACAGTTTGACCGTTCAATAAAGTTTGACATTATCTATCCTATAAGCATATCAAGATAAAATAATACTTAAGCGGTCGTTATATTTATTTATGGCCTTCAAAATGAGCCGAGATGAAAATCTCATGTACGGTTCTATGGTAACAGTGATGGTATTACCAAGTATAATTATCTCACAATTCAAGTACAATTTCAATCATATTTATCGAGAAATGAATTTTCTGGCAGACATTCTTGCTAAAGAAGGGCACTCCAAAAACTCAATTACTATTTGGTGTAGAAGTTTGCCGCCAGCTTCAACTACGGCTTTTGATTTCGATTTAGGGAATAGTGGTTGTAAAAGGGGTTTTACACTCTAGTTTGCTCTGTTGTTTTTTTCTTTGTAATCGAAAAAAAACATAAGAAGCACATCAACAAAGCACAAGGCATGAGATAGTTATAAGGATGAGAAAGCAACACACCACAAGCCAATTATGGATAATAGTGTGTTGAAGTTTTCATATACCTGCCAGCTTTATTTTATTCGTAAATTTGTCATATAATGGCAAAAGACTACAATGGTAGTTTAGGAACTGACAGGATACATAATCAGATTGGAGAGCAAAAATCTCCCAAAAGAATGGATACATGTTACAGCAAATATCATTATCTTCTTTACGAATGGCAGATCATTCATTCCTTTTTGTAAACTAGTGTTGGGTAGTCTGGACTCCACATGTTATTCTGCACATATTTCTTGATTTCTTCCTGCAATGCAAATCAAATCAATGACTCTTGGCAATCCAGAAGAAGAATCGAGGAATCTGTGATGCTTAGGGATACTCAAAAAGGATGAGTACAAATTCTTTGCAGCGTATAAGGGATAGAATATAAGTTAGAGAGTGATTGTGAACTAAAAGCCCATGTGCCTGACCAATATACTTGGTTCCAATATATCTCATCCTTGTACAGAATATACCTTAATTTGTAGCCCCAATCATTAAAAACTACCATACTTTACAGTAGTAACTTCATTATATGAAAATTAAATTTCTTTGAAAAATAATGTTTCTAGTATAACCCCATTTGTGGCTTCTCCTCCAGCCTCACTTCATGCATACTAGATATATTCCTTTAGTTAATACAATTAAAATGAATCAGATGCACACTTTGTGGAAATTCTTTTATTCTTGACCCGCTTCACAGACATTGGATTTTTCCTTTCTATAATCAATTAAAACTCTGACTATTTTATTCTGACTAATGAATGTATAAAACTCATGACCGACTCTTATCATATTCTATGACGTGTATGGGCTAACTTTTCATTACTTTAGTTGAAAAAGAAAAATTCAGCTGAGTTCCGAAGATATTTTGACATGTTTATTCAGTGTACAAGTATCAGATGGATTGGGAACTTGACCAATGATGATCAAGTATACCTGACTAAGTTTCCGAAGCTCTCGGGCATCCATTTCGCGGTACCCTTCAGCCAGATCTTCATCTATGGCTTCTTTTATTACAGCCGCAGCCACCTCCTTTGTTATATCTCGTATGCTGCAAAACCAAATCATGAACAACCACCTCCAGTACAAATCCTTTCAGATAATTACGAGGGAAATACACAACAAATTAACAGCATTGAATTTGTACCTAGATATGGAAGGGTATATAACCCCTTTGAGAACCTCCTCATCGGTCATGTATGCAGCAAGGCTGTAGTTTTCAACTGACTATCAGAACTCAAAAGAACCTAAAGCATACTTGATTCTGAAATTTATTGTAGGAAGCTGCATTTACCTCAAAATGCATATAACATGATTTGAAACAAGGAAGAAAAAAATTCTGTGTGATTAACTAATACCATACAGAGACTGGTAATGGAATTTGGAAGTACTTAGGTTGCAAAAAGGAAATCATTTCAATCAGTAGGAACACTGAATTTTGTTTCTAAGGTACTAAAGAACTTGCACGAGATGGACATTGCTCTCCAATTAGTTATTCTAATTGTTGACCCAGTACATCGGTGAAGAGAATTTCTTTGATAAGGTTTGAATGTCAATTATAAATATCAGTCATATAATCCAAGGAAATGTCCATAAGCAAAGATTTGCAAGTCATTTTAAATTGAGCTCGAAATATTGATGAGGTCATCCAGTAAAAATTTAATTCGTAAGTGTGAGACATACCACTCTGCTGCCACCTGTAGCATGCCATCACTGATGACTCTAGACCCAGATAAGAGAGTCCCAAGTCCAATACTGCATGAAAGAAAATGAATTTATAAAGAACTAAGAAGATTTAATTTAGATTTGGATTCTCTTTGAACAACTGGAATTGAAAACTAACCCTGGGAAAAGATACATGTTGTTCCCTTGGTTGCAGTGCCCAATATGGCCATTTCCTGTGACATACAAATCTAGTTAGTAACAATTATATATTGGTTATTCCTTAAGACAATGAAATATAAGTTTGTGTTTGATCAAAGGAAATCCCCCAACCGGCATAATGGATCAAGGCTCAAACTCAGCAGTCCTACAAAAAACTACAATCTTTATGAGACGGGACACTTCTACAAATATATAGGTAGGGGTATCATGAGGGATCGAAATCATTGGCCTGACTGTTCCTCCTGGTTTATCAAACTGGTTGGCTATTAAAAGACTGAATAAAGTGAGAAATCTTCTTCTAGCAGTACATTAATATTTCTCTGTTTCTCTTTCGATTAATAAAATCGGTTTTACTTGCAGGATGAAGAACAAAAACAAAAACAAAAAACAAAATTTGCCACATCTGGAAGAAATCTTACAATTGAGAACCCACTTTTTTTTTGTTCTACTAACAAACAAATCTGAAACGAGGAATTATCAGAGAGTGCAGAGAGGAAAAGAAGAAGGCAGGAGAGGACAGAAGAAGAGTTAACCCACACTTTGACAAAGTGGGTTGGCTCAAGTGGTAAGAGCACCACTACCTAGGAAGTAGGCAATTGGGTCCTGGGATCGAGTCACGACAAGCGGGTGGGAGTGAAACCTTTGGTAACCCACACTTTCTTTTGTTCGACTGAAGACAGAAGGGGACAGAAGCTCCATGTTTAACTTTAGGTGCAGTGATTAAAGCTCTTTCACATGGGCTACATGGCCCAACTTTAAAATGCATTTTAGATGATAGGAGACAACCTAAACTAGCAGAATCATCCATGAGTAGAAGAATGAACAATATGATAGTAACATCCAATTTCGGTTTCAAACAGACTCAGATGCAAAAAGTGTGCCTCATAACGACTTGTGTCACACCCCTCCATCCTTTCACTTTAATCACCTTTTTTACTTCCCTTACTAACTATAAGTTCAAACAGTTGTCAGAAGCCAGAGCCACAAGGATAACAAGGTCTACAAATTGAGAGGCAAGACATAATATTGAATTCAAAATACATGAGTATCTAACATACAAAAATGTGCATAGAAACAAAGAAAGGGGTTGGCCTAAAACATACCAAGATCTACGTCTTTGAATGGACTTCCACTTGCAAAAACAACATTGTCCCCCACAATGGAGAATGCTTCTTCAGGAGTGCACTCAGCTACCAAAATCATACAGCATAGGTCAGTGTTATGAACTCATGCATATTCCACCCGATCTGCGAAATTCCATCACCCTCCCAATATAACATAACATAGCAAAATAACTAAGAAGCATACCATTTTTTGTCGGATTTGACATTGCAAAGATGGCTGGTCTAGTTGAAGTTGAACCTTTGAGGGCCTCTAACACCTAAAAGAAAATATCTGCTTGGCATTAACTTCACAGAGAGCGAATGAGATGGATATTATGGGGTATGAATCTTGTAACACAAACACCATTCTCCATCTTCTTTCAAACTTGTAAAATAAAATTGCAAAACTATCTACAAAGAAATATTGAACCAAAAGCTTCAGATTGTGAGTTGAGCCACGTAATTTTATTGAACCTAAAGCATATTCTATTTCTAATCAAATACCTAACAGTATTTTAGAAGAAGCTAAAGAGTCTGTACTTGCCAAGTATCATTAATGTGTGCATATTGATGCTTGAAATACAGATGATCTTGAAAACATGCAAAGGCCATACAAGTCCAAAACTTACAGCAACAAAGCTAAAGAAGTTGATTCTTTCAAAAAAAAAAAAAAAACTACAAAAGTTGATTGAGAGAATGCTAATAGATACCTCTTTCGAAAAAAGTCCCCCTACTGCAGAAAGTCCAAGAAGCACATCGGGTTTGACTTGTTGAACCTGGTTCGGAAAGATTACGAAGACGTGATCATTAGTTTCCAGAACAAATGACATCCATACGATTTAAATAGACAATGCTCTTGGGGAAGACAAAGTGTTATGGAGGAAGGAGAATATCAGGTTACGATCAGCTTGATCAGGGCTCAAGCCCCTCCCATGTAACAAAAGAAAAGAAATTATGGTTCTTGGTAAATAGTTTATAGAGGACTTCGGTATGTTGATAGCTATGTTTTCAGTAAGTTCCATTTAACTGTGTGATCTTGTATGTGCAGAATATGAAAGTATTATATACTAGAAGCAGAAAATTCACGTACCACTTCCACAAGACTAGCACCCTCCCTCAATCCTTGACGTTGTATTTCTTTGGACTTCCTTGCAAACGGACGAGCATCTGGGTCAACATTTTCGCGTTCATCTGTGATCAGACCCTGCATACATAACAGCCAGCTTAGGTATCATTTTTAGCTAGTAAGGAAGCACGTCAAAAGAACACTACGACAACACCCATCAGTTACAATTCACTAATTTGAATGTAGGCAGTACATCCAAAAACAGAAATATTTCCACCACTAGGTTATATGAATCAAACAAGCTATGGCGAGTGGTCCACATACCTTTTAATTATAACCATATGCATATATGCAAGTGATAGAATTGTGAAAAATTTAAGAAGCCCTCCTCTAGTGTCTTTTTATAGTTTGTTTGTTTGTTCTTCATTTTTTTTGGCCTGAAGTCGGCCATAGACATATTCCTCACATCCCAAAAGTAATGTAATACTTTCTGATAATGTTGTTCACTATTAAACTAAGATACATACATTAATTGAGATAAAAAAATCTTCATATAAAGAGTGAAACACCTAATAAAAAGTAAGTAAGAAAACAATGGTCACAAGAATCGACACTCACATTGGCATCGACCACCCAGAATTGTCTGCCTGCACTCTCAAATGCATATTCATTATTTCCTAACATCCTTGCCATTGTTTTCCGTGCAGCATCAAGAACGCCAATTCCTGCACTGTAGCAGTGCAGAGATTAAGCAATGAGAATTTCATAGCATACTTATAAAAAGAAATATTATTCATGGAGATCATGTTACTTTAGTCTGAATATCAGATAGTTGATTATCCTTGGAAAAAAAAAAACTTAACAAAGGGTGATAAAAATCAGCTGGCAAGTCTAACTTTGCATACAAATATATTTGAATGTCATGTATGTATTTATTACCACCCCATCAGAATATACGCAGTCCTTTATATATCCTTTACTATTCAGAACTTAACACTTAACAGATAGAAGTAATCACCTTCCTGCACCTGCAACAACAATCTTCTGTTTAGGGAAGTCAATCATTGATCTCCCTTGTGCCCTTACAGCTCCTAAAAGCCCAGCACATGCAACTCCTGCAGTCCCCTGTAACAAGAGTGGCATGAAATTACACCGAGCGAGAAGAATAAATGTTTGTCCATAAATAAAAACCTAGGATGTGTATTAATGTAGAACCACGGAGATGAAATTTAAACAAAGGTTGCTATCAAGTGTGATATATAATGTCTCAGGTAGATAGTGCTTATAAATCTGGAACCTGTATATCCTTGTGGACTGAATAAAAACTTAACAAAGAACAAATCACAGTACAGAGGCAGAATGAACTCCCAATAATACAACAATTATATCACCCAATGAATTATAAGTAAAGTCAAATTACCTGAACATCATCATTAAACATTCTAAAGGTGTCTCTGTAACGCTGTAACAACTTAAAGGCCCACTTGCTTTGAAAATCTTCAAACTGGACAAAGTGATGTAAGCATTTCAACATGAACAAATGAATTCCATCTTCTACTAAGTAAGTAAACATGTATGACAATTCAAATTACCTGTACAATCACATGCGGCCAACGAGTAAAAACTGCTTCCATAAACTCGTCCACAACAGCAAGATACTCATCACCATCAAGACGATGTCTTTGCAATCCCAAATCTAAAAAGTACAGAATATAATGGTTTCTGAGCTACAGAGATCAGAGAAAATATAAAGGTATGCAAAGCATGAGGGATATAGTGAATGAAATTTAAAACTAATGCTATGGGTGTAAACAGAGATGAGCTGATGCACAAAACTCGGAACTGAAAATTAAATGGCAAAGCATAACAACATAAAAAGAGCGCACCGAGTCTTCAGACATTATAAATGTGTGCATGACATGGTTGTCACACAGATAACTTGGATTGCATCCCTTTGTACTTCCAATTAATTTTGCATTCACTCGATTGCAATATTTCAGTGCGATTAAGTATCAACCATCTTTTGTCTAGCCTTTGACTTGCACATCTAAGAGCCAGACATAATTTAAAGAAATGTTGGAATTGAATCAGAAAAACAAAATATGACTTGTTTATTGCGTTAAATCGTTAAATGTTGTATAATCTCATCCACACCACTGTAGTAGGTTCATGTTTAAAAAGGAATGCATCACTATCGTCCATGTACTGAACCTTTCTATAATGGATAGTATGCTACAGGTAGCACTCCCTCGGCTCACTCAAACTCTATAATGGCAATGAAACCCCAGCTTCTAATTAATTAGATGTAGGTATTATATGAACAACCTAAAGTTTATCTGATGTCAAAAGATACTAAATGCCAATTTTTCCCAATTTGCTAAAATCAAATGAAGGCTTCAAAGATTACAAAAAGAAAATTAAAAAGGAAAGAAAAAATCTTTGAAAAACAGGAATACACTATTATTTTATAACATTTGGTTGCCAGTTTTATTGCCATGTGTATCAGCCCCCACAACCCACCCACCCACCCCTGAGAATGTGCTGCTAGTACAGAATTGTTGTTTGTCCAGAACTGGATAAGTAAAGACTTACTGTTGTTTGTTCTGAACTGGATAAGTAAAGACTTACATAAGGGGTCTTTTAGCAGCTTTTCATTGTTAGTTCCAACATCAATCATCACAGGAAGTACCTGTTAAGTGCAAATTTAGAGTTAAAATGGTGAATGGTGTACAGTGTAAATCAACATGAAGGTTCACAAGAAAGTGATAAATATAGAAGGCCTATGTGGCTATGTATACGTATATAGCCAAGTTGACGATTGTTTGATCATTTAAATGGTGGATGGAAACAAATATAGTGCGCTGGATAAATGCACTATGTGATCAAAAAGGTAATCAAATAGCTAAACTGTTTCCAGTTTGATCCAAAATCTCAAGGAATCATCTTTGAAGTAGAATCTACAATATTGGTGATCCTGATACATATACACACGTCTTTAAACATATTTAAAAAGATACTTAACAGTCCTCTTGAACAATAACAATGAAAAATGTAAATTCCTACATAAATTTCAAAAGGACTGTAGCAGTTACTATCTGCTCTTCAATAGACATTTCTTTACCGATATAATGAAATAGAGGCAAGCTTCCCATAATAGTTTTAAGTATAAATGTCCCTAAAATGCTATGAAAATGAAGCCCAGAAGGAAATACTAGGAGGCACATCTTTTTGAAATGAAGTTTAAACCCCCAACCATCTTCTCTTCCTAAAACGTGGCATGCCTATCTTCACACATTTCAAAATGTTACAGACTAAGAATGCAGGATATGGACACAAACTTGAGTATGGATCCCATACACTTGAACCAGTAGATAAGACAATTTCCAAAAAAAATATCAGGGAGCAAACAGAGCACCTTTAAAGTTAAAAGGCATTCAATACAAATTTGCAATGCATAACTTACAATCTAGGTAGAAGGACTTTGCTACATATTTTCAATGCAGATGTTGAAAAGTGAACTACATCGAAAACCAAATTGAATAATGAGACATAAGTATTACCCTTTGAGGATTTATTCCAGCAGCAGCAACATATAAATCCAGCTTCCCAATTGAGATTCCAATCCCCTGAACTCCAAGGTCTCCAAGACCCAATATTCTGCTCCCATCAGTAACTACAATCATATCAACCTGCAAGCATGTCCCATCACGGTTAAATACATAAAATAAGTGCCACTCATTTTTTGAAACACCACAAATGACATGTGGATATGGTATTGACTTTCATATCCCAGTTTAAGGTGATAATTGATATTAAGATAAGACAAGGGTAATATGGTTAACTATGTCCTTCTATTTACACCTTCAACAACTTCCCCTATGTTATCAATAGAAAATGTAACCTAAAATTGTAACCTGAAGGACACAAGGGGAGGTAGAGAGAGATATATATATATATATATATAGAGAGAGAGAGAGAGAGAGAACAATTAAAAATACATCCTACAGTTGATAAAGTTCTCCGAGAATTAAAACCTGATCAGCTGGCCAATTATAAACCATAGACATCATTTCTCCACGATCTTCTGCACTGAAGTACATTCCCCTCGGTCTTCTAAATAGACCACTGTAATTCTGGCAAACAAGTCCAACAGTAGGAGTGTACACTATAGGTGCATATTCCTCAATCTTGGCAATCAAAACCTATCAAACCAGAAATGAGGATTTATAATCAAGAATGAGGTATCAATAAATGAAAACATTCCAGCATGGCCTATTAGGAATGAGGTACATACCTGTGGGACAAATCACAGAATCTTTTATCATACTTTAAGGCAAAACAAAGAGAACCAAAAAAAATAAAAAAGACTGAATTTATTCATGACAAGACTTGTGAAATGGAAGTTTTTTTTTCCCTTCTTCTTTAGAAGAAAAGAACCAGCACTTTGTCAAGAAATCAAAAGTAAAATACAGACAGGAAGTTTTCCCAAAAAAGAGACTCAAAATGCACAATATATTAAAACTCAATTAGCACTACCATATTTCTTTTACAGCGGAAACAGAACTAAAGTCGCAACTCTCAAAACTCTAACTCAAAGTCAAGCTCTCAAATTTTCCAGTATGAAAATAGCCAACTTGACCCACTCTCTGATCTAAGCTTAAAATATTTAGACTACAGCGTACTTATATCTTCACATAGCTATGTAAAGTTGAGAAGAATTTCAGCGGGAATCAGAATTGTTCTCATAAGTTCTTGGGCTAAATCAGGACTCAACAACTCAATCCATAGCATATATATCTCAAATGCATAGCATCTTTATAATGATTACACACCATATATAAAAATAAAATCCAAGTTTGTAACTTACTTTATAATACATTGTTTCATTTCTGTCATGCAACCTGTTTAGTATCCGCCACATTGCCAGAGCATTTGGATCAGACGGTCCATCCCTTGCTTTATGTTCAAGTGTCTTCAGATCAGTCACTGTCAGTTAATATATTTCAATAGTTATATACCGAAAAAAAAAGTTACTTTATATGTCAGTAAATATGTTCTACAGCATTCCAAAAACACGATTAAAGCAGAGTAAAATATACTACAGTTAATAAATAGAGAATGCACTTCATTCAATATATTGCTAAAGCCATCTTTGATCCTCGACTTTAAAAGACTATTGCAGAAAACGAAAACAAGAGATAACAAGCGCAAGAAATTAATCAAGTGTAACTCCACCTTTCATACTGCCTGCGGCACATAAAGGAAGACTCAAAACACAGTACTTAACTGTCCATGCCCCATCTAAGCAACAGAAAGATCTGTCCCAACAATTTTTTTTCCGTCATACTACTTCTTACAATTATTCAAACATTTGAATAATCAGGAATGGTCCTTCATAAAAAAGGATCAATTAAGTGTGGCTTCTCTTTTAGCATATCAAGGGTTACACAACATTTCAGTTTACACACTACAAATTAGCACTATGATATGCTTGGACACTCAATTATTCATGGGGTCATCTTTCTTCCAAATTTATGGATAAACTCTATAGGGGACGAAAGGGACACACTTTATATGGACGAAAAAGAATCAGCAGATACATATACCAATCAAAATCAAAGCATGTAATAATATGCTTAAATTTTCCAACCCAAAAATAAAATGCAAGCAACAGTGAACTCCATAATATGATGTGAGCATGAAACCTCATGTCGGGTCATAAACTTTATTACCAAAAAGCTTGTAAGGAAACATCCGAAAGTACACAGACACTTACTGAAGCGTTCAATTTGCTGCTCGGACGACATAACATTTGGAGGGAGAAGTCCTCTAAGATCAAGACGATCTCGTTCTGTCATGGAAAATGATGTCCCCTGGTTTCACAATCATTTGAAAACAAAGCAACATTAAAAATAAAAACCAACCCTGTCTTTCAAATCAAAATGTAGCAAAAACGAGAAACAAACAAAATTATGATAAAACAACTACCACAGTTCCCAAATAAGCAAACACCGAAACCATGATCAAGAACCAAATTTTGAGACAGAACACTAGTTGAATTTGATATCTTTATTGCCTAACAATTAAACAATAACTCAATACTAGTTAACCCGTCAATAAAAAGCTTTTTCAAGTTGACCCCCCTTCAAAAAAAACATAATGCAGAAACATGAATGAAAACACAAATGAAAATGTTAACAAAGTTGGTTACTTTGTTGAACCAAGGATCGTGAAGAATGTCGAGACTGCGCTTGTGGACGATGACTGGGCGATGGCCCTCGATGGAGGTGAAGGATCTCGACTGAGACTGCAGGGGATTGCTGCCCATTCTCACTCTCTGCTTTAGGTGCATGATCAGAGAATTCGACACCCTCATCGGAGACTTGAAGTGCGGCATGCCGTCGACTCAACCACCCAGAACGGAAATATTCGAAGCGATCGATCGATCAATCAAGCAATGGCTGTCTGCGATGCATTAGCCATTCAATACCGAGTGAATGATAGAGAAAGAGACTGACCTTTTGTTTTGTTGGGTTACAGTAATTTCATTTTCATGAAAAGAAACGAAAATGGAAAGGAGGCAGTGCAGTAAATACCTTCCAACCCAATTTGGTAAAATTCATAATTGTCTGAATTTTCTGTAGTCAGGTCAGTCAACGCGTCCTTCTGGGCCCATATCCCACTAACGCGCTATTACCACACACAGCCGACACCGTTTGGGCAATTGTGGCAAAGTATTGACTTACAAAAATGTTCCTACTTGGATGAATCAAAAAAAATTAAAAAATGGATTTATGTTCAATACTTTGGATGTTTTCTTTTAGATAAAATGGTTTGGATATTATACTGTAGCAATCGAAGAAACTGTCAATAAATATAAGAAGAGATGCAGGGACCTAAACTTTTCTTGTCAGGTATTTGGACTTCAAAAATTATTAATTCAATATCTTAACTCTTAATTTTGTATCAACAAGGCACATCCGTCTCACTTCAATCTAATTTTCATTTAGTTTAATGACGTGGCCACCAAATTAGCATGTAAAAATCAAAATTGCCCTAATTATCTATTATTTTAGGACAAATAAAAAAAACTCATTTGTGGGACCTCTTTCTGAGAGAACCCAACTCGTTTGTCCTTGTCTAAATAGGCCCAACACTTAAAGCATTTTTTTTTAAAACAAATCTAAGCCTATTCTAAAAAAACAATCTTTTCCAAAACTCCTTATTTTTTTCCCATTTTACCCATTTGTTTCTTTCCTTTTCAAATTTAAATATTTGTTTTTTCGGTATATGTGTTCCAGCTACTCTCTCTCTCTCTCTCTCTCGATCTCTCTGCCTCCAGTGAGCTCACTTTCGATGAGAGTGAGGATAAAGACGCTACCAACCTTGCATCGCTGGAATCTCATCCATATTTCCACCTCTAGTGTGAGAATGGCGTTGCAAATTCGAGCTCGGGTTTGATTCGATGTTTAGTTTAAGTTCATTAACGGTGACAGAGTAAAGCGTGCTCTTTGTGATCAGTCTGCTTTCAATTTCAATATAAAATTAGCTTCTTCATCTCTTTTAATTTAGGGCTTTAATTTATGCTTAGAATGATGTATCTCACTGTTGTTAGTTTTATTCCCTGTTGGTATTGGTTTTGTTTTTTGATATGAGTCATTTGGATCCTCGACGTCGTGAATCAGAAGTTTTGTGTTTATGTGTTTCTATTTGATCAATCTATGATAATTGTATATGAGTCATTTTGGTTCCTCTATTTCGTGAATAATATGTTTTGAGTTTGTGTGTCTCTATTTGACAAATCTATGGTAACTGTATGTGAAAAGAGTATGATACCTATATTTTATGCTTAAGATGCATCAATTTCATTCATTATGAACCATGAAAGAAATCCATGACATTTACATCACAAAATACAACTGATTTCAAGATCTAAATAGGAAAAAGAAAACTAACATAAAAGTTAAGCAAAACCACAATAACACCTACTAATACACAATACAGTATCTCCCACCATAATCCTCTAAGTATCCCCCTATAATACAACAAACAGTTAGAAGCAAGAACACAAAATAGAAAGGAACAAGTGTGTAGACCAAAAATCAGTTGTTGGTAGTGTAGTTGCTGACTACCCTGATGTTACTCTCATAGGCTTAGAGATCAGGGGTTCAATTCCACGTAAAACTGATTTTCGGGTGAATTAAATTTTTAATAATAATAAAAAAGTGTATAGACCAAAGCTTAGAAAGTGAAAATTTACCTGTAGACAAGACTACAACCGCCTATGTTCTTTGGTGAACCCCTCTTCTTCTTCTTTGAAAAAGGTAACAAAACTTTCCTCTCTCCCTAAATTTCACACATCTCGTTAAAACTAATTTTCAAGATGATTGATTTACCTACAATCATTTTCATATGAAACTAATTTACCTACACATTTATCTACCTATGGTTCCTAATCTTGATATAATATACCTATGATTCATATGTTTTTATCATATAATTTATCTATGATGTTTAAAACTTACCTAGTTTATAATATAATTTACCTAATTTTGAACAAATAATAGTATGTATATGTAATTTTTCAGAATTTGACACACTTCTTATCTTCTGTCATTTCACATTTAGTATAGGAGAAACACACACGTTGTGTGTATAAAAGAAAAAGTTTTGAACACAAAATAATTATTTTCTAATCACAGGAAAAGAGAAAAATAAAATACAATCTTGTTCTTTGTAAACTACACATTGATTTGACAAAGAGAGTGGAGAAAAAGCAGGATTTTCTTTTCTTCAAAAAAATATATCTATTTTGTCTATTACAATATTCACCTTCATTTATTTAACACAATCAAAGTTAAAAGGTTAATTTTGGAAGAAATGGACAATTTGGGGAAACAAACCCTCTTTCTATTATAATAGTATAGATTATGATTTATTATTAAAATTTATTCTCATTAATTATGATTGACGGATAACAATTTTGTTTTGAATCACAAACATAATTTAAAGTTTGAATTAAGGCAAAATAGTATAAATGATCACTTATCTTTGCCCAAAACGACAGTTTGGTCACTATTGTATGACATATGTCAAAGTAGTCACTCCCTCTAACGTTTCATTATCAAATTGGTCACTCCCGCTAACTTTTTAGGGATAAAAATATATTTTTATCATTAAATTATATTTATTTACAAAAATACCATTATTAAAAGTTATAAATGGTTATTGATCTTTGCCCAGTTGTATGACATATGTCAAAATGGTCACTCATCTTCGTTCTCCGTCTATCAATTTAGTCACTCCATCTATTTTAGACGTTAAATACTTGATATGTAAGGGTACAAATGTCTTTTTATCATTTAATTTTATTTATTTACAATAATACCATTATTACAAGTTTTAAAAAATTATTAACTCCATTTTTCTCTCCCTCTCTCTCTCCACCCCACAATCGTCGGCCCATGGAGATTGAACCCAAGCCCGAGCACAACACGGAGGACCCACAAACCTCTCTCTTCCCTTACTCTCACCGTCGCCGCTCTTAGATTCTCCACAATCGCCGCCGACCCGAACCCACTTCGGTCAATCACCTCATGGCATCCTCCGCCAAATGAAAGAACCCAAGCGTCGCGCCATCTCTCCCCCGAGCTTGACGTAGCCACGGCCAGCTCCTCCCGACTATCGCATTCGCCTTTAGCTCACTCTCGTAGGCTTCTCACTCTGCCTCGGAGCATGTGGCTTAAGGTGCTAACAAGCTTGGTCGAGGTAGAGATCGATCTATCGGGAATGGATTTCGGTTGCGGTGCTACTACAAATGTCAATCAATGAGCCGTCACCAGTGGTGGCGAGCCTTGGAGGAGGAGAGATGGAAAGGATAATTTTTTATATTTTTTCGATTTTTAGATTATTTTTTGTCAAATGAGGATAAAAAGACAAAAATATCCCTGAAAATAAACAGAATATTCTTTTTTTAACGGACGTTTGAGTTTGAATGACTAATTTGAAAATGAAACATTTGCAGGAGTGACCATTTTGACATATATCATGTGATAGTGACTAAAGTGTCGTTTTGGGCAAAGATTAATGACTATTCATGCAATTTTGCCTTGAATTAAATAGTGATTTTATATTCAATTCTTTTCTAAGTGTGGCATGAGATGTAAATGGTATGAAATCAAGTGGTATTAAAATATTTTATTTGTCAATTGTAATTAATGATTGTCTTAAATCTTGAAAATGTCAAATGATTATATTCTACAAAAAAGAACTGACAATGGTGTTTATCTAATAATTTTTTTTTCTGTGATACCTGAACTTACTCGACTCTATCAACTTGATACTTAAATTTTTAAAAGTATCAATCACATACCTACACTATAAAAACAGTATCTTGGTAGTACCTAGAACTGATTTTCCATCCATATGTGTCTGTTGTTATGACATGGCTAACATGAAATGTAAATGTTAAGGTTAAAATACTAAATTGTTCTTATATCATTATTTTACTTTATATATCTCTATTAATTAAGCAAACTTTCCTTACGGCAGTTGAGAAGGTAGAACTTTCAAAATCCCTCCTTTTATCCTTGGTTTATTAGATTTCTAAACAGCGAAAATATACTGACAATGGGCAAAAAAGGAAAACCAAGGATTGGAAACTGATTCAGAATAAAAATAGGCAGAAGAAACTGCTTGCACTACATGGAAGATTATAGGACGACACAACTTGCTACGGCTTGGGGAGTAACCGTCTTCCCAGGAAAAGATCAAAAGACGACGACAACGTCTCTCTGCGAATCCATCACTCTCCTCAGGGTAATATTCTCTTTCTCTCCGTATTTTTTACCTTGACAGTTTCAGATTCTGAGATATCAAGACGACGACAACGTCTCTCTGCGAATCCATTACTCTCCTTAGGGTAATATTCTCTTTCTCTCCGTATTTTTTACCTTGACAGTTTCAGATTCTGAGATATCTATAAATCTGTTTTCTGTTCCGATCAAGATTTTTACCGTCGGTGAATTCATTGTTCCAACCTACAATTTTGATTTAGGAGATTTTTCCAGTTGCAGACTCAAATGAACGGAAGAGATCTGGTCACCAGCGGCAATACTCCGACAACTTCTTGGAGACGCGTGCCGGAGTACGAGAAGCAGAGGCTCGCGAGAATCGCAGAGAACAAGGCAACAATCGAGGCTCTGGGTCTGCCCAAAATGGCTTCCTCTCTAATGGGTCCGACCCAGAATCTGAGGAATATGAAGAAGAAAGGAAAAGCCAAGTTCTTGGAGGACGACGAAGACTACAGGCCTGAAGAGGAGGGACCCACTTCTTCTGGTGAAGAAGAGGAAGATACTGAGGTCTATTACGACGACGACGACAATTTTTCCGGTGGAAAATCACGTCACAAGAACAAGAAAAAGGTTTGCAATTTACGTTTGTCTGGAGATTTTTTTTCCTGCTACTGCTGGCAATTTTGCAGAGAGAAGACTGCAATTATATATTCATAAGCAGTAAAGATTCTATCTTTATTGAACTGAAGGTGTAAGTATATAGAAAGAACATTAGTCATGGTACTTTTTATTAGTGGCATTAATTAGTGATAGTGAGACTTGGACTATACACAGATGGGTGTAGATGGCTTATTGAGGATGATGCACCAGAAGTTTAAGATAGTATTATAATTGATGTGCTTTGTGAGCGACTTCATCAAATGGACGGTGGCTTCAGTCTGCCGGACTTCAACATCTTCAGTCCAACACCAACTCTTATATCCCTCATCCTCCCCAGGTCTGTTTTGGATTCACTTTAACTTCAATTTTCAAATGTAATCGTTGTTAGTTGAAATTTAATATTTGGGTTTTTAACTTCCCCAAGAGCCGCCGACACTCCCTCCGTCGCCACCTCCGACGACCAGTTCTCCCTCGCCAAGGCTTCAAGCTTAATGTTTGCACCTTTATTTGGGTCTTCTTCTGTTATGTCATTTTGATGATGTAAAGGTTTAATCTTTGACAGGTTTTGTTTGGTACTCTTGGATTGAGCGGTGGGATTATACTCTTATCGTAAGCCCTCTTTTCTTACTGTGGTGAATTATAAATTATCTGATTGTATATGATTATATACATGTATGAAATGTTGGGTTTTGAATTTTTATCAACAGGTATGGTTTTGGAGCATATTTTAATATCCTACCTGGGTCGGAATGGTCTGCGACTATGTTAACATATGGTTTCCCTCTTGCAATCATTGGGATGGCTTTTAAGGTATGATCATCATCTTTTCTAGAACAACATGTAGAAAGTAAGGTTGTGTTGTGTAGATGGTTTATGTTGGCTATTTCACCTATTTGTATTGTGTTATTTGTGTGATAAAGGGAATGAGAAGCGAAAGCAGTAAATTAAGTTGAGTTTTTGCATCGCCAGTGCCATGCTTGACTTACTTGGATGCTCAGAAGTTAAGGGAGACATCTGCTACCCCAATTCTCATACAGGTAAGGTACCTTGGGTTGAGTCATGTGTGGTACCGTCAGTGTCATGGTGAGGAAGTTATTGCAAATGCTTTATTTTCTGTTTTAGTGAAGAGAAAAATTGAAAATTTTAGAAAAATGGTGAGGAAGTTATTGCAAATGAGCAGTTACAGGTATTTATACAGTTATTGTAATTTATCATCCAATTACAACTGCATAAACAATGACTATTCATACTTACTGGAAGTCCACATCTCTTTAAGGCATTAGCTATCGTAATTACTGCCCACTTACTAAGGATTGCAGTAGTTTGCTCCCCTGTAGCATTCCTCAAGCTGTTCTTCGTTGCTAGCATTAGACAATAGAGATCAACATTTGGGTCTGAGAAAGCATCTCCATTGGACACAATTTCATACTTCTCAGTTGAAGAATTAATTTGGAGTCCAAGCATGCTTATAAAAGACTGACAGTAGTTTCCTAGCTCCAACTGCAGATAAAGGAGAGTCATTCGTAAAAGCATGAAACCTGAGAATGCAGGACTATGGTACATACATGGCCATTAAAAGAAATATACTCATCATTATTAAGCCAAGGCACCTCGAGAAGGCTCGCTAACCACGAGTTGCCCCTCTCAATAGCACATGGTAGTAGAGACCTTGAAATTAGGTGTCTCTCTAATGGTCCACCAGACCCTTCAATAAGCCGACAAATTACAACTGCAAGCTGTTCATCCCCAAGGTTTTTTGCACAAATACCGACTGCAGAAGAGATATCACCTCCAAGAAGAAAGAAAGCAACAGCCAACTCCAGTTGATGCCGACCCATCAAGACATATGCATTTTTCATGGCAGCTGCCTTATTTTTCTCCTCCTGTAAAATTAAAATGTGGATGAATATTGCTGAGAAAAGGACGATTAGCTTCACAGGTCTACGAGGTAACCGGTAAAGCAAAGATTGAAATCAGACTGAATGAAACAAGAAAAGTTGGTAGAGAGGGAGAGGTTCTCAAGTAGAATGCCCCCTCCTGTTTTTTGTATGTGTACGAAATATCATTTTATTATATGCCAATTTCTTTACAAGCACCTGAAAATTGCGTGAAAGAAAACCAACTAAGGGCTTATCCTTCTCATCCTTGCTAATTTTGAACAGGCAAGCTAGAAATTGAATTCTATTCAGTGATATGCACAGCAATGCACAATCCTTAGGATCCTTCCTCTTCAGATACTCTAACCTTGCCAATTTCTCTATCTATAGTGAAAAATAATATGTTAACACCGCCTTAAGAAAAAATAAATAACAAAAAAATAAAAATTGGCTTGCTTAAATCATGGAATACATTACCTATCTTATTCTATCAAAAATGCGGAGGGTGAGTGAACAGCTTATACCACTCATACAAGATCTTCATAAACTATGCTTTGATATCTGAACTAACTTCCTCTCAATCAATGTTGTAAAACTTCAATTTAAGACCTCAAGTTGACAATCATAATGATCAGAGTTGCAAACCGGAAATATTAAATGCTTAATGTTTTGTAATAGATTTGATAAATTTGATTAAGAATATGCTTTCGGATTGTATCTATCTACTAACGGAAAATGTTACCAGTTCTCAAACATAACTATAAGGCTATATGTGCACTTTTTTTTCTTTCAAAAAGTTCAATGGGTTAGTTGTAGTCTCGAACCATACATGTTCTAAGGAGCGGTTCTAAGGAGCATATTCCGAACCAATGCAAAAGTTACCGTATTTTTTTTTCTTGAAAGAAAATTATGGTGTTTATGTAGACGCAAGAATACAGTGAAAGCAAGAGGAATTAAATTGAAAATATTTGATCTACTTTTTAAATTGTTGTCTGCTTGACATATTGAACTTGAAATATGTAGAGACAATGGTGATGAAAAAAATTCAATCTAAACAAAGAATTAATAGAGTTAAAATTTATATCGTATATCTTTATCATTCGCATGCGCAAGCGTGACGCACTTCTACACTCGCCATCGTATATATCTATCATTCACGCGCGTAAGCACAACGCACTTCCGCAGGCACCTACGCAGGGCTCATGTAAACTGATGCAACTCTGGCACAACAACAACACTTACTATAGGTATCTTTTTCTATTCCAAATGTATAATCGAGGATGATGTAGGAAGAAATAATCAAACAAGCCAATTTTAGAAAAGGTTTTTGATAATAGCAGGACATGCTTTGTGATAAATGTGAAAAAATAATGTAGCACATGTCACTAGGAGGTGCAACTAAAGCTCGAAGAACTTGAATTAATATACAACATATTGTTGAGACTGAGCATTAGTAAATATTCTTCTGTCATAATCACCTCACACAAACTAAATCATTTGAAACAAGTGTATGACATTCACGTGAGTGTCAATTCAGAATTCCTACCACAATTGTAAGTGAATCATGGCAAGCTTGCATCGAGTGTGCAATTATATCGTCTTAACTTAATTGCCCAAGTTCATTGCTCACGACAGATACTATTGTGCACTTTCAGGCCTATCTCTATTATTCGAATACTGATCTAATTGAGATCTCTATTATTCGAACACAGATCTAAAGAATTACCAATGAAAGTGCATGATAGTATCTGTCATGAGCAATGAACTTGGGCAATTAAGTGAAGACGATATGATTGCACACTTTTAACTATGCCACCGAAAAGTCGCACGCGCGAGCGCGACGCCTATGCGCGTGCAGGAATGCTAGTATATATATATATATATTTCTTAATTTGGTTGGGTCAACCCGACCCAGATTTGCATTAATTTTTTTTTTTTAATTTCTGAAAAACATAGCGTCGGAACTCGGAAACATCCGACCCGATAGACCTCCTCCGAGTCCGAAACATAACGTCCAAGCTCAATCAACTCCGACGACATCGTCTTCGCCTCCAAAGGCAACTCCATCTCTTCTAGGATGAGCGACGGCAATATAGTTGTCTCTATGGATAAGCGCGACGGTAAAACACTACGGTATCTCCCACACCGGTTCTTTCAAAGACGTCGTCCTCGTCAGCCAAGTCAATCGTCTCCACAAAAAATGAACCACTGCCTCGTCATCAGCGTCAGCATCCAATCGTCCTTCTTTCACATTGCCCCAACTCCATCTCTGGTCCTCTTCGTGCCCAATCTGTCCTCGGAACTCGGTCGGAGCTCGGTTCGGGTCTGAAGAGGGGGAGACCGACGTTGTCCGAGCGCCGCGCCTGCTTCGTCCTATACACCATTTGTCAATTCCAATTCGAAAACCCTAAATTTCGTCCGCTTAGTTGAATCTCATACGAAACCCCGGCGCGGCGACGATATCTTCGTCGAGGCAAGAGGAGGAAGCGCACGGCTCGGCAGCGAGGGAGGCGCGCAAGCATTAGTTGAGATCGCAACCCGATCGGGCCAAGGTTGATCGAGGCTGGTGAAGGGATAGGTTCGCCAGGGGGTGGCGTCGAGGGATAGGCTCGCCGGTGTTGGCGGATTGCGATGGGAATCCAGTGTGTGGATCTGACCCGGTTCGAGCTCCCCAATTTTCTCAAGGATCGTTCATGGTCTGGTGGTTTGAGGTTTGGAATGTTATCAAAAGGTCCGAGGTTCGAACTCAGGTTGTGTGAACCTTTTTATCTCTAAAAGGTAAAAAATGTATATGAAATGAACTTATATTTGAAATTAGTTCTAAATGAACGAAAAATTTGTTCCAAGTACCGTAAGAATACGTTATTTGAAAAGATAAAAAAATATAAAGAAATGTATATAAAATGAATTTATATTTGAAATTAGTTTTACAGATGGACGAAAAATTTGTTCCAAGTACCACAAGAATACGGTTTTTGAAGTCTTGCTAGGTATAACATTGGTACTTTCAAAAGTTTAGGTATCAAGTTGATAGAGTCGGATAAGTCCAGGTATCACAGAAAAAAAAATCCTTATCTAATTCACCTTAAGTTGCCACTTCTCATACCAATATGTTAGGGAAAATAGCATAGATCATTAATCTTTTCCTCCATTCGATTACTCCCCCCCCCCCCCCCCCCCCCCACCCCCACGGTCGATGCATGTTGAAATTGAGGTGATGGGGAGGTTGAGGATGGAAGGGGAAATCGATTTCGACCGACTCGACTGTCAGAAGTGGCCGGCCGGAGCAATTCCGATCGGGTCATGATTCCGGTCGAGTTGTTAACTATTCGGGTCGTGGAAATGGGTTCTACCCATTCAGGTAGAAATCGATCAACGGCCCAGATCATAACTAGGATTGATCAGACGATCTAAATTTCAAAAGAGGATAAAAAAGACAAAAATACCCTTGAAAAGAAATATATATTTTTTTAACGGGCGAATGATCATTTTGTATACTTTCGAAAAAGACGAGTGACCATTTTAACATATACCATAAAATAGTTACAATAAAAATCCTTATCTAATTCACCTTAAGTTGCCACTTCTCATACCAATATGTTAGGAAAAATAGCATAAATGGTCACTAATCTTTTCCTCCATTCGATTATCCCCCCATAGTCGATGCATGTTGAAATTGAGGTGATGGGGAGGTTGAGGATGGAAGGGGGAATCGATTTCGACCGGCTCGACTGTCAGGAGTGGCCGGCCGGAGCAATTTCGATCGGGTCATGATTTCGGTCGAGTTGTTAACTATTCGGGTCATGGAAATGGGTTCTACCCATTCAGGTAGAAATCAATCGACGACTCAGATCATAACTAGGATTGATCATATGGTCTAAATTTAAAAAGAGGATAAAAAGACAAAAATACCCTTGAAAAGAAATAGATTTTTTTTAACGGGCGAATGACCATTTTGATATATTTTCGAAAAAGACGAGTGACCATTTTGACATATACCATACAATAGTTACCAAACTGTCGTTTTGGGCAAAGATTAATGACCATTTAAGCAATTTTGCCCCAATATGTTACACCTCAGTTTAGTACAGAAGTGACAACCACTCATATTGGTCATACCACGTATTAAATGTGATTGTGCGGATGTCTTCCTTTTTCATTAGGAGTTGACGGTACCCAAAGCGTAAGTCAATCTTCGAGAATATTTGAGCGCTTCATAGCTGATCGAACAAATGATTATTTCGAGGTAATGAGTTATTCTTAATGGTTACCTTGTTCGGCTGCTAATAGCCAATGCATAGTCGGATAGACCCATCTTCCCAACAAAGGTTAAGTCTATGTGACCCCTTGTAGGAGTGAACTCAGAAGAAAGGTTTACAGTGAAGCGCAACCGAAATTTCGGAGGATTATGCAACTTTGAATAAGTGGCAGATCAATTCCCAAACTTTCGACATTGGATTTATTGATGCGTGACATTAATTTGTGACATTTCTTGTTATTTCCATCAAGTGATGCAATCCACATAGGATTTGAAGCGGATTGGAGAAGATAAAAGATTAAATCCGTTGTTAGTCTTTCATTGTATTTTATACTATTCAGAAGTAATTTGAGTTGCAGACTTATACAAGGCATGCCAAAGTTGGCACCCAACTGTTAGTTTTAGCTACAATTACTATTGTCCACTAGCAAAAATGAAAAAATTTATGTTTTATTTGTTTTGCACAAGGTGCAACATAGGATAAATGTTGAGCTAAAAATCATTGTTTATGGTAAAAATATGATGTTAATATTAGATAGAAAACGCATAGTAGATGGAGAGTTTAGGAAAAGTAATATGTTATTGTAGACAAAAGGGTGAATAAAGTAGTTTATTTGTTGAGAGAAACATTAAAATATATTAAATAATAAAACCACTGGAGAATAGTCGTTACATAGAGAAAACACGGTTTTATGTGCAGATCAATGTCGTCTCCATATAGTTTGAACATGGTTGGAGCATTTAGTGAATAGCTCGCCTGCTATTGCATATGGACATATTCTCGAAAGAGCTGTGAGTAATAAAAAAAAAGGTTCGTGGAATTAAATTGCTTTCAAATTTGTCATTGATTCAAAACCTTGATTTATTCAAACCAAACAAGAATATATCATTGACTCGAATTGGATTGTGAAAATTATGACTTGTGGTCACACAAAATGAAGATCAATTTTTCCGAAACCTTGATATTACTGAGAAATTAAAGTTCATTACTGAGATTAGTGTGATGACTATATTTTGGGATTGTGGGTGATTGTTTGACTCCTTCAATCAATTGTTACTAAGAAGTTAACATCATCTAATTCATACCTACTAAAAAAGACTAATAATTTTAATTCGCTATTGAGAAGCTAATATCGTCTACTATTGAGATTAGTCATATAGTAAATAGAGTTTAAAGGTCTTTTTTATAAATTGTATAAGATTAGAAGTTTTAACTCTAGTTAAAAAGAGTACAAAAGCAAAATATTTAGTAGTAGCACAAGTGTTTGTGGCGCAAGTGCTATTAAAAGAGAAAGAAAAACAAAAAAATATTACAAGAAGGAAACAAAATAACATAAAGGCAACATAATTGCTAAATATGAATTCGAATCTCTTTTTGCTGAGATTTCACAATTACTTATTAGAATTTATTTAATATTGAATATTTATAAGTGTCGTGCTAAACAACGATTGTCTCTGACTTTTTTGTTTAACACTTGTGATTTTTTATTTTATTTTGCCCTCACATGAACAAAATCTTGGCTTTTAAGCTTAATATTGGTGCGACCGTGCATAACCCATTCTAAGGGAGTGAGACCGAGAGACCAAAGAGTGGAGGCACATCTTGTCCCATGGTTGTAGTCGTGGCTGGCCAATGGCATGGCTAGTGTGCTAGGTGATGCCGAATGAGATTACAAGTTCTGAGTTTAGTGGCTTCAGAGATCGAAGCAAGGAGGGTTTTGACTTCATCCAATTGATGTCTTTATGTGAAGTGAGTTGGTGTTGTTTTGGATCGGGATTTCGAGCAAAGAACATGTCGGGTTGCATTGCAGGTTCTGAAATGGTGGTGGTCAGATGCATGCTCCGAGATGAGGATGGGCGATGATGACGTTGGGAGCTATAAAAGATGTCGGGCGACAGGGGGATCGGGTGCACGCTCCCACTCATCCTCTATTTGCTCAGGAGTTGGGTCACCCATAGGCCTAAAAAGAGAGTGAGCGATCCAAGGCCCGAAAAGTCCAAGCCCGATCCAGCCAGAATTTTCACCCAAAAAAATCTAGGCCCGTCCCATAGGACCAATCATGTCTATCCCATTAATTGTATATATTATATATTATTTTATCAATATAAACCTTTAAACTCTCTAATTTACTTTAATATCATTCATTCATATACTAATTATCAATTTGTTTAAACTTATATATTATTTAGTATATATAATTGCTGATATATTTGATAGTTAAACACTACTAATCTCTATGATTTTTTATGGGTAAATTTCACTTTACCTACCTATGGTTTGCTTCAAACATCATTTCACTACCCGTAATTTTAATTTCATCAGTATACTACCTAAGGATGCAAAATTTCATCAGTTTGTGAATTCCATCCCAAAAGTCATTTAAGTGTCCCTCTTTAATAAAAACACATAGAGATTAGTTGAGATATGAGGATGGAAGGGAATGTGGGTAAATTTCACTTTACATACCTGTGGTTTGCTTCAAACATCATTTCACTACCTGTAATTTTAAGATCATCAGTATACTACCTAAGGGTGCAAAATCTGATCAGTTTGTGAATTCCATCCCAAAAGTCATTTAAGTGTCTCTCTTTAATAAAAACACATAGAGATTAGTTGAGATATGAGGATGGAAGGGAATGCGTCATCGGAGCCAAGGCGGAGGAGAAAAGCAAGCTTCTTGTGCTTCATTTTTATTGTGTCGATGAAGTAAACTGATGAGCTTTTGTAACTTTAAGTAGTAAACTGATGATCTTGAAACTACAGGTAGTGAAATGATGTTTGAAGCAAACCACGAGTAGATAAACTGAATTTTTTTTATTTAATTACAAAAAAAAGCTCGGTGCGGCCCGACCCAAAAAGCCCGTGGACTTCAAATTTTTGAAAATCCCGGCCCGAATTTTGGAGACGTTATGCTAAACCCCGGCCTGAGCCCTTGTCGAATCCTAGGTTAGAGTTTATATTTTTTGGTTGTTTTTTTTTTCGCTAAGCCATTGCCAAATCCTAGGTTAGAGTTTCTATTTTTTGGTTGTTGGTGATTTTATATTTCAATGGGTTTGAGTGTGTTAAAGTCTGGTTTAGATTTTCACAGACTTCAATGGGCACGTTTGATAACCAATACTGGCTAGGACAGACATATATAGAGAATGAAACCTGCATTTGGTGTAATCTGGGATAATAATTAATGACACTATGCAGTTCCAAATCCTTCTCAATCTCATGTTTTCTCTCTCTCTCTCTCTCTCTCAATTCATTCCTGGTGTCGCACTTCTGCTACTATTCTGCTCGTGCCAAACACCAATTTGTTTTGGCCGTAGCTCACCCCTCTGCAAGTCCTCATCCCCTTTGAATCCAATCATTTGATTGTACTGCGACAAAGTCCTTAGCCCCTTCAGCTGCTGCAAATCGAGATCCAAATATCACACACACACATTTGTCCAAAGAAGAAACTTGCCACCAAACATGGGTCACAGATTGCAATGGCTACCTTGGCCAGGACATATATTGAGAGTCCTAGCCAGTACAGGTTGGCAAACATACCCCAAGGGCACGTTTGGTAACAGAGAGTGGCTAAATGCCCTAGCCTAGCCCAGCCAATCCAAGCCAAGGTAGAGTAAGAATTTACCATTGTGACTTACGTTTGGTAGAGCAGATAAAGACCACTTTCTCAGGTTTTCTTAGGCCACGTTTGGTTGGCAGGAAAGAAGGGAAAATGAAAGGAACTATATTGTTTCCGGTGTTTGGGACACTCCAAGAAAGGATAGGGAAGGGAAGTCAGTTCCCGAGAGAGACGGAAACCGGGTGGAAACTTGTTCCGTCCACCAAGCCTTGGATTTTATTTCCTTCCAACTTCATAGCAATCATTACACTATTTTTTCATAAATTAATCTTCTCTCTCCTCCTTGTTATTTTCTTTGTTCCCAAACTAGTACCTCATAATCACAATCTATCTTCTTTGTTCCCAAAATTTGCGAGTACCTCATATATAATTGCGATTAACGATCCAAAATCTCCATCGACCCACCATCGTTGCCAAGGCGTCAACCCCAATTTGAAATTTGAGCTTCCACAACTGACTCTGCAACCCTTTCTTATTTGAGGTACTGAATGACCTAATAATCGTAGTCATGAATATTTAAGAGAAAGTAAGAGAGGGATGGATGTGTAATTGGAATTGGGTTGCAGATTCAAAGCTGTTTTTTTTGGCTTTGGATGTGTAATTGGAATTGTGAACTTTGTTTATGGAAGAAACATAATGACTGAGTTTGATACTAACACTGTTATCTGAGACTTTGAACTACTATAGGACTGATCATGGAAGAATCACACGACTTTGAACTCTTTTAAACTACAAACACAAATGTTTTACCAAACGGTAGAAAGGAATCTCAAGGAAAAGTTTTAGTTTCCCTCCCCAAGAAAAAGGAAAGGAAAAGTACCAAATTACTTTCCTTTCCCATATACCAAACGAGGCCTTATATCCATATCTTGAACATCTTCATGATTCTTCATCAACCATAGTCTGAGAAAAAGCTTCTTCAAAACAACCCAGCTTGGTTTATACAATCACATTCATATACCCATTTTTTAAGAACTTTCTCCGCGACCCAAGTTGTAGAATACAAAGAATGATTATCAGATGCCCAGAATCAGAACAATAAAACAAATTGATTAATGGCACTATTCTGGGACAAGGATTAATGGCAATAAAACAATAAAACAACCTTAGTTCATGGGAGAGAGCCTGTAGCCGTTACTAGTACGCAAACTCGCATATATTCCTCTGATACGAAAATCCCGAAATTAACCTTACCGACCCAGCAAAAAAAGCCATCTTCTTCTTCTTCTTCTTCTTCTTCTTCCTCAACATTCATATTCACATTCCTCCGCGGTCGTTGTCTCTCTCCCATTTGGCCATTCCTCCTCCTATTTAAGCAAGAAGCTTCCACAACAACAACGTACTAGCTCCTCCTCATATCCACCGCCACCCAATAGGTATCATTCTCTCTTCTCGTTTCTAATTTCGTACATGAACATTTGCTGATTTTGATTGGATCTGGTTTGAAAAGAAAAGGAAAAATATGGAGGGGAAATGTTTGCGCCTTTGATTTTTGTGTTACTACTACTACTACTTTTTAACTCTTCAATTTGATCTTTTGTCATCTTGGATCTCGTACAATTTCATCAAGAGAAGGACAACATTGACAACCTCCAATGTCTGTTTTACTTTTGCAATGTTTCTTCTGGCAGTTACATTTTTAAAGTTGGAAGATCAATGCTTATGTTTGATTGTGAAGAATTGTCTGGGTGAATATCTATCTTGAACAGGAATCACTTTGATGATCAAATCAACATGTGTTGCCTTGCTATTGACTTGTGTATGATTTTGGTGCGAAATTGAAATAATGCCGATGCTTAAAGTTGTTTTCTTTTGCAAAGGATCCACATGGATAGATCACACAGCAATAAAGCTTTTCAGAAAAGTACTGGGTTAGGGTTGAAGGTTTACTTGGAGTTTTTGTAACTGTCCAAACTACTGTTATGACTTTTGGTGGTATTTTAGTGTGTGTACTGCAAAGATATGTACTGTCTACAATCAGCCATTCACATCAAAGTTTTCTCTTCGGATCTAATTAATAATTGCAATTCATTTGATCATTTTGCAGATCAAATCATCACTGAGCTTTAGTTGGTGCCCATGGGAACAACAATTGATGTCACCAAGGTACTTTGGTTTTAATATTGAACTTGCTAAAAGGTTTTACACGGTGTTTCTTCTGGAAACTTGTGTTACTGCATTCTATATCAGTTTGAGTTCTAAGTTAAGTCATATCTGAAAGCCTTTGAATGTGACTTCTCGTGAGGATATTATTTTATATGGTGTTGAATATGGTTTCTGTTTCAAACACATTCAATTCAGATTTCCAATCATTAAGAATCAATCTTAATTTGAGATAGCTTCATTGGTGTTTATGTGTGAATATTAATTCTCTTGCAGGAGGCTAGTCGAAGCTTAGCCGATATGAATCCTACCATTGTGTTCGTCCTGGGTAAGCAAAAGATAGATTAGAACTTGGTTACCCTCCATGTCCTTGCATTCCAAAGATTCATGGTTATTTGCAAAATGGTAGATTTGTTTCGGCTGCCATGTTTTGTTTTGCTCTATTATTGAAGGCCAACATGTATTTATGATTTTAGTGCTGTGCCGTAAAGTGATAATATTTGAGTAACATTAATTTTTATTTCAGGTTACCCTATCATATTGAAATTGATCGAATATGATAATTGGATTTGCGAAATGATTAATCCTTGTCTGATTTATTACTTGAAATTTTTCTGGGACACAGGACAATGAATTCTTAGGTTTCAGTGTGCTCTATGGTGGAGGTCACACTTGATATAGTTGTTCCTTGTATTTAACAAGATTTAACTTCATAGCAATATAGGGGTTGTATTATATGCCTCTAGAAGTGCTGCAATGCTTGAGAGTACTATACTGTGAAGTATATCTTTGATATACCTTTCTCAGGACATATTTTATTGTCTTATACTACATACTTCCCCTACTTATCTGGTTCTATAGTGCCTGTAGTGACTTTTATCCGCTGTTTCTTTTGATTTCCAGGTGGCCCAGGCAGTGGAAAAGGTACTCAATGTGCAAACATTGTTCAGCAATTTGGGTTTACACATCTGAGTGCTGGTGATCTTTTACGAGCAGAAATCAAGTCTGGATCTGAAAATGGGTATGGTTTAGTTCTCTCTAATGAACCATTTGAAAAGAATGTATTTTCAAAAAATAAATTTTCAAAATTTAACTCATCCAAAATGTTCATTTGGTGGATCTTTAACGGTGATCAAAAATCTTTAGAGAATTCTTGTAATAGTTGCTGAGCGTCTTTTTGCTTCTCAATGTTCTCGGTCAGCATAGAATACAATCCATGAGGTTGTTTTTGTAGTCATGTGAAATACCCTCCTCTATTAGAAGATGTGGTCATGTTTGTGTCTGTATGAGAATTATACGCATTGTATTGTATCAATAGTGTTCTAATAAACTTATAGGAGTAATCATAAAATCAGGTGTGGGGCTACTTGATCTGTAAGGGATGACATTTAGAATAGCTACCTTTATTGTTTACCTTTTTTCACTTTCTGATTCTTGTTATTCTCGTCCTATTATCCCAAGCCCTTTAATGAATTAATACCAACACAGAGCTGTTTGCATACTATTAGGATCTTGACTGAATTCTCATAGATATTATGTTTGGTTGTTGACAGAACCATGATTTCAAACATGATTAAAGAAGGAAAGATTGTTCCTTCGGAAGTAACAATTAAGCTTCTCGAGCGAGCAATGCTGGAGAGTGGTAATGATAAGTTTCTTATTGATGGGTTTCCTCGTAATGAAGAAAATCGGTCTGCATTTGAGTCTGTGGTAAGTCCTTTACATACGTTTTCTTGTGTTCTTTTATGTTCTTAGCAACTATTTATTTATTTATTCTTAAAATCATTGATTTAACTTCTCTTATGGTCATGCAGACTAAAATCGAGCCTTCATTTGTCCTGTTTTTTGATTGTTCTGAAGAAGAGATGGAGAGGCGCCTTTTGAGTAGGAATCAGGTTGGTAAACAATGGTTCTGTGTGTAAATATTTGTACACTATCCTGTTAATTTAGTTTGCCTTTCAATATCAAAGTATAACTTGTTTTCTGTATGTTATTGGAAGGGAAGAGATGATGATAATATAGAAACAATAAAGAAGCGGTTTAAGGTTTTCCTAGAGTCCAGTCTCCCAGTGATAGAGTACTATAATTCCAAGGGGAAAGTTCGAAAGGTAATTCTTTTCAGTGATGTTATTGATATGTTTAGATTATGCCATGTAAATAATTTGTAAGTTAAACAATATGCTCTTGCATGTATGCTGTGTTTACTGTTTTCATGCTCAGATTGACGCTGGAAGACCTATTGAAGAGGTTTATGAGTCCGTAAAAGCCCTTTTCACCCCAAAAAATGAGAAGGTAATGGTTCATAGATGTGCTTTGATGAAATGCGCAGTCTTGTTATTAATCTAGCTGTGTAAGATATGAATCATAAGATTACTATAGATGCTGTTGAATATGGGTGTATTGTCTTAGTAGTGTGGTGGTGTTTATGTGTGGTGTTAGAATGAGGGTGATGGTTAAGGTTTGATGAAGCAGTGGTGTAAGATAAGGTGATGAATGAAGCCCATAGATGCTGGCAAATGGGTGTAATCTTTTAATAATGTTTTCTCTTATTTATGGAGGAACAAGTGCTTCAGGATTGAAGTGAGCCTTACTGTAGCCTACATTTGCAAAGTATATTCATTAGATAACAAGAAGACATTGATATGCTTGTGAATGAGGGTATCCTTATTCAAATAGCTAGTAGTGACAAGTATTGATTTTGTTCATATAAGCAATCATTAGTGTAGATATGCTGGAAATTGTAGCTCAACAATGGAACGGCAAGTATGTGCATGTGTTCTTTGCATCTTGGTTCCCTTAAACCAAGAGATGGGGAATTTTTGAGTGCACCAACTAAATTTAAACTGAGGAACATAGAAAAAAAAATTGGAAGGGAAATATTATTAAATCAGGCTCAGCATATTGATTCACGTAGTGCATAATAATTAAAACCTTAATAAACACAATAGGAACTAAACCTGGAAGATAAGTCTATTTCTGATATATTATGTCTCCATCCTCTGGGAATTGATCATACAATTACTGCTGCAGTAATTGACTGTTAGATTTTTATATTTGCAGGCTGATTAATTACAGCAATGTGGTCTTCAAGACTTCATATTTTATAATTATTGAGGTAAACATTTACTTAAAACTACAATAACAGTTCAAGTACTTCTGCAGTTGTGTTATCTAGTCTTAATTCTATACATAATCTTCAGTTAGTGGAACGAAATGTGGAAAATGGATGTGAAATTGGTGGATGGAATGTCATGTGCTAGACGTAGACCAAGTGTTTAGACAGCTAACTGAAACCAAGTGTAGATTAATTCCATTACTCACTAGAGTTGTAATATACCTTGTATAACTTCTGTGTACTTGGCTAGTTGCTGCCGAAAAGTGTAACTAGGTTAAAAAAATTAACTACCCCGCAATGTGATGCCCAAGCAGTTAAGTGGGACTAAGTTTGCCATTCGTTGACATTCAATAATTTACTAATCTTAACTTTGCCAAAATTTGTCGCAACAATGCTTTTCAATTTACTAATAATTTTTTTTCTTTTCTTCAGGTCATACATATTGTATTCTCTTGAAGGTTTCATTCCACACGATCAAGATTTATTATAGAAAGGTGGTGTACTCTGTTCAATTAAGGTGTATAACTCAAATTTCATATCTAATGTATTGTAATTTGAAGACTAGTCATAATAGTGCGCTTCCTTTTGAGTGTGATAAGATCAACCTATCATCGTATATTTTGCCCCTTTTTGCTTACTGTTGAAAAAAGAGAGGTCAGATTAGATAAATTGTTGAAACATGGTAATTTTTGTACAAAATTGGACTAGAATGTTTTTCTTTTGTTGTGTTTTAGAGCCAGCAAGTCCAGTCAATCATTTCGTTTCTGTTTCTGCGCCGTCGCTAGAATGAAGTTGTTTTTTTTCTTTTCTGTATTTCGAATGTTAAGCATATATGTCAAAATGGTGATGGTGCTGTTGCTCAGTTAGAGATTATTATGAAAATTCTGTAAAAATCTAAATAGAGGCGAGTTACTAGTTAGGAAAGGCCTTAAAGCTAAAGAGAAAACGTTGCATGTTAAGTTGGTTATCAACTCGTCAATGGCAGCTGTAGTTTGTCTGCGAGCCTCAGAAGTTGGAACAATTATCCATGACATCAATCAAACTGTTGTCTCATTCGTGTCAATCATCCAACTTTTCCGGAGCACTGAATAGTCGAATCTTGATGAAGCCTTCATCACCTGGAGTTTTAATAAGAATCTCATGAAACACATCCCATGCCATGAGCTTCGCCTCAGGAAGTGGTTCCACACTTATGGACGGTATGGTGCATTTGTTTCTCCGTACACCTTGCAGCCAAGAGTGTTGAATGCCTCCATTATGATACCAGTATTTTCTTTGTACAAACTTATCAACTCGTTCATAGCCTTGAGACCATTCAGTTCAAGGCAAGTCACACCACCGGTTTGGGGTATAGTGGATCAACTGTGGATGCACCATTGAAACAAGTTGGTACAGTGGTGCAGTTAACGCCCGTCGCAACCACCAACAAAATCTTCTGAGTATTGCAAATGCTTTGGAACCACAGTCCACCCCAAACAAACTCCAGTGAATCTGGATATGACACTGGAGTCTACATAATATAACGATGCATCATGCACTACTACTGTTTTATCCTCTCCGTAAATAAGTTGAACCTGGAATATGTCACATTTAACAACTGCAGCTCTCAGTGGCATTTCACCTTGTTCAGATCCATAACCATTATAACTCTGGCCTCTAGGGTGGACATGGCAATTTTGCCATTGCAGAGGCCATATATATTCTGGAATTGACTCAGTAGTGTCACCAGTTCCGAGGGGAATTATTTTCACATTAGGGTATTTGACATACGAGGAAGAATAAAGGACCGCATATTAACCTTAGAATATCAAATCTCTAGTGTATACATACTGACATGCATACAAAGGAGACAGTGAGAGATCATTACCTAAAATTAGTAGACAGGTTCTAAACAAAGATGATACCGTTCTCCTTAATGGTATCAACAATAAGTCCCAGCTTACCTTCAATTTTCTCATTCTTTTTCGGCTCAAAGGACATTGCAAACACATCAGCATCCTTGGATCTCTCTGCGATCAGGTTCCCTATAACTCGACATGCCTCGTCATCAGTAAGCGATGGCATCGAAAATCTCAAATCCTTGGAATTCGTGCTCGCGGCAGATATTACTTTGCTGGTACCCCGGTGCATCACTTTGGCATGGATAAATCGCTTTGAAAAGAAGACATCCAGTAAAAATGGCCTCAGAAACATATCTGTTCGTTGACCCCATGATTTCTTATTAGGTCTCTTTGCAGCCTCACCTCGAGATCTTCGAGTCCACGCAGCTCGAATGAAGGAAACCTGCAAATACAGCAAGATAAATCTCTTAACCCTTGTTCTCTATTCATGAGGACAAATCGACACGATTATAATTCAAATAGAAGGATTCTACTTTCCAATATTGAGCCACAATTTGGATAATTTACAATTGGGTTTGAGGATCAAGAATGGAACTTTCGACAACATTAGCAATATAGGTGATTCGATTAGTAAAATTTCCACTTCTATTGTGTTAGTAATTTGGTCAAACACCTTAGCTACACAAACAGTCTAACAGTGACGAAACCAAAGAGAGAACTTGAAGAGAGTGAGAGTGAAGGAATGGGAACAGTTTTACCTTGTTGGGCGTGTGAGTGAGATTGGTAGGAGGGTTTGTGAAGGAGATGGCAGGGTTGGGAAAGGAAGAAGCCCACGAAAGCTGAGTGGGTTTTAGCGAAGACGACGGAGGAGCTGATATTATGCAAGCCATCCCCTCTTTAAAACATACTCTCGTCCCTCTTCAGAACACACACAGATACAGGGGCGTATCCAGATTACAATCTTTGGGGTTGTTTTTTTTCCTTTTGTTTAAGGGTGATAATGTTTCCATAACCTACGCAATTAATATAATTTTTTTATGAGCTTCACACCTCTGTATTTGGTTTTCAAATCTCTTTCAATATATTTGTGCATGTTGAAAAATAAATGTAGATTGAAATTATATTTTAAGACAAATAAAAATAAAAATATCCAATTTTATCACTTTATTTCCTCAAAAATTCAACATAAGTTTTCAATTCCAAAAAAATTCATTCTGTTTTTAAGTATGTAACAACCTAATATTATTCTCATATTTACTACATATGTCACCGATTTCTGAAACTCCAACCCTTTCTGAGAAACTATCTCTCTCTCTCTCTGTCACACACACACAAATCGAATCTCCAAACAGAGCTCTCAGCTTGTTGTCACCTCCTCGGACTCTGTCATCGGCTTCCATAGGTCTCCTTGCCTCTGTCACTGACTTCCAACTCTATACCTAATCAGGACAACACCAACTAGAGCCTTTCATCCATCCTCAACAATCTAAACAGCTCAACAATGACGATTGTTTTGTTACGGAGGTCCTTGACCAGAATCTTATCTCTAAAATTTTCTGCTGTGAGGTTGGCGCTGTTCGGAGCCTTCGCTTTGGAGCCGCAGACCGATGCATCGATCCCGAAGCCACCTGCTCTGGCCACTCTTCGAAGCTAAAGACGTTCTCAATTTACTGTTGGAGCACAAATTCTCCGACGAAACCCGAGCTGAAGAACCACAAGGTCGACCTCAGTGACTGCGGCCCTATGGTCCTCGCCGCGCTCATCAAGATAAAAAAACGAGATGGATCCCTCCCTCACTTTCTGCCGCTCTTGCCGCGAAGAGATATGCGGCTTGTGCGAGATGAACATTGATGGCTGCAACGGCCTGGCGTGCTTAACCAAGATTGAAGGCGCAAGTGACGCCATGATGATCACGCCACTGCCGCACATGTACGTGATCAAGGATTTGGTGTTGGATATGATGAAATTTTACAACCAGTATAAGAGTATGTAGTGTGTTCAAAAGGCTATTTGTTTGTTGTATTAGTTGTTGTTGTTGCTGTTGTGTTTGTGATAGAAGTCATTTTTTTGGATATCTTTGAAGTATCTGTTTGAGTATCTGTCTTGATATACTTTTAAATTTTTTGAAATGTATGTTGTTGGTGTTGTTGACATTTTTTTAAAGGTTTTCAGTTTGATTTTTGGTTGTTGTACTAGTTTGTTGTTGTTGTTTTGTGTGTGATAGAAGTCCTTTTTTTTGATATCTTTTAAGTATTTGTCTGGGTATCTAACTGGATATTTGTCCAGGTATCCCTATATTAGAGAACGAACGCGAAAGCATTTGGTGGGTCAAACATCAGAAGGTAGACTTTGACAAAATACATGTGCAGTCATTCAGCAAAAGTCCCCAACAACCTCATGGCCTTGACTTCAGAACTATTGTTTGCTACATGATGTATCACATTGCTCTGGGCAAGGAAATAAAGCAAAATCTGAGTCGTGAGGATGTTGCTCGGTTCAAGGCTAGATTGTTGGAATTATTTATGAATCATGATCTATCATGGGTATCAAAGAAGAAGGATTGAACCAACTCAGGAACAAGTGTAGGACGGTAACTAATGTGTATATTTTTGTTGTAGTGATCAATGTGTGAACATTGTTGTTAGTTGTAGGGGTATGTCTTGTAAGTGTTATATTTTGGAGAGAATTATGAATGTGATCATATTACTATCTGGTTGAGTATTTGATTAAGTATCTGCTTGAGTGTCTGTCTGCGTAATACTATTTGTGTTGCTCTGGACTTTTGAATGAGAGAATCAATGCATTAAGACTATGAACTAAAGTGTTTGATTTGCACTCTCTAATCTATTTTACAACACAAAACCTATTTAAACCCATTTGTATAGTTGGTATTGAGACATAGTCGGATACACAAACAACTACACAGATAGCTACCCAGACAACGATCCATAAATTTTTGTGAATTAATTCATTAACCTATGCAATAGTATTTCTGTATATTTTGTTATTCAGTTTTATGTTTTGGAATGAAGTTTATTAATGAATATATAATGCCACTGAATGATACAACATCATCAGCCTGGTCCAATCAGATACTCAGACAACTTTCCTTGAATTTTATTGAATCAATGCATTAACCTATGCAATAAAATTGTTGTTTTCCCCTTCTTTACGATGCAGTATAAAACAGAAAACAAGAGACCGAAAAAAAACTCAAATTTGTGTTTGTATTTGGAAGTAACAAGTTTCAGATCTAAAATTCGTATCCAGATACCCAGACAGATATTTAAACTTTTAGAAAAATATTTTGACAACATCTTTAATAATTCACATAGACTTGTATGCTCAATCGATATGGTTGTTGCAGGTTCTAACTCATATTGCATTTCACTTCTAGCATACGCACATTGCATGAAGAGTTCAGAAATTCTAGCCTTCAAGTGTCATTTGTAGTTGTCTTTGAGGTTAGCAACCAAGTGCCAAAAATAGTAGCCATACTCATCATTGGGGAACACCTCTAGAAGAGAATGCATTAAGCATATAAACTAAAGTGTTTGATTTGTACTTTCTGATCCATTTTACAACACAAAACCTACTCAAACCCGTTTGTATAGCTAGTATTATGACGCAGTTAGATACACAAACAGCTACACATACAGCTATCTATGAATTTTAGTGAATCAATTCGTTAACCTATAAAATACTATTTTTGTATTTTTTTTATTCAGTTTAATGTTTTGAAATGAAGTTTATGAATGAATATATGAAGTCATTGAATGATTCAGCATCATCAACCTGGTCTGGTCAGATACTCAGACAGATACTTAAACAGATACTCAGACAACTTTCCTTAAATTTTATTGAATCAATGCATTAACCTATGGAATAAAATGCTTATTTTCCCCTTATTTACGATGCAATATAAAACACAAAAACAAGAAACTCAAAAACAACCTCAAATTTGTGTTTATATTTGCAAATAACAAGTTGTAGATCTGAAATTCGTATGCAAATATCCAGACAAATACTTAGACAGATATCCAGATAGATATTTCAACAGATATCCAAACATATATTCAAACTTTTAAAAAATTATTCTGACAACATTTTTAATATTCCACTGTTGGCATTGTTTGGTGATATCTTGAGCACTCTGTTGGCATTGTTTGTTTTTCGTCATTTTCGTCATTCTCTTTTTCTTTGGTCTTCCCGGTTGTTTCTTTGTTAATGGAGGCCTAAAGTCCAATCCGTATTGTGACATATCCTGAAGCGATTTCTCAAGAATGCAGCACATCATTTTTCCGTTGGGAGATCCTTGAAGAAGTCGGTTATCTCTGCATATCTGTTTCTAGCTTAAGCTGGTTAAAAAGGAACTCATATTGCCTTTCACTTCTAGCATATGCACATTGTATGAAGAGTTCAGAAATTCTATCCTTCATTGTGATTGTTTGAGAGGAATGTTATTTTCCTCTGAGTATTAGTTTCCTGGTTTATGTTGTGTCTATCTATATCATCTCTTAGGTTCATCAAGAAACACCTCCAATTGCTGTCATTTTTGGCATCAACTATCGCACATGCAATTGTATAGAGTCCTAAAAAGAACCAAAAAGGTGAGGTTCCTAGTTGTATAGTAAGTACTGAAATGTAGTTTATAAACAAAAAACAGATACCCAGACAACTACCAGTCAGCTACCCAAACAGATACTTAGACCAATACACTAACATATACTCTAACAAATACTCTGACAGATACCTAGACAGATACTTAGACACACTTCAGAAGCAAAATCATATTCAGACCTAATTAAGTAGATTTCGATCTCGCAATGTTTATAGTTTGAGGAGCAAAAATAGATACTTAGACAGACCTAATTAAGTAATCAATACTATCATGAAATCGATTAATAAACCTATGAACTGAAACAGTTTGGTGCAAAAACAAAGTGAAAATGGATATACAACAGAACTTAATATATGAAATCATTGATAGCGAGTTAGAGAGAGAGAAAGACATAGAGACAAAGAGATAAAACGTTGAAACTTACATCGCTTAAAATTTTCAATTTCGTACGACGTCTAGATCGAACAGATCTCGCTATCGCAAGAGAGAGAGAGAGAGAGAGAGAGAGAGAGAGATAGATATTCACTTCCCGGCAACAATAAAGACAATTAGAATTCAAATCAGGAAAGAAGGGAAAATCGGTTTCAAAAAATGGGTATTATAACTTATTGGGCCTTTTTGGGAGAAAATGATGTCAGCTGGTTTTTTTTTTGGAAAAAAAAGGTGTCATAAGTTGGGTCTTTTTTACTTTGGTGTCATAAGTTGTTTTTTTGGAAAACTTATCTGTTTTTGGGCCTTTAAATAATTTTTTTTCTATATTTTATTCATTAATCGATGACCTTAAATAAACATTATAATCTGTTAAAATCAATATCTCGGTAAATGAGGAATTGTGAATATCTACTCTATATTAATTAGGATAAGACACACATCTAGATATTAGGAGTATAATATCCTTAGACACTCCCTCTTGGGTCGCGATCCTAATGGGTGATGCATAACATGTTGTCTCACTAAAAATCTTGTCAAGCTATAGCTCATCATGGGATGGGTTAGGCAGGCCTCGACCCTAAATTTAAGGCTTAGGGCTAGACTGGGCTAAATTTGGTCAACGGTCAAACATAAAGAGGCCGGGCCGATGCCACAATTTAGAAGCCATAACCCACCCATTAAGACTAGGCTAAAGAGGTCGGGCCGGGCCAATATGAGCCTTAAATTGAGAAAAATTAATATATAAAACGTTTAATGTATTGTTATTATTGATGTATGATATTTATTTTGAATATATATTTTTGTGTAGAAAGAACATTGAGGAGAATAAGAGGAAAAATTGAAATAAACCCAAGAGACTTCCGATCTCTGGTACAATGGTAGGGCAATCCCCAAATCAACACGGCTTCTAACTGATCGGAATCTACACTGACTCCTTCAGCTAACATCACGTGATCTAAAATCTTCACGCAAATCAACCATAACTTACACTGGCTGAACTTCGCAAATAGCTGAGCATCTCGCAAAGTCCGCGAAACCGCTCATAATTGCTTCAGGTGCTGGCCCACACTCCTGGAGTAAATCAGGATGTTGCTGACGAACATGACCGCAAAGTCATCCAGAAGCCGTCTGAACACTCGGTCCATCAAGTCCACAAGATTTACGGGGGCATTGGTCAACCCAAACAGCGTGACCAAAAACTCCTGATGCCCGCACCGAGATCCGAAAGCTGTCCTGGCCACATCTGACTCATCGATCCTCAACTGACAGTATCCAGACCCGAAATCAATCTTCGAAAAGAGTGAAGCTCCCTTGAGCTGAACAAACCACTCGTCAATCCGAAGCGGAGGATACTCGCTCTCCCTGAAGCGAATCAGGTTTCGGTATTCATTGCACTACCTCGACGAACCATCCAACATCTTTACAAACAATGCAAGAGTACACCACGCAAATACACGGGGTCGCATGAAATCTCCTGAAACCTCCTCAAGCAACTCCTGAAGTCGAAACTGTAGCTCCATCAGCTCCGCTGGCTCCGAACGACAAGATGCCAGTAAAATGAGTCCAGCGCCCGATACAAGCTCAATGGTGTAGTCAGTCTCCCGAACTGGAGGAATACTTGGTAACTCCTTCGGAACACACCTGGCAACTCGGGAATCACCTCAATGTCGCCAATGTCGGCCATAGCAACTGTAGTATCCACATTATAAGTTAAGCAAACAACACAACTCGTCTCCACCATCCGCTCGACCATCACCGCTGAGACAATATCTCAGGGAAAGTCTGGTCGTCAAAACAAAACCACCTTCTCAAGGCACTCGAACACAGCCAAAATGTGTCGCCAAATGTCCATGCCCATCATCACACCAAAATCGACAATGTCCAGCCATAACAGATCCGCGGCTAAGCCATATCCTCCATAAGGATCTCGCATCCCCCGGATGAATGCCACACTCGGAAGTGGAGATGCAGGTACAATAGCTATGGATATCAAGCAATAGTAACCTCGGAGAAAATTCTGTCCTCAAACAAGGTTGTGGCATGAACTCCAACATGCCCAACTAGCCGCCCACGTCAATTGCGACTTGCTGAATAACTCAGCAAAAGGGTACATTGGTCAAACTTCAGGAACTACATAAGGATCTCCTCATGAACTCTGAGCTACCAAACCGCTAGAACAGCTGACTGAGGGCGCTCCCTCGTAACGTGACCCTCCTGGCCACCACCATAGTAATCGAAAGTGCACCACCACCATAGTAATCAAAATCCCTCTGATGCTCAGGTTCAAACTTACCTCGAACCTCGTACACCGCTTCCTCTGCAGTCACATAACTCGTGCAAACAGGGACAAACATGTGAGCAATGCATCTCTGCCTCAGGTGGGTAAACACTCCTCATTCAAATGCTGGGTAGCCTGATAAAACCATTACCGTATAAACAACACCCTGAATGTAGGCCATGGAGTCGCAACAGGAACTCACACAATACCAGCCCACCAATGCAATGATCTGACTCAGGCAAAACATCAACTGCCATAATTCTCAGCTCTGAGGCAACATGTAGACGCTCATACACACACAACCAGGCAAACCGTGCCACACAATTCTCTGAACTCTGAATACTCATCCAAACCCATAATTCACTGGTGAATCGCGCGTCGATTGATCCTCAATAGGATCCACAACCGTACCAACACGGAAAGCACGTCAAGGAGGCATCCTAATGAATAAAACATCGTTCACAACAAGTAGAACGAAATCATGGAACTTCAAATATTTGAAAGTATACAATACCCGGAGTATTGATGAGTATCCGCCGGCCGGTCGGGTCACCATTCCAGACATGCTGTACATTCTCAAATATCCTTAGTAAACACGACTACAGAAGTCTACAGAACATATAACCTAATGCTTTGATACCAAGCTGAAAGGACCCAATCCCGATTTAGTTGCCTAAACCGGAATCAAACCCCTTCTGAAAATACGAACCAACAAAAACTGTAGAAATTTTGGCAGAGTTTCGTTACTAACGTGGAATTACCATTACCTGCACCCGGAAAATACACTTCATCCTATGCCACAAAAATCAAACCGTGGGCACCAATCCCATTCGGATTTCTCAATATATCAACAGTAATGTAAAGTAATAAATATATCTGTACTTTACTGAAATCCGGAGTAAAATCGTATAGAATATACAACAGAATACTCAGAGCGACCTCTAATGTATAATCATATAAGTATACCACAGCAGGTAGAACAATAAACCTACTGGAAGAAATAAGGTAGCTCGAGCACTATGCCTCCAACCACGACGTGCGACACCAGAGTCCGAACTGCAAACTGGGCACGGAAATCGAAAAGTCCAGGGGAAAGACATGAAAATCGTTAGAGTGAGTGGACGAAAATAAATGTCTTTCACCAAGTAATATACGTTATAAAAACATATGCGAGTCCAAATGAATAAATACAATAAAATACGCGAGGTAAACTCATACTCCTCCAGCGTACTGAGCATGCAAGTAAAATCCCACGGGGTCACTCATGGACACGTCCGTGCTAGTACAGTCCGAATCACGGGATCCCAGACCCACACGTGATTCTAGCCAGAAAGGCCTCAGGTCAGAGGTCTGCCTCCCCCCGGTAAAGGCCTCGGGTCAGGAGTCACAGCCTCCCCCGGTACACATCCTCGGGGATCAGCCGGGATGCGAGTGTATCGATACAACAACATATACTGAGACTGTACTCTGTGTAAACCAAATCATAAATAGTTCGATGCAAATGCATGAAACAATATATATATATATATATGCATATACGTACTATATACTGGTATAGGCATAATCATATAACACATGCTCCTGTAAAACATAATCTCGTATGCATGCTCAAGTTCGTAAAACATGTATAAAGACTCGCAATCAATCCGTGAAAAGAAATGTCCACTCACAGACTAGCGTAACGCAGCTCGCGTTAACCCGTGATCCGGCGGAAAGTCCCTCGCCAAACAAACGATCACGAACCCCTGAATATTCACAAAGTTCATTACTCAAAGTCATAACTCGACAATTCAAGACAAATCACGAGAAACAACCGTTCTCGGAAACACATAATTCAATTACGACGAACTGTCGAAAATCCGATAATTACACCTCAATACCTCGCTGTAATTTCGGTCGCTCAATTCGAAAAACGAACCTCCCCACTGCGATCGGGGCGCGATTTCGAGTGAAATGAAATGTAACTTGTCGAAAACCCCAAAAAATCAAACTGTTGACCGTTGACCGCCGTTGACCACAGCCGGTGGCGGCGGCGCCACCCGAACGGAGAATTTCTCGGTGGAGCAACCACTATTCCACTCCAAATCACCCACTGAGCAACTTTCACAACTGCATCGAAGGCCAATTCTCACTCTAACTAGGTCAATTTCATGAAAACCCGAATTGTCTCACAAATTTCAAATCTAAAATTCTCCACACACAAGCAAAATTAGAACTCCATACTTACATGGTTAGAATCATGGTGATGAGAGCTTCAAAGCCCACTACAAATTGTAGCTCAACTTGGCCGAAATCAAAATCAACCAAAACCCCAAATTTTCTTCAATTTCAACCGAAAATTCCTCTCTCCACCTTCACCCTCGCCGTGAGTGGTGGCCGGAAATGGAACGGGGGCATCACGGCGAGTTGAACGGAACCAGTCCCGTGCCATGGAGTGGCCGGACGGCAGCCCGCCGCCGGGGAGTTCCTCCACCGTCGTGCCATCAAAATGCCATGCCGAGTTGACCAGTCAACGTTATTAAATGAATATGTTGACTTTCCTGAAATGGCAACCCACTTATATACTTTCCCAATTTGGAAACTTCCAAAATACCTTTTACGACAAACTTTAAATACCCTAAACTTTCACGTCGTAAATCCGATTTCGATAATTCTCACGGCAACAAACTCATCTCGACATGTTCTTCAATTACCACCCGAAGTCAACCACTTCGACAAACCCGATAAAAAGTCAACGGTTCAACCCAATACATACTAATACCGACTAAATAATCAACAATCGGAAATATTCACAACTTAATCCTCGTAACTCGGAATAATGCTCCGGAAGTTCCCACGAGCTCGAAATTAAATTTTCTACATCTTCCGTGAAGAATCCGAAACCAAATTCGCGTCCGGTAATTTAGTCGTTAAGAAGACTGCCTTTTAAACCCGATTATATCGAAACTTCAAATATTCATATTTTATTCATCAGTCGTCCAAATAATGATCCAGAACCGCCCACGAACTCGAAACCACACGTACAACGACTCCGGAGAAGAGACTCAGCTCCAATTCTCGGCCAATGAGTTAGTCGTTATCAAACCTGGCGATTCAAACAACTGTCGGAAATCTGCGGCTACGCGCAAGCTCGTAGATTAAGCTGATTTCACTGCTGATTCCGTTCTGGGTCGTCACAGAAACCTCCTTCGATATGTCGAAGGATTCACTCGACGGGTCGAGTGACATACTCTGGTTGACCCAGGGGCTTCCATTTGATGGATCGAAAGATACATTCGACGGATCAAAAATTCAAGAGTCAGAAAGCTGCGTTTCAAGCATTATTTTTTCCGAAATTTCAATATTTTCTCTATTTTCTATGTATGGAAAGAATAAGCCCAAGTCAATGAATCAATTAAAGTACCTGAAGATGTACTTTACACCATTCTAATGACTTTGCGTAGGCACAGATCAAGAAGACAATGTCTGGATGTGTGCATCGAGCTAAATTCAACCAAGCTTCAACTGCACTAAGATATGGAATCTAAGCTCCAAAAGTTCCTTACCATCATTTTTTCAGATGAAATGGATCCTTTTGGGTTCCAGACTGCAAACAACCATTAGTGTGTTAAGAGGGTGTGATTTGTCCATTGCTTGATTTAGATATAAGCAAACTGGTGAATAAGAATTTCACCAACCCGATGTTCCATCTCTAAACTAAGACAAAATCGAGTCTTACCAAGGCCTATCATCTCAAACAGCTTGTTCATCTAATGAACACACATGGGCATAACTTCTTATTCTTGTTTCCCTTCCCAATCAAGTAGTCACTTAGAGTAATGAACGTCTTAATCTAAACACATGAGCACTCCATGGTTTAAAGTTACTTGAATTAGGTAGAACCATGGAAATTGACATTCTCATGTATATCTCTGAATCAAGATCCTCATAGAGATATGTTATGAATACTACCAAAACCACATTCATTAGTTGCATACTCAGTTTTGTGGATACTACCAAACTGATAAGGTAGTGAAAAGTAATGATGTCTATCAATGTTTAAAATAGTGTGCTAATAGCGTATAGTGTAGCGAGCATTGCAAAAACGCCTTAAGGCGTACTCAATTTAGCGAAATGTTCAAATAACGTCCGTTATTTTTGATATAGTGTACCCTATGGCCTTTAGCATACCATAGTGTGTCAAATCGTTTTGCTATTTCTGCTTCTTCTTTTTTGTGTTATAGTTTAAAGAAGAAAAAATAACTCAAAGCCACCTTCTTTATCTCGATTCGTAACCTAAGCTCAAACTCTTCTCTGTTTCTCGCCTCTATCTCTTTCTCACTTCATGACCTAAGATCAAAAGTCTCATGCACAATTGCTCAGTTCAATCAAGCCCAGGCATTGTAATCATCAAATTTCTCATCAAGGTTAATACCTTTCTTCTAATCATCAAATTTCTCATCAAGGTTAATACCTTTCTTCTATGATTTTCAACCGAGGCAAAATCTCACGGCTAGAACAAAGGATGATGATGATGAGGTTCAACTTGATGACATAGATCAACCTATGCAATTTGATAGTATAAATTACCCTACTCACTTTGATGCTTGTGATGAATTTCATAATGATCTTGATGTGGGTGATCTTAGTGACGAGGAAGGCAGAGATTGACAAGAGTAGAAGAGATGAATTAGATTTTTCTTTTGTTGTTTGTTATGTAATTTCGAGTTTAAACTTAATTTCACCATGTTTGTGTGCTAGTATATTTTTATAAGGTTCGGATGTTAATTTATATCTATTTTATAAATGGAGAATCATATTTTTAATCTATATTTTATCTAATGCGTAAAAAGTGTACGCGTTATAGCGCTAAAGCGGGCATGGAAAGCAAAAACGCGTGCGTTATGTTATTCGATATTTAAAACATTGATGTCCATAACCAAAGAATAAATCTTCTGATAATCAATACTAGGTTGTTGAGAAGATCTTTGCGCTATAAGTTCTTCTCATTGTACTTCCAAACAAAGACTCATGTGTGTCTAACTGGCTTAACATTCGATGGTTATATCACTACTGTTTCTACCGAATTACGCGCGGGGGCGTAACGGGGCAGAAACAACACGAATACACTTTCTTCTCCTCCTGATGCGTCCGAACGCTGAGGCTGTTCGGATGGACGGGCGCTCTTCTTCCTCCTTCGTGCGTGCGGGTTCCTTCCCTCGGGCGCTTCCTCTCTTCTGTCGGGTGATCGGGTGCGCGCGTTCACGAGCGGCTGTTAGAGGAATACAACAGTGAACAGGCGGTCAGGGGTCAAGACGGGGTGGCCCGCCTTCAACGCTCCGATGCCTAAGTCAGATGATGTATTAGGTATAACAGTCAAGTGAACGTGCGAGTGAAATGGAACGAATGGGATGTGAATGGGTGAATTAGTGATCTTACCTGTAATAAATACCTGATATATATAGGTGGTTGAGTTTGGAGCCTGGTGGTGTTCTTCGATGTGGGACAACCTGCACTCTGCTGGTGTGTGTTCTGCTTATTCGGGCGCGCCCCCCACGGGAGCGTGCGTGCCCGGAGGGGGTGGGTCTGGTGAGTGAAGTTGGAGCCTCCTTGGTGGTCTTGCGTGTGGTGTGGTAGGTGTCGCTAATCTGCTTAAGCGGATAAGTATGTTAATCGTACAACTAATGATGCAATACTAACAAGTCCCCCAAGTCCCCAAGTCAAAGAGAACTTTCTTGACTGGGGAGTTGAAAAAGGGTGTGCGATTAACAGGAATACTTATCCGATCGAGCAGTGGTCAGGATCCTGTGACCCCTAAGTCCCCCAACTCTCCAGTCAAGGAAGGGCTCGCATGACGGAGTGGTACCTGGGCGTCCGAGTGTGTACCTGTTCCTGTATTCTGGGCCCGGCGTCCAAACTGATCTTGCTAGTTTGGACCCGTGTGCCTGTGGGGTGTTGCCTGTTCGTGCGTTGGTGTACCTATGGGCCCGGCCTCCAGAACGAGACGTGCTATTCTGGAGCCGCGCGCCCAGATGGGATCGGTCTTGCAAATATATACAAGTACAACAGATGTGCAGGTATATAGGTATGATGTATGAATGTATGGTATGATGCATGAATACGTGGTATGATGTGTAAGTGTATGCAAATGTTGTCCGTACGCCAGCGATGGGATATACTGCGTACGCCGCACGTCAACGGGGATGTCGTTGCGTACGCTGTAGCGTCAGCGGGTCGATCAGGACCGCGACCTACAAGTGTTCCGGCGCCCACGATCACGTACTCGTGCCACCCTTCGGCTTTAGCGCGCGCAGAGGCCTCTGCCGCCTAACCCGGGGAGATTTCGCACCCAGAGAGGACAGACCCCATACCTGGTCTACGCTCATCGGTCTCGGGCCTTTGAAGGAGGGGACGAACCCCATACCCCTACGGGAATCCGAGTCGGCGAATCGATCGTTAACGTTACTCCCACGGAGGGGGAGAACCCCACGTCCGTGCCGCCCATCGAGCTTAGCCCCGCTAATTCGACTTGTACTTTTGCGATCGTCGAGGAGGGGCGCACCCCACACCCGCGTCGTGTCCGTGGCCTAGAGGGGGGGACAGACCTCACATCCCTATTAGGACTTAGTTGGCGTACGAGGGGAAGAACCCCACGCCCGTGGTCGCCTATCGCGTGCAAAGAGGGGACGGACCCCATGCCTGTCGCCGTGTAAACCGATTTTAGTTCGTCAGGAGAGGGGACGTATCCCATGCCTCTGCTAGGAATGAGCTGCCGCACGGAGGGGAAGAACCCCACGCCCGTGGCACCCATCGACTTTGGGGTACCCAGAGAGAGGACGGGCCCCATGCCTCTGGTTTGGAATGAGTCGGCGCACGGAGGGGAAGAACCCCACGCCCGTGGCACCCTTGGCGCGCACAAGAGAGGGGACGAACCCTATGCATGTTGCCGCCCACTGATTTTGGAACGCCCAGAGAGGGGACGGGCCCCATGCCTCTGGCATCTAATCCGGCCTGCATTTGTGCGGACGGAGAGGACGTACCCCACACCCGTCGCCTGTTGGTTCGCCTGTTGGTTTCAGGGTCTGCAAGGGGAGGATGGGCCCCCTGCCTTTTCACGATAGGCAACCTGTATACTTGTGCGTACAGGGAGGATGTACCCCACACCCATCGCCCGTCCAGTTTAGCGTGCCATGCATGTTGCCGCCTAAACCGCAGCGTCAGTTCTTACCGTTGTGCGCACGGAGGGGAGTTCCCACCGTGCGCGGTGGTGTTTACCTTGTTTGGACGTGCGCGAGTGATCTGTGTTTACTGGTCGTGCGGGTAGTGTATCGTGCCTTGGATTTGGTGGTACGCTGATGAGGCGGTTGGGGTGTCATGCCCTTTGACCTTCTCCCTAGCCTGGGGACCGGTGTAGTAAATGCCAGTCGTCGCGTTTAATGCTAGCGAGCCCTTATATTGAATGCTGATGTTGTGATGATTGCTCGGAGGGTAGACATCACGCGCGTGGGAGCGTGGGAGTGGGGCATGGGCGCCACGTGTCGAGCAGTTGGAGACCATGCTGAGGGTTTTGAATTCAAGGCGGGAAGATGATGGGTTGGCACGGTTACTGAGGAGGGTGAGTGAACTGGCCTGGGCCACGCGTCACGATCCAACGGTGGACATACGAGAATGGACGGCTGGCGTTGGCTGGCTGACGTTGGGCGATTAGTATAAATAGGGGTGTGAGCCTCATCTTCCCGCATCACTTTGATATCTTGCCGAAGCTCTGCCCACCGTTCCTCCTTGGTTTCTGCTGTTTCTTCGTCTTTGTGCCGGAGTTCCTTGTCGACGTTCTTCCTCTCCATCGAAAAAAGGGCCGGATTGGTGAGGCTTTCTTACTCTATTTCTGTTTGTTTTCCGTTTTTCGGTTTGTGTGTTTCTGGGTGCGGTTGTTTCTGGGTTTTTGCTTTTTCAAGAACAGGGCGTAATCTTGAGGTGGGGTGGGATTTGATCTGTTTTGGGTGGTATTTTGTGGGTTTTGGTGTGTAGTGGTTTCTGTCTGCTGCTGTGTTGCTTCTGCGCTCTTGCCTTTGGTATATCCTGGCGCTTCTCCAGAGCTGCATCCGTGCGAACGGGCTGGGTCACCCTAGACGGGCGGAAGTCCCCCAGTCCCCTCGTACGGCCGGTACGAGCGAGTGCTCGACGGGTGCTGGCGTGCCACCAGGCCGCCCGGGTGTGTTGTAGTGTCTAGCAAGGAATAGAGTAATTTAACGAAGTGTTGTCTGTTTGCTAACCTTTCGTGCGCTTGCAGTGAAGAATATGGATGAAGCGGTCAAGCGTCGTCTGCTCAGAATGCGGAGTGTTGCCGCGAAGGTCCACAAGGTGGCGGGTGATAGTGGTGGCTCATTTGTTCCGGTGGATAGTACTCCACCCAAGATCCCTGTTGCGAATGTGGTTGTTCCTACCCCGCTCGTCCAAGAGATGCAAGCGGATTCCTCATGCCCGGCACCAGGTGATACGGCCGGGTCCAAGGCGTAGGCCGAGCGAGATGATGTCGGGGGCAGGCGGGAGGTTGTTCTGGCGCTTTCGTCGTCAAGTCGTGCGCCTGTGGCGCCTCCGGCTTCAAGTCGACTTTCAAGTCCTCCACAATACTCTTACTCTCCAAATCCCACGCTCCTGTCCTTGGGTGCGCCAAAGTCTCCCCCGCAAGGGAAAGGTGGGGAACGGGCGCAGAAGCGGGAGCGGACGGAAGGATCCCTTCCTGGCCCCGCTCCGGGGTCGAGCGGTGATGTTGTGGATGGGCTGCGCCGTGTGCTGGTGGATGGTGTTGCCTCCCTTGCGTCCTTACTGCAGCCGCTGGATGATGCCGTGCCTGATGGGCTGGATACGATCTTTGGTGCGTGTACCCGCCTGATGCAGCAGGTCTTCCGCGTCCGTTCACGGGAGGTTGCAGAACTTGCACGCCTCAGGGCCGACGCGCTGGAGCACCGGAAGGTGGTGGAGCTGTTGGTGGCCAGTCAAGATAAGGCTAAGGATCTGGCGCGTCGGTACGTCGCCCGTGCGGACGAGGCGAATATCCGGGCGGAGGAAGCTGCTGCCTGTGAAGCTCTGGTGAAGTTTGATCGGGATAGGGCTTTGGTTGAGGTGGAGCGGTTGCGCACCAAGCTGAAGCGCGTTCGTGCTGAAGCAGCCGCCCGGGAGGCATTCCTGGAGTCTGAGGTTGAGAGGCTGACGGGCGCCCAATTTCCTTCGTACGAGAGGGAGGTGGGGCCTTCTGGCGGATCTGCTGAGGCGGAGCTGGAACCGGTGGTCATGCGGATAGATCCAAGCGAGCGGGTGGAGACTGTTGCGGCGGCGGTGTCGTCGGAGGAGGGTGAAGAGCTGGATGTTGATACGGGGGCGGATGTAGAGTAGTCTTCCTTTTCCTTCCTTTGTAATAGAGTAGGTTTTGTAATTGAGCGAAATGACTGAAGTTCCTTTTCTTTCCGTTTGTGTGCCTTGTCTTTTTTTTTTTTTGGCATCTTTTGAGCAATTCACGCGCAAACGTGCGCCCACTCCGTTGTATTGAGTGGCTATGGGTTTTAACCGTGTTATACCTGCGCGAGCGACCCATCCCGGGTCCCCCGAGTATAGGGGCGGATGGGGTAAGGACGAACGGGCGCGAAATATAAACCAAATGGAAAGAGCACGACAAAAGTACAATACAAATTAAGATTCTAATGAGTACTTCCCCCAAATATTGGATGTTCCACGGGCGGGGTGTCCCTCCGTTGGATTGCCTCCCAGTCCCCCGGTTGGGTTGGTTGGGTTCGAATGCGCTGGTCTGAACGATCGGGCGGTCCGTTTCCTCACCCTTTCAGCAGATCAACTGAGGTGTGGTTTCTCGCCGTTTGCGCGTGGATCGCGCCTTTTGATTCGTGGGCCCTAAGGCGAGAATCTCCTGCCTGCCCCGAGGCTCTGTGGTTTCGTCGTGATTGTATCCCCGAACGTGCCTGATCCCACGCTCGGTTGGGAATCTTCCCAAGAGCAGATGCCCTGTGATGATCAGTTTTAGTTTGCAAATCCCTGGCCTCCCGAGAATGGCGTTGTAAGGGGGAGGGGGTGTCCATGACGATGAAGTCCGTCCGGGTCTCGCCGTGCGGGGAGTCGAGTGCGCCAATCTTGACCCGAAGGCTTTCACTCCCGATTGGATACGATGTCTCGCCTGTGAAGCTGGCCACGCTCTCATGGTCCTGCGTCATCTTGCGTGCGGGCCGTCCGAGCGCCGTGTACGCGTCGAAATAGATCACGTTGACGGACGCCCCGTTGTCTACTGGGACCTTCTTCACAAGGAATTGGTCGATGATCGCGTTGATCACGAACGGCAGGGTGCTGTCATTCGGGTTCTCCTCCTCGTCCCTCGCTGTGAAGCTAATGGTGGGCATCCCCCTCCTTCCTTCCTTGGGCGCCCTCCCTGCCCTGATCGCCAGCACTTCCCCGCTCGTGCGATCGGGCGATGATGTCCTCTCCTTGCGCTTGCCCCCGGATATCGTGTTGATAGTCCCACGGGTCCTAGCGCCCGTCTGGCGCTGTCGTCCTTCCACCCTCGGAGATGCTGCTCGTTCGTCTTTCAAGTCTTCGAGGGCCTTCTTCAGCATGATGCAGCTGTTGGTATGGTGGGTGGTGGCATTGTGGAATTCGCACCATACGTCCGGGAGTTGGCCGGTCGGAGTCATCGCTCTCGTCATGTTGTTTGGTGGCGGTATTCGGTGTCGATGCAGGCGGAGAAGCTGCTCGGGTGACTGCCCGTCGATCGTAAAGACCTCCTGTCCCGTCGGTCGGTAGCGTGGTGCCGGCGGAAAGCGGGCGTCCAGCTGTGCTTGCCCCCGCGTCTGGTCGTAGTTGTTGCCCTGATGGTCGCGGAAGAAAGGTCTCTGGTAGTTCTGTCTGCGTGTGTCCCGGTTCCTCTTGAAGCCCCCGGTTGGTCTCTCGTCGTCCGCCAGCTGTCGTGGTTGGGCGCCTGCCGCTTCTGGTCTGCCGGAACTGGGTTCAGAGGTGGACCCGTACACTCGCGTCTCCACTAACGCCTTCTGTACAACCAGGTCCATAATCTCGTCGTAGTCGAGATGCTCATTCCTCACAAGTTTCTCTACGAAAGGGGTGGCGAGTAGATTATCCATCAGGGCGACCTTGGCCACTCGCTTATCAAGGTCCCTGCATGTACTTGCGAGCATCCTCCATCGGTTGATGTAGCTCGACAGGCTCTCGTCCATCCCCTGGCGGACCTTGAGGAGGATGCCCGCGGTGTTGTACTTGCCTTGGAGCCTGTAGCGCTTCTGAAAGCTCTTCGCCAGTTCGAGGAATGAGTGGATGGATCCTGGTGGGATCTCGTAAAACCAGCTCCGTGCCTCCTCCGCCAGCGTTTCCTGAAACAGGAAACACAGGGTTGGGTCCGAGTACCGGGTCCCGTCCGTGGTGGCTCGAAACTCGTCCACATGCGCGCGTGGATCTCCGCTCCCGTCGAACCGAGCGATCTTCGTTATATTTGCGTGGGGATCCCTTCCCTGCTCCAGTATGTGTGCCGAGAACGGGCTGATCCGGGGGGCGAACGTCCCGCCCTGACCGACCGACTTGTTCTTGCGCAGGCGCGAGACCTCTTTCGCCAGCTCCTCCATCCGAAGGATCAGAGCATCGTTTGTTGGTGGTGCCGACTCTTTCGCGGGCGAGGGCGCTCGGACCGCCTGGGCGTTGGTTCTGCCGAACGGGTGTTGCTCCTCGCTGGCGGTTTCCTGGGTCTCCTCGTGCCGTTCCATCTGCTGGTTGATGAGCGCGTCCAGTCGTTCCTCCAACCTCTGGCGGGTCTGGCGCTCCTCTGCTCTTTCGAGCGCCGCCTCCAGTAGCTCTTGGACCAGGCCGTTGATGCGCCCCTCGTCGTCGTTTCTGTCGGCCGCCAGTGCATTCCGCCCCTGCGAGTCTGGCGATGTCTCCCTATCGGGCGTGTTGCTGCCGTTAGTCACCGGGTTGAGCATGTGGACCTTTGATTTCCGTGGTGTTTATACGAGGTTTGCAATTTGTAAGTTTCCCACAGACGGCGCCAGATGTTTCTACCGATTTACACGCGGGGGCGTAACGGGGCAGAAGCAACACGAATACACTTCCTTCTCCTCCTGATGCGTCCGAACGCTGAGGCTGTTCGGATGGACGGGCGCTCTTCTTCCTCCTTCGTGCGTGCGGGTTCCTTCCCTCGGGCGCTTCCTCTCTTCTGTCGGGTGATCGGGTGCGTGCGTTCACGAGCAGCTGTTAGAGGAATACAACAGTGAACAGGCGGTCAGGGGTCAAGACGGGGTGGCCCACCTTCAACGCTCCGATGCCTAAGTCAGATGATGTATTAGGTATAACAGTCAAGTGAACGTGCGAGTGAAATGGAACGAATGAGATGTGAATGAGTGAATTAGTGATCTTACCTGTAATAAATACCTGATATATATAGGTGGTTGAGTTTGGAGCCTGGTGGTGTTCTTCGATGTGGGACAACCTGAACTCTGCTGGTGTGTGTTCTGCTTATTCGGGCGCGCCCCCCACGGGCGCGTGCGTGCCCGGAGGGGGTGGGTCTGGTGAGTGAAGTTGGAGCCTCCTTGGTGGTCTTGCGTGTGGTGTGGTAGGTGTCGCTAATCTGCTTAAGCGGATAAGTATGTTAATCGTACAACTAATGATGCAATACTAACAACTACCATGCCGAAAACTTGCCATTTATAAAAGAGTTTAGTTCTGCCTAGATTACAACTTCCCATATCGGTCAATCTGCTCTATATTGACAATCCGCAACAGAGTGAGGTTCCACTTCATCATCGTCAATTATTGAGTGACGGAATAAGTAAATGAATAATCAACGAACTTGGAAGAATCATCCATAATACCGCCAGCTTTTGTTTAACTTGGTGAGATTTCTTTGTTTACTGACATTGGCATTGACTCTGAGAGTCTCCCAATGTTTGTTAATGTCGACTTTTAGACACAATTAAAGTCAGAAACAATCTCACGTGTTGATGATGAACAGTTATGGCTTGATGACTTGCCTTTTCACCGGCAACTCATTAATAGATTTTGACCAACACTATACCCCCACTATGGGCAGGAAAAATGCTACATTTCCTGGTTGTTGCGTTAATTTGCTGTGACGACCTGAAACAGATTGAGCAGTGTCATCAGCTGGGTCCGTCAGATTATAAGTTAATCGCAGATTTTCGATAATGGATTTACTCGCCTGGTTTGATAACGACTTAATTATTGGCCGAGAATTGGAGCTTTGTCTCTTCTCGAGAGTCGTTGTACGTGTGATTACGAGTTCGTGGGCTGTTCCGGATCGTTATTTGGACGACCGAGGAATTAATTATGAATATTTGAAGTTTCGACGGAAACGGATTTAAATGGCAGGTTTGTTAGCGACTAAATTATCGGTCGAGAATTTGGTTTCGGCTTCTTTACGAATGTTGTTCAGAATTTAATTTCGTGCTCGTGGGAACTTCCGGAGCATTATTTTGAGTTACGGAGATTAAGTTGTGATTATTTCTGTTTGTTGATTGTTTAGTCGAATTAAATGTGTGTTTGGTTGAACAGTTGACTTTTTATCTGTTTGGCCGATGTGTTTGATTTCGAGTGATAATTGAAGAATATGTCGAGACCAGTTTGTGGCCGCGAGAATTATCGGAATCGGAGTTACGACAAGAAAGTTACGCGTGTTTAAAGTTCGTCGAAGTGGATAATTATGAAGTTTCCTATTTTGGGAAGTATAAATAGTGTGGTTTCCCTTTTGGGAAAGTCAACAAGGACTCATTTAATGAAGTTGACCGAGTTGACTGAGTCAACTCGGTGGGAGATGAATCCTTCGACGGTGCCACGGCCTCCACGCCGGCGACGGGATTCCGGCCACTTCCGGGCTCGGCCCGTGGCCCATTCAACTCGCCCCGACGTCCTTTACTCATCCCCGGCCTCATTTTCCGGTAAGTCTCACGGTGGAGAGAGAAACGATGGACCAAAGTTTGGGATTTTTGGGTTTAATGGTGAATTCCGATACCGGCCGATTCGAGCTTAATCAAACACTGGGTTTTGTAGCCCTCTTCACCATGATTCTAAGCATATAGGTATGGTGTTCCAATTTGATTTGTGTGTGGAGAATTTTGGGTTTGAAATTTGTGTGAACATTCGGTTTTTCATGAAATTGACATGGTTAGAGTGAGAATTGGACTTCGGTGCAGTTATGAAAGTTGCTCAGTGGATGATTTTGAATGGTATGGAGGTTGCTCCGCCGTGAAATCTCCCGGTCAGTGGCGGCGCCGCCGTGGACGGCGGTCAACGGTCAACGGCGGTCAAACTTTGACTTTTTGGGATTTTTGACAAGTTACATGTCATTTGACTCGAAATCGCGCTCCGATCGCAGTGGGGAGGTTCATTTTTCGAGTTGAGCGTCCGAACTTACAGCGAGGTATTGAGGTGTGATTTCCGGATTTCCGACAGTTTGTCGTGATCAGATTATATGTTTCCGAGAACGATGGTTTCTCGTGATTTGACTTGTATTGTCGAGTTATGATTTTGAGAAATAGATTTTGTGAATATTCAGGTGTTCGTGAACGTACGTTTGGCGAGGGACTTTCCACCGGATCACGAGTTAATGCGAACTGCGTTATGCAAGCGTGTGAGTGGACAAGTTTATATTTTCACAGTTGATTTGCGAGTTCGTGGATTTTATGATTTTCCGTATTTTAATTATACGATGTTGAGATATATGTGTTATTTTCGGAGGTATTGTTATATGTTTATAGGTGATGGCATTTATTACATCGATGTACCAGAGTTGAGAGATTCCTCTGGCCCAGAGTTGAGAGATTCCTCTGAAGCAGGGTTGAGAGATTCCCCTGAGTGCCGCCGGGGTTGAGAGGTCCCCTGGCCTATCACCGTCAGGTTTGAGCGATTCACCTGACGTCGGGTTTGAGAGGTCGCCCGACAACCTCCATATATATATGTTGTGTTTTCCGAACTCGCACTGTTTTATATTGATTGTGTATATAATTGGTGAAAGGCATATGAATATTTTCGTCCACTCACTCTAACGTTTTATTTGCCTTTCCCCTGGGCTTTTCGGTTTCCGTGCCCAGTTTGCAGTTCGAACTCTGGTGTCGCACGTCGTGGTCGGAGGCATAGTGTTCGAGCTACCTTGTTTCGTCCAGTAGGTTTATTGTTCTACCTACTGTTGTATACGTATATGATTATGTATTAGAGGTCGCTCTGAGTTTCCTGTTGAATATGTTATACGATTTACTCCGGATTTCAGTAAAGTACTATTATATGTATTGTTTTACTTTACTGTTTATATATTGAGAAATCCGGATGGGATTGGTGCCCACGGTTTGCTTTTTGTGGCATAGGATGAAGTGTGTTTTTCGCGTGCAGGTAATGGTAATTCAACGTTAGTAACGAAACTCTGTCCAAATTTCGAAAAGTTTTTGTTGGTTCGTGTTTTCGAAAGGGTTTGATTCCGATTTAGGGAGCTAAATCGGGGTTAGGTCCTTTCATTTGCCCTCCAGAGACTTTCCAACCTTGTAGGAAAGTAGCAGTTCGAATCTGCTACTTTCTAAAAATCAAGATTACATTGCACTTCATATTGAGATGTGTGGGGATCAGGATGAAACATAGTGAGGACATACCACTTCAATTTCTGACGTTTTAACTATAATGGAACCATTCTTATCTCCCACTAAAGGTGGGAAATATGTCTCATTACAGTGACTTACTGCAAAACCAGCAGTAAAAGAGATCTCATATCAAAGGTTCTAAATAGCAGACATTCATTGGAGAATCATAACCAACATAAATGCATAATCGTCGTTGATGAACCATTTTTGGTACGCACTGGAATTCAAGTAGGCACATGTACTGCATAACCAGAGATGCATAGATGTGAGATATCAGTCTTATATCCAGTTACCAACTAGTACGCGCTGAATGGTTGGCGGGTTACAGGTCTCAAGCGAATAAGCATAGCTACATATAATACTTCATATTTACAAGCAAATACCAGTAAAGTAGTATGCATTATCATAGCTCTGGCCACAAGCTGTAACCGCTTGATTTGTCCATCTGCTAACCGTTCTATGAATACACATGGGGAACTAGGATGTTCAACTTTAATCCCAATTAACATGCAATAATCAAAAAAAGATTTTGCTGTAAACTTTCATGCATTATCCAATGTAATAGACCTGGTTGAATTGTCCGGGTGGTGACCCTGAAGCTTAAAAATCTGTGCTAGGAGTTTTACAAATACAGCGTACTATGTGGGTTGCAAAGACGTGTGACATATGCATCAATGCAGCAATCAAAACCATATATAAACCATTCGTATACCGGTTTGATTGATTCACAAAAATATTCTTTGGAATTTGTGGAGGAATGGACGTTGTGTCTACAACAAAAGACTGTTATGCATGTAAACAACATTACAAACATGAACAAACTTTGCAAACTAAGCGATATGCATTGGATTTTGCCATAAAGGCATCTAGTGAGAAAAACACACGGGATTATGCTGCTTTCGTCTTAGAGACCGAGCCTAGACCGAGTGGAATAATTTCACTCCACCCATCTAAACTGATGGTTTTAGATATTTCCACATGCTTATTTGCTCTTAAGAACCGATGACCATGAGAATTTTCAATATCTTGATCATCATAATGCAAAAGCTTATATGAGGCGAAGTCATACATAGTAATGTAAGTGATTACATTGTATATAATGCTTCAAACCGTAGTAAGATATAAACCACTAGAAATCCTCATAAACCTCTTCAAATTGCATCATTGACAGTATTCTATAGAGATTGGACATAAAACTCTTTTCCATTTTCACAATATTGTTCCTGTTGGCACAAAAGTTTTCAAAACTTATCATGGTTTGATTATAGTGCTAATCATAGTAACATCCAAAACCCGATGTAAAACATCATCTAACCGGTCGAACTGAAAAACTGATGTAAAACCACATCTTATGTAGATTATCAGGTTCAGAACTTTTGCACCTTATTTGTCGCTAAAAATGATGTAAAACACATCAAAAATATGAATTTTGTGTTCCATTTTTGACGGGTCGATAAATCCACTCAACGGGTCGAATAGACCCAAAAACCAATATGAATTTTAGATACTGATTTTCGACGGGTCAAAAATCAACAAATTTTAGAATAGTAGGTTACCTTCGACGTGTCGAGGTAAACCTTCAACGGGTTGAAGGAAACCTAATTTATTTTTTGATTTTCTCATAACCAATTTCAAAGGGTCAAAAAACGATAATTTTTGAGACAGTAGTTTGCAATAGACGGGTCAAAAGAATCTCTTGACGGGTCGAAGGGCAAAAAATATGTGGTGGAGGACCACTTTTGACGGGTCGAAAGAAAACTAAATATAATTTTTAACGGGTCAAAAAAATACATAAACCAATACAGTGGGTTACTATCGGCGAGTTGAGAGAAAATCCCGACGTGTCGAAAATTTTCAGTATCAAATCATCCTCTCTTTTGTCTCATTTTTTGTTGTTGATATTTTGGTGTCATAGTGCCATAGAGCAATCTATAAATCAGACATTCAATTTATATGAAGTTGTATAACCATTCTTAACACTTTCAAATACCAAAAGGAAGAAATTTTATTACTTTTGTTAAAATCAAAACTTAGATCAAAAGATATTTTTATTCAAAAAAAAAACCCGACTACAGTATGTCTCAAACCATGGCTAAAATCAAGCAAAAAATAAAGCTAAAGTTGATTACATAGTAGGAATAATAGCCTAATCCATAGACTAATTTAAATCCAAAGTCTCAAGACTTGCTTTCTTGTCTTCTACTAAATGAGATCGACTCTATAGTCTTCATTCATCTCATAATCTCTTTCATTAAATGTAGCCTCTTGTGCCCAGTATTGTTGGAGCCTCTTGTAGATACTTTGAATTTCTTTGCTTGCACTACATTGCTTATGCATATGCGCAGTTGATCCACACTTAAAACAAGTGCAACTATAAGATGTAGCAGAGTATGAAAAGTTGGCATCATTCTTGGAAGCTAAAAGGTTCTTGTTGAAATTGGTGCCCTGATCTCTATACCAAGATTTATATTGGCAGTTGTCGTGCTCTCTTATTGTTTCACCATGGTTGTAAGATTTAGAGCGATTGGTTTTTCTGTCCTTACGTGCCTTCCTTCTAGTGTAGCTATTCTCAAGAGTGTTCATGGTCCTTGCGGGTCTTAAGTTATGGTTGAGAATTATCTCATGATTCCTTTTGTTGTCAACCAGAAGGTTCATGAGGTCACTGACTGTAGTAATTATTCCTTGCTCGTACTCAATCCGGTACTGATAAGCCAATAAGCTCATAGAAGAAGGGAAAGTGTTCAAAGACTTCTCGATCAAATCCTGATCAGTCTTGTCAACCCCAAAGAAACTCAGCTCATATTCAAGTTCTAACAAAACTTGTTTGTATGTATCCACACAGTATAATCTATAAGATGTATTGTCTCCCAAAATGTGGTCAACTCAGGAAGCTATGCATCGTACACTTTGTTGAAGCGTTGCTTCATATTGTCCCATAAATTCTTGGGATCTGTCTTTTTTAAGTACCGCTTCTTGAGGAGTGGGTGAATATACCGCCTCAAAAATATGAGGGCTTTAGCTTTAGTTGTCGCATATGGGGCACCGACGGTGTTAAGGTCTTGTGATGGGTAGATGGTGCTAGTTAATATTTTTTTGATGAATGAGTTTTTCACATCAGAAGCCCAATGATGATACTCAGTTCCTTGTATATCAAGGATGTCAAACTCTGTCCTAACCGGCTTAGTAGTCGTGGTCATCTACAAAGGAGACAAATGAGATGTAATTAGTATCTGATTGAGATGGGAACAAATTATGAGAATATAATAGAGAAATTAAATTCTCGATTAAAATCAACTGATACAAGGCATCAATAATCTTTGATAGAAATTTCTAGATACAGAGAGTATTTGGAGATACTTCCGGTGATTAGTAACCGATTACAGAAGACAAGAGTATGCTATTAAAGATTATATCAAAGACAAGAGAGATCTATTAACAAAGATTATAGATGCACTACTTATGGAAAGTTTGAAGCATCAGACCTCATATGATCTATGGTTCAACCCTCACAGGAATGACAAAAAAAAATTATTTTGCTTTTAAACAAACTTCCAAAGGAATTGAATGGTTGGAGAGAATATAAGCTGACAGGAAAAACCTCTAGAAAGCTTTTTGGTAGAAGGAGTTGCGGAATGAATCAGACAGCTGATGCGTGAACAATTCAATGAAAACACAAGATCAAAATCTGCAAAGAAGCAACTAAAAGGAATTGACATTTTCTGCACTAACTTCATCAATATTCCAACCAACTGGGGATGCGGCGAAAATAGGTAGAAAAGGAAAGGGAAACACTTCCATAAATATTTCAGAGGAAACAAAAGGAAAAATTGAAGGTTCAAGAAAAACTCCAATTACAGGAGAGAGAACCAGAATCCAAGAAAGAGATTCTTCAAGAAGAAAAATTTCTCTCAAGAAACAGAAAAGAAGAGAACATGCAAGTGTTGCTTATGCAAGGCTGAATGACACTATGTTAACGAATGCCCTAAGAAAGATAAAAAAAAGTTCAAAAGCTCTTCTTAGAGAATATAAGAAGGTCATAGTGATGACCAATATGAAAGGCTATGAAGTTGTCTATTCAGAAGATGTAGACGATAATATATTTGTCTATTCAGCCTGGACAAAAGATGAATCGTCAGAAGAATGAGAAACAGATTTTGAAGAGGAATACGAACCTAGAGGGGTTTATCTCCTTGCAATAAAAAATTGGGAAGAAAGCACTGAAGAAGAAAATATTTCTTCTTATAAAGTCAATCCAGGATCATTTGTCTGTGACTACTATCACTACTATGAGAAAGATGGTCTTCTTATGTTCTGTGAAGCGTCAAAAAAGACGTATCACAAAGAATGCTTCATAGATGAAGCAAGAAGAAAGATGAAGAATAATTCAATAAATCAGATTATTGAACAAGAATATGAAGAATACTTCTATGAGATAGAAGAAAGACATGAAATTCTAGAAAGAGATCTAGAAAGAATGAAGTTCGATACTACTATTAAGAAGGAAGAAGTAGTAATTGCTGAATGTCCAGTTTGTGAAGAAGAACAATGCAGTCCTTTTATAGAAATAGTAGAAGAAGAAAGTTCTTTGAAACAAAATTTGTGCAAAGTAGTGGCTGCTTCTATGAGTAAATTCAGTAACTACATAGAAATTGGATTAAAATTTCAAAGTTACGAGAAGTCCCATCTACATGCCTATGTAGATAATGGCTTTGGCTTCAGCCTAGCAAAAAAGTTTACTACGCCTAAAGAACTCTAGATCACTAATCCAAAAAGAAGTGCAATTGGGAAAACTGTAGAAGGAAGAAAAATCTTCATGAAAGCAGTTGCCAAAAAGGTTCAAATCTCGATAAGAGGAGAACCTTTATAATTGAAAATTTGTGGCAATCAGAAAGCCAAGACTCAGACATATTGATTGTCAATGATTTTCTTCTACAACAAACATTCATCCAGAACCTAGAAATAAACTTATTAGACTTCGAAAACAATAACAAAATCTTTTGGATGAAACGATTAAAACAAGCAAAGAGTGTCATTGGTCCAGGATTTTCAGAGAAATTTCAGAGGTTGTACTAGAAAAGTGGTGGATATACACCCAAATACGAAACGATATTGCAATACAAACAATAAGAATAGTTGCTTGTAGAAGAATCGTCAGAGGACGAAGAAGAAGATAAAGAAGTAACCTTCATACAAGAGCATAATCTCAAGCATTTTAAGGCAAACATTGAGAAACAAAAGATGCATACCCTTGGAGATATCAAGGAGATGTTAAAACAAAATATTGACATCTGTGATGACCCATGTGTGGGGGTGCCAAGGGCACTAGCTTCCTACATGGGCATGCAATCCCGCATCGCTCGGGGGTGGGAAGGTGATGTGCTTATATGTGCATTCTCACATCTCTATAGTAAGATGCGTTTTGGGGGTATGTTCAAAAATAAAACCGTGCGGGCAAGACCCAAAGCGGACAATATCTTACTATATGGACTGGGATGTGACAACATCAATTCTCCAAAATTCTGGGAAAAAGATCTAGTGGTTTGTGAGCTCAAGTTACATGACATAAACTGTATCTGTCATGTAAAAGCATTCCCTTACTTCAAGGAAGAAGATCAGAAAGAATTTAGGAAAGACATATCTTATCTTTTGAAAAAAAGATTGATAAGACCATCAAATAGTCATCATCATGCTCCAGCATTCTATGCCAAAAACCATGCAGAAGAAGTTCGTGGAAAAACAAGAATGGTGATAGACTATAGAGATGTCAACAAGAAAACTACAAAAGACGGTTATCAAATAGCACATGCAAGCGTACTAATCAACAAGCTCAAAAGAGTTAAGGTGTTCTCAAAGTTTGATGCAAAATCAGGATTCTAACAAGTTAAAATGCATTCTGATAGCATTCCCCTTACTTCCTTTAGAACTTCACATGGACATTATGAATGGCTAGTAATAACTTTTGGGTTGAAACAAGAACCATTCATCTTTCAGAGAAAAATGGACAATGTATTCAAACAAGTTTTAGACTTTTGTATTGTCTATATCGATGATATATAAGTCTTCTTGAACAACAAAGAGGAACACATGAATCATCTCTATGAAGTAGTTAAACTCATAGTTCAACATGGAATCATACTAGGAGAAAAGAAAGTCTTTCTCGTCCTAGATGAAATGGATTTACTGGGGATTAACATAAAAAAAATGGGGTGATCAAGTTTTAGGAGATTTTTAGAAAAGGTCTGGAAATTCCCTAATAAAATCTCTGACACTAAAAGTCTACAAAGATTTTTTGGAATTATAAATTATGGAAGAGATTTTCTTCCTAAAATTGATGGATTAACAACAATACTGTCCCCGAAAACAAGCTCTAAGAGAGCTTGAAAATTTACAGAAAATGACGAAAATGTCATTAGGCAAATCAAAGAGCTTTGTAAAAATTTGTCTCCACTACATCAACCTCAATAAAATGATGAGATCATTCTTCAAACAGATGCTAGTGACAACTTATGGTCAGGTGTAGTGCTAGTAAGAGCGCCAAACACTAATAACGAGAAAACTTTAAAGTATTGCAGTGGAAAGGTCAATTATGCAAAACAGAATTATCCCACGGGGGAAAAATAAATTCTCGAAATTAAGAAAACAATTGAAAATTCTCTTGCCTTCTTAGAAAAGCCATTCATTGTGAGAACAGATTGCGGCAGAGTAAAAACTTCAAAAATTTCAAGCTTAATATAGGCAAACTGGCAATTAATTCTTAACCAATATGACTATGATGTGGAACCAATTGCAGGTAACAAGAACTATCACCCAAATGTTTTAACGAGAGAAATTATGATGTTCTGAAGAATTGAAAATAGCGACGACGGTCGGAATCTTAGGAGCAAAAAGCCGAGAAAAGAACCTGAACAATGGGAAGAGTCCATTGAAAAAGTTCTTAAAAATTTCTTGCCGTGTATTAAAAGACCAGCCCTAAATGACCAATTCTAGGGTAAAGAATTGGCTAGCCCGTCTCAAACGGAAGATGGTAAAGGCTTATCTAGACCGTTAAAGGATGTTACTTTGCCAAAAAGCAAATTTTTTCCTACAGGATTCATAAACATATTCAATTATCAACTAAATACCTTCTTTGAGTCAGTTTTCTAGGATGAACCATGTGTAGCCTTTCATCAGAAAGTCTTACTAGAAAATTTAATGTTCTCCTTCGAGGAACAAGACAAAAGGCTTATGGTAGATGCCATGAATACCTTAGTTGAAAAACTAAACCAAAAGAAAAAATAACAAAGTGTTGTTAAAGAACCAGTGGTGTAGTACATCAGAACTCCTGAAAGTGCAAATGTTTCGATTCAAGCACTAAAAGAACCATAGTGGCTTAAATTTTATAACACTATTGGAAGACATTTAATCGAGATAGTTCTCCCTGATACACTGTCCACGGTTCCAGTACCATTCCTAGGAAGATACATGGTGAATGTTAAAAGTGAACACCCGCAAGAGCATAAGTTATGGCTGGTTGAAAATAGCTTTGTTCATAATCTATGAATGAGGACTAATAATGATCTCAAGGGATTGTCTGCTATCATCTGCAATATAGCCAAGAATGTAAGGAAGTTCAACTGCATTCTTAGACTCAAGTTCAGATCAACACCTTGAGAATTGGTACAGAAATCCAATAGAGAAATTGAGTATCTTTCTCCATACCACTATGTCAAAATCATCCATGGTCGGTATCTAGAACCAGCTTGTAATGGATACAATGGAGCACCAAATTGCAGTATCCCATTGATGAAAGCCATGACATTAGAATACATTAAGAAAATAATTGAAGAAGATCAAGATATTACTTTTCTTGCTTCAGGAGAGAAAATAATCGTCACCTCTTATGACCACCTAGAGGCCATTATCAGTGATTTGTTTGTTGCTCTCAAAAGAAAAGAAATTGATTTCACCCTTGCATGTGTCCAGTGGCTTAAAAAGATCGAGAAAGATAGACACTACAAGATGTATGTAGATACCAACATGGAAGAAAATGGAACCAGAAGAAGATTTGAATTTGAAGAGCCTTCTCTTGGAGAGAATTCAGAAATATATGATGACATGTAAAGACATGGGAAGACGCATCGTCTTTTTCTAAAGTTGAGTGCATCTCTTATCAATAAGGAATCTGCTTTTCGAAAGAAGACAGTGGAAGAGAGTCGAAACCTTATCAGGATGGGGTCATTATTCTTAGTGGAGCTAATGTTAATTATGTATATTTCAATTCCATTTTGAGTTTCACTCCCTATAAAAGGAGCCTTGAATCTTAGATCTAGGCATCAAAAATCAGAATAGAAGAGATTTATCTGAGAGTAGAATTGCCTGAGAGTAGTGTTTGTGAGTCGAGAGTTAGAGTCGAAGCAAATTGTTCATTTTCTCTATTTTCAAGTATGTCTACTACTATAAGTGAATAAATAATTTATAGTTGTTTACTAGAAAGTGAGGCTCTGGATCTGTAGTTTGTAATTATGTTGGAATAAATAAGCTATGGTTTCCACTATAAGTCTTTCAATTTGTTATATATATGTTCATAAAAACTCATTAAACTTCTCTGAGAAGCGGACTACTGCCCAGAAGGACGAAGAAAATGGGTTGTTCATACTTGTTCATACTTATTCACACTTGTTCATACTCATTTGGTTCCCTAGGATGTGAACTACCACTCAGAAGGTGAAAAAATGGGTTGTTTATTATCTTGAGTATCTTTCTCTTCACTACAACATTCTTACCCATTGCTAGTGATTTTTTAATCGCCGGCAATGTTTTTTAACATTACCGGCGATTTTTGCCGGAAAAATCGCCGGCAATGTAATTTTTTTTTTAACATTACCGGCGACTTAAATGTAAGTCGTCGGTAATGTCTCGATGGTAATGACATTACCGGCGACTTACATTAAGTCGCCGGTAATGACATTACCGGCGACTTACATTAAGTCGCCGGTAATGTTTTTTTTTTTTTTTAAACATTACCGGCGACTTAATGTAAGTCGCCGGTAATGTCATTACCATCGAGACACTACCGGCGACTTACATTTAAGTCGCCGGTAATGTTAAAAAAAAAATTACATTGCCGGCGATTTTTCCGGCAAAAATCGCCGGTAATGTTAAAAAACATTGCCGGCGATTAAAAAATCGCCGGCAATGGGTAAGAATGTTGTAGTGCTTTAACACTTAGTATCTTTTTTCTGAACACTTAGTACAACTAACAAAATCATGCATCTTAGTATATATACAAAACATAGATAGTATAATTCCATAACATAGATAGTATCCTTGAGTTTAATTTTGTCCATAAAAAATTAACCTTTTCTTAACTAAAGGGCATTCAACAGTGAGTCCGCTTGCATTAGTAACCAGTTAGGCATGAAGCTCATAGATAAATTTGTGACATGACGAAGGCTAGTTATGTTTTTTTTTTGGAGAGAAAAGAGTAATTTTTCCATATAATATATTATTTTTACCATTTATACTACATTTTAGAATACAAAACTTTGCATGACTTTTCGGTCACAATACGAACTTTAAGTACTTGCTGGTCACTGACCCAAAAGAAAATGAAAAGCAACAGTAAAGAAGAAAGGGAGAAGAAAATGAAAAGCAACTTATAAAGGCCCACCACAAGAATAGAACCAGAATCTAGGATGTAGTGTATACTTGGAAATTTGTAATCTTCTACAATATATATATCTTTTGTTGGATTAAATTCACTCGTGGTACCCAGACCTTTGATGTTATACTAAAAAGGGTCTCGAACTTTAAAACCTAGCACCAAGGTACCCAAACTTTTAAATCATATTATCTAAATATCCGGAACGATTTTCCGTCCGCTCTTTGGCAAAATTGATGATGTGTCAATTTTTATTTTGAAAATAGAGGTAAAATGACACTAATGCCCTTTTTTCATTCTCTCTCTCTCTCTCTCTCTCTCTCTCTCTCTCTCTCTCTCTCTGGCTGCCAATCATTGCGCTTCCTTCTCCTCCAATAGTGCCTTCAAACCTGCCATGCCTCAAGCTCCACAAATTTTTGCAGCCGCTCCCTCTTACTGTTGTAGCTATGCCTTCAAATACTGGTTGTCGCTCTGTGTCAACGACTTCAACCCCAAAGCATACGCCTCAGCTTGCGCGCCACTAACTCCGAGCCTTAGGCTTCGGCTCGTCGCCTCATAGCGTGGCCACCGTTATAGCATGCCACTACATCCCAACACCGAGGAAAAAGAACAGATCGGAATCGCTTCTGGATGCTAACATCTACGCCTCCACACTCACCTCAAGCACCTTTTCCTTTAGACGCCTTCTAATGGTGGTTGTCGTGCGCAATCACAAAGGTGTCTATTGCGCCTTTGTCGAGGACTTAGATGGTCGAGGTCAAACTCTGACGAGAAATCGACGGTGAAGGAATATTCTCGTCTGTTTAGAGAGAGAGAGAGAGAGAAGAAAAAAACAAAAATAAATTAAGGGTATTAAGGTCTTTTTACCTTTTAATTTTAAAATCTCAATTGCCACGTCATTAATTTCGACGGAACAAGACGTCTCATTGACGAAAAATTTCTCTAGGTACCACGATAATAGCTTTGAAGAGTTTGGGTACCACGCTGATAGTTTTTAAAGTTCGAGACCCTTTTTGGTATAACACTAAAAATCTAGATATTACGGGTGAATTTAATCTTTTTTGTATACATATCAAAAACTTACCTGGGTGAATTTAATCATTTTTGCATACATATCAAAAACTCGCCCTGGTAACCCAGTGCATGCATCCGCGCCTGACAGATATGATAATAACACCTACCATGTATAGACAAACGTATTTATATATCAAAATACACGACTGCCTTGTATTTCACGTTCAGACAATTTGAGAAAACTCTAATAAGTGCCTGCCTTTTACTTTCAAAATTATTTTCCTCTTTAAATGTCTTCAAACCAAGGTAGTTTGATATGTTTCATTACTACTTTCCGGTTTGAACAATACAAAAACAGAGCTGACAAAAATTTGGTAGACGTGAACTAGAAAAGTAGAAACTCTTGGGTTACACGTCTCATATATGGCTCCGCCACTAACTATCACTAATCTTTACGTTCAAAATAATTGAAAACCAATAGTGTATTAGATGGTTTGAATCCATAATCTTTATATGTTGTATATAATCATAAGTCATTATACAATTTTGTCTCTCACTATCAATTATCAATAAAATTCACACTTTATTTTCATGAAGACAATGGAAATTATAAATCTGCTAAAGTAATCAAAATACTGCAAAATGTTGCATTCCCAAGATTGTTCAAACTAATAAGCATATCAAATAGCCGAGTAGGACTATTCTTCGCCCATGGAAAAAACTCCTAGTTGGGTATTACTGTGCTTGTATGTAGGGATGGCTAAATTAATACAAACCTGCGGGTATCTAAATCGAATCTAATTAGTCTGATTTTTTAAGCAAATAACGGGCATTGAGTATTTACTGAACCCGAATCTGACTAAATGGGTACAGATATGCATATACCGAACCCGACCCGCCTGTAGTCAAAAGGAAATATATTATATTTTATATAATATATTCAATTTTTTAATATATTTTTATATATGTTTCATTAATATTTTTATTAATTTTGGTTCGGGTAAAAGGCCGGGTCGGGTTCGGATATTAAATATTCGACAGGTTCAGATCGAGTAACCCGAAGTAATTTTTTTCAGGTACGGGTTGAGTTCAGTCAGACGGGTTGACTTTAGGTTCAGATTCGATTATCCAAAACTTGGCCTCAACCTGACTCGTTGTCATCGCTACTTGTATAGATGGAGCTTATGATGATCGCCTTCATCATGCACTACAAGAAAAATGCACCTAGACCACGGACGATTTCCGTCGTCTAGGTGCAATTTTCCGTCGTCTAAGTACTTAGACGACGGAATCTCCGTCGTCCAAGCTCCGTGCTCCAAGTGCTGTCGTCCAAGCACTTGGATGACGGAGATGGAGAATTCCGTCGTCTAAGTGAGACTTAGACCGCGGACATTCTCCGGGGTCTAAGTGTTCACTTAGACGACGGAGATTGTCATCTCCGTCGTCTAAGTGAATTTTTTAAATTTTTATCAAAAAAAAAAAATTATTTTAAAAAATAAAAATAAAAATTTAATTTTGTGGTGAATTTTTATTTTAAAAATAAAAATAAAAATAAAAATAACAATCTCCGTCGTCTAAGTGAATTTTTAAATTTTGAATTTTTTTTTAAAAAATAAAATTATTTTTTAATTAAAAATTTTAAAAATTCACTTAGACCACGGAGATTGTTATCTCCGTGGTCTAAGTGAATTTTTAAATTTTTTTTAAAAAAAAAATAATTTTACGGAATTTTCACCTAGACGACGGAAATCGTCCATATCCGTCGTCTAAGTGGTGATTTTGTAAAAAAAAAATTAAATGAAAAATTCATGAAATGCTAATTAATAATTTAATAATTAGCATTTAATGAATTTTTTATTTAATTTTTTGTATATCAATATTCATAATATTGCAAAATTTATTGAATATTAATTATTAATAATATATAATACGTACAAAATTCATAATGAATAAATAATTTAAATTATTATGGATTTAAATACAATGAATACAAAATTCATAATATAATAAAATAAATTAATCTAGCCTAAATAAACAAAATTAAGCTAAAACTAAACTAATTATAGGCGGCGGTGGTGGTGGCGGCGCCGGTGGTGTTGGCCGGAATGTGGAGACCGGTGATGGAGGTGACAATGTAGGCGGTAGCTAGTGGTGTGTGGTGGTGGTGGAGGCGACGTTGTAGGTGGTGGTGGTGTGTGGTGGTGGTAGCGACGGTAGTGATGCCGGTGATGGCGGCAATGGTGGTGATGTCGGTGGTGGCGGCGACGGTGGTGGTGGTGATGATGATAGTGGATGGTGATGGTGATGATATATGGTGGGTGGTTTGATTGGGGGGGGGGAGAGATGGAGAGGGAGAGAGGGAGAGGGAGAGTGGATTGAGGGAGAGGAAAAAATGAAGAGAGATTGAGAAAATGATGAATTTATAGAGTTTTAAAACACTTAGACGACGGAAACTCAATATTCCCGTCGTCTAAGTGCTTTAAATTTTCAAACAATACCGCCAATTTTTCACTTAGACGACAGAAAATCAGTATTTCCGTCGTCCAAGTGATTTAAATTTTTGCCAAAATTTTAGCGGGAAAAAAATACCGCCAATTATTTTGACTTAGACGACGGAAATACTAATTTCCGTCGTCTAAGTGGATTTAAATTTTTGGTGGGAAAAACACCGCCAGAAATGAAAATTTTAAAAATTCACTTAGACCACGGAAATTAGTATTTCCGTGGTCTAAGTGAATTTTTAAATTTTTAATTTTTTTAAAAAAAATAATTTTACGGAAATAAAAATTAAAAATTAAAAATTAAAAAATTCACTTAGACCACGGAAATACTAATTTCCGTGGTCTAAGTGAATTTTTTTTTTTTAAATAAAAAAATTATTTTAAAAAAATTAAAAATTTACCTAGACCACGGAGATGGTCATCTCCGTGGTCTAAGTGAAAATTCCGTAAAATTATTTTTTTAAAATAATTTGTAATGAATTTTTGGACCTGTAATTTGAATGGAATTGTCGTAAAATATCGATTAAAGAATCGTATATATAAAAAGTGGGATTTAAGACGATGAATTAATTTACGTATTCAAACTTGTTAAGTATCTACTAATATGTATAACTTAAGTGTTGGTACGTATAGGCTCATTGCACATCGATATTAACGAAATTGAATTTGGAAAAAACGACCGTTGGATATACTCACCATAACACCATATATAAGTAGAATAATTTCCACTAAATACTGAGTTCGTTCAGGGTTTCATCGGCACAGTTAACCACAAATCCAAAAAATTTACAAACCGGAAACCTGGATACATGAAAATCCGTAAGTCCTATTTTAAAACCGTCGACGCTCACACTCCAAGAATTGTTTACTCTATGGTCTCGATGAAAAGAATATGCATTGGGACATGATCTATATGGTCGTTGTCTTAGGTGAAATTACGAAATTTTCACTTAGACGACGGAAATGTGCATTTCCGTCGTCTAAGTTCTTACTTGGACGACGGAAATGCACATTTCCGTCGTCTAAGTGAAAACATGGTTTAGGGGATAGGGTTTAGGGTTTAGGGTTATAGCACTTAGACGACGGAGATGAGTATTTCCGTCGTCTAAGGGAATTTTTTTTAATTAAAATAATTTTTTTATTTTTTTAAAAAAAATGTAAAAATTCACTTAGACCACGGAGATGACCATCTCCGTGGTCTAAGTGAATTTTTAAATTTTTTAATTTTTTTAAAAATTAAAAAAAATTTAAAAAAATAAAAAAAATTTAAAAAAATTTAAAAAAATTTAAAAAAATTTAAAAAAAATTTAAAAATTCACTTAGACCACGGAGATGACCGTCTCCGTGGTCTAAGTGAATTTTTAAATTTTTTTTTAAATGTTTTTAAATTTTTTTTATTTTTTTTAAAAAATTTAAAAATTTAAAAATTCACTTAGACCACGGAGATGACCATCTCCGTCGTCTAAGTGAATTTTTTTAATTTTTAATTTTAAAAAATATTTTTTTATTTTTTTTTAAAAATATTAAAAATTTAAAAAAATTCACTTAGACGACGAAAATGTCTTTTTCCGTCGTCTAAGTGAAAACTTAGACCGCGGAAACTTTCTCCGCGGTCTAAGTGAAATTTTTAAATTTTTGAAATTTCACTTAGACGACGGAGAAGTCTTTTTCCGTCGTCTAAGTTACACTCGCGGTCTAAGTTTCACTTAGACGACGGAAAAAGACTTTTCCGTCGTCTAAGTGTTCACTTAGACCGCGGAGAAGTTTCCGTGGTCTAAGTGTTACTTAGACGACGGAACCTTTAAGGTTCCGTGGTCTAAGTGCATTTTTCTTGTAGTGATGGATGCGTTCAGGGTGGTGGTTAGAGATTGATTTGGTCAGTTTGTGTTAGGTTTTTCTTTTTCGATTGAGGGCTAGTATTCAACTCTATCATCATGGGAGGCATGTAGGCTGGTTTAGAACTGGTTCCTGAGTCCGATGCAGTTTTGCTCTAACTCTCAAAATTTAGTTCATGCGATTCAGGATCTATCATCTGTCTCAACGACATTCAAAAGACTCTCGTTGAGACGTTAGGGATCTGATTGCTCAGATTCTTAACTTCTATTTTCGTCATATCTGGCAGGAGGGAAACGGGGAACCACGTGGCACACCCAATGACCAAATGGGCACTTCGTTTAAGTCTCGACATTGATGCCACAATAATCGTTTTCACCTTAAAAAAATAAATAGCAGTAATAACTATGTCGAAAGAATTAATTGTTAAGACAAATACATTTCGTATTCCTAAAATACGTACACACTGGAGCAAATCTCCCCGGTATACAGTAGACTGAATAAAATAGAAAGAAACTCAAAATGAAATGGACTGCTCTCGCATCTACCAAACGGAACACAAAAACGACGGCGACATCGACGACAGCAATGAAGCAATCTAAACGGCGTCGTTCTCCGCGATCTGTACTATAATCTCCACTCACTCACACTCAGCTTTACGAGCTTCTCCTCCAGCTCTCTCTCTCTCTCTCTCCGCTTCATCCAGATCCAGCGAGACACAATTGGAGTCAACAACCGAAGCAAATTAAACAAATGTTGCCGCGGAGATTATCCGCCATTTTCGGAAGCCTCGCTTCCGCCACCGCCACGACGGCGGCGGTGAAGGCGGCTGAGCTGTTGCCGACTCTCAAGGTTCAGACGGACAAGGAAGTCTACCGTCCCGGCGATCAAGTCCTCATCACAATAGAGATTTCCAACCCCAGCGACGGCGGCGACGACATGGCGTATTCGCTGCTGATCGAGTGCCTAGGGTTTGAGATTAGAGGGGTTGAGAAGCTCGATACGCAATGGTTCGCCACGCAGAAGCCGATGCCTGGATCCAAACAGAGAAGAGGTAGCCTACAAATTCAAATGTAGTTTTGCTTGTGCGTGTGTGGATCAATCAATGTGTCTTGGGATTTATTTTGTGGTCGTTTTTTGTACACGAGACGTTTAGGTGAATATGTGTTTGTGGAGGCCTCCACGCCGGCGCTGGTCACTAATCAAATTGTCTCTCCGGGGGCCAAGAAATCATGTGAGTATTGTTCTCCGATTTCAGGCATTTTCAATTTTTAGGCACTTTGTTATCAAGTAGCTTTGCATTGTTGGTTATTAATTCAAATCGTGTAGCCGTGCTGTCGTTGTTTATCTGATGTCACTGAGGAAGGTGCAGTTTAAGTGATGCTGTGGGTTTGACTCTAATTGTTAGCCAGCTAGGGAAGTTAGTGTTTTCTATGTAATAAAAAACAAACTCACTGGCAAAAGCAACTTGAGTCTAAATTTATACGAGTGAGCCTTTCTTCCATGAGTAGTTTCAATAATCTACCACCTTTCTGAGGCCAAATTTTGAAAATGATTTTAATTTGATTATCTTATGTCTTTGTTGACTGCAAACCTGCTGAAAAAGAACAAAAATATGAGAGGCACCATTATAAAAAGAGTATAAGGGAAGGGACAGAGTGGTGGTGGTCTTCATGTGAACTTGTTTAGATTGGAGAGGTTTCACTCCAAACTTGATTTCTTTTAAATGTTCACGACATTCTGCAGATGTGGTGCGATCCGAGTTGCCAAGCATTATACCACCATCTTACAAAGGTGCTACAATTCGCTATATGTACTATGTTAGAAGTACAATGTCTGGACAATGGTTGATACTGGAGAATGCACACTCTCGAGGAGAATCAGTTAAAGATTTTCCAGAAATGGTTAGTACTCTTTACTTTCTTTATCATATGGTTTTGATATGATTTCTAGTCGTCTGCTTGATAGTTAGACTGTATTTCACCCTAGTTAGCAACCAGTGCTGATGGTTGTTGTTGATTGAAAAATTGGCTGCCAAACAGTCTGGTGTTACTGTGCAGTAGAATGATGTGTGCTTGTCTCTAATAGCAGTATGCTTGGAATCATTATTTATGTATGCCTATTTTCATGGTCAACATATGAAACATTAGTGATCATCATCAGGCATGTGCATTGACATGCTCAGCACAGATAGACAGAAATATACCTCTGTGCATACGTGCATGCACGTGTGTGAGCTCACATACTTAGATTTAAGTTGAAACTTGCCCTAACTTACATGCTGTCCTCTTTTCTTATTGATGCAATATATCCTCACTTTGGATCGTTATGAACTTTAATCATGCAGGAAGCTCGTACTCCATTACAAGTATGGGTCACTCAAAAGAACAGTGGTTTGGGAACAGAAGAGGGTCAAAGTGATGGTCAGTATTCCATAATTTCCTTTTATTTAGTAGGACAAAATTACCCGTATACATCATATGTTGTGTATTTGCTATCTCAGACTGAAACATTTTGTTTCTGTTATGCTGTTATGCTTTATTATTTATTATTTTGTTTAATAGAGAAAATAAAAAAATAAAAATCAAAACTTGATGCTGGTGGTGTGTTGTTTGGTATCACAAAAGCTCTTTGGGAATTATGTATACGTTTGAACCTCTCGTTAAAAAGTAAGGTGCATCCATAAAGGACCATTCACATATAGTATTTGCATCAGTGATGGCCTGATGGAGTACCATCATATTTGGAGACCAGTGACGTCCTTCTCAGTACCTTTACATAGATTCATTGCAAATGAAGAATATAAGTTATAGGCTTGAACATATATATGGTTATAGGCAAGACGGATGAATGAGAAGCCTTCTGAAGGCATCAATGATATTTTTCAATAACTGATAATCTATATATTGATTGACTGACTGTCTCTGAAATATACGTCATTTGTTCGCAAGCTGGCCATTCTTCTTCCATGTACATTGGTACATCCTTTTTTAAATTGAACTTAGACGTCAAATTTAAGTTTAAGAATGAAGTGTAGAAGAAAATAAAATTTAGGAGCAGTAAAAATAGGAAAAGGTGAGATTTACTGAAGACAAGTGGTTGAAGAATGGAGATCTGAAAGGATCGATTTCTGAAAGTACTTTTGGGTGCTCCAGCAAGCACAACGAGAAGATTGTAATTTTTGATGATCTGTGATCCCTCTAAAGTTCAGTTGCTTGGTTGGTGGCTCATGGGAAAGTTAACACTTGTACAATTATTCAAAAGCAAAAGATACTCCTTCATCTTAAAATCCTCTGTGGTGTTTAATCTGCAAGGCTGTGGAAGATAGTTTAGACCATATTTTCCATCTATGTGGCTTTTTTATTCAAATTTGGTGGTGAGTATGAGTAATTTATGTGCAAGTTGGGTTGTTCCTAAAGGATGCTTGGAGCTCTTAAGTATTTGTTTCAAGTGTTCTGGAAGGGTGAGGAGGCTATAATTTATTTGGAAGAACAGAATATTGGCCTTTTGATGATTAAATTGGCAGCATCAAGGTAGGAGGATTGTTGAAGGTTTTCTTGGATAGCGTAAGGAAAGTATATAGGAGTTATGGTTATTGTCTGCACTATGGGCTTCAGACCTTGAAGTTTAGAACCTACCCTTTTCTGCCTTATTGCTGGATTTAGAAGCCACAGTGACTTGATTTTGTTATTTAGGGCAGAATGTTGCCTGGTTCACTGGTTGTCTGGTGTTTTTAGTTCTGTTTGGAGACTCTTTGTGCTTTTTAATAAAAGTTCTGTTTCTTCTCAAATTAAGGAAAGAAGAAAGAAAGTTTAAGTCTGTATTCCCTAAATGCTTTATGTTATGTGTATGTGTCTTTCATTTCCTTGATGTAGATGTTCTTATAGATTTGTTTGGTTCTTTTTTATTTCTATCTGTTACTCGCTTAGTTTCTTTAATTCTAGAACAGAAGGGCTATGCCACTAGTTGGTTATAAAAAAAGAGGAGAGGGAGAGTAAAGGGCATGTCAACAGTAAGGAATGTGTGGGGCAACGTACCTTGTCTTATTTAAAAAGTTAGATGTAAACCTATTTTAAAGTCAACAGAAGCTGTAGTTTCTTGCTTTTAATAGTGCTATTATTATTATTATTATTGTTATTGTTGTTGTTATTATTATTATTATTATTATTATTATTATTATTATTATCTTTGTGTGTTCCTGATATTATAGATAATAGATTTATATGTTTTCAGGGATTGTTCCTTCGGCAACCATCCAAATGGATATGTATTGGAAAGAGATGGATGTCGACTCTGAATGGGTAGGCTTTGATTTCATTTCACTTGGTAGATGATGTGCTTCCTGCTTCCCAGGAAATGCAGTCTTTACAGGCTTCTCTAGTGAGCAACATGCTAAAAAAAATAGGGGATTTAAAATAGCATTTCCCCATCTGTTTTACCTTGACAGGGCATAACTAATTTCCCTGCAGGTGAGAGCAAATGATATCTATGATGGGGTTGAGGACGGCTATGAAAGCTCAAGGGATGAGATCTCATCCGTTTCCTCATACAATCCAATGAAAGGACATATAAACAGAACCAATGGAAGTTCGTTATCCTTGCAGTCAGCAAGGTCTTCAAATAAAGATACATCAAACCTTGAAGGAGAACGCACAAGTCTATCTTCCAATCTGGCACTTCCACGGCTCTCCATTGCTGAAGTTTCATATGATACTGGTGCTGGTTAGTTATGTGACCTAAGTTTTCCAGTAGCAATTCTTTAAAATGGTTTCTTGTTTCACATTCATGGATCCAATCTTTTGCTGACGTGTTCTCTGTTGCTATAGAACAATTGATTTTGAACAATAGATGTCTTTCACATCCAACCGACGTTTAATTGACAAGCATAGTTTCATGAAATCTTCCCTCTTTTTCTTCAATTACATCTGAAAACGACTTGTAAACCTATATTGTTTCATCAATTATTGTTGTAATATCTTGTAGATATCCTCTGAACATTAAGAATCTTGTTATTCTCTTGTTTCTGAACTTATTTTCTTATTTCTGTTGAAGTCAGAACAGTATCTTTTCTAATTGACAAATTATTTGTTAATCAGATCTCCAGTCACCTAAAAATTCTTCTGTTGTTGGCTCTCCAAGCAAGCAGCAGAAGCTTACGAAGTCCCTCTCTTTAGATGATGAAGCAAGAGCATCTACTTCACCAGCAGCTGGAGCTGTTGATACCGTAGCATGTATATCACTTTTTCTACTTATACTTTTTTACATCCAAGTTCTATGATTAATGTTTTTTTTACCAAGACCTGGAAACTTTCTTGTTACAAATATTATCTGCAGCAGAAGGCTTTATTCGAGGGAGGTCTTACAATATCCGGATGGATGACAAAGTTCTGCTTAGATTTTCCCCAAAAAATTCTGATTCTAATTTTTACTTCAGTGATATGGTAATGCCGTTTTCCTTGGCGTCTTCCCCCTGTTTTGCATCGTATGATTTTGTTTCTGTTTTGAATTTTGTGAACTTTCCATTGAGACAGATTGGTGGAACTCTTACCTTCTTTCATGAACAAGGAGCTAGAAGATGCCTTGAGGTAGTGATATCATAAACAATTGAGAATTCATGTACATTGATTTGTGATTGTATACATTTCTTGGCTTCTTGCTTATCAATGCTCAGTCTTTTTAATTCTTTCTTTTTTCATTTGTTTTGTCAGGTTTCGATAACCTTGGAGACTTCAGAAACTATTAGTCGGCGGTATGCCCATCATTCTCGGAAGAATTCCCCTACAATTACCAAGGTATGCCATTTTGATTTCATTCCATGAGTTGATTGATTAATGAGAAACATGGGTATGGGGCAGTGGATACATGCAGATGCATAATAGTTACTGGCTATATCAGCAACTCATGAGTTATATGCCAAAGGTCATTTTGGCTTACTCTTTTGTTTCAAAAATAAAAAATCCAATTAGCTTGTGTAAAAATCTTCATCATATATGTTGTGTAACATTGAAGAACCAAGTGATAAGACATTTGAAAAGGCAAGGCTTGTAGGAAGAAAGAGGCAGAGATTATAGAGGATGTGGACTAGAGAGCTAGAGTAGTGCGGACTAGAGGGTGCAGAGATGAAGGGATCTCTGGCTCCAATTCAAAGACCAGAAGAAGTAGGGATTTCTCCAAAGTTGATCCAAAAGTTACGATTTTAGCTCGGTGGTGGATGTCATGCAAGATGCTTCATGGGGGGGAGACCATACTGGTATTCCTTGCCTCCCTGGTGTGTCTTATGTAAATTGAATGGAGAGAATGAAATTCAAATCTTTCTGTAATGGGAGATGCCCGCCTATCTTTGGAAAAAATTATATAGGCTGTCTGGGTTATATGGGACTCCTGATCAGGTTGCTGCTCTGTTTGTTCACAGTGGTTCTGGTTTATCAGAAGGTGCGGAAATGCCAAAGTGTTTCGAGGATGCAATGTCATTTCCGCTTTTCTGGCTGTTATGGATGTAAGGAGTCGGAGGACGATTTTCGGAAGTCTATGGAAAAGAGTTAGATTTTAGTTGGTTTGGGCTTTGGTTTCTGAGGCTATTTATATCTTATTATTCTTTTGTATCTTAAGGGATCAGGGAGCAGCAGCAGTTAGCATTATTATTTCTTGTCAGGATGGTTATGACTTATGAGGGAGTTGGGACTTGGGATTATGTTGCATTTGTCGAAGTCTTGTCTCTGTTGAAGTCCTTGATTTGTATTTCCTGTTACTATTCAGAAAGAGAAAAGGGTTCAGTTGGGAAATATATAATCTGGGAAGGTACAACAGTTGAAGATACAGTATGTTGTATTTTCCCTCATGAATATCCTGTTTCAGTGTTCTGGACGATCTTGTTGTAGAGTAGGGTGGCTAAAAGGGTAGTGGGTTTCATATTCGGTGGCAACTATTCTTTAAGTTGTCTATAATTGCATTTGTGGACTCCTTGTCGACCTTGTTGCATCATTTTTAAGCTGTCTGTTTCTGAATATGATTATCAAAACATGTTGTAGTCATTGCAGATTCCTTTTGGAATTACTTCCCTTCAATTTGTACTCTAGTTAAATTAATTGCAGTATTAAGGGAGAGGCAACAACATGCAAGTAACTACCGGAAAAAGTAAAGATAATAATGCGAGGATGAAATGATTGAGCCTGATTGGCGTTTTATTGAATTTTATATTTGACTCTTAGCATTATACAGGTCATTGACATTTCAATGCTTTAATTATCTGCCATATTCCATGTTTCATGTTTCATGTGTCATTTTTTCTTTTGTAGGTTCAGAGTGATCATTACGAGGTTGTTGCAGATTTGGTGCAGACAAGTTTTCTGTTTTCCATTCCTATGGATGGACCTATGTCTTTTTCCACTCCCCATGTTTCTATAAAATGGGTTCTTCGATTTGAATTTTTTACGACTCCAAAGAATGTAGACTGGACCAGGTAATGAACAGCATCGTCTTCAAGCTACATGGCCTAATAATTATGATCTTGCAAAAGTTCATTGTCCCTTGAAGTTCTGGTTTGGAGTTTTAGGTGTCAATTGCAGCTGATGGGATTCTGCATAGTTGAATTAATTGTATATATTGCCAAGTCAACCGATATCATTGATTTTCTGACAAGCTTGATATTTTGATATCTAGATACGAGCATCCTCTTCTTATAGAGGGAAGAGAGAAAAGTGAGTGGGTTCTCCCAATCGTTGTTCATGCAACTCCAGGTGTGGCACCTAATAGTCACTCCCGAAATGAGAAGTCTCTCCTCGGAACTCTTGTTGGTGCATAATTGAAGGTAAGTTCAATTAACATCAATGTTGGAGTGATTGACTTTTTCTCCCTTCAAAACAATGATTTTCCCCTATATTTTGTGTTTTACTAGTTTTGTTCGTTGTGCAGGACTGCTGGCTAGTCGGCTACTAAAATCTTAGCCTCGAAATTGTGGATCTGCTACTATTAGCAGTCTGGCCCATTTGTGGCTAGCAGCTACGACATCCTGTTCTCCGGAAAAAAATCTGAAAAATAGTCCATTGAATACTGGAATGTAAAGCTTGAAGTGGAGGAGACAAAGATATGGACTTGCAGATACTACACCGTGAATGTAGCTCATAGGTTTGTGCAACAAAATGTGTAGCTTTTCCGACTTATATTTGTTCATATTCTTTCACCCATATTCTGATGTTTCACATCGTTGAAACTGGGTGTATTTTCTGTGAAGATAGGCCTTTGTTTGGAAAAGAAAAATAGTACTACTACTAGTCTGCTATTCTATATGTACTTGGTTAGCGTAACTGTGGATCCGATTCCATTATTTTTGTCAATAGCAAGTTACTTTTCCAAATCAAGTCACCACTTGACAGTAAATTAGAAATAACATATACAGCATGTTGATGCCACCATGGAATGAAGCAATTATGTCCAACGAAAGTCCAAAAGTCTGCAGGAGGCAAGTAAATGATTTTCATCATCTATACTATACTATAAATTAAAGAAAACCAGGGTGACAAATAATCTCAACCGTCTCCTGCTTCTCCTTTGTCAATCAAACACAGGTTGACAAATACTAGTCTACTTGAAAAATGACAAGGTAGAATGTCATACTGTGTATAGTATGGAAATCATAATCATAATACGTATATAGTTGATCTAAAGTCCGGAAATAGGTTTTGGCCACAACGGAAGCATCTAGAGTTCTAGACAGGCGTACGTTGGCCACATCTGAGCACAAAAAACACCGATCGGCAACTCCACAAACAGTGGCGGAGTCAAAATTGAATGTCAAGGTGGGTACAAAATTATAAATAATAATAATAATAAAAATAATAACCATGTATAAAATAATAAATAGAGAATTTTAATTGAATAAAGTAAAGAATAATATAAAAGTTGAAAACAAACCATATAATGAAAACGTTCATATGTATCTATAGAATAAAAAAATCAACAGGCTATACAAAAATATATTATAAAAAATAGAAGCAATAACTACTTAGCTAGAAATAAAGAGGTTAAAAGAGCAAGGATGTGGGGAAATCGAACCAACCCATTTCAATGAGTAAAAACAAAGGCATTTTCACTGTATCTGATTAACATTACAGCATATTCGAAGAAACTAAAACTACTTGCCATGATGTATTACACGTTTTGAGTTCCCATGTAAAACTGAACCGTACTACTTGCCTGAACCGTTGGATATGATTTATGACTGGTGGTTACATTCCAATCAAAATGTCATTAACATCTCTTATTCATAAAAATTCAAATGATCTTTGAAACGAAATTAAATGACAAAGGGAACCTTAATATGTAGTAACCGTCCAAAACAATTGCAGCTTTCTTGTTGCACTTGGCATGAGTGAGTTACTGTACTTGGCTTGAGATTTGTACTTGTTGTTGTGATGCATTTGAGCTCAAATGACAACTACTTTGGCTGGTTATAGAAGGATTGAGTAGGAAAATAAATATATAACAATGAAGAAATGGAAGAGCTCTAGTTGATTCAGAAATGAAGCCTCAGTATAACTGCAGATAAAGCTATAGAAGTGAAAGCACATTTAGACTAAAGAAACTTTGAAATGATAAATGAGAGTGGAGATATGCAATCTAGCCATATGTTTCCTATATTGAATTCATTTTGTTGATGCTTAGAACAGTTTCCAAAATGTGCAATGTCTCTTATTGTGAATTGCTTCTGCTGCATAGGTATATCGAGGGCTTGATATTGGATTGGCAAAGCCTTCACCAGATAGAAAGATATTTTCATAATTGAACGTGACTGGGTAAAATCATACCATTGAAGTTCAGTTTATGGTGATCTGTAGTGTTTGATGTACATGGTATTTTTACGCTTGACCCTTGCGTTGATGAAAGTTTAGTGTCGGGAGAAACTTGATTAATATTTTTACATGTGACATGATTGATTAATATATTTTGAAGTTAAAGTGCCTAATGTGCTTTATACCTTCTATAGTTGGCGAGTTCATCAAACTATATTCAGTTTCTTGGTACATTCTGATATATAGTATATGCGTATATAATTAAGTTGCATATGTAATGATGATGCATATATACATAGTTGCATACATAAAAAAGAAACTTAAACAGACTATAATTGTATAAATCGATGATTTGATTTTTTTGGGTTTTAATAGTATATAATTTAGCATGTACAAAGATATATAATAGTACCTACTCTCTGTTGGATTGGAGATCCCACATCGAAATATGACAATATTAAATATAGCTTAAATGTAGTTGGACTATTTTTAATTGTACTGAAACTTTTTGTGGATAAAACCCAACACCTTAAAGATGGTTAAGTTGGGACAATATCGATACAATTCGGACTCCATGTGCCACGCTTGTCGTTCTTCAACATGGTATAAGAGCGGATCCTTTCCATCACGTCCCGAGCCCGAATTGAGACTTCGAAAAACTGTTGCGTTGATTCCAGCGGAATGTATAACCAAGATTTTGACTTCGAAAAACTGTTGCGTTGATTCCAGCGGAATGTATAACCAAGATTTCAATGTGAATTTCAGACTTGTTCCTCCTCAATCGGTAGACTTGTCCATGGTGCCGTATACGTAGTCGTCGATTGGCATAAAGAGTAGTACGTAGAAGTAAGTGCTAAATGTAATATTGATATTGATAGAGTCTATTTCTACGTAAAAGTTAACTCGTCACTTACGATGGGGTGTACATGAAATACTTGAGAGGAGGACAAGGATATGAAATACTTGAGAGGAGGACAAGGAGAAAAGATCCAGCTTGGAATGAGCTGGAAGTTGCAGTGTCCCATGTTGTTCATAAAGTCAATGTAAGTAAGTAATATGAAGCGCATAGGATACGATTCTATTTGGGCCCGAGATAAATATCTTATATTGGACTTCGAGGGTTGGATTTGGCGAGCGGCTCGAGTAAAATTCCGTGTTGGGTTAAAACTATAAATCAAGATGGCTAATCCACGCGGCCTAATAATTATCAAACTTTTCCTGCATCGGTTAGGTTTCCTTTGTGGAATGAATTGAGATATCATTGAACTATATAAAGATAAGATCGTGTGCTGGTGAACATTTGGAGTTATATTGAGCATCAAAGAGCTGAAGACGTACAAGTGAACCGAAATACGACTACTGTGCATTATATAAGGAGAACGATAGCGATAGAGAAAAGATCCTCCTTGATCAAATACAATTTTGCTACACGCAAATACATCTCGTCAGAGAAACCCTGCAACCAGACGATCAAAGTGTTTGTCACCTATCGAGTGAGAGTATTGAGATCAAAGGAAGCAACGCAACTAGAAGATTGAAGAGTTTGTCACCTATCGAGTAAGAGTTTGGAGATCCAAGGAAGCAACACCCTAGTGTTCTCAACACATCGTCAAGGAGATTGCTCTGCTTTGCACTTACAGAGAGAGTGTGGAATATCGATTTCCGTGGCTCTGCTAGAGACACGAAAAACTAAAGTCCTAGGACACTAGGCAAGAAGGATCCATTCAGGCGAGGTTGGTGCTCTCCCCGCCTAAATTGCTTAGTCAAGAAGTCAGGCGACGCATCTATACATTCACATTCCGTCGCGAGACGATGACACGCCAGCATACGAAACACATTAGGATAAAACCTATACCTGCGATTATATTATTCAAAATCCATAAAAGAGACAGTTTGCAAGAGGCTCTTCACGCATTCCTCGCTGGGGAGATTTTGGTGTCAAACATTTGGCACACCTAGTGGGACCTTCTTTTTGTGTCTCTAAGCGATGATAGAGGATCCTTACAAAAAGGAATACCCTCAGTGTCGTAAACATCCACATCCGGTATACCATGAACACACCTCCACTAGGTGTCGTTCATTGAGCAAACAAGCGATTGAAATCCTTTGAGCGAAGCAGAGTTCCTGGAGCTCACACTCCAGAAATACCTAGCCTACACGGCTATGCATTATGAGCATCAAACAAACTACTATATGGCTCTTGGTCAAAGAATCGAACAACAAGCAGACCTCCTTACTACTTAGGGCAAGAAAGTAGACTCGGCATTGGCCAAAATCCAAGCTCTAGGGGTAGAGCTCCACAGGGATCAAGAGGAGCGAGAAGCAATTGGAGCCCAAGTAGCAAGCCTTGCGGAAGGTCAAGACAAACTGCGGCTGACATCATGCAAATCTTGGAAACAAGTTTAGCTGAATATCGTCGACAAGCAGCGACACTGTCTCAGAGGACAGACAGAGACATAACATCTTTAACAAAATTCGTCTCTGACCTCACCAGAAAGACAAGGCAAGCAGAGTCTTTCTCGCCAGCATTCAGATTCTGATTCTGAAGGAGAACAAGTAGGGGCAGTGGACTTGTCAACAAACAAGGTCGTAAAACCCCGTAAACTTCAGAAGAGCAAAGGTCCAATTAAGCTTTCGACAATGGATTTTACTAAGCCAGAGTTCGATGCATATACATATGATGCTAATATGCCTCATGAGATCCTGGAGAAGCTCTACAATATGCCAGTGGTCAAAGCAGACTTCAGACCTCTCCCCACCGCCGAGCAGTTGAAAGGAAAAAAGTATTGTAAGTTCCATGGGGCAAGGAACCATATAACAAAGGACTGCATCAAGCTAAAAGATTAGATCAAGAAGTGGATCAATGAAGGTAAGCTGGAAGTGGAGGGAATATCCAAAACAGCAGCATTAGTAGACTCTCACCCATTCCCATCCACTCAAGTTAACGTGGTTGGGGTAGATTGGTCATCAACATTTAATTTTCGCGAAAGAGTAGATCATGAAGGTGTACCAATTTACGTGCAACACGCTCTCCCTCGAGACAAGATGGAGGAAATTCTGGATGGAATGCAGGAGAGAGAACCCATCAGGATCCAGCAGTGGATAGATGATAGCGAAGTGCAAATTGAAGTACCCAAGCCAGCGCCTCAGCCTGAAGAGGAAAGGTTTATAGTAGGAGGAATAGAACTGACTAAGGGAAACCCAAGCAAGAGAAAGCAGGCTGTCGATATCCATACCACTGGCGAAAGTCCGCCAAAGAAGCAGCCAACGAGATCAGTTAAAGGAAAAGAGAAGGTAGACCCAAAAGCAGAATCGCAGTGGCTCTTTGTACTCATTGCAAGTTCCAGTGCGGGTTGAAGATATCCTACAAGGAATTGGCAGAAGCAGACAAGGTCTTCCCAGAATTTTTTTCAAGTCCAGAACATTATCAGCCACATAGCCCAAGGTAGCTGAATCAAAGGGACTTCCAAGCATTCAAGCGAATGCGAGCGACAAAGAAGGTCAGTAGGACAAAGAAGTCTGAAGCAGGGATAACTGATATGCTCACCAAGCCATACGCTAGCCAAGCCATATGTTTCACCAACTTCAAGAAACATTACTAAAGAGAATGCATGGTATGTGAAGGAGAAAGGGAAGACCATTGAAGTAACCCTAAGAAGGAGACGTAATCTTTAGCGACGATTTGGAGAAGCTAAGAGGGCATTGGAAGCTTATGAGATGGGCATCATCAAGGAAGAACAGATGATCTATCCCCCAGAAAAGCTACAAAGAGGGTTGAATGCACTTACAGTAAACCCTTTGGTGGTCTCTGGGAAGAAGTCTCGCGAGCCTAAAGTACAAGTAGAAAGATCGAGCGTCTTTGATCGTAACCCAGAATTATGGGCCAGAGACAAGACACCAGAACCTATATCTGAGGTTCATCATGATATACAAAAGCATAAATCAGTAAAACAACGTCTTAGGTTTGACAACGAAGCAATGCAAATGGTGGGGTTGAATAGTCCACAAAGGAAGAGAGAACACGTTCGGGGGCATGTCACTATGAGCGAGACCAAAGGCGTATAATGGAGACCAAAGCCTTTGATTGAGGAAGAAAAGAAGAAGAAGGCCAATTTGGACAAAGTCTTTCCCCTACTTCAGAAGCAAAGCTCTGGCTTATTTATGCCAACAACCGTAGAACCTACATTTGAGGTTCAGATACAGCATGTCACTTCCTTAGAGGGCACAACCGACATAGATGTAGAAGATGGAAAGCTTGAAGATGACATCAATGAGAATGATGAAGAGCTACTGGACTACGGTGAAGCTGAAGTAGATAACATACAAAAGTATACGGACGAGGTAAATACTAACATTAATATGGTATTTTTTCTTATCCTCTAAATATGCAGGACCTTCGTAGAAGACAACGGTGTTTAAAGCAAACCTAAGTAGAGATGTGAATAACCTGACAATGCCAGAAGATGAAGTAAAACCTTCGGAACAGCAGGTGCTCGCCAAGCAACAAAAAATTGATTTTCCATTAAGGAAGACATATATACTCTTCAGGAAACCGACTTTGAACATGGCTATGCACATGTGACCATTGTACGTGACAGGGACGATCCAGGGGGTTCAAATCAACAAGCTATTAGTGGAGTTTGGGGCAGCAGTGAACATCATCACCGTCAAAGCAATGGCACTACTAGGCATTCCCAAGTCTGCCATCCAAGAGACAACCCTAAATTTCAGAAACTTTCAGGGCAGCATATACAAGAATTCGGGGATCATCTTTCTACAGGTGCAAATAGGTCTAGCCACCGGAACATATACATTCTTTATAGCAGAGTGCACAGCTTCATACAGTGCAACTCTTGGACGTGATTGGATCCGCATGAGTTATTGTGTGCCATCATCCCTCCACCATCAGATGGTACTATGGAACATGGAGTCTGGCGATGCAGAAGTTTTTGATGCGGATCCTCATCCATACTCTATGTCTGCCAATTCTTTAGAGGCCAACTATTACAACAGTGACCTCAGGCCACTGGAAGTATGTGGCGTAGATAACAAATGCCGCCCAATTGGTGTAACGGCCTATGAACTAGCTCAATGGGGTATTATTCAAGCAGAAAACGATAGTAGCAGGCCTTATACCATTGAGCTATCATCCAAATCATCTCAATGATAGAACCTCTATCGAGCATTGAGGGTGAGGCTTGTATTCTCTGTACGAGCGCTTCCACAAATTTTTAATGGAGAGTCAAGCCTACGAGAGTGTTCCAATGATTGCAGCATTGGAATATGTGGATGAGGATATACTGAATGAATCAGGCGAGGAGGAGGAGATCAGACTAGCACCAACTGCCTTAGACGATATACCTCATAAAGTTAAGGATCTCATTGAAAAGGTTAATCTTGAAAGTTCGGAAGAGCCAATATCTGTGGATATTAGTACCTTCCTAGAGCCTGGAGAATGACTAAGGCTTATTGAATTGTTAAAGGAATACGCTGATTGTTTTGCAGAGAAATATGACGATATGCCAGGACTGTCGCCAGAATTGGTCTGTCACAGCTTGCCTATTATAGAAGGAAAGAAGCCAGTAAAACAAGAGATGCGTCGAATGAACACAGAAACAGCAATCCTAGTAAAGGAAGAAGTTGAAAAGATGCTCAAGTCAGGGATAATACGAGTGGCCAAATACAATGAGTGGCTATCAAACATAGTCCCAGTCAAGAAGAAGAATGGCAAGATGCGAGTCTGTGTTGACTACAGAGACTTGAATAATGCAACCCCAAAGGATGCATACCCAATGCCACTAGCAGATTTGTTGGTAGACTCAGTGGCTCGTCACGAAATGTTATCATTTATGGATGGGACGGCTGGCTATCATCAAATAGCAGTGGTAGAAGTAGGCAGACACAAGACAGCATTTCGGTGCCCAAGTTTTGCAGGAGTATTTGAGTACATGGACATGCCACTTGGACTTAAGAACGCAGGGGCAACCTACCAGCGAGCGATGAACTCTATCTTCCATAACCTTATTGGCAAGTCCATGGAGGTGTACATCGATGATGTGGTAGTTAAAACGAAATGCAGAGCAGATCACATTGAAGACTTGAGGAAAGTGTTTATCTGGATAAGGCTGCATCAGTTGAAAATGAATCCAGCTAAGTGTGTATTTGGAGTACAAGTAGGAGACTTCCTGGGATTTTTGGTTCATCAACGTGGGATTGAAAAACCGGATGACAAGAAAGAAGTAGTTCTCAATGCAGTCCCACCAAAGAATAAGAAAGAACTACAACGATTATTGGGTAATATCAACTTCTTGAGGTGGTTTATTGCTAATGTTGCTGGAAAAACACAACCTTTCTCAACTTTACACAAGCTTCAGAATCAGAAAGACTTTGTGTGGGAGTCTATTCATCAAGAGGCTTTTGATATCATCAAAGCATACTTAGCAAACCCACTAGTCTTGGTACCACCAAGGCCAGAGGTTCCTCTCAAGCTGTATATATCAGCTACCGATCATTTTATTGGGAGTTTATTATCTCAAGACGATACAACAGGAGTTGAACGTGTTACTTTCTATCTTAGCCGTACCTTAACTGATTGTGAGACAAGATACTCGCCAATGGAAAAACTGTGCTTAGCCTGTATTTTTTAGGATGCAAGATGAGGCATTACATGTTATCCTTCACCACATGCGTAATAACACAAACCGATTTGGTGAAATATATGCTTTCGAGACTCATATGAGGGGAAGGATTGGGAAGTGGATTCTTGCACTTTCAGAGTTCTCTTTGCAGTATGTACCCCAGAAAGCAATCAAAGGCCAATCAGTGGCTGATTTTCTGGCTCATCATCCAATGGAGGATGCTCGCGAGGGGCCGGAGTTAGACTTAGCTCGTATTGATCTAGCACCTTGGTATTTATACTTTGATGGGTCAACTACGAGCACTATGGCTGGGGCAGGAGTGACATTAGTTACTCCACGCGGCCAAACCTTTTCTTATTCTTTCAGGTTGGATTTCCAGTGCACAAATAACTAAGCGGAGTACAAGGCACTCATTATGGAACTGGAGCTTCTGCTGGATATGGAAATAACATATGTGCACGTTTGTGGAGATTCACTCTTAGTGATCAAGCAACTGGAAAAGAAGTTCAGGGAATGACCAGTCCTAGAACCGTACACCAGAAGAGCTGGTGAGTTATTGAAGCTATTTACAGAAGTAGAACTAAGTCACATCCTACGAGAAGAGAATTATGCAGTAAACGAGTTAGCACAACTAGCAACGGGAGTGAGCTTGCAAGATGGAGTATGTGAACGTATATTGAAAGTTGAACGAATGACTCTACCATCTTTCATCGCTCGCCAAGAGGAAAATAATGAATGGTACGTTGCCACACTCGATCATATTGATGTGGGCTGGAGACAGCCTATTATCTCATATCTCTAGAATCGTAATGATCCGGCAAACAAGTGGATCCGTTCCTAGCTGCTAATTATATACTCAAGGAAGATGAGTTATATAGAAGAGGAGAAGAAGGCTTGTTCTTGAGATGTGTTTATAGATGTGACGTCAAGCGGTTGATAAGGGAAGTCCATCAGGTAGTAGTAAGGGCACATTAAGCTGGCCCTAAGATGAGATGGTTGATATGATGACATTGTTACTATTGGCCAGGTATGCTCAAAGATTGCATCACGTTCACTAAAGGCTGTGAAAAATGTCAGAAATATGGCCCAATTAGCCACATGCCCATGATACCATTACAGCCTATAATCAAGTCTTGGCCTGCTCGAGGATGAGATTTGGACTTTAATTGGGATGATTCATCCTCATTCATAAGACGGGCACAAGTATATCATAATGGCTACAGACTTTTTTACCAAATGGGTCGAAGCTAGACATTTTAGAGTATCATCAGCAAAAGCCATTCACCAGTTCTTGTTTGAAGATGTCATTTATAGGTTTGGCATTCCTAAGAGTTTTGTTTCAGACAGAGGGGCAGCATCCATGTCTGGAGACGTAGATGAGCTAATGAAGGATTTTGGGATACATTTTCTCCATTTTTCTCCATACTATGCCCAATCCAATGGTCAAGCTGAAGCGAGCAACAAGATCATCATACACATCCTCAAATGAATGCTTGATAGTAATGTCAGATTGTGGCATGAAGATTTATCAACACATTATGGGCATATCGAACAAGCAAACGAAACCCAACAAGAACAACTCCTTATGCTTTAATGTTTGGCCATAATGCAGTCCTGCCTTTGGATATTAATGTACAATCTTGAAGAGTAATGAAGCAAAAAAATCTGATCGGTGAGGATTATGTACAAGTAATGTGGCAGGAACATGAAGACTTAAATGAGCAGAGACTAGAAGCTTATGGCAGTCTGTGTGCCGAGAAACGAAAAGTGGCTCTTGCTTATGACAAGTGTACTAAGGGCATAAGTTTTGCAGAAGGAGAATTAGTTTGGCGAGTAATACTACCCGTTGGCAACAAGATTGAAGGAAGAGGAAAGTGGTCAGAAAAGTGGGAAGGGTCATACGTCATTGATCAAATTTTAGGAAAATGAGTTGTTCGTTTATGAGATCGAGATGGAACAATTCATGCCAACCCTATTAATGGCCGTTTCCTTAAGAAATACGTACAACCAGCTTAGGAATATGAAGACCCGCCAGCAATAACTTAATTCAGTCCATTCACGCTCCTCGGCGAATTTCGCCTGAATGAACTGAAAGGGCAACACATAGGGATTTAGACATAGCTAGCCAATACGTGTGGCTAAAATTTTAAATTATTTTTAAAGTCATGTTCAGTCAGCCAATACCTATGGCTAAATTTTTGTTTTTTTATTATTTATATTCTGAATAAAGAATTCATACTCGCCAACTTCTGTGGCTAAACTTAGAGTATGAGGTTTGTGTAAATAACAATGGGGTATTAAAAAACCCCATGCAAGGGACATCTTTACTCATACTACCCCATGCGGGGTTTGTGTAAATAACAATAAGTCCAGAATATAAATGTTTGATCAAATAAAAGTACTAAAGCTGATAGAAGTGTTCTGAAGATATCACAATACAGAAAGAAGGAGAGGGCTTAATTTATGAGGCCCAGTAACTACAACGAGAAAGCTTTGTCCTTTAGAGATGATTTCAAAAGCTCAAAATCTCGCCAAGCTTGGTTGTATGAGTGCAAAGTGCCCACGACTTCTTCCTTAGCATTCTGTAGCAGCTGTGCTTGACTTTCTCCTTCGTCCAGGGGTTGTCGAACATTGGCCTGATTGGAGTGAGCTTTTGAACATAAGCAGTCCACTTCGGCTTGGAGAGCGACCAACTCAGCTTCCTTGGCATTCAAAGTTTCTTGCTGAGATAAAGTATCCTTCAGAAGTGCTTGGACTCGGCTATTATCTTCCTGCGTTTGGCGAGTCAACGTCTCCATTTCTTCATTCTTTCAGCAAAGTCCTTCCTCAAAGTCAGACATGGTCTTTGAAAGTTTACCAGGGGCAGTGGCCTTTAGTTTTTTGACCTTTTCTTGAGTCTGATTGATACTTTGATGGGAATCTAGGCTGGCGGAGAAGAGGTTCTAGAGAGCAACAGAGATAGGAATGGCAACGGCCAAAGGGGAGTTCAGAGCGCTAAACTTAGTCGAAAGCTCCTGTAAAATCAAAATTTGATCTTAGAAAGTGGATGCTTGACTGGAAGGCCCTGATGACGAAGGAGGAGTATTAGTTTCTCCATGTGAGATATTTTGTTCTTCATCAACACGATTTGGCGAGTTTGAGGGATGTTCCATCTTGGCCATTGACACAGGCTTAGGAGATCAATGGGGGATGGGCGTCTGTAGTCGATCTTGAGAGGTCTTGGAAAAGATAACCCTACCTTCTGAGTCAGTATTCTATTTCGGAATGACTATGTCACTACTTAGAAAAGTGGGTGTAAACTAGAAGAAAATGCAAGGCGTCAGGATTTAATCAAAATAGTTAACATACAGAAGGGGTAAATAAGTTGAGGTTTTACCTGAGGCAGGGGCAAGTCATTGGACACAACCAATTGCTGTGGTTCCTCGAATACATTGACCTAGAGCTCTGACGAAGGCGGAGCATGAGTTTCTGGTTCTGGGATGACTTCGTCATTTTGGGAATCGTTGTCCTTGCCAGAGGGGGAAGAAAGATAGTATGATTGGAGCTCGATCTGTAAACGCCGAAAGAGGGTTAGATGATCAACTGTTTCTTTCCTTTCTGCCTCTTTAAGCTCCTTGAGTATTATCCCAACTAGAAATCTTGTGATGAAGTCTTTACAACACTCCTTCCCACTGATTATGATTTCTAGCCCCGTCTCATAGTCCTCGCCTTCATACATTATACTAGAGTCATCGAATTTCCGTATGTAGGCTTGGCTGCATCCTTCAAAGAGCCTTTCCCCCAGTGAATCAATGATGTAGTAAGCATCAACTTCGGCTTTGAGGATAAAGAAATGATCATTCCATCTCACAAGATATACCTGAGGTTCTATGTTTTTGCTGATGTTATCTCATGTTTGATCAAATGACTCAAGAACTTTCATGTTCGCAAACTTCTCTGGATTGAAGTATCCAATGAATGAGTCATCAGAAGAGATCTTTATTGGCCTGATGCCTGCCTTCAGAATCGTCTCAAGATCGAAATGGTTGTCGGAGAAGGAATTGGTGAAGGCTTCATTCATGCAGAGTTTCTACCATTCCAAAGAACCTTGAACAATAAGGTTGTCGAACTCGGATACTGTTGGCATAGCATTCGGATGTGAGTGTAGCCAGTGAGCAATGGTGAAGACTAATGCTGAACATGCACTTGCCCCAGATGCTTTTTCGCTTCTTTGATCGAAGGAGGCAAATAAGACATTAGCTCTGAGTTTAGCCTATCCATCTCTGCTCACAACCTCTGTCGCTTCCCAGCAAGCATTTGGGGGGGGGGGGGGGGGTGCTCTTCCAAGGCCAAGAGGAGCACCGAGGTTGGGTGAATTGGGTTCTTATGAGAGTCATCTTTGCAGGCGGACTTGGAACCTCGAATTCGTGGAGAATCCCCAGAAGAGGAGTCAGTCCTAATGCACTTTTGTGACTGGTAAAGAATAAGCAAGACAATTGTAATCAGTGAGACAACAAGGGCGATGAACATTGGTAAAATATTTTGATACTTACTTACTGGCCAGTAGTGTTGGACCTTTCTTCTTTGGAACTTTCGAGCTGGTGGCATCGTCTGTTTCTAAGGCATGCTGTTGATTGCAATAAGGAAATTGGTCAAACGCTATCAAGGAATTGCTAATGCATGTGGAAAAGTTAACAGGGTTTTATGAATAGGGTAAGAAGTATACATGTGGCCAAGGAGTGTCGTTGTTGTTTATGTATAGCTTGCCTATGATGGCCAAATCTTCTTTATCCATGAATTGCTTGTCAAAGTCGCAGAAGATGGTGGCAAAAAGAGTAAGCAATCCAGTCCGTCGTATGTTTTCCCAAATCTGAGAGCGCCAGACCAAGTACGTTTATGTGACTGATAAATAAATGGCGAGTGGCTTCGCCAAGGTGGGTATTAATATGGTTGGGAAGCCAAAGTGTGCATTCTGTAGATCATGCAATGAATGTGGCTAGATCCTCGCCAAAGACTGTATTTGTTTAGAGAGCAGACGAGAGGCATGAGGGCATGCTGGGTTAACCCATGTTGCCTGGAGAAGTGGTTGGGAGCGTATAGCTCATACCCAGGGCTTGAAGAATCAGGGATTAGTAAGTCCTTGCAGTTGTGGTTGTGAAGGAAAATGGTCCTCTTAGAATCATCTTGTCCTGGCAAAGGCATGAATCCGCTAGCAAGTTGCAAGGGTGGCGACGATTCAAAATAACTTCAACTGTAGCGATTGGGAAGTTTGTTTGCGAGCAGAGGTGTGTAAGGCCTGCTTGATAAGACCATTTTCTGGTTTTAGAGGATGTGGTCCCCAAGGTGTGGCCCAGAAGTTTGTCTTCTGCGAAAGGAGGGACTTCGGAAGGGCGGAAGAAAGGGAAATACATTTGCAACAAGAACTCTACCATCCAGAGTGGTCTTGGTTGATTGAGGTCGAGTCTCGAAATTATAACTCATCGCAAGCCGTAGTAGATATAAGCGGGGACGGATTCTGTGAAGTCCAGTTTTTCACGGTTGAAGAGGCGCTCAGCAATGTTGGTCTAACATTTTTTAACTTTAGCAGAGGTGGGATAGAAGATGTATTTGGATAGCCAGTATTCTAGGAAGGCTATGCCTCTTGGATCGGTGGTGCTTTCTTTCTTTGCAAAGTGATTAATCCAGGCAGAGTAACATGGAGGTCGATCCTTAGAAGCTCGAACTTTAGTTCCGTGTGTATGATTATGGAACCAGATATTGCAAGATACAAGGACTCTGAATAAACCATAGAGGTCGAGGATAGTAATGCTTTCGTCGCCACAAGGAAGATGGAAGCAGTTGACTGAGCAATCCCAGAAGCACACAGCGGCGGCGAACAAGGCTCGGTTTCCTCTGGCAGGAAGTGAAAAACATAGGTCAATAAGTTGAACAATACCGGCTGTTTCCCATCAATCAATATCCTTTTCGGGACGAAGTTTGTACCAGGCAAAGTCTTCCTTGTTTGGGTGCAGCCATTTACCGATAAGACAAAAAGTGTCTTTATTAGTCCATTCTTTGGGTTCTGCCTTTGGGTTTTTCTTGAAAATAAAGGCTGAGTTACAAATAGGACGGTAGAGAATAAGATATAGCTCTAGGTTTATTGGAGTTTTGAGAAGGGGACCGAGCAAGCCGGTGTCGTTGCTTGGGCTGATTTTTAGATGGATGATAACTTCTGGATCTTGCCGTTTGGCGACGGCCATAATATTTCTAGTGAGGTTTTCGACATCTTGTTCTGTGTAAGAAATAGGTATGTCTTTGCGAGGAGGCAAGATGTTTGATCAGAAGGGATGGCCGATGGTAAGGATGGAAAGTGAGAGAAGTGAAAGAGTTATGTTGGGAAGTGGAGACTGATTGATGTGAACGTGCACTTTTATATTACATTAGCCGAAGTGGTGTGGCTTTTTAGAAGGGTTGTGTAACGTGGCGCTTGCGTGTGATGTTACCGTTTGGAGTAACAGCACGTCGTTCGGTAAAATTCAAGCATTTTCGCCTGCATAGGTAATTAAGCTTAAGGCTTAAGGGGCAATGCTTGGGGCCAAGATAAATATCTCATATTGGGCTTCGAGAGCTAGATTTGGGGGGCGGTCCGAGTAAAATAACAGGGTCTAGTTCCGTATTACGTTAAGACTATAAATCAAGATGGTTAATCCACGCGGCCTAATAATTATCAAACCTTTCCTACATCGGTTAGGTTTCCTTTGTGGAAGAAATTGGGATAGCATTGAACTATATAAAGATAAGATCGTGTGCTGGTAAACATTTGAAGTTATATTGAGAATCAAAGAGCTGAAGACGCACAAGTGAACCGAAATACGACTACTATGCATTATATAAGGAGAACAATAGCGATAGAGAAAAGATCCTCCTTGATCAAATACAATTTTGCTACACGCAAATATATCTCGTCAGAGAAACCCTGCAACCAGACGATCAAAGTGCTTGTCACCTATCGAGTGAGAGTTTGGAGATCCAAGGAAGCAACACATCATCATAGAGATTGCTCTGCTTTACACTTACAGAGAGAGTATGGAGTATTGATTTCCGTGGCTCTTGCAAGAAGGATCCATTCAGGCGAGGTTGGTGCTTTCTCCACCTAAATTGCTTAGTCAAGAAGTCAAGCGACGCAGCTATACATTCACATTCCGTTGCGGGCAAGTGGCACGCCAGCACACAAAGTACATCAGGATAAAACCGATACCTACGGTTATATTATCCAAAATCCATAAAATAAACAGTTTGCAAGAGGCTCTCTACGCATTCTTTGCTGGAGAGATTTATGTGTCAAACAGATTGAAACTGTTCTTGTCAACCCAATCGTCATTAAGGGTATTGCGAAAAGCATGAAATATGCTATGTGCTCCCTGAATGGATGAACCATAGCTGCAAATAATCACAGACACAAATTCATATAAATATATATATATATATATATACACACACACTTGTATAACTTGAAACAAAGTGATTGGTATTGATTTCAATCCAACCCTAAGAATATGTAAATAAGGTAGGACTTACAAGTAATTGGCTCAGTGGCGATGGAGGAATGGTGGTGAGAATGGTAGCGAGAGTAGAGGAAATGATGGTGTAGATGTGACAACACGAACCGGAAATTGTATGTTAATCGGCTTGATTTGCGAGTTCCGTGATTAGTCGTGGTTTTTGCTGTAATTAGTCGATATGGCGGGTTTGTTCACGACGTAATTTTCGGTAATGAATTTGATATGGGTTCCTTCGCGAAAGTTGTAGCGTACGTGATTTCGAGCTCGTAGGAGTTCCCGGAGAATTATTTCGTTAATCGAGGAATAAGTTGTGAATATTTGAAATCAAGATTTTGGTTAATCGTATTTATCAATACGGGTTTGATTTTATCCGAATCGTCGATCGGGTCGGTTCGTGGAGTATAAATAGGGAATAGTCGCAAAATTGGAAAATTGACTTTTTGGGGCTGTTGACCGAATCAAACCCAAGTTGACTCGGTGGTTTCTCCATCATGGAAGCTCCAATTCGAGTTCCAAGATTCCGGCCACCTTTGGCCATGAAACTTGGTGGGATTGTTGGGTTCTTTCCCCTCTTTCATTTGGTGGTGGTGTCTCCGGAATTGGTGATCGGAGGAGGGAGAAATAAGGCAGGAAAGTTGCAAAATCCGGGTTGATTTTGGTGGTTTCGGAGGCAGCGTTCTTGCAGGAGTTGGACCTCGAGGGTTGAGGGGTTTTGTAGCCCTTGGGGAGAGGAAACTTTTAGAAGTGGTCTTGCACCTTGCCGTGGCCAGTGGTGGCCGATCAGAGTTAATGAATTCCGGCAAGGGTTTTTAAGTTCAAGGTGAGTTTTGGGTATTTTCCGGTCAAAATTGGACTTAGCATTGAACTACAAAGTTGTTGAAAATGACGAGATCTTCAAATCCATGTATAGGTTGACATTTTCTGAGCCGGTTGAAATTCCGGCGGCCCCACGCGTGGTCGTGCGCGTCGGAGCTCCGGCCGAGATGGTTTTCGACAAGTTTTATGTCGTTTTGTTCAAAATCGCGCACTGATCGCATTTGTAAGGTTTATAGTTTTAAATGAGCGTCGGAATTTGTGGCGAGGTTTTATAGTGTGTTTATTGTGATTTAGGTTATTGCCGTCGAGATAAGAGTTTGTGTTTTCCAGAAATGCTTGGTTCTCGCCACATGGTTCAGTATATTGAATTATGGTATTAATCGGATATTTTTTGTTATTCAGGAGGATCGTGGTCGTGTTTATGGCGAAGGATTTTCTGTCGGACCACAGGAATAACGCGTTTAGCGTCGTACTTGTCTGTGAGTGGACATTTGTTTTCACTGTTGGTTGCGAGTCTTTTATATACGTTTTATGAGCATGAGCATGCAGTTATGATGAATTATACGAGCATGTGTTTTATAATTATACATTTACAAATATTCTTTTTTAATTATGCATTACGAGTATGTTTTTACATTACGCTTTATGGATTTGCATGGAAAACTTTATGATTTGGTTTACACTGAGTACAGTCTCAGTAGTAGTTGTATGGATACAGTTAACATCTCGGCTGATCCCCGAGGATGTTTACCGGGGGGGGGGGGAGCAGATACCCTGACCTGAGGTCTTTCTAGCTGGAATCACGTGAGGATCATGGATCCCGTGATTCAGACTGTACTAGCGCAGATGTGTCCATGTGTGACCCCGCGGGATTTTCGATGCATGCTTTGTACGCGTGAGGAGTTAGAGTCTCCCTCGTGTACCATATGATTTTTATGCATTTATACTCGCATATGTTTTATAAACATATATATGTATTCGGCGAAAGACATTTATTTTCGTCCACTCACTCTAACAGTTTATATGTTTTTCCCTGGGCTCTTTGTTTTTAATGCCCAGTTTGCAATTTGGATTCAAGTGTCACACGTCGAGGCCTTTCTCAGTAGGTTTCTAGTTTGACCTACTGTTGTGTATATATGTATATAGAGGTCGCTCTAAATACTATTATGTATACATTTTCAAATGATTTTCCCGGATTTCGGTAAAACTACAGTTTTATTTATGCTTTACGTTATGTTATGTATTTGAGAAATCCGGATGGGATTGGAGCCCACGGTTTGGCTTTTGTGGCATAGGAAGAAGTGTATTTTCCGCTGCAGGTTAATGGTAATCACGCGTTATAGAGTAAACTCTGTCGAAATTTTTGGTTTTTGGAAGATCACATTTTTAGAAAGGGTTTGATTCCGGTTTAGGAAACTAAATTGGGGTCAGGTCCTTTCAACTTGGTATCAGAACATTAGGTTTTTGGTTCTGTAAACTCTTGTAGTCATGTCTACTAAGGATATTTAAGAATGTACAGCATGTCTGGAGCGATGACCCGACCTGCCGGCGGATACTCATCAATGCTCTGGTTGTTGTATGCTTTCAAATGTTTGAAGTTCCATGATTACGTCCTGTTTGTTGTGAATAATGTCTTATTCATTAGGATGCCTCCTTGACGTGGTTTCCGTATCAGTAAGGTTGTGGATCCTGTTGAGGATCAACGGACGTGCGACTTGATAATATGAGTTTTGGGTTTAGATGAGCATTCTGGATTCAGAGATATGTGTGGCTTGGTTTGCCCGGTTGTGCATGTATGGGTGCCTATATATTGCTTCTGAGCGAAGGATTGTGGTAGTTGATGGTGTGCTTGAGTCAGATCATTGCATTTGGTAGGTTGGTATTGTGTGAGTTTATGTTGAGACTCCATAACCTACATTCAGGGTATTTTTTATACGATAATGGTTTAATTAGGTTATCCAACAACAGAAATATGAAATGCTTACTAGTTTGAGATAGGGATGTATGTTAGTTCTTGTTCACCTGTTTGTCCCAGTTTGCACGTGTTATGTCGCTTCAGAGAAAGCAATGCAGGAGGTTCGAGTTGAGTTTGAACCTGACCATCAAAGGGATTTTGATTGTTATGCCTCGAGACAACTGTGATGGGTTTGTTAGTACTGCACTCAGAGGCGAGGGAACTGGAAGGGAAAGTCAGATATGGTTTTAGTTTTGTTGGTTTAAGGAAGGTGAACTTAGTCAAGATACTTTGATGATGTTGAGTTCAAGCACCACGGGATCAGTATCTTCATCAGGCTGTGGCCTTTTTGATTATGTCGAGGGTTATTTGGAAAAGGCTGAAGACCCGTTTGGAGAGGTAGTAGATCACAGAGTAGTGGGACTAGTTCCTTTGGTATGAGTCAGGGTGATCGTTGGTGATCCTTCCACACAGCAAGAGTTTCCATTGTGCAACCTTTACAGCTGGCGTCACTATGGTTTGTGTCAGAGGGGCACTCTCAGTTGCTATTGTGGTGGCAAAGAGGGTTACGTTACGAGGGAATGTCCACAGTTAGCTATTTTAGTGGTCCTGCAGCTCAGAGTTTAGGAGGAGGCCAAGGTACCATTTCTAGAGTTTAACCAACGCAGACTTCTAGACAAGTCAATCAGCAAAATCGCAATCAACGTGGATGGTTAGTTAGACATGCCAGAGTCCATGCCATGACCTTGTGTGAGGGCAGAGCTTCCCTATGGTTATCATTGTTTGACACCCATGGCTATTATGTTTGCATCTTCACTTCTGGGTTTGTGGAGAGTGTTGTATCCATTCGATGTGATTGTGAGTATCAGGTGGGGTATCGAGACAATGAGGTTTGCAGGAGGTTGTGGACTAGCTGCGGAGTTGTTGTTGCTGGACATTGAGGATTTTGTTATGTTTTTAGGGATGGACTTCTTGGTGACTCATTAGACTGTGGTTGTTCATCACAAAATGGTTGTAGTCCTTTAGCATCTAGTCGTGTCAGAGATCTTGTTTAGAGGTAAAACAAATGCTTTTCTACTGTGTGTGGTTTCAGTAATGAGGCTGAGCTGATGATGAAGAAAAGATGTACGCCATACCTGGCACATGTGGTTGATGTTGAGGTTGTTGTACCAGATGCTAGAGTTATGGAGGTGATCTAGTTAAAGGAATTACATATTCAACTTCAGGAACTGTTTGAGGAAGGTTTCATTTGACCCAGTGTTTTATGTTAGGGTGTTCCTGTGTTGTTTATGAGGATGAAAGATGAATCGATGAGGTTGTGCGTCGACTACTGGAAGCTGAATCAGGTTTTAGTGAAGAACAAGTATCCTCCACCTTGGATTGATGGCTTGTTGATCAGCTTAATGGAGTTCCAGTTTTTGCAGATTGATTTTAGATTGGTGTATCATTAGTTCTGGATCAGAGTGTCGAGTTTGATATGATCAGATACCTGTAAAGAGAGTTACATGTTGTGGTTAGAAGAGAGGTTAATTATTGTACCATTGTTCATAATTATGTGATGTTAGTGAGGAGTATGTTATGTATAGTGATGTTTCGAAACTAGATTTTGGTCGTGTTGGGATGCAGCATGGTAATATGATGGTATATGGTTCCAGGCAGTGGAAGCTTTATGAAGTTACTTATCCTATGTGTGATTTAGGAGTAGCTGCCATTGTGTTAGCATTGAAGAGTTGGAGACATTACTGGTATGGCGTGCAGCGCAATACAGGATTTACACTGGCCACTTAAGTTCCATCTACTTGCGTATTCAACCAGATTTGATCATGAGGCAGCATAGATGGATAGGGTTGATTAACGACTATGGTTTCACATTTGAGTTCATCCGGGAAAGGCTAATGTGGTTGCACTTTGAATATCATTCAGGGGTGTTGTTGCTGATGCACTTAGTCGAAAATTTGGAGTTTCTATGTTTCATGTACGTGTTGCAAGAATCTCATTGTTAGCTAAGTTGCGAGCTACGAGAACTGAGTTAGAGTGAGATGATGGAGCATTGTTGTCTAGTTCCAGGTTCGACCTGTGTTACTTGATCAGGTTTGTAAGGCTCAGGATGCAGATTTCTACTTGTTGGACAAGAAGAACATGGTTCAGAATGGTGTTCCAACAGAGTATCAGTTGAGGAATGTTGGCACTTTGTCGTGCAGAGAGAGATTATGTGGACCTAGAGACGATGATTTGAAGAGGGAGATGCTTATTGAAGCTCATTGTTCTATGTATGTTATGCACCTTGGTGGTATGAAGATATACCGGATACTTAAAGTTTACTACTGGTAATGCAATATGAAGAGGGAAATAACAGCTTATGTGAGCGGATGCCTCATTTGTCAGTAGGTGAAGGCAGAGAGTCAGTAACCTGCTGGGAAGCTACAATTATTGGAGGTTTCAGTTTGGAAGTGGGAGCATATCACTAGGGATTTCGTGTATCAGTTGCCACGTACTTTGGCTGGTAATACTGGTATTTGGGTCATTGTGGACCATTTGACGAAATCAGCTCACTTCCTTGCACTTCCAGGAAAGATTTCAGTGGGTAGGTTGGCAAAGTTGTATTTGGTAGAGGTTGTCCATTTACATGGTGTGCTTGTGTCCCGGGTCCCTGATCGAGATGATCAGTTACATCAGAGTTTTGGTAGGCATTGCATGTTTTGGCACTTTATCAATTCTCTATACGGAAAGACTTGACATATGTGGAGGTGTCAGTTCAAATTCTTGATTGGAGAGTGCAGGGATTACAACGCAGAAATATTTCCTATGGTGAAAGTCTGTTGGCAGAGTTATTCAGTTGAAGTAGCCACTTAGGAGATTCAGCAGTATGCAGAAGCAGTGTTCCTACTTTTTAGTTGGCAGATTTGGAAATTTTGAGGTCGAAATTTTTGTAAGGGAGGTAGATTTGTGACAACACGAACTGGAAATTGCATGTTAATCGGCTTGATTTGCGAGTTTCGTGATTAGTCGTGGTTTTTGCCGTAATTGGTCGATATGGCGGGTTTGTTCATGATGCGATTTTCGGTAATGAATTTGATATGGGTTCCTTCGCGAAAGTTGTAGAGTACGTGTTTTCGAGCTCGTGGGAGTTTCTGGAGAATTATTTCGTTAATCGAGGAATAAGTTGTGAATATTTGAAATCAAGATTTCGGTTAATCGTATTTATCAGTACGGGTTTGATTTTATCCGAATTGTCGATCGGGTTGGTTCGCGGAGTATAAATACGGAATAGTGGCAAAATTGGAAAAATGACTTTTTGGGGTTGTTGACCGAATCAAACCCGAGTTGACTCGGTGGTTTCTCCACCATGGAAGCTCCAATTCGGGTTCCAAGATTCCGTCCACCTTTGGCCATGAAACTTGGTGGGATTGTTGGGTTCTTTCCCCTCTTTCATTTGGTGGTGGTGTCTCCAGAATTGGTGATCGGAGGAAGGAGAAATAAGGCTGGAAAGTTGCAAAATCTGGGTTGATTTTGGTGGTTTCGGAGGCGGCGTTCTCACAGGAGTTGGACCTCGAGGGTTGAGGGGTTTTGTAGCCCTTAGGGAGAGGAAAATTTTAGATGTGGTCTTGCACCTTGTCGTGGCCAGTGTGGCCGATCAGAGTTAATGAATTCCGGCTAGGGTTTTTGACTTCAACGTGAGTTTTGGATATTTTCCGGTCAAAATTGGGCTTAGCATTGAATTACAAAGTTATTGGAAATAATGAGATCTTCAAATCCATGTATAGGTTGACATTTTCTGGGCCTGTTGGAATTCCGACAGCCGGCGGCCGTGCGCGGCGGAGTTCCGGCCGAGATGGTTTTCGACAAGTTTTATGTCGTTTTGTTCGGAATCGCGCACTGATCGTAGTGGTGAGGTTTATAGTTTTAAATGAGCGTCGGAATTTGTGGCGAGGTTTTATAGTCTGTTTATTATGATTTCAGTTATTCCCATCGAGATAAGAGTTTGTGTTTTCTGGAAATGCTTGGTTCTCGCCACATGGTTCAGTATATTGAATTATGGTATTAATCGGATATTTTTTTGTTATTCAGGAGGATCGTTGTCTTGTTTGTGGCGAGGGATTTTCCATCGAAGCACAGGAATAACACGTTTAGCGTCGTGCTTGTCTGTGAGTGGACATTTCTTTTCACTGTTAGTTGCGAGTCTTTTATATAAGTTTTACGAGCATGAGCATGCAGTTATGATTATGAATTATACGAGCATGTGTTTTATAATTATGCATTTACGAATATGCTTTTATAATTATGCATTACGAGTATGCTTTTACATTACGCTTTATGCATTTGAATGGAAACCTTTACCGGGTGGGGGGGAGCAGATACCCTGACCTGAGGCCTTTCTGGCTGGAATCACGTGAGGATCAGGGATCCCGTGATTCAGACTGTACTAGCGCGGATGTGTCCATGTGTGACCCCGTGGGATTTTCGATGCATGCTTTGTACGCGTGAGGAGTTAGAGTCTCCCTCGTGTACCATATAATTTTTATGCATTTAGACTCGCATATGTTTTATAAACATATATATGTATTCGGCGAAAGACATTTATTTTCGTCCACTCACTCTAACAGTTTATATGTCTTTCCCTGGGCTCTTTGTTTTTAATGCCCAGTTTGCAATTTGGATTCAAGTGTCGCACGTCGAGGTTAGAGGCTTAGTATTTGAGCCACTTTTCCTTTCTCAGTAGGTTTCTAGTTTGGCCTACTATTGTGTATATATGTATATAGAGGTCGCTCTAAATACTATTATGTATACATTTTCAAATGATTTTCCCGGATTTTGGTAAAGCTATAGTTTTATTTATGCTTTACGTTATGTTATGTATTTGAGAAATCCGGATGGGATTGGAGCCCACGGTTTGGCTTTTGTGGCATAGGAAGAAGTGTATTTTCCGTTGCAGGTTAATGGTAATCACGCGTTATAGAGTAAACTCTGTCAAAAAATTTGGGTTTTGGAAGATCACGTTTTTAGAAAGGGTTTGATTCTGGTTTAGGAAACTAAATCGGGGTCGGGTCCTTTCAGTAGAGCTCTATGTAACCAGTAGTAGAGAAACTCCACCAGACCGGCATGAAGTAAAAATGTGATGTGGATCCCATCTAATCTCCATAATGGTAGGTTTGACGCTTTACGCAAGTGGCAATAGAAAAGTACAAACAAAAGTGTTTAGGGTAGAATACAATACTTTCATTTAATCTCGAATTAGGTATATATATATATAACTTTATAAGATAGATTCCTAATAGATAGGTTTATCTACAATAAAGAATAAATCAATTGTAATTACATTAAGAATCCTGAATCTCTACAGCTTCAATACTTGTCAACATTCCCCCTCAAGTTGGCACGTAGATGTCGATCATGCCCAACTTGACCATCCATTTACTAAAGGCTTCATGTGATTATTCTTTAGTAAGAACATCAGCTAACTGCTCCTCAGATGACACAGATGGGAAACATATAATCTTCTTGTTAAGGTTATCCCTCAAGAAATGTCTATCCACCTCCACATGTTTAGTTCTATCATGCTATATTGGGTTATGAGCAATCTCAACAGCAGTTGTATTATTACAATGCAAATCTATGGGTTTTTGAAACCTGAAACCCAACTCTTTCAGCACATTCTTGATCCACAGATACCTGAGAATACGCAATACTACACCCAGGAATTATGCATAAATTGACTCACCACACTGACAGCATATGCAATATTAGGTCTAGTATGTGATAAATAGATGAGTCTACTAACTAAATGCTAATACCTGACCTTATTCGTTGGAACTTGATCTGGAAGAAGCTCTAACCTGTGATTTTGCTCAATATGAGTAACAACAAGCTTGCAGTCTAATAGTCCCGTCTCAGCAAGAAGATCCAAGACATACTTCCGTTGGAACAATGTAATCCCTTGCTTGAATCTTGCAACTTCAATTCCCAAAAAATATTTCAAGTCTCTCAGATCCTTCATGTCAAATTCCAACGACAATTGTTTCTGAAGACTTGCCATCTCACATGGATCATCTCCTGTAACCACCATGTCATCAACATACAAAATCAAGACAGTAGTCTTACCATCCTTGCGTCTAACAAACAAGGTGTGGTCAGAATTGCAATGATAATATCCAAACTTCTTCATTGCCTTGGAGAAACTCCCAAACCATGCTCTAGGTGACTGCTTTAGGCCATGTAAAGATTTCTTTAGATAACACATCTTTTCTTCATTGCCTGGTTTACAACTGACTTCTGGTGGAGCTTCCATGTATACTTCTTTTTCTAAGTCGCCATTCAAGAAGGCATTCTTCACATCAAACTGACGTAGAGGCAAATCATAACGGGTTGCAAGAGCAATAAGAATTCTTACAATGTTAATTTTGGCAACAGGTGCAAAAGTCTCCTGGTAGTCAACTCTATACTTCTAGGTATAACATTTGGCAACCAACCTAGCCTTGTAGCGATCAATGCTTCCATCAGCTTTGAGCTTCACAGTAAATACCCAACAACATCTAACAGTCTTCTTACCAAGTGGCACAAGGATCATATCTCAAGTTTCATTCTTCTGCAGGGCTTCTAACTTCTCATTCATAGCTTGTTTCCATTTAGGATCTGTCAAGGCATCCTGTACATTGCTAGGAATAGATATTGAAGATAATTGATTAATAACAAGTGCATGAGCTTCAGACAACCAATGGTGGGAGATATAATTAGCAATAGAGTATTTGGCTTTGGCATCTATACTAGGCTCATATTTTTGCTTAGGGACTCTTTTAGTGACACAGTTAGATTTATATACCTCAGGTGAAGCATTCTGAATGGAGACCTCAGTTGGTGATGTAAACAAGGAATAGAAGCTTTAGTACTATCTTGATGTTGTTCAGAGGGTAAATCAATCGTTAGATTCTCATTGATCTAAGGGGAAATTGTCTCTTCTAATACAGGATCTTTGATGCATCGAAAGAAGCTCCTCGGTCTGCACTGCTTATCGTCTTCGATGGGTCGAAGGAAGGGTTCGACCCATTGAAATCATTACCTTGGTCCAAACTGCTCCTTGTCTTCGATGGGTTGAGGGAATTATTCGACCATCGAAGCCATCACCCTGGACTTCATCCGTCCGATCCTCCGATGGATTGAAAGGACCTTTCGATCCATTAAAGGTAGTTCCCTGGTCTGCCGTTGGAGGTCATCATGTTACAAAACAGGAATGAACAAAGAATCTGACGTCATATATATGTGGTAAGTATAATGTGTATATATACCTCGATATTCCTCTGGCACAAAGAGAAGGCAAGGGCATAGGCAACCTTTGTGAGCTTGCCTGTAAGAAGCACTTGAGTTGTCCCCTTTGGAATGATGTTGAGGATAACAGCAATAGCTAAGCTACTTCCATCTACCAACCTTACTTTTAATTGTGGATTCCTCTGAACATACATACCACCATAACTATTGAGCTCCTCACCCTGCAATATAATTGATTAATTTGTACCTTATATATATACACACACATATATACGTGACCTTAAGTAAGTAGAACTAATCAAATAAATATAAATGTAGTAGGTTAATTGATGAAACAAACCAAAAAGTTACTTGATTCAAGAGACCTAAACTTATAACTTTGACACCCTTTTTCTCGATCAGCTTCAAGTATGGATTCTTCAAGGGAGCTGTTTATAGCTTTATTTTTCCATGGCAAAAGGTACTGCAACTCACCCCCATTAAATTAATGTAACAAATATAATCAGATTTAATTACCCCAAAAAATGAAGATCTAAAGTTGGGATTTGTCATCATTCCAATAAATAAGGTTAACAATACATATTTCTCACCTGCAAACGGTACTTTGGTATAACCCAAGATTGTAATAGGAGCTTATCAAAATGCTGCCTTTCAATAACAAATGAATGAGCGAATAGTCGAGTTAATATCATGGAGCATAATGTGACAGGTCACATCAACCTTAAATACCATGTTGAGGTGTGAGGCTTAGAAGCCAAGGAAGCAAATCCCACTGGAAGTTGGTAGATGGATTCCGTTGTTGTTAAATGCGTTAGATGAACGACATCAGGTGACTCCTCTTTCCTGAGTGAAGTTTCATGTAGTGCCTCACTAGACTTGTCCATTGTACCGTATATGTAGTCGTAGATTGGCATGAACAGACAGTAATTGATTCGAAATTGTGTGTGATGCAAAGAGTGGTACCTGAATAGATATGAATCAGATCACGTAGTTAAGTATCTCAAAACACACATGATTTGAGGAAGTTGCAATTGATCGATCTTAACGAAAAGTGATTGTCACTAACGAATTAAGTAGCTGCAATCGCTTATTTTGGAAGTGAATTAAGGCTCATTACATACAAATTACATGGAATATATACAAGATTACAAGTCTAAATGAAGAGAACTTACGAGGGCGTATAGATAAGATACTTGAAAGCAGGAAAAATAGAGAAGATCCAGTTTGGGATGAACTCGAAATTGCAGTACGTGTCCCATGTTGTTCATGAAGTCGATATAAGTAATGTAAGCAAAATAGGAGGTGATGGAAGCTGTTCCGGTCACCAGAGTTGCTAGCATTGGTATTGCAAAGAGCATGAAATACGATATATGCTCGGCAAAAGGGTGAGTTACCGCTGCAAAACCATACATATTCATATCGATAAGATGTAAGTTCCTGTTATTTGTTAGGAGAAATTAGGAAAACCTCCTTCGCACATTTAAATTTTAGAAAAAAATTTAGGTATATGTATATTTATAGATTTAATTCCGAGTCATAATGTAGTTAATAAATGGGTAAATTACATCTAAGGTCAGTTATGTAAGATTAGTTACGTATAAGGTCACCTGACTTTTCTTTCATAAATAAGGCCATTTGATAAAACAAAAAACCTTGAAGTTTAATTACTTTATGCTGAATGTCTTTTCTGTCTTCCCTCTTCTGCTTCACACCAAAATCAGAACGAAACAAAATTCAAAAACGTGCCCTAGCCCTAGCAGAGCTCCATTCTCCTCTTCACTCTGATTCCGATCCCATTCCACAGACCTCCGAGTTCGAATTCCGTCACAGTAGCCCAGCCTCCATCTCCACTTCGATTGCCGTCGCCAGCCTGTGGTTTCCGAACACCAACGAGCCCGACGCCGCCCGACGCCACCCCTACAGACAAACGCCACCGCGTCCCTCCCTCAATTTCAGGTCTCTCTCTCTCTCTCTCTCTCTCTCACACACACACACACAGATTTGATTCTCTGTCTCTTTCTCTAACACTAAGATTCTCTCCCCCTCCCCACAGCTTCAAAACAATGGCTCCTCCAGCTTCAAACCCTAGCCTTGGTAAAAAGCGCCCCCCCAAGCAACAAAGTGCAGCTCATGCAGGTGAAGGATTTAGTGAGTAGTTTGTACTGCTGTCTATGAGTAGTGTGTGGACCTGTTGTGTGTAGTGTGTAGTGTTGTCCTGAGTAGTTTGTTGTTTGCTCTGAACTAGTTTGTACTGCTGCCTGTGAGTAGTGTGTAGACCTATTGTGTGTAGTTTGTAGTGCTGTCCTGAGTAGTTTGTTGTTTGCTCTGAATTAGTTTGTACTGCTGTCCTGAGTAGTTTGTACTGCTGTCTTTGAGTAGTGTGTAGACCTGTTGTGTGTAGTGTGTAGTGTTGTCCTGAGTAGTTTGTTGTTTTCTCTGAACTAGTTTGTACTGCTGTCTGTGAGTAGTGTGTAGACCTGTTCTGTGTAGTTTGTAGTGCTGTCCTGAGTAGTTTGTTGTTTGCTCTGAACTAGTTTGTACTGCTGTCCTGAGTAGTTTGTACTGCTGTCTGTGAGTAGTGTGTAGACTTGTTGTGTGTAGTGTGTTGTGCTGTCCTGAGTAGTTTGTTGTTTTCTCTGAACTAGTTTGTACTGCTGCCCTGAGTAGTTTGTACTGCTGTCTGTGAGTAGTGTGTAGACCTGTTGTGTGTAGTATATAGAATTTATGTAAGTAGTATGTAGTGTTTTGAGGGTCTGTCTTATTGTTTTGCAGAAAATGCACAAATGGAGGACCCTAAAAAACCCAAGGTCCAAATAAGATCATCATTGAGAGTCTTCTGCAATATCATGGCTGAACTGCATACAAAATTGCCATCGAAAACAGTGAGGATCTTGCAAAAAACACCATTTGGCAGTTTCATATGGTTGTTTTCACAAGGCTTGATGACATCTGATGATTCCCACAAATCAATTGATGATATCACAAGAATAGCACGATTTTGGGATGTTGAACAGAGAGCATTCTTGATCGGTGGGAAGAAACATCATCTCACAACAGATGATGTGGAAAAACTCTTTGGTCTTCCAGCTAAGGGTATGATTCTTCTACTTTAATGTGTTAGTACGTTTGACTTTTAAGTGATTCTTCTAGTTTAGTGTTATTTACCTGTGTTTTGTTTCTGGTCTTGATGCTCCAGGCATGATCCATGATATGGATTCCAAGACCGAGAGAAGACGCGATTCAAGCTTCCTGCAAAGATACAAGATTTAGGATTGTATGCCGATTTCAAAACTTGATAAGGCTCTCGAGATGGCCGTCCTCGGAAAGAAGAATGACAACGACACTGCAATTTGGATGGTTATTTATGTGTTGTCCACATTCTTCTTCGCAAACTCCTCTTCCATAGTCACATGCAGCATAATCAATGTGGCTCAAGCTTTAGATGGCCTTCATAATTACAATTGGGCGAAGATGGTTCTGAATTATCTGGAGAAAGGGCTGGACAAATCGAAAGAGAACCTGACTTCTCTTTCTGGTTGTTTCCCACTAATTATGGTACGCCCTTGTTCCCTGGTTTTGTATCTTAATGGAGAAATCTATATTGGTCTCTAATAGTGTATTTGTAGACATGAGTAGTATATTGTGTGGTCAACAGTAGTATATAGTGTGGTCAGCAGTAGTATGAAGTGTGGTCAGCAGTAGTATATATGTTAGAACAGTAGTGTGCTTGTGTGATGTGATGTGGTCTCTAATAGTGTATTTTTTCTGGAACAGTATTGGGTTGCTGAAAGGACAGGAATCTGTGAAAGAGTTGCATCAAGGAAGGGTTATCCTCTCAGATTTGCACACTGGAAGCTGATGAAGCTGCACACTGAGTTAAGCAAGCTCTCTGACGAGGAGCTAGGAGAAAAGTTGCAGATCAAGAATGAGAAGGTACGGGTGAGGGACGACAACTTATACCTACTTGAAGAGAGCATGGATGCTCCATCATTCAATATGTGGGTAAATATCAATGTTTTGAATTCAGTAGTATATACATTGAACACTAGTAGTATGTACTGTTGTCTAGAGTAGTGCTTCCTGTGTTCTGTTGTATGAATTCGTGCTTTGTGATTTAAATGTGAAGGAGGAAATATCCAGAGAACAGTTGATGGAGAGGGAGAAGAGAGCCCAGGAGAACCTTGTTGAAATCATCGCTTCTCTCCAGGATATGGCAGCATCACAGTCATCTCCAACACAGAAGGAGGTTGACGACACTCAAAACATGATCGCCAAACTTGAAGACTAGAAAGTGAAGATGGCAGAGCAAAATCAATTCTGGATGCAAATGGTCGACAAGTTCATATGCGAAAAGGAGGAATGCGCCAAGAAAGTGGAGATTATGAAGTCGAAGATGAAAGGCAAGACATCCACCACCCAAGAGAACTCCTTGAAGGAACGAGATGAAGCTTACAAGCTGCTCGGAGAGGCCTATACCAAGATTGCTTCATTGCAGTCGAGGAACGAGGAGCTTCAGCGTGAGCTAGACCAAATTAAGCTTATGGATTCTCAAGTTCCTTTTTCGGAGGGAAACAATTCTGCAGAAGAGGAGGTCATTGACTCTCTCTGATAAAGTGTTTTTCTTTTATTTCAATTTCCAGAAAGCTTAATGTGTTGTTTCCAATTTGATTACAGAACGAGAAAGAAACTGAAGAAGAAGAAGAAACTGAAACAGGAGAAGGAGAAGAAGCAGAAGAAGAAGAGACACAAGCTGAAGAAGAAGAAGAAGAGACACAAGCTGAAGAAGAAGAAGAAGAAGAAGAAGAAGAAGAAGAAGAAGAAGAAGAAGAAGAAGAAGAATAAGAAGAAGAAGAAGAAGAAGAAGAAGAAGAAGAAGAAGAAGAAGAAGAAGAAGAAGAAGAAGAAGAAGAAGAAGAAGAAGAAGAAGAAGAAGAAGAAGAAGAAGAAGAAGAAGAAGAAGAAGCAGTGGAAGAAGAAGCAGAAGAAACAGCAGAAGAAGAAGCAGAAGACGAAGAGGAAGAAAAAAATGATGAAGAAGAAGAAGTAGAAGAAGAAGAAGAAGGTGAAGAACAAGCCGAAGATGAAGAAATCAACCTGGTATGTTGTGTATTAGTGCATTTACTGATTTAATTTCAGAATCCACAACAACCTGGCATACAAAAAAGGTAAAAGATCTGCAAAAACATTACAATAGTTTATTGCATGTGCTACTGTAGTTTTCAGAAAGTACTACTCTAGATGTTGGATAGTACTACTCTACTGGAACTTGGTGCATGCCTGTAATACTATAGTTTTCAGAATGTACTACTCTAGTTGATTTTTTTGTTTGTTTTGAATTTGATGATAAGTAGGGCAGCAGTGAAGATGCATATGAGATCAGATCAAAATTTAAAAATGATAGCATGGCCCTCGTAGCGACACGGCAACTGAGGTCGCAGAGTAAGAAGGTTGAAACAAACAAGCGGAAGTCACCTCCTTCGATGATAAAAGCTGTCAAGACCAAGAAGAGGAAGACTACAACAAAGGACCCGTTTTATGATTACCGAGTTACAAGAAGAAACACAAGAAACAAAGCAAAGTCCAATTAGTTCTTTATGTTCTTTCTGTTCTATTAGGCTTCATGTAGTACATTCTTCTGTTATGGTCTGACGTTACTGAATAGTAGTACTTGCGTTGTGTTTAAGTAGTGCCTAGGATATTTGTTAGTAGTACTTACTAGAAACTGCAGTAGTGTTAGTAATACACTACATTTTTGTGAAGTAGTACTTTCGGTTGTGAAACAGTAGTACTTACACATGTGTTGAAGTAGTACACTGAATGTTTTGGAGTAGTGCTTACAACGGACAACAGTCGTGTTAGTACACTAAATTTTCGTGAAGTAGTACTTTCTATTCTGAAACAGTAGTGCTTACTAGAGTAATCAGTAGTATGTGCTACATTTGTTGTATGATGAGTGTACTACTATTATTGTCGGATAGTACTAATGTAGTTGGTTCCACACACAAATCGTTGCCGCATACAAAGAACAATTGACCAACACAAAATCACAAAAACCGAAGAACAACAAACTCGAATTAGTATGTTGAAACATAAAATCGCACAAAGGAAAAATTACGTTAAGGTAGCACCTATTCAGTTCAGGCCGAGTGTACTACTGTAGACTGCTGAATACACTACATGTGAGTAACATAGACACTAGTTAGCTGTTGATGACTTTGGTACACGTCAATCTGTTGTGTCTTCCTTTTTCACCACAACGACCACATCTGATTGGCCTTGGCACCTTCCCACCTTCAACGGAAGACTTCATGCGAGTATCCTTTGGACGACCAGATGTGATTCTCGTCAACTGAGGCTTCACAATGGCCGGTTCATTCAGAGCATCATAGTAAAACTTCTCAATGTTGGGTATTGGCTTAATACCAAACTCGTAGGCAGCCCTGTAACTTCCAACATCATAGAAATTCTCAATGTAAGAGTAAATGGACTCAATACTGGCATATTGTATAGCAGCTAATGCATGGGGATAGGGGAAAGAATCGATCTGCCAATGTCGGCAACTGCAACTGTATGCCCCGAGATCAACCGCCACATTCTTTAATGCCTGGACTTCATACAACGTCTCACTAGACCTTCGAACTGTCCAGTGCCTCCCCACATTCATCCTAGCCTTCAAAGTCTCCTCCATTTTAGGACACAACATAGAGGTCCAAGTTTCTGATCTCATCTTCCTTTCAGCTATCATCACCATCAATTTCTGTCTCAAACCCTCCAACATCTCAAAAATAGGAAGACGACGCAATTTACGTGTCCAATTATTGAAAGATTTAGCCACTCTGTTGGACATTTCCCCATATCTTTTACCTTTGAAGAAGGCGTTACACCACTTCTCCAAAATCAGTGACCTCAAGAAGTTCCTCATAAGATCTTGACCAGAAATCAACAACTTCTGAAGGTTGAATTCAGAGCAAGCAACTGTTGGAGAGTGCCACGGTCATGAAATCATGAATGATGGTTTCCACATCATAAACACCCCTTTTCTTCTCATAAAGATTTTCCACATTCTTTTTCAGGTGATAGAAACAGTAGGAATGAGGAGAGTCGGGGAATGTGGTAGCCACAGCATCCAATAACCTTTTATGTCGATCCGTGAAGAAAGTAATGGTCCTTCCTTGTGGCAAAAAAATAGTGTAGAGATGATCGAAAAACCACTTCCAATTGGCTTTATTTTCAGAATCCATAACAGCAAATGCAAAAGGGTAGAATTCTGCAAATTGTTAAGAGATGGAGTTAGAAGAAAAAAAACACTTGGATAGTTATTTCTATCACATGGAAAACACTACAACAGTTGGTTGAAAGTACTACTGTAGTTTTAAGAATGTACTACTCTAGTTGTTCGAAAGTACTACACTACTGGGACTTGATGCATGCCAACTAAAACTTTGATTCATGTATTACTGTAGTTTCCAGAATGTACTACTCTAGTAGTTGGATAGTACTACTCTACTGGGACTTGGTGCACGCTAACTAAAACTTTGATGTGATGACCCGGACCAGAGTCAGCAGTATGATCAGCTCTGTTCGTGAGGTACGGCGTAGTCGCAGAGTTACGACAATTGTTTTAATCGCCGAAGCTTCTTAACGACTAAATTATTGGCCCAGAATTGGAGCTGGGTCTCTTCTCGAGAGTCGTTGTACGTGTGATTACGAGTTCTTGGGCGGTTCCGGATCGTTATTTGGACGACCGAGGAATTAGTTATGGATATTTGAAGTTTCGACGGAAACGGATTAATATGGCGAGCTACTTAGCGACTAAATTACCGGTCGAGAATTTGGTTTCGGTTTCTTCACGGAAGTTGTCCGGAATTTAATTTCGAGTTCGTGGGAACTTCCGGAGCATGATTTTGAGTTATGAAGAATTAGTTGCAAATATTTCCGTTTGTTGGTTATTTTGTCGATTAAATATGTGTTGGTTTGAAGGGTTGACTTTTTTATCCATTTGGCCGATGTGCTTGACTTCGGGTGATATTGGAAGAATATGTCGAGACGAGTTTGTGGCCGCGAGAATTATCAGAATCGGAGTTTCGACGCGAAAGTTACGCGTGTTTAAAGTTCGTCGAAATGGATAAACATGAGTTTCCAAATCGGGAAAGTCTATAAATAGCAGTTTCCATAACAGGCAAGTCAAACTTACCATAAAGGGTGTTGACTGGGTCAACTCGGTGGAGGGAGATTGGTGGCCGACGTGTATGACGGTGACTCCACGGCGGCGATCGATTCCGGCCACCCTGTGGGACGGGGTTGGTCCCGTTCGAAGCGCCTCAGCTTCCTTGTCCTTTCCCCGGCCACCGTTCAAGGTGAGACTCGCCGGAAATGGAAGGAAATCCGGCCAAAAATAGAGGAGAAACTTGGTGATTCGGGTTCAACATTTTGGGCCGATTCGAGCTGCAATTCTTAGTGGGTTTTGAAGCTCTCATTCCCTTGATGCTCCCCTGTAAGTTTCATGTTTCAATTCGATGTGTGCAAGGAGAATTTTGGATTTGAAATTTGTGTGTTCATTCGGTTTTTCATGAAATTGACCATGTTAGAGTGCGAATTGGACTTCGGTGCAGTTGACAAAGTTGCTCAGTGGGTGGTTTTGCATGGAATAGGGGTTACTCCGCCGTGAAATTCTCCAGTCAACAGTGGCGCCGTCGTAGACGGCGGTCAACGGCGGCGGTCAATGGTCAGGGTTGACTTTTTGACTTTCGACAAGTCGCATGTCATTTGACTCGAAATCGCGCTCCGATCGCAGTGGGGAGGTTCGTTTTTCTAGTGAGCGTCCGAACGTAAAGCGAGGTATTGTGGTATACATATACGGATTTTCGACGATTCGTCGACTTTGGATTTCGTGTTTCCGAGAAACGGTGGTTTGTCGTGGTTTGATTTGTATTGTCGGATTATGATTTTGAATATTGGACATTGTGAATATTCAGGTGTTCGTGATCGTTCGTTTGGCGAGGGACTTTCCGCCGGATCACGGGTTAACGCGATACGCGTTACGCCAGTCTGTGAGTGGACATTTCTTTTCACGGATTGATTGCGAGTCTTTTATTTATGATTTACGAACTTGAGCATACGGATTGATTATTATTTTACGAGCATGTGTTTTACGATTATGCATATACGAATATACGTATACGAGTATACATGTATATATATTATGTTTTAAGCATGTGCATAGAAAAGATTTATGATTTGATTTACACAGAGTACAGTCTCAGTATATGTTGTGGTATCGATACACATTGGCTTCTCGGCTGATCCCCGAGTACGCTCCGGGAAGGACAGATATCCTGACCCGAGGCCTTTCTGGCTAGGAATCACGTGTGGGTCTGGGATCCCGTGGTTCAGACTGTGCTATCGCGTGGTAGTCCATGAGTGATTCCGCGATATGTTTACGTTGCATGCTCTGTACGTGAGTGGTAGCTGGGGTCTCCTCACGTTTCATTTGATTTTCGTACATTTGACTCGCATATGATTTTATATGTATATATACTACCTGGTGAAAGACATTTATTTTCGTCCACTCACTCTAACGTGTTTATTGTCTTTCCCCTGGGATTTTCGGTTTCCGTGCCCAGTTTGCAGTTCAGGCTCTGGTGTCGCACGTTGTGGTCGGAGGCATAGTGCTCGAGCTACTTTGTTTCATCCAGTAGGTTTATTGTTCTACCTACTGTAGTATGCGTTTACGATTATGTATTAGATGTCGCTCTGAGCTTCCTATTGAATACGTTATACGATTTTACACTGGATTTCAGTAAAGTATATATATTATATATATTGTTTACTTTACTGTTGATATATTGAGAAATCCGGATGGGATTGGTGCCCACGGTTTGCTTTTTGTGGCATAGGATGAAGTGTATTTTCCGCGTGCAGGTAATGGTAATTCCACGCTAGTAACGAAACTCTGACCAAATTTCGAAAAGTTTTTGTTGGTTCGTGTTTTCGGAAGGGTTCGATTCCGGTTTAGGGAGCTAAATCGGGGTTGGGTCCTTTCAGATTGGTATCAGAGCATTAGGTTATAGGTTCTGTAGACTTCTGTAGTCGTGTTTACTAAGGATATTTGAGAATGTACAGCATGTCTGGAATGGTGACCCGACCGGCCGGCGGATAATCATCAAATTTCGGGTGTTGTATGCTTTCAAATATTTGAAGTTCCATGATTACGTTCCACTTGTTGTGAAAGATATTGTATTCATTAGGATGCCTCCTGACGTGCTTTCCGTGTCGTTTCGGTTGTGGATCCTGTTGAGGATCAATCGACGCGTGATTTGCCAGAGAACAGTGGATTTGGATGAGTATTCCGAGTTCAGAGATTTGTGTGGCACGGTTTGCCTGGGGATGTGTGTATGAGCGTCTATATGTTGCCTCAGAGCTGAGATTTGTGGCAGTGATGTGTGCCTGAGTCAGTTTGTTGTATTTGGTGGGTTGATATTGTGTGAGTTCCGGTTGCGACTCCATGGCCTACATTCAGGGTGTTGTGTATACGGTAATGGTTTTATCAGGCTACCCAGTATTCGAATGTGGAGTGTTTACCCACCTGAGGCAGAGATGCATTTTTCACATGTTTGTTCCTGTTTGCACGTGTTATGCGGCTTCAGAGGGAGCTATGCACGAGGTTCGAAATGAGTTTGAACCGGAGCATCAGTGAGATTTTGATTGTTGAGCCTCGAGACATCCATGAGGAGCTTTGTGTGTTGCACTCAATGGCGAGGCTATCGAAAAGGAAAGATGTACACGGTTTTCGATGTGACGGTTTGAGGAAAAGTGGACTCAGCAGAGATGTTGTGATGAGGTTGAGTTATGATACTTCGGGATCAGTGACTTCGTTAGGATGTGGTCTTTCCGATATGGTTGAGGGTCATCAGAACAAGCAGAGGATCCATTTGACGATGGTGGAGATCACAGTGTAGCGGATTTGCTCCTGTGGCATGAGTTTGGGCGATCATTGGTGATCCTCTCACGCAGCAGGTGTTGCGGTGACGTGTGTTCGTGGAGCACTTTCAGTTGTCATTGTGGTGGCCAGGAGGGTCATATTGCGAGGAAGCGCCCTCAGCCAGTTGTGTTTGAGGTTCGACAGCTCAGAGTTCACGAAGGGATCATGATGCTATACCTGCAGTCTGATCAATGTACCCTTTTGACGAGTTATTCAGCAAGTCGCAATTAAGGTGGGCGACTAGTTGGGCATGTTGGAGTTCGTGCTATGACCTTGTTTGAGGACAGACTTTTCTCCGAGGTTGCTGTTGCTTGATATCCATGGTCATTTTACCTGCATCTCCACTTCTGAGGTTTTGGAGAGTGTTGTATCCATCCGGAGGTTGCGAGATCCTTGTTGGAGGTTATGACTTAGCTGCGGATCTGTTATAGCTGGATATTGCGGTTTCGGTATGTTTGTGAGTCTGACGATGCATTTGGTTGTGTTTGAGTGCCTCGATGAGGAGGTTGTGTTTCGACGACCAGATTTCCCTGAGATACTGTTTCGCGGTGATGGTCGAGTGGATGATGGAGACGAGTGTGTTATTTGCCTAGCTCATGTTGTGGATACTGTGGTTGTTGTGTCCGACATTGGTGACATGGAGGTGGTTCTCGAGTTTCTAGGTGTATTCCGGAGGAGTTACCAGGTGTTCCTCCAGTTCGGGAGACTGACTACACTATCGAGCTTGTACCAGGCGCTGGACTCATTTTACCGACGTCTTGTCGTTCGGAGCTGATGGAACTATTGTTCGACTCCAGGAGTTGCTGGAGGAGGTTTCAGGAGACTTCGTGCAATCCCGCGTATTTGCGTGGTGTGCTTTTGCATTGTGTATACGGACGTTGGATGATTCGACGAGGTGGTGCATTGACTACCGGAAGCCTGATTCGCTTCAAAGGAGAGTGAGTATCCTCCGCTTCGGATTGACGATTGGTTTGATCAGCTCGCGAGAACCTCAATCTTTTTGAAGATTGATTTCGGGACTGGATATTATCAGTTGAGGTTTGATGAGTCAGATGTGGCTATGTGGCTTTCGGATCTCGGTGCTGACATCAGGGGTTCTTGGTCACGCTGTTTGGTTGACCAATGCCCCCGTAGATCGTGTGGACATGATGGACCATGTGTTCGGACGGTTTCTGGACGAGTTGCGACCATGTTCGTCGGCAATTTCCTGATGTACTTCAGGAGTGTGGGTTAGCACCTGAGACGATTGTGAGCAGTTTTGCGGACTTCGCGAGATGATCAGCTATTTGCGAAGTTTAGCCAGTGTGGGTTATAGTTGATTTGCGTGAAGATTTTGGGTCACGTGATGTTGTCCGAGGGAGTTGGCATGGATCCTGATCAGTTAGAAGCCGTATTGATTTGGGGATTGCGCTACTACTGTACCAGAGATTAGGAGTCTCTTAGATTTTGGCAGGCTTGTACCGACGGCTTTGTGCAGGATATTCCCGAATTGCCACTTCACTTTCCGGATTGACGAAGAAGGTGACAAGTTCGAGTGGTTTGATGCACGCGAGGAGAGTTACATACTCCTGTAGGATGATTGACCGTTGCTTCGGTTTTGACCTTACCTGATGACTGCGACGAGTTCGTGGGTTATGGTGATGCATCGAGGTATAGATTTGGGTTGTGTTTTGATGTTGTGTAGCAGAGCGGTGGCTCATGATTCCAGGCAGTGGAACTTTATGAAGCTATGTATCCGGAGTTTGGTTTTGGTGTAGCTGTTTTTATGTTAGCATTGAGGAGTTCGAGACACTATTGCTATGGCGTGCAGCGAGGTGTAGGATGTACACTGACCACTGAGTTTCATCCACTTGCATTTTCGGCCAGATTTGGGCTTGAGGCAGTGTCGATGGATGGAGTCAACTGACGACTATGGCTGCACATTAGAGTTTGTTCGAGAAGGCTAGAGGTTGCACTTTGATCATCCGTCTGGATGTTGTTGCTGATGTATTCAGTCGAGAATCGGGAGCTTCAGTATTTCATGTGAGTATGGCTCGAGTTTCCGTGTTAGCCGAGTGTGGGCTACGAGAACTGAGTTTGAGTATGATGGTGTTGAGGCTCGTGGTTTTGCGCACATTTGGCGCTAGTGATGCGAAAATGTGTTTGATACTTCGAGTTATTACTCATAACGCAACATGAAGAGCAATGTAGCAGCTTGTGAGTGTAGATGCCACATTCGTCGACTGGCGATGGCTAGGAGGCGGAGACTTGCCAGAGAGTTTCAGCCATTTGAGATTTCCGGTTAGACGTGGCGTTTGTTGCTGTGATCTTGTGTGTGTTTGTATGCACTTTTGTTTGTGGTGCCAGTTGTCAGGCTATTGTGGACTATTTGATGAATTTAGTACGTTTCCGTGTACTTTTGGAGATGATTTCAGTGGCAGGCTGACATGGTTGTGATTGACGGAGGTTGTCCGTCTACGTGGTGTACCTGTATCCCAGTTTGCTGGTCGAGGTAATCGGCTACGATTAAGTGTTGGCAAGCTTTGCAGCGAGCATTGGGGACCAGATTACAAGTTAGTACCGGTTTTTATCCTCAGATTGGCGTGCGATCTTCGAGGATTATTCAGGCATTGGAGGGCATATTGTGGACCGCGGTATTGCAGTTCCGGAGGATTTGGGACCAGCAGTTTTCAATTGTTCGAGATTGCATACAGTACCGGTTTGTTGACCACTGTGATTTTGATGTTGTGTGATGTTGAATTGAGGATGATGATGTACTCCATTGTGTTGGAGCAGGTTTGAGTTTGAGTTGATGTCTGATTCTGATTTTGTGGAATGTGCTACCACAGACTGTCAGATTAGCGGAAATGAGTTGATTATTGCCCGAGTTCGATGTTTGAGTTGTGTTGATACGAGTATGCTGAGTTGTGAATTAACACGTTGTTTTGATTTGTATGTGGCTATAGGCGAGTTTGTGTTATGCCGTATGGTTTGGCATCGCCTATAGTGTTGGCTTTTATGGGTTGTGTTCCGTGTGGCGGAACTGTGTTTCAGGTTTGTTATGTGTTGTGTACCCTATCTGTTCCTTATGTAGGAACACTTGGCGATTATGTGGGCCAGTTCAGATTTGTGATTTGAGGGTACAGGGATTCCAGCACGGAATTATCTCCTATTGTGGAGTTTGTGATCAGAGTTGTTCAGTTGAAATTGTCGTTGGTGAGTTGAGCAGTATGCAGAGGCAGTGCTCCTACCTTGTAGTCGGCAGACTCGGAAATTTCGAGGTCGAAATTTTTCTAAGGGGGGTGGATTTGTGATGACCCGGACCAGAGTCAGCAGTATGATCAGCTCTGTTCGTGAGGTACGGCGTAGTCGCAGAGTTGCGACAGTTGTTTTAATCGCCGAAGCTTCTTAACGACTAAATTATTGGCCGAAAATTGGAGCTGGGTCTCTTCTCGAGAGTCGTTGTACGTGTCATTACGAGTTCGTGAGCGGTTCCGGATCGTTATTTGGACGACCGAGGAATTAGTTATGGATATTTGAAGTTTCGACGGAAACGGATTAATATGGCGAGCTACTTAGCGACTAAATTACCGGTCGAGAATTTGGTTTCGGTTTCTTCACGGAAGTTGTCCCGAATTTAATTTTGAGTTCGTGGGAACTTTCGGAGCATGATTTTGAGTTATGAAGAATTAGTTGCAAATATTTCCGTTTGTTGGTTATTTTGTCGATTAAATATGTGTTGGTTTGAAGGGTTGACTTTTTATCCGTTTGGCCGATGTGTTTGACTTCGGGTGATATTGGAAGAATATGTCGAGACAAGTTTGTGGCCGCGAGAATTATCAGAATCGGAGTTTCGACGCGAAAGTTACGCGTGTTTAAAGTTCGTCGAAATGGATAAACATGAGTTTCCAAATCGGGAAAGTCTATAAATAGCAGTTTCCATAACAGGCAAGTCAAACTTACCATAAAGGGTGTTGACCGAGTTGACTGGGTCAACTCGGTGGAGGGAGATTGGTGGCCGACGTGTATGACGGTGACTCCACGGCGGCGATCGATTCTGGCCACCCCATGGGACGGGGTTGGTCCCGTTCGAAGCGCCTCAGCTTCCTTGTCCTTTCCCCGGCCACCGTTCAAGGCGAGACTCGCCGGAAATGGAAGGAAATCCGGCCAAAAATAGAGGAGAAACTTGGTGATTCGGGTTCAACATTTTGGGCCGATTCGAGCTGCAATTCTTAGTGGGCTTTGAAGCTCTCATTCCCTTGATGCTCCCCTGTAAGTTTCGTGTTTCAATTCGATGTGTGCAAGGAGAATTTTGGATTTGAAATTTGTGTGTTCATTCGGTTTTTCATGAAATTGACCATGTTAGAGTGCGAATTGGACTTCGGTGCAGTTGACAAAGTTGCTCAGTGGGTGGTTTTGCATGGAATAGGGGTTACTCCGCCGTGAAATTATCCTGTCAACAATGGCGCCGTCGTGAACGGCGGTCAACGGCAGCGGTCAACGGTCAGGGTTGACTTTTTGACTTTCGACAAGTCGCATGTCATTTGACTCGAAATCGCGCTCCGATCGCAGTGGGGAGGTTCGTTTTTCGAGTTGAGTGTCCGAACGTAAAGCGAGGTATTGTGGTATACATATACGAATTTTCGACGATTCGTCGACTTTGGATTTCGTGTTTCCGAGAACGGTGGTTTCTCGTGGTTTGATTTGTATTGTCGGATTATGATTTTGAATATTGGACATTGTGAATATTCAGGTGTTCGTGATCGTTCGTTTGGCGAGGGACTTTCCGCCGGATCACGGGTTAACGCGATACGCGTTACGCCAGTCTGTGAGTGGACATTTCTTTTCACGGATTGATTGCGAGTCTTTTATTTATGATTTACGAACTTGAGCATACGGATTGATTATTATTTTACGAGCATGTGTTTTACGATTATGCATATACGAATATACGTATACGAGTATACATGTATATATATTATGTTTTAAGCATGTGCATAGAAAAGATTTATGATTTGATTTACACAGAGTACAGTCTCAGTATATGTTGTGGTATCGATACACATTGGCTTCTCGGCTGATCCCCGAGTACGCTCCGGGAAGGACAGATATCCTGACCCGAGGCCTTTCTGGCTAGGAATCACGTGTGGGTCTGGGATCCCGTGGTTCAGACTGTGCTATCGCGTGGTAGTCCATGAGTGATTCCGCGATATGTTTACGTTGCATGCTCTGTACGTGAGTGGTAGCTGGGGTCTCCTCACGTTTCATTTGATTTTCGTACATTTGACTCGCATATGATTTTATATGTATATATACTACCTGGTGAAAGACATTTATTTTCGTCCACTCACTCTAACGTGTTTATTGTCTTTCCCCTGGGCTTTTCGGTTTCCGTGCCCAGTTTGCAGTCCAGGCTCTGGTGTCGCACGTTGTGGTCGGAGGCATAGTGCTCGAGCTACTTTGTTTCATCCAGTAGGTTTATTATTCTACCTACTGTAGTATGCGTTTACGATTATGTATTAGATGTCGCTCTGAGCTTCCTATTGAATACGTTATACGATTTTACACTAGATTTCAGTAAAGTATATATATTATATATATTGTTTACTTTACTGTTGATATATTGAGAAATCCGGATGGGATTGGTGCCCACGGTTTGCTTTTTGTGGCATAGGATGAAATGTATTTTCCGCGTGCAGGTAATGGTAATTCCACGCTAGTAACGAAACTCTGCCCAAATTTCGAAAAGTTTTTGTTGGTTCGTGTTTTCTGAAGGGTTCGATTCCGGTTTAGGGAGCTAAATCGGGGTTGGGTCCTTTCATTTGATGCCTGTAATACTGTAGTTTACAGAATGTACTACTCTAGTTTTTGGACAGTGCTACTGTTACTAGTTTTACACACTATCCCTAAAACTGAAAAACGAACCTTCATTCCCGTTCTTTCCCGTGGCACAGAGCATCTATCCCTTGTACTTGCCCTTAAGATGAGTAGCATCAACAAACAAAATAGGCATGCATGACATGAACCCCTTAATACAGCCACCAAAACATAAGAAGAAGCGTTCAAAACGTCTAGTGAGCGGATTCACCTCCAAGATGCAATGAGAACCGGGGTTGGTAGCCAACGCCTGCTCACGATACCACGACAACTGAGAGTATGAGTCACCTTCGTTGCCCCGTACAGAACGTGCAGCCAACTCTCTTGCATACCAAGCCTTGTGATAGGACACATGCAAGCCATAAGAAGTTTGCAATGTTGACATGATTTCTCTCGGCTTTACATAAGGATTGGACTTCAACTAAGAACAAACAATGGACTTGATGGCATGAGAACCAAGATGCTTACTCTTTTGGTCACGAATACCAACGGTACATGTATGAGTGTTATTGAGCTCTCGGATGACAAAAAAGTTATTTGCCCTACATCTTAGAGCACGAACTTTCCAGGGACAATTGCCTTCATTCTGAGAACATTGTGCAACAATTCTATCCTTGTGATTTCTGAAGTACTTGAAGGTAAAACCATACTTGAATGCATAACGATTCATCTTCTCCCTAAACTCGACAACACCACCTTCAAACTTTTGATTGACATGGCTGATATAACTTGCCCATTCATTTGTCAAGTAAATAATCGGAGCTTCTGGCCTAAAGCAAGACAAATAATCATTTGCATCAAGCAATTTATTTGAAGACGACGACGTGCAAGTCAGAGAAGAAGAAGCGTCATCAAAAGAGGATATGTCGGAATGCACATGAGTACCCGAACTACTCTGCCCACAATCTCTAGCAACAATATCCATAGACGATACCTTAAGTTCGATCATGGTCTTCATCATCAAATTCAAATCCCTATCGCAAAATATCATGCAATTCGAATAACGTGGCAATGAGAAACCAAGAGTGAAAGAATACGGTCTCAAGCCAGGAAAACGCGATGACACTTCCATCACCATATCAATGAAAGTTTTAGTAGGCGTAAGATCAAACATGATTGTTTTGTTGATGTAGGTGCACTTCGCATATAAATCAAAATCCATAGATCCCAATCTGCAAATCAAAACAAAAAATAGTTACAAAAAAAAGTAGTATCCTTACTAGACATCAGTAGTGTATTCACTCAATCGGACACACAGAACAGCTGACTAGAGTGTTCAATGGGATAAAGTAGTGTATTCAATCAACAGAGGTAGTATAATCAAGTCAAAAACACATATAGAACAGCTGACTAGTGTGTTTAATGGGATGCAGTAGTGTAATCACTCAAAAGAGGTAGGACTATCAACTCAAAACACACACAGAACAGATAACTAGTGTGCTCAATGGGTTGTGTGCTCACTCAACAGAGGTAGAATTATCAAGTCAAAACTGAAAGGACCCAACCCCGGTTTAGCTCCCTAAACCGGAATCAAACCCCTTCGAAAACACGAACTTGCAAAAACCGTAAAAATTTTGGCAGAGTTTAGCTACTAACGTGGAATTACCATTACCTGCACGCGGAAAATAAACTTCATCCTATGCCACAAAAATCAAACCGTGGGCACCAATCCCATCCGGATTTCTCAATATATCAACAATAATGTAAAGTAGTAAATATATCCGTACTTTACTGAAATCCGGTGTAAAATCGTATAATATATACAACAGAATACTCAGAGCGACCTCTAATGTATAATCATATAAGTATACCACAATAGGTAGAACAATAAACCTACTGGAAGAAACAAGGTAGCTCGAGCACTATGCCTCCGACCACGACGTGCGACACCAGAGTCCGAACTGCAAACTGGGCACGGAAACCAAAAAACCCAGGGGAAATACATGAAAACTGTTAGAGTGAGTGAACGAAAATAAATGTCTTTCACCAAGTAATATATACGTATAAAATCATATGCGAGTCAAATGCATGAAAATCAAATGGTACGTGAGGAGACGCTGACTACCACCCACGTACAGAGCATGCAACGTAAATATATCGCGGAGTCTCCCGTGGACTACCACGCGAAAGCACAGTCTGAATCACGGGATCCCAGACCCACACGTGATTCCTAGCCAGAAAGGCCTCGGGTCAGGATATCTGTCCCCCCCGGAGCGTACTCGGGGATCGGCCGAGAAGCCAATGTGTATCGATACCACAACATATACTGAGACTGTACTCTGTGTAAACCAAATCATAAATCTTTTCCATGCACATGCATAAAACATAATATGTACATATGTATATTCGTATACGTATATTCGTATATGCATAATCGTAAAACACATGCTCATAAAATCATAATCAATCTGCATGCTCAAGTTCGTAAAACGTATATAAAAGACTCGCAATCAATCCGTGAAAAGAAATGTCCACTCACAGACTAGCGTAACGCAGTTCGCGTTAACCCGTTATCCAGCGGAAAGTCCCTCGCCAAAAGAACGATCACGAACACCTGAATAATCACAATAACCATTCCTCAAAATCATAATTCGACAATTCAAATCAAATCACGAGAAACCACCGTTCTCGGAAACACATAATCCGATTACGACAAACTGTCGGAAATCCGAAAATCACACCTCAATACCTCGCTGTACTTTCTGATGCTCAATTCAAAAAACGAACCTCCCCACTGCGATCGAGGTGCGATTTCGAGTGAAATGACATGCAATTTGTCGAAAACCCCAAAAAGTCAAAGTTGACCATTGACCGTTGACCGCCGCCGCCGGCGGCGCCACCACCAACTTGAACATTCCTCGGCGGAGCAACCCCTATTCCACTCAAAATCATCCACTGAGCAACTTTCACAACTGCAACAAAGGCCAATTCACACTCTAACTAGTCCAATTTCGTGATAAACCGAATTGTTCCCAAACTTTCAAATCCAAAATTCTCCAAACACAAATCGAATTAGAACTCCATACTTACATGGTAGAATCATGGAGATGAGGGCTACAAAACCCAGTCCTTGTTTGAGCTCAACTCGACCGAAATCGTGGAACCCGAATTCACCAAAATTTCTTCATTTTCTTGCCAGAAAACCGAACTCCTCCGGCGAGCCACGCCATGGAGGGAGGTCGGAGACGGACTCGGGAGGTCGAGGCGAAGCTGAAGGGTTAAGTCCCGTGGCCTAAGGTGGCCGGACGGCGAGCCACCGCCTTAGGCCGTCGCACCACCGTCGAGCACCTTACCCATGCCGAGTTGACCAAGTCAACTCCCCACATAAATGTTTGACTTTCCAAAATAGGCAACTCCACTATTTAAACCTTCCCAAAATGGAAACCACAAACACACTTTTCGGCAAACTTCAAATACTCGTAACTTTCTCGTCGTAATTCCGATTCCAATAATTCTCGCGGCAACAAACTCGACTCGACATGTTCTTCAATTATCACCCGAAGTCAAACACATCGACCAATCGGATAAAAAGTCAACTGTTCAACCCAAACACATACATAATCTGACTCAATAATCAACAATCGGAAATACTCATAACTTAATCTTCGTAATTCGGAATAATACTCCGGAAGTTCCCAGTAGCTCGAAATTAAATTCTTAACAATTTCCGTGAAGAAGCCGAAACCAAATTCTCGTCCGGTAATTTAGTCGTTAAGAGCACCACCATTTAAATCTGATTCCGTCGAAACTTCAAATATTCATAACTTATTCCTAGGTCGTCCAAATAATGATCCGGAACCGCCCATGAACTCAAGATCTCGCGTACAACGACTCTCGAGAAGAGATTGAGCTCCAATTCTCGGCCAATAATTTGGTCGTTATCAAACCTGGCGAGTAAATCCATTTATCGAAAATCTGTGATTACGCGCAAGCTCGTAGATTAATCTGATTTCACTGCTGATTCTGTTCTGGGTCGTCACAAATCCACCCCCCTTAAAAAAAAAATTTCGACCTCGGAATTTCCGAATCTGCCGACTAAAAGTAGGAGCACTGCCTCTGCATATTGCTCAACTGCCCAGTGGCTACGTCAACTGAACAACTCTGATAATAGACTTCACAATAGGAGATAGCTCCGTGCTGAAATTCCTGTACCCACAAATCTCGAATCTGAACTGGCTCCACACAATTGCCAAGTGTTCCTGCATAAGGAACAGATAGGGTACACAACACGAAACAAACCTGAAATGTAGTTCCACCACACGGAACACAACACAACTCACACAAAGGCCAACAATATAGGCGATGCCGAACTATACGGCACAACATAAACTCGCCTATGACCACATCTGGATCAAAACAACGTGGCAAATTCACAACTCAACCTGCTCACATCAACATAGCTCAAACATCAAACTCGGGCAATTAATAACTTGTTTCCGCTAATTTGACAGTCTGTGGTAGCACATTCCACAAAATCAGAATCAAACATCAACCCACATCGAACACGCTCCAGCACAATGGAGTACAACATCGTTCCTCAAATCGACATCATGCAACGTCAAAATCAAAGTGGTCATCAAACCGGTACTACATGCAATCTCGAACAATTGAAACTGCTGGTCCCAAATCCCTCAGAACTGCAATACCGAGGTCCACAATATGCCCTCCAAGGTCTGAATAGTCCTCAAAGATCACTCGTCAATCTGAGGATAAGAATCGGTACTAATCTTGTAATCTGGCCACTGGAGCAAGTCCGCTACTCTGTGATCTCCACCACCACCAAACGGATCCTCTGCTTGATCTGATGATCCTCAACACAATCGAAAAGGTCACAGCCTGATGAAGTCACTGATTCCGAGGTGCCTGAACTCAACCTTATCAAAATCTCGACTAAGTCCACTTTCTTCAAACCATCACATCGAAAACCGAGTACAACTTTCCTTCTCAATAGCCTCGCCACTGAATGCAGCACACTAAGCTCCTCACGGTTATCTCGAGGCACAACAATTAGACTCTCTCTAATACTCAGGTTCAAACTCATCTCGAACGTCGTACACTACTTCCTCTGAAGCCACATAACACGTGCAAACGGAAACAAACATGTGGACAATGCATCTCTGCCTCAGGTGGATAAATGCACCTCATTCGAATGCTGAGTAGCCTGATTAAACCATTACCGTATAAACAACACCCTGAATGTAGGCCATGGAGTCGCAACCGGAACTCACACAATATCAGCCCACCAAATACAACAATCTGACTCAGGCAAACATCAACTGCCAAAATTCTCAGCTCTGAGGCAACATGTAGACGCTCATGCACACACAACCAGGCAAACCGTGCCACACAAATCTCTGAACTCAGAATGCTCATCCAAACTCACAATTCACTGGCAAATCACGCGTCGATTGATCCTCAATAGGATCCACAACCGAAACAACACGGAAAACACGTCAAGGAGGCATCCTAATGAATAAAACATCTTTCACAACAAGTAGAACGTAATCATGGAACTTCAAATATTTGAAAGCATACAACACCCGGAATATTGATGAGTATCCGCCGGCCGGTCGGGTCACCATTCCAGACATGCTGTACATTCTCAAATATCCTTAGTAAACACGACTACAGAAGTCTACAGAACCTATAACCTAATACTCTGATACCAAGCTGAAAGGACCCAACCCCGGTTTAGCTCCCTAAACCGTAATCAAACCCCTTCGAAAACACGAACTAGCAAAAACCGTAGAAATTTTGGCAGAGTTTCGCTACTAACGTGGAATTACCGTTACCTGTACGCGGAAAATACACTTCATCCTATGCCACAAAAATCAAACCGTGGGCACCAATCCCATCCGGATTTCTCAATATATCAACAATAATGTAAAGTAGTAAATATATCCGTACTTTACTGAAATCCGGTGTAAAATCGTATAATATATACAACAGAATACTCAGAGCGACCCCTAATGTATAATCATATAAGTATACCATAGTAGGTAGAACAATAAACCTACTGGAAGAAACAAGGTAGCTCGAGCACTATGCCTTCGACCACGACGTGCGACACCAAAGTCTGAACTGCAAACTGGACACGGAAACCAAAAATCCCAGGGGAAAGACATGAAAATTGTTAGAGTGAGTGAACGAAAATAAATGTCTTTCACCAAGTAATATATACGTATAAAATCATATGCGAGTCAAATGCATGAAAATCAAATGGTACGTGAGGAGACGCTGACTACCACCCACGTACAGAGCATGCAACGTAAATATATCGCGGAGTCTCTCGTGGACTACCACGCGAAAGCACAGTCTGAATCACGGGATTCCAGACCCACACGTGATTCCTAGCCAGAAAGGCCTCGGGTCAGGATATCTGTCCCCCCCGGAGCGTACTCGGGGATCAGCCGAGAAGCCAATGTGTATCGATACCACAACATATACTGAGACTGTACTCTGTGTAAACCAAATCATAAATCCTTTCCATGCACATGCATAAAACATAATATGTACATATGTATATTCGTATACGTATATTTGTATATGCATAATCGTAAAACACATGCTTGTAAAATCATAATCAATCTGCATGCTCAAGTTCGTAAAACGTATATAAAATACTCGCAATCAATCCTTGAAAAGAAATGTCCACTCACAGACTAGCGTAACGCAGTTCGCGTTAACCCGTGATCCAGCGGAAAGTCCCTCGCCAAAAGAACGATCACGAACACCTGAATAATCACAATAACCATTCCTCAAAATCATAATTCGACAATTCAAATCAAATCACGAGAAACCACCATTCTCGGAAACACATAATCCGATTACGACAAACTGTCGGAAATCCGAAAATCACACCTCAATACCTCGCTGTACTTTCTGATGCTCAATTCAAAAAACGAACCTCCCCACTGCGATCGGAGCGCGATTTCAAGTGAAATGACATGCAATTTGTCGAAAACCCCAAAAAGTCAAAGTTGACCGTTGACCGTTGACCGCCGCCGCCGGCGGCGCCACCACCAACTTGAACATTCCTCGGTGGAGCAACCCCTATTCCACTCAAAATCATCCACTGAGTAACTTTCACAACTGCAACAAAGGCCAATTCACACTCTAACTAGTCCAATTTCGTGATAAACCGAATTGTTCCCAAAATTTCAAATCCAAAATTCTCCAAACACAAATCGAATTAGAACTTCATACTTACATGGTAGAATCATGGAGATGAGGGCTACAAAACCCAGTCCTTGTTTGATCTCAACTCGACGAAATCGTGGAACCCGAATTCACCAAAATTTCTTCATTTTCTTGCCGGAAAACCGAGCTCCTCCGGCGAGCCACGCCGTGGAGGGAGGTCGGAGACGGACTCGGGAGGTCGAGGCGAAGCTGAAGGGTTAAGTCCCGTGGCCTAAGGTGGCCGGACGGCAAGCCACCGCCTTAGGCCGTCGCACCACCGTCGAGCACCTTACCCATGCCGAGTTGACCAAGTCAACTCCCCACATAAATGTTTGACTTTCCAAAATAGGCAACTCCACTATTTAAACCTTCCCAAAATGGAAACCACAAACACACTTTTCGGCAAACTTCAAATACCCGTAACTTTCTCGTCGTAATTCCGATTCCAATAATTCTCGCGGCAACAAACTCGACTCGACATGTTCTTCAATTATCACCCGAAGTCAAACACATCGACCAATCGGATAAAAATTCAACTGTTCAACCCAAACACATACATAATTTGACTAAATAATCAACAATCGGAAATATTCATAACTTAATCTTCGTAATTCGGAATAATGCTTTGGAAGTTCCCACAAGCTCGAAATTAAATTCTTAACAACTTCCGTGAAGAAGCCGAAACCAAATTCTCGTTCGGTAATTTAGTCGTTAAGAGCACCACCATTTAAAATCCGATTCCGTCGAAACTTCAAATATTCATAACTTATTCATCGGTCGTCCAAATAATGATCCGGAACCGCCCATGAACTCAAGATCTTGCGTACAACGACTCTCGAGAAGAGACTCAACTCCAATTCTCGGCCAATAATTTAGTCATTATCAAACCTGGCGAGTAAATTCATTTATCGGAAATCTGTGATTACGCGCAAGCTCGTAGATTAATCTGATTTCACTGCTGATTCTGTTCTGGGTCGTCACAAGAACACACAGAGAACACACAGAACATGTAACTAGTGTGCTCAATAGGATGTAGTAGTGTTCTCACTCAACAGAGGTAGTACTATCAACTCAAAACACACACAGAACACACAGCACAGATAACTAGTGTGTTCAATGGGATGCAGTAGTGTACTCACTCAATAGATACTAACAGTCTGTAACTTCTCATAATTTATACGAAATATCAAAACACACAAATTAGCCACATCAATCACACACGAACACATAAAATAATATCACTACAATTAGCCATACATAATCCAAAGTAGAAGAATCAAAATCGGAAAACCGAAATTCGAAATCGGTTTAATCGAATCAAACAACACATCAATCAAACAAAACAAAGCACAAAATATCTACAGGTGAGCAGAATGGAAACCTTACCCAAGATTTCATCACCGAAATCCTCCGATTCGCCGGAACTTCTCCTCCCAAAATTCGCCGGAACTTCTCCTCCTCCTCCTCTCTCTCTCTCTCTCTCTCTCTCTCTCTAACACAAACACACAGAGCCGATTCGATCTAGAACATAGAAGCTCTCTCTAGAACGATCGCCCCTCTCCCTCCTTGCGTTTCGGTTTCGGCCGTTTCTCCTGTTTTGAATTCAATTCAATTTGAATTTAGTAGATATCTATATATACCAGGGGCAAAAATGGAAACTAAATTTTTTAAAGGATTGTATAATGACCTTATGTGTGTAAAACTTATACAATGACCTTATGTGTAACCTAAGGCCTCAAAGTGACCTTAGATGTAATTTCCTATTAATAAATTTTCTTTTTTAAGCATGTTGACTCAGCCCTACGAATTTTGCTTTGTTTGGAAAGTTTCTACACGTACACACAATTTTATTTTTGATTTCAATTTAATTCAATATTAAATATCAAACAATTAAATTTCATGATTTACACTACCACATTTCTTATCATTGCCGATGACTTAAAGTCGTCGGCCTTTCTTCATATATCGCCGGTGATACTTATAATCGACGACATGTCGCCGATTATAAGGTCGCCGGAAGCAACCCGTCGGTGATACTATCACCGATGAAATATTCAAGAAGTCGTCGGTGATACTTCAAGGGTATCACCGACGAGATAACGTCGCTGGCAATGGAAAAGAGCATCACCGACGAGTTACGTCGTCGGTGATGAAGCTCCGCCGGGGTCAACATGTTTGACCGCCACATTTATTGCCGACGACATTCTTCAAAAAGTCGTAGGTGATAATCAAGAATCTCGCCGGAAATTGGAAGTTATTGCCGACGAGATAGGTCCATCTCGTCGGCAATACCCGGTGACATTTTACAAAAAAAAAAGCAGGTTCTGGATTGGGCCCAATTCCAGAACCTGCAGTGAAAAACACAAGCCGTACAAATAAACATCCAACAGTACACACATAATTGTCCAAAAGTACAAACAGCAACAATAAAATACAACTACACTAAGAGTCGACGAAATCCATGTTGACGAAATCATTTGAACTCCGGCAGCTACCCTGGTCTTGCTGCGACGGCTGCGGTTGTGAAACACAGTGGAACACAGGCATCGGTGGAGGTGTGGTGAGCGGGTGTCCGGTAGTCTGGCACTCGTACATCATCTGCATCCATGTCATCATTTGTGTCTGCTGCTCGACCATAACTCGGTGTTGCTCGACCATCGTCTGGTGCTCGGCTTCTCTGGCTGCCTGCTGCTCGGTTAATTGCCGCATCTCCTCCATCACCCTCATTTGCTCCTCCAACTCTCTCTGCGTCCTCTGGAGCTCCGCTGCTAGGTTAGAGTTCCGAGAAGAAGTTCTTGACCCGCTAGAGTATTCCGAAGTGTCCTTCAATACTTCTTCGCCCGCCGAGCTTATTACCCTGCAATAGTGGATATTCCTCCCAGTCCCGCACGCTTTTGCCATGATCTGAGCCGTTATAGGGCGATCAAGCATATCGATATGAGAGGCATACTGGGTCACTTCCTCCTCCGAGCAATCAAGATGGTCGGTTCGAGCTATATTCATGGTGACCTCTGTGATCGCATCATCCACTCTCACCTAATTGAAAAGCGAATATGAATAACGTATTATTAAACAAAATAAATTAATAGAGAAAAATAGTTTTATTAACACATGCATATGTGAACTACAAAATAATGAAGCCAAAGACTTATCGCTTCTTCAAGGCACTGCGGATAGAACTTCTGATGAACAAACACCAACGGGTTGACTTCTTGTTGTTTCTGCGCCCTACCCGACCAACCCAAATAGTTGAGTGAACCTGCATGATGGGACTTGGTGTTTTTCAATCTGTTCTCGCTGTTCGTCTTGGAAATCGCCTTGTTGGATAAACATATGTCAAAAAATTAGTAACTAACTATTTCAATGTGATACGATACATTAGGGTTGTAAAATATATTCAGAATGCATACCTTCACTTTGGGGTGCTCGAAGTGGGCTACCAGCCACAGCCACTCGTACTCCCTAAACCGGAGTTCGCTAGGGGTAGCACCTCGGCCTAGATCCTTGTACTTTGTGTAATGTTTTGAAAGTTCGTTCTTCCACTCTTTATACCTATATTAACACCAGAAACAAATGTTAGAGATATTAAAACACTTGATAAACAAAAATCTAACTCAATATATACTCAAATAACTCGAATCACATCACCTGATATGTAGTTGACGCTCTGCCCATGTCTCAATAAGGCATTCAACCACGTCAAACCACAGCTGCAAGATGAATATATAAATGGTAAAATTATATATTTCTTCGGACTTAATTAATCAATGTAAAATTTACGTAATGAAAAGACGATTTAACTCACAGTCAGTGCATTATGCACTTGCAACTTCACGTAGCGAGGCACAGCACCCCAATCTGGCCACAGCATTAGGACCTTGTCCCGCACGACGGCCCCGGACATGCTGGCATACTTTCGCGTGGTGTTTTCTGTCTCGATCACCTCACCACGCTCATTGGCCTTAATGATCATTTTCTTTCCCTCGGTGGCCTGCTCAAGATTCTTCCCGGTGCAGGGGCCTCTAGTCTTTCGTTTTCCATTGGCATTAACGAGATTGCCTAATAATACAATGTCAAAAAAATGAAATTATTAATTGATACTATTTATAGTCTTAAGTAATAATTAAGTAATCAATCTTATTAAATAAATTTACCTGCATCGTCCGTTTGCTGGTTCATGCACCTCGCACTCCAAAGATACACGGGGTCGAACGGCTTGAACATGTACGCTTCCTCCACGGCCAGGAACTCTGGCTTTCCTTCAATAAAAATAACCCTCCCCCTAGCATCGAATTGAGGGATGATAGGAATCTCGTCGGGCACGAAGAGACCGGACGGCGGAGATAGACGAGGCCTGGACGATGAGGCGCCTGCACCATCTGCCTCAGATGATTCTCGTGAAAGGGGAGTAGGCACTTGGCCAATATGGGGCATTCGGATGGAGGGAGTTTCTGATGCGCCCGTTGAGGGTCGAGGCTGGACTGAGGGTTACAAGGATCCGGATAGTGCATCTTCCTCCTGTTCTCGCGCACGTAGCAAAATTTGTGTGCGAGCATTCATAATAGGGCCGTTGCGCGTGTTGCTGATTGCGGATGAGGATGCTTGACTACTGCTCCCTCCACTGGATCTAGTCGCTCTCCATTTGTTGCCCCCAAGCCAATTTGCCGCAAAAGCTCATGCACATCCAACAATTAAACAGAACAGCCAAAAATATATTCTATATGCGAAAAATGACTAACATAAAAATATACACAAAATATCTTGCATATCATTACCAAAATATAAATTAACCAAAATATCAAAAATATCGTTACCAAAATCATTATCAAAAATATCATTACCAATATCATTATCAAAAATATCAATTAACCAAAATATCAAAAATATCATTACCAATATCATTATCAAAAATCATATATACACACAAGCATATTTTCATCGAAATCATCTCAAATCAACTCAAAATCAACAATCAATCACTCAAAATCAACAATATATCAACTCTATTTGCATATCAAATCATTAATCTCAACTATAAATCAACACATATATCTAAATCAACACACATATACATCGATCCACATATATATATACGTACCTAGCTATATAGCTTCACGAGCGGGTTTTGGACACCTTTTGACAATACCCAACGATTTCAGAGCGTTTTCCTTCTTTCTCACTGGATTTTTGTAAAATGAATGAGCTGCTGCAGAGTAGATCTGATATAAGAGTTATTGCCGACGATTCATTAAATTGTCGGCTATAGGGAGATTATCTCGTCGGTATTCCGGCCAAAATATCGTCGGCCATACTACACATTATTGTCGGCGAGGAGAAAGGTATTGCCGACGACTCGTCGGCAATAATGTCATTGCCGGCGATGAGGAAAAATAATTGCCGGCGATTGAAAATTTCGTTGGTAATGCTCATTATTGCCGACGATATATGATATCGTCGGCCTTTCTTTTCCCATGCCATTTCGTAGACAATGGGAAAAAATGTGGTAGTGTTACTCTAATTTTTAAATATTTGTAATTCTTTCTATATATAATTTGTGACTAAATGAATCCTCTATCCATTTTGTTGATTTTGATTTACTCGCACATGTGGGTTCCTTCTTTCATTTGTTATATTGTTTGATTCAATATAACAAATGAAAGAAGAAACCCACATGTGTGAGCAAATCAAAATCGATCAACAAAATGAATAGAGGATTACCTACTATATTACTATGATTAGGTAAATATTAAATATCTATATAGGCTCCAACAAGTAATCAATTATTAGAAATCACCTACAATATTTATTTACCTATTTTATAATTAGGTAAATTATGTATTAGCATTTAAAACAACTTTATTTCTGTCTTAATGAAATTTATTTAAATGCAAATTTTGTATAAAATGTTACAAGAGAATGATATTTGTGTTAATAGTTGAAAAGAAATGGTTCAAAAGGTATTTAATGAGGCATAAGCAATTATTATTGGACTAAATCTGGTAAGCAAATGGACTAAAACGTACTTGTAAAATAAATGTGGGAGGGAGTTTTAACTGATTCTCCCTAGTATTTAAGTACTGCATATGAGTACGTGAACAGAGATCACATATTAAGCAGCTAATTTCTAGTTGCATTTGGTTGGAGTAGTCGTGGTGGTGAGCAGAGGCTGAAAGCCATGGCGAAGAGTTGCTTCCCAAACTTTGTTAATGTCGGACATTGTGTAACCGCACTCGTGCTCATCCCAACCTTCCATGGTGTGGACTATCCCCGCTATGCGCCACGCACTCATCACCTTCCTTGGCAACCAGTTCTGAAAGTCACATCATTCATTAATTAATACAAGTCTATAGTTAACTATTACTAGCTAGCTAGATATAAGATTGAAGTTACTAGGTTATATTACTTACCTCACAAGAGTGTACATTCTCGAGCGATGCAGCAGGTATCTTCATAGCTGGAGGGCAGTGGTAGTAACAGTCTTTACGCAAGTTTTTGGGAGGGATTTGGGAGAAGGGAACAAATATTGTTCCTTTTGGTGCATTCTGTTGTTCTTCTTTACTCAATCCATCTCCCACCAACCAAATCTGCTGATCATGAATCAAAAATCTGAATTATTGAGCTATAGTAGCTAGCTATATATATATATATATTATGTCACAGTGAGTGAAAGTCCTAATCATAATAACAACAACAAGTCGATCTGTACGTAGCGAGCATTTACCTTTGCATTATAGCTCTTTGCAAGAACCAACTTACTCTCCGTAGAATTGAATGATTTGGTGAGCTTTGAATACTCAGCCTGGTATAGTGTAGCTACCTGAAATAAAGTTAATTGATTACTTAATAGAATACATCAAAAGCTTGATCTAATTAAATAATTTTGACGCCATATACATGTAACCGATCGATGTGATAAGTAGAAGCTAAGAGTTTATATATGTATACCTGGATCCCTCTCTGGCACAATGAAAAGGCAAGGGCATAAGCAACCTTTGTGAGGTTGCCTCTCAGAAGAACTTGGGTCGTCCCTTTCGGAATGCTGTTTAGGATTACAGCCACAGCCAAGCTACTTCCGTCCACCACTTTTATTTTCAACTTCGGATTCCGGTGAACGTACAGACCACCATACTTGTTCAGCTCCTCGCTCTGTACGCAGTTAAATATGCAAGAACAGAGATTAATTATAAATGACCTACATATATGTATATAATTAAGTATATAACTATATATGTTATGATAATTGATTATTCTCAATCAAGCATGCATACAAAATAGAAGTAAATATTTATTAATTACCTGATTCAAAAGACCTAAAGTAATAACTTTGACACCCCTATCCTCAGCTTCAAGTATAGCTTCCTCAATCAAGCCATTGATAGCTTCATTTTGCCATTCCAAGAAGTACTGCAATATAATGTACGTGTGATCGAGTAAGATATGGTTGAGTGATCAATAATTTGGAGATAGAAATACTAATAGCTGTTCTTACTTGCAAACTGTATTTAGGTATAGCCCAAGTTTGCAATTTAAGCTTGTCAAACCGCTGCCTATCCACGACAAAAGTTCGGCCATAAATCCAAGTTAGCAGCATAGACCACAGTGTGACAGGCCACATCAACCACAAGTACCATGTCGTAGTGTGTGGCTTAGATGCCAAGGAAGCAAACCCTACTGGTAACTGATAGATAGATTCCGGTGTTGTTAGATGAGTCAGATGCAAGACATCCGGCGATTCCTCCTCTCTTTTCAACGAAGATTCATACAGAGAATCGCTAGACTTATCCATGGTACCGTACATGAAGTCGTAAATTGGCATAAAAAGGGAGTAATTTGTTCGGAATTGTGTGTGGTGAAGAGAATGAAACCTACATTAATAACATGCAGTTGATTAAAATCAGCAAATTTGAAAACCTAATAGATGAGTATACATATCATATAAGGTAGCTAGGATATAAATATTTGTACTTTATATATATGTATATATGTACTTAAATTAATTAAAAAGATACTTCGTGTAATATATCTCTATCTTTATGTCTCAGCCCACCCATTCAATGTTCATCCACCAAATTCAGTGAAATGAAAGCTAGGTAGCTAGGTTTCATGCTGACTGTTTCGCAATTTCATTGATTATGTATGGGTCTCAAGGGATGGCAATTCAATTAAGTTTATATGCATTGAATCATAACTTGGTTTCTGACATGGACTTCAAATCAAATGCCAACAAACAAAACTAATACTTGGAGGGGAATCGATCATCCTCTAGCTACTGCATTTGTTCCATTTAATTTGACCTTTTTATACAATGTCGACTTCAAAAAGGACATACTGTACGTATCTTAAAATGTCTCCAAATATAACAAAAATTAGATCAGGAATATAACATATTGATTTATAATTATACTGAGCAACAGTTATATACAAATATCAACAGAAAATTTGGGTATGGCGTTGTCCAAAGCATGTATATTAGAAAGGCCGGTATATTCATATATTTCAACCACAATTTTTGTTATCGATCTTAGACATTTGCATCGACTTTTCGGTGTAAATCTCTTCTAGCTAAGCTTTGAGTGACGCGTATGTATCCTACACAAATGTCGACTAGAATGTCATGCTAGGAATAAGACGAATAACGTCTACCATCTCCAACATTCATTTTAATTTGGAGTCATACGACTCCTCCTCGATATTAGAAACATATATCACATATAGCTTCAACTCGATCGGTTACTTACTACGGTAAATAATAAAAGAAACTTCCAACTTAGCTTAATTATGTACGTAGTTTGAAACCTCGCACGTCATGCATTTATACAAGTGCATGCATGAAGATCGAGAAATTACTATTAGTTCAGAAAACTTACGAGGGAGTGTACATGAAGTACTTGAGAGGAGGAAAAGTGGAGAAGATCCAGTTAGGGATGAGCTCAAAGTTGCAGTGCCCCATGTTGTTCATTAGGTCAATATATGTTATATAGATCAAATACGCTGCAACTGAACCTGTTCCCGTCACTGCAATCGTCACCAATGGTATGGCGAAGAGAATGAAATATGCTATGTGCTCCGCAAATGGGTGAATCACAGCTGCAGATCAATGGCCGAAACAAAATTGTTATTAAATTCGAGATCGATAACGTATAAGATTTAACAAAAAAAATTGTAAAATTGAGTCTGAATAATTATGTTAGATATATGCGTGTGTGTACGTAAACAATCTAATATATATATATATACACACACACATACATACATAAACACACACACGGCGGATTTAGTGTTATTGTCTCGAAGTTGAATATCTGTATTTTTAGTTTTCATTACTACTGCCGGGAGTTGCAGCGACACTGAGATATAAATTCCAACTACCAGCAGAGCCTAAAGGCAAAATTGTTTCCCAAAAAAATGGAAAGCATGCTAGGTAGCTTTATTATAAGTTGGCTTACACGTAATTGGCTCGGTGACAATGGAGGAATGGTGGTGAGAATGGTAGCGAGAGTAGAGGAAGTGGTGGTGGAGAGCTCTGTGAAACCAGTAGTAGAGAAACTCCACCGGACCGGCATGAAGTAGAAATGTGATGAGGAATCCATCTAGTCTCCATAATGGTAGGTTTGACCCTCCAGGCAAGTGCCTGCTTCCCAGGTAGAACAATATCCCATTGAATATTATCTGGTCATCCCTGAAACCAAATATATACAACAATCAAATTAATCAGAACGTAAAACCGGCCGGAATATCGATATAAACCCTAGCTAGCTAGGTTTGTTGGAAGCACATGAACGTACGTACCAATTTCTTTCTCTGTCGACTTGTTCGAATTCGAGGCCCTTGTCGAGAATCCGGCCTTTGCCTTTGGCGGTTTGATATCGGGAAAGAGAGATCCATATCTGGTTATGAACCATCCTCCAGAGCATGAATGGAAGGATAAGCATGTAACTCATGTCCCTGTCTTCTCCCTTATTAACAACAAACGAGTATATGCTGTGAATCACCCAAGGAGCCAACACCACGTACTACACAACACAACCAGATCAATTCATAGTTAGCAAACCCACATAGCTAGCTTGGCACACATGCATAGTATACAAACATATAAATGAAACATAGCAGATGATCGAAGAAGAAGACCTTGAAGCTTCCAAGAGGCGTCCATGGCCAGTCCGTGAGTATACCAGGAGTAGAAGCCATGCTTTTTTCTTGTTGCTAATTTGCTACGTACGTACTATCTAGCTCAACATGTAGTTTTAAACTTTGGGAGTGTTGTAGGTGTTTATATAACAAAATTTTCAAGCTATTTTCTTTGTTGAACATTGACCGGTGCTCTTTGTGTGGGTGGTGGATGGTGTGTAAATGCAAATCCAATTTTCTATTACTATGGAAGATTTTTTCTGTCTAACATAATCAATGGTCCAATGGCAAGGTGGCATAAAAAGTGGTTACGGGTTGTTATGAAAATATGAGAATAATGATGCATGTACACCGTAACACAAATACGGTAAAATTTTGATAATTTAATATTTGATAATTTAATATTCGACTAATTAATAATTTTGTTAAAATAATATTTTTTGTCGGTCTTAATTTGAGAAACTTGAGTATTAATTTAATACTCGATCAATTAATAACCTCACTAAATTAATAAATTTTATCAGTCTCGAAGTTATTAATTTATTAAAATTTTACTGTAAATTTAATCGTAGAGTTGCAAAATATTGGAGGAGACTTCGGTACGCATGCATAGACGGACACGCATAATTTGGATTATAATTTTTAACCAGTTCGTTCTAATTAATTAATTAATTAATTATAACAATTACCTTGAATATAAGTCAAAATTTCACAATAAGAGTGCACGTACATTACCACAAGAACTGATAGATCTGGGTACGTATGATCGATCTCTCAAAGATATGATTCATAGCCACTAGATACATAGCTCCCTGCATATTTTGGATATGACGATATCGATGTTTCTTAATTTGGCGAATAATTATCAATATCGATCCATGCTCAATAATTCCATATGACCTCTCTTTTTCTAAAAATAGTTATAAATTTCCGGAAAAAAAGAATGCATGGATGATTGTGAAACTTAAATAAAAAATTCAAACAACATGTGGGTGATACAATTGCAGATACGATAATACAGGCTTCTCCTATGTCTCTGCGAGATCGAGCTCATCATTTTCTGTTCGATCTAGCAGATGGAGCTCGATCATGACTCATGACCTCATTGCATTTGGATGCTCTAGGCCAGGCTATCCTTGTTCTTGTTTATTCCTTCCATGCGTCACAGCCTCACCATGCCATGAGGCTTGTTTGGGGAGGCCTATGTCCATCGATCTACCTCCTGATTTAATTTCTTTTGTACAATTTCGAGTAACGGTTAGTAGATTTCCGGAGATGTTATTTTCATGGTCATTGTTGGTTTATAGAATAGTCTATAGCAAGAAGTTGATTATTTCCATCCGATCTTTTCATGAATAAGAGATATACATAATAAGAACAAAGGATTAGGTGCGAGGGAAACGGAAAGAAGAAAAATAGGTAAAAGAAAGGTGACTAAATAGCCCATATACAGTTGAAAGATCGAGCAGATGGGTCGATAGAGGAAGAGGCCGACCAGCTTCGACCATAATCTTGGTCAGTTTGCTAGATAGCTAGGGAGAGAAAGATTGAATCCCTCACAGTGGCCTGCAGGCTAGCCGTTCATTTTTTTTCAATTCTCCCACCTGCCTATGCTGGTCCTTATTAATTGTATAGGTCGCCGTCACAACAGATCATCTAAATGCGTGCTGCATTGGAACGCTCTCTATTCAGCTTGGCCATGCGGGTCACCAATTTTCCGTGTGCAGATTACCAGATTGACCACCGCATGCAGCAACTTAAATCTGATCCATCGATATACCTCACCATGAGCTGCTCGATCCCATCCACCGTACTTATTCTCCTCCGATAATTAAGATCGATTGTGCTTCTCCGCCTATCACGGTCCTGCTTTCTTTGTAAGTATATACTTACACCGTACCATCCCACAACCTACCTGTTTAATTAAGGTTTTATTAGACAAGCTAGGGCTGCAGGTACAGTAGTATGTGATCCAATGAGTTTTGCCCACAGTGATCATTGTATATTGATGACACATGACACGTCTATTTTCGTAATATATTATATTAACATTTAATTTCTTTTCTTTTTACAATTGAATGATCCAAAACTGAAAGTAACACGTGTTATATCTTTGTTGGCTATCTATAACTCTATGAGAGAGAATAAATTAGCAAAAGAAAATATATATATATATAATGGAGAAATATTATGCAAGTTTTTGAAGAATAAGTTTAATTTTGTTAATTAATGTAATCTTGTCGAAGTCAGATTTTACTTTCATGAGTAAAGTAACATGTGTAAATCACATGGGAGAATAAATTAGTGCAAACTTCGATCCGATATTTACGATCTACATACTGAATGTACACTCATAATTTTGTTAGTCCTTTATATTTGTTAAATTCACTCGCCTAACTCAGGCCAAGGGTGGAACCAGCCTTAATTTACCAGACTTTACCAGACTGGGACTCAAGTCCCATTCAGACATTTTTGGACAGAAAAAAAATAGGTATATATAGGCTATATAGTAAAAAAATGATTGGGGGAAAAATTGTATTGTTCTGTTCCATTTCTAAAGTAGGAGTTTTGTTTGTTTGTTTGTTGTCTAAACTTAGGTAGATGGATAAATATTGGATTCACGCAGATAAGAGATCACCAAAGTATATGTTAGGAGTTTCAATCATGTTGTTATTTTGAGATAAACTAATGTACTTGCTCATTTTTGTTTTGCATAAGAACTTGACTGTGGCCCGAAAAAGAGAAGAAGAAAGGTTACTGAAAAAGTGCCCATGAGTATCGACTGAGATGCTATCTTAGAATCTGACATACCATCTTCTTTATCGATGTTGAAGGATAACATAATAGACGGTAAAACAATTAACTCCATGGCACAGACAGAATTGTTCGGCAAACAAAGGAAACTAAATCTCTATGACATTGATGTTTAGGCCTTTGCATCAATATGTGAATTAGGAAGCAATGTCATTGCCATGTATTAAAGGTATATATCTTTTAGTATTCTGATGTACTTTTATAATTTTTAAACTCTTGTGCACTGTTGTAATCGAGGCCAAATAATGTTTATATATCTTAGGTGAGTATTTGATGTGCTGGTCAGAAAAAATGGAGAATATGATTGTATTTGTCGATCCGCCTGAGATCAGTGGTTAGTATCCCTTTCTGAGCTGCATGGAAAGCACCGATTGCTATGGGATCCTTCTGGAAAGACAGTACTATGCCAGCTCCAAGCGAAACTGTTATGATGTCAACTCCGTCAGCAATAGCATCGTCAAATGCTGCCATGATAGCCTCAACAGAGCACCCTTGATCACAACAGACTTTATATGCAGCGACTCTGGCAGAGGTGCTAGTCCGTAAAAGCTCTCGTCATTTACGACGTTTCCTGCTGCCGTTGACGCCGTGTGGCTTCCGTGGCCTATTTCATCCCAAGCAGAGTCTGCTGGTTTGTAAAACCGTGCTCCAATCACCTTGTTGTTGTATGTGAAGTTCTTGCCACCTTCACAAGCTCCTTTCCACTTCTTGGGAGGTGGACCGGAGGCTTCGCCTTTGAAGCTATCCGATTCGGGCCAAATGCCAGAGTCGATGACACGAACAATGATATCACTCTCTGCTGTGCCATTGCGACGACTCTTGGCATTTAAACCGATGAAGTCCCAAGACCTTGTTGTATGAAGTTGGAAATTGGTGCTGGGAATGACAGAGACTACCTCCTTCATGTTAGCCAGGCTTGCTGCTTCATCGTCAGTCAGCTCGGCAGCGAATCCATTGAAACTCCTTTTGTAACTTCTCACCGAGAGATTGGAAGCCGAGCCGTTCTTCACAACACTTTTTAGTAGACTTAGGTGGTGAGACATTGGCGAGTATAACTCATTATCTGGAAGTGAACCCAGATACACTATATAGACCATTCTCTTTTCATCAGTTGCTCTGCTTTGGATTAAGCTCACAGTGAGTATGAGAATTGAGAAAACACGTGAAAGCAGGGATGCCATGTTGTTTGCCATGGTTCGATGCTTGAAGCTCAACCCCATAAACGGTGCTATATACTAGGTTGAGGGACAGATTTTAACTATCCATCCAGATTTCCTCCATTGCGCATCTAATTTTCTTTATTTAGTTATAATTTCATCTTATTTATCTCTTACCATTTTGACACTTGCAAGGCATTTAGGTGGTTACATTCATTCCATTAGTGCACAATCTTTGCTTTTATTTCTGATATTGCATTTGCAGGTGGATAGTGGATATGACACACTCCAATTAACAATTCCATACATATTAAGAGATCTAAATTAGCATTTCATTTCTTAAAGTGTTTCAAAATCCTAGATTTGGATTGTCTGCAGTGAGAAAGCTCAACGTGTAGTTTATTGCTGTCTACTCCTGAAGAAAATTTTCAAATTGAAAGAATTTCTATCTGCAGAATCAATATATGCTAAGAGATCCGGATGTGCATGCCATTTCTATAACTGTTGCAAATTCCTAGATTTGGCTTTGGTATACTGAGAAAGCTAAATATCATTTAGCTGGCAGCTACTTCAGAAAAGAATATGTTATAATTGGAAAGGTTGTGAGACTGCTATTGCTGTGTTGTGTTTGGCCAAACTTCCATAGTTTGGGATTTATAGGATTATTTGTGTTAAATGCTTTTTTTTAAAAGGTTAACTTCAGTTAATTTTTGTCAGATTGATAGGGAAAGTGAAGTCCGGTTAGTTGCTGTATTATGATGGTTGTAACTATTTACCAGCTTCAAAACTGAGTTTCCATACACATGTTTTCCGTTCAGGCAATCTCAGTGATTAGTGATTCTTTCTCCATTCAGTTCTTTCTAGTTTTTAAGGACCGTTTAATTTGGCATTGTGGTGTATTTCTTCTGTGGCATGTAGGTGTGGTGATTCTCTGGACAAGTTTAGTGCTTCTTCCTTCTGTTGCCTATTTCTTTTTGAAAGCTGGAAAGCGGTCAGTGTAATATTCTGGAGTCTGTTTGATCATGATCTGCTTTACCCTTGCTGATGCAGAAAGCACATATATAGATTGTGTAAGACATATTTGCTAATGCAAGACAAAAATCCAAAAATTCTGCTGTATCCTCGTCAGAATAATCAGATGCTCTCTTTTGCTTGCAAGTTTCTCTTTGGGTTTAAATCCAATCTTTTGAGCCAGCAGTTTTGATTTGGAAAGAGTCAAAAAATTTGGTGTAGATTGCAGAGGCCATGCTAAACGTAATAAATGTGGAGTGGCTCATAGATTTTGCTCTAATCTTTTTTAGGAAAGCTGAAATAGCATGGAAATCGGTTGGTATGGTCAATGGACACTGGCCATGCTTTGTTTTCGAGTTTTGATGGCAAATAGTTGATAGAATCTCCGAGGACTATATGGGATTCATTTTCCATTTTGAGGGATTGGAAGGGCACTGAAGACAACCAATTTTGTGTTTAACTAGATTAAGAAAGTAGACGCCTACAATTTTGAATGAGGAATTACATTGAGTCTGCCTTTCCCAGAACAAAAAAACTAAATTAAATCAGTATCTCTTGTTCTTAAATGTTCCCAAGGTTGTAATTCTAGGTTAGTATTCTTTGTCATAGGCTATCAGTATGACAGTATCTATAGTAACATTAGAGGCAATTCTGTAACTGTCTGATAGAGATGTGAAAAAGAATTTAACACCTTGGTTTGATTTTTGTGCAATAGGTATGATTCTAAACTGAAATTAGGAACTGTGAAAAAGAATTTAAAACCTTGGTTTGTTTGCTTTGGGAAGTTATTTGTTATTAGTGATGATTATGGTAGGTTTTTGGTTTGATAAAAGCATGTTTAGGAACTTGTATTCGGTTTTGAAAGAAACTGTTTTAAGATGAATATTTTGCTGAGTATGACCCTGTGAGATTTTTGTTGAAAAACTGTACTGTTATGTTCCATTTCTGAAGTAAGAGTTTTGGTTGTTTGTTTGTTGTCTAAGCTTAGGTAGATGGATAAATCTTGGATTCACGCATATAGGAAATCACAAAAGTATAGGTTAGGAGTTTCAATCATGTTGTTATTTTGAGATAAACTAATGTACTTGCTCATTTTTGGTTTTGCTTAGGAACTTGACTGTGGCCCGAGAAAAAGAAGAAGAAAGGTTACTGAAAAAGTGCCCATGAGTATCGATTGGGATGCTATCTTAGAATCTAACATACCATCTTCTTTATCGAGGTTATGCACGTGGGTGAAGAACAACATAATAGACGGTAAAACAATTAACTCCATGGCACAGGCAAAATTGTTCGGCAAACAAAGGAAACTATATCTCTATAACACTGATGTTCAGGCATTTACATCAATGTGTGAATTAGGAAGCAATGTCATTCCCATATACCAAAGGTATATATCTCTCAGTGTTCTAATGTGCTTTTACAATTTTTAAACTCTTGTGCACTATTGTAACTGAAGGCAAATTATGTTTATATATCTTAGGTGCCTATTTGATGTGCTGGTGAGACAAAAAATGGAGAATATGATTGCATTTGTCAATCTGCATGAGATCAGTGGGGAAAAGAGTGATCGGGCTAGGAGATCTAGATTAATAACGGATAGACTGGTTACTACAAAACCAGAAAAGCTCTTTCTTCTGCCCTATAACCCAGAGTAAGTATACTATACAATTTAATGTTTGCCTAAGTCTTTTTTGTCTTACTTTTAACCTTTTTTTTTATAAGAACTGTTACTTGCCTAACTGAATTGGCATAAATTCTTATTCGTAGTACCCATTGGATGTTAACTGTTGTCGATTCAAGCAAAGAAATTGTGTGCCTTTTGGACCCTATAACAAGACGTATTCCTAGTGGAGAATGAAAATGGGTTGTAGACACGTAAACTACCACTATTTTCTTAACTTAATTACATATGCATTTATGTTGGATAATTTTGTTACATTTATGATTTTTTTTGTATACTTTCAATATACAGAGACATAGACAATCATTATATCTATTTGTTGGTTAATTCAACTTATAATGTGATTATTTTGTATATAATTTGGAATGTTGGATTATTTAGTGCTCATATGTATGTTGTAAGTTTCTAATTTAGGATGTTGAAAGTGTTCCTAATTGGGTTCTTTTCTTTTCAAATGCAATGACAATGTATAATGCACACTGTGGCAGGAAAGATCGGGTTTCACCTACTTGGAAACCTTTATCGGTACAGTTCTTTTTCCAAATTTTCAAAGAGCAAATTTATAACAATTATTTTGGTTGTTTTTCTCTGTTGACTAACATGTGATGCACTGGCCTCAGGGTATTCCTAAACAACCTTCCAATACTAAATGTAGCTACTTTGTGATGCTTTACATGAAGGAGATAATTGAGAATAAAGACCTGCAATTTATGCACAAGGTAAACACACACTACTTTAATCAAACTTACTGTCTACTTGCCAAATTCAAAATTTATATTATGACGACCCGAACCAGAATCAGATGTGTGTTTGGCACGATTCTCGAGATTTGGTTATAGTCGCAGTTTTACGATATTGTGTGATTTGCCGATTCGATTCGCGACTTTGTTTTTGGTCGAGAATTTGGGTTGAGTGTCTTCACGGAAATTGTAGAGTACGTGATTTCGAGCTCGTGGGTGGTTTCGGAAGATTTTTCCGATAACCGAGGAATATTTTATGATTATTTGATGTTTCGGGTTTTGACGAGTTTATCCGTTTGTTTCGAGTTTATCCGAATCGTGATGGTTATCCATTTCGAATCGTCGATTGACCCGAGGCGCGAGTATAAATATCGAATAGTCGTAAAATTTTCGAAAGTTGATTTTGGGCCGAGTTGACCGAAACAGGACCGTTGACCACGTTGACTTGCGTTGACCGAGAAGGAGAAACGGACCGTTTGGATTCTCTTGCCGGACCGACCAATTCCGGCCACTTTAGGCCTTGACCTTTGAAGGTAAAGTGTTCCTCTTGTGATTCTATGCTGTTTTGCCTTTGGAATTGTGTGAATTGGTTGAGTTTGGAGGGAGAAATCACGGTTTGAAGATGGTGAGTTTTCCGGCCGGTTTGGGTTTCGGTGACGGTGGTGCTCCGGCCACGGTGGTGGCCGGAGGGTTAGGGGGTTTTGATCAGGGAGGTAAGGCGATCCTTTTGGGACAGGTTTGGGGACCAGCCATGCGCCGTGGACGGAGGAACGGAGGCGAACAGTTCGCCGGAGGAGTTTTGACCACCGTGGCTTTCGAGCTGGATTCCGGCCACGGTGGTGGTTGGATGGTGGTGGCTCCTTCATTAAAGTTGCTCGCCTGGTTGAGGAGAATATTTTGGTAGCTCGGTCGCCGGAAAAACTCTCCGGTTGACGGCGCGTCGCTGCCGGCGGCGGCGGTCAACGCCAGAGCTCCGGCGACCCGTTGACTTTTTGGATTTTGGTGTTTTTAGTGTCATTTTTCTCGAAATCGCGCCCTGATCATCGTCCAGAGGTTTTTGGGTCGATTTGATTAGCCGTTTGTCAGTCGAGGTTTCGAGTGGGGATTTCGGGATTTCCGTAATTCATTTTGCACTGCATTTCGTATTTCCGGGAACAGTTGGTTTCCGTGCATCAGTACAGTGTTGTGGACTACGATTTTGATCAGTTGTGTTTATATATATTCAGGAGATCAAGATCGAGATCTGGATCATGATCGTGCTTCAGGCGAGGGAACTTCCGCCGGACCACGAGTTTAGCGCAAGTTCGCGCTAGCTGATCTGTGAGTGGACAAGTTTCTATTTTCACTGTTGATTTGCGAGTTCGTGGATTTTATGATTTCCGTATTTAATTATACGATGTTGTGATATATGTTGTTTCCGGAGGTATTGTTATATGTGTTTATTTGTGATGGCATTTAATACATCGATGTACCAGAGTTGAGAGATTCCTCTGGGCAGGGTTGAGTGGTCCCCTGGCCTATCACTGTCGGGTTTGAGCGATTCACCTGACGTCGGGCTTGAGAGGTCGCCCGACAACCTCCGTGTATATATGTATATGTGTGTGTTGTTTTCCGAACTCGCATTGTTTATATTGAGTATGTATATAAACTGGTGAAAGGCATATGTTTATTTTCGTCCACTCACTCTAACGTTTTTATTTGCCTTTCCCTTGGGCTTTTCGGTTTCCGTGCCCAGTTTGCAGTTCGGATTCTACTGTTTCACGTCGCGGTTTGGAGGCTAGTGATCAGAGCTATCTGTGTTTTCCAGTAGGTTCTTGTTTCGCCTACTGATGTATATATTGTATATGTTTTACTTTAGAGGTCGCTCTGATACGTTCTGATACTTGTTATACGGATTTTCACGAATATATTATATATGTTACAGTACTATTTACTGTTTATGATTCATATATTGATGTTGAGAAATCCGGATGGGATTGGTGCCCACGGTTTGGCTTGTGTGGCATAGGATGAAGTGTTATTTTCAGGGTGCAGGTTTAAGCAATTCTACGTTAGTAACGACACTCTGCTGAAATCTTGAAAAAATTTTGTTGGTTCGTATTTTCGAAAGGGTTTGATTCCGATTTAGGTAACTGAATCGGGATTGGGTCCTTTCATATATGCATCTGCCAAATTGACCCTTTCTTGAATTTGTATTTAGTGGGGGAGGAAATCCAAGCCTGAGCTCAAGTATGATTAAGCTGAAATTGATGGCATGAGAGATCAATTTGGCAAGTTTGTTCAATTCAAGTTCTGTTAGAGCAAGTATAATGTGGCAGGAGGAGGTTTTTGTTTTGGAATATGCTAGTTGTTAGCAGATATATATATATATATATTTATCTTGCAATGTTTATCATGACCATGTTGAGGTCATTGCTAATTCTGTATATATGTATGCAGGCTAAGAGATAGTTAGAAGTAGCTAAAGTTTAGGTATAATGCATTATGACAATAGGCAGGTGCTCCTATTTTGCTACTTTTGAAATTGTTATAAATGTATTTGCAATGTTGCTATGGTCAGAATGTAGCTAATGCTTAGGGGTTAGGTATTAATGCATTATGGTCAGAATTGCATAATGAATGATAATGAACTAATTCAATGTTTATATGGTAGATTCATGTGGTATTGTTCATGTGGTATATTGTGGAATCATGGGAATTGAATTACTTGTTTGGAACTGTTCATTTGGTAAATTTTACAGGTTCTTGAATGGTTACTACTCATTTAGTACATCTTGATTCTAAATGGGTAACTGTTTATTTGGTACATTGTGAATTGATACCATATAACACACTTATCACCAATAAAATTGTTGTGCGAGGATAGACATAAAAAGCTTCACACAACTGAAAAACTATCACATATACAACATTCAATGCAGAATATTTACCGTTGTATGGGCTTATAAGCACAAACTCACACAACATTTGGTCTCATACATTATACCGTTGTATGTTTGTCCCATATACACAATAGTTGGTTGTATCAAACTTTTGTTGTATGTTAGACCATAGATAGACATATCAAACAACATAATTTATAAATATATTGATGTCTGAACAATATACAACAAAGTTTTACAACAGTATGCAATCTAAAAATGTTGCGTGAAGCGATTTTCTTCATTGAACTTTGTTGTCCGAATGCAATGCAATGCTATGCCGAATATCATACGAGCGTTGAATGTCATGCAGAATGTCATGCGCACGCTGAATGTCATGCGGAATGCCATGCGTGCCCCGAATGTCAAGCTCGCATGGTGGCTCAAGGCGAACTGGCATGGTGGCTCAAGGCGAACTGGCATGTTTCGTTACACAATAAGTTTTATATAACAATCGTTGTAAGAGTTTTGTCATACAATTCAACATTTAAATCACCGTCATCTGATGTTATCATCACACAATATGTAGTAACACAACGATTTTTGACCCTGTTTGCAATAATTATTCCTAATTATGTGATGCATCATGTGTAGTGGTGTTAATTAGTTCCACTTTATTTTATATTTGTATAATTTAACTTCTATTTGTATAAGCACGCACTCATCCGAATCTTTGAGAAGTAGTTCTCCTTACATCTTGTCGACTAAATTTTTTTTTCCTTTAATCTACATAATCACTCTGGCACTGTAATTTTTTATTTCTTTTACTTTAGTTGAGAATCTAAGTCCCACCCTATTTCCGTCCTGACTCAGGCAGCAGAAATCAAACTTCACTGGCGTAATATGTGAGATCGACCACTAATTATCTAACTAATGCTTTCCACCACCTTCGTTCCTCAGTTGTAGATTCCAATCAATAATGGAAAAGATGCATGCTAAGTAACTATCAGCAAGCAGGTTAGTTAATTTATTAACACTTTATGTCAATACTGACGGGCTAGCTTTAGGTTTAGGTGGCATTCGATTTTAGGTTAGTTAATTTACAGTCCTTCTCAAATGCGGACGTCCGCACCATGAACAGTACGTACGGATTTGGCTTTTCCGGCCACTTCACGGCCGAATTTGGGTAAACTTCCTTCTAGACATATGTACATACACTTGTGTAGATCATTTGTCTAGAAGAAACTTTTGGCTAATTCGATCTCTAAGGCCCTCAAAATTGCGTTTTAAAAAAACTGGACATAAACCGGTCCGATTTATGTTCAGTTTTTTTAAAACGCGATTTTGAGGGTCTTAGAGATCGAATTAGCCAAAAGTTTCTTCTAGACAAATGATCTACACAGGTGTATGTACATATGTCTAGAAGGAAGTTTACCCAAATTCGGCCGGTAAGTGGCCGGAAAAGCCACATCCGCACGGTGAACAGTCCGTGCGGACGTCCGCAACGGAAAAGCTCCGAGTTAATTTATTAACACTTTATGTGCATGTATATAGTTCTCTTCATATTTACTTGAGTTCTATTTTGTCCATGTAAGATTAGCATAGGTATGTGCATGTAGTGCACATTTACTGAAGGGCAATCATCAACTACGGCATTATGTTGCTGACAATGAAGGTTTAGTTGCTATTGGAAACTATCCACCAGTAACCGTGTCAATTATCTGTTAGTTTATAAAAATTTAAGGTGTATATATGCATTAGTAAAATTGAATTTCTAAATAAAATATTTGAACAATGTAGTTAATTTCATTAAATTCAAATTATAAATGACTTTTAAACAAGAGTGGAGTGCTATGTTTTTAATATTTATTCCCATTTAAATTGCTTTATATATTGTAATATAAAATTTTGAGCGGAAAATGTGGTGTAATGTAAAACTAATATGAATCTTATATCTATTTCAACCACTTTTTTTAGTGTTTATAATAATTGTTCAATTTTAACTCAAAACATTAATATTCTTGATCCTATTCGGATTTTTTTTTTGTCGCCACCCGCGCCTCGTGCGCGGGCATCCACTCTAGTATTATATATATATATATATATATGAGAAATTTTAGGGTGGAGTGATTCTACCGTAGATTTTATATATTAATTTTGTTGTTATTATTGTAAAATGTGATATTTTTTAATAATTTCGTTCAAACTTTTGTAAATATTTCAATTAGCACATTTTTAAAAAATTTGAGAACAAATCGTTATCAATTTTGTATTTTAGTTTAATTATTTGTAAATGCATGATAAAAAAATTATTGTAATTTTGTTCAAAATGTTCTAATTTCTAGTTCAAAATATTGTAATTTTGTTTAACTAATTATAGATAAATGTTTACGGTAGATCTCCCCTATATAGATCTACCTTAAACATTTATTTACAATTACTTGAATAAAATTACAACTTTTTGAATTAGAAATTACTACATTTAGGACAAAATTACGACCACTTTTTTAATCATTTACAAATAATTAAAAAAAATACAAAATTGATAACGATTTGTTATCAAAATTGTAATAATATGCTCATTTGAATATTTACAAAAAATTGAACGAAATTACTAAAAACTCATCTCAATTTACAATAATAACATTAAAATTAGTGAAGAAAATCTACAGTAGAGTTAACTCCACCCTAAAATTTCTTTTATATATATAGTGTTGTTCAACTGAGAACATTTATTGAAAAATGTGAATTTCCTAATTTTTTTCTTGATTTGGCTCACTTTTTGGAAACATAATTATATCTGCACTATTTAATTTCTAGATACCAGTGTATAGATTACTTATGCAAAATTTTATCTAATTTGATGTTATTTAAGGTACTTAACTAGATCATAACAATGAACGGACTGTAATCTGCCCAATCGGAGTTGTTTACATGCGGAAAATCACGATTTTAAAAACTCAAACAATCATCAAAATAGATAAAATTTTACACAAATGATATATATACACTAATATCTAAAAACAGAATATTAGAGATATTATTATATGACCTAAAACAAATTAAGGAAATTCATATTTTTTTTCATAAATGCGGAGGTCTTTGACTGAACTTACTATATAAAAATTCTTTTTACTCTGTATACTCAATTTTGGAGTGAAAATTTGTGTATCACGGGCATAACATGGTGCCTGTCGATGACTTTTTGTTCCATAACGAAAATTAGAAAGAAAGACAAAAGCTCTCATCTCAAATTTCAATGTCTGTTGGCGGTGCTTAACCAGATATGGCAGTGAGCTGCTGTTTGACATATATATTCAACCATTAATAAATAGCCGGCACCTAATTTTCTTAAACTTCATGAAGAAATCGATCCCGGGATAAAATGGTCCCAAGTCCCAACCCTGCATATTATAGATGAAACAATATATCAAGTACACCAAATTTTATCCGAATTTCTATAGAAATATATCCATTCAACAATAGCACATGGTCGAACATGCAGCTAGCTAGCTCCCCCCATCTGTTGAGTTCCACATAGAGTACCCTCTTGGATCAATTTAGCATAATTTCGAGAATGGAATTATATATACACATATATATTTATATATTCTATATATTCGCATATATATAGTGTAATCAACCCAACAATTGATGACAGTCCTCACCACCAACTCCACAGTTCCTTGGCGGATTAAATCCATTTGCAACGATATCCATCAGCTCCTTCCTTCCTTTCAGCGAGTCTCCTTCAAGCTTATTCGGCGCGAGGCCAACTTCCTTGCCGATGCTAGTGCAAAATTGGGTCATGGTGGTTCAGCACGAGCCTGGCATCATACAGTTCCTCCTGCAGTGTCTAATGCTCTGTATTTTGATACTCTGGCTGTAGGTTGTCCTAAAGGCTTCTGTCTAACACAAGGTTCTAAAAAACGCTAGGCGACTCTAGACGGTGAATATACCTTCTAACGCCTAGGTGGCTAAACGTGGATTAATCGGAATTAGGCGTTTTCTAGGCGACTTAAAGGCGGTATTAATTCAATACATATATATGTGAAATAATGAATATTTAAAACACTTATATAATAAAATTAGCAATAAATATAGTTTAAATTATCATAATCTCCATACAAAAATATATAATATAGAATAATAATCTCAAATTTCAAATTATTTGAGTTTTAAATTATTATTATTTTCATGCCCAGCATTGCCTAGGCTCGCCCAGGAGCGCCTGAGAGCGTCTACCCCGCCCAGGAACGTCTGAGAGCGCCTAGCCCGCCCAGAGAGTTTATTCCCTCATTTAGTTTCGCCTAGCACCTAGGCATCGCCTAGGCGATCGCCTAGGTCGCCTTTTAGAATAGTGGTCTAACATAATTGTTTTTCTGTTCATCGAAAAAACAATTATGTTATGAAGAAAAGACGTTGTTCATCTGCAATACGCAACAAGCTGGATGAGAAACTAGCATGCATGTGCAGAAATGTATAATACCGAGTTGTATGAGAAGTCCAAATTGTTAGACTCGCTAACTTTGTAAGTTTGACGTAACATCTTTGCCTCTTTGGTTTCATTGGCTATGTGGGATAACACGCACGTATTTTTTTAATTTTGGTAGGAACACGTACGCACTTCACATTCTCCAGTATGCAACAACGTTTACGTAAACAAACCCAAAAGGTGTAATCCAACTCTGGGTAGCAAGACGGAGAGAGGGGCGACGAAAAAGAGGGACGGTCTAGGCAGTGGTGGAGTCGGGATTCAACATTTGCGAAGGCTAAAATTAAGATATAAAGAAATTTAAAATATTTAAACTATATATGCACGTAAGTATACTATCAATTACAAAAATAATTTTCCTCGTCGAAGTTTCATATTGAATATATTTAATAATAAATTTATTGTCATTATTAATAGTTATGATTTATCTCAACGTGTAAAGTCAAGTGATTATTCATTCGTCTTCAATTCTAATGCGCAACAATTTTTATCATAAACTTATCGAATTAAAGATTTTTGATATAAGACGTGCAAAGAAACTAACAATAAGTTAACTATGATTATAAGTTATATCAAATATAAATATTTATACGAAAGACATTAAATTCTATAATTGTAGACAATTAATGTAAATACATAATATTATACTCTGCACTTTTATCTATTAATAATTAATAATAGACAAATAATATATACGGACGGGTCAGGCCTTATTTTTCTTTATCCCCAACAACTTACGACGAAGTAGTTGATTTGATCAATAACTCAATATGCCTCGTATACTATACATTGCAAGTTATCAAAGTAATGGTGGCGTATTATATGCTCATTCTCAAATGCGGGGTAGGGGGGGGGAATGGCCAGGGTTTGCTCCTGGATAGCTCCGCCCTTGGGTCTAGGTTTTCTCGAGGTGGGCTGTTACTCATCTGGCAGCTTGCCCCACCCGTGCCGGCCTCTAGCCATGCCACGACGTCGTAAGTGAGGCCGGACAGGAGGTTTTTGGAATAATGGTTCAAGGTTAAATGCATCGATGATGTAGGGGGGTTCAATTGGGAGTTTCGGGTATGGTTCTATGTGTCGAGGATGGCGGGACGACGTCGTGTTACTGGGCGAGGGTCGTCGATCGGAGTGAGGCGGTGTGAATCGGATTTCCAATGCAAGCGAACCAGTCCTGCTCGGGTCTCTTGGATCCCGGGGTTCTTGCTCCTCACGAGATTGGGTTGTTAAGCAGGGCCGAGTGGTTGTTTTTTCAGCGTCACTGCTACATATGGAGGGTGGCGGACTCGACTCCAGTTGGACTACTAGGGTTGTTGGTTGCTGGGCCTGGGCTTTGTTATAGCTTGGGGCATGAGTTTGTTTTAATTTTCATAGATTAGGTTGTTTTGTTTTTGTTGAGATGTTTAAGTGCGTTGAGTTTCTTTTCGCCATAACTAGTGGAGATGTGCCGAGTCATAGTGTTGTGGTCATTATCCTATACATAAACCGTGTAGGAAATCGACTTAGGTTAGTAGCCCTTAACTGTGTGTGGGTACCATGGTTGAGGGTGCATAGCTAGATAGGATGTGGTGCCACCGACTTTTTTAGACGTAGCTTTAGCTACTTTGTTCTACACCTAATCCGTCTAGCTATGTGAGGTACCGGCTTGAACTGTAATAGTGTAGGTTACTCATGGGGAGTTTTTTCTATCGGGTCGTTCAGCGGTGGACTCCTTTGTAATTTACTAGCTCCATATTCTACCGTTTCACCTCAAAAAAAAAAAACCAAAAAATGATTAAATTAATAACGTAACCCTAAACTCAGAGCTTGATCTGTATAGGAAGATAATGGGCTTGATGCCACTAATGATGCTTTATTGATAAATTCTGATAATGAGCAGGAGTTTTTGGTAGGCCTGAAACTTTAGAATCAGGAACCGCAAAATCGATTCGATTCTAAAATTTTAGAGTATATATTTTCTCAAGATCTAAACCGTATTCGGACGGTTCGATTCGGTTCCGGTTCCTTGTTTTCATTTTACAAGGAACAATCGAGAACCGTCTATAATCCATATTTTACCTTAATATTAGAAGTATGTGTCATTATATGATTAATATAATCATTTATGAAGGATTTGTTCTTTTGTTTGTCACTTAAATCACCAAGTTGTTGGGTATGTCATTTGTTATTTTGTTTATGACATTCAAATGACTTATTTGGTGATCATCAGATCATGGATCAACCTCTTTTATGAAGTTGTATGATATTTTTATTTGTTTATGTCACTTAACACTAGAACTACGAAATATATTTGTATGTTAATGTTAATCAGTAAATATGTTCTTATGAGTATAGACTTATATAAAGTAGAAACAATAATCACATATATTAGTTCGGTTCTAAATTGAGGAACAGTGAAACCATGGAACCGAATCAGTTTCTGAAATGGTTCAATTTCAAATGGTTCTACCTTTTAAATTTAAGGAACTAGACCGTATATACATCAAACGGTTTGGTTTTAGTTCCTAAAATTTTTGGTTGGAACCGAACCATTCCCAGGCCTAGTTTTTTTGAATCTTTGGTTAATAACCCTGATGATGCTATTCCTATGATTACTGATCAAGCTTCTCCTTCTGGGATTGCATTTCGTAGTCCTTGGAAGAGGAGCCGTGACACAGCTGAAGGCCCTTCTCCTATAAATGTAGGAAATAGTCATCTTCGGTTTGTTTCTAAATGAAAGTTGTAACATGGAATTGTCGTGGTTGTTCATGGCCTAGTTCTTTTGCACAAGCCTCTCTATATGTTTCTCTGCTAAGAATGAATATATTTTTCTTATTAGACATTATATTGACTTTTTGATCAGGCAAGAACTTTAGTTTCAAAGTTTCACTTTGATAACTCTTTTGTAATCCCTGCCAATGGAGGCCTTATTTTGCTTTGGAGTTCATCCAAAGTTAATCTTAATGTGGAGGCCTTATTTTTCTTTGGAGTTCATCCAAAGTTAATCTTAATGTACTATTTTCTAATTCTCGTTTGGTGCATTGCTATTGTAATACTATCCTTGCGAATTCTACTACTTGTGGTTGGTTTCTAACCTGCCTTTATATGTTCTCGAATAAACAACTTCAAGCAAGTCTTTGGGATGTTTTGCTACAGCTTAAGCCAAACTATAACATTGGCAGGGTTTTGATAGGAGACTACAATAATATTTTGAATTTGCAAGAGAAAATTGGTGGAAGTAATAGACATTCTTCTTATATGAACATCTGCAAGTCTTTTCTTAATAATGCCGGCCTTATTTCGCTTCCATGCTCAAGGAATTTGTTTACTTGGTGTAATAATCAAGATCCTCCTAATAGGATCTAGGAAAGATTGGATAGGGCTACTGCTAATGCAGCTTGGTTAAGCCACTTTCCTAATGCCTCCTTGAATAACCTCCCTATCCATGGATCACCATGGACCTATTTGTCTCTCCTTTGAAAATGGTACAACTAAGAGGAAAAAAACATATAAATTTGAGGCAATGTGGTTGCTCCACCGTCAATTTACTAAGGTAATGAATCAAGTTTGGAATACTTCCTTATCTGGAAACCCAATTCAAAACTCTGCTACTCATTTGTCTCAACTACAATATCTTTCAAAAGATTGGAATAAAACTATTTTTGAGAATCTCTTTACTAATATTTAAAATACCTATGCTAAAACTATTCAGCAAGAACTTCTTGAAAATTTATCTTCTTCTTTACCTTAGCAAGAACAAGTTCTTAATGACCGTCTAAAACGATTATATGAGCAAGAAGAATTTTTTTGGGCCCAATGGGCCAGGGCAAACCGGCTGCTTTTAGGCGATAATAATACAAAAAAAATTCAAACATAGGCCCTCATTCAAAAAAAGAGAGACGCTTTATCAATAGAATCCAGGATACTAACAACTTTGTTCTAACGGAACATTACAAAATTGCTCAGTACTTAGCATACTCGTTCCATAAAAGATTTTCAGCAGGACAAACCCCTGCGCTACATCATATTACTCAATTTCTAGCCCCAATACAAAGTTGTATTTCAGGAGTTGATAATTTAAGCTTAATTGCTTCAGTTTCTTTAAAAAAAGTTTAAAATGCGGTTTTTAGTATTGGTGCTCTTAAAGCACCAGGACCGGAATGTATACAAGCCATTTTCTTTCAAAATAACTAGACTATCCTGCAAGATCCTATCTTGAAGCTAGTCCAACACTTTTTTATACATTCTGACAATTTGGGATCACTAAATCATACTAATATTGTCCTTATTCTTAAAGTGGAAAATCCTGATGTCACGCTCTAAATTTTAGTTTATAAAATTCTCATAAATAAATTCAAATTGAGCACGTGAAAAACTCACTCGGAATACCTAAACCCCCTTTTATTTTTATATAAATATCAAAATGTCTAAAAGCCAAAGTCAAACAATGTCAATAAAGACTCAAATACTTGAATCATATATTACATTCCATATGTTTACAAATTCAAAATGAATAGTCAACAAATACATTACACAGCGGAAGCAAAATAAAAAAAATACAAAGTCTGACAAATCACCACCACCGCAATACAAAGAAACTTCTACCTCTGCTGCAAGTACCTGCAAAATTAACCCCTACATCATTGAATAGTGCACCGGGTTGAAAGTAATAAACTCAATAAGATTTTGCAAGTCCGTATGAGTAACCTCAATTTAATGTTTCACTTAACATCTATACTCTAACACATGCTTATAGTATTCCAAATTGAATCAAATTTCTTTCCGAGACAACAAAAAAGTCAAATAACGATTTGATCAACAAAACCACAGTTTCAAGTTTGCTTTATAACTCCTGCATCAAAATTAGTTCAGAAGATTTCATCCGACAAAATAGCTCACTAATTAAGGTCAATATCACAATCAACTCAAATTCACGACTCTTTCATCAATTCTAAAACACGAAGAAATCACAACATCATTCTTTCACTTAAAGAAAACACAATTCGACTCCACAACAAAATCAGAATTCACGATAAATAAAACAAGAGAACTGAACTACGCTACTCATAGGCCATAAAAGAAGGATACATGTGACAACACATCAACGACTCTTGACAACATCTCAAAAGTACACTCGTGACCTCATATCACTGATACGAGTGTCAACACCTCAACCAACTCTAGCAACCTCACATTACAGTTACTAGCGACACACCTCAAATCAATCACACCAAGACATCTAAGAATAGAAACACAAGACCCACCACATTTTAAACATCACGCCAGATCATTCACCAATCATTAGAATATCATCTTAAAATAAAATGGTTTTCATTTACTTATGAACCGTAGACGATCAAGTTCAAAATTTAAAAACAAAAATATATTTCTTTTTGATGACTCCACAACAAAAACACACACCTACGAATCAATAAAATGAACTTTATTCACAACATAAACACAATGAGATTACTCCCCTCCAATCCAACACGACTTCTAAAGCACACAAACAAACCAAAAACTCAACCTTATCAAAATGTCCCATCACCTAACAGTTACACGTCTTGCTTAGAAAACAAAATTAAGCAATTCATTTCTACAACACACCAAATTATCCCGCTAATCCCATTTTTCCTAGAGGGCACCGCTTTACCAATACCTCCTCAAGGTCCGAATTATCCCTCCATTGGTTTTACTTGTCTCATAATTAGTTAAACCACAACTAAGTGTCCACTATGCCGATTATATAGCACAATCCATTCTGTATTATCAACCACCCAACATTATGAATTCTTAGACTAAAGCGACCTAACAGTAAACCAACTTCAGTCCATTATCAACAACCAAGCCACAATTCACTATCCAAACCCAACCTCACAGTATAGACAAATCACCCAGCACAAAGTATCAACTTTACATGCCGAAATCAAACTCCACCCAACAACGTTCGTTGTCCAGAACTCCAGATCGTTGTCACTCATCGCTCAGGTTTGAATACTAAGCTCCACCTCGCAAAGCTACTGTTTCATCCTCTCCTCTGGGTCGGACTGCCTCGCTCCTCTCCTCACAGCCGAACGCCCACAACCCCAAGCCCGCACTGCTCGGTCAACTCCTCTCTCCCCTCCTCACTTTCGTGCGCCATCCATCTCTCTCTACCTCTCTTTCTACTCATTCTATTTTTTTCTACTTCTTCTTCCAAAGGAGGCCGCAACTCACCTAAACTAAATTAGGTTCCCATCTTCTTTTCTCTCAACTTCGTGTATGGGGGTAGTGGGCCCACGTGAGAGGACGTAAGTGAGCCTAAAAACTCAATTAACTAACTTGGCCCTCACAATTCTCAAATGACCATATAATTAATTAATTAATTATATTATCATAATTATATATATTTCTCTAAAATAATTTAGGGTTACATTCCTACACTTCAATTATTACTCGAACCTCACTAAAATAAATATAACTAACTCAATGCTCCCAAATAACCAAAATTTATAAGAAAAATTAATAGTAAAAATTATGAATTATTACGATACAGTTATTTTAGATCCATTAATCTATGTAATTTATTTACTATATAACATTTGTGAGTCCTAGGGTTCACTGTTCACGATATTGTTCATAAGGGACGTTTCCATTCAAAAATGTTGATCGTGCGGGGCGTGCGAGATTGACGTCAACCCTATTTGTTTTTATCGTTTTAGACTCTCTCTCTCACTCACTCTATCACTCATTGCGATCTCAAATCTCAGGCCTCCTCTGATCTTACATCTCTCAATTTCTCAATCTTTTTTTTTTCTCATAGCTACATCAAAACTTTGATCTTTCTATTGTCTGATCAATAAGAAGCCATGACCTGGAGTTTTTGATTAGCTATCACCATGACAAAAAGAAAGAGATTAAGAAATTCTTTTGCCGGATCCAATATGGTGATGAGCTATTTGTCAAGGGCTTCAATTTGGTGAGCTATTTGGCTTTGTGAGTTTGATTATCTACTCTATGTTTGGTCACTGATGTTGATGAAATTGATTACCGAAAATAGAGCTGGAAGAGGCACTTTTGAAGCTGAGGATCAGAACTCTTTCGGAAAGTCCAACCACCAAGTTCAACCCCCCCCCCCCCCTAACTACCAGAATGATCACTATAGCCGATGACAAAAAGTCGTCGGCTATAGTTGTAGTTGACAATATGTCGTTGAGTATAACATCGTCAGAACATGGTTGTCGGCCAAGCCCTCCTTCATGGTCAACAAGTTGACCGGAATCAGACTATAGCTGACGACGCTATGGAAGATCCTCAACTATAGTGTAAGAATGTCGTCGAAAATAGTTTAAAAGTCGTCGACTATAGTCTGTAAAATGTCAGTTTTTGGAACACTATAGGCGACGACATTATCTCATGTCGTCGGGTATAGTTAGTGTTTTTTTAAAAAATAAACTGCAGATTCTGGATTTCCACTACCAGAACCTACAATTGCAAAACTGTATTTACAAAATAGCTAGCCAACAACACATATTCCAACAACGTACACATCCATAAAACCAAAACACACATTCACCCACAATACATTGAGATCAATGGAAGCAATCAGTGAACGATCAGATCATTGCACACGGTAAAGGATTAGACCTGACTTATTGATTGAAGGTTGCAGTGATTAACACAGTGATTACGCTTGAGAGAGAGTAAGGATGCAAGAGAGATGAGGATGCAATCGCAAGAGAGAGACAGTGACATAGTACGGGCTGAAAGAGAAGGGGCGATTAGATTCAGTAAATGGAGTCGAAAGCTTTCCAAAAGTTAAAGCGAACTACGAATAGAGTAATGGCAGCAATCTTCGATCGGTCGACAGGGAAAGAGTTTAGAGCCCTTGATGGACTACTCTGCTCGGGCTCTACCTTGAGACCGAGACCAAAATGGCCCAACCCAAACATCTGACATGACTATCTCAGAAGACATTGACAAGAAAGATCCGACACCTAAACATGGGCTCCTCTTCTTGTGAGTTTCGAGAAAACGACACCGTTTTGCCTCTTGGTGGATTCCCTCCATTCTCTCTCCCTCCCCAAATTGATTCAACTCTCTCCGATTAAAACCCCCCGACTTTTCAATAACCACTGTGCCCCCAGCTCATTTCCTCAAAACCCGTCGTTATCGGAATCTCAATCCCAAGCCCTTTTTTTCTCTCAGCCGCCGCCTCCTCCTCCTCCGTCGTTGAGTGCTAGAGTGTAAAGGTCAGTCCTCTCTTCCCTAATTTCCAACTTGAGATTTGTTTAGTGTTGTGAAATGATTAATTGGGGTTTTGTCTTATCAAATTGGATTCGGTCCTCTTCTATGTGTAGTGTTGCTGTCTTCAAATTTTCTTATTGGGAAAGTAACTATTGCTGCAATGGCTCCACGAAAGAAACCCAATTCTGCCACTACCGCGGCGTCGCGCAAATCTAACTCGAAAGCTCCGCCACAACCTTCCAAGTTTGGCATCCAGCATTTCTTTGAGCGCCACACACAGAACTCCCAAAACCTCAAAGCCACCACCTCTTCCACTCCTCACAACCCTAAGCCCCCAATTCTTAACTATACCACTAATTTACAGCAAACTTCGATTCCACAGACTGAAGCAAGTAGTGCAGTCATAGCTTCTGTCAGTCCCCAGATTCAGCCGAATTTGCAGTCAAGTAATAAGAACAGCACACAGGAGGACACACCTACAGAGAATTTGGTAGCAGTGAGGTTTATTGATGTTGAACAGAATGTGGATGAGGAGGAGGCCTCACCAGAGATTTCAAAATCTAAGTCTCTCAAGCGGTTCAAGTTCTCCCCTGGAATGGTATAAATTCTTAGCCTCAACATGTTAATATGAAAATCGCAATCACCATTTCTTCATCAATCATGACTGCTGTGTGGATGAAAATGCATAAGTTGTACTAGTAAATTCATCTGATTAATATCATTTCGTTGTTTGTTTCGCTTTTACAATACATATGGCTCTGATTGCAATCAATTATATGTAAATGTTATTTTTTTTGTTTGTTTAGATTTTAATTTTTAAATGTTTGGTGACAGTTGATAAAGCAGAGTCAAGATGATGGAGGTGATGAGGTAACGTGGAGGACATCTCCGGTCAATGAAAGACTCAAAGCAGTTTCAAAGTACAAGCCGGAGATGATGAGAGTTTTGGCAGACACTTCAAGGCTAAAATGTTTAAGCATTAGCCAATGCTCACAAAGCAAGGCATGTCTCTTGCTTTAAAATATTGTGAATTTTCTTTCCATAATCAGATGATAATTCAATGATAACTTGTATAGGCTTCTTCTGATAAAGCCGGGAAGATTGAGCAATCCTTTTCTTTGGTGTCCCTGAATAGGGTTGGCGTAAAAAGGGTTAAACCAGATCACGATTTGGATTATAATGCAAATGTGGCCAATAGAAATATCTCTGAAATAGATAGTAGTCAGAGTCCATTCCGAACTCCTCCTTCTCTATCATGCTGTAAAGATAAGGTAAATGTGCTTTATAGTTTGAGTGAATGCCCTTAAGTAGGTTGGAAGAGACAGAATAATGTAAAAGAACAGAGGAAATTATATCCTGTGCGTAAAAAACTCTTTGTTGTTTATATCACTTCTACTCTATATTAATCTGTTTCTCTGCTGTGATGAGGCGTATTGTAGACATGTAGAATCTGAATCATATTTCTCTAATTGATCAAGTTACTGAAATGCAGGCTCCCGATGATCTTTCATGTAATGGAGTTACTGATCACCTGGGGTTGAAGCAGCATAAAAAGGTATAAGTTAATAAATTTATCTACCTAATACCAATTCCTAAATGTTATCTACTGAGCTTAACCAATACTAGTACTGACTGAAAAAATCCAAGTCGGGCTATCTTCTGATGTTGCATGCATTCCTGCCGGTTCCATTTTTTTTAGTTTGTATTCAATTATCCCTCATGGTATGTTGCTAACCATTTGTTCTATATTGTGTCTTTTATATTCTTCTAGGCCTTGCTTGAACTCTTAGATCAAGTAGAAGATGTTATATCTATTGAAGATTCGGTATCTGATGATGTGGAGGCATCTCAACACCAAGTTAAAGATAAACCAGGGCATGCCATGAAAAGAGTGGTGACAGCTCCATCAAATAATGTTGCTTGGGCATCTTCTAATTGCAATTTGCTTGTATTAGAGGTAAGATTTAGTATCTTCTAAAGTGCAAAAAGGTCAACTTTTCCAAGATTAATTATTTTGCAAATTTATGTAGGTATCTGAGAACTGTGGACCTGACGAGTCTTCTGGAGCTCAAAACATGACTAAGGTTTCTAGCAGGAGATCTATTCGAATTTAGTTCATCCTTTCAGTTTATGAAGAATAATAAAGATGATTTGTTAATTCTCAGATTCTCCGGTTATTGAATGAGCACAGTGGAGAAGAGCGAATTGTTCATTTGAAGGGAGAGTGGTATATAATAATAATATTTTCCTCTCGAGATCATTGTTACTTATGTTGTTGTTCTATCAATTTTGTTACATTCTTGTTTTTGAAGTCCCCACAATGCTATCCTCTTTCTATCTTATGTGCACTTGATACTACTTCTCAATCCTAGAAACGAGACTTTATTTGATTTCAAAAATGTCTTTATGTATTATTATACGTATCTTGAAAGTGTGGCAATGTGAGAATACATTGGAACTAGCATATGGATCTTTAGATTTGGACAAAAACTAATACGTGCAATGGATTTTGCTTTCAAAATAATTTCATAATATTCCCTTATTTTCAAATAAAATGTTTTTAGGTTTTACAGTGTCATTACACCAGGAGATACCATCAATGTCGTTGGTGAATTTGATGACCAAGGACAGTGTCATGTGGATTGTGACCATAACTTTATAATTCTTCACCCAGATATATTGGTGTCTGGAACTCGGGTAATACTTCCTGCTCATTCAAATGTCATTCCTTTATGTCATCGTTGCAGCTTCTACAATTTTATCTACTCTGAGGTTTTGTGACTAATTTTGTGCTAGTTACACCCTAATTTATCCTAACCAACCAGAATTGTTTATAGGTTGCAGCTAATTTCACTTGCCCGAGGCGAACAGTGCTGGATGAAAGGATAAAAGGCAATGAGTATTCAGTTGCGGCACTAACAGGCACATTATTGCATCAAGTTTTTGAGGTCTCAAAACTTATCTAAACGTTTGTATGATTTGCAATATACATGTTTTGTTTACACCAAATAGATTTGTCTTTTGTTCATTTAAGACGTTTGAACTTTTCTATTTAATTTTAAAGGCTGCACTTTTGGAGGAGAAACCTACTGTTACTTACTTGGAGGAACATGCAAGAATGGGACTTCAGAAAAACATTGAGAACTTGTATGCATGTGGAGGTTGGCAGTTTAATGAATGTTAATTGAATAATGTCTGAATTCTGTAACATCATCATTTTTGTGTTATGTTATATGTCAATGCTAGGTCTAGTCTTCAATCTGCTTGTTACTGCTATTATTTTCAAATTGATCGATAATCTTAACAAAACCATTATTCTCTTTCCTGTGTATTTTGCAGTTAGTGAAACTGATGTGTACAAAACAATGGTTGATGCTGTCCCAAAAATACTGAATTGGGTTCACACATTCAAAAACACAAAGGTAATCCATGCTGGTTATCTGGTTGATCTTTTTTTTATTAGCAATTAATGCAATACCTAGGCTGACATTGTAACTGTAAATGAATTTATAGAGTATAGACTCATCTTAGTCTAATGATCTGTGGCAGGATTGTGAAGCTCCGTCTGTTGATTTTGGATCCGAGTACGGTGTGAAAAAAGTCAAAATTTCTGAGGTAAATCCTTGGAGTTTGACCATTTTGCTCATATCATTAAGCCTTTTGCTATCCCTAGATATGCTTCAACATGTACACAAGTTTATTGATCATTAGACTAATAAAAAGAGGTTAATGCTCTATTCTTTTGACACCTTGCCACAAAATAAGTACTTTTTTGAGCCGAGATCGGCTAGTTATTGTGGTGCATTTATATGCCAATGGACATTATAATGGTATATTCTAGTTTTATAAGCTGTTCAAAGGAACATCTGGGTTGTATGAAGTTTGTATTTGTAAACTTGATGCTATTTTGCACTCGTTGTATGCTTTCTTGTGCTATATTATAACTGCTATGCGCTCTTCCCTCCTTGAACTGGATCCATTTTCATTATAGGTAGTTGATATTGAGGAGATGGCATGGGCTCCAAAATATGGTTTGAAAGGCCAGATTGATGCTTCTGTCAGGGTAAAAGTTGGAGGTGATAATAACCATGAATCAAATTTGAAGGTTATGCCTTTAGAGTTTAAAAGCGGGAAAGTGCCCAGGGATCAGGCAAGACCATTCTCTTTACTCTGACACTATCGAATAGGAATTTATACTCAAGTGAATTATATCTTAAATTGTCAGTTGTGGTGCTTAAAATATATTTCTTTTGACTGTTGCTTGTTACATTTGTGCAGGAGCATACTGCCCAAGTAATCTTATACACTCTTCTTATGTCAGAGAGGTATCCTATGTTTTATCCGTCCCTCCTTTTTTCTCCTTTTTTTTCCTGGGAAATTATGCAATTATCATGCATTTGGACCTTTATTAATTGTTCTGTATCCATCAGGTATCAGCAGCATGTTGATAATGGTCTTCTGTGTTACCTCCAGTCTGATCAGACACAGGTAGTGCCATTTACACCTACGTCCTTCATTTTCTTGATGTTATGTCTAACCCTACTTTGTAAATCTTAACATAAAATAGGGAATTGCGGTCAAAAGATCTCAACTTGTTGGATTAATCATGCAACGTAATCAACTTGCAAATGATATTCTCAAGGCTTCAAGGTCGCAAGTCCTACCTCCAATGTTACGGGTACAACACTACTGACTTGTTAGCACTTTTGGAGGAAACTCTTTACCTTGCTGTGATCTCAGTTTTTATTTTTCTTTCTTTCTCTTGTAGAATCCAAATTTCTGCAGAAGTTGTCGCCATGTGAATGCCTGTACTATCTATCACAAGGTATGTTATGTTCATCTTGTAACCTAACATACCCTAACTTGCATTTAGCTGTATAATTGCAAATAAATTTTCAATTAAAGCTCAAGCCTGGGTTTATGTTCATATCATGCCTAAGTTTGAGCAGGGGATGTTGAACCTGTAACCTTGCATATGCATCTATGAATGTAATCTAGATCTAGTTTTTGTTTGCATTCATTTTCTTAAATAAGTGAACCATGATAAGACTGAGAAATAACATTACTAATAACTGTAATCGGGTAGAAGAGCTTTGGAAGTCTGGTCAGCTCTTTGGTCATCTGTTTCGGTGGCTTCATGAGAGCCATATAAACATTAAGTGCTTGAAGAATTGAGGATAAAAAAAATAACTGTAAGCAAGATGTTCACCAACAATCATGACTCTTTCCTCAATGCTTGATATTTTCTATTCTGTAGAGTAAATATTTACTCCCTATGTCAGAAAAGTGAAAAGTTGTCATACTGTAAGGCTTACATTCTATCATTGCTGCAATAGGCACATGGAGGAAACGCAGAGAGCAGTGGATTGGGAGATTTATTCCGTTCAAATACTTGCCACCTATCAGATTCTCATGGTGTTTTCCTGAGGCTGTGGGATTGGTTGATTGATTTAGAAGCTAAAGAGATGGAGGTACAGTTTCTGTACTATCCATTTGCAATTTTTCTAAATAATTGATTCCCATATTTGGTTTCTATTCACAAGTCATCCATATGATTTCCTTTTATATTGACCTATCTCAGCCTGTAAAAAATGAAAGTTGGCTGCTGCATACATTGAAGAGTGACCATGCGACGAGTTGCCTTTCTTCTTTGATTCTTGATAATGAAAATCCTTGGTCAAAGAAAGATAACAAGTTTCTATACCATTTTCTGCGGTCTCCAACTGTAAAGATGACTAATGGATGTTTACGGAATGCTGCTTCTTCACCCACAAAATATGCGGATTGCACACTAAGATGTGGTGACTATGTGGTATGGCTACTTCCATAACCCAAATTTTACATAATAAACATGTGTAGCTGATTATACATGTTTGACATACTTTACAATAGGATTGTTCTACATTCAGATTCTTTCTTTGGTGCCTTTTGAAATAGGACTACCAAAGCATATGTTTTCTTTTATTGTTAATTTCAAATGTAGCTTTTACTGTTTCTTATGTCCTATAACTTTACCTGAGTTTCCATACGTGACTACACGTTGCGATCTTTATAAATAGTTTATAAAGATGTTTGGACTATACTGCAATCTTTATACTGCTTAATGCAAAGAAAATATTTAATAATTTCAAATTTGGAGCTATAGAAATTCATCTGACAATACTAATTTCTTCTGATTTCCATTTCCTTTGTAAAACTGGATTCTTGTGCCTCGTGTATAATCCTGTAAGAATTATTTGGCTTCCTATCTTAGATAATCCATTAGTATAAATAAAGCTCCAGTTTCAAGAGATATATTTTGTGAAAAAAAATTCAAGCTCAAAGATTTCTACTAGTTGTACTTGCACACATATGGGTGCTTCATGTGTGAGCTTCTAATAATGTAGAGAATAGACAACCTGAACCGAATGTTGAATGCATGTGATGTATTAGAAAATTTGCCATACAGTTCATATAACGCATTTTTGTTTCATATATTCATTTAAGTCTGGTGGGTGTTGCTTAGATACTTAGCAGTGAATCAGGTCATCTAGCTGTTGCAAAGGGGGTCATAACAGATATAACTCACTCCCATGTTTCGGTAAGAATAATATCCCCCATCCTTCCTGTTCATGTGTACTACTATAAACTAAGTATGTGCCCTTTTAGTTTTATAAGTTATTTCCTTTTTGTTTTGATTTTTTTTTACATAGGTCAATCAGTCTATAATTTTATTATCTTCTGTGGAACTCTAGGTTTCTTTTTCCAAGTACTTAAGACTTCCTCGCAGCAGTCTTTCTTCAGAGGCAAGTGATCTCCGTGAAGAGATCTGGCGGATTGACAAAGACAAATCTATGGCATCCTTTTCAACAATGAGGTTGTTACATGAATTCAGTTATGCCTCAAGGATGTATTTCCTAATTGAATCATATACTTTCTTCGCTCTTCGCTGTCTAAACTTGAGTCTGATTTTGGTGCCGAAGGTTTAACTTAACTCAACTTTTTCGTCCATGTGAACAAACTGCTCATCTGAGGAAAATGATCGTTGACCTAGAGGTAAATCTTAGTGACGTGCACATCAACAGATCGCTTATTTGCTAATCATGAATCTCTTTTTATGTTTGTCTGATGTGTGGATTCTTCTTAGGCTCCTACATTTGAAAGTGGTTGTACTACATTCAGCCAGGATCCAGCAATATCCTATGTCTGGTCCCAGAGGAATTTGAATGATGATCAACGCCGAGCCATTCTCAAGGTGTTGTAAATATATATCTATTTTTTTTGTTGCACACTAAGAAAGGTCAATTCATTACTGAAACAGTCCATTCCTCGGAATAAACTTTGTTATTCTGCCTAATTGTTGCTGGTAATCTGTCAAAATTGTTATCAACACTGCAAATTTTTGTTGGTAATCTTTACATTTCAAAGACAATTTTTCCTAACAATGTACAGTAAGAATGTTATGAATTATATTTATAAGCATAACAAATCTAAGCAATGCAAAAAGGTTTATGGGATATGGATCTCTTACTAATCCATTAAATCTATTAGATACTTACAGCGAAGGACTACACTCTGATACTAGGAATGCCTGGCACTGGCAAGACGTCTACTATGGTGCATGCTGTGAAAGCTTTGCTAATTAGGGGTGCATCAATATTGCTTACATCCTACACGAACTCAGCTGTTGATAATCTACTCATCAAATTAAAAGCTCAGGTTATGTCTACTTGATACCTTCTGGATGAAGCATATTTCTGAATTGTTGTATTCTTATTGCTGTTCTTGTTTGGGAGGGGTGATAATGAACACTAGCATTTTGGATTTTTGATACCTTGATACACCAATCTTGCCACCATTTAGTTTAATCTGGGGCCAGTTTCAATCCTTTACCCAATCTTATCACGTTCTGTGAATTTTTGGTGTATGTTGTCATATGTTATGTCAAATTTCTAGGTATTCCTAATACTGAAATTAAAAACTGCAGAGCATTGATTTTTTACGTATTGGAAGACATGAAGCTGTGCATGAAGAAGTTCAAGGCCATTGCTTTTCTGGTCAGATTTGAATCACGGCATGCTTTTTTCTTTTTGTTAAATATATCACTTGGAGTACTGTTTGATGTTTTTGAAGTGGTTTTATGTGACAGCAATGGACATACAAAGTGTGGAAAATATCAAGTTAAGATTGGACCAAGTCAAGGTTGTTGCTGTTACATGCTTGGGGATCACTAGTCCCTTACTGGCCAACAAGAGGTTTGATGTGTGCATCATGGATGAAGCTGGACAGACCACCCTTCCAGTAAGTATACGAATGGGTATCAAGATATGCAGTTCAGACACTAGAGAATGGTTTACATCGAACCTAGAGAAGTCATAACTTTTACATTATATTGTAATCGAAAAAAGAAGTTTTACATTATAGTGAACCTAGAGTTTCATTTAATGCAATTTGAGAATAATTTGACTTTATTATGAGACAAAACTTAGTATCGTGTTGTGTTGCATGTTCAGACGTTCCATTAGTTGGATTGGAGCTGATGTTGTTTGACTTATGTTCGTTGTCCCTTTCTAGGTTTATTATAGCTAAGAAAAGTGTATTCAACATCTGTATTCTTCCTATCAGGTATCTCTTGGGCCTTTGATGTTTGCTTCAGTGTTTGTATTGGTTGGTGATCATTATCAATTACCTCCTCTGGTGAAGGTGTGTATCTTCTACGATGGGGATTTAAATTTCAGGACTATATTTTTCTGAATTCCTTCTTAATAAACTGTTGTATACCTTTTCAATTTCTAGAGTACAGAAGCAAGAGAAAATGGAATGGGGGTAAGCTTGTTTTGTAGGCTCTCAGAAGCTCATCCTCAGGCAATTTCGGCACTGCAAAACCAGGTTGTTATGTACGTAAAATTTAATATATAATGTTGGTAGTCCCTCTGTAGCAGTGACTGACTGAGCTATATGCATCCAGTATCGTATGTGTCAAGGCATTATGGAACTGTCAAATGCCTTGATATATGGTGACAGATTGCATTGTGGATCTCCTGAAATAGCTAATGCTAAACTCAGCTTCTCAAGTTTGGAGTCTCATTCATGGTGGATAAAGGAGGTAAGAGCATCTAACCACAATTGTTTTCATTTTGAAGTTACTCTGTGTGACATATTGTAGTATGTAACTATTTTTCATGTAGTCATGAGTCTTAAGTGTCGGGTATATCAAATTGCTTAAAAAACTGTAGCATCTGTCTTGCAATATTATGTTTCAAGACATCCTTCGAGGGTCACCCTCAGGAAATGTTGTGAAATTGGAATTTAATGATACTTATTGTTCAGGAGTTATGATGATGTTCATGAAAAGATATTGGTATGTTTCAAGCATAGATGTGACTTACGGAATTGTGACTCCAATTTTCTAATATTTGCTTCAAAAGAATCACTTGAAAGAGGTTTAGTAGTTGATAGTCTTTTTTCTTAGAGTTTCTACTTTCCCTATTTTCATCACTTAGTGAAAGGACAGTTCGTGTATTGATGCACTTCTACATTTGAAAAGCCTCTCTAAACTTGATGGGTTCTCACGTCTCTTCATCCTTTTTGTAGGTTCTAAATCAAAGCAAACCAGTTATATTTATTAATACAGGTTGGTTCTGCTATTTTTGTTTTGTATGACCCTCTCTATCAAAATGATAACTGTTGGTTTCTACTGTGGGACAAAAAGAAAATATTAATCAATTTCACAACCTAGATGCTTTACCTGCTTTCGAGGCAAAAGACCACAAGATCGTGAATAACCCAATGGAAGCTCACATAATTGTTGAGGTTTGACCTTTGCTTGAATACATATATATATACACATATATTGCGGGAGGAATATGCTTTCCTGCAGATGTTCTTGTCTGATGTGAACCATGCCATTAGCGTATATCTTTGTAGACTGAAAATTAAATTTCTATTTGCATATAGGTTGTAGATGAATTAGTTAACTGTGGAATTAAGGGGGATGATATTGGTATCATCACCCCATATAACTCCCAGGCAGAGATCATTCGGCTGGCCATCAACCTTACATCTGTAGAGATACATACCATTGACAAATATCAGGTCAGAGCGAAAGTCTTCATTTCTTACATTGAGTGCTTGTTAAATTTTCAGAAATTCAATCAACTGTTAATGATGTAACCTATTCATGCACAGGGAAGAGATAAAGATTGCATTCTAGTGTCTTTTGTTAGATCAACTGAAAATTCAAGAAAATGCTCTTCTAATCTGCTTGGAGATTGGCATAGGATAAATGTGGCTCTAACTCGTGCCAAGGTAAGACTTACATTGGTGTTTAAACAGGATTAGAATTTTCATATTTACATGACTGTTGGTTTGCATTTCATATGTGTACCTTTCTGTGTGATTGATGAATTATCAATCAGTGAGAAAAGAAAGAGTGTAGCACCCTCGGTATGTGAGGCTGCAATTGTCCTGAATTTCATGTTCTAGATTTTCATGATTATGCATGTGAGTAAATGTATCGTGTTATTTGTTTGTATAGAAAAAGTTGATAATGGTCGGGTCATGCAAAACCCTATCCAAAGTTCTGTTGATGAAGCTTCTTATCAAGAAAGTTGAAGAACAATCAGGCATCTTGAACTTGTCCAAGCAAGACATTAGCTTTAAGAGAGAGCTCGAGAATTCCTCTCATGTCATATGATTGTACACTGGCTCACTTGTTGGCATTTTGCTGAAGCTCAAGTTCCTCACCGTTTTTGTATGTACGCATGTAGATAGCTGTTGTAGAACACTGGAAAGTTGTAAATAGGTAAAACAATCTCATGGATTGCAATTGAGGAACTTTTTGTCAAATAAAGTTCTATTATAATGAAGTATCATTTTGGTCACCATAGATAATGCTCAGTCATATACCTCTATTGTTATTCGGTGCGATTCGGTCCACCAGCAGCTTTTTTAGTTTATACAAGATATGAATAGTAGTAAATCGCAACAAAACGTGATACCTCTATTAACTTTCATAAATACTCAAGTTACATTGTAGACCAAAACCAAACTCTCTTGCCACTCCCATTCTTTCTTCCTTAACATTGTCAACCTTCCTTATCTGTGATATTCAGATGAAAATATTCAGCCTATTCTTTGTTTCTGTTCCAATCACTCTCTACAGGTATCCTTCAAGCACAACATTCTGACTTGAAATCTTAGACCGTAAATTCCTTACTTCTAGCCTCTCACTCAAACTCTTCAATGCAATTGGAAAATTCTCACTCCTACTTTGATCCCAGAGAGGCAATACTTCAATGATGATTTTTTGCAACCTGTTTGTCTCAATACGACCTTGGAGAATCTCTTCAAAATCAGCTAATTTCCCCCTTATATCCAACATCACACTACAGAATCCTTGAGTTTTGCAGTATTCCAAGATGGCATTGAAATTTAATTGATCCAACTCTACAATTTCAATACCTGTTTGAGCTCTATCTAGTTTTATTGTTGTCTCTTTCTCTGCAAAGATTATTACCTTACCACTTGGTTCCATGGGAAGATTAGGCATTTGAATGAGAGAACTACTACTACTAGCAATGATAATTTGGACTGGTTGATTGGCTCCGGTTTCTTGTGATGCTGGAAGATATAGGTTATCATTTACTGAGGCAGAGGAAAGTATAATTGCATCATATTCCTGTAACAATTGAGAGTAGTAACCACCACACTCACCAACTCCTTCCCCTAGCCGATCTAAAAGGTGTCCATTTACGGAGACAGAGTACCTGCTAGTCATATAAAATTAAAGGGTTCAATATGTTCTATATCTATTTTGTAAGAAACATGTTGAATCACAAATTGGCAAGCAAATGATTTGAGAATCTCAAAGGACAGATAGTGCAACATTTACTTAAGAATCATCTGCGCAAAATTGTTTGCTAGTGATTGATATAAAGTTATAAACCAATTGCATTTACCTCATGGCAACGAAAGGATTCCCAGTTAGCATATGATGGATATAAGCCTCATTTAGTCTCTTGCACAGTTCTTCTTCTACACCAGTTGTAACATCAATTCCCGCATCACTCAATCTATCCAACCCCTTTGATGCTACAATTGGATTTGGATCCACCATTCCGACAACAACTCTTTTAACTTTGGCTTTAATTAGCGCTTCAGTGCATGGTGGAGTTCTCCCATAGTGATTACATGGCTCTAAGCTCACATAAGCTGTTGCGTTCTCAGCCAAATCGCCAGCATTCTTTAGAGCAAAAACCTGTAAGATTCAGCTTCCTTGTATGACATCCATCTACGCTACTACAGCTTTTCCAAATTTTAAACAAAATGAAAAACTCAAGTGCAATTAAATAGATTTTTCAATCAGGAGCTTTCCCTTTACATATAACATGATACCTAAAGAATCAATGTTATATAACTCAAGTCTATACTCTAACCATCTCTCTATTCTCCCGACTTCAAACTGTTAATAAGATCGTTTAATTTGTTTCTAAAAGTTTCAAACAGAAAGCATACCAACCACTTGCAGTAGAAAATCAGACAGCAATCCCAAATTGCCATCTTCCACAAGTCACTAAATTAAATGCTCCACATAAATATTTTCTCATTACTGAATCCATATGCAACCAGTCACACACATAAATAAAATTTCATCAGACGCCATCACCTCATAAAAAAACATGCACATTTCAGAAGAAATATCAAATCAACACAAAAAAGAGAGAATGGTAAAATACCTCAGCATGTGGTTGGCCGGCTTTAGGGTGAAAACCTTCACCAACAACCTTGTTATCCTTGACAATGACACAACCGACCATAGGATTCGGGCTAGTACACCCAATAGCTTTTCTTGCAAGCTCCACACACCTCCTCATATAAAACCTATCATCATCATTATCATCTCTATCTCCTTGTTTTTCCATTCCACATCTCACTCCAACAAAACCGCCAGACTTTCTCCCACCTTCTGATACATCAAACACCCTACCAATTAAACTTCGAAATCGGGATTCGGAATTTGGATTCAGCCTCAAAACCTGGGCAGATAGCTGCTGCTTGGAATGTGACAGATTAGGTGGAGGAGAGAGTGTATAAAAAACACTCTGAACTTGCATCCTATATGAGAAGTAAAACCCAATTCATCAAATAAGCAATGCATTTAGGCCGCATTTCATCAAATACATTCTATGCAAGACTAACATAAACATGAAAACCAAATGCCACAAGTGAAAGTCACAGAAGCTTTGAGAAACTGAATGAAAACAAGACCAGAGCACAACATGTTAGTGAGTAAGTGAAAGCAAAATTGGATCAATACCCAGTACAAGCACAAGTCGTGTGATTTTATTAAAGTTGAGAGTTGTTGGCAAAGTGAGCAAAGATCATAACTTTGTTCAGAGAAAGTGAGAGATATATGAACACAAAGAGCAGAGCTTTAGCTTTAAAATCCAAATGGGTAAGCGAGAGGTTTGCAGTTCACTTCAACTATTCAACAACGAGAAAGGTTGGCCTTTAAGATGGATCAGCAAACAGTAAAAATAAAATAAAAATGGTAGAACAGCAAATGGAAGTTCTTTGCTGCACTGATATTCTTCTACCCACCAAAGAGACTCAAATTCAGTCAAACCCATTTCAACTCCAACTTCAAATTCAAATTCAAAATCTTTTATTTTTATTTTTTAAAACCTGGTTATTCACCTAATTGGCGGAGAGAATAGAGAGCCGCGACGGCTGGCTGGAAGATAGGAGCGATGCAGCCGGAGAGACCCGAGAGCCCGGGAGGAAGAGGTTTGAGATTGAGAGAGAGTATAAGACGCACCAGATTTTTTAAAATTCAATATATATTCTCCTTTTTTTTTTTAGAGAAAAGAGAACTTTCATTGGAAATGTTTTTTCAATTTTTTGAATCATAAAATAGATATAAATAGAATATGATATGAAATTGTACTTTATTTATTAATAGATGGTCTTAATTATACATTACAATCTGTTACAATTAATATCCCTATAAACCAGAAATTGAGAGAATATTTACTTCTATGCTAATTAGGACAAGACACACATATAGATATCAGGAGTATAATATCCTTAAACACTCTCCTTTGTGTTGTGATCTTAATGAATAAGGCATAAAATGTTGCATCACTAAAAATCTTGCCAAGCAAACAAAAAACCTGTTGGGTAAAAACAAAACTTTGGTCTAAGGGAAAAATAGTACAACGAATCAACTACAAAAGTAACAACATGTGATGTAGACTCCCCCTGATGTCTACGAAATGAACTCCTCCTGATCAGTAACTCAATCTTGGAGTTCAGACAATCTTCTCATACCAATACGTCTCACATGCTTTGGAAATGTAGATTTTGGCAATGACTTAGTAAACAAGTTTGCAGCATTATCAGCTGAACATACTTGATTCACATGAATGTTCAATAACTGTTGTTGTTACTGATTGAAGAAAAACTTAGGCGATATGTGCTTTGTATGATCACCCTTGATATATCCAAACTTCATTTGTTCAATGCATGCCGCGTTGTCCTCAAAGATACAAATTTGTGCTGTAGTAGTGGAAGATAATCCACTAAATCTTCGAATATGATGTATGATTGACCTAAGCCAAACACCATCCTTAACCGCTTCATGTAAAGTAATAATCTCTGAATGATTTGAGGAAGTAGTAACAAGGGTTTGCTTAGTTGATATCCATGAAATCACCGTGTTTCCTATTATGAAGACATAACCTGTCTGGGATCGTCATTTATGTAGGTCAGAGAGATAACCAATATCAGCAAAACCAACCAAGACATCACGAGGTGTCTCTGAATAGGGGACCACACTGAATTGTGGAATAATGCTTACAGCTGGATCAGTCTTCGATGGGTCGAAATCATGGTTCTGGTCCGTCCAAGGTGCAACTTGCGACGGGTCGAGTGATTCACTCGACGAGTCGAAAACCATGGAATCTGCATGCTGCGATTCAACCATCCATTTTTCGAGAATTTCAATCTTCTCTCAGTATTCTTTGTAGGGAAAGAACTAACCCAATTCTATGGAACCCTTCAAGTACCTGAAGATGTGCTTTACACCTGTCCAATGACGTTGTGTTGACGCAGAACTAAACCGAGCTAACAAGTTCACTGAGAATGTAGTATCTGGTCTTATGCATTGAGCTAAATACAACAAAACTCCAATAACACTAAGGTATGGCACCTCAGCTCCAATGAGTTCTTCATCATCATCTTTTGGAGAGTACATATCCTTATTAGGTTTCAGATTACGTACGACCATTGGTGTGATAAGAGGGTGTGTTTTGTCCATGTTAAATCGCCTGAGCATCATTTGGACATAAGAAGACTGGTGAATAAGTATTCCACCAACTCAATGTTCTAATTCCAAACCAAGACAAAATCGAGTCCTACCAAGGTTTTTCATCTCAAACTTGGATTTCAAGTAGTTATCCGTCTCATTGATTTCATTAAGAGACTCAATGATATTCATATCATCAACATAGGCCGCTACAATGACAAATATTAAACTTGTTCTCTTTGAACACATATGGGCATAAATCATCATTCTTGTATCCCTTCCCAATCAAGTAGTCACTTAGACATGTGTACCACATCCTATTTGATTGTTTCAATCTATATAGTGAACGCTTCAATCTAATCACATGAGCACTCCGTAGTGTAGAGTTACTTGGATTGTGTATGACCATGCCTTCCAACACTTTTATGTATATTTTTGAATCAAGATTTCCATAGAGATATGTTATCACCACATCCATCAGCTGCATGTTCATTTTTTCGGACACTACCAAACTAACAAGGTAGCGAAAAGTAATGATGTTCATGACCGGAGAGTATGTCTCCCCATAATCAATGCTAGGGCATTGAGAGAATCCTTGTGCCATAAGTTTAGCTTTATACCGCATGACTTCATTCTTCTCCTTACGCTTTCGAACAAAGACTCATTTATGTCCTACCGGCTTCACATTTGGTGGGCATAACACTACTGGACCAAAAACCTGCCTTTTCTTTAAAGAGTCTAGTTCGGTCTGCATTGCTTCTTTCTATTTCTGCCAATCCGCTCTCCGCTGACATTCAGTAACCAAGCGAGGTTCTACTTCATCATCGTCGATAATCTCTTGAGCGATTGAATAAGCAAAAGCATCATTAACTATCTTGGATGATTTATCCATAACAATGCATGCATCATTGTTAGTTAGTGAGATTTCACTGTTCTCTGACATCATATATGGATCTGAAGAGTTATCCAGAGAAGCCATTTATGATTCTTGGACATAACTGTAGTAAGAAATAATCTCATGTGAAGGATTCACAACGTTGATGATGAAATGATCATTTTGAGCCTGGATGGCCTGCCGTTTTGTCGACAGCTCATCTGTGGATTTCTTGGTCTTCCCCTCTTCCTGGTGGGAGCTGAGGCCGATGCTACTCCATTCAAATAGGCAAGAGTTGCATCATACCACCTTTTCTATGGGACTTCCGACCTTGCAGGGATATTTGTAACATGAATGTCTGATCTCGTCACTTTAGCAATATTAGTAAAGGAGTCGGGCATTGAGTCTGCTACTTTCTGAAAATCAAGTATACGTCACACTTCAATCTTACTTTGAGATTTGCACGAATCTTCTTGAAACATAGTGGGAGGAGCTTTCCACGTCAATTCCTGACGTTCAACCGGAATGGAAGCATTCCTATCTTCTTCTAACGCCGGAAAGTATGTTTCTTGAAAGTGACAATCTGCAAATCTTGCAGTAAAGAGATCTTATGTTGAAGGTTCTAATTAATGGACAATCGTTGGAGATTCATAACCAACATATATGCCAAATCGACGTTGATGATCCATTTTAGTGCACTGTGGATGCACAATTGACACATACACTACACAATCAAATATGCTTAAGTGTGAAATATCAGGCACATATTCAGTTACTAACTGGTATGCACTGAATGGTAGGCATGCTACAAGTCTCAAGCGAAGAAGTATTGCAGCTTGTAATATTGCATATCCCTAAGCAAATACTGATAAATTAGTATGCATAACCATTGTTCTGGCCACAAGCTATAACTGCTTGATTTGTGCCTCTTCTAAACCGTTATGTGAATGAACATAAGGGATGAAATGTTCAACTTAATTCAATCCCAATCGACATACAATAATCATCAAAAGTCTTTGGTGTGAATTCTTCTGCTTTATCCAATCTAATTGACCTAATTGAGTTGTCCGGGTGGTGAGCCTAAAGCTTAATAGTCTGTGCTAAGAGTTTTACAAATGCAGCATTCCTTGTGTATAAAAAAGCAACATGTGACCATTACGTTGATACATCTACCAAAACCATAAAATATTTAAACAGTCCTCATTCTGGTTTGATAGGTCAACAAATATCTCCATGGATTCTCTGTAAGAATGATATATTTTCAGTGTTTATCAACCACAAAGGAAGGCCTAGCTTCCAACTAGGTGTTGTAATCTTATCAATTCCATCAAAATCAATGGGAATTGGTACATGCTTCTTTGTTCTGAAAAATGGATGACCATAAGAGTTTTTCACTATTTTGATCATCATATTACGACCTGGGTGTCCCAGTCGGTAATGCCAAAGCTGATAAGAGACCGAGTCACATGCAGTAGAGAGAGTGACTATATTGGATTCAATAATCCGAATCGTAGTAAGATATAAACTACTATAAATTGCCGCTAACTTTTTCAAGACATGCTTTCTACCACATTCCTCAAAAGCTATGCATAAGAACTCTTTACCATTCTCAGAATGAGTCTCCAAGTGTAAACCGTTGGCTCTAATGTCTTTAAAACTTAGCAATGTTCGGTTGACCTTTGGCACTTATAATGCATTAGTGATATGAATTCTTGTTCAATGTGGTCGAAAAAATTGTGCTGAACCACGCCCTTGTATAATTAGCACAAAACCAATCATGGTTGTCACTGATGATGTATATGGCACAAGATCTATAAACAGTTTTGCTAGATATTCAATCTCGCCTTCAAACATCTACAAAAGAATTTGAATTAATTAGTCTTAAAGACTTCTCTCAAACACTTTAAGTAAAGACTTACCAAAATGGTTGTGACCCTCAAAGAGTGCTGATATGGCATAAGCAAACTGATGCAAAATCACATCTTTATCAGTAGCAGAAATCCAGGTTGATTGATTTAGAAATTTTTCTGAACCTGTTTTTTTTCCGAGGAAAACCGATGTAAAAACACATCAAAAACACCAAATCCAGGTAGTACGTTAGAGGGGTCAAAATAATCTCTTGACGGGTCAAAATAAACAGAAAAACAAAATCAAATTTTTGATACCGATTTTCGACGGGTCGAGGTAAGACTTTGATGGGTCGAAATTCAACAATTTTTGGGAGGGAAGGTTACCTTAGAAAGGTCGAGGTAAACCTTCAACGAATCGAAGGGAAACCTAAAAAAAGTTCAATTTTCTGATAATTATTTTCGACGGGTCAAAAATTGTTAAAATATGAGACAGAAGCTATCATTTGACGGATCGAGGCATGTCTTGAACGGGTCAAAGGTGCAAAAATATATGACCGAGGACCATCTTTCGACAGGTCGAAAGATTTTGTACACTATTTTTGATGGGCCAAAAAATGTAGAAACCGTTTCAGAATGATACTTTAACGGGTCGAAGATTCCTATAAACAAACCATCCTCTCTTTTTGTGTCGTTTTTATTATACTTTGGTGTCATAATTTCCATAAATTTTTGTAGATTTCGAACCTTTTAAGCAATATGTATGGACATAACCATTCTTAACACTTTTAATAAACGAAAGGAAGAAAATTTTATTACTTTCCCAACATCAAAAACATACATCAAAAGATTGTTCTTATTCAATAACCATGACTGAAAATAAAGTTTTAAAAAAAGAAGCTAAACTTGATTATATAGTAGAGGTATGAGTATAATATATAGACTAATCAAAATACATAGTCTCTAGACTTGCTTTGTTGACATATGCTACTATAAGGTTGGCTTCACTAACATCATCCATCTCGTGATCCGCAGTGTAGTTGGTCTCATGTGCTAGATACTGCTTACATCTCTTGTAGGAATTTTGGATATCTTTGGGTGCACGACATTGCTTGTGCATATTCTTGTTAGAACCATACCTATAGCAAGGTGCCAAGCTAGACGACGATGGAGCAGACCTTGAAGAATTTTATTGTTCCTAGAACCAGAACTTGATGGATTCTTGTTGGAGTTGTTATGACCATTGTCTTGGTAAGTCCAAGTAAAATTTTGACTGTGTTCTCCTCGGCTACGACCTTTACCATTACCTCCTCTACCATGATTGTTTGGGTAAGGTTCAGCGCGTTGCTTCCCCTTGTCTTTCCGAGCTTACGTACCAGTGTTGTAAGTCTCATATGCTTTCTTTATACTGGTTGGCCTATTATTGTTGCTGATAAGTATAACACTTTGTCTTTCTTTCTTGACCAGCACACTCATGAGATTACTGAAAGATCTTAATCTGCCTTGTTCATGATCATGCTGATACTGGTGCATCAGATTAGCCACAGAAGTAGGGAAAGTGCTCAAAGTTTTCTCAACCACAGCTTGGTCAGTTTTCACAACTCCACGTATATCAAACTCAGATTGTAGCTCCAGCATATCTTGGTAAAATTATTCACCTTAGGATAATTCAATAATTGGATTCTATCCCATTGTTCTTGTAGCTCTGGAAGCTTTGCATCATGCACATTATTGAACCTGCCTTCTAAAGTCACCCACAAATCCGCGGGGTCATCCTTTAACAAATATTGTCTCCATAAAGTGGGATGAATATGTCTCCTAAGAAACATAAGAGCTTGATTTTTTCTTGCTGTGGTTTCATCGTTGACTTCTTGACCTGCTGGTATTAGTTGGATTGTATCTGTGAGTCTTTTACCGATGAGAGTTTTCCTCACATCTGAGACCTATCTGTGGTATTCTGCTCTTTGAATGTCAAGGATGTCAAATTCGGGCCTTGCAGGCTCAGTCATCTAGAAAAGATGACGATCACTAATATCAAGTTTAGGGAATAAGATACATAAGCCATGATGTATGATCACAAAAATCGATGCAAAAATCGGTGACTTCATACCACACCCTATAAAATCGTAACTGATTCAGAGTCACAAAATATCGACTTCATTTTTTTTCCATGTATACTGTGACTCCCCCAGGACTGTCAATAATCTTAAACCTTGATGAAGAGATGATTAAATCCCCTTCACTCATACCTGCATTAATCTATAGGAACTATAGACATATAATAATTCAAGGTATTTAGACCTAAGTCTAGACCTAGATCTATGGTGTTGCGGTAATTAAGTTTTGCAACCTAATTCTAAATCGAAGAAGGTTAGTTGATTTACCTTAAGGGTATTATGTTCGGTATAAAACCTTCGATGTGATAGAAGTTTGAAGATAAATCACAAAAATCCGGCGACGGTGAATAGCTCTGGTGACGGATGGCGGAATCTGGCGGTGGTGATGCGTCGTTCAAGGGAAGGAGGCCGGCGGTGGAAGATTGTAGTATTTAAAGGTTTGGGTTGGTGGCTATCAACTCAAAAGTTTTTAAAGGTGTATCCAATATCCACCAATTGACATTGATTCAAACAAACTGCCATATTATCCATCTGCCAAGTCGACCTGCTTGAAACTCTTAAACCGCTTCTCATCAGCAATTTTTGTTTCCATTAGAAAAATGATCGAGGGTTTTTTAGTGACTACCATCAATCGCAAGGCTGAAAGCTTTGCAATCTCCTTCGTGCCCCGAATATTCCAAGAGAGAACCTCTATTCCCGATTGATCTCTCTGCGTTTCCTCCTCTGTCTATCGCCGCTCTCAACCGGAACCTGCTCAACCATATAAAGCCGCTATAGCCACTTTGAAAATCTACTCCTAGCGCCACCTAGGGTTTCTTGGACTATCCGGGAATCTCGGTGCTAGGTTCCTTAAAAGTTTTTAATCGATTTTAGTGATTTAGGTTGTATCCCTGCTTTAATTTGGGTATACTTTAGGTATGGTTTCCAGCTTCTTTGGAGCTTTGTCTCTCTTTGATGAAGTTATTCACTTTAAGAAAGAAAAACAAAATGGGATCTTGATTGGTTTCGAATCTTGGAAGAATTCAATGGTGCTTTGTTTGCCAAACAAAATTGGCGTCTCTTTCATAGTCCCACCATGCTTTGGGTTAAGGTTTTGTAGGGGCCTGTAGGCCGCATGGCTGGAATATTGTAATCGAAAATCTAAAAAAAAAGCCGGCCCGAAACCAAGCCATGGCAAAAAGTATCAAACCCGAAACAAACCTAACCAAAAGGTAAATATTGGTTCGGTTTTGGTTTTGAATTTGCAATAACCAAACCGAACCGTAAAATCAAATTATGCAAAAACGACATCATTTTGGATATTTTTAAATATATTTTATAAATACATGCAAAGTAAAAACCATAAACTCCTAAAATTCTAATTTTTTATGCACATTCTTTGCAAAATTATCTCATAGAGATGAGTCAAAGTATTTTTCTTTTTCTTTTTCAAACAGTGAATAAGAGAATTAAACTAGGACAAACAAGTTCCTCTAAAGCACCCTAACCAACTTATGTCAAACAAAGCCACTTGATATGCATTGAGTGGCAAGCCCTCCACCAACCTGCTTGCATCCTAAATGTGTCCATGCTTTGCTACAACATTTGCCACAAAATTCGCCTCATGCCAAATATGCTTGAAGGTAAGGGTAGATAAAAGAGAGGTAAGATTCCAAATGTTCTGAAGGATCGTCTTTATCCTCCAAGGTGGTGCACCATGTTTGTTCACGCTATCACTTAAAATTTTTTGTATCTCCCTCCACTTGAAGGTTCTTGTATCTATGACGATTTGCTACTTGGATTCCAGCCCACAATGCTAGCGCCACTTTGAGAATGACATCTGAGTGTGGTAGTTTCTTGCTTGAGACTAGGATAGGATTAACAGAGCAATCCCTGATTACAAAGTCTCCAACAACTACCTTACTCCCCATGACCGATCCATCAAAGTTTAGTTTGACAAAATTTGTATCTGGTGGAATCCATCTAATGAACTGCTTCTCCTTTTTGTGGTTTAGAAAAATTGGGTTTGCTAGGTTATAGTCTCGCTAAATTGTGGCTGATCTGAAAATGACTTTGTTTGAGATAGCCTCCAAAACCTGGAATACCTTCTCATTTCTAGTATGCCAGATATTGTAGCATATATAATAAAATCCCAATTATATAGCCTTCGTGAATACTGACTTATGTTTTAATGAGACACAAGAAATGAACTAGTAAACTGACATGTGTGAGGACTAATTGAACTGAAAACGCTAAGAGTAATCATCAACAGAGATACTACATTACTTAGAGTCGTAAACATGAATATGAGAAATTCAAACTAAGAGAGCTAACTTTAAACTGAATCAATAGGAATGAAGTCGAAAACATAGCTTTAATAACTTTCTAGCTATAAAATCGGAAATCATAAAACACAATCACAAGCAAGAACTAGTATCGGCATTATAGTAAAAATGTGCTACTTGCATACGCGACAATGAAAAGCAAACGTCCACTAGCCTGGATTGCTTCATAAGTTACTTGTTGGTCACCTAGCTCAGAAATCTAACTCGATGTTCATTTGACTAACGATAAACGTGAGAACTCTAAATCTTGCTCATGTTCATCATGATACATACATGCTCGTTATTTTTTGTGTCGTGACTCGACACACGACAATTTATCGTGCTGAAGTGTGGAGTCACCTCTATTCCTACACATAAGCTGAAACCTTTACAACATTTAAAAAAAAAATGAAAACTATCAAAAAAATAGGATAATTGTTTAGAAAACTTCCCGTTGCAAGATTGACCCTCGGACATCAGAGTTCTACCACGTACGATGGCGCGTGGGGCCCACACATCACCACAGGCGACGGCTACACGCTGCCAAAACCAACATGCTTCATTTTGGATGATTGGAACATCAAAAGAAAAACATCTTAACGAGTACTACAAACTATCTAACTACACTACGATGAGAAAATGACTGGAAGTGGTCAGAATTTATCACGAAAGCTCGGAGAGCTCGCCGAAATGCGACAACGTTCATGTGGCAAGATCAGGCTGAGGTGGGCTGCATAGTTGGTGGAAATTGAATCCTATGAGAATGGGCTTCAAAACCCCTAAGGTGGTTCCATCCAAGTCGGGCCGGAACATCGCCAGCAGCGACCACCAAATTTCGACTGAAAGCCCAAAACTTCTCTATTTCGATACGTACACACCTTGCGATGGATGGTGGGTTTGAGGATAAGGGAAGGTTGAGAAGAGAGAGAGACCAACTGATTCCAGGTGGTGTAGCGAACCAAGTGGTCTGACGGTAAGGATCCGACCAGGTTAGAAATTCGGGTCGGGTCAGCCGACCAGGTCGCGAGAATAGGTTTTCCCCATCCAAGTGGAAATCTTCAAATTTATACCCTAGGTTAAATTGAAATCAACGGTTGAGATTAAATATTCTGTTTGATCCAACGGCCAGGATAAATTGACCAATGGTAGATTTCCAAATAATCACATAAATACTCCAAACTTTTGAAATTCGTAAAAACTAGCTCAAAACTTCGAAAAATTTACTAAAAATATGCACGAGTTTTTAATAGTTCCCTCTACAACTTTCATGAAGGAAGTGAATCAAAAATCACAACTACTAAAATGTCAACTTTTAAATCGCAACAAAATTAATAATCCTGATAAATGCGCCAAAGCTGGATGAACTTATTAATAAGTTCGACGAATAATCCTTTTGGTAAGTGGCCGACATCCAATTGTCACCACTTTTGCGTAATGTGATGTATGTGTTCGGTCTAGTTGCTTTGCTTCTTGTTATATTGTTGTTGATCTTTTGCATTATTTTCATGATGTAATCTCCAAGGATGTTCTGCCTTGATTAATTAATATGAGTTGTTTTTTTTTTTTCAAAAAAAAAATGTTAATGTTTCGAAAGCATATGGCTGGTCAGCAGTAGAAAAATCAATGTCTACATTCTAGCTCTAATCTTTATAAAACAATCATTATATGAAAGATGAGTGTAGAAAACTTGACACAGAAAGCACAAAAAACTTGGGAAATTTTCTCTAATATATTTCAATTATATAATTTACACTATATATATAGAGAAAAAGCAACCAACTGTCTAACATAAAGAAATCTTATCTAAGAAGCTAAAACACCTTGAATACAACTAAAATACCTTGAATACAACAAATTAAACATCTTCAATACAACAACACACCTTGAATAGATCAAAACACCTTGAATACAATGCTTCTTGAATACAACAAAGACATGCTTTATGCTTTACAAGACCATAAACTCCAATACTCCCCGTCAAGCTGAATCAAGAGGATTGATTAATCCCAACTTGCAAAAAATGCGATGAAACTGAGTAGTTGGCAACGGTTTGGTGAAGATATCTGCCAATTCATCCTGACTTTTGGTGTACACAGTCTCAATAACATTGGCTTAAACTTGGTTTCTGATGTAATGATAGTAAACTTCAATGTGTTTAGTCCTCGCATGAAAGACTGGATTTGAAGCAATGTGTATAGCTACATGATTATCATAGTATAAGGACATAGATTTGCAACTTGCAAAACCTAAATCAGTTAGTAAATGTACCTTTCAGCTAGATTAATTCACATGCAACAAATACCATATAGCTCGATACTCAGCTTTTGCACTAGATCGAGCAACAATTGATTGCTTCTTGCTTTTTCATTTGACCATGTTGCCACCAACAAAGGAACAAAAACCAGTTGTGCTCTTTTAGTCTAGAGCATTTCCAACCCAATTAGTATTAACATAAACCATAATATTTGTTGCTTGATTTCTTTTGAGTAACACTCCTCAACCAACAGGCGCTTTAAGATATCTTAGAATCCTTTAAACTATCTCCATATGTGTTAGAGTAGAAGCACTCATGAATTGGCTAACGATACTCACACTGTAAGATTATCAGGGCGAGTGATAGTCAAGTCAATTAATTTTCCAACTAACCTCTGATACGCACTCAAATCAGAAAGAGGAGCACTTTTGGTGTGCAAGTGAAACTTGCTGTACAGTGGAGTTCTAGTAGACTTGCAATCCACGAATTTAGCTTCCTGTAATAAATTATGAGTGCATTTTCTTTGATTTAGAAATAATTGTCTTTTAGAAGAAGCCATTTCAATGCCAAGAAAGTATGTCTTAATAAATCCCAGGTCTATGACAACTTTTTTCTGAAAGGCCAACTTGAGAGTACCAATTTCATCAACATTATCACTTGTAATAATCAGATCATCAACATATATCAATACAACTAATCTTCCACATGTTTCAGATCAAACAAATATTGATGAATCAACATTACCTCTATGGAAACCAACTTCCTCAAGAACAGAAGTTAGTTATGCATATTAGGCTCTTGGAGATTGCTTAAGACCATACATTGCCTTATTTAGTCTACAGATTTTGTCTGGATCATAAAAATCAGAATGACTAGGAGATAGCTTCATAGCCACCACCTCTTAAAGTTCACAATGAAGAAAAACATTCTTGACATCCATTTGGTGCAGTGTCCCTGCTTTATTCACAGCTACAGACAATAACACTCTTATGGTGTTCATTTTTGCTACAGGAGCAAATATTTCATGGTAGTCAACCTCACATGTCTGAGTAATTCCTCGAGCTACTAGCCTAGCTTTGTGTCTCTCAATTTTCCAATCAGAATGAATTTAGTCTTAAAAATCCACATGCAACTTTTTTCCTTCAGGCAACGCCACCAGACTCCAAGTTTTATTTTTGTGCAAAGCACTGAGTTTTTCCTCCATTACAAGTTTCCATTCAGGATTCAAGCTTTCTTCCTCAAAAGTTTGAGGTTCAATGGAGTTATCCAGAGAACTTAGTGTGACGACCCGAACCAGAATCAGCAGTATGATCAGCTTGATTGATGAGTTTGTGTGTAGTCACAGAATTGTTCGACAGTTATTGAATCGCCAGGCTCGTTAACGACTAAATTATTGGCCGAGAATTGGAGCTGGGTCTCTTCTCGAGAGTCGTTGTAAGTGTGATTACGAGTTCGTGGGCGGTTCCGGATCGTTATTTGGACGACCGAGGAATTAGTTATGAATATTTGAAGTTTCGACGGAAACGGATTTAACTGGCAGGTTTGCTCGCGACTAAATTACCGGACGAGAATTTGGTTTCGACTTCTTCACGGAAGTTGTTCAGAATTTAATTTCGAGTTTGTGGGAACTTCCGGAGCATGATTTGGAGTTACAAGGAATTAGTTGCGAATTTTGCCGATTGTGGATTGTTTAGTTGATTTAAATGTGTGTTGGTTCGAATGGTTGACTTTTTATTCGGTTGGCCGATATGTTTGACTTCAGGTGATTATTGAAGAGTACGTCGAGACGAGTTTGTGTTCGCGAGAATTGTTGGGATCAGAATTACGACGAGGAAGTTACGCGTGTTTGAAGTTTATCGAAATGGATAAGTTTGAGTTTCCATTTTGGGAAAGTGTATAAATAGTAACCTGCCATTAAGGGGAAGTCAACCTTACTATTTATTTCTTTGACTGGTGAGTTGACCGAGTCAACTCGGCCTTGGAAGGAACTCGCGACGGTGGTGTACGGTGGCGACGGTGCGTTGCCGATCGGCCATCTCCGGCCACGGGGGAGGTGGCGGTCGGTGCGCCTTGGCCTTCCGAGCTTACTCCCGGCCACCACGCACGGCGTGGCTCACGGTGGAGGGAGAAATTCCGGCGAGAAATTGGAGAATTTTGGGTTGATTCGGGTTTGGAGATTTCGGCCGAATTGAACTTCAAGAGGTATTGGGTTTTGTAGCCCTCTTCATTGTGATTCTAACCATATAAACATGGTGTTCTAATTCGATTTGTGGATTGAGAATTTTGGGATTGAAATTTATGAACCAATTCGGTTTTACATGAAATTGACCTAGTTAGAGTTTGAATTGGACTTCGGTGCAGTTATGGAAGTTGCTCAGTGCAAGATTTTGAGTGGAATAGAGGTTGTCCCGCCGTGAAACTCTCCGGTCAACAGTGGCGCCGCCGTGGACGGCGGTCAACGGCGGCGGTCAACGGTCAGAGTTGACTTTTTGACTTTCGACAAGTCGCATGTCATTTGACTCGAAATCGCGCCCCGATCGCAGTGGGGAGGTTTGTTTTTCGAGTTGAGCGTCCGAAATTACAGCGAGGTGTTCGTGATCGTTCGTTTGGCGAGGGATTTTCCGCCGGATCACGGGTTAACGCGAATCGCGTTACGCCAGACTGTGAGTGGACAAGTTTCTATTTTTACTGTTGATTTTGCGAGTTCGTGGATTTATTGATTTCCGTATTTAATTATACGATGATTGTGATATATGTTATTTTCGGAGGTATGTTATTATGTGTTATTGGTGATTGGCATTTATTGCATCGATGCTACCAGAGTTGAGAGATTCCTCTGGCCCAGAGTTGAGAGATTCCTCTGAAGCAGGGTTGAGAGATTCCCCTGAGTGCCGCCGGGGTTGAGAGATTCCCCTGGCCTTTCACCGTCAGGTTTGAGCGATTCACCTGACGTCGGGCTTGAGAGATTCGCCCGACAACCTCCATATATATATATATGTGTTGTGTTTTCCGAACTCGCACTGAATTGTATTGAGTATGTTTATAAATTGGTGAAAGGCATATGTTATTTTCGTCCACTCACTCTAACGTTTATCGTTTTTATTTGCCTTTCCCCTGGGCTTTTCGGTTTCCGTGCCCAGTTTGCAGTTCGGACTCTGATGTCACACGTCGTGGTCGGAGGCATAGTGCTCGAGCTAATTTGTTTCTTCCAGTAGGTTTATTGTTCTACCTACGGTGGTATACATATATGGTTATGTATTAGAAGTCGCTCTGAGTTTCCTGTTGTATATGTTATACGATTTTAAACCCGGATTCAGTAAAGTACTATATTTTGTATTGTTTACTTTACTGTTGAGATATTGAGAAATCCGGATGGGATTTGGTGCCCACGGTTTGCTTTTTGTGGCATAGGATGAAGTGTATTTTCAGCGTGCAGGTTAAGGTAATTCCACGCTAGTAACGAAACTCTGCCCAAATTTCGAAAAGTTTTTGTTGGTTCGTGTTTTCGAAAGGGTTTGATTCCGATTTAGGGAGCTAAATCGGGGTTGGGTCCTTTCAGCTTGGTATCAGAGCATTAGGTTATAGGTTCTGTAGACTTCTGTAGTCGTGTTTACTTGGGGTATTTGAGTTGATACAGCATGACTGGAGTGATGACCCGACTGGCCAGCGGTACTCATCAATACTTCGGGTGTTGTGTGTCCTCAAATATCTGCGGTTTCATGATTACGTTCCACTTGTTGTGAACGATGTTTTATTTATTAGGATGCCTCCTGACGTGCTTTCCGTGTCGGTACGGTTGTGGATCCTGTTGAGGATCAATCGACGCGTGATTTGCCAGTGAATTGTGGATTTGGATGAGTATTCAGAGTTCAGTGAACTGTGTGGCACGGGTTGCCTGGTTGTGTGTGTGAGAGCCTACATTTTGCCTCAGAGTTGAGATTTATGGCTGTTGATGTATGCCTGAGTCAAATCATTGTATTTGGTGGGCTGATATTGTGTGAGTTCCGGTTGCGACTCCATGGCCTACATTCAGGGTGTTGTTTATATAGTAATGGTTTTATCAGACTATCCAGCAATCGAATGTGGAGTGTTTACCCACCTGAGGCAGAGATGCATTGTCCACATGTTTGTTTTGGTGTGCACGAGTTATGTGGCTTCAGAGGAAGTAGAGCACGAGGTTCGAGATGAGTTTGAACCTGAGCATCAGAGAGATTCTGATTGATATGCCTCGAGACATCCGTGAGGAGCTTAGTGTGCTGCACTCAGTGGCGAGGCTATTGTGAAAGAAAGATGTATGTGGTTTTCGATGTGATGGTTCGTGGAAAGTGGATTTAGTTGAGATTTTGATGAGGTTGAGTTCCGACACTTCGGGATCAGTGACTTCATCAGGCTGTGGTCTTTTCGATTATGTTGAGGATCCTCTGCTGATCCATTTGGCGATGGCGGAGATCACAGAGTAGCGGACTTGCTCCTGTAGCATGAGTTTGGGCGATCATTGGTGATCCTTTCACGCAGCAGGTGTTGCGGTGATTTGTGTTCGAGGAGCACTTTTAGTTGGTGTTTCGGTGGCCAGGAGGGTCACGTTGCGAGGGAGGGCCTCAGCGAGCTGTTGTATCGGTTCGACAGATCAGAGTTACGAGGAGACCCTCATGTTGTTCCTGTAGTCTGGCCAATGTACCCTTTTGACGAGTTATTCAGCAAGTCGCATGTGACGTGGGCGACTAGTTGGGCATGTTGGGGTTCGTGCCAGGACCTTGTTTGAGGACAGACTTTTCTCCGAGGTTACTGTTGTTTGATATCCATGGCTATTGTACTTACATCTCCACTTCCGAGGTTTTGGAGAGTATTGCATCCATCCGGAGGTTGCGAGATCCTTATTGGCGGTTATGGTTTAGCCGCGGATCTGTTATAGCTGGACATCGTGGTTTTGGTGTGTTTGTGGGTATGGACTTACTGACGACGCATTTGGTTGTGTTCGAGTGCCTCGAGGAGGAGGTTGTATTTTGACGACCAGGTATCCCCGAGATGCTGTTTCGCGGTGATGGTCGAGCGGATGATGGAGACGAGTTGTGTTGTTTGCTTACCATATGTTGTGGATACTTTGGTTGCTGTGTCCGACATTGGTGACATTGAGGTGGTTCCCGAGTTACCAGGAGTATTCCGGAGGAGTTACCAGGTGTTTCTCCAGTTCGGGAGACTGACTACACCGTTGAGCTTGTACCAGGCGCTGGACTCATTATACTGGCATCTTGTCGTTCGGAGCCAGCGGAGCTGATGGAGCTACAGATTCGACTCCAGGAGTTGCTGGAGAAGGTTTCAGGAGATTTCATGCGACTCCGCGTATGTGCGTGGTGTGTTTTTTTGTATTGTGTGTAAGGATGTTGGTTGGTTTGACGAGGTGGTGCATTGACTACCGAAGCCTGATTCGCTTCAGAGGAGAATGAGTATCCTCCGCTTCGGATTGACGATTGGTTGGATCTGCTCGCGAGAGCTTCAGTCTTTTCGTGGATTGATTTCGGGACTGGATATTGTCAGTTGAGGATCGGTGTGTCAGGTGTGGTTTGGACAACTTTCGGATCTCGGTGCGGGCATCATGAGTTTTTGGTCACGCTGTGTGGTTGACCAATGCCCCGTAGATCATGTGGACGTGATGGACCAGGTGTTCAGACGATTCTGGACGAGTTACGGTCATGTTCGTTGGCAACATCCTGATGTACTCCAGGAGTGTGGGCCAGTACCTGAAGCAAATACGAGCGGTTTCGCGGACTTTGCGAGACGACCAGGTGTGTGCGAGGTTCAGCTAGTGTGAGTTTTGGCCGATTAGCGTAAATATTTTGGGTTGTGTGATGCTAGCCGAGGGAGTTGGCGTGGGTCCTGACCAGTTAGAAGCCGTGTGATTTGGAGTTTGCCCTACTATTTTACCAGAGATCGGGAGTCTTTTGGGTTGGGCAGGCTATTACTGATGGCTTGTGCAGGATTTTTTTTTCCGGATTGCCATTCTACTTTCCGGATTGACGAAAAGGCGTCAAATTCGAGTGGTTCGATGCACGCGAGAAGAGTTACTTACTCCTGCAGGATGGTTGACCGTTGCTTCGGTTTTGACCTTACCTGACGACTACGACGAGTTCGTGGGTTTTGGCGATGCATTGAGGTTTGGATTTGGTTGTGCTTTGATGCTGAGTAGCAGAGCGGTGGCTCATGATTCCAGGCAGTAGAACTTTGTGTAGCTACGTATCCTATGTATGATTTGGGTGTAGCTTTCCTTGTGTTAGCACCAGAGAGTTGGAGATACTATTGTTATGGTGTGCAGAGTGGTGTAGGATGTACACTGACCACTGAGTTTCATCCACTTGCATTTTCGGCCAGATTTGGGCTTGAGGCAGTGTAGATGGTCGGGGTCGACTCACAACAGTGGCTGCACCTTTGGGCTTGTTTGAGAAAGGCTAGTGGCTGCATTCTGACCATCCGTTTGGGATGTTGTTTTTGATGCATTCAGTCGAGAGTTGGGAGCTTCAGTATTACATGTGTGTATGTGTGGCTTGAGTTTCCGTGTTAGCCGAGTATGGGCTACGAGAGCTGAGTTCGAGTGTGATGATGTTGAAGCTCATTGTTTTGCGCGCGGTTGGTGCTAGTCATACGGAGATGTGTCTGATATTTCGAGTTACTACTCGTGACGCAACATGAAGAACGATATAGCAGCTTGTGCGAGCGCAGCTTGTGTGTGATGATGCCACATTCGTCGACTGGTGATGGCTAGGAGGCAGAGACTTGCCGAGATGTGTTAGCCATTCGAGATTTTCGGTTGGACGTAACGGTTACTGCTGTGATTGTGTGTGTTTGTATGCACTTTGATTTGTGATACCAGTTGTTGGACCAGTGTGGATCATTTGACGAATTTAGTACGTTTCCTTGTACTTCGGAGATGATTTCAGTGTTAGGCTGGTATAGCTATGTTTGACGGAGATTGGCCATCTACGTGGTGTACCTGTGTCCCTGTTCGCTGATCGAAGTGATCAGCTACGACTATGTGTTGGCGAGCTTTGCAGCGAGCATTGGAGACCAGATCACGAGTTGGTACCAGTTCTTATCCTCAGATTGGTGAGCGATCTTTGAGGACTATTCAGACCTTGGAGGACATCTTGTGGACTTCGGTATTGCAGTTCCGGAGGATTTGGGACCAGCAGTTTCATTTGTTTGAGATTGCATGCAGTACCAGTTTGTGGACCACTATGGTATTGACGTTGCTTGATGTCGTTTTGAGGACGATGTTGTACTCCATTGTGTTGGAGCGAGTTTGGTTTGAGTTTGAGTTGACAATTGACTCAGATTTTGTGGAATGTGCTACCACAGATTGTCTGATTAGCAGAAGTGGGTTGATAATTGCCCGAGTCCGATGTTTGAGCTATATTGATGTGAGTGTGTGAGTTATGTTGATGTGTGTAACTGAGTTGTGAATTGTCACGCTATTTTGATCTGTGTGTGGTCATAGGCGAATTTGTGTTATGCCGTATGGTCGGCATCGCCTAGAGCATTGGTTTTTGTGCGAGTTGTGTTCCGTGTGGCGGAACTGTGTTTCAGGTTGGTTTCGCATTGTGTACCCTGTCTGTTCCTTATGTAGGAACACTTGGCGATTGTGTGAGCCAGTTCAGATTTGTGATTTGAGGGTACAGGGATTCCAGCACGGAATTATCTCTTATTGTGGAGTTTGTGGTCAGAGTTGATCAGTTGAGGTTGCCGTTGGGAAGTTGAGCTGTATGCAGAGGCAGTGCTCCTACTTTTAGCCAGCAGACTTGGAAATTTCGAGGTCGAAATTTTTCTAAGGGGGGTGGATTTGTGACGACCCGAACCAGAATCAGCAGTATGATCAGCTTGATTGATGAGTTTGTGTGTAGTCACAGAATTGTTCGACAGTTATTGAATCGCCAGGCTCGTTAACGACTAAATTATTGGCCGAGAATTGGAGCTGGGTCTCTTCTCGAGAGTCGTTGTAAGTGTGATTACGAGTTCGTGGGCGGTTCCGGATCGTTATTTGGACGACCGAGGAATTAGTTATGAATATTTGAAGTTTCGACGGAAACGGATTTAACTGGCAGGTTTGCTCGCGACTAAATTACCGGACGAGAATTTGGTTTCGACTTCTTCACGGAAGTTGTTCAGAATTTAATTTCGAGTTTGTGGGAACTTCCGGAGCATGATTTGGAGTTACAAGGAATTAGTTGCGAATTTTGCCGATTGTGGATTGTTTAGTTGATTTAAATGTGTGTTGGTTCGAATGGTTGACTTTTTATTCGGTTGGCCGATATGTTTGACTTCAGGTGATTATTGAAGAGTACGTCGAGACGAGTTTGTGTTCGCGAGAATTGTTGGGATCAGAATTACGACGAGGAAGTTACGCGTGTTTGAAGTTTATCGAAATGGATAAGTTTGAGTTTCCATTTTGGGAAAGTGTATAAATAGTAACCTGCCATTAAGGGGAAGTCAACCTTACTATTTATTTCTTTGACTGGTGAGTTGACCGAGTCAACTCGGCCTTGGAAGGAACTCGCGACGGTGGTGTACGGTGGCGACGGTGCGTTGCCGATCGGCCATCTCCGGCCACGGGGGAGGTGGCGGTCGGTGCGCCTTGGCCTTCCGAGCTTACTCCCGGCCACCACGCACGGCGTGGCTCACGGTGGAGGGAGAAATTCCGGCGAGAAATTGGAGAATTTTGGGTTGATTCGGGTTTGGAGATTTCGGCCGAATTGAACTTCAAGAGGTATTGGGTTTTGTAGCCCTCTTCATTGTGATTCTAACCATATAAACATGGTGTTCTAATTCGATTTGTGGATTGAGAATTTTGGGATTGAAATTTATGAACCAATTCGGTTTTACATGAAATTGACCTAGTTAGAGTTTGAATTGGACTTCGGTGCAGTTATGGAAGTTGCTCAGTGCAAGATTTTGAGTGGAATAGAGGTTGTCCCGCCGTGAAACTCTCCGGTCAACAGTGGCGCCGCCGTGGACGGCGGTCAACGGCGGCGGTCAACGGTCAGAGTTGACTTTTTGACTTTCGACAAGTCGCATGTCATTTGACTCGAAATCGCGCCCCGATCGCAGTGGGGAGGTTTGTTTTTCGAGTTGAGCGTCCGAAATTACAGCGAGGTGTTCGTGATCGTTCGTTTGGCGAGGGATTTTCCGCCGGATCACGGGTTAACGCGAATCGCGTTACGCCAGACTGTGAGTGGACAAGTTTCTATTTTTACTGTTGATTTTGCGAGTTCGTGGATTTATTGATTTCCGTATTTAATTATACGATGATTGTGATATATGTTATTTTCGGAGGTATGTTATTATGTGTTATTGGTGATTGGCATTTATTGCATCGATGCTACCAGAGTTGAGAGATTCCTCTGGCCCAGAGTTGAGAGATTCCTCTGAAGCAGGGTTGAGAGATTCCCCTGAGTGCCGCCGGGGTTGAGAGATTCCCCTGGCCTTTCACCGTCAGGTTTGAGCGATTCACCTGACGTCGGGCTTGAGAGATTCGCCCGACAACCTCCATATATATATATGTGTTGTGTTTTCCGAACTCGCACTGAATTGTATTGAGTATGTTTATAAATTGGTGAAAGGCATATGTTATTTTCGTCCACTCACTCTAACGTTTATCGTTTTTATTTGCCTTTCCCCTGGGCTTTTCGGTTTCCGTGCCCAGTTTGCAGTTCGGACTCTGATGTCACACGTCGTGGTCGGAGGCATAGTGCTCGAGCTACTTTGTTTCTTCCAGTAGGTTTATTGTTCTACCTACGGTGGTATACATATATGGTTATGTATTAGAAGTCGCTCTGAGTTTCCTGTTGTATATGTTATACGATTTTAAACCCGGATTTCAGTAAAGTACTATATTTTGTATTGTTTACTTTACTGTTGAGATATTGAGAAATCCGGATGGGATTTGGTGCCCACGGTTTGCTTTTTGTGGCATAGGATGAAGTGTATTTTCAGCGTGCAGGTTAAGGTAATTCCACGCTAGTAACGAAACTCTGCCCAAATTTCGAAAAGTTTTTGTTGGTTCGTGTTTTCGAAAGGGTTTGATTCCGATTTAGGGAGCTAAATCGGGGTTGGGTCCTTTCACTTAGGAAAGCATAATGAGAAGAAGAAAATTTCTTATAGCTCATAACACTAGACAAAGGGTATTTGTAGGTATAGGTAAAACAGTCTAAGAGTCTAACTAGTTTATTTTAGTTTCTAGGCGAATTTTTCCTAATGGGAATTGGAGAAACATGATTATCAAGAATTTCAGCCATTTCTGGAAGTTCAACCATAATTTCTGGGGTATTTGGATTATTTGGTGGGTGGTGAAGTAGAAGAGGATGGTATGACAACAACTTTAGATAAAATTTGGAAGAGGAATGGAAAACAAATCATCATAAGACTGCCCCTCACAATTATGATCAATCATCTTTTGAAAGAAAGAGATTGTTTCCTCAAATTTAACATCTCTTGAAATGATTGTTTTTCTTGTGCTGGGATTGTAACACTTTTATCATTTTTATGTAGTTGAGTACCCCAAAAACAGACACTTAATGGCTCTATGATATGATTTATCTTGATTACTTGCTTGTATATGGACAACACACATATAGCCAAAAACTCTGAGATGAGATAACTTGATGGTTCTTTCTAGTAGCATTTTAAGTGGAGTCTTAAACTCTAAAATTCTGTTAGGAGCCTATTGATAAGATAAGTTGCAGCAAGAACACTTTGGGACCAAAATTTCTTGAGAACATTCATGTGAAACATTAGAGATCTAGTTTTCTCAAGTAAGTCTCTATTTTTTTCTTTCTGCAATACCATTCTCTTGAGGTGTTCCTACACAGCTGGTTTGATGAATAATCTTATTTGAACTCAAGAATCGACACATATTATTGGACAAAGTACTTAGTGCCATTAATATCTAATCTTAAAATTTTAATTCTCATAAAATTGAGTCATGACAAGCTTGTGAAATTCTATAAACATAGTAAAAACTTCACTTTTGAACTTCAAGAGATAACCAAGTCATCCTTGTAAAATCATCCACAGAGGTTACAAAATACCTATACCCAATCAAAGGATTCCAGGACCAGTCCCCAAATATAAAAATGAATGATTTGAAATGGATGGCTAGTCCTGGACAAAGAATGATAAAAAAGAAACCTAGAGAATTTCAAAAATTGACAAACATCACACACGATGTTGATGATCTTGAGATGAGGATGAACTGAAAATAGCTAAGAAGGCTTTACATTTTTTCTGAAGGTAGTAGAGGCCATTTAGGAAGAACCCTTCACCAATCATCTTCCTGGTGAAGATGTCCTGAAAGAAAGCTTTTTGAGGGGTGAAAATTACAATACATTGTAAGGCATTGGTAATTCTACCCATTGTTAACAATTGAAAAGAAAAAGATGGAACAAACAACACATCAGAATCGATATGTTCTAATAAAATGTTGGTTTTTCCTTTTCCACGCACAACAGCTCCCTTCCCATTTCCAACAGAGACATTATAACTCATTTTTTCAAAATCAAGCAAGTTATTTATGTGATTTGTCATGTGATCAGTAACACTTGAGTTTATTATCCAGTAATCATGTTTAGCACTTATATTTAAAGTTGTAGCAAAGGATTGTAGAATATCTAGAACATCTTCTTTAGCCACCTAATCCATCGATTTGCTAGAAAACTAGCAAATTGTCCAAGAACAGCAATGTGATTACCACTCCCAAATGTGCTAGTCTCTTGCTTTTGATAAAGAAATGCAACAAACTCATTGATCAATGCGAAGAGATTTGTTGAAAATTTGTGAACAACATTATAAGTTGTTGAAACTACATTGGCCTTGTGAGTTGAGGTAGTCCATCCTTTAGAAGCAGGTTTGCTCTCATTGGTAAATTTCGGCTTCAGCTCGGGATGTAAGATCCAACACCTATCTATTGTGTGATCAATTTCAGATTGACCAATCTTAGTGCAATGGTCACACTTTAGATCAGGTATTCTACTACCTCTATATGGCCTCACTTTGAAGGTTTTCTGATTAACAGTAGCATAAGCCTTTGATTTAGACACGTCAATTTTTTACCTCCACATTCATCACTCTCCTCCTAACTTCTTCTCTCTGTATTGTTGCACAGACACTTGAAAAAGTAGGCAACTCCAGATCAGGGGCGGAACCAGGATCTTGAAACCACATGGGCTGTATTGTGCAACGCAGAATTTTTTTGTTGGGGAGTTTGTAACCCATTGGAATTCCTCATAAAATTCGAACAGAGAGAGAGAGAGAGAGAGAGAGAGAGAGAGAGAGAGAGAGAGAGAGAGAGAGAGAGAGAGAGAGAGAGAGAGAGAGAGAGAGAGAGAGAGAGAGAGAGAGAGAGAGAGACATCAGTCATTACAAACTAGCTATCTCAATTCAGGGTCATGTTTATATTGAAGCAGAGAACAACCAAAACTCCAAGAGGCTTATGGGAAATTAATTTTTTTTGTCGTTTTAAGTTTCACTTAGACGACAAAATTGTTAACTTAGGCGATGATTTCGAATTTCGTCGCCTAAAGATTTTTTAGACGACGATTTTTCTCTCTATTAGACTACACACTTAGACGACGAATTTTCTCAATCTTAGGAGACACTGTTTGTTTCATCGTCTAAATGTTTCTTAGACGACAAATTTTTTGTCTTAGGCGACGCATTATGGTTTCGTCGCCTACATCGTACTTAGGCGACAAAACCTTAATGGTTTCGTCGCCTAAGTGCATTTTTCTTGTAGTGGGCCACCTCCATCTTATTTAGTTTTACGATATCTAAACTCGCATCATTTTTATGAGAAACTGTGGAAAGGCATGTGAAAAGGCATATAGTTGTACTTTTATAATTTTACACATATCATACGATTATGATTTATTTTGTCCACTCAAGGTAACGTTTTATGTTGTAATACCTTTCCATGAGCCCTTTGTTTTAAATTGCCCAGATTGAAGGTTAGCCGGTTGAAGTTAAGACCGTCCAGAGTATTAGGCATGATTGTTCACAGTTTTTGTTTTCTTAGTGTAAGATCTTAATTGAAGTTTAGGGTTGCTAGTGTTAGGGTAGTTGGTACCAAATAGGCGGTGCTAGAGATCCTAATATTGGTTTCTCAAAACTTATCCTGGATTACTACGGTAATCTGAGGTGAATCTTATCAATACGACATAGCAATAGAACTATTTGGTGTTTTAAGAGAAGATGAGTGAGAAGTTGTCTCGCCGTTTAGACAACATGCAAGAACAATAAAAAGTTATTGTTCAAATAAACTGGCTAGGAAGTAAACAAATACAGGGTATTTGAGATTCATGCTTTGATACCATGTAGAAAACTTGACACAAAAAACATAAAGAACTTGGGGTAATTTTCTCTGATATATTAGCTCGAAAAAAAGAAAGTTTGTATATTAATGAGCGCATTCAGGCAATATATCCCAAGAACTAATTAAGCATGCATGTCAATCAAAAGTAGACTAAGCAAGCATGCAAGCTACGAGAGACTATGCAAGCATGTAGGGCTTACATCTATAGGATTTGGTCATTCATTTAGTACTTTACTGAGAGATCGATACTGTTATTCGTGATAGCATGACATGTGCTAATCTATAAAATGTGTCATATTTAGCACTTAAGATAGTTGTTAAAACAAATAAAAAAGAATAAAAACAGAATATTCTGCTCAGAATTGTCCCACACGCGCTCAACGGCGCAACGCACGCCAATTACCTATACAAGAAAGGTAGTCCCACATTGAGAATGAGGAGGAGATGTCATCCTTAACTACCTATATAAGGAATGTATTTATGACAAGCAAATGTATCGAATCACTTCTTTCCTAGTTCACTTTCTGCTTGCTTAACCATTTCTGATTTAGGCATTGGAGCGTTGAAGGTGGGACAATTCCGTCTCAACTTCTTGACGCCAGTCTTGTATTTTGCATGCAGTCTAAGCGGGGGTACGAGAGATAACTGCTAGAGCGCTTAGGAGCAATCCCACCACAAAATCCATTATTCTTCAAATGGAACACACTTACAGGTTTCGGTAGAAACAACTCGATTAGGCTAGGGAAGGGATCTGAATCACTGAATCAACTCCAATCCTATATATCTTAGAGAAAAAAATGGTCCATGAGGTTTGTGATGCTATGGCAAGCTGCTGTAATTAATGCCACATTATCATTTACATTGTAATTTTCAGGATAGACAAGAGTTTGATTTGCCTTCCAAAATGGGATCGAAGATATGCCGTTGGAATGCAGAGTTTTGTGGAATATGTGAATGCTAATGCTAACAGGAACACAATTCATTATTACCCATGTATGAAATGTCAGTGTCACAGCAATTTGTATCGTTTTTTCATTGATATGGTATAAGAGCATCTGAAGAATAACAGATTTTGGGATAACTATACATGTTGGATTTATCACGGTGAAATATCATCAGCGGGTCAACATGATCATGAGCAATTTCCTGAGAGGGCCAGTACATCTAATGATCCAACAACGAGGTTGATAAACGGTGTGTTTCCTTATGAGAGCAGTGTATTTGATCAAATACAAGATATCCTTAGAGTTGTCAACACTGTAAGTATTGATAAGCACAACAAGCTGATTGCCTTCCAACAGACCTCGTTATACAACGGGTGTAATAAGACTGTTCTTGAAATGGTCATGGGAGTAATGAAGGTCAAAGTGGAGAACAAATTGAGTGTCAAGGCCGTTGATGATTATATGGAGTCGACTGCTTCGATGATCCAACATAAGGTGAGACATATTCTGAAAGATCTTGGCCTTACCTACATCAAAATCCATGTATGCAGATATGATTTTTTTCTCTTATGGGGTAAAGATCCTGAAGGAAAAGATCTTAAAAACCTTGATGCATGTCCGGTATGTCACACAGATAGGTATAAGTTGACTTCTGTAGGAAATAAGAAAGCTGTGAAGATACTTTGGTATTTCTCACTTAGGGATAAGCTGGAATGGTTGTACATGTCTTCACACACGACCAAAGCTATGAGATGGCACGTTGAGAGAGATTTGTCTGACGATGATACCCTTATACACCTTGCTGACATAGAGGCTTGGAATCACGTCGTTTGGGTGTATCCTGATTTTGCATCAGAGGTCCAAAATATTTGGCTCGGGCTCTCATCTGATGGATTCAACCCTTTTGGCAACATGAGTCTTCAATATAATATATGGCCAGTTATTTTGATACTGTACAACCTTCCTCCATGGATGTGCATGAAGAATGAATACAATATGCTGGCTCTGTTAATTTCAGAGCCAGATTATCCAGGAAAGTGTATGGATGTGTATTCGAGACCCTTGATTGAAGAGCTTAAGTTTCTGTAGAATGTTGGCCATCCCACTTATGACAAGTACAATCATGAGATGTTCCAGATGCGTGTCATGGTTGTTGGCACCCTCAGTAATTTTTCTGCCTGCGGGATGTTGTCGAGCAACGTTGTTACAGGATACAAGGCTTGTCCAGAGTGCCTGATTGATGAGACTTCATTGCAAGAAGATTATCCAGATGCGTCACCGTTGTTGGCTTGGACTTGATCACCTATGACGGGAGGATGGCAAGACATTTGATGGGACTGTGAAAAATGATGTGCAACCCAGGAGATGGACGGAGGATGAAATTTTAGAAGTGCTGAATGAATACGATTTTGGACAGCTCAGCAATCATCCTAATATAGTGGCGGCAATACTTGACAGACCCGACATGTATAAATTCTGGACACACAAAAACATATTCTGGAAACTCCCGTACTGGAGTAAATTGTTGATCAAGCACTACCTAGATGTCATGCTCATAGAAAAGAATGTGTGCGAAATTTTGGTGGGCACAATGCTGAATTGGGAGAGGGAAACTAAAGACGACCCTAAGGCATGCATTGATATGAAAAGAATAGGTTTACGAAAATATATGTGGTTGAAAGAAAGGAAGAAAAAAATTCCTCAAACTCCTTATACCATTAAGTCTGAACAGAAAAATGAAATTTTTAGGTGGATGGGTAATGTTTGGTATCCTTTAGGCTATGCAGGAAATATAGGTCGGTGTGTTAACTTCTAGGACAATAAGATGTACGGATTAAAGAGTCATGACTGCCATATACTGCTTCAACGTCTATTCCCTGTTTTTATTTGATCATACCTGCCTCGTCAGGTGGTGGAGTCGTTAGTGTGTTGTCAAGATTCTTTCAGAAGTTATGCACTACAGAAGTGAAAAAATAAGACCTTAGGGAAATGCAAGAGGACATCATTTTTATCATGTGCAAATTTGAGAGGATATTTTCCCAAAGTATAGCCCACGATAATAACTAGCATTTTTGTCGGCTAAAATTTCATACTTTAGCCGACGAATTTTTTACGTCATCGGCTAAAGTCATCGACTTTAACTACCTGGTTTCCCCCAGGACCGCCGCCTCCTTTATAAGAAACCTAATTTTTCCTCTCTCTCTCTCTCTCTCTCTCTCTCTCTCTCTCTCAGACCACCATGCCGCCTAGTCGTCACTTCGACCCACCGACGCCGACGCTGCCAACACTGACGTTGCCGACATTGACGCTACCTCTTCCCTCTCTGACCTCCCTAAACCCTAGCCCCTGATTCCATCACCATCGAAGCCGTCGGCCTCCCTAATCCGTCCTGATTCTGGCCTCCGCTTGATTTCGAGAAATAGGCTACACTAACGCTGCCTCCTCATCAGTGACTCAGACGCCGCCCTTCCCTCAACCACCGATGTAGGTATCAGCTCTCAATCTCTCATCTCTATAGTTGTATCACATCTGGGTATCTTCATATATTCAGTCCTGTCTCTATAATTTGAGGCCACAAAATAATATTTTCCTTAGTGTTGTGTTTCTTGTCTGTATAATATGTCTGTACGTACTTGGTAGAAGAAATGGCAATGACATCTTCTGTTCATGTGTATGATTTTGTTAACAATTTGGGTGTTGTGTATATAATTTTGCTGCATGGAATTGAATATATAATTGGGTTATCACAGTCAAATTTTGTTAGTTTCATTTATATTGCTTGGCATTCTTGCATTTTGAGATGTTGCTGATATTTTGGTGTGCTAAGTGGTCCACAACTGTTAAAAAATGGCTGAAATTGTGCTTTGTTTTATAGTTAGTAGAGAACCAAAGAACAACAAATTTGTCAAAACATAAGTTTACATATTTTCATTGCTTTCGTATATTCTCCCACGATGTTCTAAAATTCTGGATCTGCCCCTGGATATATGGTTAATGCATGTCTCTATCACTCTCACCTGCAATTTCAGATTGGATATGTATTGTGTACGATTGGTTATAGTACAGATTATATGTATTGCAGATTAGTATTGGTATTACATATTACATATTTGATAAACAAATTGGTATTGGTAATTGTAGATTATAGGTATTCATGTGATTTATAGGTGATTTTTATTATAGGCATCATGAATATCTTCAAGTCCAAGAATGGATCTAAGGGACAACAATCTAGTGTCGATAGTTCCGAGGCCACCTCTATGCACAACAACCCTCACACCATATTTCGCAGCCCTGTGAACTCTCGACACCATCAACTACTTGATCAGCCACTACACCAGGATGTAGTGGGCCGCCACCACTGACCACAGAGCACGAGACAACTTTTCACGCATGACCGCTCCCCCATGCCCTCACTGGCCATCTCTGCGGGTCCCGCTCCTTCGGGTTTCCGTATGTCTCCCATTAACTGGCCAGAGCCTTCTCCCTATGACTCAAGCTCCTTCTACCTCTCAGGCTGGTGCTTCAGGTAGCTCATCGTCGGGGGTACAAATGTCGCCGCCTTACCTCTTCATGCCCTAGAGCGTACCTGCCATACCTACTGTCGATGAGTAGTGAGTGCCTATTCTAGGATAACTTAGTTACATTACCCCGCAACAAGCATACGCCTATGTGCTGCTTGATATACCTCTTGTTAGTGCGAGGGTAACAAACACATCGACTTCAGAATCGGGTAAATATTAAATAACTTGATTATTTAATTTTTAACTTATTAATAATTTGTATATTAAATTTGGTGCTTATGTTTTAATCCTTTTACTTTATTTTATGTGATAGACGCCGAAGGCAACAAAAAAAAAAGCCCAGAGGCCTCTTTCACCGACAGGGTCTTGACAAGACTATCAACAACAACGGGCCACTGGTCATAGAGACCACGGAGGATGGATCGGTGAGGTTGGGGAGAAAGACGCACAAGTACTCCAACCAAGTAGGATGTATCATACGGGGCAAAGTCTCTTTTCTGTGGGAAGAGTGGTCCTCAGTGCCATAGTGTGTGAAGGACATGGTAAACAATGCTATGTCAGTGAGTATGTTAGATAATTATTATGTATGTCTAGCTACCTATATTAATTAAGTCCTAATAAATATATATTACCATAAATGGGTACATTGCAGGTGTGGTTTGTTATTCCGGAGAACGTTAAATCCATGTGGGCAAATGACACGTAAGGAAAAAGGTGGTGGAAGTTATATTTTATATATTGAGATATTTTTTTGATCATGTATTGTCACTTTCTAACATTTGTGTTGCATATATAGATACAAGGAGTGGAAAAATTAGCTCCATAACCACTGGAAGTCGCATGACAACAACCGTTCGGGTACTTCTATCGAGTTTATGTATAAGGAGTACGAATGGCAGTGGCTTCTAGTCCACTTCAACAACCCAGAATATGAAGTATGTAACATCATATTTTTGTTTACTTGTATCCTATTTGGTGGAATTAGTTTCCTAATATTTTTTAATATATGTTTATCCAACAATGCCATTTATGTAATAAACGCGGCGAACCAGGGGCACAACACGAGTAACCATCATGCTAGGTATAGACCGTTTGTGAGTTGGATGGAGGGGGTGATCAAACATCCTGAAGTCAACCGGTACGTGTATACGTACGAGAAAGTGTATCCTCAGTCCATCGAAAATATTGTAAGTCTTATGCCCTTATAACTTAATTAACATATTTGCTTATAGTTGTATTTTTGGTCATTTTTTTTATATATGTTTACTAATATGTTTTTTTTTCTTGTCACTTATGCGAGATTGAGGGAAGGGACCGAAGTGGTGTTGACTCAGATGGTGAGAGAGCAATGGCCAGAGACGCAGGATGAGGACCTCCCCCAGGCCATCTCCCAGATTGATCAATCTGATATGACAGTAGGGGCGAGGATCATGGGTCATGCTTTCCCACCACGAGGGAACAATTACTACTGTAGGGATCTAGGACAGCAGGGCGATGAGGTCTTGAAGAACACTCCCGGTTTCTCATGCAAGTCGACATCTTCCAAGGCTATTCAGCTACATGAGCAACTGCATAGGCAGACGATGGAGTATCGGAGAAAGATGGAAGCGATGAAGCAGGCGTGATTAGCGCTGGAGGCTGAGACCCGTGCTATCATGGCCGCCCAACAGGCTCAGATGGAGCATGCGAGATTAGCGCATGAGGCTCAGATCCGTGCTTACGTGGCCGCCCAACAGGCTCAGATGTCTTCCTAGTATCAGGCGCGGTGTGAATAATTTCAGAGAGTCCAGGTGTGAACAATTTCAGGCTTCTAGACTCCCGACCCCATCTCCGTTGCCATCAATTCAGCTCCCTTTCGATGCTCCACATCAGTTAGAGGATCCGCAAGATGATGGTAGTATATCCCATTTGTTTTCCGAAACATAGATTTGGATAACCCTTAGTTTAGGTGTTATGCGGATTTGTTGGTGAATATGTGTTTTGTTTTCATTTTATGTGTTGTTGGTTATTATGGAAATAAAATTGTGGAATTGGCAGGTTTTGGGAATAGAAACCAGAATCTGCAGTTTTTTTTTCTTCAGAAATCAACAACCTTAGCAGACGACAATAGTCAAAGTCGTCGGCTAAAGTGCAGACTTAAGCCGACAAGTTTCAAATGTAAGCCGATGATGAGCAAAAACTTTAGCCGACGAAAGTCTTTACCAGTCGTCAGCTAAAGTCCAGTTTGGGTCAACCATTTTGATCAGCGGGGAAGTTTTGGCCGACGACATTCGTCAGCAAATTTGTACAAAGTTGTCGGTTAAAGTCCAAACTTTATGCCGACAACGAAATTTGTCGTCGGTTAAAATCCACACTTAAATCGACGACTGTTACTATTGTTGTCGGCTAAAGTATCACTGACGACCTTTAGCCGACGACACTATGGTCGACGAACATTCGTTGACTTTTACTTAGTTGACGAAAATGTTTAACTAAATTCGTCGACTAAAATTTTTTTTTTTTTCGGATAGTGAGGTTTTAGAGTCGAGAACATGCAGTGCAGTTTATGCATGTGTCACATGGTTAGATGGACGTACTTGCTTGCTTCAAGGAATTGGAAATTTGGATTTCTTGGTGGGAACTTAATTTGCTGAAGCTAGTAGTGATCGAAGTTGCCATATTTCTATTGTGTTTGTGCAGAAGATTAAGAAAGGCCATGCCAGCAGCATATATAATAGACAAATAGCTAGGTTACGGTCAAATTTTTGCGAGTTGCAGAGTTTGAGGGAGTTCAGTTAATTAAATAAGTCACCTTAAATATACAAGCTTAGAAATCACCAAGTATTTGGCTTCTGATCTTGCTCCATGGAGAAAACAAAACCATTAGATCCCAAAAGTCTCTGAAACATTGAGAGGACAAAACTAAGCACATAATGCATATTTTGTACTGATAATTACCATATGCACAAGTAGAAGACAAGACAATGCAGTTGATCGATCAAGACTTGATCAGAGAGGAACATATATATAACTTAATCTGTTCAAACTTCGCCGATTATTTATTATATCTTATAAAGGTATATATATGATTCTCTTGGAGCACTACATCCCAATATATTCCTGCCAAAATCCCAAGATCAACAGAGCTTAAGAATTGTTTGAATGCATATTAATATATTGGACTTGCAATACTTATGAAACATACCCATGCATGCCAATTAAGTCAATAACAAAGTTTATGAAGCTAACTTATTCCTGTGAGTGAAAATAAATAAGCATATCACCTTTATATATTATATGCTTAGTTGCCTAAGCTCATTAGCTCGAGATTGGAGTAGCACTGCATCCGTATATATATGATTGCTCATCTTTGCAGAGCGGAACACATATACTATGTGACAAAACTGCCCAGAATTGGCAGCAAAAATGCTAGTGCTCGCTGACGAACAATCCACCATCAAAAGGCCAAGACTGATATTAGGAAAGATGCGCATCAACAATTTCAGACACCCTTCCTTTTTACATCTTTAGTTTGCCTGAGTGCATATGTATACTAAACTAGTGGGATTTGGTACGTAGCTTTAGGGAGACCAAAAGAGTTTCAAGCTGTGTTTCCATCCACAGCTTTAATTGCATATTATTGATGTTAAGTTGCGTCCACCTCTTCATGTCTATCAAATTAATCTTGTATTGTTCTATCTCAACCTTTCCTTCAACAAGGTTATATATATATTGACTGATATGAGATAGCTAGCTCCTTAATTGGGGACTTTTATCAATCACACTAACTAGCTATTTGCCTTTTTTTCTTTCTTTCTGGTAATAGCTATTTGCCTATATTGGTGGGTTTGGTCTCTTATAAGAAAGTACGCATCATATATATATATATATATGTGTGTGTGTGTGTATAATGTATCTAACATTTAATTTTGTTTTCCTAGCCTCTCCCACATGCCTTTCGTTCCATTTGTTAACTTGGAGCAAATAATAACCCCAAAAATACATCACGTGAGAAACCTCAAAGCCGCCTAGCCTCTTTATAAAACACACTAAATACACAAACAACATATAATTTATATACATTCTTCTTGAGTAGTAAAACCAAGAGGCGAGAGATATAAGCGTACACATAGTGCAACTCTTGTGCTCTCTCTCTCTCTCTCTCTCTCTCTCTCTCTCTCTCTCTCTCATAACTCATTGAAGCTTTCACTGTCTTTCGTGGTCCATGGGGATCCGAAAATCGAAAGCGACCTCTGAAACTTGCTATATCGTTCTCTTCAGTCTTTCTTTGTAATCCATCCAAGTCCTACAGAACTCATCATATATACTGTTAGTCTGGGAATCCTGCGCTGCAGGAGTGATCAAGCAGATATGGCTTGGGAAGACATGTTCGATTTACGCAGAGCAATGAGTAAGTCAACTTTTTTATATACCAGTTTCAAGTAGTTTCTGATGAATCAAAATCACTCAGCAGTTAACACATAGATACATGCACGAGGAAAGCGAGCATATTTGGCTTTGAAAGTATAGGAACTATCCTAGATTTTTTTATAAGCTCTAGTTCTTGTTGTTCTCGTCTTTCTTGCTGTCATTTTTGTTGTTAAGCTCTTCCGGTGATCGATATATAACACAAAGGTCAAGTAATTCATTTTCATTTCCCTTTTTCAAATTCTGAGGAATAAGTTTTTTTTTCCATAAAAATGGATTGTTTCTAATTTTAATTTTCTTTCAAAAAGAGATAATATTGTAACAGCAATGATATTTTTTCCATACTAGTGATTATTTAATTTCGTTCCTGTTTGGTCAGAGACCATTCATAGCCATTAGCCAGTCTTCCTATTTTTCATAAATTTTGTAACACTGATAGTAATTAGCACTAAATATATTCCATATATAATTAATTATACACCCTGTACAATCCTTCATTTTTAGAATAAATTTCCATCATAAGTAGAATCTTCTGTAATATGAAACAAAATGTATATAAATGTCATTAAACGTAGTCTGATAGTCTGTTCAGATGTCCAAATGCAAGCTTGGACTGCATTTAAGATCTTAATTTGATGACTCCTGTTTTATCTTTCTACTGACATCAGTACAATGATTGAGAGCATGTTCTAGCTTCACTGTGATAGAGGTGTAAGATTTTTATAAATGATGATAGTACTACTGCATGATGGGTCTATCCCTCCTTAATTGTGAATAACACATAAGAAAAGCAAGTTGAACTATTGCTTTGGAGACTCATTAATTGGAAGACACTATAGCTAGAGGTAGAGCTATGGGAGGTGCTCTTTGTTGAAATGAAGAGAAGTATCCCTATAATTATAGGGTGGGTGTGCAACAATGATTGAAGATGGTGAAGACCCATCCTATAATTATAGGGTGGGTGTGTAGCAATGTGTAGCCATATCTTTTTCTTCTTTCTCATAATTAATTTATCCATCGGCCTTGTATTAAGGCGGGCATTCTTTTCCAACAAGTGGTATCAAAGTTCGGCGCTCATTGTCCGTGGCATCTCATGGTGATCAAGATGGTGGAGTCATCATCATCGGCAGCAACAATGGTCAAGTTGACTTCGTCAAATTTCTCCATCTAGAAGCCCAGAATGGAAGACATCATTTACAACAAGGATATGTACGAGTCTCTTCAAAACAAAAAGGAGAGAAGCCAACAGGCAAGTCTGACGCAAAATGGAGCATCATGAACAGGAAAGCTGTTGCAAGAATTCGTCAATGGGTCGATGAAAGTGTTTTTATCACGTGTCACAAGAAACCAATGCCTACAATATGGACAAAGCTGGAGTCCATATATGAGAGAAAGACCGCACAAAACAAATCCTCGTTCATTCGGCGGTTGGTGAACACGAACTATAGGGATGGTCGAAGTGTTTCTAAGCACTTGAGCGACTTCCAAGGCATGGTGAATCAATTGACAAACATGAGGATGGTGCTTGATGATGAGTTGCAAGCACTGTTGTTATTTAGCTCGTTGCCAGAAAGCTGGGACATGTTAGTAGTGTCATTAAGTAACTCAACTCCTCAAGGCGTTCTCACATTGACCATTGTGAAAGACAGCATGTTCAATGAAGAAGCAAGGAGGAATGAGCAAAGAATATCGACCGAGTCAGAAGCCCTCGTCACCAAAAACCATGGAAGCAACAAAATATTCCACAACCGAGGCAAATCAAAAGATCAGTCAAGGAGCAAGTTTAGCTCGAAGGACATTGAATGCTATCAATGTAGTAATAAAGGCCACATGAAGAGGAATTGCAGGAAGCTCAAGAAAGAGTTTGCTGGAAAAGATGGTGCCAAAGACACAGCTGCTACGGCCTCATACGGAGATGAGGTAATCATCATTTATGGAGATGGTTATGTTAATTTGACATCGCAAGATACATGTTGGATCGTCGATTCTGGCACATCATTTCATGTTACCTCACAAAGGGAGCTGTTTTCGACCTACAACACTAGAGATCTTGGTAATGTCAGGATGGGAAATGATAAGTTGTCCAAGATCGTGGGAAGAAGAGATATTTCCCTTGAAACGAACACATGCCACCGCTTAGTTCTCAAGGATGTGAGACATGTTCCAGACATGCGTCTCAACTTGATCTCCACAGGATTACTTGATGATGATGGCTACACAAATGTCTTTGGTGGTGGAAAGTGGAAGCTCAGCAATGGTCCAAAAATTCTATCCCGAGATCACAATAAGAATACTCTCTACATGACATATGCAAAAGTCTATAGAGGGTCAACACTTATTCTCGGAAAAGATTCAATGGTCGAGCTATGGTGCAAGCGGCTCGGTCACATCAGTGAAAAAGGACTATCGATTCCAGCCAAAAGAGAGTTACTACCTAGTGTCAAAGGTCAAGGTATGACTCTAAAATCATGTTCGCATTGCTTGGCTGGAAAGCAACACAGAGCTTCGTTCCATCATTCCCCTGCAACCAGAAAATTCAATGTTTTGGAAGTTGTGCATTCTGATATGTGTGGTCCCATGACCACTAATGCTCTCGGAGGTACAAGATACTTCATCACCTTCATTGATGATCATTCCAGAAAGGTTTGGGGTTATGCATTAAAAACCAAAGATCAAGTCCTCGAAGTATTCAAGCAATTTCATGCTAGCACAAAACAAGAGACTGACAAGAAGCTGAAATGCATTCGCACCGATAATGGGGAGAGTACATGGGTGCATTTAGACATGACTGCAAAAGTGATGGAATCCGGCATGAACGATCTGTTCCAAAGACTCCTCAGCACAACTGAGTAGCAGAGAGGATGAACAGAACTATTGTTGAAAGAATCAGAACAATGTTATCTCATGCCAAGCTTCCTAAGAGTTTCTGGGGTGAAGCTCTGATGACTGGTTGATGTGATCAACCTTTCTCCCTCAGCTCCATTGAATGGTGACGCGCCGAACAAGTTTTGGACTGCCAAGGACGTCTCATACAAGCATTTGAAAGTATTTGGCTGCAAAGCGTTTGTCCATATTCCCAAAGATGAAAGATCGAAGCTTGACAACAAGTCAAAGACGTGCATATTTTTGGAATATAGAAATGAAGAGTTCGGGTACAGACTATGGGATCTTGTCAAAAAAAAAAGATTATCAGAAGCAGAGATGTTATCTTTGTTGAAGACGAAAACATCGAAGATAATCAGAATACCAAGAAGCCTAGTCAACCCAAAGAATATCTAATAGAGTTGGATCCCACCGGAGACGCCGGTGATGCAGCAAATAATCTGATGATCAATGATCTAGCTGATGTCGCAACTGATGATGAGGAAGAGGCAGAGACCCCACAGAGAAGAGCGGTTGAGTCTGAAGTTAGAAAATCAACCAAGGAACGCAAAAGCTCAAGGAGATACCCTCCACACGAGTACGTGACTCTCACAGATGGAGGAGAACCAGAGTCTTATGAAGAAGCTCTAACGCACAGCCACACGAGGGAGTGGTTGGAAGCCATGCAAGACGAAATGAAATCCTTGCATGAGAACCAGACGTATGATCTGGTGGAGTTACCGAAAGGTAAAAGGGCACTCAAGAATAAATGGGTGTACAGACTGAAGATCGAGGAAAATAGCTCACAACCCAGATACAAAGCAAGGTTGGTCGTGAAAGGTTTCAGTCAAAAAAATGGAGTTGACTTTGAAGAAATTTTCTCGCCCGTGGTGAAGATGGAATCTATCCGGGTGGTTCTTGGCTTGGCTACAAGTTTAAAGCTAGAGATCGAACAACTTGATGTGAAGACGGCTTTCCTTCATAGCGACCTTAAAGAGGAAATTTACATGGAGCAGCCAGAAGGGTTCAAAGTCAAAGACAAAGGAGATCTAGTCTACAAATTGAAAAAGAGTTTGTATAGACTAAAACAGGTGCCACAACAATGGTACAAAAAGTTCGAGTCCTTCATGAGTGAGCAAAGATATTGGAGGAATACTTCAGACCATTGTGTATTTGTGAAGAATTTCTCAGGTGGTGGATTCATCATACTACTCTTGTATGTTGATCGTAGGACAAGATGGTGACAAGATTAGTAAATTGAAGAAAGAGCTCAGTATGTCTTTCTCTATGAAGGACTTGGGACTGACAAAGTAGATTCTCGGTATGAGAATTACTCATGACATAGAGAACAAGAAGTTGGGGTTATCCCAAGAAAAATATATCGAGAAAGTGCTGGAGCGATTTCACATGGAGTGCGAAACCAGTTGTTACTCCACTAGCTAGTCACTTTAAGCTCAACTTAAAGTAGAGTCCTACAAGTGAGAAAGAAGAGAAATATATGGCAGATGTGCCATATGCTTCAGTAGTCGGAAGCCTGATGTACGCAATGGTGTGTACAAGATCAGATATAGTACACGCAGTTGGTGTTGTTTGCAGGTTTCTGTCTAATCCTGGCAAAGAGCATTGGACTGCTGTGAAGTGGATTCTCAAATATCTCAAGGGTACTTCCAAAATGAGCTTATGTTTTGGAAGTGGTCAACATGAACTGATTGGCTATACAAATGCAGATTTGGCTGGCGATGTTGACTCGAGAAAGTCTACATCAGGATACCTAATTACTTTTTCAGGGGGAGTTGTCTCATCGAAATCAAAGCTACAAAAATGTGTTGCCTTGTCAACTACAGAAGCAGAGTTCATAGCAGCTACGGAAGCCTGCAAAGAAGTTTTGTGGATGAAGAGATTCCTGCAAGAATTGGGTCATAAGCAACAGAGGTATGTCCTGCACTGTGAAAGTCAAAGTGCAATTCATCTGAGCAAGAATTTGAGTTTTCACTCGAAGTCGAAGCATATTGAGTTAAGGTATCACTAGATACGTGATGTGCTGGAAGCAAAGTGGTGTAGTGGAAGCGTTGATAAAACCTTGCGTCGTTGATTCTACGAATACCGACAGAAGGAGTCGTCTCTCAGAACAATGGCTGGAAGCAGCAATTGATTGGAAGGAAAAGAAGTGCTTAGAAAGCTTTAATTATCATTCAACTCCTTCTCTCATTACAAGCTACACTATTTATACACAACATAGAAGATCAGAAACAAGATATGGTTTAACTAACAAAAAGGAATAAAATCCCAACTTTCCCAAAAGATAACAACTCAACAACTTAACATATTGACTATAGATGCACTGCATCAGGTCGCCGGGGGTGAGAGGAGATTCGCCTCTGAATCTGCGGGCGGTGCATCATCAACAAACGGACTGAGATGTTTCACATTAAAGACATTCGCAGTTTTGATATGTGAAGGCAACTGTAGACGATATGCGTTTGGATTAATTCGTTCGAGTACCGTGATAGGACCGATTTTCCGTGACCGTAACTTGTTATACTCCCGTTGAGGAAGACGATCCTTAGTGAGAACAACCCAAACCAAGTCGCCAGGCTCAAAAAGAAGCTCACGTCGGTGTTTATCCACTGCAGTTTTGTACTTCATTGCCGAGCGTTCCAAGTTGACAATGGCCTTAGAATGAACCTCCTGTAGGGACGAAACAAAGTCAAGCGCGGTACCATGCATTCGTGTATTGTCAGGTAGTGTAGACAGGTCCAATGGTCCACGTGGAATGATGCCATAAACAACCTGGAACGGACAGAAACCCAAGCTGCGGTTATTGGCATGATTGTGCGCGAACTCGGCCTATGGGAGCTTCTTTTCCCAGGACTTGATATTCTCTTGCATCGCTAGTAAGGTCTGCCTCAGCTCGACCCAATCATTCACTGGTTCGTAATCAAGTTGACGTCGCGGCGGCATGCTGAAAACAGGAATTTCGTCTCTGATACCAAACTGGTGTAGCGGAAGCGTTGATAAAACCTTGCGTCGTTGATTCTACGAATACCGACAGAAGGAGTCGTCTCTTAGAACAATGGCTGGAAGCAGCAATTGATTGAAAGGAAAAGAAGTGCTTAGAAAGCTTTAATTATCATTCAACTCCTTCTCTCATTACAAGCTACGCTATTTATACACAACATAGAAGATCAGAAACAAGATCTGGTTTAACTAACAAAAAGGAATAAAATCCCAACTTTCCCAAAAGATAACAACTCAACAACTTAACATATTGACTATAGATGCGCTGCATCACAAAGCAAATGCACTTGGAGAAGATTCACATAGATGATAATAGTTCAGATATGATGACCAAATCTTCACCAAAAGACAAGTTTGAGTTCTGCAGAAGCGCGTCAGGAATGACACTTCCCTCCATCTAAGTCGGGAGGGGGAGATTGATGGGTCTATCCCTCCTTGATGGAGGTGAATTACCATGTGTGAATAACACATAAGAAAAGCAAGTTGAACTATTGCTTTGGAGACTCATCAATTGGAAGACATTATAGCTAGAGGTAGAGCTATAGGACCGGAGGTGCTCTTTGTTGAAATGAAGAGAAGCAACCCCATAATTATAGGGTGGGTGTGTAGCAATGTTTGAAGATGGTGAAGACATGCATTGATGGGCATGCCAACATTGATCCTCAAATTATGGAGAAGCAAGACTTTGGTTTTCATGCATGCACACTACGTATGTAGAGCTTTGATCAATTGCCTATATATATGGCATGGAAGATTAATCAAAATGCAAGCCGGAGGATTTCCATCAATTGTGAGGAGAAATAGCTAGAGAGAGCTATCATAATTGGTGAGATAGAGAGAGAGCCTCACTTAGAGAATTTGAGAGAAGTCTCAAATTAAGTGAGAAGAAAATTCATTTTGAGAGAGAGATGTGTGTGCCACTTAGTGAAGATTAGTCGCCAAGTGAGATTGTAATCCAATTATTTTTAAATAGTGGAAGAAAGAAGTATCCGGCTCCGAGGACGTAAGCATTTGCCGAACCTCGTTAAACACTGTGTCTTTTGTCTATTTGTTGCTATTTTCACAAATCACACGAGTGTGAGAAAAGTTAGATTCTGAAATAATTAATTTATCCATCGGCCCTGTATTAAGGCGGGCATTCTTTCCCAACACTGCAGTCTGCAGATACAAAACAATGAAACAATATTATAGGCGGTCATCTAAATATGCAGAAAATGAGGTTAAAATAACAACCGTTCTAACAAAGTTTCAGCAACACAGTGCATTTTGGCAGTAGGTTGTATTGGGTGTACTTTTTTGTATATCTTTTGTTCATCGAAAAAGGAATGTATGAACTTCTAAACTGTAAATATAGTCATGAGTAATGAGTTACATGTATAGTTTATGTAGTTCTGCAGTACAATTAGTTTGGAGAAAAATAAATCTGATTGTTTACATGACCTATGATAAAGCATACCTCATCTTGATGTCAATGTGCGACAGATATCGCGGTGGGGACTGACTTTCAGACAGAGTGGCTCCAGCGAAACTTTCCCTGCTTGTGTGAGCACATTAGCATTGTTATGCAACTCAGTTTCCTTGGCATATTAGTACTACATAATGTGCGAAAAATCATGGGCAAGATCTGCAAACAAAGAATGAAGTTTCCAGACAATGGCACAGAGAAGCATGGCACCGGCGTTGTTATACAATTTGGCACCATTTACAAGACCAGCATAGCTTGTTGCCTTTTACTGATGGTAACTCATTCCATAGTGCTGCTGCTGTTACTGAATGGAAGTGTAACTTACTGTAACCATAAAGTCCGTGCATTTTCATCTGAGGGTATGCAAGCAGTATCATGGGCAATATCATCAGTTGCATTGTACCGGATCATGAACACCAAGTCCAACAAGTTCCCTTGGCTATTAAGAGCATGGTGGTTTTGCAGCTTCATCTTGTCCATCATCTCTGTGGCTGTTGATACACATTACCAACTCACATACCACAGTCAGCTGCGGTTACAAGATTATGCCGACTTCCTAAGTGTCCTCGCATCCACCTGCCTATTTGCTATTTCAGTACATGGGAAGACAGGACTAACATTCACCGTTCCAAATGGCATCACCGAGCCACTTCTCAATGGAAAAGGTCTTAAATATTCAGAAGAACGACGGGATTCTCCATATGGAAGAGCTTATCTTCTCCAACTCATCACATTCTCTTGGCTCAACCCCTTGTTTGTCGTTGGAGTCAAGAAACCTCTAGAGCCGGAAGAGATCCCAGATGTTGATATCAAAGATTCAGCTGAATATCTGTCTCTCTCTTTTGATGAGAGACTACAACATGTTAAAGAGAGAGATGCAACCACAAACCCTGATATCTACAAGACCATATACTTATTTATCAGGAAGAAAGCATCCATCAATGCAATTTTTGCTGTAATATATGCTGTTGCATCATATGTTGGCCCCTATCTGATCGATGACTTCGTAAATTTCCTGACTCACAAGAAAACTCGAAGCTTAGGAAGTGGCTACGTTCTTGCACTTGCGTTTCTAGTAGCTAAGATGGTTGAAACAATAGCTCAGAGGCAATGGATTTTTGGGGCTCGACAGCTAGGGCTTCGACTCAGAGCTGCTCTAATATCTCAAATTTTCAAGAAAGGTCTACGTCTATCAAGCCTAGCCCGCCAAAGCCACACTAGTGGAGAGGTCATCAATTATATGAGTGTAGACATCCAAAGAATCACGGACTTAATCTGGTTCTTGAATATTATATGGATGCTACCAATTCAGATTTCCTTGGCAATCTACATTCTGCACACTAATCTAGGCATGGGTTCCTTTGCTGCATTGGCAGCAACTTTAGCAGTCCTGCTTTGCAACATTCCCATGACTAGTCTCCAGAAAAGGTACCAGACTAGAATCATGGAGGCCAAGGACAACAGGATGAAAGCTACTTCAGAAATTCTTCGAAGCATGAAGACAATCAAACTTCAGGCATGGGATGGTCAGTTCCTTCAAAAGTTGGAGAGTTTGAGGAAAATAGAGTACGACTGGCTATGGAAGTCACTAAGACTGTCAGCAGTTGGTGCATTCGTGTTTTGGGGATCACCCACATTCATCTCTGTGGTGACTTTCTGGGCATGTATGCTGATGGGTATAGACCTCACAGCAGGGAGAGTTTTATCAGCATTGGCCACCTTTCGAATGTTACAAGAGCCTATTTTTAACCTACCTGACCTACTCTCTGCGATTGCACAGGGAAAAGTTTCAGCAGACAGAATAGCTGCCTATCTCATGGAAGATGAGATTCAGCAGGGTGCCATTGAGCACTTTCCTAAAGATCAAATGGAAAACTCCATTGAAATAGAAAATGGAAAGTTTGGGTGGAATGTTGAGTCTAGCAGTGCTACACTTCATGGGATTGACCTAAAAGTTAAGAGGGGTATGAAAGTGGCAATATGCGGGACAGTAGGCTCGGGGAAGTCTAGCCTCGTCTCAAGCATTCTTGGAGAAATTCAAAAGTTTTCAGGGACAGTAAAGATCAGCGGTACAAAGGCTTACGTTTCTCAATCTCCGTGGATTCTTACAGGAAACATTAGGGAGAATATTCTGTTTGGAAATGCATATCACAAGGACAAGTATGATAGAACTGTTAAAGCATGTGCATTGGAAAAGGACTTTGAGTTGTTCTCAAGTGGGGATCTAACAGAAATTGGAGAAAGAGGAATAAATATGAGTGGAGGACAGAAACAAAGGATACAAATTGCTCGTGCAGTGTACCAGGATGCCGATATATATTTACTGGATGATCCTTTTAGTGCTGTTGATGCTCACACAGGCACCCAACTTTTTGAGGTTTGCCTTCCTGGACGTCCTGTGATCATGAACAAAACAGTATGACTTTATGAGGATTGTTTGTTAAAGCAATGAAAAAATTCAAATTGACTATATTACTTATACCTTGCAGGATTGCCTGATGGGAATTCTGAGAGAAAAGACTACACTTTACATCACCCACCAAGTTGAGTTTCTCCCAGCAGCAGACCTAATTCTGGTATGAAAGTGACAAATAAACTTCCTTTGCAGTTCCTAACAGTCAGTTTGCATCTTTATGAAAACTATGTGATAGTACGTGTTTTGAATTGGTGTTAAAAGAGTTTTCTTAACTTTATGCATACATGCTTCATGATCAAGTCAACTTATGATTTGCAAACTTTAACAATGTAGCACACCAAAACTAACATGGGTTTTGTAACACAGGTGATGCAAGAGGGAAAGATCGCACAAGCTGGAACCTTTGAAGAGCTTCTGAAACAAAATATAGGCTTCGAAGTTTTGGTTGGTGCTCATAGCCGAGCTCTAGAGTCAATCATCACAGTTGAAAACAGTAGCCGAAGTACTAATGATCCAACACCAGACAGTGAACCCAGTGCAGAGTCCATTTCACATGTTCAACGACAGGAGTCGGAGCAAAATCTCCCAATAGAAATTACTGAAAAAGAAGGAAAGTTAGTTCAAGATGAAGAGAGAGAGAAGGGAAGCATTGGAAAAGAAGTTTACTGGTCGTATTTGACCACGGTGAGAGGTGGTGTGCTGATTCCTATCATACTTTTGGCACAATCATCATTCCAAGTACTGCAGGTAGCTAGCAACTATTGGATGGCATGGGCTTCACCTCCTACTATTGAGACAGAGCCTAAAATGGGGATTCGGTTCATATTACTGGTTTATATACTACTTGCTGTTGGAAGTTCACTTTGTGTGCTGCTGCGTGCATCACTAGTAGCAGTAGCAGGACTTTCGACAGCACAAAAGCTTTTCACAACTATGCTACATAGTATACTACGAGCGCCAATGGCATTTTTTGATTCAACCCCAACTGGAAGAATTTTAAACAGGGTAAGCTATAGTTTTGACATAATGTATGATATGCAGCTTGTATAACCCTCTAGGAGAACCACTACCACTCTACGGAATGACACTAATCATCTAGGGTACAGAGATTACCTGTACTTCAAACAAAACAAAAAAGTTGACTGAAAGTTTTTAATATGCAGGCATCTACGGATCAAAGTGTGTTAGATTTGGAAATGGCAAACAGATTAGGTTGGTGTGCTTTCTCAATAATACAAATATTAGGGACCATTGCTGTGATGTCGCAAGTAGCATGGGAAGTGTTCGTCATATTTATTCCTGTAACTGCAGTCTGCATATGGTATCAGGTAAGGACATTTTTGTCATGTTTTATGCAAATGAGATTTATGCTTTTAATCTTGGAAAAATTACAATCATGCTTTATAATCATAAGGGATTAAGAATAAATTAGTCTTCAAGATAAAGTAATCATTTAAGTTTTCTTATGATATATATAAACCCACCAGGCAATGATATCAGAAATTAAACTAGTTTAAAAAGCTACCAAAAAGCAGGATATGAATGGAAACCAATTTACTAGGTTGTCTAGCATTACTGTGAGTTTATCTACCTATCTCACTCCGTATGATCGTCTCACCACGGATATTGACTAAACCACATTGACGATTACTACAGCAATATTACATACCGACAGCAAGAGAACTGGCTCGGTTGTCAGGCATAGAAAGAGCTCCGATTCTGCACCATTTTGCAGAGTCTCTAGCAGGCGCAGCAACGATCCGTGCTTTTGATCAGGAGAACCGCTTCAGTGATGCAAATCTCTTACTTATTGACAATCACTCAAGGCCATGGTTTCATAATGTCTCAGCAATGGAGTGGCTATCTTACAGATTAAATCTGCTATCCAACTTTGTGTTTGCCTTCTCATTGGTTCTATTGGTGACCCTCCCTGAAGGTGTTATAAATCCAAGTGAGTATTCATATCAGTCACACAAACTAACCACCATCATGATTTCTCATCAAAAAAAAAACCACCATCATGATTTTGAAGGTAAAATCAGTATACTTAAGGTTCTTCCGGACGATGGAGAATCAAAAGCTTGTAGGAAAGATTATGCAGACATCTCCCTATTTCTGTGATCGTATGCTGTGCAGAAAATGATGACTCATATAGTGTTCTAACTTTTTCATTTAATAGAACCGAGTTTCTTTTGGAGAACATTCTACAGAATTATAACAGAACACATAAGAACTGATATTATTTGTTCCATACAAACAGGTATTGCAGGGTTGGCGGTAACATATGGAATAAACTTAAATGTTTTGCAAGCTTCTATAATATGGAACATATGCAATGCAGAAAATAAAATGATCTCAGTTGAAAGAGTTCTGCAATACTCAAATCTAACAAGTGAAGCACCTCTTGTGATTGAAGATAGCAAGCCGCCAACCAACTGGCCGGAAGTTGGAACCATTAGTTTCAGGAATCTACAGGTAAGTGCATTGGAAATTAAGTCATAGGAAATTCAATTCTAAATTACTATACTATTTAAATGTTGAACATTTTTGACTCTTACATGCATACAGGAAGTACCAAAATAACATATCATACAACTTCCTCATATTCATATAGTGTCTTAGACTCATCATACATGGATTTGATTGCCTTGCAGATTCGTTACGCTGAACATCTCCCATCTGTGTTGAAAAACATCAACTGCACATTTCCTGGACAGAGAAAAGTTGGTGTTGTAGGGAGGACGGGAAGTGGGAAGTCAACCCTCATACAGGCCCTTTTCAGGATAGTTGAACCTAGGGAAGGAAGTATCATAATTGACAATGTGGACATTTGCAAAATCGGCCTTCACGATTTGAGATCAAGGCTTAGCATAATTCCACAGGACCCTACAATGTTTGAAGGAACGGTTAGAGGAAACCTCGACCCTCTAGAGCAATACTCTGACAATGAAATTTGGGAGGTAGATAATTCTCCAAGCTACAAATGATCAGTTATATATGTGAAGTAAATAAAATTATATTGAAAGTTGTAACTTAAATTCAAAATTTCCAGGCTCTAGACAAGTGTCAGCTTGGCGATCTAGTTCGTGCAAAAGAAGAGAAGCTGGAAGCCTCAGGTCAGATGTGAACTGTTATATCAAATTAAACAATCTCTAGACAATACCTTCTTAGTCCTAACGTGTATCAGTTTGACAGTGGTCGAAAATGGAGAAAATTGGAGTGCGGGTCAAAGGCAGTTAGTTTGCCTTGGTAGAGCATTACTCAAGAAAAGTAGAATTCTGGTATTGGATGAAGCAACAGCATCAGTTGATTCTGCAACTGATGGGGTGATACAGAAGATCATTAGCCAAGAATTCAAAGACCGAACAGTAATCACAATAGCTCACAGAATCCACACAGTAATAGACAGTGATCTCGTTTTGGTCCTTAGCGATGGTAAGTCTGAACACACACACACCAAAAGACACATACAAATGCTACACATACACTATTAACATTGCAGACCATGCACACGCACTAGACTACTGAAAGAGAACTTACGCAACTAAATTGGTGCAAACATGCAGGAAGGGTCGCTGAATACGACACACCAGCCAAGCTACTAGAGAGAGAAGAGTCATTATTCTCCAAACTCATAAAAGAATACTCGATGAGATCCCAGAGCTTCAACAGCTTAGCAAATCTACATAACTAAAAATCTTCCGGAATTTAACTAATTTAATGATTCCTCAGCAGAGTCTCCATGAATCGATATCATAATTTTAAAGATTCTGTTGATAGGGAAACCAAATCAAGCAGTAGCTGTTATAGTTATTTCTAGAAGTGTTCAGTATTGAATTAATAAAAGAGTGCCAAGAATTAGTAAGCTTGAAAATTGTCTACATCAAAATGTGGAGAGACCGATTATTTGGAAACCAAAAAGGTTGCATGTAGAATTGACTGTATAATCATTGAAGCATGACTATGATGAATCGATTACTTACATGTATGGAATACTTTTGGACATGGAAGCATAAGATAGCATCATGTCTGACTCATCTTCGATTTCATGGGTGTAGGTGATTGATGAACCTGGTAGAAAAGTTCAGGATGATCTTGATTACCAATTACCTTAACCTGTTGACAATGGCAATGACTTTGATAAAAGACTCCATGTCCTCAGTTAAATGAATTTCAGTCTTGCAACAGGAAGAGAAACATCAGACAGGGAAGAAACAAGCTTACAAGAATAACATAAGCTAGATAGTGCATCCTCTACCTTGACAGCCGAAGTTTGTCAATATTCTCTTCACTCTCACAAGCCTTCCGCTCCCTGAAAAGGTTGATCCATGAAGCAAACAACATTCTTAAAGAAATGGCGAAACGTTCAGTAAACGAAAGTGAAATCAAATCATCATGTCAGAGATTAATGATGGTAAAACACTTGTCAGGTTCTACATTAATAAGACAAAGGCTTTGTTCTTGTCCAATGTCCTCTACATTTAGGGTCAGATCAGAAAGCAATGTGGATTCTATCTATCACAGTTAAACTTTGATACAAAACAACATAAAAGTTGAGACACATTTACCTGATACATAATTGCAACAGTTGTTCTTGTCTAACCTGGAAATACTTGACAATTTGCGAATCAAACTTGTTGCGGTGTCTTCTTGGTTTCTGCCACTCTCTCCCTTCTGAAAAGCATAGACAGGCCAAGTCCAAGTCTAGTGGAGGGTATTTTGGGGCAAATACATATGTGAAGGGTCTCTTAGTCTACTCTCTACCTTTAAAAGCCAAAGCTCGCACAAAAGCCTCAGCTTCACTCATGGCAGTCGGAATCCTTAGCTCCATAACCGCCGTCCGATTGGAAGCCACAAGTTTCAACGGTCCTCCACAGCCCTGACTCTCCTTCTCTTCTTTTGGGTCGTCCGCACCGAGGTAAGTAGTACCTCCTTCGCTCCAAGATTTCATCTTTTCCATTTCAAGCACTTGGGTTGTTCATGTCTCGTGGAGATTTTGGCTAAATGTGTCAGTTTTTCCAAAAGTGAAACATGAAAGGATAGATTTTTAGGAATCAATTGGAATTAGTTACAGAAAGTCTTACTACTTGTGTAGTTTTAGTACTACCATAGAGAAAATACTACTCTGAAAGTCTCTTTTTGACAGGTTGCCTCAAGTTTTAGTACTTGTGATTAGTTTGGTAGCGAGTTCGTATAGGACTACGGCAAATGTTTTAGCCGGTAGAGATGGGAAAGTTGTTAATGTGTTTAGGATGCTGTGTAATCTTTCTGAGAGGAAATTGGTAGAGCCAAATGTCGTTGGTAGAAATATTTTGGGCTTCCAATTGATGGTAATCATAAGGCTCCCTTGTTCTGGAATCATGTAAAAGGAAGTTAGTTTTTAAGAAACTTGGGGCTTCCATTGAGTGGCACTTGTAAAGGCTGCCTCGTCGTGGAATCCTGTGCTGGAGTGAAATGCTATTGGTAGGATCCTTACAGTTCTAGTGCTAGAGAGAATACTGAGGAAAAGGTTTCAGAGATAGTAAGATTAAGTAGTCTAATGATAAAGAGTGCAATGTAATTCGTTGGTTCACACAATTGCTGACAGTCTGTTCAGAGGGAAAATGCCAAAGTTACTCATCAACAATCATAGTGATGCTAACAACGAAGTGATGAGTGAAGCCCAAAACTAACGAAAGAGTTGATGGTTTCCCCTTATGTGGGTACAACTAATGTCATTGTGATTATCCTCATAGTAAATTGTACTGTTTATGATATCTGTTGCTTTGTTGATGTGTTATAGTCCCTCTATTATTTTCATTTTCTATGTTGAAGTTCTGAGCATGTCATTAGTATTTGTGGTGCATTTACTGTAATATTATTATCAGTTGTATTACAAAACTGTTGCTTTATAGACTAAGTGTTTCAGGATTGATTTTCTTTGTCAAAGCTTAAAACAATCTGTTACCTTTTTAAATTGAATTAAATGTATCTTGTATATTAAAATATTCTACTAGGACAAAATTTAAACCATTGTTAAAAATGAATGAAAATATCTGATACAATTTCCTATATGCCATGGCTAATTTTGTACTGCTTTTCTGTTTTTCAGTCAAATGTTCATAGAGAAGTAAGAAAGAACCCAGATCCTCCTTGTGATGTCTGCACAGGGAGTGGAAGGACCAAATGCAACTTCTGTTGTGGAAAAGGTATCTATTACTCTTCGTTTTCTCTTAAGCAGAAAATCCTTGTTCTATGTTCCGCTATTCTCATTTTTCACCTCTTGAATCGACTTTCTCGTGCCAAAAACATGCTGATTCTCTTGTCCAGTGTTTTTCTTTTCTTTTATGTGGGTAGGAAGCTCCAAAGCTTCCTAAACAAAAGAAGGTGGATGTTTTAAAATTGATGTTTCATCAGAATGACAGTCTAAGGTAGACTTTGAGAACCTGCAGTCGTCATAAATTGTGGAACTGTGAAAAGCAAGAACTTTTTAGTTCATTTCCATGAATACTTTGAGCATTTAAAATTTCAAGACAGCTGGAGGTTTTACTGTCATGAAGATATCAATCAATTGTAGAATTCAATGTCTTTGAAAAAAAAATTATAAAAACTTAATTACATCAAATCTATGAGGGTATAACAAGTTTCACAACCTAAGTTCAGCTGGAATGTGAGTTCAGGAAAATATTCTTATAAAATGAATTTCTGTACTATCACCTACTCACTGAGGGTGGTCAGGTCAGTTGCTGAACACAGAGAAATATGTTGGTGATTTGTCTAGATAGGATTGCTAATTCCCACCAGCCTTTTTTTTTTATCCTGGTTTATACTTGAATTTAAGACTCACTTTTAACTGATTTTTGCTTTAAGGGTACTCATTTCTCAACATAAAACCTTAAAAGTAAACAATAACTCGTGTTAGTTTGTAATGTCTATTGAGTTCACTCCTACACCTGTTCTCTCATCAACTTCGTTTATTTTAGTTTATTTGAATCTTTCTTCAGTTTTCTATATCTGATTTCTTATCTTCTAATAGGGAGGATAAACTCTGTTGACTTGTAAATGCTCCTGAAAGGAAAGTGGCCAAAATGGTGAGGTATCATCAATTATGTATGTTTTAATAGGGTACTTAATCAATTATACTTGAGAGGAATTGGACTGTTTAGCCACTCTACAGTTTTGAATGATCCTGACGATCTCTGTCTGTTTCATGGATTATCATTGCAAAAGAACAAGAAAATAGCATTTGACCATATGTCTAGAGCCATACGATGAATATTGTTTTATTGATTATTTAGTTAAATAGTAAAATCATTTCCGGTTTTGTTGGTTCTTTAAAATGACATTTCTTGAATAGAAACCTCAACCTAGCAAACAAGTGGCCCAACAATGTGAATTTCTCAAGTTATATCTTCTTAATAAGGGTATGTATGTCACTGTCACACATGGAATACCCAGTTCTCAGTGCACTAACATTAACTGACCTTAATAACCCATGCAGGTGCAAGACTTGTGGTGGAAGTGGTCTCAGTTACTGCCAGTGTTGCCTTGGAACCGATGAGTACAGGTATATAATGGGTTTTCAATTCATGAAGATGGATTCGGCTCATAACGACGATAAGTTGAATGGGGTTGGAAGTAATCAAAAAAGCCGCACTGCTACCGATCTATATGGAGATTAATTGACCTAGAAAATGTCCTAAAATTTGTAAATGTAGCAGGACGTCTGGAGTCTCATAGAAGTCATAGAGCAGTTGGTTAAGATCAAGATAATATGTTGTAGACTCAGAACTTCTGTAACATAATATCAAGCACTCTTTTATATCTATGGTTTCTACATGTGTCTAGATGGAGAATTGATAAGGTTTAATATCTATGCAAATTCCGAGCCTGCATCCTCAGGGGTGTGAGACTGATTGTCCTCGATGATTCTGAACATGCTTGATTTACCGTTGCATTTTTCTTATCTGCAACTCTTTGAATCATTAGATTAGGGTGACTATGAAGTATGAACTTATTTTGCCACTGGTCTTTTTTGTTTCTCTGGGAACTTCTCACGAATTTACTTGACGGTTTTATTCATTGTATATATCATTCTGCGATGTATATAGAATGTAATGATAATTCAACATCATATGTAGAGGTACTGTTATTCATTGCAGTTCGATACGTGCTTGTATATTGTACCTTGACTATACATAAAACATTACTACATTGCTCAGGAATTAACAGGGTAGCTTGCCATCATAGCAATGCCGCAAGTACCTTTCTTATCATCCGTATCACGTAGCAGTCTTATGTAACCATCTTCACCCCAGTTAGGTCCCCAAGAGTTTTTCACAATCCAGTACTTTTTACCATCTTCTTCTCCATATCCGACAGCTGTGACTCCATGGTTGAGACTCTTACCACATAGGCCACTGAAGACACCAGAAGAGTATAGTTGCATAGCAAAACCACCAGCGTCGATTGCAACTGAGACAGGCTGATGAGCCACTGCAGCTTGTAGGCTCTTCTCATCATTAGTGGGTACTGTTTCGTATCCGGATATTTTCACAGCATATTTTTTCTGTTTAGCCTTGTCACATCTGTCGTCGGATCCTGTGTAGGGGTACTCTTTTCTGGTGGTGAGTCCATGCTCCATTATGTATTCAAATGCCTCTTCCATGAATCCACCATTGCAGCCTTGGTTCCCATTGTAGACATCACAGTCGACGAGCTGTTGTTCCGAGAGTGACAACAGTTTGCCAGTTTTGATCTCGTGAATGCCTTCCACTGCTGCCACTGCCGAAAATGCCCAACAACTACCTGTATACATAATGATGCATGTTATCCACAATGCCTGGTGATGATCATAATTTGCAAACTAAATGTTGCTGTACTATCAAGTCCTAGAGCCAAAACAACAAAAAGATAAAGAGTTATTAGCAGACATGCAGACATAATTTTTGGTTATATATATACCACATCGTCCTTGATCCCTGACTGGAGTTACACTGCCATTCTTTCTCCAATCCACCACAGTTGGCAAGTCCTTCATCCCATCATACATGAACTTTGTCTTTGGATTTCTTCCAGCTTGGAAACCCAAGTGGCCGAACCTAAACTCTGAGTTTGTCGAGTCTGCAAATTTGTTGTCGGTGAGTTTATATGATAGGTTTTGAGAGTTTATGAAATCAACAAGCTCAATGTTGGACTGGTAAATCCCAAAACGGTACTCCCACTCATCTCTATTCCTGTATCGTCGGCCATAGCGTGTAAGCCATGTTTCGTACCTCTCCTTCATGGCTTCTAGCTTATAACCTTTCAGCTTCTGCTTCTCAGTACATGCTGCAGATAATGATATACAGAGCACACAGACTATAAAGAACATCAAGCAAGCACATCTTAGAATCATAGTTGTCTCCATTGTTGGAATGAAGCTGGAGAATGATACATCATGCCTGTGTAATCTCAAGTGTAATATAGCAATCGAGTTTGTATTCTCTAAGTAAACATTTCATTGGTCACGTTTTAGGTGCTTGATGATTTGTTAAGCCAAACCTTTACATAGTATTTGTAATGATCACTCAACTTCACTTCTGCATGTGAAGTCTCGTATTAGAAATAAACAGAATAAGGTTAGCCATTTAACTTGACTACTATACCCAGTTCCTCAGCTATCCCTACATTTGAGTAACTTGACATACATGCAATAGATGCAATGGCGTATCCGCTGTGGATGATCTGCACAATGTAATGAAAGAATGTAGTTGCAGTATGGGACTCTGACACACTGTAATGAGATTAGGTTGAGAAAAAAACACAGCTGATGAATGCAATAGAGAAGCGGCACAGTAATTTAAGCAGTGAAACAATAATTGACATACGGTAAAACATCGATAAATTAATAACCGAAACTCGAGACTGACAAAATTTATTAATTTAGCGAGGTTATTAATTAATCGAGTATTAAATTAATACTCAAATCCCCAAGTTAAGACTGAAAAAAAATATTATTTTAACAAAATTATTAATCAATCGAGTATTAAATTATCGAAGTTTTACTTTACATGTATATCACATGATACGTTAATTAACACGTAGAACCAAATCTGTCTCCCTCCCCCAAGTCTCCATAACTTCTTCCATGGAGATTACATGGTTCCAACCTCTAGCTGTTGTGTTCTCAGCCATACTGTCAGCATATGCCCAAGAACCTTTAACATTCCTGGCATCAAGTACAAGTCACAGCTTGGCATATCCAAAGGAACTTGAAGAATTCAGGCACGTAGATGATAAGCATACCTAAAACCTATAAGGAAACTTTTCATCGTCTTGTTTTACTTTTGAAAACTGGACAGAAGGATATGCAACTGTCAAACACATCCAAGCCTTCAAAACTCACATCATTGGGCAAGACAATTTCAGAAATCTCACAATAATACAACAGGGATTCCTAATACAATAATCATATTAAAAGATTGAAGTCTGCAACTAGTATAACCTGCTGATAACTTTCTCTCCTTGTAGCTTGGCCAGCACTGGAGCTACCTCCCTCTTGTACAGTTATGTTACATGCCTCAGATATTTGCTGAAGGAATTAAAACTAAGCAATGAGTGACTAAAACTGCAAAGTAGAATGTTTTAGTCTCAAGTCTCAAGTCTCAAGTCTCAAGTGTAACTGCACCTCCTTTCTTGTTACGGCCATACTGGTTGCATATGCTGCATGTACCATCTCACTTCATTTCTTTTAAAAAAAAAAACTATTTTTATCTAAAATAGTAGCAACAGACATTTCAGATGAACCTCTACAGCTGCTTCCTGCTTCTAATATTAGTTTTCTGTAGCACAAAACCAACGTAGTAATACAGTTCATAACTATTTCGGAATCTTGTTTCTGTTACTATAAAAAATGAATGACAATACAGAGCAAAATAGAGTCAACCTGAAATACAAACAACTTATGGGAGTACAATTTTAACTGAGTCACTTGACCTATGGCTAGAGTGTCTCAAGAATATCTCTTCAGAATAGATATTTGAAAAGAGGTCCTCATCCCTCTCAGAACCATGCGAGGAATTCTTTTTTATAAATTTTCCTTCTTAATATGAGACAGTAAGTAGAACAATTGGTTTTTTATACATCCAACATGTACATTACATTCCGTAAATAGTTCAGATAAATCAATAAAATGAACCAAATGTTTAGGATACAATGTGGCCAGTTTTTTTTTTTGATAAGTGTGGCCAGTTTTTCTTTCCATAGCTAAATTTCAGCCACTTTTAACATAAAACTACTGAGGCTATTTTGTTTTAAACTGAAGTAAACTAATTGTCTGTGTTATTGTGTTATCCTTTTTTGTTCATAAACCAAACATCTCAACAGTAATTGATAGTGAACCAAAGCAGTAACAAAAACAAAAAGATAAATCCAAGGTAATACAACTGCTAATATATGCTCAGTAGTATCGGCAAGAATGTGAAAACTTTCACCGGCATTAAAATGCAGCAAAAAGTATGGCATTATTTCAAAGTAATTGAAAAGGTATCATCATAAAGTGAGGTGTATAGAAGCACACTGGAAAGAAAAGGGTCAGTAAGGACAATTTGGATCCCCACACTACTGGTCTACTACATCTTAGTACTGTTAATAAAGGAACTCAAAACAAGAAAGCAGCACTAAATCCCGATTCAAAGAATATCTGACAGCTTTTGTAAATTTATGATCCTCATAGACCAAAGATTGTTGATTGACTGGGATCCGAAGCCAAATTGAATTTGACGACAGTTATAGAGTTATAGGGAAAAAATTCCATTAGATAGAGACCCATTTAGTTTACAACCTTGTTCAGCTATATTAAAAGTGATTTTTCTTGTCAAAATCATTATATAGCCAAAGCCTGAGAAGCTGAATTTTACCAGAAATCACCAGACATTTAACAAGCTGCTGAGGAGCAGAACATATGAACCATTGGCACCAAAACTATGCCACAGCACATCCCACTGAAAATTAGCCCCCTTCTATGCAAAGATCAATGGACTGAAGAAAGAAACAGAAGAAGCTAGGACCTCAATTCTGAAAATCTTTGCCTCACAGCTGTAGCCAACTTCCATTCACCAGCACCCGCCAACCTCTCCACAACCTTGTGCCTGGTCCTGATATATGGTATGAAGCCTTTCTCTGTCATCCCCATCACCACCTTCCCCGCCAAAATATACTCATCAGAATCTAAGCAGCCCTTAACCACTAGATCATAGCATTGAAACCCTACAGAAATATCCTTCCTCTCCAAATAGTCAATCATCTCAACAGCTCTCCATATCTCTTTATTTGCTCGCAATGCCGCTGCTACTTTCACAACAGTCCCTTGCCTCGGCGTCAACCCAACTTTCTCCACCATTAGCTTAACCATATCTATTGCCTCAGAAGTTCTTCTGACCGTGCACATTGCGCCTAACACTGTGTCAAAACTCTCCAAATCAGGAACACATCCCGCCTTACTCATGCACTTCAAGACTTTAACAGCCTCATTCAAATGATCAACAGCACACAAAGACGATATGAGGTAGTTACATGTAGTGCAGTCAGGGTTATACCCAATTGATTGCATCTCAGATAGGATGTCAGAGACAGAACGGGATTCATTCCTGCGGTTCAACCAAGCCGTCGAAAGGAGAAGACGAGTTTGAGCGATGGGGACACAACCAGAGTGAAGAGTTCGCTGGAGAATTGCGAGAGCTAGAGGAAGAGGATTGGAGGTTTGGAGAGTAAATGAGAGGAGGTAGGCATAGGCAGCCTGAGAACGAAAGCGGGGCCTTATGGGAATTAAAGACTGCAATATTTCATCAACTACTTGCACTCTAACGTTGTCCGGAAAGCTTGACAAGAACGAGAAAGGATTTGGGTTTTGGCAAGCTTGTTCCATCGAAATGAGAATATCAGGAATCTGGTAGTAGGCTTTGCCTTCAACTGCATCTTTCACAGTTTCTAGGAGCGACTGCGATGGAGCAGCAACTGAGTTGATAGATCGATATTTAAGGAGATGACAATTTATACTAGGAATAATAAGATGTCTGCAAAGCTTTGCCGATAGAATTGCCATGTTGTGCTCAAGTCATCAATCAATCCTAACATCAAAGTTGAAGCATCCAGATTACAAAAGTAACCTGAAAAAGATGGACCATTGCAACATTATCAACAAAAGAATGAGCTTTCCGACTTAGAGACCGAAAGACATCCACACGCGAAGCAAGCATCACCCATGTAGTTATGACAAAGTACATAATTGTCAGAAATTAGGAACATTGCCATTGAAAACATTCCACTAGTTTTCCTCTTACACTAAAATTACAGTGCCTAGTTCGATATTCCAATCCCAATTTAACCGCTAACGCTTCACTGACAAATGAACATGAAAAAAGAGAGAGAGTGTTGAATCAGTGAAAACAAACCTCGCTGAGAGAGTTCCCTTGTCGCTTTGGCTCGTCCGTCTTCAAATAATAAGATATGAATCGTGTGTATCGATCTTGAGTTGAACGAGAGATTGAAAAAACCTGAGTTTGGGGATGTTTGGGTTGGGCCTTCAAATGAAAGCCCACTTATCTGGCCCAATATGCCCCCACACATATATTTTCAACTACTACTAGGGTTTAATCAGTTCACACTCAAACCGAATCTCACAAATCCGCCATGGTCGAAGGATTCGAGGTCAGCGGCGTGCCGTACAACCCGGACGGATGGGGCCCACCGGAGACAACCACCCCCACCGGTTCCTCCTCCAATCTCCCTCTCCACGTCCCCTTCGCCCCTTTCTCCCGTTCGGAGAAGCTGGGCCGGATCGCCGACTGGACCCGCACCTTCAACAACCCGGCCCGGTCCAAGAACCCTTCCGACGCCGTCTTCGACTTCTCCAACGACGAGTCGTTCCTCAACGACGACAACAGCGAGTACCGCCTCGTCGACGGGAAACCCCCGCCGCGGCCCAAGTTCGGTGGGCCCAAGTGGCGGTTCCAACAGCAACGCCAACTCCCCCACCGCCGCGACGAAGAGGTCGAGGCCAAGAAGCGCGAGGCCGAGAAGGAGCGTGCCCGCCGTGACCGTCTCTACAACATGAACCGGTCTAATGTCAACATGCCCCGCCGCGAGGCCGCCGTGTTCAAATCATCGGTGGATATTCAGCCCGAATGGAATATGCTCGACCAGATCCCTTTCTCTACTTTCTCCAAGCTCTCGTTCACCGTCCCTGAGCCCGAAGATCTCCTCTTCTGCGGCGCACTCGAGACCTACGACCGCACCGTCGACAGAATCACGCCCAAGAATGAGCGCCGCCTCGACAGGTTCAAGAACAAGAACTTCTTCAAGGTCACCACCACTGATGACCCCGTCATTCGCCGCCTCGCCAACGAGGACAAGGCCACTGTTTTTGCCACCGATACCATTCTTTCCACACTCATGTGTGCCCCGAGGTCTGTCTACTCGTGGGACATTGTTGTTCAGCGAGTTGGGAATAAGCTGTTTTTCGACAAGCGTGATGGCTCGCAGCTCGATTTGCTTTCCGTCCACGAGACCTCGCAGGAGCCATTGCCAGAGGGGAAGGACGATATCAACTCGGCTCATATGCTGAGCATTGAGGCTGCTTACATTAACCAGAATTTCTCTCAGCAGGTTTTGGTTAGAGATGGGAATAAGCTGGCACTTGATGAGCCGAACCCGTTTGCGAATGAGGGCGAGGAGGTTGCCTCCGTTGGGTATCGGTACAGGAGGTGGAAGCTTGACAATGAGGTGTCTCTCGTGGCGAGGTGTGAGGTCCAGAGTGTAATGGAGGTTAATGGGCAGAGGTCGTTTTTGACCTTGAATGCACTTAATGAGTTTGATCCCAAGTATTCGGGTGTTGATTGGAGGCAGAAACTGGAGACTCAGAGGGGTGCCGTGTTGGCCAATGAGCTCAAGAACAATTCTAACAAGTTGGCCAAATGGACCGCTCAAGCTCTATTGGCCGGCGCTGATATGATGAAGTTGGGGTATGTTTCCAGAGTTCATCCTCGTGATCACTTCAACCATGCGATTTTGGCTGTGAATGGATATAAGCCCAAGGAGTTTTCGTCTCAGATTAATCTGAACCAGGCCAGTATGTGGGGGATTGTCAAGTCTATTGTTGACCTGTGTATGAAATTGAAGGAGGGAAAATATGTACTGGTGAAGGATCCAGCGAAGCCACAAGTTAGGATTTATGAGGTGCCACCGGATGCTTTCGAGAATGACTATGTTGAGGAACCCCTCCCTGAGGACGAGCAAGTTCAGCCCCCAACTGAGGATGGTGAGGGTGCACAGCCCAATGTTGCTGCTACTGATGTGGATGATAAGGTGGTTGAGGCCCAAGCATAAAGGTGATTGTTCTACCTGCAAACTGTGTACTGTTTTGGCATTTATAAGTTGTAGTATTTTAAGTAATGGTTGAGTATTGAATTCATTGCATTGCTTGTTGTGGACAATCATAGTTCAGTTAATGTTGATTAGTAGTGCGGTTCACGCTATGGTGATCACATCAAATGTATATGTTTTTCACTATCGACTAAATGAACTTTGGTTGGTTCAAAGTTGAGTAATCTTAATCCAATCTAGTTGGGGCTGAGATCTCAAATTAAGTATTTTCCAATTGGTCTCCCTGTTTTCTCAAACCAAATATACTTGAGTTCTAGTAAAATGAGTTTGCTTCTCTGCATACCTCACCAATACTTGAGAGGATCTAATTTTAAGATGCAGCAACAGAACTGATGTGATGATGAACTTTTTTTGCTGGAGATTTATGCAATATTGTTATTTCAGGATAAGATTTCTTCAAAAGACTCCCTTATTTTGCTAGAGAATTATAGTATTACAGCTACACATTTGTAATTTGTTCTGCTAGGTCCCCATTTTTTTTTTTTTGAGCTGAGTTGCTTGAATCTTATGCTATATCATGGATCAATATGTAACATTCCCAAAACAGTTGATTGATATACTACTTTGGTTAAAGATTTTTTTTTGTCCTTTGTCTTCCATGAACTTTTTCAATAGCAGTCGTGTGTGTCAATAGGAGTGGTGGTATTCTTGAAACTAAATAAATGAAACTTGAAGTTTGCTGTAGAGAACTAGTAATGTGGAGTTTGGGTGAAATGAGTTTGAACTTTTAAACATATTTGCTACTTTGATGATGGGATTTGTAATGTTTTCTGTCTATATGAATGGTGTTGTTAATCTGCATTTGCCGAGTCCAGGCAACACCTTGTCATAATCTATTCTTTTGCCTTTGCTTCACTTTCTATACCATCTTTTATGTTGTTTCGTATTGTGTATTAACTGAAAGCATGTTTTTTTTACAGATAATATAGTACACCCTTCTACTGATGAGAGTGGGCGGTTGCAAATCTTCTACTATTTGCGATAGATAGCGGGAAGAAGCAAAAGAAATCAAGGAACTTCTTGAAATGGATGTTGAAGACTGATAGTTATGTAGCAATCTCTGTTTGATTTAGTATCTTTTCTTTTCTGTTAAGAGTTGCCCGAATTCTTTTTTGGATGCTTTGAATAATTGATCATGTCTTCCTGAAATCTCTTGCAACGCGTAACAGTTATCTGGTTGATGCTGCTTTTCCTGGACGTACTAGGAATACTGGTACGCATATATGGTTTATCTTTCTGTTGTTGACCAGAGTAGATTGAGGAGTCTGCACCAAACTCGGTTACTGCAGACTGAAACTAGTTTGTGAATGATGCCAGTACATGCGTTATATTGCATTTTTAAACATGTGGCAAACTCGGACCCCTCGGAAGTTTTGTGGTAAACCGAAGTCTCAGTAGTTTGAATACCGACTATTTCGGTTATGTTTGATTTTGAGGGCCCGGTTATAACCGATTCCATTTTGAAAATCTGACAAGAAAAGAAGAGTAACCACTTCATATAATGGATGCGGCAGCACCACCGCCGTCGCCACCACCACCCGGTTCCTCCCCTTCTTCATCTCAGCGGCTAAATCCCACACTCACCTTTCCCAGATTCAGTTCTGGTACACATGTCCAACTCCCTCCTTCCTCGAAGCAGCTCAGACCTAACGAGCCTCACAGATCACTCTCACTGCTGGCACCATGCGGCAGCAGCAGCACCTCCAATATCCCATCTTGGCGGCTAAAACTCACTCACCTTCCCCAGTTCCATTTCTTGTACACGCATCCAAGACGATCACCGCGGATTACAATGACATCATCTATCGCCGGTAACAATGACTCCACCACTCTCACCGAAACTAACTCAGGTAAAACCCTAAACCCTAATCTTAATTCCATGTCAGTTCTTGATCAGCTGGGTTAATTTCGCGATGAATAAACTTTTGTCAGTGGCGGCTAGAATTGGGGAGGTGAAAAGGGTGACCATGGAGACCAATGTCTTGGTCAAATTAAACCTCGACGGCACTGGTATTGCTGATTCCAAAACTGGGATTCCATTTCTTGATCATATGTTGGATGTGAGTAGTGTTTGATAGTTTGATTAGGTGTATATCAAAATTTGGTATTGCTTGTTAATTTTGGTTTTGTTTATTATTTGGTCGATATGGTGTAGCAATTTGCTTGGCACGGGCTGTTGGACGTTCATGTGAGGGCTACTGCCTACTGGCGACGTGCAAATTGATGATCATCTCACCAACGAAGATGTTGCTCTTGCTATTGGAACGGTATGCTAAAAAACGAGTCTGTCTTTGACCATGTATACTAATACATCACACGAATAAATGAGAGCGACTGAGCGACTATTGCTGCTTTGGCTTTCAGGCTCTGCTTAAAGCACTTGGTGATAGAAAAGAAATTAACGGGTTTGGTGACTTCTCTGCACCCGTTGATGAAGCATGGATTCATGTCTCACTGGTATGCACAATTGTATGAAAAATTAAAATGAGCATACATAGAAACTTGGAAACTTCTACTTATGTAATTGAGTTTACTTATTCAATTGTAATATTTCTCGGTTGTTATTCACTAGGGTTGTTGCCCGCGCCGATGCGCGGTTTGTTGTCAAAATAAAGATCAATGTTATTTTAAAGTTTTATTTTTAAAAAATAAATATTTTTAATATATAAAAAATCATTTACAAACTAAGTACTATTTAAAATAGTACATGCAACTTACAAAATATAAGAAGTTATAGATCATTGAAGTTTAATATAAGATGAGAGAAGAGTTAGGAATAATGTTCAAATGAAATTAAGACTTAGGTTATACTGTTTTACAACAATATTTAAGTAAAAGTTGAAACCGAAAGAAAAAAAAAACCAAAAGTAAAATATAAGTAAAAAGTATAAATTTTAAAAGATAAAAAATAATAATTCCCTTTAAAAATAAATAAATAAAAGTCAAAACTGTTAAAAAAAGAAAAAGATGAAACCGTAAAAAATAGAAAGGTAAAGTCTAAATAAAAATGTAATTAAACTATTAAAAAATAAAACACAAAAATTAAAACTGTTAAAAAAATTTGTGAATGTAACAAAGTAAAAAGTAAAACATTAAAATTGTTAAAAAACATAAAAACACCCCCATAAACACCCTAAACCCTAGGATGAAAGACCACGCCAGAGGCACAGTATTGCTAATATGCGATGGGAGAAAGTCAAGAATGATAAGTAGGTGAGATTAGAATTTAGGTAAAGATAAAATTTAGAGTCAAAGTTAAATAAAAGATGAAACCATTAAAAAAAAGTGAAAAAGGTCAATGCATATAATTGATATCATCATATGAAAGCTTGTTTACGGTCAAGTTTAAATAAAAAATCGAATTGTTAAACTGTTAAAATTAAAAATTAACCTTTCAAGAAAGATGAAAGGTTGGATATGCTAGTCAATGTTGCATGTGCCGATACACAGTATTTGTTAATATGCGATGAAAGAAAAGATAAGAATGATGCATAAGTGAATTTTGCTATAAATTTTTTTTATTGCAAAATTTCAATAAAAGGCGAAGCCGTAAAAAAATAAAACATTAATGCATAGAGTTAAGGCAGATTTTTTATTTTTCAAAAAAAATAAGGTAATTTTCTTTTACTATAAAGATTAAGTAAAATAGTAAAACAGTAAAAAATGAACAATCGTTAAAAATAAAAATTAAAACTTTAAAAAAAAATAAAAAAAGTTCGACAGTAAAAAAACTGGATCAATATTGAAAAGTAATAATTAAACTTGTTAAAATGTAAAGTAAAAAGTAAAAATTGGTAAACAGAAAAAAGGGTGAAACTTAAAAAGTAATAAATAAAAATGTAAAAGTAAAAAGTAAAAAGTAAATGAATAGTGTGACAATAAATTGGTGAACAAAATAAATGGCGAATATTAAAAAGTAAAAATAATGAGTAAAAATATAAAAAGTAAAAAAAAAAGTTAATGAATAGTATGAACAGTGGTATAAATAGTAATCTATGGTTGTTATATAAGAGTAAAAAAGTAAAACATAAAAGCGTAAATAGTTAAAAAAATAAAAATTAAATCTAGTTAAAAATGTGTAAATGTGTAAATGTTAAAAAGTAAAAGATAAAAATTTATTCTGGTTAAAAAAATGTTAGAATATAACAAAGTAAAAAGTAATATCAGTTAAAAAAATAAGCAAAAGGTAAAATTAAAAACAAAAATGTGAAAAGACTAAAACACCCCTTTTAAACAGTAACTATGAAAAGTAGATAGTGTTTGTCATATAAAAAATATTTCTTTGATTAGAGGTTTTTAACTTTAGTTTTTGTAATTGATCAGAGCTTTTCCTTCGGGATTTATTTGGCCGTTCAGATGTGGGTTATAAACTTATAATCTGCAGATCCCAACCCAGAGGGTTGGTAACTACGACACTCAGGTAGCTACTGAAAACATAGTTCAAGCTCCTGCTTGATCTGCTATACATCTATGTTATCTTTGGGGAAAAATATAGTAAGATTGGAGATCTTGGTGATGACAGCCAATGCAGCTATTAATTAGAAAGTGGTTTATCTTATATCATTGTTTATATGCTTTTATTTACACTAGAAATCTTTTTCATTTAGGTTTACTAACTTGATTGATTTAACTGTTCCCTTTGTAGCTGGTCGAACATTTTTTCCAGTCTTTGGTGAATACTTCTGGTATGACCCTACACATCCGGCAGGTAGTTTACAAAAAAGCTTATGAAACTCTTAAGCATCCAATACTAAAACTGTTCAAAGACCAATTGTTTATTTGTTTTATTGATTTTAATCACTCGATCTTTTGACATGGATCAATTATGTAATATGAAACGGACATTTGATTGGATTTATAGCACTTTATTTTTATAGGCATATCAACTCGCAGACTTTCAATCGCTAATACAGGTAAGTTTCTGACAAGAGAAAAATTAAATTTTGGTTGCCCTCAGCTTGATGGAAGGAATTCTCACAATATTATCGAGTCAATCTTCAAAGCATTTGCACGGGCTCTTTGACAAACATTGGAATATGGCGCACGTCACCTTGGGAGCGATCCAGACTATAGTCGACGACGTGTTCGATGAATGTCGTCAGCTATGGTGGAAGAACATCGTCGGTTATAGTTTGAATGTAATCGGCGATAGTCTTCTGAAATGTCAGTTTCTGGTAAACTAAAGTCTATGACATATGTTCATGTCATCGGCTATAGTTGGTGAATTTTTTTTAAATAAATTGCAGATTCTGGATTTCGTATGCAAAACCTGCAATTGGAAAATACAACACATATTGTCCAATAATGTACACATCCATACAAATAAAAACACATCTATACTAACAGTGATCAAAATCTATGTTGTTCATGTAATCACTACCTTGGTTTTATTGATCCTCCTACGGCTGTGGAGCACTGAAAATGTTCGGAGATGGGGCCGGGATCTGGATTCCAGCAGCTTGAAAATGTGTAAAACATTGCTACATATATGCCGCCATAGATGTCTGCTGCTCGACTAATCTCTGCTGCTCGGCTAATCTCGCATTCTGTAATGCAATCGCATGCTGCATCTCCTTCATCTGTATTTGTTGCTCCTCAATCTCCCTCGTCTACCTCTGAAGCTGCTCTTGTAGCTCAGAGTTCCTGGAACTTCCGGACCCGCGGGAGAATTTGGGAGTCGTCTTCAACACCTCTTGGCCTCTCTTGCCGATACCCTTCCAGTAGAAGGTGTTCTTTCTTGGAGGGATCGTGGTTGCCATGATCATCGCCGCTATAGTCGGATTAGATGGATCAATCTAAGAGACGTACTAGGAGAGCTCCTCATCCTGGGAGTCAGGATATAGCTCTCTTGCTACCTGAATCAACACATCCAGCATCACCTCCTGCACTCTTGCCTAATTGACACAAAAATATGAATAACGTATTATTAAACATACAAAATTTTTTTAGAGAAAAAACATATTTTAGCAAATATGTTAATTAATTTATGAGGGCTCAAGACTTACCGCATCTTCGGGGCACTACGGATACGCGTGTTGCGTAGTATACACCAACGCGGGTACTTTTGGGTGTTTGGCGGCCTCCTCCATCCAACCCGAATATGATCTGGAACCGGCATGACGGTTCTTGGTGTTTATTAATTGGTTCCTGGAGTTTGTTTCTAAAATAATTTGTTTGATAAACATACATCAAAAAATTATTAGCTAACTATTTTCATATAATACGATACAACACAAATATACTCAGGTTGCATACCTGTAATCGGGGGTTCTTGAAGTGGGTTGCAAGTTATTGTCACTCGTACTCCCTAAATCGAAACTCGTTAGGGGTACCATCTCGGTCGTCATCATGCTTGGTCCAGTGCTTTCGGAGCTCGGCCTTCCACTCCTTGTACCTATATTAATGCAACACAAATGTTAGAAATTGACAACACTTGATCAACAAAATCTAACTCGATATAACTCGAATCATATCACCTTCCCCCTTGCACTTCATTTGCCCACGTGGGTTTGAGCACGTTTTCCACGTGAAACCACATCTGCAATGTATAAATAAATGGTAAAAATTGTATATTTCTTCGGACTTGATTAATAAGTGGAAAAGATACACAATGAATATACAATATAACTCACCAATAGTGTATTATTCACTTCCATCTACACGTAGTGTGGCATGGAATTCTAATCTGGTCACAGCATTGGGACTCTGTCCCGTATGATGCTTCCCACCATGTCGGCGTACTTCGCGTAATCGTTCTCACGCTCACCTCGCCTCCCTTCCCGGTCTTAATGACCAGTTTCCCATTCCTGGTCACTTCGTCAAGAAGCTTGCCGACGGCGGTGCCTCTGGTCTTTATTTCTTTGCGTCCGGCAACGATTTCTCCTAAGACATGGATAAAAATATGGAAACATAAGCACCCAATTTAATTGACATATTAATAAGTTTGAAATTAAATAATTAAGGTTGGTAACTAATATTTACCCGATTCTTTTGTTTGTTTTCTATTAATCCTTACACTCTAGAGAGGTGTCTCGAACGGTACATACACGTACGCTTGGTCCACCGTAAGGAAAGGTTGCTCTCCTAGAATAGGTTTCCCCGTGTCATCGATGACAAGTATGGTAAGTATCTCATCGGGCAAGAAGAGGGTAGACGGCGGACATAATCGTACCCCAGCCATAGAGAAACTACCTGAAGCACATGCCTCATAGAGCCTTCTCGCCCTGGAGGGTCGGCGGGCCACTAATTCCGACTGCGGCGTCACCCCCTGACCAAGTAGTTGAATGTGGCGAGAGGTGGCAGGGCTGCTATAAGTGTTGCCGATAGTGGCGGAGACGGAATGACTAGCGCTAGTCCTATTTTCACCTTTTGATCTCGACCCGGATCCCAACGAATTTTTTTTGCCAAACCAATTTTTCATGGTTCCTAATCAAATTCACATAGCATATTCAACAAGGCTATTTAATCCAATTTTTTTTCACTATTCAATTAGCAAAAACTAAATATTATAACCAAAAGAATAACCAAATTAACTAAAATAAAAATCAAATTAACAAAATTCTCATATGCTAGTCAACACGTACGATCATTTACTAATCTAACATGGCTATTACTTCCCTAGCATAATCCGTACATAATCAAAAACTATCCTAGCATAATCTTAACATCCAAAACAGTTTCGTAATCATCAACAACACAACATCATCTAATTCAAAAACGTGAAATTAACCAACCACATTCACATTCACATTAACAACCAACCAACATTAGCACAACAACAACATTAGCATCAACAACATATGCAAAACAGCTTCTTCAATTCAAAATATGCTTCTTCATCATCTAATTCAACAACACAACATCATCTAATTCACATTCACATTCACAACCAATGTAGCCCTGATCTTCTAAGAAATCAAACCCTTATTTTTTTTAAAAAAAACTAATTTGAAATTCGAAGGAGAGAGAGAGAGAGAGGGGGGGGGGGGGGGGGGGGGGGGGGGGTTGGTCGGTGGGCTGGGCTGTGGACGGCGGCGAAGAGATTGAGGCGTGCAGCGGCGAAAGGCATCTAGCGACAAGAGAAATCACGATTTAGGGTTTTTTTGGGCGGCGCGGGCTGGGAATTATATCCGAAAACTATAGCCGACGACTTAAATAATTGTCGGCTATAGTAAACCCGACAACATTCATAGTAATTATCGTCGAATATAGTATAGCCGACAATTTTACTTATGTCGTCCGCTATAGTTTGTATAACAGACGACATCAGTATATGTCATCGGCTATAGTTTTATTTTTTTTTTTACAAAATAGGTTCACGTCGAAACACATTTCCCACAAATACTTTTTTAACTAACTAAAGATCATAGTCAGAATCATCGCTATATTTAGAAGTATGAAAATATTTAATAAAATTAGGCTCATAACCAACAAACATACACGTTTAACACAAATACATTTTTAACTAAGACTCATAATTAGAATCATCGTTTGAGTCTGACTATGTGTCCGAGTTAATTTCTGGTAAGATGTGTCGCTGCTTGTCACCGGAGTCTTCGTCAACTTCATTTGGGTTAACATCAAGAAGTTTTGTTAGAGTAATTCGAACCACACTACCCTGAATCACATTATTAAGGCAAATTGTAGAGGATTCAGGAATACCAATTGCGTTCGGCTCTTGGTATGCAATAACTTCTTCATTATCTGCAGTCTCACCAAGTGTAGCAGCACTGTATATGTTTCTAGGAACAACATGGTTAACTACTTTCCACGCGCCTTTGTGCACAAAATCATCAAGATAAAACACTTGTTTTACCACTTTGGCAAAAACAAAAGGATCATCATCATATCAGCTTGTAGCAATATTCACCGAAAATATTTCATACTGATCGGTCCTTGTATTCTCTGGGCTAATATCAAACCATCTACACTTAAACAAGTGTACTTTCATGGCTTCCCCATAAATTAGTTCGACCACTGAATGGAGAACACCGTAATAGTCAACGTCATTCTGCCCACCATGCACCATTACCCTAGAATTCTCTATTCTCAGTCTGTCATCCATGTGTTGACATATAAATTTTACGTCATTGACCTTACACATCGGGTAAACATTTGAAGTTACTGGTTTCATCGCCAAGAGCCTCAATGCGTGTGATCATTGTGGGTAACCATCATCTTGTACATGGTTCATCTGAAGAAAAAAAAACCATTCACTTTAAATATGAACATTGATATTAATTTTTATATATGTAGAAGTAAATATATATATATACACACACACACTTACCCATTTGCCAAAATAGTTTGCAAACGTCATGTTGTGGTACTCAACATTACCAGCAATATTTTCCAATATTGAACTTCTGGACAGTTAATCAGTACCCACCAGTGAGTAATGACTAACTCATATGGTTCCAACTTATACGAGTTTGGCAACTTTCCATATACTTCAGCATCATTAGAGATGATAGAATGATTGAACTCGGGTTCACCTACCGGCATATGTTCTAGAGGGTCCTCGAGCGCTCCCAAATACAACTTGGTATATGTTACGCACTCGTGCGTAAAATATGCTTCAGCGATACACCCTTCAGGTGCGGATTTATTATTCACATAGTCTTTGTAGTCTCTCAGTTGTCAATCAAGTTGCAAAGTGCATGTTATGATTATTGAAAAATAAGTATTAATTTATATATAAAAACATAGCCAAATTAAAAAGTTGAATCGTATGTACCTTTCCATGGGATGCATCCAAGTGTAGTGTACGGGACCGGTAAGCAACAATTGTTCGGGAAGATGGATCATCAGGTGAGGCCTGATGTCAAAAAAATTTGATGGAAATATCCTCCTAAATTTGCATAAGATAAAAATGATGTCATGTTGCATTTCCCACAAGTCTAATTTTTTTCACTTCTCTGATGCATAACTTCTGAAAGAATCTTGACAACACCACTAACGACTCCACCACCTCTTTGGGCAAATACCCTCGAATGAAAATAGGGAAGAGACGTTGAAACAGTACATGACAGTCATTACTCTTTAATCTGTACATCTTATTGTTCCGGAAGTTAATACACCGGCTTACATTTCTTGCATAGCCATAAGGATACCTGACATTACCCATCAAACCAAAAATTTCATTCTTCTGATCAGGTTTGACGATGTAAGGAGTTTTAGGAATTTTTTTTCTTCTCTTCTCTCAACCACAAATATTTCCGTAATTCCATTCTTTTCAGATCAAGGTGTGCCTTGGGGTCGTCTTTAGTTTTCCCCTCCCAATTCAAAATTGTGCCCACCACACTTTCGCACACATTCTTCTCTATGTGCATTACATCTAGGTAGTGCATGATCGGCAGCTTGGGCCAATACGGAAGTTTCCATAATATACTTTTGTGTATCCATAATTTGTACCTGTCGGGTCTGTCAGATATTGACGCCACTATTTCAGAATGATTGCTCAGCTGCTCAAAATCGTATTCATTCAGCACTTCCAAAATTTCATCCCCCGTCCATCTCCTGGGTTGCACACATGTTTCTACAGTCCTATCAAATGCCTCATTATCCTTCATAAATGGGTGATCATGTGGAAGCCAACAACGGTGACGCATCTAGACAATCTTCCTGCATGAGATCTGCAGCACTCAACAGTCATGCACTCTGAACAAGCCTGATATCCCCTTGTAACGTTGTCTGACAATATCCCACAAGCTGAAAAATTACTGATGGTGCCAACAAGCATGTGACGTATCTGGAACATCTCGTTTTTGTACTTGTCATAAGTGGCATGACCAAATTCATTCAGGTACTTAAGCTCCTCAATCAAGAGTCTTAAATACACATCGAGACACTTTCCTGGATAACCCGGCCCCAGAATTTACAGAGTGAACATATTATATTCCTTCTTCATACACATCCATGGAGGAAGGTTATACGGTACCAAAATAACTGGCCATATACTATATTGAAGACTCATGTTACCAAAAGGGTTGAATCCGTCAGATGAGAGCCCGAGCCAAACATTTCGATCCTCTGATGCAAAATGAGAAAACTTCCTGACCATGTACTTTCAAGCCTCTCCGTCAGCAGGGTGTATAAGGGTGTTATCGTCAGGTAAATTCCTCTCAGCCCACCATCTCATAGCTTCAGCCGTGTGTGCACACATGAACAACCATTCCAGCCTATCAACCTGCAGGAAATACCAAAGTATCTTCACAGCTTTCTTATTCCCTGCAGGAATCAACATGTACCTATCTGTACTGCATACCAGACAGGCATCAAGGCATTCCAGATCATTCCCGTAAGCATCTTTACCCCAGAAGAGAACACAATCATATCTACATACATGGATTTTGATGTAGGAAATCCCGAGATCTTTCCGGATATGTCATACCTTACGATGAGTGGTAGGAAAATGATGCCGGGGGGCAGCATTGAAGCAGTCCACTTCAGCCAATCATCAACAACCTTGACACTCATTTTGTTCTCCACTTTGAGCTTCATCACTCCCATGACACTTTCAAGAACAGTCTTATTATACTGTTGCATGGCTATCAGGTTGTTGTACTTGTCCATACCGGTTGTGTTGACAGCTTTAGGTAATTGTTGGACTTGCTCAATATGAGGGATGACCCCAATGGCGGGAGAGATATCTAGTGCTTGAGCAAATACACCGCTCTCATAAGGAAACACATCGTTGATCAACCTTGTTGTTGGATTATTGGATATACTGGCCCTCTCAGAAAATTGCCCATGATCATGCTAACTCGTTGATGATGTTTCACCATCATAAATCTAACATGTGTACTTATCCCAACTCATTTTTCTTCAGGTGCTCCAATACTTTATCAATGAGAAAACGAAATCGCTCACTGCGACACTGATATTGTGTACACAGACAATAATGAATTCGCATCCTTCCACAATTAGCCTTCACATATTTCACAAATTTCATAATTCCATAGTGATATCTTACATCCCATCTTTGAAGGCACATCCAACTCTTGTCCATCCTGAAAATTCCAACAGCATATAAATATATACATGCACTAAAATTAATTAAAAATTCATCATTATATCTATTTATATATATATCGATCTTTAAATTAACTCCCTAATTACAAATTTACATATATATATACATGTGCATATCAACAATTAACATATATACATATATATATCAACAATTAACAATTACAAATTTACATATATATATATACATATCAACAATCAACAAAATTTAATTACATATATACATATTAAATTAACACATACATATCAAGAATTTTACATATAATTATATGTATACATATTTTCATCGAATTCAACTCAACTCAAAATCAACAATCAATTACTCAAAATCAACAATCAACTCTACATCAACATTAATCAACTCTAAATCAACACACACATGCATATATATATATACACACACACACACGTACGTACGTACGTACGTACCTAGCTATATATAGCTTCACGAACCTATTTTGGACAGCTTCTGACAACACCTAACGATTTCAGAGCGCTTTAAATTTTTCTCTCTGAATTTTTTTTGAATGATTGAGTTGCTGCAAACCAAATCTAATATAAGAACTATAGCCGATGACATTAATGAGTCGTCGGCTATAGTTAAAAAATATCATCGGTGTTTGTCAAAAACTATAGTCGACGACGGTCCCGTCACAACTTTCGACGACGTTTTTTCGATCGTCGGCTATAGTATTATGCCCGACTACCGGAAACTATGTCCGACAAACCGTGTTTGTCGTCGGATATACTAGACTATACCCGACGACATTAAAAATCGTCGGCCAATTTTTCGTCATTTTTTCGGCTATAGTACTTATTCTGGTAGTAAAATACATACATGTATCTACAAAAAATTTATCTCACAAAAATTCTTGAGCTGTATCCAAATCATTTAATCTTTACTTCTTCAGGCAATGGGGCAGATGCATCTAATTGCTTTCTCTAGCTCAGCATACGATTCCTGCAAATAAACCCAATAGACTCAAATCTTTTAGCAAATCAATGAACTAGCTAGAATGACTGAAGTAACTACTTTGAAAATTGGCTTATTGATTGCACAAGTTAATTGGCGGCTACACAGACCGACCTCTTGAGCTACAGATTGTTGTCCTCTAAATACTCTTGAATCGATTCCTTTGATGCATCTGCAGTACTCCTAAACTTAGCATTATCCTTGGGATCTTCTTCATTCAGCGATTCTCTCAGCATCTTCACAACTTCTTTCGCCGACGTCAAGTAAGCCTTTGGCTAACACCTTTCCGGATTTTGTTTTTGGTATTGGAATCGAGTAATGACTGAAGAGCACCAAAACTCCATCTTTTTCCTCTCCACCATTCGACTTATCATAATCATCCGCCCAAACAGGTGATGATACGCAAATTAACACTATCGTATATGTAATGAAGCGGAAGTGTTTGATATGTTTCCTTCTGTGGCGAACAAGGGATATTTACTCGATCTAGACCTATAGATCGAATAATTGTGAGAACAATCAAGACCTATTAATTGTTGCTCGAGTCAAAGTCTGAAACGCGTCAAACAATAACCACAATTGAGGGCAAACCTCGTCGATCAAAATTGAAAAACAAACTGAGTTCTTCTTATTCTTCTTCTTGGTTCCTGAACAACAAAACATCAAGCCCTATTTAAACTACTGAATAAGCTATTTCTAGTTATGGAAGGAAAACCACAAGTCTAGCATACTTTCCTAAATAAAACATGGAAACCAACCATAAGCTGTAAACTAAGAAATAAGGAAACGACTAGATATGGTAAATGTCTAACTATAAAAAATCAAAACTCCTTTAGCTCGTGGAATCGTTGATCCCAAGTAGTTTGTCCCGTCCCTTGGAGATGTGTCGTTAATCTCTTTGACGTCAATTACCACCTCATCGTTTGAGTGCTCCATTTTTGTATCATCCCCTCCCCCTTTGAAAGGAATTGTCCTCAATTCGCTCAACCCATCATCATCGAGGTATGGAGAAAGATCACCCACGTTGAATGTCGCGTGGACGCCATAATCGCCGGGTAGTTCCACTTGATATGCATTCTCATTCACCCTCCTTATGATCTTGTATGGACCATCCGCTCGTGGCATCAACTTGTTCTTACGCTTGTTAGGAAAGCATTCCTTCCGTAGGTGCAGCCACACAAGATCACCCGGACTAAAAACGTTGGACCTCCTCTGTTTGTTGGAGCGTCGTTTGTAGTCTGCGTTTACAGACTCGATTCGGTCCTTCACTTGGGCGTGCAGTTTGAGTATAGACATGAGCTTTGACTCTGCATCTCTGTGTACTAACTCACCTAATGGGAGTAAGTCGAGGGGAACATAAGGATTAACCCCGTAAACAATTTCGAATGGAGAATGCTTAGTAGCAAACGTCGGTGAGCGGTTGTAAGCAAATTCTGCATGAGATAGCTTGACGTCCCAATCCTTTTGTGTCTTGTTCACCAACCCTCGCAGAATTGTTCCAAGGATACGGTTAGTCACCTCGGTTTGGCTGTCTGTCTGTGGGTGATGAGAGGTACTAAACAGTAGCTTGGTCCCCACCTTTCGCCACAAGGTGTTCCAAAAATAGCTAAGGAACTTTGAATCCCGATCAGACACAATCGTACGCGGGATACCGTGGAGTTTCACTATCTCACTGTGATACAAGTCTACAACGTGACTGGCATCGTCAGTCTTGTTACATGCCACAAAATGTGCCATCTTCGAGAATTTGTCTACTACTACCATGATAGCATCTCGTCCTCGTTGTGTATGCGGTAAGGCCACGATGAAGTCCATCGAGACATCCTCCCATGGTCGATCGGGTACGGGTAATGGCATATACTCCTCGGGTTTGAACGTGCTCTTAGCGATATGGCATGTCACACATTTGTTCACGATATTATTAACATCCCCTTGCATTTTCGGCCAATAGAAATGTTCTCGCAACACCTCTAACGTTTTTTGTACACCGAAATGGCCTACTAAGCCTCCACCGTGGGCTTCACGAACCAGCAGCTCTCGAACGGAATGCTTGGGTACACATAACTGGTTATCTTTGAAGAGGAACCCATCTTGTTGTACATAATTCTTGTAAGCTCCAGAAGCAAAAGCTTGAAATATGGTTCCAAAATCCACGTCGTCTTCATAGTAAGATTTTAATGATTCAAATCCAAGTAGTCTGACTCCTAAGGTGGAAATTAATGCATAACGTCGTGATAAAGCGCCGGCCACAACATTGCTCTTACTGTCCTTGTACTTTGATGAAAAATGAAAGGATTGAAGAAACTCGACCCACTGAGCGTGCCGTGGATTCAATTTCTGCTGCCCGTTGATATACTTCAAAGACTCATGATCAGAGTGTAAGATAAAATGACTCGGACGGAGGTAATGACTCCAATGCTCGAGTGCTCGTATGATAGCATAGAACTCCTTATCATACGTTGAGTAATTGAGCCTCGCCCCACTTAATTTCTCGGAAAAATAAGCGATTGGTCTTCTTCCTTGAATCAAGACTGCTCCAATTCCCACGCTGCTAGCATCGCACTCCACTTCGAATGGTTGAGAAAAATCTGGTAAGGCTAATATATGGGCTGTACATAGCTTTGATTTGACCGACTCGAACGCAAGTTGAGCTGCCTCTGTCCAGGTGAATGTTCATTTCTTCATGCACTCGGTAATGGGGCTTGTTACCGTGCTAAAATCTCGAATAAACCGTCGATAGAATGAAGCGAGTCCATGAAAGGATCTCACTTCTGTCACAGTTTTGGGACTTGGCCACGACTTGATTGCTTCAATCTTAGTTTGATCCACCGAAACTCCATCCTTGGAAACAACGTAACCCAAAAATCTTACACTGTCCACCATGAATGAGCACTTCTATGTTTTCCCGTAGAGTTGTTGTGTTCTAAGTGTCTCAAAAACTTGTCTAAGATGGATGAGACGGTCCTCCATACTCTTGCTGTAGATGAGAATATCGTCCAAGTAAACCACAACGAACCTGCCTAAGAATGGCTTCAACACTTTGTTCATCAACCTCATGAACGTGCTAGGTGCGTTCGTGAGTCCGAAAGGCATGACGGTCCACTCGTATAGTCCATGTTTTGTTTTAAATGTTGTCTTCCACTCGTCGCCTTCCCTCATGCGAATCTGGTGGTATCCGCTCCTTAAATCTATTTTTGAAAATATTTTAGACCCATGTAATTCGTCCAACATGTCGTCTATTCTTGGGATGGGAAATCGATATTTGGTAGTAATGTTGTTTACTGCCCTGCTATCAGTACACATTCGCCAGGTCCCGTCTTTCTTTGGTACTAGCAATGCCGGAACAGCACATGGACTTAGGCTTTCTCGAACATATCCTCTCTCCATTAACTCTTCAATCTGTCGCCGTAATTCCTTCATCTCCTCGGGATTGCTCCTATAGGCTGCCTTGTTAGGAAGAGGTGCTCCTGGGATCAAGTCGATTTGATGCTCTTTTCTGCGTATTGGAGGAAATCCGGGTGGTAGATCATCGGAAAATACGTCGCTGAATTCTTCAAGTAGTTCCTTCAGAGTGCCCTGTTCTTGAGCCGTGGTCTTGATACGCCCTACTTCATTAGTAACCAAGGCATACACGCGCACCCCATTGTCCAAAGCCTGGGCGATCTCACGCTCGCTTGCGAACATCGAGAGATTTAGCTTCTTGTTTTGATTTGCGGTCATGGAGTGAATAGCTTCTGGTGTCATAGGTCTCAACACGACCTTCTTCCCTTTATCTCCTAGTTCGTACTCATTGGTCCTCCCTCTGTGTATCACGTCGCGATCAAACTGCCATGGGCGTCCCAGAAGGATATGGCAAGCATCCATTGGTAACACGTCACACAATACTTCATCGTGATAGGAACCCATAGTTAAACCCACTCGGACCTGTTTCGTAACTTTCACTTTATTTCCATCATCAAGCCAGTGTAATGTATAAGGTCTGGGATGCGTCGTGGTATTTAGTGCTAACTTTGAGACCATCTCTGTCGACGCAGCATTAGTACAACTCCCACCGTCAATTATCACACTACACCATTTGTCGTTAACTTGACACTTGGTGTGGAAAATCTGATCTCTTTGCTCATTCGCAATTGGTTCTGGTTTAGCCTGGAGAGTACGTCGAAGTACCAAGGAGGTATCGTAAATAGGAGCTTCATAGGCTTCCGCGCTCTCCCCTCATTCCTCGTACTCATTGCTTGTGAAGATTCCCTCTTCTTCGATTGCCTCATCATATAACTTATCTCGTACGGAGATCGCTTCTCGTAGGGTGACAATACGCTTGTTAAGACAGGCATTTTGGTAGTGTCCAAATCCTTGACATTTAAAACATCGTACCTTCATAACGTTTTGTTCCTTCGGTGGGGAATTGGTCTTCGAGGTTCCTTGTGTGGGTGTGGTAGGGGCTGCTTTCGGGTTGGACGCTGAACTGGAGGCAGATGTGGTGGTGAAACTGTTGGCTGGTCTTGTCCAAGCCGATGCTTTGGGCGGGTCAAGTCAGCTCTTGCTGAGTTGTCCCTCCACCTTCAAACATAGTTCAATTAGCATGTCGAGTGAGGCGTAGGGATGTAAGTCCACGATGTTTGCTATGCCTCGATTCACCCCTCTTAGAAACCCCGCCATCTTTTGTTCCTCGATTTCTTCGATCTCGCTCATCATAGCTAATTTCTCGAACTCACTTACGTACTCGTTTACGATCATCTTCCCTTGTGTCAACTCGGCCACTTTTCGATATAGCTCAAGTTTGTGGGTCTTGGGGACAAATCTTTTGCGTAACTTGCGTTTTAAGGTTTCCCACGATGTAATTTTTTCCTTGCCCTCGCGTGCTCTTTGTGACTTTATATTCTCAAACCATAAAGATGCGTTCTTGCTAAGCTTGAGAATAGCATACTTACAACTCTTCGCGTCGGAGAGGTCTTTGAATTCGAACATGCGTTCGATTTTTCTTTCCCACTCCAAGTACTCCTCCGGATCTGTTCCTCCTGTGAATTCTGGGAGTTCTATGACTTTGAATTCATCTTGCGGTTGTCTAAATCCGGTTCGGCTCCCCGTTGGTCTGTTACGTAGCATCTCTCGGACTTGGTTGAGCAGAGTTTCATCGTTGAATTCTATCGAATTAGGATTTGAACCTTAGCTCTGGTACCACTAATGATACGCAAATTAACACTATCGTATATGTAATGAAGCGGAAGTGTTTGATATGTTTCCTTCTGTGGCGAACAAGGGATATTTACTCGATCTAGACCTATAGATCGAATAATGGTGAGAACAATCAAGACCTATTAATTGTTGCTCGAGTCAAAGTCTGAAACGCGTCAAACAATAACCACAATTGAGGGCAAACCTCGTCGATCAAAATTGAAAAACAAACTGAGTTCTTCTTATTCTTCTTCTTGGTTCCTGAACAACAAAACATCAAGCCCTAATTAAACTACTGAATAAGCTATTTCTAGTTATGGAAGGAAAACCACAAGTCTAGCATACTTTCCTAAATAAAACATGGAAACCAACCATAAGCTGTAAACTAAGAAATAAGGAAACGACTAGATATGGTAAATGTCTAACTATGAATTTAATTTAATTTTAGATGTTTCTTGCTTTTGCAATTTTGTTTCCTAGTTTAATTAGTCTATATAAACCTTGTCAACGAAATTGTTGAAATTGTTGTCAGCAAATGATGTTTTTTGTTTAAGAAATTACACCTAAGGTCATTATATAATTTTTTCACACATAAAGTCATCTCTCATTTTTTTAATATATTTTAGTTTCCAAAATTGTCCTTTATATATAAGAGGAGAGCTGCTTATTTCAAATGCAAAATAGTTATATGCTACTACATAAACCAAAACGGCAGAGAGAGAGAGAGGAAACATTACTGCAGACTACACTACATACTATTCATATTAATTTTACATATTACTACATATTACTCACATCAATTCTACATACTGCTACAGACCACACTACATACAACTCACATCAATTTTACATACTACTACAGACTACACTACATACTACTACTCACATCAATTCTACATAATAATACAGACAACACTACATACTACTACATACCACACTAAATGTGGGAGAGAGAGAGAGAGAGAGAGAGAGAGATCTTTGCGGTTGTGGCGTCATCGTCGAGGTGCGGCGAAGAGAGGTATGGCCTAGAGGAGGCACGACGATGGTGAGGGATTAAGAGAGGGGGAGGACGCTGCAACTGAGATGAGAGAGAAGACAGTGGGGCGACAACGAAGCCATTGAAGGAGAGGTGAAAGAAGTGCGGTGGGCCCGGTAAGTTTTTTCTCTGCTAAGGTTTGATGAGAGGAGACGATTTTGGTTTTGGTTTGAAAATGAGAAGAGCAGAGTTTTTTCCATTATATATACGATGACATGAATGTGAATATCTTGAACTATAGGGGGATTCTTAACATCAGGTGACCCGATTTGGGAAAAAAATATTTGTGACCTAATCTAGTATAAATTGTACATATTTGACCTTATGTATAATTTATCCTTTTTTGTTTACCAAGAACTAATTGTTTAGTTAGAAAATTGACTTAAGAAGTATGGCATACTTAATTTCATTGACACTTACACTTTACTTTACTTTCACAATATGTTTTAACTTAATTTTCTTCATTAACAAGATCTAATATGTATTTCAATCATTTCACATTTGGCTAGACTATTTACAGAAGAAGACTTCATAAGATCGATGAGCCTATGATCGATTTTCTCAAAGTCGATCTAATCGATAAACTCTGGAACGACCACTGGCAGCTGCTTCAAGAGTCGTTGTTGTTCACATTCTTGCTCTAGCAGCGCTCTTTGGTCCAAGTACTCAAACATCTCACTTCTTCGACCCTTCTCATTTGCCCAATCAACATGACACTGCAACCTGACCAATTCACTCTCAATCCAGTGCTTTGTTATATCCTCATGCAGTTCTTTGGCTTTGGTATCAAGCTCCAAGACGGTAGGTTTTCTTAGCAAGTGACAATTTTCCACATCTTGGCTCAAATCCTCGCATTCCTCCTCGGTGAAGTTACGATCCGAGAGCTTCGACAGAGGAATATCTCTGGTGACATATTTCGATACTAGTCGCATGAGGACTTCACTGTTTGAGTTCTTGATTATTTCTTGAACTTGGGCAAGTTGGAAGTGATTTCTCCGAAAATAGTCTCTAGGGTCAGTTTTGACTCTCACGTAACTTCCAACCACTTTTCTTTCCCAACATTCAGGCTCCTGCTCCATCAACTTCTCCACCAAGCTCCTCTTCAAGTAGACTAGCTTCATGTTATCAACAACAAAAGAAGCAAACCAACTTTTCCGGATATTGCTATCAGCTGGCACCTCCGTCGGGATCATTATGACGTCTTCTAGGTTCTCATCTTCACATGCGATTTCTTTTGAATCATCATCGTCACTTTGGCTATCAAATTCCAATGATGCATCTTCTAGGGCTTCATCGACGTCCCATGCGATTTCTTCTGAATCATCATCGTCACTTTGGCTATCAAATTCCAATGATGCATCTTCTAGGGCTTCATCGACGTCCCATGCGATTTCTTCTGAATCGTCGTCACTTAACTCCCTTTGGGTATCATCTTTCAATGATGAGCTTCTTTCTTGATTTCCAAGCAGAACAAGATGTAAACATTCCTTGCAAATCCCTCTTGTATTTCCGACCGTTGGAAACTCTTCACAGGAAAAGGGAGAAAGCTTCATTGTGGTTCTTGTGCGGCAAACGGAACAAGATTGCTTGTTTGGAGACGAAAGCTTCACACCATCCATGACCGGTCTTGTTTTCTTGATGCATCCTAGAGGGTTAACTTTCAGGTGTCTCTGCAGGTAATCGAACATGATCGATTAACTCTTTCTTGAAGATAAAGGGTTTGGGGGTGCAAGCTAGACGATTGCTTCGGTATCAGATGACTAGATGAGGAAGAGAATGAGTTTGTCAAAATCTTGATGTGTATTGAATCGTATGTACTCCCTCTTTTATATATACGTACATACTACCGTGTGTGATTCAAGACTCCTTTCCTAGTTAGGATTGGGAATTAACGAAAGTTGCTAATTTTACTTTTCCTTTCCTTTCCTTTCCTTGTAAGAAAAGGAAATTGCAGGCAAGTTGAGAAGAGATAATCACAGCCGAATTGGAACGAACACAATCAAGATTGGATCAGGGCTTCGTCAATGTTCATCATAACACAGCTTGTAGTTAGTTCAAGAAATTAAAAATTAGCTCACCCCAAAATTACGTACATAGAGTCCTAGCCTATGTCCGTGCGTTTCAGCTGGTTATGTTTGTCCTCTGATGCTAGGTTCGAATAAATAGTACGATGTTACTACTTGAAAGAACAATTCAGCTTGATATAAATAATACAAATTAACAAATAGGAGCTAAAAGCATGAATTCAACGACTACTCCTTTGTAATAACAAAATACATGAAGAACCCCTTAATTTGAATTGTGACTTAATTATTTCTTGAAGCCAGCCCTGATCTTCCTGATGGTATTAATACTCGTCTTCAATGATTTCGCCAAGACGACGTCACTGATTCCGGAGCCAAACATAGATGCTGGAACCGCAACTGACCTGGCACTTGCGCTTCCGAATGCAGCAATGGCAGTCGCCGGCAGTTGAGGGTCGGCGTTGTACTGATAATGTACCAATCCCTTGGGAAACAAAAACATATCTCCGGCCTGAAGCTGTTGAGTATACAGAACGCCTTTCGTGTCGATTAGGCCTACTTCCAAGGAGCCAGTCAGGACGAACATGAGTCCGGATGAGTCGAGGCGAGTGTGAGGCGGGAATAGAGAGTTTGGAGGGAACTGAAGCATTGCGTAGGAGACACTCTGGCCTTTGAGGGCAGGGAATTCGTCCTTGCTCGCTTTCGTCGCCGTAAATTCTTCGGGAACTTGGTCGAATAGGCCGCGGAATCCTGTGTATGTGAAAAAGGAGGCGTCGACGGTCGTGGTGGTGTGGTTTTCTGGGAGTATGAAGTCGGTGGTGATGTCGGGATCACCTGCTAATGCTCTTTGCAAAGCAACAACTGATATGATCAAGAGTACATGTAACAATCTGATCGTGAAAGCCATGTTAGCGAGATGATGGTGTAGTAAATATGGTTATGTTTGTGGATGGATATATTAACTAGCTTGCTAGAAGGGTATTTATATATATGCATGGAAGGAGCTTGAGCAGTTGCTTATTACGTATACTAGCTAATAAATTAAGTTCATGCATGATCGGATGGTACATAAAGTCGTCTTTGATGTCGTTCTATCTTTGTTGTCTTGTTGGCCTCGTCCAAAAGCTAGACATAGTCACTGCAAGTACATGGACTGAGTAAACAGACCATGTCAAACAGTCATGAAAGTCAAGAATAGAAGTATATACTAGTAGGAAAATATACGTATGTGAGATATATCTAGATGATCGATCCATCACCTTGTACGTACATAGTTACCACGTTACGTTAGGGCATGGTTAACGTATACTACTGTTTTGCTGAGGTCTTGAAGCTAGCTAGCTTTACGAAGTGTATGTCTATTTGCTGAGAGAGTCTTGGGGTTTAGGTAAAATTACCTATATGTATATATTAATTAACTTGTTTTGAATAAGTCAGTTCCAGTACTCCCTCTTCCAAATTAACCCCACGCAGTCATGGGCATTTCTAGAGTCCTGTCTACTATTATGTGTTTTATTGGCTTGTACGTACGTCTTTAATTTGATCTTAATTTGCTGTTTGATTTGGCCAATTAAGCAGATAACAACTCAAATTAACAACTCTTATATATATATATATATATATATATATCAACGTGCTGATCACCACAACTGTTTTCTAGCTTCTTTAATATCTTTGGAAGTTTTCTCCAGACTTCTTCTGATCGAACCCATTAATTGAATTGGCCACTGTAATGGACGTATTTGGTGGAGTGTGTCTCATTTCGTGTATAGTTAGGAGATATATATTCTGTAATTAAGTAGGATTTAATAGTTGATTTAGTTTCCTATTAAGAGTGTAAGTACTTGTGTATATGTATCCCAATTTGGGATTGATCAATATAATCAGAAAATTCTCATAAAACTTTGACTTGGTACCAACACTACCAGAAATGGAGACATTACCGGCGACCTGCCGTCGCCGGCCTTGTCTTTTTTTTTCGCCGGAATTGACATTACCGGCGACTTGTCGCCAGTGATTCCCCGCCGGTGTTGACATTGCCGGCGACGGGAAACGCCGTCGCCGGTAATGTCTCGGACATTGCCGGCGACTCAAGTCGCCGGTGATGTCTCGGACATTGCCGGCGACGCCGTCGCCGGTGATGTCTCGGACATTACCGGCGACTTGAAGTCGCCGGCAATGGCAGCGCCGCCGTGGCCGGAATTTGAGACATTGCCGGCGACTTGAGTCCATGTCGCCGGCAATGTGGGAAAAAATTTTGAAAAAAAAACGCGGTTCTGGATTGGGCCCAATTCCATAACCTGCATTGAACCGGATAAACCGTACAATCATACAAGTTCAACAGTACACGTAGTAAAGACAGTCATACAAGTTCAACATAAATGTCCAACGTACAGTACAAATAGCAACGACGATAAAAAAATTAACTACAACTACAGGTCAGGTCCAGGAACTTGCGGGTCATCAGGGTTGAAGTAATCCATGTACTCATTTGAATTCCGGTGGCTACCTTGGTCTTGCTCTGGCGTTGACTGGTGCGGTGGTGGTGGTGGATAGCTAGGGAAGGGAGGGACCGGGACCGGGGGAGGTGTGGGGAACGGTTGTCCGGTAGTCTGAGCCTCGTACATCGTCCGCATCCATGTGTACATCTGAGCCTGCACCTGTGTCTGCTGCATTTGGTACTCGGCCATCTGCCTCTTTTGCTCCTCCAACTCCCTCTGCGTCCTATGAAGCTCCGCTGCGAGGTTACGACTAGAAGTTGAACTTCTTGACCCGGTAGAGTATTCTGAAGTGTTCTTCAATACTCCTTCACCCGCCGAGCCCATTCCCCTGCAGTAGTAGGTATTCTTTCCAGTCCCGCACGCTTTTGCCATGATCCGAGCCGCTATCGGGGGATCAAGCGGATCGATCTGAGAGGCATACTGGGTGACTTCTTCCTCGGAGCAGTCAGGATGGTTTGTCCGAGCTATACTCATGGTCACTTCTGCGGTCGCCTCCTCCACTCTCGACTAATTGAAAAGGGAAAATGAACAACGTATTAGCTAACAAAATCTATTTCCATCTTCAAAAATAGTTTTATTAACACATTGAGAGGCGAAAGACTTACCGCTTCTTCAGGGCACTGCGGGTAGAACTTCTGATGAATATACACCAACGGGTTCACCTCTTATTGTTGCTGCGCCTTAGTCGACCAACCCATGTAGTTGAGTGAACCTGCATGATGGGCCCTGGTGTTTTTCAATCTATTCGCCCGGTTCGTCTTCGAAATCGCCTTGTTTGATAAACATATGAAAAAAAATTAGTAACTAACTATTTCAATCTGATACGATACTTTAGGCTTGAAAGATATATTAAGGATGCATACCCGAGCTTTGGGGTGCTCGAAGTGGGCTATCAGCCACAGCCACTCGTACTCCCTAAACCGGAATTCGCTAGGGGTGGAACCTCGGCCTAGCTCCTTGTATACAGTGTAATGGGAAGAAAGCTCGTTCTTCCACTCTTTATACCTATATTAAAAGAAGGAAAAAAAGTTAGAGATATTAAAACACTTGATAAACAAAAATCTAACTCGATATATATTCAAATAAGTCGAAGCACATCACCTCATATGTAGTTGACGCTCTACCCACGTGTGAATAAGAACTTCATCCACGTCAAACCACACCTGCAATATGAATATATAAAAGGTAAAATTATATATTTATTCGGACTTAATTAATAAATGTAAAATTTACGTAATAAAAATACGATTTTACTCACACTGAGTGCATTATGCACTTGCATCTTCACGTAGATAGGCACAGATTCCCAATCTGGCCAAAGCATTGGGACCTTGTCCCGCACGATCGCACCGGCCATGCTGACATATTTGCGCGTGGTGTCGAATGCCTCGATCACCTCGCCATCCTCATTGGCCCTTATGGGCGTTTTCCTTCCGCCGGTGGCCTGCTCAAGTCTCTTCCCGGTGCAGGTGCCTCTAGCCCCTTTCCGTTTTCCAGTCCCATTAACGAAATTGCCTAATAATACAATGTCAACAAATTGATATCATTAATTGAACCTATCGCAAGTCTTAAGTAATAATTAAGTAATCAATCTGATGTTAAATAAAATTTACCTGCATCGTCCGTTTGTTGGTTGGTGCACCTCACACTCCAAAGATACACGGGGTCGAACGGGAGGAAGTTATACGCTTCCTCCACGCTCAGGAACTCCGGCCGTCCTTCAATATAAACAGGCATCCCCCTATCATCGAATTCAGGGATGACAGGAATCTCGTCGGGTAGGAAGAGACCGGACGACGGAGATAGACGAGGCCTGGACGATGAGGCGCCAGCACCACCATGTGTCTCATATGTTTCCCGTGAAACGGGAGTAGGCACCGGGCGAATATGGGGCATTCGGATTGAGGGAGTTTCTGATGCCCCCATTGATTGTCGCTCGTCTGAGGCTCTGCCACCGGAGGGACGTCTACTGATTGAGCGTCTGGAGACTGAGGCTCGAGGCTCAACTTCCGGTTGCACAGCTCTTGATCGTGCAGCTTCCTCCTCAGCTCGCGCCTCTAGCAAGGCTCTCGTGCGAGCACTCATCATTGGCCCACTGGGCGTGTTGCTAACTGCGGGCGAGGAGGAAGCTTGACTACTGTTCCCTCCACTATTTTGGGAACCTCTCCGAAGCCAATTAGCTGCAAAACCTCCTGGCATGGACGCCGTAATAGTCATGGGAACTGGGGTTCTAGAACGGTTTGGAACCGGAACGGTTTGGAACCTGGAACCGTTATATTACAAACGGTTCCGGTTACAAACAGTTCCGGTTCCAAACCGTTCCGGTTCCAAACCGTTTCGGTTCTATAACAAATCGTTGCCGAAACGGTTTGGAACCGGAACCGTTTGAAACCGGAACTGTTTGTAACTGGAACAATTTGTAACATAACGGTTCCGGTTACAAACAGTTCCGGTTCCAAACCGTTTCGGTTCTATAACAAATCAGAACCGGAACGGTTTGGAACCGGAACCGTTTGAAACCGGAACCGTTTGTTTTCAAACGGTTCCGGTTATAAACAGTTCCGGTTCCGATTTGGTATGGTTCCAATATCACCTATTATACGTTAAATTAACAACGTACTATATCACATAACTTAACATATATACATACATCATTTCCGGCTTTAAACTTTTCACACATATATACATCGATCATGCATCTTAATTTCACCTTAATTCGTGCATATATATATACATCACATATTAATCCAATTCACCCTAGCTAATTAATTTTCCATATTTTTCAAACATACGTATATATATACATTCCATATATATTAATTAATTTTTCACATATATACATCACATATATTGCTCCTTCACCCCACAATTATCCACATTTTTTTCCCACAATTTTCATACATACCTTAATTACATTTTACAAATATTGTCCACATGCATACATATATACATCCCACAATTATCAAAAATTAATTAATTAAAATACAGAAAAAAATATTGTGGAATGAGAGAGAGAGAGAGGGAGAGAGAGAGGGAGAGAGAGTGAGCTCAAACCTGCCATGGTGGAGCTCGACCCAACTTTGCCGGCGACGGAGGTGAGGGGAGGAGGAAGAGGAGGAGAGAGGGGAGGAGAGAGGGGAGGAGAGGAAGAGAGGGGAGAGGGAAGAGAGAAGAGAGGATTGAGGAGAGGGGAGAGGGAAGAAATTCGAGCTAAGAGAGGGAAGAGAGAATTGAATTAGGCCGAAGAGAAATGGGGAGGAGGAGCTCGAGCTCGAGCTATACCGCCACCATTGCCGGCGAGGTAGGTCAACGTCGTTGGTAATGACATTACCAACGATGTACGTCGTCGGTAATGTCATTACCAACGACTTGACTCGTTGGTAATGACATTACCAACGAGTTGAGAAGCAACTCGTTGGTAATGACATTACCCACGAGTTGCTAAGTCGTTGGTAATGACATTACCCACGAGTTGCTAAGTCGTTGGTAATGACATTACCAACGAGTTGCTTCTCAACTCGTTGGTAATGACATTACCAACGACTTAGCAACTCGTCGGTAATGTCTAGGTTTGTCGACTATTATCCGATCGACTAATTTCCGACCATTTTCCGATTTCCGACTAATTTCCGACCATTTTCCGATTTCCGACCATTTTCCGATTTCCGACTAATTTCCGACCAATTTTCGATTTCCGACTACGTTCAATTTCCGACTACGTACAATTTCCGACTACGTATAATTTCCGACTACGGTTCCGATTTCCGACTACGTTCAATTTCCGACTACGGTTCCGATTTCCGACTACGTTCAATTTCCGATTTCCGACTACGTTCAATTTCCGATTTCCGATTTCCGACTACGTTCAATTTCCGACTACGTTCGATTTCCGACTACGTTCAATTTCCGATTTCCGATTTCCGACTACGTTCAATTTCCGACTACGTTCAATTTCCGAGTACATTTTCCGAGTACATTTTCCGACTACAATTTCCTTAAACATTTTACTACGTACATTTTACTACGTACATTTGTCGAGTACAATTTCCGACTACAATTTCCAACGTACTAAGGATGATAATCGTAATCATATTCATCACTTGAGTCTGACTCGGTTTCATAGGTAACCTCTGGCATAATGTGCCGCTCCTCGTCATCTGAATCAGCGTCAACTTCATATGGATTAAAATCGAGAAGTTCTGCTCCAGTAATTCGAACCACACTCCCAGATCTCACATTATTAAGGCGAATCGTAGATGATTCAGGAATGTCAAAAGCGTTTGGCTCTTGGTATGCAGTAACTTCCTCATCATCTGCGGTATCACCAAGTGTGGCAGCACTGTATATGTTTCTATGAGCAACATGGTTAACCACCTTCCACGGGACTTTGTTAAGAAGATCGTCCAGGTAAAACACTTGTTTTACTGATGAGGCAAGAACGAAAGGGTCATCTTCATACCAGGTAGTAGCAGTATTCACCGAAAATGTTCCGTACTGATCGGTCCTTGTGTTCTCCGGGCTAGTATCAAACCATCTACACTTGAACAAGTGCACTTTGATGCTGTTCCCATAAATTAGTTCAACAACTGAATGAAGGACACCGTAATAGTCAACGCCATCCTGCCCACCATGGACCATCACCCCACAAGTCTGTGTTTTCAGTCGGTCGTCTCGATTTTCACATATAAATTTCACGCCATTGACCTGACACATGGAGTAAACTTGTGAAGCTATCGGTTTCATCGCCAGGACCCTCAATTCGTTTGACCACTCTGGGTAACCATCATCTGCTACATGGTTCATCTGAAAACGTCCATATATTAATACGTACAGAAGAAATTATGTCATCTTAAAACCACAAAACCACGTACATACATACATGCTATGTAAGGATATATATAAAAATAGACATATACTTACCCATTGACCAAAGTAGTTTGCAAACGTCTTGTTGTGGTAATCAACATTTCCGGCAATAGCAGGGCAGTGAAGATGATAGTTTTTCCAATATTGTACTTCTTGACAGTTAATCAGTACCGACCAGTGGGCAATGGCTACCTCATTTCCATCCAACTTGTACGACTTTGGCAACCTTCCCTGTACTACCACGTCACTGGAGATGATAGAAAGGTTGAACTGTGGTTCATCTATCGGCATCTGTTGTTGGGGGTCCTCTACATTTTCCAAGTACACTTTTGTGTACGTTACACACTCGTGCGCAAGATATGCTTCAGCGATACACCCTTCAGGTGCATATTTATTCTTCACATAGTCCTTGTAGGCTCCCAATTGTCTACAAGTTAACAAGTGCATGTTAACTTACTTAAAAAATAAGAATTTACATATAAAAACATAGGCAAACCAAATGTATGAATCATTTGTACCTTTCCATGGGGTACATCCAAGTGTAGTGTACGGGACCGGTAAGCAACAATTGTTCGGGAAGATGGATCATCAGGTGAGGCATTATGTCGAAAAAATTTGGGGGAAATATCCTCTCAAGCTTGCACATGATAAAAATGATGTCATCTTGCATCTCCCTGAGGTCTGTTTTTTTAACTTCCCTGGTGCATAACTTCTGAAAGAATCTTGACAAGGCCACCAACGGCTCCACCACCTCTTTGGGCATGTACCCTCGAATGAAAATAGGGAAAAGGCGTTGAAGCAGTACATGGCAGTCATGACTCTTTAATCCGTACATCTTATTGTCCCGGAAGTTAACACACCTGCTTATATTTCCTGCATAGCCATAAGGATACCTGCATATATATAGATAAAGCCACATATATGGACCAATTATATTTCTCGCATATAACCATATATACTCCGCTAAAAATTTAAGGCCAAATTCCTACATAGCCATAAGAATATATACCTGACATTACTCAGCCACCGAAAAATTTCATGCTTATGCTTCGGCTTTACGGTGTACGGAGCTTGCGGCATTTTTCTCTTACCATCTCTTAACCACAAATGTTTCCGCACACCCATTGCTTTCAGATCAATGCGTGCCTTAGGGATGTCTTTTGTTTTCCCCTCCAAGTTAAGAACTGTGCCCACCACACTTTCACACACATTCTTCTCTATGTGCATGACATCTAGGTAATGTCTGATAGGCAACCTGGGCCAGTAGGGGAGTTCCCAGAATATGCTCTTGTGTGTCCAAAACTTATACCTTTCGGGCTTTTCTGGAATTGACGCCACTATGTCAGGATGATTGCTCAGCTGGCCAAAATCATATTCATTCAACACTTCCAAAATTTCTTCCCCTGTCCATCGCCTGGGTGCCACACCTGTTTCCACAGTCCCATCAAACGCGTCTGGATCCTGCCTAAATGGGTGATCATATGGAAGCCAACAACGGTGACGCATCTGAACAATTTTACTGCAATGAGGACTACAACAATCAACCGTCATGCACTCTGAACAAGCCCTGTAACCCCTGGTAACATTGCCCGACAACATACCGCGGGCAGGAAAATCACTGATGGTGCCAACAAGCATGGCATGCATCTGGAACATCTCCTTTTTGAACCTATCGTAAGTGGGGTGGCCACACTCACTCAGGTACTTAAGCTCCTCAATCAAAGGCCTCAAATACACATCGAGACACTTTCCTGGATAACCCGGGCCCGGAATTAACAGAGTGAGCATATTGTATTCCTTCTTCATGCACATCCATGGTGGAAGGTTGTACGGTACCAAAATAACTGGCCATATACTGTATTGAAGACTCATGTTGCCAAAAGGGTTGAATCCGTCAGATGAGAGCCCTAGCCAAACATTTCGGACCTCTGCTGCAAAATGATCAAACTCCCTGACCATGTGCTTCCAAGCCTCTCCGTCGGAAGGGTGTATAAGGGTGTCATCGTCAGGCAAGTTCCTCTCAGCCCACCATCTCATTGCCTCGGCCGTGAAAGCACACATGAACAACCGCTCCAGCCTATCAATAAGCGGGAAATATCGAAGTATCTTCACAGCTTTCTTGTTGCCTGCAGGAGTCAACTTATACCTTTCTGTAAAACATACCAGGCAGGCTTCAAGGTCTTCGAGATCTTTTCCCCAGAAGAGAATACAATCATATCTGCATGCATGGATTTTGATGTAGGAAAGCCCAAGATCTTTCAAGATATGTCGCACCTTATGATGAGTGGTAGGAAGACGATGACCGGGTGGCAGTAGCGAAGCAGTCCACTTCAACCAAGAATCAACAGCTTTGACAGACATTTTGTTCTCCATTTTGAGCTGCATCACTCCCATGACACTTTCAAGAACAGTCTTACTACAACCGTCGTACAACGGAGTCTGTTGCAATGCAATCAGGTTGTTGTACTTGTCCATACCGCTTGTGTTGACATGACCTCCAGGTAATGGTTCGACTGGCTCGATATGGGGGAAACCCTCAACGACGGGAGGGACATTTGGTGCTTCATCAGCGAATACACCGCTCTCATGAGGAAACATATCATTGATTAACATCGATGTTGGATCATAGGATGAACTGCCCCTCTCAGCAAAATCTCCATGATCATAGCGTGGACTAGCCCTCTCACCAAATTGTCCATGATCATGCGGACCCGCTACCGATGTTTCACCGTGATAAATCCAACAAGTGTACTTATCCCAAAACCCGTATTTACTCAGGTGCCTCTGGACTTTATCGATGGGAAATCGAAATCGATCGCTGAAACACTTACATTCTTTACACGGGCAATAATGAAGTGTAGTGTCTCCACAATTAGCCTTCACAAAATCCACAAAACTCCTAATTCCCTGGTGATATCTGACATCCCATCTTTCGAGGCTCATCCAACTCTTGTCCATCCTGAAAATTCTAACAATTTTACGTATTAGTTATATATATACACACACATTCACTACTAATAATCGACGTGATCTCTCAATTCAACTCTAATTAAATCAACACATGCATGCATATGTATATATATCGATCTAATCTCTGAATTCGATTCAGTACTCGATGATAATATTCTCTTTTTTTCAATTCAAAACGTATTTGACTGGGTAGGAGGAGGCTCTGTTAAGCCTGGCTCCGATAACAATACGATAATACCAGTCATTGATTCAGACACAAGATTAACTACAACCTGTTTTCTCGTTTCGGTGACCGTACATCAACAACATTTCATATATATCTCACGAATTGGATTTGATCAACACACACACACATATATATATATACCACATATACGTATATATACACCTACGTACCTATATATATAGCTTCCCGAATGATCGAGTTTTCGACGCGCGCCTTAATTTTGACAATATACCGAATGATCGATTTCAGAGCGTACGTTTTCCTTCTTTCGATTTCTTTGGATTTTTTTCGCTCAAAATGATTGAATGATCGAGCTGCCCCATCCGGCATCAAATATAAGACACATTGCCGGCGACGGAGTAAGTCGCCGGAAATGAAGACATTACCGGCGACTTTACGCCGGAATCTCGCCGGTAATGTGGCCTAGACATTACCGGCGACTCCAACCATCGCCGGCAATGTCTAGGGCACATTACCGGCGAGATTCCGGCCACATTACCGGCGACGGAGTAAGTCGCCGGTAATGATGGACATTACCGGCGACTTTTCCGGTCGCCGGCCTTGTTGGCCGGAATCTCGCCGGTGATGACTCATTTTCTTGTAGTGCAAAGCCAATCGGATCCTAAAAATCTGACTTGACTTGACTTCCACTGCCTGACTTGAACCTGAAACCTGATCTGAATTTTGCCCCTTGTTCAACCCGTCAAAAAAAACCTTCGACCGGTCGAAATTTGTCGTCTGAAAATTCCTGACTTGAAATCTAAAATTTGATCTTCTGACCTAAACTTCTTTGAGGAATGGAGCTTTCAATCTTTGAGTAACCTAAACTCTCTCGTGATCAGATGATGGCCCTCCAAACGAGGCACATAGGATGTGGAGTACAGTTGAATGGCAACAACTATCAATTGTGGAGACGTTTGATGAAGATGCATCTTGGCAGTGTCAGGAAGTGGCCATATGTGGCCGGAACTCCACCACGGCCTACTGAGGTTGGTAAAGAACAAGCTTTATGGGATACTATGAACTCCAATACAATGATGACCCTCCTAAGGTCCATAACAAGATTGGTGATGATTTTATTCTCTGGCTACTCATCCCCAAAAGTTATCTGGGATGCTGTAGCAACCACCTATTATGATGGGAATGATTTTGCTCAGGTACATGAGTTGACATGTCAAACCTTTACCACTTCTCAGAACAGTCAACCCTTAGCAGAGTACTATGTCAATCTAAAAGCTATTTAGCAACAACTCGATGAACGAGATCCAAATCCTATGGTGTATGACATTGATACTACTACACATAATAGGACCACCACTACCAGAATAACTGCTTTAGGCAACGATCTCAAATCGTTGCCTATAGTTGGAAAATCGTTGCCTATAAGTATAGGCAACGAAAATTCGTTGCCTATACCGTCGTTGCCTTTTCATCGTTGACTATACTGTAGGCAACGAAAAACCAAACCTATTCGTTGCCTATAGTTCGGGGTTTAGGGGTTAGGGTTTCAACTATACGCAACGACTAGAGTGAATCGTTGCCTATAGTTTCACTATAGGCAACGACTTCTTCGTTGCCTAAAACCCACCGACAGGTCAACTTTGACCACCTTTGAAACTATAGGCAACGACGACGTCGTTGCCTATACTGAAGAATTTCGTTGCTTATACTGAAGAAGATCGTTGCCTATAGTCAAGAACATCGTTGCCTATAGTTTGAATTGTTGTATTTCTGGCAAACTATAGGCAACGAAATTGGTCCATTTCGTTGCCTATAGTTTGTGTAATTTTTTTAAAAAATACTTGATTCTGGATTGGGCCCAATTCCAGAATCTGCAACATTTACATTAGTTCAAACCACAACAGCGTACACATTCCAACCTAAATCAAAAACTAGCTACGTGCTACTGATCAAAGTTAACACAATTGAGGAACTCCTCGTGTGAACCCTCCTGTTTTATGTCCTGCTGGTCGTCACCCCCGTAAAACTGATGAAGCTGCGGCTGCTCGTCACCCCCGTAAAACTGATGCTGCGGCGGCGGCTGCTCGGCACCCCCAAAAAACTGATGCTGCTGCGGCGGCTGCTGGTGGTCCCCATATAACGGCGGCTGCTGGTGACCCCCAAAATACTGCGGCTGTGTTGTAGGCGTGAACAGATTTGGCTGAGTCTGTGGGTGCGGCTGCGAAGCCCCCCGAGGTTGCTGAGATTGATAGAATGCCCACATTTGGTCGTGCTGCTCCTTCTCACGGGCTCTTTCCTGCTCCATGGCTTCCCTGGCACGCCTCATCTCCTCCAACTCCTCCTGCTGCCTCCGAATCTGCTCCTGCTACCTCCGAATCTGCTCTTGTAGGCCGGACGACCTAGAACTGCTGGACCCGCTGGAGAATTCTGGAGTCATCTTCAAGACTCCATTTCCTCTGTAACCCATCCCCTTGGCCCAAAACTTGTTCTTTCCAACGGGAAGCTCATCTGACACGCACCTCGCCGCATTAATGGGCGTCATGTGGTCAACCTGAGATGCATACTGGGTCACCTCCTCCTCTGTGCACCCCTGATGCAGCTCTCGAGCTATTTTAGCACGCACCTTCGGGATCGACTCAACCAATCTCTCCTAATAGACAATGCAAAATCGGTGACGCATTAATAATTGAGTAAAATACAAGAATTAATTAAACATGAGATGTATCAAATATGGACAAATATTTATTAGATACTTACAACATATTCAGGGTTGTTCGGATACCCATGTCGGATGGAATACACGAGAGGATCGGTCTGTGGTTCCAACATTTCCCCACGTCGAGTCCATCTCTCATACGTTCGGGAACCGCAATGATGTGGGTTCACGTTCTGCGCTCGGTTTTTAGCATTTTCTTTCGAAATGTGCTTGTAGAATAAGAAAATGTGCACAATTATTAGCCAATTATATATATAGCATAAATTAGAGAATATCCTCGCAACATTAATTTTTTTGATTAAAATCCAACCCATTTATTTTTCACATATTTAGTCCTCTGACCTAGAATTGTTTCCTTTAATTTCTAGGTTTTTTCATGTTATTATGCAGGGAATTAATTTAATCTTTGTTATTTTTGGTTTTAATTTCTAGCCTCTCAATCACGATTTCAGTTCACTATCTTTACTTCGTATAAACAATGTAAGTTGTATAATTGAATTTACCTACACAATATATTAGAGATTTACCTACATATTAAATTAATAACATAGATAGAGATTTACCTACTACCTCTTGCGTATATAAAATAATATATCATAAAATGTAGGTAAATTAATAATAATAATAATATTAGTTTAGATTTAGGTACGCAAATCAATTCATGTGCATACCACAAGCTTGGGATGCTTCCAGTGGGCTATAAGCCAGTTCCACTCGTACTCCCGGTATCTGAACTCACTTGGAGTGCCATTTCGGCATTTATCTATGTTCTGCTGCCAGAACGTCTTCAAGTGGGACTTCCACTCTCGATACCTATATTGATGCAACAAAAATATCATATAACCAACACTTTATATTCACAAATCTAACGTATTCAGGATACTTAGCCTTATGTAAATCCAAAATCACATCACCTAGACGTGAGCTTTCGTTCACACCACCCCCCGGGCTGCTTCAGCCGATCGTCAATAATAAACCATTGCTGCAATACACGTAAACATAATTAGCCTCATAAATATGTATGTTTGGTGGCTTATAATAATAAGAACGTCTATTTTTATGACAAATTAATGTAAATTTAACTCACCGACAGTGCATTATGCACTCGGGCCTTCACTTGAGCATCAACTAAACCCCACGAGTCCCACAACATCGGGAAGAAATCACGTATGACAAATCCTGCTTGGCTAGCATACATCCCTTTGTCAGAATACTCGATAGCCGAGCCATCATCTTCATAATCAATATGAGCCCGATTGTCACCAACTCGATCTTCAATACCCTTCCCGGTTGTGGTACCTCTGCTCGGTTTAGCTTTAGGGTTGACGACGGTGCCTAAGACGCTGTACAAAAGAAGGAAATTAAGAAATAGAACCTAATTTAATGTACTGTATCTACTAAAAGAACATAAACTTACCATTCTCGTAAGTAAGCTGGCCCTTAACCCTCACACTGAAGAGAGGTTGAGAGAACGGCTCATATGTGTATGCTTCCTCAGGCGTCGTGAACGGCTACTCATCATATATGGCCACGTTGTTAGGGTCGAGCTGAGGTATCTTCGGAATAACCGTAGGGAAGAACAAGTCCCTGGGCGGGCATAAGTGCACAGAAGGTGTGCAGGATGAACTGCCGGATGGCCCAGATGATCCGGAATTAGGTTGTGGCGTCGCCGGATTGGGGGGGAAGAGGTGGCATACGCGGTGGGTCCTGCTGGTTTGGCCAGAGTACCCTCGTACTATTTGGGCGTTCGCTGCTGACTGAGTGACGACCGTCGACGGTGGTGGAGTTTCGGCTGCTGGTGCGGGAGGGTCGTTCATGAGACACCGAGTGACGTGGACCTTGGGGATCCTGGGCTGCTGTATATAGTTGGAGGTGACGATTGGAATGTACATAGACGGTCTCAAGACTGTCCGGTACGGTGCTTCCAGAACTCTGACCAACGGACCTAGACCCACTCCTGGGTCCTTGAGGGTTCAACCCGGAGGACATTTGAGGTGTCGCTCCTTGACGTGACGAGGAGGAAGCTCTTTTCTGTTTCCCACTTTTCCCGGGAATCAATCTTTTGAACATGGACATTTTTATTAATGTCTGCAACAAAATAACATAATGAATAGCTCAACGAAATTGAATTCAACCTTACCAAATTTAACATAATGAATAGCTCAACGAAATTGAATTCAACGAAATTGAATAGCTCAACAAAATAACATAATGAATAGCTCACAATTGAGGCTACACTAACCTAAATTTAAATTTTGTCTAACTAAAATGAACAACCCAAACTAAAATCACACTTATTCCCAATTCTAATTACCTAAACTAAATAACCAAACTAAATCCTCTAATCCACAATATAATCCCAACCTAATTAAATCAACAATCCAACATAACATAACCTTACCAAAATCCAACCTAAATAAAACCTAAATTCAACAATACAAACTAAATCACAACACAAATCCAACTAAAATCAACCTAACATAAATCCAACACAAATCCAACACAACCTAACCTAAATCACAACACAAATCCAACACAAATCCAACTAAAATCAACCTAACATAAATCCAACACAAATCCAACACAACCTAACCTAAATCACAACACAAATCCAACACAACCTAACCTAAATCACAACACAAATCCAACACAAATCCAACTAAAATCAACCTAACATAAATCCAACACAAATCCAACACAACCTAACCTAAATCACAACACAAATCCAACACAACCTAACCTAAATCACAACACAAATCCAACACAAATCCAACTAAAATCAACCTAAATCACGTTGTTTATATATTTAAGTAAGGAGAGAGGGAGAGAATGCGAACCTAAAGCTTCGGGCGAGGGCAGAAATCCGGCGATCTCTCTCTGGGCAGTCGTTCCCTTCGTTGCGGCGGCGCTGGTCGCGACTGGGGGTTTTATTCAAGTTAGTATAGGCAACGAATAAAAGGATCGTTGCCTATACTTTAGGCAACGAGTTCTACTTATAGGCAACGATTCTGTCGTTGCATATACTTTAGGCAACGATACTCAACCTATAGGCAACGATTTGTGTCGTTGCATATAGTATAGGCAACGAAATTTATATTAAAGGCAACGAAATTGTCGTTGCCTATAGAATAGGCAACGAAATTCAATTTATGTATACATTTAGGAGTTAATCAACTCAATACAAGCTCGAAGACTATACTCAATTACATCTCTAACTAAGGCTGATAATCAGAATCTGAATCATCGCTAGAGTCTGACGCGGTTTGATAGTTGAAGTCTGGTAATAGGTGTCGCTCCTCGTCCTCGTCACTCGAGTCTTCATCAAAGTCATTTGGATTAACATTTAGAAGTGCTGCTCCAGAATTTTGAACCACAATACCAGGTCGAACATTATTAAGGCGAATTGTATCAGATTCCGGAATGTCAATTCCATTTGCCTCTTGGTATGCTGCAACTTCTTCATCATCTTCATTCTCACCAAGTGTGGCAGCACTGTACACATTCCTAGCTTGCACATGGGTTACTACTTTCCACGGGGGTCTGTTCATAAGATCGTCAAGGTAAAACACTTGTTTGACCGATGTGGCAAGAACGAAAGGATCCTCCTCATACCAGCTTGTGGCAGTATTCACGGAAATGTATCCATACTGATCGATGCGAACGTTCTCCGGACGAGTATCAAACCATCTGCACTTAAACAAGTAAACTTTCATGCGCTCACCATACATAAGTTCAACCACTGAATGGAGTACACCGTAGTAGTCAGGGTCGTTATCCCCACCATGCACCATTACCCCACAATTCTGTGTCTTCACCCTGTTGTCTCTTTCTTGACACATAAATTTCACGTCATTGACCCTACACATCGCGTAAACTTTTGATGATATAGGTTTCATAGCCAAGAGCCTCAATGCGTGTGACTATTGTGGGTAACCATCATCTTCTACATAGTTCATCTGAAACAAATAACCGTCAACATTAGATACGACATTTCATATAAATAACCGTCACAATTTGCTTTTACACGTCATATATATTATGACTAAATGAATATATACTCACCCATGTGCCAAAAAAATTTGCAAAGGTCCGGTTGTGGTACGCAACATCCCCGCGAACCTGTGGACTTCCAAGGTGTGTGTCTTTCCAATATTTAACTTCTTGACAATTAATGAGTACACACCAGTGTGCAATGTCTAACTCATATGGTGTCAGCTCCCACTCCCCGTGCAACCTACTCTGTGGGTAAACATCATTACAGACTACAGAAAGGTTGAACTGGGGTTCATCTACCGACATATTCGAATGTGGGTCCTCAAGCGCTCACAAATACAGTTTGACGTACGTTACGCACTCGTGCGCAAGATATGCTTCGGCGATACACCCTTCAGGTGCAGATGTATTATGTACATACCCTTTGTAGTCTCCCAGTTGTCTACAAAGATGAAAACAGCTTGTTATTATTGTTGCAGAACAAGAATAAATTAATATATAAAGACTTAATTAGCAAACATCATACAAATGCAAGGTATATACCTCTCCATTGGATACATCCAAGTGTAGTGAACGGGACCGGTGAGCATCAATTGCTCGGGAAGATGCATCATCAAGTGAGGCATGATGTCGAAGAAATTTGGGGGGAAAATCCTCTCCAACTTGCACATGATAAAAATGATGTCCTTTCGCATTTCTTCGAGGTCTGACATTCTCACTTCTCTGGTGCATAACTTTTGAAAGAACCTTGACAGCGCCACTAACGGCTCTACCACCTCATCATCAAAGTACCCTCGAATCATAATAGGGAAGAGGCGTTGAAGTAGTACATGGCAGTCATGACTCTTTAATCCATAAATCTTATTGTCCCTGTAGTTAACACACCGACTTATATTTCCAGCAAACCCATAAGGATACTGGACGTTAGCCATCCACACAAAAATTTCATGCTTCTCGTCACGCGTGGCCGTGTAAGGAGCTTGGGGCATCTTTCTCCCCTTCTTTTTCAACCACAGATGTTCCCGCAGTTTCATTTTTTCCAAATCAACGCGAGCTTTAGGGCCATCTTTGGTTTTACCTTGCCAATTTAGAACGGTGCCCACCACACTTTCACACACATTCTTCTCTATGTGCATGACATCTAGATAGTTCCTGATAGGCAACATCCGCCAGTACGGGAGTTCCCAGAAGATGCTCTTGTGTGTCCAGAACTTATACCTGTCGGGTATCTTCGGTATAGTCGCAACAACCTCAGGATGATTGCTCAATGGCCCAAAATTATACTCATTTAGGACTTCTAAGATTTCATCTCCAGTCCATCCCATGGGTTGCAGACCTTCTTCTACAGTGCCGTCAAAAGCCTGGGCGTCCTGGCGAAATGGGTGATGTCGTGGAAGCCAACATCGGTGACGCATATGGACAATCTTCGAGCAATGAGCTTATCCAAACATGGCAGTCATGCACTCTGGACAGGCCCTGTACCCCTTGGTTGGGTTTCCCGACAACATCCCTCGACCTGGAAAATCACTGATTGTGCCCACAAGCATAGCACGCATTCGGAACATCTCATTTTTAAACCTGTCGTAAGTGGGATTACCAACTGTACTCAAGTGCTGAAGCTCCATAATCAATGGCCTCATGTACACATCCAGACACTTTCCTGGATAACCCGGCCCTGGAATCAACAAAGTCAGCATATTGTATTCTTTCTTCATGCACATCCACGGGAAGCCACCACTTTAGATAAGCATAAGCTTCATCTCATCTTTCAACACAGTTCCTTGGCTAATCTTTGTTTTATGTCGCTTAATGTGGTCCCTCGCGTGAACTAGAAGCCTTCCCTGTAACGGTACCAATATAACGGGCCATATGCTGTACTTCTGACTCATGTTGCCGAAGGGGTTGAATCCGTCAGTCGATAGCCCCAGCCAAACATTTCGGACTTCAGTTGCAAAATCAGAAAACACATTCACCAGGTGCTTCCAAGCCTGACCATCAGCAGGGTGTCTAAGGATATCATCGTCAGGCGAAGTCCTCTCAGCCCACCATCTCATAGCTTTCGTCGTGAATGCACACATGAACAACCTTTCCAGCCTATCAATAAGTGGGAAATACCGAAGTATCTTCACTGCTTTCTTGTTTCCTGCAGGAGTGTACTTCCACCTTTCCGTACCACACACCGAACAGTAATCAAGCTTTGATAGATCCTTCCCGTCATCGTCTACACCCCAAAAGAGAACGCAATCATACATGCATGCGTGAATCTTGGTGTAGGAAAGTCCAAGATCTTTGAGGACATGTCGTATCTTACGATGAGTGGAGGGAAGACGATGACCGGGGGGCAGCAGATCACCAGTCAACTGAAGCCACCTATCGACCGCTACCACGGTGCTCTTGGTCTCCACTTTTAGCTGCATCACTGCCATCACACTTTCAAGGACTGTCTTAGGACATCCGTGGTACAACGGAGTTTGATGCATCTGAATCAGGTTGTGGTACTTGTCCATACCACGTGTGTTGACATAAACTCTAGGTAATGGCTGGACTGGCTCAATGTGAGGGAAATTCTCAACTTCCGGAGGAACATATACGGGTGCTTGAGAATCATGAAATACACCGCTCTCATGAGGAAACATATCGTCGATGAACCTCCTGGTGGGATCATAATTGGATGAACTCGCAGTATCAGCAAATTGTCCATGATCATGCGGATCGGCTGCTGATGCTTCACCGTGATAAATCCAACGGGTGTACTTATTCCAAAATCCGTTTCTATGAAGGTGTCACTCAACTGTAGCAATGGGACAACGATTGCCGCGACACCGACATTGTTTACATGGACAATAATGCACTGGCAACTCTCCACAATTAGCCTCCACAAATTCCAGAAATCTCCTAATTCCCTGCCCATATCTTGCATCAGTTCTATCCAGCCTCATCCAACTCTTGTCCATCCTGAAATGCACTGGCGATTCCAGAACGTTTCAGATTTTTCCACCGATTTTGATTTGAATGGGGGAGCTGCTGGCTAGATCTGATATAATAATAATTATAGGCAACGAAATAGTAATTCGTTGCCTATATTGTTTTTCGTTGCCTATTAAACTATAGGCAACGATTTTTTCGTTGCCTATAACCATACTTTAGGCAACGATATGAATAGGCAACGATTTTTTTCGTTGCCTATAAACCAGACATTAGGCAACGATCTGACTTCTACAGGCAACGAATTCGTTGCCTATAGTTCACAATAGGCAACGACAACCCTTGTCGTTGCCTATTGTGAACTATAGGCAACGAATTTTAATCTCGTTGCGCGTTGTTTTAAAATTCGTTGCCTAAAGTGGTTATGTTGGTAGTGCACCGACAAGATGCGAGTCCATATCTTTCTGAAAGGGTTAGATTTAAGATTTGCTACTGCCAAAGGAGAACTATTGAGACATGTCACACCACCAACTCTTGAACAACCCTATGCCTATATCCGTAAAGAAGAATCAAATCAGCCCAAGGAACTCCATGATGCTATGTCAAATCTGGCAGTACAATCACAACAAGGGTGGAAGCCAAAACCACAAGACACTCCACCACGAATTTCACCTGCTCGTAGTCCTGATCTGAGCAAGGTACAATAATTTTACTGCAAAGAATTTGGCCACTACAAAATCCCATGTCCTCGTAAACCAATTCAAGACAAAAATCGTAGTGGCAAGGCTGCAGTACAGCTAGTCCAAACACCTGACTTCTATGGAATAGAGGGCCAAGATCAGACAGCAGGTATTTATGCTCTTGCGAGAAGAGGTAAAATTGGTATTGCGCTTAAAATTTCTGACTTTACTGGTAGTAATACATGGATAATTGATTCAGGTGCATCTGACCATATGACCTTTGACAAGTCCTTGTTTTTAAGTTTGTCTTCTTCTCCCATATCTGAAGTCCCCTATGCAAATGGTGTGTCTTTTCCTATTTTAGGTATAGGGTCAATCCAAGTTACTCCCACAATCCTATTACATAATGTTCTTTATGTGCCTTCTATATCTCATCATCTCTTATTGGTCTCTGAATTGAATTCACAAAACAAGTGTTCTGTAACCTTTTTTCCCATGTATGTCATCTTCCAGGATCTGTCATCTCAGGCAATAATAGGCAAGGGAGATCTGATGGGGAGATTGTTTCACTTGGATTGCATGTACAGCGGGGAAACAAGAACAACATCGCCCACGGTTGCCCTGACTTCGAGTTCTGATCGAGTAAAGGAAATTTGGCTTTGGCATCGTCGATTGGGTCATCCATCGTTTGGGGTTATGAAGAAGTCTATGCCATCTTTATTTGTAGGAATAAAGGAGTCCACTCTCCGATGTGAAACTTGTGTTTTTGCTAAAAGTCATAAATCGAGCTATCCTTCTCGGGTGTCTTCTAGTACAGCACCTTTTGAATTAATTCACTCTAATGTAAATGGTCCTTCCAAAAATGCAACATTGTCAAGAATGCAATACTTTGTTTTGTTTATTGATGACTTTACACGATTGACATAGTGGTAACAGGTGACGATCTAGACGAGATCAAGAGATTGAAAGTTCAGTTGTCATCTGAATTCGAAATGAAAGACCTTGGAAATTTGAAGTACTTCCTAGGGATTGAAGTAGCTAAGAACAGAGACTACATTATGTTGAGCCACAGAAAGTACGTTCTGGATTTGTAGCTGAAATTGGCATGCTTGATTGTAAACCAGTTGATACACCCATTGAGCAAAATCATCGGATTGCAGAATATCAGGATCAGGTCCCCACAGACAAGTTAAAGTACCAGAGATTAGTCGGAAAGCTGATTTACTTGTCCCATACTAGGCCCGATCTTGCTTATGTTGTTAGAGTGGTAAGTCAGTATATGCATAATCCTAGTGAAGATCATATGAATGTGGTGGTAAGAATCCTAAGGTACTTGAAGTTTACTCATGGTAAAGGTCTTGTGTTTCAGAAGAATAGAGATTTGGGAACCTGTGGCTACACCGATTCTGATTGGGCAGGTAACATCACTAACATGCGTTCTATTTCTGGCTATTTCACATTTGTTGGTGGAAATTTGGTTACTTGGAGGAGCAAGAAGCAGAATGTTGTGGCTAGATCTAGTACAGGAGCTTAATACAGAGGAATGGCTCAAGGAGTCTGTGAGTTATTATGGCTCAAGTATTTGTTGGGAGATTCAGGTTTTAAGCAGGAACATCTTATGCCTCTTTATTGTGACAACACCGCTGCAGTTGAGATTGCACATAATCCTGTTTAACATGATCGAACAAAGCATGTGAAGATTGATAGACATTTTATTAAAGAGAAGTTGGATGCTCGGATCATCTCCTTTCCTTTTGTTCGATCAAAAGAGCAATTGACTGATATTCTCACTAAGGCTGTTTCATGTAAAACGTTCAATGATTCACTTGATAAGTTGGGCATTCAAGACTTGTATGCTCCAACTTGAGGATGAGTGTTGGAGTGTACCTCACTCCGTGTATAGTTAGAATATGTATATTCTGTAATTAAGTAGGATTCAATAGTTGATTTAGTTTTCCGTTAAGAATGTAAGTACTTGTGTATATGTATCCAATTTGAAATTGATAATATAATCAGAAAATTTCCATAAAACTTTGACTGTATTTAATTATATGCGAAGCAGGTTTCTTTTGCTTGATTTGCTCGATCAACTTATTGCCTAACGTACAAAGTCTGTTGATCAGTACGTGCTGAACTATTCAATTTTAGTTCCGACAATGGTAATTATATATTTGTAGAATGGGGGACAGAACCAAGACCATCCAAAGAACAATTAAAGAACCTAGCTATTCGATCACTTGTAAGCAACACAAAATATATGGAAAACATACAAACCAAAATACAATGAGAGTGACAAAGAAATTAAGAATTGAAAGCAACATACAATCTGAACACAAGCTAGCTAGCTTTCATCACGAGAAGCCAAAGATCGAGCTCTACACTTCATGCAAGCCAGCAAGCCACGCACTCCATTAATTTCCCAGTCATGCAAAAGCGGCATGCTTGTTTTTTCGATATTGCCAATAGAGTCCGACTCCCTCTCAGTCATTAATTAATTGTATGCCTCCAGAAGGGTGTGCACTGCGTACTGGTCCTAGCTTCTGTTAGAAATTGTTTCAAGAGATGTACATATATGTATGTTGGAAAGGTCTGTTATGGTTAACAAATCAATGTGACTATTGGTAATTAACAATATGTTTTGAAAAGTGTGTGAGATGATCGAAAGAGTTTATCTTGATCAAAGAATATGTTTCAAATTGAAAAAGTGAAAAGCTATAATTACTCTTATAAGAGTACCTGTACCGGTGTTTTGCTCTTGCTCGAGGAATTTGAGGAGGAACAGGCACTGTTTGAGGTGGAGCAGTCATTATTCATCGAATAGGAGGTGCAGTTTCTGTTTTTCGCGCAGCGGTGTCAAAAAATAGCACGTATTATTACTGTTCATAAATTAAATTTGTATTAAAAAAAAATTTAATCTTTTTCAACCAATCCATAAACGACACGTGTCGTTGTCGTATGAATAATTGAATAAGATTTCGGGTAAGATTTCCGACGAATGACGAGTTGACGCGTGTCACGCCGACAGAAGGTTATCGGGTAAATAATTGTACAAAATTTCCGATAAGATTTTCAACCAATCACGAGGCAACACGTGTCATGTCCACTGTTCATTATCGGCTCTAATAATTGCATAAGATTCTCGGATAGATTTCTAACCAATTGAAAGCTGACACGTGTCATCATCTTATCTAATCAGAATATCTACACTCGGCTATATATTTGTTGATCGGTGCTCATCGTTCATTCACACCTTTCCAACCATATATTCTACATTCCGATAAGATGAATCCTTTTAGTTTTGAGAATTTTTTCCGGAGGAGGCGACAGCAACGTCGGCGAAATGCCGAAATTGCTAATGCTTTCATCACTGAAGCGGTCGTGGTCGATGCAATGTTCGATGACGAACCACCTCGCCGCCGACCAAATGAAGAAAGAATGAGGGAGTTAAGGGGACATAATCTGATGGAGGATTACTTCATCGAACGCCCCGTCTTCAACGAACAAGCCTTTCGTCGAAGGTATCGAATGAGTACCAATTTATTCAACCGTATAATGACGGATCTCTGCAACCACGACCAATTTTGGCAACAAAGAGCTGACGCCATCGGATTAGTTGGACTTCTTCCACAACAAAAGATGACAGGCGCTCTTCGTATGTTGGCGTACGGCGCAGCCGCAGATCAGTGTGCTGAAATAACAAGGATGAGTGAATCCACAACACTACAATGCATGAAGAAGTGGTGTATGCATATATACGAGCTTTACGGTGACCTCTATCTCCGCACTCCAAATGCCATAGACTTATCCCGACTTCTAAAGAGAGCAAGGCATCGCGGATTTCATGGTATGATCGGAAGCATTGACTGCATGCACTGGGAGTGGAAGAACTGCCCCACAGCTTGGCAAGGAGCATTCTCTGGCCGAAAGAAGCGTCCAACTATTATTTTAGAGACGGTGGCCTCATATGACACGTGGATATGGCACAGCTTCTTTGGGGTACCCGGATCACAAAATGACATCAACGTGCTCCACCAATCGGACATATTTGATTCGCTCCTTGCCGGAAACAGTCCGAGTGCAACCTATAAAGTCAACGGTATGACTTACCACAATACTTACTATCTAGCTGACGGTATATATCCCAGGTACTCCTCGTTTGTGAAAATAATCTCCAATCCCTAAGAGCTTCCACAGAAACTGTTTGCCAAGAAACAAGAGGCATACCGCAAAGATGTAGAGAGGTGCTTTGGAATTTTGCAATCTCGTTGGGGAATTATTCGGCATGCAGCTAGGTGTCATCACCAATCGACATTGAAGAGCATCATGTTGGCTTGCATTATAATGCATAACATGATTTTCGAAGAAGAATTTGTGGAGGAGGAGTTCGAGGAGTTGGAAGAAGAAGATCTTCAAAACCCATCAACTGCTTTCAATGTTTATGATGGACTAGTAGATGAATAAGGTAATCGTATTCCTTTTGAGCCTGTTGGAAGGGATGCACAAAATGAACAACGATTTGCCGACCGTGTTGTAGATCTCCAATCTGCGTACATCCATGGAGAGTTGCAAAAGGACTTAGTTAAGCATAACTGGTATCTAGAGACCGGCGAACGACTTTAAATGATGTGTGTGTGTGTAATTTTAATTAACCTGGTTTGCAACATGTTTGCTTTATTTGTTTTTCCTTTTAGTTGTTTGAGTGATGTGTGTTTGATTTTAAGTCATTATGTGTTATTATACTGTGCGTGAGCTTTGATGGAATAAAAAGTGCATTTTTATTACTTGGAAATTTAAAGTACATAATTTCATAATGGAAAAACAAATAAAGCACTAATGAAACAGTGGGCGATAACAATTTGAAAATGTTTCATCGCTACCATCTCCTTCCTCTTCCTCCATTTTCTTTAGGATACTCTCTTTTTTCTTTGAAAAATACCTCTTCGATTTTGGGGTCATAGCATCCGTATCCATTGCCATTATCCTTAAATCCTCCGCTTCGGCCCTCAATTTGTAGTCATTCTCCTTAAGGGCGAGTTGTTTTTGGTACAAAGCTAGTTCAGTGGCATCACTTTCTTTTTGCTCGGCGAGATGCATTCTTTGATTTTCCATCATGCTTTTCAAAACCTCATCTCTTACCTCATTTGTAGATGAGCATGCTCTTTTCCCCTTTCTTTTGGCTTCCTTGGCCGCCTTCACTCCGATTGGTCTAACCGGACTAGAGTACACTTCTTCTTCATTGCTTTGTGGTGTTGCAATGACTTCATCATCCTCCACGTTGACGGGGGGAGACATTGAGGTAAAAGGAGGAGTAGTTGCGGAGTTGGAATATGAAGGAGGTGGTATAGTAGGTTCGACGGCCCGAAAATTTGGATGGTTTTTCATCACTTCCCAACAATCAAACTTGGTAAACTGTTTCTTTTTTTGTGCCACGTACCATGATTGAGCTTTTCTTATCTAAGGTGCCAAAAATTTGTATGTCAAAATAATATCTAGGAAATGGAGATGTCAACATTGATTAAAATAAATGTAATAGATGAGCTTTATGACAAAATTATTAACACTTACCTCATCTTGCAAATTTGAGCTGGATTGTACATTCCTTCGTGCATATGCAAGAGCGGCACCCCAAGTTCTAAAACTCGGCTTCAACTTTGTAAAACGAGAAGAAACCGCGGTTTGGGTCCTAGGCTCCGGCCTTGATTCACCATGCGCAAGCTCCCAATTTTCCTTATAATCGGCATAGACTTTTTCCCACAATTTGTCGGACTTTTGCATGTTGCCGGTAATTGGGCAAACGCTAATGCGACAATAAGAAATACAAAGTTGCAAATCTTCAGAATCAAGCCAATTGGACATTTTGTGAGGAGGATGAAGGAGAAGAGGAAGGAGAGGATAAATTTGTGTGAGATGTGAATGAAATTGATGTAGTATTTATAGAAAAATACTAGGGTGTTATTTGCAATTTTTTAGAATTTTTAGGGATTTTTTTGCAATTTTTTAGGGGTTATTTTGCAAAATGGCAGAAAAAATCAAAAAAATCAGATGTTACCGTTTCGGTTGAATCTGGACCATCCGATCAGAATTTTTGATTTGAAATGGACGGTCCAGATCAATCTGACCGTTACTTTTTTTTTTACTCGGCCTGCCACGTGTCAGCTTCCTATTGGCTGGTAAATTATTTTTTTTACTTTTACTGGCGCGTGTCATCCACGCGCTGGTAGAAAAAAATTTGAACCTTGCTGACGTCACCCACGCGCGTGGATGACGTCAGCTCGGCTCGTGCAGCAGAACGAGCAGGAGCTGCTCGAGCAGCAGCTCCTCCCTCCGGTCCACGAGCAGTCGCGGCGAGCCTTCTCCCCCGCTGCATGTCCTTTCTGATCTTGCTCGTGCTACCGGCTGATGGGGTCCACCTCCGCCGAGCTGCTCGAGCTGTTCGTGCCGCCTGCGCTGCAGGTGCTCTAAATATAAATAGAAGTGCTCACACCTCATTCACATCATCCATCAATTTATTAAGTTTTTAACCTCTCTTATTTTGGTAATCCTTCCGTTAATCTTTCTTATATTAGATTTTAGTTAAATAAAATCTAAAAATTATAATACGTACTATAATTATAGTTTTCGGTAACTTTGAGCCTCTTGTAAAAAATTTGATCAAGTATTAGGTTCATCTTTATTAGTGCAAACCAACGATCAACATTAACAAGTTACTAGACTTCACTGTATCCTAAAAATTTATTTGATCATTTTATTTTGCACACTAAGTAGTGAGGTAAATAAAGTATAAAGAAAAGCATAAACTACTACGTGTCTTTGAAGCATTTAATTCTTTTAGCATAATCCACGAACACAAAATATCTAACATCTGCAACCACTTGAGGATTCCAATGTGAAAAAGCTCTAACACAAATAGCCGTTCTTGAGCTAAATAACGCATTGATCGTCCCTTCTAGACACGTGTCGACACATTAGGACTAAAACTTAAAATCACCTAACAATTCAAATTTAACCATAACAAAGGTTTTTTTCTGTTTTTTTTTTCTACAAGAAAATTTTCTCAGTTCTCTAAGAAATTTGGGTAAGTCTTTTTTATTATTTCAACTTCAGACCAAGTTACATCATCTGGAAAAGCTCCTTCCCACCATTGACCCTAACCATTTTGTAACTGGACATTTCCCTTTCTTAAACAGACTCCGAGCTAAAATTTTAGCTGACCAGATACATTGGGTCGACTTGCCACATTTTGTAGAGATATGTTTCGATGTCAGATAATGAATATCTTCTGCACTAAACATAAGAACAAAAACTGAACAAGGCTAATAATTGGAAGCATTTTATATGAACATGGTTCATGCTCAACTTGGATGAATATGATAGTAAAATTTCTATTATATCCTTAGGGTAAAAAGAAAGAAATTTTGATTTTGTAGCTATTAGACAAATTTTTGTAATATACGGATGCATGGCTTTGAAGTGTGGAGAGCATACTAAAATATGGAGAAAGAAGATAGAGATGGGACATGCATGCACATGCAATGATAGCAAAATTGGCGGGAGGCAAACCTTCTCCTGTATAAATAGGATACATGTATGTAAAGAAGAACACAGGAGCGAGAAGCAAACATCTCCTGTGTTATGTTGTAAACAGTTTCCAGTTCAAATAAAATTTCCATTTGCTCATATACCTTGACCAATCCATATGCAAATATCACTATCAACTCAATCTCAAGTATAATCTCAGCAACTAGTTTACGTACGTAGAGTTTTCCAGTAGTCAACATTAAAGTTTATACCAGATTTCAGATGCAGTTCTGAAGAAAAGATTGTACATATTGTACTAGCACATAGAGGTTAGTCTTCCAACTTTACGTTTTTCAGTTTCCTTAGCAGGCTTCTAGTCTAATATAGGGAAATACTAAGCATAATTATATTATTATACTGCTAAATTGACAATCTTATTATTATTAAGGAGTTGTTGTTATGCTTGAATATTGTCAGATTGATTGCTAGAAATTAGTCAGTGGACCTCTGAGTCTAAAAACCGTTGTCTCTGCTCCTTATAGGCCCTTGAGTAGGCTTTCTTAAGCAGTCTTAAGTTTTTGTCCATGTTCAAGGCTTAATCTTTAGTGATTAAGTTGGCCAATTCAAACTTAGTACACACACCCCCAGATTATGGTATCATAGCTTAGTTTAGCTTTATTATAGTATAGTTATATTAGTAAAGTACCTTGAAGATAGAAGCCTTAATTACAACCAAATGAAGGAAAACCAAAATAGAAAACCGAGTCTAGAATTGTATGATCGATTACCTGAACCAGAAATTATTGAACATCAAAAAAGAAAAATCACTTTAGACCAAAATAGTTTAATTTGTTATTTTCCACAGAAAAATCATAAGCATATTTTACATGGTGAGGATAATCCATTAGTAAATAGTGTAATAGACCTTTTAATTAGTCAAGTGGAAAATATAAAAATAAAACAAAATATGCATAGTAACAGCATACAACCTTAGAGTATTTTCAGGAAAAAAATTCCTACAGATAATTAGATAGAACTTAAGTTTTTTATCATCTCAATTAGAAGATAATAATAAAATATACAAATAGTTTCTAATAGAAAAGAAATTAAAGAACTTGTAGACATAATCGAAAGCAAGCCAAAGCAAGAAGAGTTGTAATCTTTAGAAATAGTAGAAAACCTGAAAATAGAAGTACAAAAAATTCAGTCAGTACAAAAAGAGTTAACTAAGCAAGTAGAAAAATTACATAGCAAAATTGATAGATTATTAGTTTAATGACCGATAGTAATAAATATTTAGAAGCATAAAAAGAAGTAAGTAAAATAGACGAAGAACCAATAAAATTTTCAGAAGTCACAACTAGCGTACCAAGTAATTATATTCCCATTAGAGAAAATAATACCATTATCCAGTTAATAGTAAACTTACCCGTTCGAAAAATTAGATAAAATTGAAGAACACATAGTAGAAATTAAAAGTATTTTAAATAATTCACCTACATCTATATCACCAGCCTTAGTCAAAAATTTAGAACAACTTAGCATAAATCACACAAAGAAAGTTAGGATAAACCCTTTTGATAATTCAAAATAGAACTTTTTAAACGAAAAGGAAAAGAAATAATTAGAACAGAAGATATTTACCATAATGAAGAAGAAACACAAGAGTTTCTTAGAAATGATTTCTTAAGATCACAAAGAAATAAGCATACTTTGTATCAATTAGGAAGATTTGAAAATTGAAATAGTATAGTAAGTAGCATCAGTCAGCATGAAATTAGTTATATCGGCAAAGAAGTTACTTTAAATTTACTTAGTAATCAAACAATAGAACAACTTAAAAAATTAAGTTACTCACAAATTCATATAGGAACTATATTAATTGGCATAGCAGGATTAACAAGAGCACAAGTAGGAACCAAAGCCTTAGTGTACATATATGATGATAGATGGGATAATCACCAACAAGCATCGATCAATAGCCACAACTGAAGTTGACCTTAGCACGAATTTAGCAATAATAGGTTGCATTCCGAACTTTGTAATGACAACCAAAAAATTTAGTAAGTATCTTAAAGTAAGCATTAGAACTAAAAACTATAACATGAAAGGAGATTTTAAAAATTTAAGTATTAGCTTACTGTATGTAGAAAAAGTGTCAGATAAGTTTAATTACAAGTTTAATGTAGAATTTTAAAATTTAGTACAAACTTTTGGAAGTAGACATGCAAACATGATAGAAGCATGATTAGTAGATAGTAGTTTCCTTGAAGGAACACAATGACAATAACTTAACTTACAAGGATCAAAAAATAGACAACCAAATAATGCACAAATTTTTGAAAATCACTTAGGAGAAGCATCAATTAGATTTGCTAATTATAGACAAATAAAAAAATCTGTGATAACTTAGAAAGTGAAGCAAAAATATATATGGCCTTTGATAACTTAGAAATAAATATAATTGAAAATAATTTTGATACTATACTAGATAAGTTAATAGAAGACATAGATAATCTAGATGAAGAACAATACATAGAAAAATATAAAACTTATGAATTAGGATTATATCGTTTGAGTGACAATGAAATGAAGAAATTAATATTAGAAATAGGATTAGAAAAAATCTTGGAGAAAAATATTATAATAATATGTTAGTAGTAATAAAGTGTTTACCAATAGAAGAACAACAGAGTTCAACAGGAACTTCTGGTGTTCATGTAGAATCTTCAATAGGAAGATCGGAACAGCAAAATATTAGACCAACTAAGGAGTCTTCTACCGAGCAAAAAACTGCTCATAGCAATTTAGATGCAACTACACCACATAGGAACAATAGAATCCCTTATGTAGGAATTGAACATATAAGTATAGCAGGAAATATACTAAACATAGATAGAGTAGACCCTCAAGATTGGGAAAAAACGATAGAAAGATGGGGAAAAGATTTGTACATGTAGCAATAATGTTAGATTTTAGCAATAAAAATAATATGTTAGATTACTTTGAACATACTTTAGATGATATGGTATTTGATTTCTTTCAATCATCGAAAGCAAAAAATCTAAAAAATTACCGAGACCAGCAAAAGCAACATTTAATATAGATAGTTTTATAATAAATTTGAATTTTTAGATCATAATAGATTAGATAGAAAAGAATGAACAAGAACAAATTAGAGCAATAAGAAACTTAGAACAGTTACAAATCCGTGATTTACAGTATGTAGGATAATATACTACAAATTTCTTTAAATATTTGGGTAGAACAGGTAGAATTAATGATATTAATTTACTAAATACATACATGACTAAAATCAAAGGACCTATAGGAGAAAAAATATGGAAAGAATGGTAAAATCACTCTAGAAAAAATGATATGGCCATAGGACCTAGAACACAACATGTATAGGATATACTGAGAGAAGAATGTTGTCAAATAAAAAAAAGACAAATTAGAAAATAATTTTACATGAGTTGTAAAAATATAGATTTACCTAAAAAATATGGATGTCATAGAAAAGATAAGTTTAATAGCAAATAAACCCCATAGAAAGAGTTATAGGAAAAAATATAAACATTATAAGCAACAAAGAAGGTATGATATACAACATTCTAAGACCTTTAAGAAAAGAAAATATATTCCTAAACAATTTAGGAAAAGAACTACTAAACCTTGGATGAGAAAATATAAAGCATCGAAAGATAAAAGCACTTGTAAGTGTTACTTTTGTGGTGAAGTAGGACACATTAGACCTAAATGTCCAAAATTAGGAAAACAACCTAGAGAAAAGATACAATTACTTGAGCAATTTGATTTAGAAGAAGATGAAGACTTAGAGTCAATTTATAATTTAGATAATTTAAACGATAATGAAAGCATTTATAGTATAAATATGTTATCTGAATCTGAATCTGAGTATTCTGATAGTTCAGATAGAGAAGTTGATGAAGAAATATGTATGTTAGAAGAAAAAGAAGAATTTAAATATGTTAATTTAGGATGGCCTGAAGAATGTAGTAAGTGTAAGAAAGTAGTAGCAGAAAAATATTATACTAGTAAGATAATATTTTTTAAACCTTGTTTTAACAGTAGGACTTTAGAAACAGAAGTAAATTCAGTTGAAGAAGAAGAAATTGATAGGGTACAAAATTTTGATTTTGAAAAACATAACATCAGTACCTTAATAACTATTAATTGTGAATTAGAATTAGCTAAGGATCATAAGATTCAAACAGTAGCTATGATAGATACAGGTAGTACTAAACGTGCAATAAGAGAAGAATTAATATCTATTCAGAATAGGCAAAAATTAGTTAAACCAGTTAAAGTATCCCAATGAGATTCCAGAATTGTACAAATAACTCAGTGTTCAAATAATATACCACTTAGGATTAAAAAGCAACAATTTAACCTACCCTTAACATTTATATCACCAGTAGGATCATACCAATTCATATTAGGATCAAACTTTATTAAGAGTTTACAAGGATTTTACTATAATCCACCTGATATAACATTTGATAAGAAAGCAATAACCACTACATATCAAAGTAACTTATTAGAAACTTATAATAACTTTAGCATAGAAGAGTCAAAAGAAGAACAAGATGATTCATTCAAAACATTAGAGAATGAAAAGGACATAGATGAGTCAATATTCGAATTAGAATATCCATTTTTAGAAAAAATAGCACCTTATGAAATTATACCCTTAGATGGACCTAAAACATTAGAAGAATTATAACAACTAGCAGAACAAACTAAAATAATAGGAGAAGACGCACAGTTACATTGGAATAAAAATAAAATATTAGCTAAATTAGATATTATAAACTCAGACTTAACAATTAAAACAGCAGATATGTCTTGTAATCTGTTAGATAAACAAGAATTTGAACAACAAATAAAAGAGTTATTAAATCTTAAGGTAATTAGACTTTCAAAATCTAGACATAGAACATCAATCTTTATAGTTAGAAAGCATTCAAAACTTAAGAGAGGAAAAGCTAGAATAGTATATAATTATAGAAGATTAAATGATAATACATATGAAGATAGTTATAATTTACCAAATAAGGATGAACTAATAAACAAAATTCAAGAAAGTAAATATTTTAATAAGTTTGATTGTAAATCAGGATTTTAGCAAATTATATTAGGAGAAGAATCTATAGAATGGACAACATTCACTTGTCCAGAATGACATTTTGAATGGTTAGTAATGTAATTTGGATTAAAAAATGCACCTTCAATTTTTCAGCGAAAAATGGATCAAATTTTTAAGAAGTATGATAACTTTTGTAGGGTATATGTTGATGATATACTAATACACAACAAGAATAGAAATGAGCAACGAAAGCATTTAGAGATAATTCTAAATGAGTTTATAAACAATGGTATAATTATCAGCAAGAACAAGATTGATTTGGAAAAGCAAGATATAGAGTTCTTAGGAATTTATATTAAGTCGGGCACTATACATTTGCAGGAACATATAGCAAGAAAAGTTGTCAAATTTTCAGATAAGTTAGAAGATAGAAATCCATTACAAGTATTTTTAGGACTTTTGAATTATGCAAGAAGCTTTATTCCTAATCTTGGCAGGAAAATAATAGTTTTACATAGCAAAACTAACAAGACGGGTCAAAAATATTTTAGTACAGAAGATATCAAGTTAGTACAACAGATCAAGCAAGAAATTCAGCATTTAAAGCCATTAGCATTACCATTAAACAATAGTTATAAAATAGTTGAAACAGATGTTTCATCATTAGGATGGGCATGTATTCTTTATTAGAAAAAGAGTAAAGATTTACCAAAATCAGAAGAGTAAATATGTAGATATGCCTCTGGTAAGTTCAATGAAATACAATCTAGATTACCAGCAACAGATTTAGAAATCTTAGGAATAATCAATTCCCTTGAAGTTTTTTCATTGTTTTTACATAATTAAATTTTTACTATTAGAACAGATTGTCAAAATATAGTTTCGCATTACAATAAAATTACAACTAACAGACAAGCAGCCCGTAGATGGGTAAATTTTATTGATTCTATTACAAGAAATGACTTTAAGCCAAAGTTTGAACACATAAAAGGAGTTGACAATACATTGGCGGATATCTTATCCTGCCTCATTTTGTAAACAGGTATACAACCATTTAGACATTCTTCGAGCAACAATCAAGCACAAAGTAGTTTACCACCAATGGAAGCAAGAATAGCAACAATCACTCATTCTTACAATGGAATTCAGGTTCAAGAAATCCGTGAACCACACCTCAAGTTTATTAGCTCACATTTACTATCCACAAAGTAAAAGGTCTTGTTAGATAACCTTTAGAATATTAGAATCCAAAACTCTGGCATGAGGAGAGGACAAGAAAAATTAGTGAAAGTTTTAGAATAAGAATTTTTAAGCAATAGAGTAGACAAAGAAATAGCATTAAAAGAATATCATAAACTTCAAGCACATTATGCTAGAATTCATTCCCAGTTAGATAGTATTCATGAACAACATAATATTGGCAGAACACAATATGGTAGTTTAAAAGTAGAGCATGATATAGTTACCGAATATTTTCGTAGATTAAATGTTAATCATCAAAAAATGATCGAATATTTGCATGATATAGACAAAGATTTCTCTACATTCATGCTAGAAGCACAAACTGAAAATTCATACTTTTTACAAGTTCTAGCAAGAGAAAGATTTTTTCACTTACCTGATGACATAAAAAATAATATATTAAAGTTATAGCATGGTAAGCATCTTTCTTTGCAGTTAACTATTCAAAAGTGTTTATTTAGTCTTATTTCTATTCCACAATTAGGTATACGAGCCGTTCATCTTTTTAGACTTTGTCTTGAAAATGAAAAAATAAAATATCATATTTTACTTGCTAGCATGAATATAAAAGAATTTAGAGAAACATATTTAGAGCATGATGACAGCAGAACTTTAATCACCCCTGGTCCGCTAATAGACCATGGCTTTCTTATTCATCTTTCTGTCAAAAGAAAATATTATGTTAGTCCTTTGTCTCACTAACATCAGTTTGGCATAGAACATTACATAGAGATATGGGGGATAAAGGAAGTAAGAAGAGAAACTATACAACTAGAATTTATTAGTATTTCTTCAGCACCAAGTAGTAATAGTATGTATTCAGATAAAGCAATACACCTTATATTTATCTCTTGCCAAAATTTTAGAGAACCTCCAACAATGTTAGAAAACTCTGCTTCAATATCAACTTTAGAGGATATACATAAGTTTCGAGCAGTATAACCGATCACTGAAGAATATTGGAATGACAGTGATTTGTACTTAGTTTACCAATCCAGCACCATAAACATTTATACCTTAGAAATATATGAAGAACTCCATAGACCTGGTGAAAAATACAGCACCGCCATGAGTGAGATCACAAAAGAAGCATTTGATGAATTAAAAAGAGAAAAGCAAGAAGAAACAGAAAGAATGGAGAGAGAAGTAGAAAGAATAGAAAGAGAATTTTGGGAAGCAACAACAAGAGAAGCATATCAAGCAGAAGTAGCAGCAAGACAAGCACAATTAGATTTACTCTTTGACAAAATGGGTAATGAAGAAGATTATAACATTAACAATGTAATGAGCAATGTAGAAGATCACAATATTGATAATATGATGGAACCATGATGTAAAAATAGATAAACGAAGCAGAGAAGCATCAGACACAAAAACAAAAGAGCAAGAGGTGAAGCAGCAGATGTGAAATCAGAAATACAAGAAGATAGAGCAACAAAATTTGATTGGCAATACAAGAAGAAAACAAAAATGAGCAAGCAACAGAAGAAGAAGAAGAGAAAGAAAAAAAAAGGAGGCACGGAAAAAAAAAGATAGAAAGAGATATCTCACCAAAAAGAAGCCAAAATCTATGCAAATAATAACAAGGATATTTTGATCTTTTTAAACCTCTTTTACTATAAAAGAAACTCTGTTTTGACCGTAGGTTTACGGTCAACTTGGTTCAGAAGCATTGCTAATAATTAGCCAAATTAAATTTATCAAATTTGAATTCCAAAGTTTTCAACAAATTTTCCGAATGTCAAAATAAGAGTGATAAATAGTGTTTTGGCATATTGGGTTTTATCTTTTTGATGTCAAATTTTATATATTTTTTTTGCTAGAAATGTCATATACGCAGATATCTCCTATCAGTTAGACATACTAAAATGTCGAATTTTCCCGTAAAAAAAACCAGTATACTTAAATGAAACAAAATCAAAAAGTAAATGAAGGTTAATTTTTATTTTCTTTTTGAAAAAAAAAGGTTAAAACATTTCTGTATATAGCAGCTGCCTCTTTTCTCAAAGACTCAAAAGAGTCCTCAGCCGAGTCGGTCTCTTTCTCTCTTCCCGCCCAGACGACGCCGCCCACTCTTCTCTTCGCCGACCACGGCTCTCTATTTTCTCAGCCAACCAGACAATTTAATCAGGTATGTTCAAATGGGTCCGAGTGAAATCGAATCTTTCTGGGTTCTTAGTGTTTTGGTTGGTTTTAGAGATTATGAGAGGCAGTTAGTTCCCTAAGGTCAAGTAAAATGGGGTTTTTTTGTGGATTATGAAATTATCATATGGTTTTTTATTGGTCAGTTGAATAGTTATTGAATTTGTGTTTGTAAGTTTGAATTGTTGATTTATAGCCAAGGTAAGACAAGCGTATCAATCATTACAGTAGAGTTGTAGAAATCGATGGATTTGCGATTAAAGTAAATAAAAACTAATTACCTATAAATTATTTGTGGACTTCTTAAAGCTAGAGCCATGGCAGCATTGCAACAATGAGCATCTGTTGTAATTTGGTGAGGTGAACCTACTCAAGATAGCAATTCTTACAGTTTAGTGAAGCAAAGAGCAACCAAATTATTCAACTCATAAAACTAGCGGAGCCCATTTTGGTATCCTGTCAAATAAGCAAACAGTGAGAGAGAAATCAAATGTGGGGGCTGGAATTGCTTGCTTTGCGAGCTCTGAGGTCCAGACCAGCCGCAAGGATCATCTTCCTCCTAAGCTCCCAAAACCCTGAACCCTTACAGAAGACCATGGCAGCCTCTTGTCCAATACTTGGTTTGTTTCATTTCCTTATATATGTAATGCTTTGACTATTATGCTATCTGATTCTATGTTACTGGTTTTCATATATGTTGATCAAATTATTTTTTTGGGCTTTTCTAAGACAATGTGCATTTCTTTCTGTGACTATTGTTTTGTTGCAGCTTCACGATCATATGCTCGTGGTAGCGACAGTAAATATTATGATCTGTTTGGCAATGCGAAACCTGGAGACAAGGATTTCAGAAGAGCCTGGAAGAAAGAAACTGAAGAAGATGATTGTTTGTGGTCTGGGAGTGAAGATGAGAAAGATGATCAAAAGGATAAAAAGAGTTGTGGTCTTGAAGAAGAGATTCGAAAAGTTAAGCAGCAGGTGAGGGGGCACTCCGATCTAATTGATGCCGATGACAGCGATGAATTGAGGAGTGTTTGGTCCGGAAGCGATGAAGAAAAGTCTTTGTGGACTGGAAGTGAAGGTGATGACGATGATGACATTCCCACTGAAGCCTACCCAAATGAAAGGAGTGATAAACATATAGATAGGCTGTTTGAGTTTGAGGAAACATCAAAGTATCGGACAATTTCAGAATTATTGAAGGCAGAACAAGAACCAGAGGAGCTTTCCCCTGGAAAGCAAGCCAGGAAAGTTGCAGTCGAGAATGCACTTAAAAAGTTGAAGAAAGGGCCAGATGGAAGATATGTCAATGTATGGGAGGTCATGAGTGATCTGGATATTTTAATAGGCGCATTCGAAAACATAGTTTCTGGACCAGAATATGCAGAGCTTAGACAGGGTGGGCCTAAGAAGTTGAATATGCAGTTTTTCAAGGATGTACAAGCTCGCATGAGAGATCCAAATTACAAGTTCTCGCCTGAGATGAAACTGAAACCGAAGAGCAAACTAGTTCCTAGAAAGAAATGGCAGAAAACACAATCCAGGCGGAGAAAAGCACAAAAGCGCTGAAGTATTTTAGGCAGAAAACTCAAATGGTATTGAAGGAAAGAATCCTAAGTAATTAGGATTATGAAGTTCTAGTGATTCTGTTTGTATATGTCATTAGGATTAGATCTTTATTTACCTTATTTGATCCTAGAATGATGAATCTAGATTACTGGCTATGTCTATATATTGTAACAAGCTTCTGTGTGAATAAGTAAGAAAGCTATTCTTCTACCATATCAATTTCTTTCATGGTATCAGAGCAAAAGCTCTTGAGACCTAACCAAAACCCCAGTTCCCTGTAATAACAATGGCAGGAGAAGAAGATACCAAAACCAACACAATGAATACCGTAATCATGCCTCAACAAACATCTGGGACCTCTGTTGTCCAAAGAACCCCAGAACCATGGGAGAACTCAAACCATCCTCTTTACCTCCATCACTCGGATCAGCCTGGAGCAGTGCTTGTTTCACAGCCGTTGATGGAAGACAATTACATATATAGCGTGGGTTCAATCCATGACTATGGCTCTCACCATTAAGAACAAGAAAGGGTTCGTTGATGGAACCCTCACTAGGCCTCTCGTCAACCGTGACGAACAAAATCAATGGGATCGCTGCAACACCTTGGTCAAAACTTGGCTATTGGCGTCCATGTCCAAACCAATTTCGGACAGTGTTGTTCATTGCAGATTAGCAAGAGGTATGTGGCTTGAATTGCAAGAAAGGTTCTCCCATACCAATACTGTTTCTTTGTACAACATAGAGAATGAGATACATGATTGTGAGCAAGGCACGGCTTCTGTCACATCTTTCTTCACGAAGCTCAAGGGACTCTGGGATGCGAAGGATGCGTTATGTTCATTCCCTCCTTGCAGTTGTGAGGCTGCTGTTGCAATCAAGGACTATCTGGAAACTCAGAAAACCATGAAGTTCTTGATGGGACTCAGAGAAAGCTTCGCAGCTATCCGCAGTAACATCATCGGAATGGATCCTCTACCAAGCTTGAACAGGGCTTATGCTATGGCTCTGAGACATGAGAAGCAAGCAGAAGTAGCAGCAGGAAAGATCACGGCACCTCCTGAGGCTACTGCCTTCGCTGTTCGAAGGTATGAGCAAGAAGCAGCAAATCCCAATCCTAACGCCAGTGAAGAAAACAGATGCGCCAAGTGTAACAAAGACAACCATCTTACCAAGAATTGCCGTGCACATCTCAAGTGTACCTATTGCAATTGGAAAGGCCACACCTTTGAGTATTGTCGACGAAGGAAGGCCGCAATGAAGGAAGGACAAACTCGTTCCACAAGTAATCATGTCTCGGCCTTCGGTGAAAACAATGAAGGCAATCTTGCTCTGCCGCTTTCACAGGAAGAATGTGACCAGTTGCTCGTTCTCTTGGCTAAAGCCAAATCTGCCACATCAAACGTTGTTGGTAACGTAACTCAATATGAAGAATTGTCTGGTAAGGTTGCATCCTTTTCAAATGGTAACCAAGAAACAATATGGATTATTGATAGTGGTGCAAGCGATCACATAGCTTGCAATACACGTCTGTTTACATCCATTAAACCCGTTTACAATCATGTGGTTAAGCTACCTTCTGGTTCCTCAGTACATGTCACACATATGGGCACCGTGACGTTCTCATCTCAACTTGTGCTTAAAAATGTGCTATATGTTCCATCGTTTTGCTTGAATTTGATCTCGGTTAGCAAGCTTGCATGGGATTCATTTTACGTGACTATATTTCTAAGACAAATGTGCTTTATACAGGACCTACGATCGGGGGAGACGATTGGGACGGGAACTGAGAAGGAAGGGATTTACTGCCTCAATCGTCATTGGAAAGGAACATGCAATGTAGTCCAGACTCAATCATCAACCTTATGGCACCAACGACTTGGACATCCCTCTAGCAAAGTATTTTCACTATTTCCCTTTCTTTCAAACACAAAATGTGATGCGAATAAATGTTCGGTTTGTCCTTTGGCCAAACAAACCAAACAACCTTTCCCTTTGAGTACAACTTTTAGTCAATCCTGTTTTGAATTGATTCATGTTGACATATGGGGTGGGTATCATGAACCTTCTTTATCGGGAGCTAAATATTTCTTAACCATTGTTGATGATCACTCACGATGTACTTGGGTTTATCTCATGAAACAGAAGTCCGAAACTCGTACTCTACTTGTCAATTTCATACATCTAGTTGAAAATCAATTCGAAACACGAGTCAAGGTTGTCCGTAGTGATAATGGACCTGAATTTAACATGCCACAGTTTTATTCATCTAAAGGCATGGTCCATCAAACCAGTTGTGTCAACACCCCTCAACAAAATGGGGTTGCTGAGCGCAAACATCGCCATTTGTTAAATGTTGCTCGCTCTCTCCTTTTCCAAGCCAATTTGCCAAAAATGTTTTGGGGGGATGCCATTCTCACTGCATCATATCTTATTAACCGAACACCGACTCCACTTCTACAAGGGAAAACACCTTTTGCAAAACTCCATCACAAAGAACCATCTTTTGTTCATTTAAAGGTTTTCGGGTGTCGTTGTATTGTGTCCACACATCCTTCTCGGCCAAGCAAATTTGATCCTCGTTCCATTGAATGTTTGTTTTTGGGGTATCCTTACGGCCAAAAAGGGTACAAAGTGTATGATTTAAACACTCAAAAATCTTTCGTTTCTAGAGATGTACTTTTCTTTGAAGATGAGTTTCCTTTGCGGGATAATCCAAATCTCTTGTCCCAATCTGATTCAAGATCTTTTCCTTCCATGACATCAGCTCCATTATGTTTTGACTGGTCAAAAACTAATCCTTCCCCACCTACCGAAAACCTTATCTCTCCCACTTCCAGTTTCGAAAACACCCTTTCACAACATTCTAATCCTACTCCTTCACAACCTGCCACCAACCCTGCTTTACCAACTCCTAGCCCGACTTCTACTCTGGACTCAACCAACGCTAGCGCAAGCTCTAGCGCTCCTGAACAAGCTCTTGCCAATCCTAATTCTCTTTCTCATCATTCTTCCGCCCCTACTCCTAGTGTTCAGGTTCCTTCTTCCACACTTCCACGACGGTCTACACGCCTCACCAAAACACCAACTATCTTGCAGGACTTTCACATTGAGGCGGCCCTTCCCTCACGTACCGTCCCGTCATCTTCTCCGGCTGAGGTCACGGCTTCTCCAGGTACTGCACACTCTATTACTCATGTTCTATCTTATGCTCACCTTTCTAATAAGCATCGAGCATTCACCACTCAAATGACTCTCTCTCGAGAACCCGTGTCTATTGCCCAAGCAGTACAAGATCCTAAATGGCGCACTGCCATGCAAGCTGAGATACAGGCCCTGCAAGATAACCGCACTTGGAGTCTCGTCCCACTTCCAGCAAACAAACGTCCCATTGGATGCAAGTGGGTTTACAAAATCAAATACAATCCGGATGGCAGTGTTGAAAGGTACAAAGCTCGGCTGGTTGCTAAAGGGTACAGTCAGATTGAAGGAGTTGATTACAGGGAGACCTTCGCTCCCGTCGCCAAGCTTACCACAGTGAGAGTTCTTCTCAGTCTTGCTTCGCTGAAGGGCTGGCACCTTCACCAATTGGATGTTAACAATGCTTTTCTCAATGGTGACTTGTATGAGGAGGTCTACATGAACCTTCCTCCTGGTTTTGGACGAAAGGGGGAGAATCGAGTATGTAAACTTCACAAATCGCTGTATGGACTAAAGCAGGCATCCAGGCAGTGGTTTATCAAGCTCTCCAACGCACTCAAGGCAGCCGGTTTCCAGCAATCTTGGTCTGATTACTCACTGTTCGTCCGCAACCGACAAGGCAGGTTCATGGCACTACTTGTTTATGTTGACGATGTAATATTAGCTGGGGACAGTCTTGAAGATATTACCGCTGTCAAAACATTTCTTTCAAGTAAGTTCAAGTTGAAAGACATGGGAACTTTGAAGTATTTCCTTGGCATTGAAGTAGCAAGATCCAAGCAAGGTATTGTTCTATGTCAGCGTAAATATGTGTTAGAAATCCTAGAAGACGCAGGTTTTCTTGGAGCCAAGGCTGCGAAAATTCCTGTTGAACACAATGTGACACTTACACAAGGTGAGGGCAGCTTGATAGAGGATCCATCTCAGTATCGCAGACTTGTTGGTAGACTTATCTACCTTACTATCACAAGGCCAGACCTTGTATATGCTGTGCACATACTTAGTCAGTTCATGGATAAGCCGAGGCAACCACATCTTGAAGCAGCACATAAAGTGTTAAGATACATCAAACAGACACCTGGTCAAGGTATCTTATTGCCTTCTAGTGGTTCCTTGGAGTTGAAGGCATTCTGTGATGCGGATTGGGCGCGTTGCAAAGACACTAGGAGGTCCATAACAGGGTATTGCATCTTTCTTGGTAACGCACTCATTTCATGGAAGACAAAGAAGCAAGGAACTGTTTCTAGATCCAGTGCAGAGGCAGAGTATCGCTCCATGGCCTCAACATGTTGTGAGATCACATGGTTACAAAACATAATGCGAGATTTGGGAGTTCGGACTACACAACCAGCCAGCCTCTATTGTGACAACCAATCTGCTCTTCACATAGCTTCTAATCCTGTTTTCCATGAAAGGACAAAGCACATAGAGATCGACTGTCATGTGGTACGTGAAAAGATACAACGAGGACAAATTCGCACAGCACACATTCGAACCAAGGATCAACCGGCAGACTTGTTCACCAAGCCATTGACTTCAAAGCAGTTTACCGATCTACTTGGCAAGTTGGGTGTAATTAACATACACTCCAACTTGAGGGGGAGTATTGAAGGAAAGAATCCTAAGTAATTAGGATTATGAAGTTCTAGTGATTCTGTTTGTATATGTCATTAGGATTAGATCTTTATTTACCTTATTTGATCCTAGAATGATGAATCTAGATTACTGGCTATGTCTATATATTGTAACAAGCTTCTGTGTGAATAAGTAAGAAAGCTATTCTTCTACCATATCAATTTCTTTCAAATGGCATCCCCCAGTTTTGAGTTTTGACTACAGAACCCGTAGTTCACCAAAATGAAGATCAGTGTTATACTGATGTGGCATAATCTCATTAGGAAACAAACATATCTCTGGCTTGAAGCTTTTGTGTAGTAGAATAAGCTTTTCGTGTCTAGGCCTACTTCGATTCCAAGGAACCCTCTATAAGGAACAAAAGTTGCTGACATCAGGCTATGTATGATGTTAGTAAGTGTCCTTGGAGGGAGTTGTTGCAGCCATCAAGAGCAGGAATCTCAACCAATCTGGCCTTTTGATGCCTCCAAGGTCTCTATGTGCTTGATCGAATATGCCGTGAAATTAATGAATGTAAAAGTCTGTAGCATCAACTGTAGTGGAAGCCTTTTTGTGGGTGTATAAACTCTAAAAGGATGTCGATCGGGACCAACTGAACCAACCTGATAGTATTTGCAATATACGATCAGGACAAATGTTAGAAATATGCTACTCATTGTGATGTATATATGTGGTGGCAGCCTAGGAGGGCAGTCATGTAGTAGAGAGGAGGCTGAGGAGACGAGCAGTTTTCTGTTTCTTCTGTTCTCAAAACTTCAAATGCCACAATTGTGAGGCCAGCATAATTACATAGTAAATGTACTCTGCGTTATGATTATAAACTTATATAAAGTAGGAAACAATAATTACAGATTTTAGTTCGGTTCCTCCATTAAAATTTTTAGTTCGGTTCTAAATCGAGGAATCGTGAAAACGAATTGGTTCCTGAATCGAATTAGTTTCAAAGGGTTCTTTCTTTCAAATATAAAGAACCGAATCGTATATACATCGAACGGTTTGATTCCGATCCCTGAAAATTATGGTCAGAACCAAACCGTTCCCAGGTCTATTTACATCTGTATACAGAAAGCTGTAAACAGCTAACCTTCCCAGATTAAATATTAAATGCGTACTAAATTCTTAGGTAAATGGATTGAAAGGCATTGTTAGGGGTGAGATTCGGGCAGTTTGGTTCGGTTTTTGCTAAAAACCATAACCAAACCGAAATATTTTTTTCAGTTCGGTTTTTCAATTTTTAAAAGAAAAACCGTAATTATTCGGTTCGGTTTGGTTCGGTTTTTTCTTTCGGATTTTTTCGATTTCTTTCGGTTTTTTACATAATGCATAAAAAATAACTTTTGAATAAATAACTAAAAAATTGTCTATAAAATTTCTTTTTTTGAGTTGTCTGACATTTTAATTAGATTCTATGAAAGAAATTGAGAAGAATTGTGCATAAAGAAATTAGAATTTTAGGAGTTTAAGGTTTTTGTTTTGCATATATTTTTATAATATATTACAAAATTTCCAAAACGATATCTATTTATACATACTTCGGTTTTTCGGTTCGGTTCGGTTTTTATAATTTAAAAACCATAACCGAACCAAACATTTCGGTTTTTTTCGGTTTCGATTTTTTTCGGTCTGGTTTTTATCAGGTACGGTTTTTTTCTGTCACGGCTCGGTTTGGATCGGTTTTTTTTTCAGTTTTCGGTTCCAATGTCCCACCCCTAGGCATTGTCACCAAGTTCAGGGTCGTATAAAATCTACTCGTATATTCGACACACATTTTCGCTCATTACTGGTTATTCTGAGACCAAGGAAAAAAAATGTTGTATGCAGTTGCATTTGTCTATTAACATCTGCTGCGACATACTACGGCACACCTTGTGCTGTAGTTTTGGCAATCAGCACCACAGTTTCATGTAAAACCCGAATAAACTTCCCCTTACCGACTGTCTCAAATCAGCAGATATCAATTTTTCGCAATTGAACAGCTTAATAGTGTAGTCATTTGAGCCAGTTGCAACTTCCCATTCACATATATTATAAATGGTTGAGATAGTTCTTTCTGTTAATTTACTGGTCATCAAACATTTAGACCAACTGTGTGTAGTTTACAAAGAAATACTCCAGGACAAAACTACATCAGTCCATACACATGGTAACAAAAAGGAAACGAAAATCATGAATCACGTAATGAAATTGTACACAACTTGAAACAAGCAAAAGAATATACTGTAAATAACCAAATCCAGCTTTGCACGATATGGAATGATCAGCAGCTAGTTTAGGAAGTAGTGATGCCGGACTTAATCCTCTTAATGGTATCAACATCTGTCTTGAATGATTTAGCAAGGATGACATCGGCTATACCAGAAGCAAACACAGACGGTGGTACTGCCACTGCTCTAGCACTAGCACTTCCGAAAGCTGCAATGGCGGTGGCTGGCAACTGAGGATCAGCATTATACTGATAATGTATCAATCCCTTGGGGAACACAAACATATCTCCAGCCTGAAGTTTTTGTGTATATAACACGTTTTTCGTGTCGACTAGGCCTACTTCCAAGAAGCCATCCAAAAGGAACAATAGTCCGGTGGCGTCAGGGCGAGTATGGGGCGGGAAGAGTGTCTTCGGTGGCAATTGTAGCACCGCGTATGATACACTCTGGCCACTGAGAGCAGGAAACTCAACCATGCTGGCTTTTAAAGTCTTCAAGGTTTCTGGTACTTGATCAAATACCCCACGGAATCCAGTGAATGTAAAAAATGCAGCATCAACTGTCGTGATGTTTTGTGGGAGTAAATAGTCCGAAAGGATATCAGGGTCACTAGCTGTGACCTTCTTGGAGGTGAACAATGCAAGAACTAGTATGATTACCATCATTAACTGAACCAACCTCATCTTCAGAGCCATCTACGGTAGATATAGTTTAGATTTTGGTTTATATGGATTTTTCTGAGTGAGGACACATGACTTGCTTTGGTAACAGGGTATTTATAAGCTGAGCAGTTTGTGTTTGTTATGGATGATGAAAGTTCCTATGTTGTTTCTCTACTTCTGTTGGGCCTAATTCCATTGTCATGTACAGAAAGCTGTATACAGCTGACTAAACCTCATCGCCTAATGAATGTGACAAAACTCAGGATTTTTGGATTTTAAGGCAGTCTGACCAAGTTTTTTTAAAAAAAATGTAAGCAATTAGCCAACAACATAATTATTTTTCATTGTTAGCAAGTGATAACAATAATGTAGGACATATTCGCAATGCTACTGGACGAAAATATCAACTGTATCTATTATCTCTGTTTGAGACCAAGTGGAACGTTGCAGGTACATTTTGCTATAAACATATTACTCACAGTACAAACTCAAAGGACTGCTACTTGACCGATATTTCAGTAATATCATCAAATTTCTATCCATAGATCTGAAAAGTAACCCTGAGACAGATACAAGCAGACTTCCAACTGCGATAGTGCAGTTCCGAGTACATTATATCATATATCATAAAATGGATAAGAGAAAAGGGAAAAGAAGAGAACAAATTTGATTGCAGTACTTCTAATCTATCAACATGGGCAAAAACACTAGCAGTTTTCTTCGAAACTTACTTTGATGCCATAGTACTGCATACAATTACTTGTACATGGATCAATACAATGTTTACAACACTGATCTAAGTTGAGGAAAACACAGGTTCTGACGGGCAATGGAGAAAGAAAATAACTCGAAGACAAACATGGACAAACACAGGGCTATGACCCCTTCTCTAGTTAACTTCTGACTAAACTGGCTATCTTGAGTATTGAAAAGTTACTCTAAGGCTGCTTTGCCGGTTCTTCAGGTAAATCGTCTTCATCATGGTATATGTTTTCTGCCATCTGCCATATCTGAAGTATGTTATCTTCAGCAACACTAGAAATAACCCAATCTTCACAAGGATTCCAAGAGAAGTCTGATATTTTACTGGTGTGACCACCATGAATGAAAAGCAACTCTGGTGGTCCATCTTCAGCATCTTCTGGTGTTTGCTCCTCATCAATTCTGTTAAAGAACGAACAATTAGTATAATAAGGTGAAGATTTGTTAACATGCAAGTGTATACACAATGACACATCACAAGGACATCCAACCCTAGAATACCTACACAAGTTATGCAAACAGCTTTAAACTTCATTCCAGTGGTATCTCATACTTGGCAAATGAATGGGATGTGACCAAGTCTTCTAATGTGAGATCTCATAGATCCTTGGCTTATGCTTAAATTTTTTGAACACTTACCAACGTTTGAGTTCCCAATGCTAATATCCTGTCATATTTTCTATTTTTCAGTAATAGATACAGTTACTAGGTGTGATGATATCAATCATCTTTCTGAGTGGTCATAGTGGATGGACATCCAAGAATCATCATTTATCAGCATATGTTGTTCTGAAATGTACTATATTCAACCAATATTTGGCTGAAACTGAAGTAGTGACAATAGGGGAGAGCAAGAGCTACTAGCCTGTTAGTCGATTTGAGATCAAAGAGATTATTGGTTAGAAACTGATATAATGCGAAAGGAAATCACAACCTCGCATAATCAATAAGTAATCATAACTGTCCCATTCATGGCAAAGATAGGAGGATGCTGTGTGGAACATGTCTTTTCGTGTTTAAGCATCCATCTTGAACTACTTAGATATGTCTTGGACTCTTGGTATGACAATTGTATGTATGTACATGAATACTCATGTACTGTTCAAAGTAGAACCTATTTTGTGGTGTACATGAAAATGTCATCTACATCTATACCTAGGTCTTGAAAATACCAAGCCATGCATACATACAGTCCCCGCCTTTCTTATTCTTTCCCCTATTTTTCATCCAGTCCCATTATACTGTTCACTATCTATTTTCTGCTTACTTCTAGCTTATGAGTAGTATAGTATACCCAATGGCGGCCGAGTAATCGCCGAGTACTCGCTGTTCAGTAGGAAACCGAACTGAATTTGGCCTGAACGGGCTTCTGAAGCGGGGCACCGAGTAATCGGTCAATTCGGACCGGTTACTCGGTCAAACTCGGTCTTTTTAAAAAAAAAATATTCTCTCCTTTTCCCCTAAAAATCGAAACCCATTCCCCCAATCACCCTAAAAATCAGTCCGCTCCTTTTTCCTTTCGCACTCACCCTCATTCGCTGACTTCTCTTCAACGCTCACCCTCCCAAAATCGCCGGCCGCTGTCTTCCTCTCTCGCCACCCGGGTCGCCGCCCTCCTGCGTCGATACCCGCCGCCACTGCTTGCTTAAGCAGTTTGATCAATTCACAGGTTAGTTCAATCTTGTATTCGTGATTTGATTGAAATCATGTTTGATTACTTTGAAAAGTTGAGTGATTGCTGATTAGTGATTATTGATTAGCCTGCCATGAGCCCACTAAGTGATGAACTGATGAATGATGATTAATTGATTATTGATGAAGTGATGCTGTGATGATCAAATGTTCTTATGGTAGTAGACTAGTAGGACCGTAGGAGGCAATTATATCTGGTATGAAACAGTTGTTGATCTTCAAGTAGATCCACTCTATCTGTTTGATACGGGAGCTGTACGTGAAGGATCCTAATAGCCTATATGTGCTCTTCTGATATGCGGCATATGCCTGGAGAAAGCAAAATGGGATATGATTGCGCAGAATGACAGCTGAAGCCAACATATATAACTTGATCATTAAGCTTCAACGTAATATAGTTACTATGGATGCTTGTATATAAAAATATATATATAAAAAAAAAACTACTAGTTGTAAAGTTGAGGAACTGTGAAACTGTGTGTGGGATATGTTAGGGAGTGGGTGACAGTGGGTTCACAACTTCACATGACTCGTCTTCTTTCTTCTTTCACTTTCAGTTTTTCTCGATTACTCACAGCAGCTTGTTAAAAACTTGAATGTTGATTGATTTGTATTAGTGTGTCCAGTAGACCAGTACTCCAATATAGTGTATTCATGCATGTCTGTTTTGTTTTTTGAATTATCAATTGTTATTGTGATTGTTAATTAGGTAAAATGCACGGTAATCCGATGTCGTCTTCTTCCTCTGTATCCAATACAATGGGGGAAGCTTAATTATTGAAACGTATTTGGAGGTTTTTAATAATATGGAGTGCTTTTTATATTTGAAAGACAATTTCTCTTGCTTTTATTTGAGTATCTTTTAATTAATGACATTTTATATATTAATAATTATTTAAAATTAAAGAATAGCGATTCCGAGTACTCCCCGAGTACTCGGCTGAGCGGTAATCAGTGGCAAAACGAATCACGGCCAAGTACCCTTTTTTGAACCTTGAGTATGCCATCTACTGCCTTGGAGATCAGGAGCAGCAAACTCTACAGATAAGAAGGGCAACAAATAAAGAAGCTCCTAGGCTATATATAAACTCTGTCCCATCTCCGGACACTACAAAAACTCGGGTAATTTAACTTGCCATAAGGCACTTACACCATTGTACACTTGAACAAGTTGCTATTATTAACTAGCATCTAACACAGTTAAAGATAGGACTTCTGACCACAAAGCATAAAAGACTAAATAAGGGAAACGTTTAAGATTCCTAAACTGAAACTTGCACTTGAAAAAAAACCACTCAACATACTTCAAGAACAAACTCAATTCTTTCCCAACACTTGCACTAATTGACTTGAGAACTATTCATCCAGCTTCAACATTCTTAAGCAGCAATTTTAATCTTATCACAAAAAGATGCACAAGGTTTTCTTTTTCTATCAAAATATTCTAACCATTAGTAAGATGCAATTGGTTCTGAACAAGAGTACCTGCTAAGATCCCACACCATGAGTCTCCTGCCAAGACAGCAAGACGCTAAGATAGTCTCATTCTTGGGATTCCAACCAACTTGGAAAACCTCCTCCCTGCAAACAAACATATGAGATGAAAATTTGCAGATACTTTATATCAAATTAAATTGAATTTATCAGGTCCAATGACAGATTCTTACTTATGACAATCAAAGGTGTGGAGTGCAGTACTGATTTTGCGTAGATCGAACAGCTTGACAGTTTTGTCAGTGGACCCAGTTGCGACAACCCATTCATTGAAGGGATTGAAAGCCAAACAATTAACCTAAGAATGGAAAGAAACCCATCGGCTGAGAAGAAAAAATATATGCCTCATATACTCCCCAAATTATTCAACGACATACAATTGAAGCACGTATAAACAGAAATAACCACTTCAACCATTCCATGGAATAACCATTATACTTAAAAAAAACCAGTATACTTAAATGAAACAAAATCAAAAAGTAAATGAAACAAAACCAGTACACTTAAATGAAACTACTTAGATATGTCTTGGACTCTTGGTATGACAATTGTATGTATGTACATGGATACTCTTGTACTGTTCAAAGTAGAACCTATTTTGTGGTGTACATGAAAATGTCATCTACATCTATACCTAGGTCTTGAAAATACCAAGCCATGCATACATACAGTCCCCGCCTTTCTTATTCTTTCCCCTATTTTTCATCCAGTCCCATTATACTGTTCACTATCTATTTTCTGCTTACTTCTTATGAGTAGTATAGTATACCCAATGGCTAAAAAACGGCCTACTCGGCCGAGTAATCGCCGAGTACTCGCTGTTCAGTAGGAAACCGAACTGGTATACTTAAATGGTTAATGTTTTCCCGTAAAAAAACCAGTATACTTAAATGAAACAAAATCAAAAAGTAAATGAAGGTTAATTTTTATTTTCTTTTTGAAAAAAAAAAGGTTAAAACATTTCTGTATATAGCAGCTGCCTCTTTTCTCAAAGACTCAAACGAGTCCTCAGCCGAGTCGGTCTCTTTCTCTCTTCCCGCCCAGACGACGCCGCCCACTCTTCTCTCCGCCGACCACGGCTCTCTATTTTCTCAGCCAACCAGACATTTTAATCAGGTATGTTCAAATGGGTCCGAGTGAAATCGAGTCTTTCTGGGTTCTTAGTGTTTTGGTTGGTTTTAGAGATTATGAGAGGCAGTTAGTTCCCTAAGGTCAAGTAAAATGGGGTTTTTTTGTGGATTATGAAATTATCATATGGTTTTTTATTGGTCAGTTGAATAGTTATTGAATTTGTGTTTGTAAGTTTGAATTGTTGATTTATAGCCAAGGTAAGACAAGCTTATCAATCATTACAGTAGAGTTGTAGAAATCGATGGATTTGCGATTAAAGTAAATAAAAACTAATTACCTATAAATTATTTGTGGACTTCTTAAAGCTAGAGCCATGGCAGCATTGCAACAATGAGCATCTGTTGTAATTTGGTGAGGTGAACCTACTCAAGATAGCAATTCTTACAGTTTAGTGAAGCAAAGAGCAACCAAATTATTCAGCTCATAAAACTAGCGGAACCCATTTTGGTATCCTGTCAAATTCTCTTATAATTTAAAACGGGGAAGATTTAAAATTTCACCCCAGAATTTAGAAAGTATCAATCATGAAAGCGCTTTTTGCTATTGTTCCTCGGCCTTTACTTAAATCATAATACAAAAATTTCTAGATTCTTGTATCACAACTCTTTATCAGCCTAGAAAGATCAAACCCAAAAGTACAAGCAAGTAGAAAACAGAAGTTAGAGTCAGAGAGAGAAGCTGAGGTGCATAATCTCCTATAACAAACAGCACATAGGAAAAGACAAGAAGACATATCAAGGATAAATGTTTAAGTATGGTGGCAATCATAATATTTCAATGGATCCACGAGCTAGGTTCTAGAGCTGTCATCATCTTTCCCATCAGCAATAATCTTAAATCTAGTGGACGAAAGCAGTCTGTCAGGTGAGTGGTTTTGTATTCACATACCATCCTTTGTGTCCTAGCTCATGATAATATATGGTTGTGAGCCTATTTTACTCCTCCAGATAAAGATTTCCTAAATTTTATAAGCATTTTCAAAGGTTCTCGCATTATTTAATCTGTACAAACAAATTTCAGAAGCTAACTACTAAGATACATCAAAATCATGAACAAACAATTTACACCACAAATACGGTCTCGGGTTTATTAAATGCACTCATTTCAAACACAGAATAGACACTACGAACAAATATTCACAACAGAAGGGTCTCAAGTTTGATAAATTCATTTAATTTCAAAGAAACATATGACAAACTTGTTTATCCTAGTATTACAGGAACTATATGAAATTAGTTGAACCTAAAGTGTATTTAACAGATGATTCTGTCAATGCAATATCAGTGGTTAAAAAGTAATAACAACAAAGTAATTTGAACATATAAATGCCAAGGTCAGAATACAGTAATTCATGACAGAAAAGAATTATACTGACATTTAAAGTTTAAATGTATAAGCATGAATTGATCTATTTGCAGTGATGGTCCAGAAAGGAGAGGAGAGAGGAGATGTTCAAATCACTCACCTCACTTTGATGAGCAACTACAGATTGGACAGGCTTGGTAACTGATGGAGTACGAAGATCCCATATGAGAAGGTATTGATCATCACCAACAGAACCAAATAGATACTCATGCCTCAAATGCCATGCAACATCTTCTACAACACCTTCATGAACCTAATACAAACACAGTCAAACAACAGTAAACACCAACATGTGAATGCATAGAAGATAGAACTGCATATGCACTTGAGTAATTTACTGGAAACGGCATACTGTATAGAAAACCAGAATACTGCAGTCATTCATGTTTAAACAGTAGCCTTTATAGTCCGAGAGGTATGCCTCGATAACAAATTTAATAGCAACAACTCTACAAAATGATACAAGCAATATTCCCCAGATATATGCAGACAAGTACCTTAAATATCTGTGTAGCCTCTAAGGTTTTGTTCTTAGATGTTGCGTTGATATCCCACAGACATATTTGTGCATCATCAGAACCACTGAGTAAATGACCCTGCTTGAACTTACTCCATGATAAACCATATCCTTCAGTGTTGTGACCCCGGAGCCTCAGATCAGGACTGCATGCACCATCTAAAGGAGGCTTAGATGGATGTTTGCTATAATCGAACACAAAAACTTCAGCACTAATGGTCTTTGTGGCAATAATAAACGGATTCTGAGGCATATAACGTGCCCGATTAACCTCTCCATCATGATTTATTTGCTGGATTATTTGCACCTGAGAAAGAAAAAAACCACGAGAAACTAGAGTTCAATAAAGACACAATATCCTCAACAAGCATATAAAAGATTCTTCAGAATCATGTACTTGTGTACTTAATACTGAGTGGTGTAAGGTCATGCAATTCCATTAAACAACATACAACAATGAAGTGTTTTTCTTTACATGATTACTTATAACCCTAGGTTCGATTACTGTTATACACTATGGGATTGATTACCCCAGCTATTAGTCTTCTTCAACCTTAAACCCAAACAACATGCATACAAGTCAAAACAAAACGAGTCGGAGTGTTTACTCCATTTCATATCTAATCCACTGCAACCGAGGTTCATTTCGGAACTAAATTGTTTTCAATAATTTTCTTCTTCAATTTCAACAATTTATTTTCAAATTCAAATCTGTAGACCAAACTGAAGAATAAAACCCCAAAATTAACCGAAACCGAGCTAGCTACCTTGCCATTAGCGCAGCCAAAGCCTCCAGCCTCGGCGCGATCGTCGTCGTAATTGCGAGCGTCGTTCTCGGCGTCCTCAAGCGGCAGCTGGACCTGAGCGAGCATGAGATAATTGGGCTCATTTTCCGATGTGTGCGTCCCCAAAATCATCTTCTGAACCGAATAGTCCTTCCCCGGCGGCTCCTCCCGGTCCGGTAGCCACTCGACGGTAAGCGACGGCCACTCTAGGGCATGCGTAATCACCAGATCGTAAAGAAACGGCGTGTTCTTCTTCCATATCTTGTACTCCTCGTTCACTAGTCTCTCCTCAATCTCGCCACGCATCTCCTCGTCGTCTTTCCCCATTGCTCTCCGAACACGAGAAAAGAGGGAGCTCAGGATGTTCTCTGTTCCTTTTTTTTATTTTATTGGCGGGAAAATTGGCGGAAGACAAACCCTAAATTGAGGGTTTGAGAAGAGTGTTGTTTGGTACTGGACTACCAGAGGAAAACTGTAGAGTTATTCAGTGTGGGAAGTAGTACGGCCGATCCCATTTATATATACTAACATTCCCGTCCGCGCGTGAGAATTATTAGTTATCTATTTACGATATAGTCATAATTTTTTATATTATTTGTTTTAATAAATTACTAGCCTTCCTGCACGCGCATAACGCGTCGCGCTAGCGCTAGCGCGTGCGACTTATCGGTGGCATACTTAAAAATGTGCAACTATATCGTCTTCACTTAATTGTCCAATTTCATTACTCACGACAGATACTATCGTGTACTTTCAGACATATCTCTATTATTCGAATACTGATATAATTGAGATCTCTATTATTCGAACACAGATCTAATTGAGATGTGAGAAGAATTACCAATGATTGATGATAAAATTTGTAAAATAATATTAGCCTACTTCATATTAAGTTAACACTATGTAAAAAATAATCAATCACTGATAATAAATGCAGTGTCAGTGCATATGAAAATAGAACAAAAAACACACGAATAGAAACTATAAAAAAAATAGCAAAAGTTTTAACTATGTTGATGTCGATATGTCCAACAAAGTCCAACCATATTAATCATCATGTAGAACGACTTGTCACTCCAAGTACAAATAAAATATATGAGAGTTAAAACAAATGAATAAATGGTCACATATATGTATATGTTGAACACGAATGCGTTACGTAATTACCTGATCAATTTGTCTTAAATTTTTACGTTTTTTTGTAGAACTATAAAAGATATAAAATAACTTTTACTAATTTTCAAATAAATTTATGTTGATCATCAATACTTATGTCTCGTATAAGTAAAAAGCTATAAGACCTTATATAAGAAACTATTTCGTTGGCGATGACGTCGCGGTCTGGTAACAATATTTGCAGCTATTAAATTCAAAAAGGAAAATCATAAATTGTAACATATCTCAGATAATATATGGCATATATACCTTAAGTGCAAAACTTTTTTCCATGTTAGTGTGACTTCAGATAACGATTTTGTTGTCATCAACTCTCTCCGTGCCATTTTATAGCGTCAACTAATGATAATATTCAAAATTTACAGTTAAGTTGAGAACATAACTTGGAATATAACAAAAACAAAAGTGCTCAAAGGTCCATATTGTTCATGACAATGGTAGGCCTGAAAGTGCACGATAGTATATGACAGTTGCAATAAACTTGGACAATGATACATTGACGATATAATTGCACACTCTTGAGTATTACACTGATAAGTCGCACGCAGGAGCGCGACGCATTTCACACGCGCATATGCGCGTGCAGGAAGGCTAGTGAACAATAAATGCAGTTATTTGATAGTTGAATGCCCGAGTAGGCCGACTTGAGGAATAAAAGTTCATTCCAAGAGTGAATGCTAAGCTCTTGTCAATATGAATTCATGCATGAAAGGGGTAATTAAATAACATCTCTAAAATACAATATCTGGCAACACATGGTAGTCATCACTTTGAACTACTTCGAATACAAACTTTTCATTCCTACTGTTGGAAGAGTGTGATTACTTTGGTAACTCAGTACTCAAAAGGTTTTTCAACCAATTTCTTGGTTGTCGAAACTGTAAGAAGAAAAACTGTCTTCCTCATGCGCAAGTCAAAGATCTTCCTCTTACCCAGAAAAGGTTCTGACTTTGCAATCAATAACGGAGCTAAGTCCTACCTGATGCAATTAGAGAATCTGTTACTGATCGAGCTCTCGTGTTGCATTTCAACGTCCCTACCACCTACAAATGAACGACTCGAGACACAAAGAATTAAACATAGATATCAAAGCATACTTTATCAACCTAAACCAAGAAATTTAATAGAAAAACACTTCCAAAAAGACTAATATTGAAACAGAAAGGCTAAGAATCAAACCACGCATATATTCCCACCGACCCAAACCACCACACAGAACCTATGATACTTGAACTTCATCATCACAGTAACATGATCCCAACACCCAGTTCTACCAATACTCTCACTGCTACTTCCATACACTTAAAAAATAACAGAAAGCTTAACTCATACAACTTCAAGAGCCCCCAACACCACAATAAGGTTCAGTCATTTCGAAAAGTAATACAGATCCAACAAACCCAATTTCTCAGTTATCATCATTAGCAACATTACATTAAGTTTATAGATTATTACAGCAACAAACTAACCCAAAAAGCACAACACTTTATATACCTGAAAAATTAATGACAAAAGAAAAATACTGAATCCAATTTTCAATGTACAATTCAAATTTGAAGATCAGCTAACAAATCTATAAATATTCAGCTCAACCCTTTATTATGAAACATACAACTTTTCTACGTCAGCAAAACCTTCAAGAAATTGGGCCTAGAAACACTGAAACAATATCCAACTCGCAGCTTTAATCATAAAAACTCCAATACTTACACAATTCAATTCCAAAAAGCCTTAAAAACATATTCTAAAGGTACCCAAATGATCACAAAACTCATATTATTTTCCATAAACCTATTCGTTGCTCTTGAAATGGTGCCAGCTACCAAACATAGAATTCTCCCGAGTTCTCATTTCATATCCAGTCATCGTATGATGTGCCTGCAAGGCTCAAAAGAAAAGACACATATATTCCCACCGACTCAAACCACACAGAACCTATGATACTTGAACTTCATCTTCACAGTAAGAAATAATGACTCACATTTACAGAAGCATATCCATAAGGCATATTCACAACTAAAGCAAAAGAAAGAACAGTGCAAGAGCCTCACTGTTTAAAGAGAAACTTTTGTTCACAACACCCAGTTCTACCAATACTCTCACTGCCACTTCCATTCACTTCAAAAATAACAGAAAGCTTAACTCATACAACTTCAAGAGCCGCCAACACCACAATAAGGTTCAGTCATTTCGAAAAGTAATACAGATCCAACAAACCCAATTTCTCAGTTATCATCATTAGCAACATTACATTAAGTTTATAGATTATTACAACAACAAACTAACCCAAAAAGCATAACACTTTATATACTTGAAAAATCAATGACAGAAGAAAAATACTGAATCCAATTTTCAATGTACAATCCAAATTTAAAGATCAGCTAACAAATCTATGCATATTTCAGCTCAATCCTTTATCGGGTCTCACCTTACAATGTGATTAGTAAACCTATTCGTTGCTCTTGAAATGGTGCCAGTGGCTTTCCCGCACCTACTCTCGGCAAAGGCAATTGGATACCGACCATTTGGGTACTTTTAATCCCTTGGAGTGAAAAAAGTACCATCTTTTAAAACCAAAATTCATCTTGCCCTGCAAAATCAGAACCATACCCAAAGTTCAGAACATCAACAAATATCAACTATTACCTACTCCATCACTGCAATCATTTCGCAAGCATGCCTTGGTTCTCCTGCTGTTGCTGAAAGTTCAGCGGCCTCCTGAATAGCATGATGTGTGGCTCAGGGCGATGAACTGCATAGTGGACCCAACAGCTGCTCTGCTGAACCCCAATAGCACGCCACTCATTCTAAAAACACAATGTAAGGAAAATGAGGAGTCATACGTAAATCAACAGTCTACATTTTTCAGAAGATGTCAGAATCTAAAGAAGCAATGTAACAGATAGACAATTAACACCAAAAAAAGAAGCAAATTACCATTGAAGCATAAACCCAGTTCAATATCTAATTAGGGTTTGTACTACACTGAAACATAAAATTCACCTCAGAAAGAAGCCGATTCTTCGGGAGTAGCTTTGACACTTCTAGAGGAAGAACCACATGCCTACAGTACCAACAATCGACCATTAAGAAATTAGGTTCACTTTTCAAAACAAAAACGGAATCAAAAGAACCCGAAACAAAATCGAAATTGAGCGTTACCTGTACTCGTAAGTATCATCGAAGTACTTCTCAGAGTACTGGATCTGACCCCTTGTTGAGCTGCGAAATTGAACAGGTACACCAAGAAAACGAAACTGATAACTTAAGACCTAAACGGATCAAAAGGCAAGGAGAACGAGAGGGGGGGGAGGGGGAGCATATACCTTACAGAGGAAATGAGTGGAAACACTTTGTATCCAGCGTTGATGTAGCAGTGATGTTTACTGTTGTTTAGTATGAAACTGCATAAAAGAAAATATAAAAAACTGAAAAAGAAAAGAAACGGATGACAGCCGATGAAGGCAGGTGGTCATGTTATGTTGGAAGGGCAGCCGACAAATAAATTTCCTTTTGTATTAGATTCGAGGATTGTAAACTTTATGCTGTGGAAGGGTATATTTTGGTATTTAAAAAAAAACTGAGCAGCTACAAAGATCATACCTGACACTGTAACTGAGTTTTGACTACATCGAGTGGCGTGGTGATCACAGAAGCCAACCCTCCAGCTGCAGCACCTGCTGTAGCATGTACAATCAGCCTCTCCTCATCGGCGTGCTCGGGCGAAATCTCCATCAAACCTTTCTTAACCGCTTCATACGTAGCGAAATGCATGGCCTTGAACGGCGCATTCATCATCACTGTAGTCCTATAACTCGCGTAAAAAGCTCCAATCCCATCTTCCCTAAACACCTGCTTCACACAATCCCACACACCCTTGTAGGGACTATTCCCAAGCTGCAGCCTCTGCTTCACCATATCTAATATTCAGAATCTTCAAATTTTCTTCAAGCCTCTCAATTTCAGTAATTTTTTTACTCTTTCGTCAGTAAAACCCATCCACATTACCGAAGCACATAAAACCCATACTCAGACTGTCAAACACAAAACCAACTCCATTAATTTCACAACGCAGGTAACAATTATCAACAAAGCAAATTCAGAAAACCACAATGCCCTTATGGTGACTCCCGAACTATTAACAATTAACACTTTTAAGTATACCACAACTCCCGAACATCGTTAAATTGCACACATTAACAATTACCCAAGCACATATAACCTTTTCATTTGTTCAAACTACCTCAATGCCCTATCGATTATCATGCCAAAATAATCAATCTTGGATTCTTGGGTCATTTAGACACAGCATAATCGAGAGCTCCGGCCATAATCAAGAATCATACCCGTAATCAAGAGCTCCTATGAAACTCCAAAAACAGCTTCAAGGCTTCTCGGCTATGGAAGACTAAGTAACCGAATTCTTTTGGGCATTGTGTCAAACACCTTCAGTGCATAAATAACAAACACCTTCTGCAAATACATATGCGCTTAATAAACTGCAAATGGTTTCCATCGTATGTGAATGACAAATCACGTTCTCCATTTCTCCCAATTCCGTTCCCCACAGATTGAGTCATCTATCAACTACCCATATTCCAAGCAAAAACCAAATAATAAAGAGACGAAATTGAGTTCTTACCGAAACAAAAAAGAAGTCCCAACTTAGAATTGTTGTTCCTTCCTCACTACACCGTACGTACCTATATCGCAAACAAAAGTAAAGAAATTAATGGAGGACTAACTCGAAATCAGGGTGTAGATGTTGGAAATTTGAGAAGGAGAAGAATGTCTTTCGTAGTAGAAAACTGGGTCCGTGTTTATTGCTCTCGGTACTCTATTGGATTCGATTACCGCACTATCAACTACTGAGGAAAGAGTGGAATTCAAGAACGACGATCCGGACATTTGGAGTTTTGGTTCTTATTTGGCATAATCCGTGGCTCTTCATCGGTTTTGGTACTCGGGTAAATGCAAGTCGAACAGATTAGAAAATTTCAGAGCCGGGAAGAATCAAGATCCACTTCTAATACTCTTCTCTGCCTTGGCAAGACCACCTTCGAAGGAACTCTTTGCATGAAAAACTGATGTAGGAGAAGATAGAAACTGAAAAATAGTTTTGTTTCTCAACGTGGGAATGAGAATCAGTTTTCAGCCTCCCTGCTATTTTACTTAACTATCCTTACTTTAATTTATTTCGTATATCTAGAGTTATATTAAGATAAGGACATTTTCAGGTATTTAGTATGTTCTACCTAAATAACTACCTTAAGGAAGGTTTGCTTAATTAATAGAGATCTGTAAAATAAAATTAAAAAAAAATTACATGAAATATTTAGACTTTCACAGACATATAAGTTTGATACTTGAATTTTCAAAACTATCAATACACTACAACATTTGGAGACATTGCCGGCGACTTTTAAGTCGCCGGCAATGTCTTTAGACATTACCGGCGATTTTCGCCGGAAAATCGCCGGTAATGTCTTTTTTTTTTTTTTTTTTTTAACATTACCGGCGATTTTTGTCGCCGGTAATGTCCGTCGCCGGCAATCCCTCGATGGTAATGTAAAAAAAAAAAAAAAAAAAGACATTACCGGCGACTTTATTTATGTCGCCGGTAATGTCTTTTTTTTTTTTTTTTTTTTTACATTACCGGCGACAGGAATTTATGTCGCCGGCAATGTCTTTAGCTTCGAGACATTACCGGCGACATAAATTCATGTCGCCGGCAATGTAAAAAAAAAAAAAAAAAAAATTACATTACCGGCGACTTAAGTCGCCGGTAATGTCCAAAAATCGCCGGCCTTGTTTTTGGACATTACCGGCGACTTAAAAGTCGCCGGCAATGTGTAAAAATGTTGTAGTGATATAATATCTGAACTTTTAAAACACTATCAATATAATACTTTTGTTCTGTCCAATTTTCAGTTATTTCACTGGTTTGATGACGTAACATAATCATTAATTTGAAACTGAGAGTATATTTATCATTTCTTGTCAAATATTTATTTTATCTTTCGATTATTAAATCTCGACCATTCATTTTAGAAAAAAACTGAGCGAGCTTACGATAAACTTGAATATCAAAACACTCTCTCTACATCAGAACTCTCTCTCTCTCTCTCTCTTCTTCCTCACTCCTCTTCTTCAAACTCTCCGATTCAACAACAACAACGTTCTCCTCACTCGCTGCTTAATCTCACCGAACCACCACCACGACGGCGGCTCTAGTCAATTGCGCAAAGTTGTACCCCAAACTACACTCATTCTTTGCATACCCTCTCAACAAAGCATTCCACACAGCAAAGTTTGGTTCAAGAATTTGGTCGAACACCTGGTGAGCATACCCCATTTGCTTTAGCTCCGCACATGCTGTCACTAATTTTGGTGTAACAAAGTCGTTCTCTGAAAAACCATGGATGACTACCTGCGCCTGTATTTGTTGAAGTCTCTTCAGAGTCTTACATGATTGCAAGAGTGGGATGAACTTTTCTTCAAGAAGTCTGTGAGCAGCTCACTTTGTGGTTAATGTAAACGAAATACCATTTAATCTATCAGCCCAAAATAATTGACCATTGGTAGATTTTCAAATAATCACATAATTATGTCGCTAATTTGGGTTCGGGTCATTACAATCTACTCCCCTGATAAAAAAAATTGTCCTCGAAATTTATATCTACAAATAAAGACATGGATGCGGGAACACAATTGCGGCTCAAAGATTACATGAGACTATTTTGTTTAACCACTTATTATAGTTCAACTATCCCTTGCAATCCTAAGTCTCCAAAGGACTTACTCTTGTGAGATACACTTCCACATCTTACTTTAATTTTAGTGTCATGTCTTGCATCTAGTTAATCCGTGATTTAAAGGGCTTTATTGAGTCAAGCTAAGGATTTTAAGTGGTCAATCCTCGTGGGTTTGACACTCGTCTTCCTTACAAATACTATAACTTGACCCCGTATACTTAGGGGTAAGAGAAATTCACTAAGCCTTAGACTAATCAATAGTCAAAAGGTTGAGGAGATAAATCTCTTAAACAAGTTTTTGGCGCAATTGCCAGGGATTGATTTCACTTTGATTTCTTAACTTTGGTTAGCCTTTGATTACGGGATAAGCCATACATTCTCGACAATGCCGACACAAGCAGAACGATTTAATGCGAGGAAACAACACTGATTTCCCGTCATAGACGACCCATTCCACCACATTTAGTCTTGCGATGCAATCGCATAAAATCGATTTGATATGGGTTTCGATCATTTGCTAACTTCGTAAACTCTGAAATTATAACTTTTGAAGTGATATCGAAGTTGATCAAATGATATGCTCCCATCTTCAAACAATAACGTGAATCTTCTATGCTTCTTGAAATTTGCCATTCCCGCCTATGAATGAAAATGTTGAACCGCAAAACAACTGATGCTAGACAAATATTTCATATGCATAATTGCGTCGCCGATCACTGTGATCGAAACAATTAATTATCTCAAGCACTTCCATAATCGTTTTCGCGCATTGAACCATTTCCTGCAAGTTCTACCATGATCGAAACATCGTTACAACCCGAACGATAACTTGACCATCTGCTTGTAGCTAGAAGTATTAATACACAATAGTTGTTTCGCTGTACAACGATAACTTGACCATCTGCTTGACCACACAGACATATATGGTATCATTTACATAGTTTGTAGCTTAAATAGCTGTGTACTTGTGCTGTTCTTAACTTGTTATACAATTTGATGCAATGCATCTCTTTTGTGTGTGTTATTGTGTACCAAACATTTCATGATTAGTCGAGCTTAAACTCGACGGCAAGAAGAACCAGTTCTCACAATTCTGAACAATTTGAGGATATAGAAAATTATAAGCCAGGGAAGCTATACTAAACATGTTTTTGTCTCATTTTTATTGCAGAATGACCTTACTGCTTGGCGCTCCTGATGGCACTCCCAGGGAAGCTAAGCCATTCACTCAAGGTGTGTTTAACTTTGACTTGCTTGTGTTACCTTAAAACTACGTAAGTTTAGAAATCACACCAAATGCACAAGCTTTAGTTGAAATCTTCAATACAGAATCAGAGAACAGTCATACATCGATGAAGATGCTGGTTCATATCATTTACTTGGTATTTATATGTAACTATCATCTATGACAAAATTTGAAATACATTTTTTCGTCTTTTCCTATTAGGTTTCTGGCGAGATAAGTTATAATAGTTACAAACTTGAAGAGTTTGTTCCAGAAAAAACCTCATCGTATGTAAGCCAACATGATGTGCATATTCCAGAGATCACCGTGAAGGAAACACTAGCTTTCTCTGCTGGCTGTCAAGGTGTATGAAGCCGACCTTTGTAAGTGTACATGCACAAATATAACATGACTCCGTAAAGTGTTAGAAAGTCACAGTAACGTACATTATAACTACATATTGTATGCATACAGAGATTATGTTGGAAGTCAGTAGAAGAGAAAAGCAGGCAGGAATAGTCCCAGATTTTGATGTAGATGCTTATATGAAGGTATACCTAAGCAACAATTTTATGCTGTGCATATGTACTCCATTAGTCTAAAAAGTGATGAACAATTTCTCTTGCAGGCTATATCTGTAAATGGACTCAAAAGTACACTTCAAACCGATTATATTCTAAAGGTAATCTAGTTCCTTACAGAGTTGGGAAGTTGTCAAGTACTTTAGTCTGTTTTATATATTTTCACTAACCAATGTGTAACAGATACTTGGTCTTGACATATGCGCCGACACACTGGTAGGAGATCCCATGAGAAGAGGAATATCTGGTTGTCAAAAGAAAAGACTAATGTTAATACTAAAAACTACCAGCTTCTGATACGAAACGGGGTGTGATTACGTTGATCTCGCTGCTTGCTTCCGCTACCTCTTTACATTTGTTCTATTTAATCACTCGCACTACTAAGAAGGACAACCATTAAGGAGAGACCAGATGTGTCGGCCTTCAACCCTCTGATGCCTAAGTCAGTAACGAGATATAAATTTGACAGAGTAACACTGTAATAAATGCGTACCATTAATGTCGAACTACTCGGGTTTATAAAGGTGGTTGCGGTTATCACCCTCATTACTTCTTCGATGTTGGATCAACATCTTTACCATTCTACTGGAGCGTTCTCTGACAGCTCCTAATTCGGGCGCGTGAGCGTAATAGGGTCCGAATCAGGGTTTGGTCTGGTCATCGAACTTGTTGATCTCTGAGTGATCGATGTCTTGGCACAGGCGGTGAGATAAACTTTGTTTGACTATTTCATTAAGCACGTACGTAATAAGAGCCTTAATTGAAGTATATGTACAAGTTCCCCAACTCGCTCAGCCGAAGGGATCAATCTTAGTTGGGGAGTTACGAAACCGAATACCGGCGAGTTATACGTACGTGCACTACTAGAAATATGATTTTAAGCATCGGTCCTTTAACATCGGTTAGAAATTCGCCCGATGTAAAATTATATTACATCGCTTTTTTAAAATTTGATGTGTTTATTAATATTTAACATCGATTATAATAGACCGACGTCCGTATTTTTTTTTCTAAAAGTTTTAGAACATGCGAAACTGACTAAGTTAAACATTTTCCTAGCGCGGCAACCAAATTTGAGTTCAAAAAACACGCGGAAGGAAAAACCTAAACCCCCCCTCTTAGAGCATCCGCACCCGTTTATGACATCCTATTTCGAGGAATTCCTATTTTCAGAACTTCCTGTTACTATTCAGCAAATAGGACTTCCTATTCAGTTTTTTTGCGCAGCAGTGCAACAAATAGGAATTCCTATTACTATTCATAATCATAAAATAAAATTTTGATTAATTATTTTTAATATGTTTATCCAATAACTAGGCGACACATGTCATTATCATGTACATTATTGAACTAAATTTTCGGTAAGATTTTTGACGACTCATATTGTGACACGTGTCACATCCACGTGTCACTGTCGGATAAATTATTGATGAAGATTTCCGGTGAGATTTTTGACAAATGATAATGCGACATGTGTCACATCCACGTGTCACTGTCGGCTAAATTATTGATGAAGATTTCCAGTGAGATTTCCGACAAATCAGGATGTAACACGTGTACTCATCCAGAAGTCACTGTCGGCTAAATTATTGATGAGATTTCCGGTGAGATTTCCGACAAATCAGGATGTGATACGTGTACTCATCCTTCAATATTAGATTATCATAATTTTGCTATAAAATCACCCACGCTAGCTCCAATACATGAAACCTCACAACACGCATAAGTCACTTGCTATTCTACACCTAAACACAATTCTGCCGTTTTTCTCATCCAGAAGATGAATCACAACGATTACGAAGAGTCTTCCAGGAGGAGGCGCCAACAACGTCGACAAGCTACCACAATGATGAATTCCTTCACCAATGATGCAACCATGATAGTTGCCACGTTTGATGATGAGCCACCCCGCCGCCGCCTTCCAAACCATCCAAGGCAAAGGGAACCTAGGGGTCAGAATCTGCTTGAAGATTACTTCGTGGAACGCCCTGTTTTCCACGAGCAAGATTTTCGCCGGAGGTTCCGAATGAGCACGTACTTGTTCAACCGGATCAAGACAGACTCTGTAATCACGACCCATTTTGGCATCAAAGAGCAGATGCCACTAGATTGCAAGGACTCCTCCCCGAGCAAAAGATGACCGGTGCTATACGAATGTTGGCGTATGGCGCAGCCGCAGATCAGTGTACTGAGTACACAAGGATGGGGGAGTCAACGACGTTGGAATGCATGAAGAAGTGGTGCACACAAGTGGTCTTGCTCTACAAGGACCGTTACCTCCGCGCTCCAAATTCGGGTGACATAACTCGACTTTTAAGAAGGGCCAGGCAACAAGGATTTCCTGGTATGATTGGAAGCATCGACTGCATGCACTGGGAATGGAAGAATTGCCCAACAACTTGGCAAGGGTCATACTCGGGGCGGAAGGCTCGTCCGACAATAATCTTAGAGGCGGTGGCCTCATATGACACGTGGATATGGCACAGCTTCTTTGGGACGCCTGGAGCACAAAATGATATTAATGTGCTCAACTCCTCTGATGTCTTCGATGAACTCCTTGCCGGAAGAAGCCTGCGATCGACATATAAAGTCCATGGTTTGACTTACCACCATACTTATTATCTAGCTGATGGAATATATCCCAGGTATTCCTCGTTCGTCAAGACAATATCCAATCCGCAAGATCAACCACAGAAGCTGTTCGCAAGGAAACAAGAGACATATCGTAAAGATGTGGAGATGTGCTTTGGCATCTTACAATCTCGTTGGGCTATCATTCGTCACTCAGCCATGTGTCATCACAAATCGAAATTAAAAATGATCATGTTGGCTTGCATCATAATGCATAACATGATTGTCGAGGAAGAATTTGTGGAAGACGATTTTGAGGAGAATGAGGAAGAAGATTTACAAAACCCAGTGACTGCTTCCACACTATATGATGGGCCAGTGGATGAAAATGGTAACCAAATTCCATTTGAGCCAGTGGGAAGAGATCAGCATCATCAACGGTTTAGCGACCGGCTCATCGATTTACAATCAGTTTATCTTCATGGTGAACTTCAAAAGGACTTAGTGAAGCACAACTGGTTTCTTGAAACCGGTGAACATCTCTAAATATGTGTGTTTGCAATTTGTGTGTTTCCCTTTTGTATGTGTGTTTCCCTTTTGTATGCGTGTTTCCCTTTTGTATGTGTGTTTCCCTTAATAATCAATGAATTTAAATTTGAAGCTCGATCTAAATAAATAAAGTACGTTTTTATTTCTTGAAATTGAAATTACATGAATTGAAATTACTAAACTAATCACTAAAATCAAGGTTGCGGGGACGATAACAACCGGTAAAGCTAGCATCGCTGACTTCTCCTTCATCGTCATCTACTTGCTGAAGGATCTCTGATTTCCGCTTCATGAAGTACTTCTTTGAATTTGGGGTCATAGCCTCGAAATTCATTGTCATGATTCTTGTTTCTTCTTCTCGTGTCCTTAATTTGTAGTTTTTCTCATCAAGTATTCGTTGATTTTCATCATTTGCCCTCGTCCAATCGGCAAACATTTTTTGATTAGCAGCAATGCTCTTCAAAGTCTCATCTCTAACTTCATTCGATGGTGTCATGGCCTTCTTTCCCCTTCTTTTTGCTTCCTTGGCCGCCTTCACTCCTTGAGGTCTAGGCGGGCTTGAGGTTCCTCCAAGGTTGATTTGTGATGTTGGCATCACTTCATCTTCATCCAAGTTAAAGATAGGAGATACTTCATTAACGGTAGGTGTTTCTTCGAAGTATGAATTGTAAGAAGGTTGAGTGGTAGTTTCGATGATTCTAAAGGTAGGATGATTTTTGACCTCTTCCCAACACGGAAAGTGCGCAAACTCCTTTTTTTTCCTCACATAAAACGTTTAGGCTTTTCTTAACTACAAAATAAATTACAGGTAACGACTTAATATTTCACATTATATATTTCCAAAAATTAATAAAATTTGAAAGGACCAACATAAATAAATCACTACCTCATCATGAAGATTTCCGCCGGATTCCGGATTCCTTCTTGCGTATGCGAGCGCTGCTTTCCATTGCGACAAGTTTGGCTTCAACTTAGCAAAACGAGATGCAAGGGCACTTTGTGACCTCGGTTCCGCCCTCGCTTCCCCCTCTGTAATCACCCAATTTTGTTGGTAATCGGCGTAAATTTTTTCCCACAATTTGTCGACCTTTTGTTTGTTGCCGGAGATAGGGCACACACTATGCCGACAATATGAAATGCATAATTGTACATCTTCGGACATGAGCCAATTGGTCGACATTTTTGGCAAAAAATGAAAGAGGATTGTGAGATAGGGAGAGAAGAGAAGGAGGAAGAAGATGCTAAGTGGTGCACAAATGGGTGTGAAATTTTTAGAAAATGAAGGTTGTATTTATACAAAAGTAGTAGGGGTTTTTTAGAAATTTTTTGGAATTTTTTTGGAATTTTTGGGAATTATTTTACCAGCCCGTTCTGAAAATTTTGAAAAATACCAGGTTGCCGTTGCATTTGAATTCTGGCCGTCCGATTGAAATTTGAATTCAAAATGGACAACCCAGATTGATCGGCCTGTTGCCAGCCAATCGGCCCGACAGGCTGACACGTGTCAGTCTGTGATTGGCTGGTAACTGTCAGTAAAAAAAATTACCTTTTACACGTGCCAGATTCAAAAAAAATCAGTTCCCGCCTAACGTCACCCACGAGCGTGGGCTACGCCAGGGGAACTTCCTCTCCGGCGCGCTCCTCGCGAACGTCCTCGAGGACGTTCTCCTCGTCGCCGTGCGGTCAACCTCCCTCGTTAGCCACGGTGCACGCCCAAAACGCCGAGGACGTCCGATTACCGGCGGGCCCCCACTGAAAACGGCGAGGACGTCCTCCGGGCATGCAAACGCTGCGGATGCTCTTACTCGGTTACTCTTTCACTTTCTCTTTCTCTCTCCTTTCTCGCCTCCAACCTCTCCTCTCTGAAACGGTGAAACCTCGTCTCATCCTCTCTCTCGTTGTAGATGAGTGGCCCCAGATCTCTCCTTCTGCACCCAGCCATCTATTTAGCTTCTACACATAGGCAAAAGGGGATGACGACTTGGCAGCAAATGTCCAGGTGAGTCGAGCGAAGACAATGGACGACTGAGGCGTGCTCAGGCCAAGGCTGTCGGCATAGCTCAAGACCGAGGGTGACGGAGACTGTGTCGAGCGAGGATGAGAGGCATCCAATGTGGCGAGCAGAAGTCGAGCTTGAGTGAGCCTAGGCGTTGCGACGGCTTGGTGCTAGAGGTTGAAATTTCTTACTACTTTGTGCTTCAATTTCAGATTGTAGGGCTTCGATTGATTTTGGATCTAATGTCTTTTTGTATATTGATCTAGAAGGTCTAGGATGCTAGGGTTTCTTTCATTTTGGATTTCTATGGTTTTTGTAAATTGATTTGTGACTCGGGTTTTGTTTCATGTTAGGTTATATGATTTCTTTGGAAAACGAGATGGGTGCTCGTGGATTATAAGATTTTGTTGAAGGCAAGTCGATGGTATTCAGATATATGCCTAATATTGGAAAAATGTGTTATACTGAAATTGTGCTTTACATAAACAATCTGTATAGGTTCAAGTTGCTTCATGAAGAATGCATTGAGTTCGATAGGCTTGGCCTTCGGGACAATGTTGCCTAGATATGTGTACTGGAGGGATGCTGAGTGGGCTTAGAAGCTTCTTACTGAGGCAAGTAGAAGTCTGGGACCGAATTTAGACCTTTATGGTTATTAGGAAGTGTTGGGATGGTGATAAAATTGACTGCGACCTGTTTGTGTGTGTTGGTTTTGCAGATTTATAAGCTATCTCAAGATCTATTTTATGCTCCTTATTTTGGTGGTGATGAGAAGCTGGGGCTTGCTCCTGATAATGAAGCCAAAGATATGTGGCTTAAGTTTCTACCACCTGGATGTACTTTTCCTTTTGGCTATAAGGTGAGTTTGTTCATGTCACTTACATTGTTAGAACAGTTTTAGCCCGTAAGTTCTTATAGTTGATATTTCTTTAGATAGACATTGCGCGCCTCTTTCATAGGAGAAGAGCTACATCTGATAAACAAATTGAATAAAATGATATAAGCATTTTTTTCAAGGTTTATGACCATTTTCAGTAGAACTCATATGGCAATATACAGATTCTTTAAGCTATATATATATATATATTTAGTCATTCACTTTATAACGATTATCTGTTGGCGATAGTGCTTAAATATCAATCAGATTGGTTTTATAGTTGTTAATTCTATCTTCCCCCCATATATTAGGATAACTTTTGGGAGATGGGCGACACAGGTCATTGTGGTCCTTGCACCGAGATCCATTATGATAGAATTGGTAACCGAGATGCTGCATCATTAGTGAACTATGATGACCCTACTTGCCTCAAGACCTGGGACCTTGTATTTATTCAGGTATGACCACATATTGCATCATCTGATTTGTTTTTTTTCTACAGTAGGAAATCTTTTCAATTATGATATATCCTTGAGTGCAATTACATTGGGTGTAGTTTGTTGATTTTTTTTCACTGTACAGTTCAACAGGGAAAGCGATGGCTTTTTGAAACCGTTGCTTGCTAAGCATGTTGACACTGGGATGGGATTTGAAAGATTGATTTCGGTACTCTAGAACAAGATGAGCAATTATAACACATATGTGTTCATGCTTATATTCAATGTGTTTCTATCGGATTACGCGGGACGTAATCTAGCAGAAGCAAGTACGGTTCTTCTCATTCCTCTCGTCCGAACGTTCGGGTTGTTCGGATGGTCGGGCGCTTCTTCTTCCTTCGGATGTTCGGGTACGCGTGTTCGGGTATGGCTGTTAGAAGAATACAACGACAAACGGACAGTCAGGGGTCAAGACGGGGTGGCCCGCCTTCAACGCTCCGATGCCTAAGTTAGAAGATGTATTGGATATAACAGTCAAGCGAACGTGCGCGTAAGTGAATTAACTGACTCGGATCGAATTGTCCTTACCTGTAATAAATACCTTACATATATAGGTGGTTGAGTCTGGTACTTACTTGTGCTCCTCGATGTGGGACTGGTCTGCATTTGCTGTCATGTGATCCGCACATTCGGATATGCGCCCCACGGGCGCGTGTGCGCTCGGTCTTGTGAGCGAAGTTGTAGCATTTCTGGTGGTCTTTCGAGTGGTCGGTTAGGTGTTGATTACCTGCTTAAGCGGATAAGTATATTTACTCGGACAACCAATGATGTTATACTAACACAATGCTATCCAAAAGGTTAGATGACAATTCTGTTATAGATTTAGTACATCTTGCTGCTATTTAGTTCATTCTGCATCTAACCCCTTTGTATTTTGAATATCCATTTGTGAGTTTATTTGACTGAACTGAGGAAAGAGTGTTTGACATGTTGTTGTTTTGGACGTCTTGTATTTGAAGCACTTTTGTAGAAATGCCTTCAGTCAATTGGGGGGAGGTGGCCGATAATTGGTTTGTGTTTTAGGAAATAAGAATATGGAGAGAATAGTTTGAAGCAATGAATTCTGTAACTTTATTAATGAATGAGCAACTCCTATATATAGGAGAGTACAAGAGGTACAATCAGGAAAGTAATCCTATTACAATACTGGATAAGTTATACTTGACATATCCTGTAATCTCCACCATAACTAGGGACATCAAATATCCTACAACACTCCCCCTTGTGCCGGTGTATGGTGGTGATGCATCTTCATTTGCTTCATTGGTGCCTCATCAAAAACCTTGTCGAGCCAAAAACCTTTGCAGGAGAAAAATCGGTCTCGCCAAGTAAAAAGAGTGCAGATTGTCGTAGACAATGATATGACACATAGCTATGTTGCCTCATTAAAAACTTGCTAAGTAATAAAAACCCAGTGGGATAAAAACAACCTTAGTCAAGGAAAAGGAGTGCAACGTGTCCTTCACATTCAGAAACGCTCATGTGTATGCTAGACTCCCCCTGATGTCTGCATCTATCCTTGATACCAATAATCAAGGCAGCTTAGACAAGCTGAGCAACCCTATGCTCTTCACATGCTTCTGGAATGTGGATTTGGGCAATGACTTAGTAAATAAATCTGCCACATTGTTCTCAGATCGAACTTGGTTAATCTGGATCTTGAGAAACTCTTGTTGTTGCTGATTATAAAAATACTTAGGCGATATATGCTTGGTATTGTCGCCTTTGATGTAACCTTGTTTCATCTGCTCAATGCAGGCCGCATTATCCTTATAAATGCATGTAGGTTCATCAGTAGTGGATCCCAATCCACAAGTCTCACGAATATGTGTAATAATGGACCTCAGCCATATACACTCCTTAATTGCCTCATGAAGAGCAATAATCTCAGAATGATTCGTGGATGTAGCGACTAGGGTCTGCTTTGTAAACCTCCAAGATATCGCGGTGTTTCCCATAGTAAAGACATATCCTGTTTGGGAACGACCTTTATGTGGATCAGAGAGAAATCCAGCATCAGCAAAACCCGTCAACACATCACAAGGATTGTTGGTATAGAGGGTAAAGGGAATGGCGTCACCATCTTCAATGGCACGACCTTTCGATACGGTGGCTTTCCGTCTTGTCTCTCTGTAGGGATAAAACAAGCCCATATCTATCGTACCCTTCAAGTACCTGAAGATATTCTTAATGCCTGTCCAATGACGTTGCGTGGGCGCTGAGCTAAATCTAGCTAACAAGTTCACAGCAAATGAGATGTCCGGTCTTGTGCATTGAGCTAAGTACAGTAATGCACCTACTGCACTTAGATAAGGCACTTCAGCCCCTAACAGTTCCTCGTCCTCATCCCTTGGACGGAATGGATCCTTTTCTGGATCTAGGCTGCGGACTACCATGGGGGTGCTAGCAGGATGTGCCTTGTCCATGTTGAACCTTCTCAACATCTTGCGGACATAAGCAGCCTGGTGGACTAATATTCCACTACTACGGTGTTCTAGCTCAAGGCCTATACAAAACCGTGTCTTCCCAAGGTCCTTCATCTCAAATTCGGATTTCAAGTACTTCGCAGTATCCCTTAATTCATCAAGGGTTCCGATGAGATTCATATCATCGACATAGACTGCTATTATTGCAAATCCGGAACTTGTTCTTTTAATGAACACGCAAGGGCATAGCTCGTTATTCACATATCCCTTCCCAATCAAGTATTCACTTAGGCGGTTATACCACATACGCCCGGATTGCTTCAATCCATACAGTGACCTTCTCAATCTTATAGAGAATGCGCTCCGTGGTTTAGAGCTACTTGACTTGGGTAATTCGAACCCATCAGGGACTCTCATGTGTATCTCTGAATCTAGATCCCCATAGAGATATGTAGTAACCACATCCATTAGCTGCATGTCCAGTTTTTCAGAAACTACCAAACTGACAAGGTAGCGGAATGTTATGACATCCATTACGGGAGAATACGTCTCCTCGTAGTCAATACCAGGGCGTTGTGAGAAACCTTGCGCCACAAGGCGAGCTTTGTATCTTACAACCTCATTATTCTCATTACGATTTCTAACAAAGACCCATTTATGTCCTACAGGTTTTACACTTGGCAGGGTTAGCACTACCGGGCCAAACACCTGTCTCTTTGTTAGTGAATCTATTTCAGCCTGGATTGCATCTTTCCATTTGGGCCAATCTGATCTCTGTTGACACTCTTCAACAGATCGAGGTTCGATGTCATCATGTTCTATGAGTTCATGTGCAACTGAGAATGCAAATGCATCGTCAATGATCATAGATTCTCTCTCCAAAATCTCATGTATGCTAGCATAATTCATCGAAATTTCTTTATTCACTGAACTAAGATCAACCGTTGGAACTCCCTCCAAATTGGTTGTCTCAAGGATATAACTGTAGTCAGGAATAATTTCATGAGATGGATTCTGAGAGTTGATGAACAATGGATCTTGTTGTGCCGATCTCCCCCTCTTCCTAGGGTGAGTATCCATCGAACCTACAGGTCTCCCCCTCTTCCTTTGGGGAACCGTGGCCTCAGCCACCACACGTCCACCATGTGTGGCGGCGCTGCTCTCTCCCATCATAGGGGTGGCGGCATGACATCCTCCCTGTGGGATGTCAATCCTTGCAGGCACATTTGCAGCAGGTATATGTGATCTTGTCACTTTAGCAAGGTCAACAAACGTATCAGGCATCAAATCTGCTACGTTACCAAGCTCTATAATTCTCCTTACTTCACTATCTGCTAGTGAGGAGCGGGGATCAAGATGAGAAAAGTTAGGGACTGACCATGACAATTCCTGTCGTTCATGTGTCCTTCCTCCTCCTAACGACGGGAAGTTTGTCTCATCAAAGTGACAATCCGCAAATCTTGCGGTAAATAGATCGCCTGTCAAGGGTTCTAAGTAGCGGATTATAGTTGGTGAAACAAAACCAACATATATGCCCATTCGTCTCTGAGGACCCATTTTATTGCGTAAAGGTGGTGCAATTGGCACATAGACTGCACAACCAAATATGCGTAGGTGCGAAATATTCGGCTCATATCCAGTAACCAACTGGTACGCAGAAAATGGTTGTCTAGCAGCGGGTCTAAAACGAATAAGCATTGCTGCATGTAATATTGCATAAGCCCAAGCAGAAGTGGGTAGGTTGGTACGCATGACCAAAGCCCGTCCAACCATTTGAAGTCTTTTAATGGTGGCTTCTGCGAGACCATTTTGGGTGTGTACATGGGGAACTGAGTGCTCGACATCAATCCCGATGGACATGCAATAATCATCGAATGTTTGCGATGTAAACTCCCCAGCATTGTCGAGATGGATCGACTTTATAGGATGATCGGGGTGGTGAGCCCTCAAACGAATAATATGGGTAAGGAGTTTAGCATATGCAGCATTTCTTGTGGACAATAATGCGACATGTGACCAGCGTGTCGAAGCATCCACCAATACCATAAAGTATCTAAATGGTCCGCATGATGGGTGGATGGGTCCACAAATATCACCTTGGATACGTTGTAAGAATGAAATATTTTCTTTGGTGTCTTTAGCGTAAGAGGGTCTCGCTCCTACCTTGGCTAAAGAGCATGCTTTGCAGAACGAGCGATGAGCATTAGACATCACCAGTGAGGATGCTGGCGTTTGCTCAAGGTCTCTATGGACTTGGGAAGCATCATAGGGGACGAGAGCACCACTTTTGGTGTCAAGTCGTCTCCTCTTGGGTGAGGAGGTGTCGGTATGAGGCCGACCATGGATGGTGGCGCCACCCCTCTTGGTGCCCACCTCCATGTTTGTGTGAACCGCTCTTTGGTTCTTGCTTCCTTTTGCTCGAAAGAATGGATGTCTGTTTGAATTCTTCAAAATTCGGATCATTATATCACGACCTGGGTGTCCCAGCCTGTCGTGCCAAAGCATATATGTGTCTGAGTCCCATAAGTCATCTCTTATGACATGGTGTGACTCTACAACTCTCATAGTTGTAATACATAGCCCATTTGGCTGACACATGAGCTTCTCTAGTATTCGGTTTCTGCCAGAATCACTAGAAGTAATGCATATATATTCCATTCCATTCTCACAATGAGTATTGATATGAAATCCGTTGGCTCGGATGTCTCGACTACTCAGTAGGGTCCTGGGAGCCCTAGGAGCATAGAGAGCATTATCAATGATGAGTTTTGTTCCATTTGGCAACAAAATTTGGGCTTTCCCTCGCCCTTGGATCAAATCCGAAGACCCACCCATCATTGTGGTTAGAGATGTTCGACAAGGCATAGAGTCGATGAAGAGTTGTCTGTGACGAAGAATGGTATGTGTGGTTCCGCTATCAATGAGGCATTCAAGCTCTCCTGGAAACATACCTACAAGAAAACAAGTCTTGTATGAGGAAAGATCGAAAAATTAACTCAAAAATTTTTCTAGGGGTATGCCTTCTACCCATCGAAGCACCCCCCTCGGGTTTTCCTCAGGTTTTGGCCTTCCTCGGGCAAACTGACCTCCGAGTACTTAAATAGGACAATTCCAGATTCATGTCAAAGCTAAGCAATCTGCACAGCCAAATACGTTATGTCGGTTTCAGACCTCTGTCTAGTAAAACGGGCATAACTTTTTCTAGAAAATAGATATCGACAAGATGGACATAGTTCTAAAAACTAGAAGTCCATATCTTTTCAGCCATATGCCATACATATGTTGGTTTATTCTGGAGAAATTCCAGTTTGTCGTCGATGTCAACTGATCTGCAGAGCAGATTCTGTTGTGCCCTGTTTCTGACCTTTGTCCAGTAAAACAGGTATAACTTTTTCTAGAAATTAGCTATCGAAAATCCGGAGGTAGTTCTAAAAACTAGACATCGGTACCTTTTCAGCCATATGCCACTCATATGCTGAATATTTCTGGAAAATTCCCAGTTCGTTGTCGAAGCTGGCTGATAGTGCAGCAGATTCTGTTTTCTGTGATTTTGGGGATTTATAGCACTCTTAGCTATCCCAATAGATACATGGACGAATTTGTAAGTTTGCTAGGACATCTAAAGTCGTTTGGGTAGCTCTTTTCACTTATGACCAGGTGAAGAGAGGTCAATGTAGGTGAGACATAAAGTCCGCTCAAATACCTTTATCGAAATCTCTTGTCCTAGACATCACAAGTTACTAAGGTGAGCCCTAGTAGACGATAGGTTTGTAGCAACCACAAAACATGTATATTACACAGAAAATGTAGACAAGCCTATTATTAATAAGCCAAAACAATGCCTTTATTAATAATGCCAACGAGTTACATCAAAGTTTACTAATCCAGAAATTTGACGAATTACAATGTCAATAATAAGACTTAGGCCACATGCCTTTATTAATGGAAAACATAAAGCTCTAATCAAAATCCGGTATTTCAGCAATTGAATCTCTGCCAATTTTGAAGTTTGCCTTAATGAGACTAGCCTCTGGTCCATCTCTATCTTCTGCTTCGTTGTTTCTTTGATCCTTAAAATTCATTAAATCTGAGCACACTTGCTTGTTGATTTTCTTCCGGATTATTGGTGTGTCGGAATGCAACGAAATTTTGTATGCCCAAACTAGACACGTACATGAACACTTCTACAAATTTTCATAATTTTTCGAGACCTGTAGCTAGGTCGAATAATTTGTACAATAGTATGCAGAAAACAATTTTGAAAACTGATGTGTTCAAGGATCAAGTAGATTCAGATTGGGTGGTTTCAATATAATGATGATGATATTGGAAATCCATAGACCCCTCATATCTATTGCTTATCAATGGTAATCAATACCTATTGACCCAAAGCTTCCGAAATCTAACTTCTCAAACATTTTGAGAATAAACAACTCGTTTGATTCGAGAAACATCATGCGTCTTATCTTGGCCTCTCTTGGCATTGGTACCTCAGCCTCCATGGCTTCCTTGGTCACCACGGCCTCTATGGCCGGCGCTTCCTCTATCATGGTCATTGATCATGACCTTCATGCGCCAACTTATGGCGTCCTCCCTTGTGTGGGCGGTGGTGGAGACCAAAAACTGTCTCATCACTACTAGAAAAAGTATTTTAGACATCACACCTTTAACATCGGTTGGAAAAACCCTTGATGTAAAAAAGTTTTTAGACATCAGATTTTTAAAAACCGATGTCATTTGTATAATTTACATCGGTTTTAAGTCAGACTGATGTTAGGTATCCCATTATTGGTTTTTGAAAGCGCGAAAAAAAAAACCTAAGTGTCGGGCGGGTTATGTTGAAGGGAAACAAAATTTTCATTCCCTCCCAAAACTTAGGGTTCTATTACTTAGTTTTTTTCGACCTCTCTCTCTCTCTCTCACAAACCACTGACTTCCTCTCTCATTAACAAAGGTTTTTTTCTGTTTTTTTTTTTCTACAAGAAAATTTTCTCAGTTCTCAAAGAAATTGGGTAAGTCTTTTTTATTATTTCAACTTCGGACCAAGTTACATCATCTGGAAAAGCTCCTTCCCACCATTGACCCTAACCATTTTGTTACTGGACATTTCCCTTTCTTAAACAGACTCCGAGCTAAAATTTTAGCTGACCGGATACATTGGGTGGACTTGCCACATTTTGTAGAGATATGTTTCGATATCAGATAATTAATATCTTCTGCACTAAACATAAGAACAAAAACTGAAGAAGGCTAATAATTGGAAGCATTTTATATGAACATGGTTCACGCTCAACTTGGATGAATATGATAGTAAAATTTCTATTATATCCTTAGGGTAAAAAGAAAGAAATTTTGATTTTGTAGCTATTAGACTAACTTTTGTAATATACGGATGCATGGCTTTGAAGTGTGGAGAGCATACTAAAATATGTAGAAAGAAGATAGAGATGGGACATGCATGCACATGCAATGATAGCAAAATTAATTGGCGGGAAACAAACATTCTCCTGTATAAATAGGATACATGTATGTAAAGAAGAACACAGAGCGAGAAGCAAACATCTCCTGTGTTATGTTGTAAACAGTTTCCAGTTCAAATAAAATTTTCATTTGCTCATATACCTTGACCAATCCATATGCAAATATCACTATCAACTCAATCTCAAGTATAATCTCAACAACTAGTTTACGTACGTAGAGTTTTCCAGTAGTCAACATTAAAGCTTATACCAGATTTCAGATGCAGTTCTGAAGAAAAGATTGTACATATTGTACTAGCACATAGAGGTTAGTCTTCCAACTTTACTTTTTTCAGTTTCCTTAGCAGGCTTCTAGTCTAATATAGGGAAATACTAAGCATAATTATATTATTATACTGCTAAATTGACGATCTTATTATTATTAAGGAGTTGTTGTTATGCTTGAATATTGTCAGATTGATTGCTAGAAATTAGTCAGGGGACCTCTGAGTCTAAAAACCGTTGTCTCTTAACAGTCTAAGACCTCTTAACACCGTTGTCTAAAAACCGTTGTCTCTTAACAGTCCCTTGAGTAGGCTTTCTTAAGCAGTCTTAAGTTTTTGTCCATGTTCAAGGCTTAATCTTTAGTGATTAAGTTGGCCAATTCAAACTTAGTACACACACCCCCAGATTATGGTATCAGAGCTTAGTTTAGCTTTATTATAGTATAGTTATATTAGTAAAGTACCTTGAAGATAGAAGCCTTAATTACAACCAGTGAAGGAAAACCAAGATAGAAAATCGAGTCTAGAATTGTATGATCGATTACCTGAACCAGAAATTACTGAACATCAAAAAAGAAAAATCACTTTAGACCAAAATAGTTTAATTTGTTATTTTTCACAGAAAAATCATAAGCATATTTTACATGGTGAGGATAATCCATTAGTAAATAGTGTAATAGACCTTTTAATTAGTCAAGCGGAAAATATAAAAATAGAACAAAATAAGCATAGTAACAGCATACAACAAGTCTTAGAGTATTTTCAGGAAAAAAATTCCTACAGATAATTAGATAGAACTTAAGTTTTTTATCATCTCAATTAGAAGATAATAATAAAATATACAAAGATTTTCTAATAGAAAAGAAATTAAAGAACTTGTAGACATAATCGAAAGCAAGCCAAAGCAAGAAGAGTTGTAATCTTTAGAAATAGTAGAAAACCTGAAAATAGAAGTACAAAAAATTTAGTCAGTACAAAAAGAGTTAACTAAGCAAGTAGAAAAATTACATAGCAAAATTGATAGATTATTAGTTTAATGACCGATAGTAATAAATATTTAGAAGCATAAAAAGAAGTAAGTAAAATAGACGAAGAACCAATAAGATTTTCAGAAGTCACAACTAGTGTACCAAGTAATAATATTCCCATTAGAGAAAATAATACCATTATCCAGTTAATAGTAAACTTAGCCGTTCGAAAAATTAGATAAAATTGAAGAACACATAGTAGAAATTAAAAGTATTTTAAATAATTCACCTACATCTATATCACCAGCCTTAGTCAAAAATATAGAACAACTTAGCATAAATCACACAAAGAAAGTTAGGATAAACCCTTTTGATAATTCAAAATAGAACTTTTTAAACGAAAAGAAAAAGAAATAATTAGAACAGAAGATATTTACCATAATGAAGAAGAAACACAAGAGTTTCTTAGAAATGGTTTCTTAAGATCACAAAGAAATAAGCATACTTTGTATCAATTAGGAAGATTTGAAAATCGAAATAGTATACTAAGTAGCATCAGTCAGCATGAAATTAGTTATATCGACAAAGAAGTTACTTTAAATTTACTTAGTAATCAAGCAATAGAACAACTTTAAAAATTAAGTTACTCACAAATTCATATAGGAACTATATTAATTGGCATAGCAGGATTAACAAGAGCACAAGTAGGAACCAAAGTCTTAGTGTACATCTATGATGATAGATGGGATAATCACCAACAAGCATCGATCAATAGCCACAACTGAAGTTGACCTTAGCACGAATTTAGCAATAATAGGTTGCATTCCGAACTTTGTAATGACAACCAAAAAATTTAGTAAGTATCTTAAAGTAAGCATTAGAACTAAAAACTATTACATGAAAGGAGATTTTAAAAATTTAAGTATTAGCTTAATGTATGTAGGAAAAGTGTCAGATAAGTTTAATTACGAGTTTAATGTAGAATTTTAAAATTTAGTACAAACTTTTGGAAGTAGACATGTAAACATGATAGAAGCATGATTAGTAGATAGTAGTTTCCTTGAAGGAACACAATGACGATAACTTAACTTACATGGATCAAAAAATAGACAACCAGATAATGCACAAATTTTTGAAAATCACTTAGGAGAAGCATCAATTAGATTTGCTAATTATAGACAAATAAAAAAATCTGTGATGACTTAGAAAGAAGCAGAAATATATATGGCCTTTGATAACTTAGAAATAAATATAATTGAAAATAATTTTGATACTATAGTAGATAAGTTAATAGAAGACATAGATAATCTAGATGAAGAACAATACATAGAAAAATATAAAACTTATGAATTAGGATTACATCGTTTGAGTGACAATGAGATGAAGAAATTAATATTAGAAATAGGATTAGAAAAAATCTTGGAGAAAAATATTATAATAATATGTTAGTAGTAATAAAGTGTTTACCAATAGAAGAACAACAGAGTTCAACAGGAACTTCTGGTGTTCGTGTAGAATCTTCAATAGGAAGATCGGAACAACAAAATATTAGACCAACTAAGGAGTCTTCTACCGAGCAAAAAACTGCTCATAGAAATTTAGATGCAGCTACACCACATAGGAACAATAGAATCCCTTATGTAGGAATTGAACATATAAGTATAGCAGGAAATATACTAAACATAGATAGAGTAGACCCTCAAGATTGGGAAAAAACGATAGAAAGATGGGGAAAGGATGTGTACATGCAGCAATAATGTTAGATTTTAGCAATAAAAATAATATGTTAGATTACTTTGAACATACTTTAGATGATATGGTATTTGATTTCTTTCAATCATCCAAAGCAAAAAATCTAAAAAATTACCGAGACCAGCAAAAGCAACATTTAATATAGATAGTTTTATAATAAATTTGAATTTTTAGATCATAATAGATTAGATAGAAAAAAATGAACAAGAACAAATTAGAGCAATAAGAAACTTAGAACAGTTACAAATCCGTGATTTACAGTATGTAGGAGAATATACTACAAATTTCTTTAAATATTTGGGTAGAACAGGTAGAATTAATGATATTAATTTACTAAATACATACATGACTAAAATCAAATGACCTATAGGAGAAAAAATATGGAAAGAATGGTAAAATCACTCTAGAAAAAATGATATGGCCATAGGACCTAGAACACAACATGTATAGGATATACTGAGAGAAGAATGTTGTCAAATAAAAACAAAAAGACAAATTAGAAAATAATTTTACATGAGTTGTTAAAATATAGATTTACCTAAACAATATGGATGTCATAGAAAAGATAAGTTTAATAGCAAATAAACCCCATAGAAAGAGTTATAGGAAAAAATATAAACATTATAAGCAACAAAAAAGGTATGATATACAACATTCTAAGACCTTTAAGAAAATAAAATATATTCCTAAACAATTTAGAAAAAGAACTACTAAACCTTGGATGAGAAAATATAAAGCATCGAAAGATAAAAGCACTTGTAAGTGTTACTTTTGTGGTGAAGTAGGACACATTAGACCTAAATGTCCAAAATTAGGAAAACAACCTAGAGAAAAGATACAATTACTTAAGCAATTTGATTTAGAAGAAGATGAAGACTTATAGTCAATTTATAATTTAGATAATTTAAACGATAAAGAAAGCATTTATAGTATAAATATGTTATCTGAATCTGAATCTGAGTATTATGATAGTTCAGATAGTGAAGTTGATGAAGAAATATGTATGTTAGAAGAAAAAGAAGAATTTAAATATGTTAATTTAGGATGGCCTGAAGAATGTAGTAAGTGTAAGAAAGTAGTAGCAGAAAAATATTATACTAGTAAGATAATATTTTTTAAACCTTGTTTTAACAGTAGGACTTTAGAAACAGAAGTAAATTCAGTTGAAGAAGAAGAAATTGATAGGGTACAAAATTTTGATTTTGAAAAACATAACATCAGTACCTTAATAACTATTAATTGTGAATTAGAATTAGCTAAGGATCATAAGATTCAAACAGTAGCTATGATAGATACAGGTAGTACTAAACGTGCAATAAGAGAAGAATTAATATCTATTCAGAATAGGAAAAAATTAGTTAAACCAGTTAAAGTATCCCAATGGGATTCCAGAATTGTACAAATAACTCAGTATTCAAATAATATACCACTTAGGATTAAAAAGCAACAATTTAACCTACCCTTAACATTTATATCACCAGTAGGATCATACCAATTCATATTAGGATTAAACTTTGTTAAGAGTTTACAAGGATTTTACTATAATCCACCTGATATAACATTTGATAAGAAAGCAATAACCACTACATATCAAAGTAACTTATTAGAAACTTATAATAACTTTAGCATAGAACAGTCAAAAGAAGAACAAGATGATTCATTAAAAACATTAGAGAATGAAAAGGACATAGATGAGTCAATATTCGAATTAGAATATCCATTTTTAGAAAAAATAGCACCTTATGAAATTATACCCTTAGATAGACCTAAAACATTAGAAGAATTATAACAACTAGCAGAACAAACTAAAATAATAGGAGAAGACGCACAGTTACATTGGAATAAAAATAAAATATTAGCTAAGTTAGATACATTTGCAGGAACATATAGCAAGAAAAGTTGTCAAATTTTCAGATAAGTTATAAGATAGAAAGCCATTACAAGCATTTTTAGGACTTTTGAATTATGCAAGAAGCTTTATTCCTGATCTTGGCAGGAAAATAATAGTTTTACATAGCAAAACTAACAAGACGGGTCAAAAATATTTTAGTACAAAAGATATCAAGTTAGTACAACAGATCAAGCAAGAAATTCAGCATTTAAAGCCATTAGCATTACCATTAAACAATAGTTATAAAATAGTTGAAACAGATGCTTCATCATTAGGATGGGCAGGTATTCTTTATTAGAAAAAGAGTAAAGATTTAGCAAAATCAGAAGAGCAAATATGTAGATATGCCTCTGGTAAGTTCAATGAAATACAATCTAGATTACCAGCAACAGATTTAGAAATCTTAGGAATAATCAATTCCCTTGAAGTTTTTTCATTGTTTTTACATAATTAAATTTTTACTATTAGAACAGATTGTCAAAATATAGTTTCACATTACAATAAAATTACAACTAACAGACAAGCAGCCCGTAGATGGGTAAATTTTATTGATTCTATTACAAGAAATGGCTTTAAGACAAAGTTTGAACACATAAAAGGAATTGACAATACATTGGCGGATATCTTATCCCGCCTCATTTTGTAAACAGGTATACAACCATTTAGACCTTCTTCGAGCAACAATCAAGCACAAAGTAGTTTACCACCAATGGAAGCAAGAATAGCAACAATCACTCATTCTTACAATGGAATTCAGGTTCAAGAAATCCGTGAACCACACCTCAAGTTTATTAGCTCACATTTACTATCCACAAAGTAAAAGGTCTTGTTAGATAACCTTTAGAAAATTAGAATACAAAACTCTGGCATGAGGAGAGGACAAGAAAAATTAGTGAGAGTTTTAGAATAAGAATTTTTAAGCAATAGAGTAGACAAAGAAATAGCATTAAAAGAATATCATAAACTCCAAGCACATTATGCTAGAATTCATTCCCAGTTAGATAGTATTCATGAACAACATAATATTGGCAGAACACAATATGGTAGTTTAAAAGAAGAGCATTATATAATTACCGAATATTTTCGTAGATTAAATGTTAATCATCAAAAAATGATCGAATATTTGCATGATATAGACAAAGATTTCTCTACATTCATGCTAGAAGCACAAACTGAAAATTCATACTTTTTACAAGTTCTAGCAAGAGAAAGATTTTTTCACTTACCTGATGACATAAAAAATAATATATTAAAGTTATAGCATGGTAAGCATCTTTCTTTGCAGTTAGCTATTCAAAAGTTTTTATTTAGTCTTATTTCTACTCCACAATTAGGTATACGAGCCGTTCATCTTTTTAGACTTTGTCTTGAAAATGAAAAAATAAAATATCATATTTTACTTGCTAGCATGAATATAAAAGAATTTAGAGAAACATATTTAGAGCATGATGACAGCAGAACTTTAATCACCCCTGGTCCGCTAATAGACCATGGCTTTCTTATTCATCTTTCTGTCAAAAGAAAAAATTATGTTAGTCCTTTGTCTCACTGACATCAGTTTGGCATAGAACATTACATAGAGATATGGGGGATAAAGGAAGTAAGAAGAGAAACTATACAACTAGAATTTATTAGTATTTCTTCAGCACCAAGTAGTAATAGTATGTATTCAGATAAAGCAATACACCTTATATTTATCTCTTGCCAAAATTTTAGAGAACCTCCAACAATGTTAGAAAACTATGCTTCAATACCAACTTTAGAGGATATACATAAGTTTCGAGCAGTACAACCGATCATTGAAGAATATTGGAATGACAGTGATTTGTACTTAGTTTACCAAACCAGCACCATAAACATTTATACCTTAGAAATATATGAAGAACTCCATAGACCTGGTGAAAAATACAGCACCGCCATGAGTGAGATCACAAAAGAAGCATTTGATGAATTAAAAAGAGAAAAGCAAGAAGAAACAGAAAGAATGGAGAGAGAAGTAGAAAGAATAGAAAGAGAATTTTGGGAAGCAACAACAAGAGAAGCAGATCAAGCATAAGTAGCAGCAAGACAAGCACAATTGGATTTACTCTTTGACAAAATGGGTAATGAAGAAGATTATAACATTAACAATGTAATGAGCAATGTAGAAGATCACAATATTGATAATATGATGGAACCATGATGTAAAAATATATAAACGAAGCAGAGAAGCATCAGACACAAAAACAAAAGAGTAAGAGGTGAAGCAGCAGATGTGAAATCAGAAATACAAGAAGATAGAGCAACAAAAGTTGATTGGCAATACAAGAAGAAAACAAAAATGAGCAAGCAACAGAAGAAGAAGAAGAGAAAAAAAAAGGAGACACGGAAAAAAAAAAGATAGAAAGAAATATTTCACCAAAAAGAAGCCAAAATCTATGCAAATAATAACGTACAAGGATATTTTGATCTTTTTAAACCTCTTTTACTATAAAAGAAACTCTGTTTTGACCGTAGGTTCACGGTCAACTTGGTTCAGAAGTGACATTGCTAATAATTAGCCAAATTAAATTTATCAAATTTGAATTCCAAAGTTTTCAACAAATTTTCCGAATGTCAAAATAAGTGATAAATAGTGTTTTGGCATATTGGGTTTTATCTTTTTGATGTCAAATTTTATATATTTTTTTTGCTAGAAATGTCTATCAGTTAGACATACTAAAATGTCGAATTTGGTTATTTACAGTATATTCTTTTGCTTGTTTCAAGTTGTGTACAATTTCATTACGTGATTCATGATTTTCGTTTCCTTTTTGTTACCATGTGTATGGACTGATGTAGTTTTGTCCTGGAGTATTTCTTTGTAAACTACACACAGTTGGTCTAAATGTTTGATGACCAGTAAATTAACAGAAAGAACTATCTCAACCATTTATAATATATGTGAATGGGAAGTTGCAACTGGCTCAAATGACTACACTATTAAGCTGTTCAATTGCGAAAAACTGATATCTGCTGATTTGAGACAGTCGGTAAGGGGAAGTTTATTCGGGTTTTACATGAAACTGTGGTGCTGATTGCCAAAACTACAGCACAAGGTGTGCCGTAGTATGTCGCAGCAGATGTTAATAGACAAATGCAACTGCATACAACATTTTTTTTCCTTGGTCTCAGAATAACTAGTAATGAGCGAAAATGTGTGTCGAATATACGAGTAGATTTTATACGACCCTGAACTTGGTGACAATGCGTAGGGGTGGGACATTGGAACCGAAAACTGAAAAAAAACCAATCCAAACCGAGCCGCGACAAAAAAAAAACCGTACCTGATAAAAACCAGACCGAAAAAAATCGAAACCGAAAAAATCCGAAATGTTTGGTTCGGTTATGGTTTTTAATTTATAAAAACCGAACCGAACCAAAAAACCGAAGTATGTATAAATAGATATCGTTTTGAAAATTTTGTAATATATTATAAAAATATATGCAAAACAAAAACCTTAAAATCCTAAAATTCTAATTTCTTTATGCACAATTCTTCTCAATTTCTCTCATAGAATCTAATTAAAATGTTAGACAACTAAAAAAAAGAAATTTTATAGACAATTTTTTAGTTATTTATTCAAAAGTTGTTTTTTATGCATTATGTAAAAAACCGAAAGAAACCGAAAAAATCCGAAAGAAAAAACCGAACTAAACCGAACCGAATAATCACGGTTTTTCTTTTAAAAATTGAAAAACCGAACCAAACCGAACCGAAAAAAATATTTCGGTTTGGTTATGGTTTTTAGCAAAAACCGAACCAAACCGCCTGAATCCCACCCCTAACAATGCCTTTCAATCCATTTACCTAAGAATTTAGTACGCATTTAATAGTTAATCTGGGAAGGTTAGCTGTTTACAGCTTTCTATATAGAGATGTAAATAGACCTGGGAACGGTTCGGTTCTGACCATAATTTTCAGGGATCGGAATCAAACCGTTCGATGTATATACGATTCGGTTCTTTATATTTGAAAGAAAGAACCCTTTGAAATTGATTCGATTCAGGAACCAATTCGTTTTCATGGTTCCTCGATTTAGAACCGAACTAAAATCTGTAATTATTGTTTCTTACTTTATATAAGTTTATAATCATAACGCATAGTACATTTACTATGTAATTATGCTGGCCTCACAATTGTGGCATTTGAAGTTTTGAGAACAGAAGAGAAAACTGCTCGTCTCCTCAGCCTCCTCTCTACTACATGACTGCCCTCCTAGGCTGCCACCACATATATACATCACAATGAGTAGCATATTTCTAAACTTTTGTCCTGATCGTATATTGCAAATACTATCAGGTTGGTTCAGTTGCTGATCCTGATCGACATCCTTTTAGATTTTATACACCCACAAAAAGGCTTCCACTACAGTTGATGCTACAGACTTTTACATTCATTAATTTCACGGCATATTTGATCAAGCACAAAGAGACCTTGGAGGCATCAAAAGGCCAGATTGGTTGAGATTCCTGCTCTTGATGGCTGCAACAACTCCCTCCAAGGACACTTACTAACATCATACATAGCCTGATGTCAGCAACTTTTGTTCCTTATAGAGGGTTCCTTGGAATCGAAGTAGGCCTAGACACGAAAAGCTTATTCTACAACACAAAAGCTTCAAGCCAGAGATATGTTTGTTTCCTAATGAGATTATGCCATCATCAGTATAACACTGATCTTCATTTTGGTGGACAACGGGTTCTGTAGTCAAAACTCAAAACTGGGGGATGCCATTTGAGTTTTCTGCCTAAAATACTTCAGCGCTTTTGTGCTTTTCTCCGCCTGGATTGTGTTTTCTGCCATTTCTTTCTAGGAACTAGTTTGCTCTTCGGTTTCAGTTTCATCTCAGGCGAGAACTTGTAATTCGGATCTCTCATGCGAGCTTGTACATCCTTGAAAAACTGCATATTCAACTTCTTAGGCCCACCCTGTCTAAGCTCTGCATATTCTGGTCCAGAAACTATGTTTTCAAATGCGCCTATTAAAATATCCAGATCACTCATGACCTCCCATACATTGACATATCTTCCATCTGGCCCTTTCTTCAACTTTTTAAGTGCATTCTCGACTGCAACTTTCCTGGCTTGCTTTCCAGGGGAAAGCTCCTCTGGTTCTTGTTCTGCCTTCAATAATTCTGAAATTGTCCGATACTTTGATGTTTCCTCAAACTCAAACAGCCTATCTATATGTTTATCACTCCTTTCATTTGGGTAGGCTTCGGTGGGAATGTCATCATCGCCATCACCTTCACTTCCAGTCCACAAAGACTTTTCTTCATCGCTTCCTGACCAAACACTCCTCAATTCATCGCTGTCATCGGCATCAATTAGATCGGAGTGCTCCCTCACCTGCTGCTGAACTTTTCGAATCTCTTCTTCAAGACCACAACTCTTTTTATCCTTTTGATCATCTTTCTCATCTTCACTCCCAGACCACAAACAATCATCTTCTTCAGTTTCTTTCTTCCAGGCTCTTCTGAAATCCTTGTCTCCAGGTTTCGCATTGCCAAACAGATCATAATATTTACTGTCGCTACCACGAGCATATGATCGTGAAGCTGCAACAAAACAATAGTCACAGAAAGAAATGCACATTGTCTTAGAAAAGCCCAACAAATAATTTGATCAACATATATGAAAACCAGTAACATAGAATCAGATAGCATAATAGTCAAAGCATTACATATATAAGGAAATGAAACAAACCAAGTATTGGACAAGAGGCTGCCATGGTCTTCTGTAAGGGTTCACGGTTTTGGGAGCTTAGGAGGAGGATGATCCTTGCGGCTGGTCTGGACCTCAGAGCTCGCAAAGCAAGCAATTCCAGCCCCCACATTTGATTTCTCTCTCACTGTTTGCTTATTTGACAGGATACCAAAATGGGTTCCGCTAGTTTTATGAGTTGAATAATTTGGTAAATGAAGCTAATTTAACCAAAATAAAGCATAATCTAGACATAGAATTCTCAATTCACAGATTACATACAATAAGAAAACTCAAGAATAACACTTTTTCAGCTCAAAAATCGAATGCAGTTTAAATTTCTGATACATAATCAGAGATTAAGCAAAAGCATGAGCGATCAGAGATTAAACAGAGGTGGGTGATCACCGGAAAGAGAAGAGACCTGAGGTGGTTCGGGGATCGGAATGAAACGGCGTCGTTTTTGATGGACGTGGAAAGCGGTGTCTTTGTTCGGGGGAAGGAAAAGAGCGAGTTGGAGTGTTGCGAAGAGATCTGATTCGACTCGGGCGAGTTGGGCGCAGAAAAAGCTTGAAGCTTTTGTCTGTCTACGGGGACACTATTTGGATTAGATTTTTACACCTCCGATTAGTTAGTTAGGGTTTTAACGACACCGTTTTCTGTGGTCGCCTTAAAACGGCTGCTTTTGTGTCATCGTGAAAACGCTGCGTTTTTGTTTTCATTATCTTTATCACAAGAATCGATTTTTATCAGTTTTATCTTATATGTTCATACAAATTTTTTACTTCATCTTTTGTGAATAATTCTTATATCTTGCAAAATCTTTTTGGAGTAATATATTTTCCTTTTTGGCTAAGAAGAATAAAACTATTGGTAGAGCGAGGTTCCTCCTCCATCACTTCATGGTTGCGGTTGTTCAAATCAAGAATAACGGCGTATTCAAAATATGAGCAAATGTTAACGTTTAGTATCCGCGGTATGGATATCGGGTATTGAGCGAGATCAGGAACGGATGGAGATCGCAGGTGATTAAGGTTGAGCGGTATCGGCTCGTATTCGGTGTCGGGGCGGTATCGGTGTAGGATCGATGTCGGTAGTCCACAGCGATCTTGATACTGCTAAGATCAACAACTGTTAAGGAGAGACGGGATGGCCCGCCTTCAACCCTCCGATGCCTAAGTCAGAATCGATATAGAGATTGGACAGAATAACGGTATAGTAAGTTAAGAGCGCGTACCATTTAATGTTCAGTTGACCGGTATATATTGGTGGTTGGAGGTTGGGCTGTCTTCTTGCTTTCGATGTGGGACTTGGTGTGTATATTCTTCTGCTGGGTGTTGTCTAACCGGTATCGGTAGTGGTGCGTGTGCGTTATCCTGATCGAATATCGGGCGGGTTTGGTCGTCGAAGTTGGAGCCTTCCTGGCGGTGGTCCCTGTCGTGGTGGCGGTGAGACATATTATAACATATAATTGAAGTCGCCTAAGCACGTGTGTTGGTGATTTAGCCGGGTATATGTACAAGTCCCCCAACTTGCTCAGCCAAGGGGATCAACCTTGGTTGGCGAGTTGAAAAAGAAGTGATACCGGCGAGATCACCAGGACGTGCTTCGGCGGTGATGTGTACCTTTGTTTAGGAGCCGGGTATCATGCCATACAGTCCCCCAACTTGGCGACCTAGGTTGTGCACCTTGGTTGTGGGTGCTCCTGTACCTGTACGTGTCGTTCTGATCGGCTTGGGGCGAGATCGGTGAGTAGCTAGTTCACCGTTCTGCCATAGTACTTCGTAAAAAATGGTGTTTATGTATCTTTTGTTGTTTGAGCGCTCTTCCGTTTGTATCGACCAGGGGGGTCGCTGTTTATGGCCGCTATGGTAGGGGGAGCTCGTTTGAATTGGTAACCCTTAAGTCCCCGAGTTCGTTCCTCCTAGTGGCCAGTAATGACGAGTGATGCAGCGTGATGAAGAGTGACAGTTTATCTACTTGTGGGCGCTATGGTAGGGGGAGCTCGTTTGAATTGGTAACCCTTAAGTCCCCGAGTCCGTTCCTCCTAGTGGCCAGTAGTGACGAGTGATGCAGCATGATGAAGAGTGACGAAGAGTAACTAGGTCGTTTTTAGTGAAGCCAAGTGACTAGATCGTTATTAGTGATGCTGAGTGTGGAGCGATATTGGTGATGAAGAGTGATGAGCGATATTGGTGATGAAGAGTGATGGGCGATATCGGCCCGTTTTTTGGCTATGTGCGCTCTGTCATCGATATGGGCCTTTCTTGGTCGGTGTGGTTGGTGTATCTGCTCTGCCTATCATTAAATGTTGTCTGTTGTCGTGCTGCCATGTGTCCGAGTAGGGCGTCTTGGGGTTCCCAAACGTCCCGTCGTAGCCATAAAGTGTGATGATTGTTTTTCGAAGGTCGCGCCCTCCTCGAAACGGTGCGTACCGGTTCTCGTTCCAGACCTTTCTGATTCTGGTTGACACGTGCCGGGATCCCCTTGATCGACGTGTCTGTTCCAACGGTTGCGATCTCACCGTTTTGTCTATATATATACTCGTTCGCTGTTTTGTACGTTTTTCTTTTCTGCTTTTCTTGCTTCTGAACTACTTCGCTTTTTTCTGCCGTCGGATTCTCTTGTTCTCCTCCTGTCTCTGTCGTGTTTGTTGCTGCGCCACCGTAGGTTTTCCAGTCTTCCCCACCTTCTGGTAAGGACTCGCTGCTTAGTATCTTTTGTGGTTTTTTGTTGCTTCGAGTTTTGGTTTTCTTTTGGGTTTTGGGTTGTCTGTGTTGCTTGGTGTTCTTGGTTGATCCCTGCTTTGTTGTAGGACTCTACTGTTTTTCTCCTCGTTTTTGTGTTTCTTCTTCTTCTTCTCGCGTTTTTTTTTTGTTTGTTTGCCGGGGTGGTATGTCGCCTAGGAAACTAGTTGCGGGCTGGCGAACCGTTTAGGTTTTGACATTGTCCGTGGCTGTTTCGTAGGTGCCATGTCTTCTTCTCGCCACGACGCCGACACCGGCTCTGGTTCTCGCCGTTATGGGCTCGACGGGCCTCTCCTGTGGACCCTTAGTGATGGTCAGGAGGTTGATGAGCCTGCAAAGGCGTTATCCATGGCGGAGTTGGACAAGGTAAGGTCCGAGTTTCAGATCGGTGCCGGTGTTACTCTGAAGTCCCCAGCTCCTGGTGAGCAGTTCTCTAGGCCGCCTAGGGGTTTTATCGCTGTTGATCGCGCTCAGCTTCGATATGGTCTTCGCCTGCCTCTCCATCCCTTCCACGAGTATATCTTTGGTGAGCTGGGGTGTGCCGTGGGACAGGTGTCGCCGCTGATGCTTCAGGTACTGAGCGCGATGTTCTCGTTATGGAAGTTGGCGGGCCTGGATTACCCTACTCGTAATGAGGTGTTGTTCTATTTCGATGTGGCGTATTCAACGAAGAAGGGTTGTGGTGGGACGCTCTCCGTCAGCGACGAAAGAGTTCGCTGGGTTTCACCGACTTCACGAGTTCGTGTCCTGACTGGCGGAGTGAGCATTTCTTTGCTAGTGGGTGGTCGTCATTCTCCCACAGCCGTGTACCTGCCCGGTTTCGATCCCGAGGTGACGCTTCTATACCGTCGTGATTCCCGTCGTGTGTCGCTTGTGTGTTTGTCTTACTTGTTTTTATTTTTGTAGTTACGCGTCAGTATTCTTTGACCGCTATGGAAAAGCGGTGGTGTCATAGGATCGAGAGCGGTTTCAATGAGAAGTTTAAGAGTGTGTATTTGCTTGCTGATTACCGGATTATGGAGATGACCGGTCTCGCCAAGGCGCCCAGTATGCCGTCTTTGCTTGCTTGTTTGCCTGTTTGTGTTGCTTGCTTTTTTTTTTTTTTTGCCTTCTGTTGTATCTTGGTGTCTTATCTTTTTTGCCTTTGTTTTGCAGTTGGGTACAAAAATCAAAAGCGGGACCGGAAAATGTCGAGTTCCTACGGTGATATCGACGAGATTCTCGCCCAATTGGCGGAGGAGGCCGCCAACGCCAAGGTGATCGACCTGGATGTGCGTTCTGGGAGGAATGTTATTCTCTCGGAGCAGACGGACCTGCCTCCTCCCCCGGAGTCCCAGACCGATACGGTGGGGAGTCGTGTTCCTGTTCGAGTTGTGACCGGTCAACCTGAGAGTCCTCCTCGCTCTCCTGTTCGTCTGAAGAGGAGGTCTGGAGATAATGTCCATGTCGAACTCTCTTCCTCTCCACTTGCTCGTCTCAACTTCATCCTCATATCGATCATTCTCTCTCTTGATCAGACTCTCCTCACACGTACAACTAGCTAGCACTATATATATATATATCTCCAACTCCGACCATCGATTCACCATATATCGGAGAATGCTAGGTACGTACATACGTAGTTAATTTCCAACAATCTTAACTTTTATATATAATTAATTGTACGTATGTTTGATTGATTGCATTGTTAGTACGTCTAATATTTATAATTAAGTTAGGTAATTGATGATATATATATATATATTAGTTAATTAATATAGACCAGTAGTACGTATATATGCATGGATGTTTAAAAATTTGGTTAATATTTAGTTAAAACGTACATGCATGTTAGACATATTAAATTAAGCAATTGATGGATAGTAAATTCACCAATATATACGTGCTTCAATTGTATGTCGTTGAATAATTTGGGGAGTATATGAGGCATATATTTTTTCTTCTCAGCCGATGGGTTTCTTTCCATTCTTAGGTTAATTGTTTGGCTTTCAATCCCTTCAATGAATGGGTTGTCGCAACTGGGTCCACTGACAAAACTGTCAAGCTGTTCGATCTACGCAAAATCAGTACTGCACTCCACACCTTTGATTGTCATAAGTAAGAATCTGTCATTGGACCTGATAAATTCAATTTAATTTGATATAAAGTATCTGCAAATTTTCATCTCATATGTTTGTTTGCAGGGAGGAGGTTTTCCAAGTTGGTTGGAATCCCAAGAATGAGACTATCTTAGCGTCTTGCTGTCTTGGCAGGAGACTCATGGTGTGGGATCTTAGCAGGTACTCTTGTTCAGAACCAATTGCATCTTACTAATGGTTAGAATATTTTGATAGAAAAAGAAAACCTTGTGCATCTTTTTGTGATAAGATTAAAATTGCTGCTTAAGAATGTTGAAGCTGGATGAATAGTTCTCAAGTCAATTAGTGCAAGTGTTGGGAAAGAATTGAGTTTGTTCTTGAAGTATGTTGAGTGGTTTTTTTTCAAGTGCAAGTTTCAGTTTAGGAATCTTAAACGTTTCCCTTATTTAGTCTTTTATGCTTTGTGGTCAGAAGTCCTATCTTTAACTGTGTTAGATGCTAGTTAATAATAGCAACTTGTTCAAGTGTACAATGGTGTAAGTGCCTTATGGCAAGTTAAATTACCCGAGTTTTTGTAGTGTCTGGAGATGGGACAGAGTTTATATATAGCCTAGGAGCTTCTTTATTTGTTGCCCTTCTTATCTGTAGAGTTTGCTGCTCCTGATCTCCAAGGCAGTAGATGGCATACTCAAGGTTCAAAAAAGGGTACTTGGCCGTGATTCGTTTTGCCACTGATTACCGCTCAGCCGAGTACTCGGGGAGTACTCGGAATCGCTATTCTTTAATTTTAAATAATTATTAATATATAAAATTAAAATATAAAATGTCATTAATTAAAAGATACTCAAATAAAAGCAAGAGAAATTGTCTTTCAAATATAAAAAGCACTCCATATTATTAAAAACCTCCAAATACGTTTCAATAATTAAGCTTCCCCCATTGTATTGGATACAGAGGAAGAAGACGACATTGGATTACCGTGCATTTTACCTAATTAACAATCACAATAACAATTGATAATTCAAAAAACAAAACAGACATGCATGAATACACTATATTGGAGTACTGGTCTACTGGACACACTAATACAAATCAATCAACATTCAAGTTTTTAACAAGCTACTGTGAGTAATCGAGAAAAACTGAAAGTGAAAGAAGAAAGAAGATGAGTCATGTGAAGTTGTGAACCCACTGTCACTCACTCCCTAACATATCCCACACACAGTTTCACAGTTCCTCAACTTTACAACTAGTTTTATATATATATATATATTTTTATATACAAGCATCCATACTAACTATATTACGTTGAAGCTTAATGATCAAGTTATATATGTTGGCTTCAGCTGTCATTCTGCGCAATCATATCCCATTTTGCTTTCTCCAGGCATATGCCGCATATCAGAAGAGCACATATAGGCTATTAGGATCCTTCACGTACAGCTCCCGTATCAAACAGATAGAGTTCAAGCACCCTAAAAATCAGTCCGCTCCTTTTTCCTTTCGCACTCACCCTCGTTCGCTGACTTCTCTTCAACGCTCACCCTCCCAAAATCGCCGGCCGCCGTCTTCCTCTCTCGCCACCCGGGTCGCCGCCCTCCTCCGCCTGCCACCGCCCACCTGCGTCGATACCCGCCGCCACTGCTTGCTTAAGCAGTTTGATCAATTCACAGGTTAGTTCAATCTTGTATTCGTGATTGAAATCATGTTTGATTACTTTGAAAAGTTGAGTGATTGCTGATTATTGATTAGCCTGCCATGAGCCCACTAAGTGATGAATGATGATTATTGATGAAGTGATGCTGTGATGATCAAATGTTCTTATGGTAGTAGACTAGTAGGACCGTAGGAGGCAATTATATCTGGTATGAAACAGTTGTTGATCTTCAAGTAGATCCACTCTATCTGTTTGATACGGGAGCTGTACGTGAAGGATCCTAATAGCCTATATGTGCTCTTCTGATATGCGGCATATGCCTGGAGAAAGCAAAATGGGATATGATTGCGCAGAATGACAGCTGAAGCCAACATATATAACTTGATCATTAAGCTTCAACGTAATATAGTTAGTATGGATGCTTGTATATAAAAATATATATATATATAAAACTAGTTGTAAAGTTGAGGAACTGTGAAACTGTGTGTGGGATATGTTAGGGAGTGAGTGACAGTGGGTTCACAACTTCACATGACTCATCTTCTTTCTTCTTTCACTTTCAGTTTTTCTCGATTACTCACAGTAGCTTGTTAAAAACTTGAATGTTGATTGATTTGTATTAGTGTGTCCAGTAGACCAGTACTCCAATATAGTGTATTCATGCATGTCTGTTTTGTTTTTTGAATTATCAATTGTTATTGTGATTGTTAATTAGGTAAAATGCACGGTAATCCAATGTCGTCTTCTTCCTCTGTATCCAATACAATGGGGGAAGCTTAATTATTGAAACGTATTTGGAGGTTTTTAATAATATGGAGTGCTTTTTATATTTGAAAGACAATTTCTCTTGCTTTTATTTGAGTATCTTTTAATTAATGACATTTTATATTTTAATTTTATATATTAATAATTATTTAAAATTAAAGAATAGCGATTCCGAGTACTCCCGAGTACTCCCCGAGTACTCGGCTGAGCGGTAATCAGTGGCAAAACGAATCACGGCCAAGTACCCTTTTTTGAACCTTGAGTATGCCATCTACTGCCTTGGAGATCAGGAGCAGCACGGTGGGGAGATAGAACTGCATATGCACTTGAGTAATTTACTGGAAACGGCATACTGTATAGAAAACCAGAATACTGCAGTCATTCATGTTTAAACAGTAGCCTTTATAGTCCGAGAGGTATGCCTCGATAACAAATTTAATAGCAACAACTCTACAAATTGATACAAGCAATATTCCCCAGATATATGCAGACAAGTACCTTAAATATCTGTGTAGCCTCTAAGGTTTTGTTCTTAGATGTTGCGTTGATATCCCACAGACATATTTGTGCATCATCAGAACCACTGAGTAAATGACCCTGCTTGAACTTACTCCATGATAAACCATATCCTTCAGTGTTGTGACCATGGAGCCTCAGATCAGGACTGCATGCACCATCTAAAGGAGGCTTAGATGGATGTTTGCTATAATCGAACACAAAAACTTCAGCACTAATGGTCTTTGTGGCAATAATAAACGGATTCTGAGGCATATAACGTGCCCGATTAACCTCTCCATCATGATTTATTTGCTGGATTATTTGCACCTGAGAAAGAAAAAAACCACGAGAAACTAGAGTTCAATAAAGACACAATATCCTCAACAAGCATATAAAAGATTCTTCAGAATCATGTACTTGTGTACTTAATACTGAGTGGTGTAAGGTCATGCAATTCCATTAAACAACATACAACAATGAAGTGTTTTTCTTTACATGATTACTTATAACCCTAGGTTCGATTACTGTTATACACTATGGGATTGATTACCCCAGCTATTAGTCTTCTTCAACCTTAAACCCAAACAACATGCATACAAGTCAAAACAAAACGAGTCGGAGTGTTTACTCCATTTCATATCTAATCCACTGCAACCGAGGTTCATTTCGGAACTAAATTGTTTTCAATAATTTTCTTCTTCAATTTCAACAATTTATTTTCAAATTCAAATCTGTAGACCAAACTGAAGAATAAAACCCCAAAATTAACCGAAACCGAGCTAGCTACCTTGCCATTAGCGCAGCCAAAGCCTCCAGCCTCGGCGCGATCGTCGTCGTAATTGCGAGCGTCGTTCTCGGCGTCCTCAAGCGGCAGCTGGACCTGAGCGAGCATGAGATAATTGGGCTCATTTTCCGATGTGTGCGTCCCCAAAATCATCTTCTGAACCGAATAGTCCTTCCCCGGCGGCTCCTCCCGGTCCGGTAGCCACTCGACGGTGAGCGACGGCCACTCTAGGGCATGCGTAATCACCAGATCGTAAAGAAACGGCGTGTTCTTCTTCCATATCTTGTACTCCTCGTTCACTAGTCTCTCCTCAATCTCGCCACGCATCTCCTCGTCGTCTTTCCCCATTGCTCTCCGAACACGAGAAAAGAGGGAGCTCAGGATGTTCTCTGTTCCTTTTTTTTATTTTATTGGCGGGAAAATTGGCGGAAGACAAACCCTAAATTGAGGGTTTGAGAAGAGTGTTGTTTGGTACTGGACTACCAGAGGAAAACTGTAGAGTTATTCAGTGTGGGAAGTAGTACGGCCGATCCCATTTATATATACTAACATTCCCGTCCGCGCGTGTGAATTATTAGTTATCTATTTACGATATAGTCATAATTTTTTATATTATTTGTTTTAATAAATTATCTGTAAAAAAAAAATTATATGAAATACTTAGACTTTCACAGACATATAAGTTTGATACTTGAACTTTAAATAACATCTGAACTTTTAAAACATTATCAATATAATACTTTTGTTCTGTCCAATTTTCGGTTATTTCACTGGTTTGATGACGTAACATAATCATTAATTTGAAATTGAGAGTATATTGATCATTTCTTGTCAACATTTATTTTATCTCTCGATCATTAAATTCCGACCATTCATTTTAGAAAAAAACTGAGCGAGCTTACGAAAAACTTGAATATCAAAACACTCTCTCTACATCAGAACTCTCTCTCTCTCTTCTTCCTCACTCCTCTTCTTCAAACTCTCCGATTCAACAACAACAACGTTCTCCTCACTCGCTGCTCAATCTCACCGAACCACCACGGCGGCGGCGGCTCTAGTCAATCGCGCAAAGTTGTACCCCAAACTACACTCATTCTTTGCATACCCTCTCAACAAAGCATTCCACACAGCAAAGTTTGGTTCAAGAATTTGGTCGAACACCTGGTGAGCATACCCCATTTGCTGAGACACACAGCGGATGGAGAGTTTTTCAAACATTTCGACAGTGAATTTGGAAACTTTGCCGCAGAGGTTAGAAATGATAGACGGATTCAATCCTTGGGGTAGTAATAGCTCTGCAGTCAGCACTTGGCCAGTCATTCTGATGCCGTACAACCTGCTTCTGTGGATGTGCATGAACAAGGAATTTAATTTCTTTACTCTGCTAATTCCAGGTCTTAAATCTCCGAGGAAGTACTTAGATATCTACCTCAGACCTTTGATTGACGAGCTGAAACTGTTGTGAAAAAATGGAGTCCCAACTTATGACAAATTCACTGACACGATGTTCATGATGAAGGTTGCCGTAATGTGGACGATTAGCGATTTTCCAGCGTATGGGATATTGGCAGCTTGCAGAACGAAAAGATACAATGGATGTCATATATGTTTGGATGACGTGAACTCTAGTTAGCTTGGGTCACGGTAGATGACTTCCTCATGACCACCCATGGCAACAGGATGAAGCTTATTTCGACGGGATGGTAGAGAAAAATCCTAAACCCCTTAGTTGGTCGGGCAAAGAGATTTTAGAGAGGTTGAGCTATTTCGACTTTGATGTGTTGACCAATGACAAGGATGTACAGAAATGCAATCCAATACCTCCACATGATCTCATCTATTGGCATCACAAGAGTATATTCTTTGAACTCCCTTACTGGTCGAAGTTGAAGTTGAGGAATAACTTGGACACGATGCACATAGAAAAGAATGTGTACGACAATGTGGTGGAAATAATTCTCGGTATTAAGTTCAAGACTAAAGATACTCCCAAAGCGCGCAAAGATCTGGAATCTATGAATCTACGCCATCTCTTGTGGTTAAGGAGTGATAGGAGAAGAGTGTACAATAAGATGCCAGCTGTACCTTACACAATGAAGCCGGCACTTAGAGGTTCTGTATTTCACTGGTTTAAGAGCGTTCGTTATTCGGCTACGTATGCAGCTACTATAATTGGAGCAGTGGACGAAGTGCAACACAAGTTTGTTGGTCTAAAGACACATGACTATTACGTTATGCTGCAACGTCTAATTCCAGTGGTAATTCGACCATATTTGCCTCGTGATGTCGTAGAACCAATACTGGCATTGAGCACATGGTGGCAGAGGTTATGTGCTAGAGAATTAAAGAAGTCAGATGTGGTGGAACTACAACAACAAATTGTGCACATCATTTGCAAACTAGAGATGATTTTTCCGCCTACTTTCTTTGACATCATGATTCACCTAATGATCCACCTGCCCAAGCAAGTGCTCATTTCTGGTCCAGTCCAGTACACTTGGATGTATCCTCAAGAAAGGTACGTATAACTAATTAATTATACAGATTTTTAATCCATTATTTGTTCCACTAGAGATTACTAACTATATGTACTTATTCTACAATTAATTAATTGAACGTTTGATTTTGTAGACAGCTTGGACAATATAAAGGATTCGTGAAAAACAGGTCAGCCCCGGATGGCTCCATAGCAGAGACATACCTAATGCATGAGTGTGTTACTTACTGCAACAGGTACCTCAAAAATCCACCACCTCTCACTGCCTCCGATCCCAGTGCCTGCATCAATCTTTCTATCGTCACAAATGTCGTACGACTGTTTAGAGAAGTATTAAAGGAATCATTAACACGAGAAGAACTTATTAAGGCACATTAGGTAGTGTTTTCAGAAGGAGTTTAATTCCGGTTTATGAAACTAAATCGGGGTTGGGTCCTTTCACTAATTATATCTATTGTCTCTCTTGTAGATGACATCAATTGAGCCGGAACGGTCTGAATTCGATATCTTTGATCTTTAAGGAGCAGAATACCATCGTTGGGTATTAGATATTGAGAATGCACTTCTTGGTATGAATCTGACGGATACAATCCAACCACCACCACCACCTGGTACTGAGCCACCAACTCCAGCTCACAAAGCTCAAGCCCTCATGTTTTTGAGGCAGCATATACATCCAGTTCTAAAAATATGTATATTTGCTAAAGAATGACCTCGCTATTTTGTGGTTGACTTTACAAGACAGATTCAATAATGTGCATAATCAACAACTTCCTGGACTGCGAGAAAGATAGGATTCAAACTGGTTATTGGATTATTCAAGTATTAATACTTTTAATCAAGCTATGTTAGAGTTTCAATAAGAGTTGAGTGTTTGTGGCATTATAAAGATCGATCATGCTATGATCGAGAAGTCTTTAAGCACCTTCCCTACTTGAGTAGAAGTCACTGTTTAATATATCGCATGCTAGCTTTTCAATTCAAATATTGTTAGAAATGTAGAATAATAAGAGTTATAGTTTTTCAGTTTAATTGTTTTGTCCACTCACTCTAACGTTTTAAAACTGCATTTCCCAAGATTTTCATTTTACGTTACCCAGATCGCAGATCAAATGGCTGAAAGTGTGTCTAACCATTTGACGAGGCTCAGTATCTTCACTGCTTCTGTTTTCCTCAGAGTAGATTATTTGATGACCTACTTATGTTATATATTTCCCTCTGGTTTGTCTAGACGCTCTGATTACCGAATTTGTGTAAATTATGTCTCTAAGTTGTAAACTCTGCAGTAGACCTTTTACGTTCTATACATTTAATAGTTAAGTACTTAATCTTGAGACTTCTTAAATAGTGTTAAAGTCGGGTGTTTCTCTAAGTTCAAGTTTCGGGTAACTCAAGTTGGGTTGGCCGCCGTATTTACGGTGTGAGCTAGTCTAATGTGGGTCTCACAGGGCTTGTCTCAGGTGACATCAGGTATTTGGGGCGGGTCTTGTCACTTTATGCCTTTCCATCGTAATCATATAGAAAAATCATAGCGAGTCAACATAAAACATATATATCGTAAGTGTGTAGAGGCGTGCATAACGTAATCATAGGTCGGGTGTTTGTCCTAACTTTCCCGAAGCACCTCGGTGATTAGCCGAGATGCTAGATGCATAAACATGAACATAACGAGCATATATGAAATCATAAACTTATAACATATAGCCTCTGTGCATAATCGTAAATGTATCATATATCATATCATATGTGCGTAAGAGAAATCATGAGCATAAAAGATTTAGACTCGCTAATCGATAGTGAAAAATAAATGTCCACTCACCTGAAACACAAGAAATCTATTAGTCGATCCACTAGCTTGTACTTCGTACTCATCGCTCCTAGGCCACATCATAATCTAAATCAATAGGTAAAATATTTCGATCATGTGGGTAAAGTAGAAGGAGAAGACCAAGATGATCGGGAACTCACATTCCATTATCTCTAATCATCCTTCACCATTTTGTATTCTCGTATTAATAGATCATATCTTTGATCTCAATCTTTGTGTCGGGCTACACGAGCTCATAAGGAAGTGAGCTTCGACTAAACGCACAACGAACAACCACATCAAGAGTGCATCAAGTCATATTGATCCCTGATCATTAAATCAAAATGTTACACAAATTTATCGAACCTAACGAATCTACCCAAAAAACCATTATAGAATGGCTTAGAAAGCTTACCGTGATGAAATAGCTTCCTGGTCGTCAGAGCTCCGTTGTGCATGGCGGCACGCGGCACTACTACCGGTGGCCACGCACTGCCGAAATCGACAACCTTTGATCATTGAAATTAATACACCATTTCAAAGCTCTCAACACGCTGAACTACCTTTATAACTGATCCTAAGTCTAAAACTAAACAGAAGGGATTGAAAACTACCTCAAAAGTCAGCAGATTTTGCTGGAACTCGTTCGAGTCTGGCTGACGTCGTACGGTGACGCCGCGCCTCAAGAATTGTCGTGTTCAACTCCTGGATGGACAAGGATCAAAATCCCTAAGGTAGCGCTTCCCATAACTGGTTGGAATATCTTCGATGACGGCGGAGGTGAATCGAAAAACCCCCGAAATTTCTTGACTTCGATTCGGCTTTGATATGCGATGCATGGCTGAATTAATGGTAGGAGGGGGGACAAGGGAAGAACGACCATCGTTTTCTGACCAGAATGGCACAACAATGTGGCCGGACAGCAAAGATCCTACAGGTCGGACATTCGGGTGGGGTCACGCCGACGAGTTACGATTCGGGTCAGAAATTGGGTTCTACCCATTCGGGTAGAAATGTCTGAATTTATACCTTAAGTTAAAACAAATCAACAATGTAGATTACAGCCCAAAATAATTGACCATTGGTAGATTTTCAAATAATCACATAATTATGTCGCTAATTTGGGTTCGGGTCATTACAATCTACTCCCCTAATAAAAAAAATTGTCCTCGAAATTTATATCTACAAATAAAGACATGGATGCGGGAACACAATTGTGGCTCAAAGATTACATGAGACTATTTTGTTTAACCACTTATTATAGTTCAACTATCCCTTGCAATCCTAAGTCTCCAAAGGACTTACTCTTGTGAGATACACTTCCACATCTTACTTTAATTTTAGGGTCATGTCTTGCATCTAGTTAATCCGTGATTTAAAGGGCTTTATTGAGTCAAGCTAAGGATTTTAAGTGGTCAATCCTCGTGGGTTTGACACTCGTCTTCCTTACAAATACTATAACTTGACCCCGTATACTTGGGGGTAAGAGAAATTCACTAAGCCTTAGACTAATAAATAGTCAAAAAGTTGAGGAGATAAATCTCTTAAACAAGTTTTTGGCGCAATTGCCAGGGATTGATTTCACTTTGATTTCTTAACTTTGGTTAGCCTTTGATTACAGGATAAGCCATACATTCTCGACAATGCCGACACAAGCAGAACGATTTAATGCGAGGAAACAACACTGATTTCCCGTCATAGACGACCCATTCCACCACATTTAGTCTTGCGATGCAATCGCATAAAATCGATTTGATATGGGTTTCGATCATTTGCTAACTTCGTAAACTCTGAAATTATAACTTTTGAAGTGATATCGAAGTTGATCAAATGATATGCTCCCATGTTCAAAACAATAACGTGAATCTTCTATGCTTCTTGAAATTTGCCATTCCCGCCTATGAATGAAAATGTTGAACCGCAAAACAACTGATGCTAGACAAATATTTCATATGCATAATTGTGTCGCCGATCACTGTGATCGAAACAATTAATTATCTCAAGCACTTCCATAATCGTTTTCGCACATTGAACCATGATCGACCTCGTTACAACCCGAACGATAACTTGACCATCTGCTCGTAGCTAGAAGTATTAATACACAATAGTTGTTTCGCTGTACAACGATAACTTGACCATCTGCTTGACCACACAGACATATATGGTATCATTTACATAGTTTGTAGCTTAAATAGCTGTGTACTTGTGCTGTTCTTAACTTGTTATACAATTTGATGCAATGCATCTCTTTTGTGTGTGTTATTGTGTACCAAACATTTCATGATTAGTCGAGCTTAAACTCGACGGCAAGAAGAACCAGTTCTCAAAATTCTGAACAATTTGAGGATATAGAAAATTATAAGCCAGGGAAGCTATACTAAACATGTTTTTGTCTCATTTTTATTGCAGAATGACCTTACTGCTTGGCGCTCCTGGCTGTGGTAAAACCACATTACTGATGGCACTCTCAGGGAAGCTAAGCCATTCACTCGAGGTGTGTTTAACTTTGACTTGCTGGTGTTACCTTAAAACTACATAAGTTTAGAAATCACACCAAATGCACAAGCTTTAGTTGAAATCTTCAATACATAATCGGAGAACAGTCATACATCGATGAAGATGCCGGTTCATATCATTTACTTGTTATTTATATGTAATTATCATCTATGACAAAATTTGAAATACATTTTTTCGTCTTTTCCTATAATGTTTCTGGCGAGATAAGTTATAATAGTTACAAACTTGAAGAGTTTGTTCCAGAAAAAACCTCAGCGTATGTAAGCCAACATGATGTGCATATTCCAGAGATCACCGTGAAGGAAACACTAGCTTTCTCTGCTGGCTGTCAAGGTGTATGAAGCCGACCTGGTAAGCGTTCATGCACAAATATAACATGACTCCGTAAAGTGTTATAAAGTCACAGTAACGTACATTATAACTATATATTGTATGCATCCAGAGATTATGTTGGAAGTCAGTGGAAGAGAAAAGCAGGCAGGAATAGTCCCAGATTTTGATGTAGATGCTTATATGAAGGTATACCCAAGCAACAATTTTATGCTGTGCATATGTACTCCATTAGTCTAAAAAGTGATGAACAATTTCTCTTGCAGGCTATATCTGTAAATGGACTCAAAAGTACACTTCAAACCGATTATATTCTAAAGGTAATCTAGTTTCCTTACAGAGTCGGGAAGTTGTCAAGTACTTTAGTCTGTTCTATATATTTTCACTAACCAATGTCTAACAGATACTTGGTCTTGACATATGCGCCGACACACTGGTAGGAGATCCCATGAGAAGAGGAATATCTGGTTGTCAAAAGAAAAGATTAATGTTTAATACTAAAAACTACCAGGTTCTGATACGAAACAGGGTGTGATTATGTTGATCTCGCTGCTTGCTTCCGCTACCTCTTTACACTTGTTCTATTTAATCACTCGCACTACTAAGAAGGACAACCATTAAGGAGAGACTAGATTTGTCGGCCTTTAACCCTCTGATGCCTAAGTCAGTAACGAGATATAAATTTGACAGAGTAACACTGTAATGAATGCGTACCATTAATGTCGAACTACTCGGGTTTATAAAGGTGGTTGCAGTTGTCACCCTCATTACTTCTTCGATGTTGGATCAGTATCTTTACCATTCTACTGAAGCATTCTCTAACAGCTCCTTATTCGGGGGTGTGAGCGTAATAGGGTCCGAATTAGGATTTGGTCTGGTCATCGAACTTGTTAATCTCTGAGTGATCGATGTCTTGGCGCAGACGGTGAAATAAACTTTGTTTGACTATTTCATTAATCACGTACATAATAAGAGCCCTAATAGAGGTATATGCACAAGTCCCCCAACTTGCTCAGCCAAATAGATCAATCTTAGTTGGGGAGTTGCGAAACCGAATATCGGCAAGTTATATGTATGTGTACTACTAGAAATATGATTTTAAACATTGGTCCTTTAACATCGGTTAGAAATTCGCACGATGTAAAATTATTTTATTACATTGCTTTTTAAAAATTTGATGTGTTTATTAATATTTAACATCGATTATTATAATAGACCGACGTCCATATTTTTTTTTTCTAAAATTTGTATAACATGCGAAACTGACTAAGTTAAACATTTTGCTAGCGCGGCAACCAAATTTGGGTTCAAAAAACACGCGGAAGGAAAAACCTAAACCTCCCCCCTCTTGCTCGGTTACTCTTTCACTTTCACTTTCTCTTTCTCTCTCCTTTCTCGCCTCCAACCTCTCCTCTCTGAAACGGTGAAACCTCGTCTCATCCTCTCTCTCGTTCTAGATGAGTGGCCCCAGATCTCTCGTTCCGCACCCAGCCATCTATTTTGCTTCTACACATAGGCAAAAGAGGACGACGGCGTGGCAGCAAAGGTCCAGGTGAATCGAGCGAAGACGATGGACGACCAAGGCGTGCTCAGGCCAAGGCTGCCGGCATAGCTCAAGACCGAGGGTGACAGAGATCTAGCTGTGTCGAGCGAGGATGAGAGGAATCCAATGAAGCGAGCAGAAGTCGAGCTTGAGTGAGCCTAGGCGCTGCGACGGCTTGGTGGAAAATCGTTAACGGGTACCCTCGAGTTCCTAACCTCCAAGCGACTTATGGTTTATCACCAAATATTGATGCAATTGCGTGAAATAGGAAGTACATTGTTGTCCAGCTGCTAGCGAAAACCGAAAAATCTAGTAATTAACAATTTTGCTTATACATATTCTTTTTGTTTCGCAGCGCGATTCGCAAGTCCCTAGGCTTCCGCTCACCCTTTTTGTTTCGTGGCTGAACTTGAATCTTTCGGTGATTTGACGTGTGCAAAAAAGTATGGGTAGTCGATCTGTCAACATTAAATGTCGCTAAACTCCTTTGCGCCACATGCCTATCTGGGGCATCTTGGATTTTCCAAACATCTCATCATAGGTTAATAGCATGATTATTATTTCTCGAAGGTTGTGCGCACGAAACAAAACGAGACATATCGTTTCATGTTCCAGACTCTTCCTAAGTGGTGTTTTGTTTGTGACACGTATGATGATATGGTGAACCTACATGTCGGTACGTACAGTTGCGATCGTTCGCACGGGCTGGTATTTAAACTTCCGTTTTACACTCCTCTTCCCTCACTTTGCATTTTTTTTAGAGAGAGAAAGAACTTTGACCACTATCGCGTTGTGATCAATTGCCTGAGCCTGTTCACCGTCGTCAGCCACCGTGTTTGCCTCCGATCTCTCTCAGAACGGTAAGTTTCGACGCCTTTGCTTTCTTTTAACTTTTCTGGGGTTTTTTTGTTGCAAAGTTTGTGTTTCGGTTCTGCTGCTTAGGTTTTCATGTGGTAAGTTCATTCTGGGTTGCGTTTTGTGTTCGTTAGTATAAGACGTGACTGTTTTCTGGGTAACTCGGTCGGCTACAGTGGTCATAGGCGGCCGTCTAGCACTAAGAAGTGAGATCTTGCCTGGGTTCTATTTCCCAGCTCTGGGCCTGTTGTTGTTGTTTTTGCGGTACGCTCGGGGGTAAACCCTTTGCGTAACCTAGGTTGACTTATTTTTCGTTACGGGTCGTATGTAGGTTGGCTATGGAGGCCGCAGTCATTTCTTCTAACAGCAACGAGTTCGTTAGCATGCTTTTGGAAACAGAATGGTTGGGGACAGTTCAAAGCATGCTTTTGGGTGTTCTATAGCATGTTCTGCACGCTACTAAGCTTCAACTACCTAGGAATGCTACTGGTTTCCTTGACACCAAATGTTCAAGTAGCTTCAATTCTGTCATCATATGCCTACACAATGCTTAATTTGTTTTCTGGATTCATCGTACCAGCTGTATCTACCGAATTACGCGCGGGGGCGTAATGGGGCAGAAGCAAGTACGAGCTAGACTTCCTCCTTCCTTCGTGTACGTCCGAACATTGGGGCTGTTCGAATGGCGGGTGCTTCCTCTTCCGACGGTTGACTCTCCTCTCGGGTGATCGGGTATGCGTGCTCGCGTGCGGCTGTTAGAAGAATACAACAATGAACAGGCGGTCAGGGGTCAAAACGGGGTGGCCCGCCTTCAACGCTCTGATGCCTAAGTCAGATGGTGTATTGGATATAACAGTCAAGCGAACGTGCGAGTAAGTATTATGTAGCGGGGTTGAAGTTATCTATGAGTCGGATTGAATGTCCTTACCTGTAGTAAATGCCTTACCTATATAGGTGGTTGAGATTGGTGCTCACTTGTGCTCTTCGATGTGGGAGTGTTATGCTTGCTGGTGTGTGATCCGCGCATTCGGGCGTGCGCCCGTCGGGCGCGTGTGCGCTCGGATGGGGTGGGTCTTGCGAGTGAAGTTGGAGCCTCCTTGGTGGTCTTGCGGGTGGTCCGGTAGGTGTTGCTTACCTGCTTAAGTGGATAAGTATATTAATCGGACAACTCATGCTATACAAACAAGTCCCCCAAGTCCCCAAGTCAAAGAGAACTTTCTTGACTGGGGAGTTGAAAAAGGGTTCGTGCGATTAACAAGAATACTTATCCGATTGAGCAGTGGTGTGTGATCCTGTAAACCCCAAGTCCCTAAGTCCCCCAACTCTCCGGTCAAGGAAGGGCTCGCATGACGGGGTGGGACCTGCGTTCGTGCTCCTGGTCGTGCGTTCGTGTATCTGTATGTTCGGGCGTGTACTTGTTCCTGTATTCTCGGCTCGACCTCCAAAACAAACTTGCTTATTTTGGAGCCGCGCGCTCGTGGGGTGTTGCCTGTTCGTGCGTTCGTGTATCTGTGGGCCCGGCCTCCAAACCAGACTTGCTATTTTTGGAGCCGCGCGCCCAGATGAGATCGGTCTTGTAAACATAAATAAGTACAACAGATATATAAGTATGCAAGTATGAATGTGTGGTATGATGCATGAATGTATGGTATGATGTGTGAATGTATGTAAATGCTGGTCGTAACGCCAGCGTTAGTGTAACACTGCGTACGTCGCACGTCAAAGGGGATGCCGTCGCGTACGCTGTAGCGTCAACGGTGCGATCAGGACCGCGACCTACAAGTGTTGCAGCGCGGACGAACGCGTACCCGTGCCGCCCTTCGGCCTTAGCGCGCGCAGAGGCCTCTACCGCCTAACCCGGGAAGATTTCGCGGCCGGAGAGGACGGACCTCATACCTGGTTACGCTCATCGGTCTCGGACCGTTGAAGGAGAGGACGGACCCCACACCCTTGCCGGAACCCTAGTCGGCGAGTCGATCGTTAACGTTACGTGCACGGAGGGGAAGAACCCCACGCCCGTGCCGCCCATCGAGCTTAGCCGAGCTAAGTTGGCTTGTACTTTTGCGCACGTCGAGGAGGTGCCCCAGTTTCGTCGCTTATCAGCCGCGGAGCCTGCAGGGGGGACGGACCTCACACCCATACTAGGACTTAGTTGGCGCACGGAGGGGAAGAACCCCACGTCTGTGCCGTCCATCGAGCTTAGCGCGCGCAAAGAGGGGACGGACCCCATGCCTGTTGCCGACTATCGATTTTAGTTCACCAGGAGAGGGGACGGATCCCATGCCTCTGCTAGGACAGAGTTGGCGCACGGAGGGGAAGAACCCCACGCCCGTGCCGCTCTGAGCGCGCGCAAAAGAGGGGACGGACCCCATGCCTGTTGCCGCCTATCGATTTTGGGATGGCCAGAGAGGGGACAAACCTCATGCCTCTGGTACCGAATCCGTCCTGTACTTGCGCGAACGGAGAGAATGTACCCCACACTCGTTGCTTTATCGGTCTTGGAGCCTGCAAGGGGAGGACGGACCCCATGCCCCTTTTTCCTTAGGCGGCCTGTATTTTCGCGTACGGAGAGAACGGACCCCACACCCGTCGCCCATTAGTCTCAGCGCCTGTAGGGGGTGGGGCGGACCCCACACCCTTGCCAGGACTGAGTTGGTGCGTCGATCGTTAACGTTGCGCACACGAAGGGGAAGAACCCCACGCCCGTGTCGCCCATCGAGTTTAGCGCGCCATGCCTGTTGCCGCCTAAACCGGCTTACCATTTCTTACCTGTGTGCGCACGGGGGGAGGTGCCCTACGCCCGTGGCGGTGTTACTTGTTTATACGTGCGCGGACGCTTTTCGTTCACTGGTTGTGCGGGTGGTGGGTGAGTTTTGGATCTGGTGGCTCCCTGACGAGATGTTTCGATGTGATATTCCTTTTGACTGCTCCTCGGGAACCGTTGTCGTAATTAATGCTGGCGTGGGCCGGGCATTAAACGCTGGTGAATGTGATAACTTTCTTGGAGCTCAGAGGTCCGGCGCGTGGGTGCGTGGGCTGTTGCATGGACGCCACGTGTCGGGCCGTGGGAGACCGTGCTAGGGTTCGAATTCAAGGCGGGAAGCCGAGGAGTTGGCACGGTTTACTAAGGAGGGCGAGTGAACCGCCGTGGGCCACGTGTCACAATCCGACGGTGGATGCGTGAGAATGGACGGCTGGCGTTCGTTCGTGTGTCCTGTCTGATCAGTATAAGTAGGGCTCTGGTCTTCGTCTTTTTCTATCACTTTCATACTTCGCCGAAACTCTGCAAAAAATTGCGTTACCTACTGTTCCCCTCGGATTTTGCCGGAGTTTCTTCGTCGACGTTCCTCCTCTCTGCCGTGAGACACCGAATTTGGTGAGGCTCTCATCCCGTTTCTGTTGTTTTCCGTTTTGGTTCTTTGTGTTGCTGGGTTTTTGGGCTTTTTCTAGGTTTTGCATCTTAAGAACAGGGCGTGTTCTTGAGGGGGGGGGATTGATCTGTTTTTGGGTAGTTTTTGTGGCTTTTTGGTGTTTCTGGTGGTTTGCCTCCCCCTGCCCTCTTCCAAGTGTTGCCTCTCCGCCCGTTCGTCCAAGATACCCTGGCGTTCCTCCAAATCTGCCTCTGTCGGTGTGGTGTCCACGGCTTCCGTTCGAGCGGGCTGGACCACCCCGCGTGGGCGGAAGTCCCCCAGTCTTTCCGTACGTTTCGATATGAACGGGTATCTGCTGGGCACATGTGTGCCTTTGGATTGCAGTGGGCGCATGCGTGCCGCCAGACCGCCCTGGTTGTGGGTTGTAGTCTACTATGAATAGGAATAGGATAAATTTTATGGTTGTATCTGTTTGCTAACCTTCCGTTTATTGTGTTTTTTTGCAGTGAAGATGTCAAAGGGCAAGGCCATTGAAATGGATGATGCTTTCAAGCGCCGTCTGCTCGCACTGCGGGATGCTGCTGCGAAGGTCCACAAGGTGGCGGATGACTGTCGTGGCGTACTCGTCCCGGGGGGTAGTACCCAGCCCAAGACCCCTGTTGCCAATGTGGCTGATCCTGCCCCGTCCGTTCAAGGGACACAAGCGGATGCTCCCCGCCCGCCACCGGGTAATGCCGCTGGATCCAAGGCCCAGGCCCGGGCTGAGTACGAACAGCAGCAGGTGGGGTGTGATCAGTGCCAGTCCGAGCGAGATGATGTCGTGGTCAGGCGGGAGGCTGCTCATACGCCTCAGTCTTCAAGTCGTGCGCCCGTCGCGCCTCCGTCTTCAAGTCGACCTTCAAGTCCTCCACGATACTCTTGCTCTCCAAATCCCGTGCTCCCGCCCACGGATCCTCCACAGTCTTCCGAGCAAGGGGAAGGTGAGGAGCGGGCGCAAAAGCGGGCGCGGACGGAAGACTCCGCTCCCGGCCTCGCTCCTGGGTCGGGTGGTGATGTTGTGGACGCCCTGCGCCATGCGCTGGTGGATGGTGCTGCCTCTCTTGGGCCCCTGCTGCCGCCGCTAGACAATGTTGCCCCCGATGGGTTGGATGCGGTCTTTGTTGCGTGCACCCGCCTGATGCATCAGGTCTTCCGCGTTCGCTCGCGGGAGATCTCGGAACTTGCACGCCTCAGGGCCGACGCACCGAAGCATCGGAAAGCGCTGGAGCGATTGGTGGCTAAGCTGGAGAAGGCTAATGATCTGACGCATCGATACATCGCTCGTGCAGAGGAGGCGACTGTCCGGTCGGATGAAGCTGCTGCCTGTGAAGCTCTGGCGAAGATTGATCGGGATAGGGCCTTGGCCGAGGTGGAGCAGGTGCGCGCCGAGGTGCAGCAGGTGCGTGCCGAGCTAAAGCGCGTCCGTGCTGAAGCAGCCGCCCGGGAGACGCTCTCCGAGTCCCGGCTGAAGGAGGCTGATCGCGTTGCTCGCATGGATGCCGTGGCGACGTTCAAGGAGTCTGACGAGCTCCGCGAACTGGTCAGAGCGGAAGTGGATAAGCAAGTGGCTGAGTTCCAGGCATCGGTGAGTCCCTTCTTGAAGATGGATGAGTACCAGGCGTTCGTGGAATCTGAAGTTGAGAGACGGGCGGGCGTCCAGGTTCCTGCGCCTGAGGGAGAGGTGGAGCCGGTGATCAAGAGGATGGATCCGGGCGAGCAGGTGGAAGTTGTTGGGGTGGCGTCGTCGGAGGAGGGTGAGGAGCTGGATGTTGATACAGGGGCGTAGTGTAGGATTTTTCTTCTTTTCCTTTGTAGTGGGATATGTTGTTGTAACCGGGACTTGTGCCTTCCATTAACGAAATATTTCTTTCCGTACGTGTGCCTTGTCTGATTTTTTTTGTCTGTTTTTTTTTGACATCTTTTGAATGACTCGCGCGAACGTGTGCCCACTCCCCCGCTTTGGATGGATTTGACCAAGTGTTACATTCACGCGAGCGGCCTATCCCCAGTCCCCCGAGTAGATGGGCGGGCGGGGTAAGGACGAACGGGCGTGCTAACATAAATAAATGGAAAGAGTACAACAAAAGTACAACATAATAAGATCTTAATGAAAGTACTTCCCCAAATGCTGGATGTTCCACGGGTACCGTAGTCGTCGAGTCTGCCTATTACGGAGGTAAAAAAAAAGTGTTGACGCTTCCTCTCGTGGGTGGGGTGTCCATATTTTGTCGGATTGCCTCCCAGTCCCCCAGTTGGATTGGTCGAACCTGGATGCGCCGGCTGAACGATCGGGCGCTCGTGGAGGTGTGGTATGTCTCCTCGCTCTTCCAGCAGATCATTGCTGAGACGTGGCCCCTCGCCGTTCGTGTGTGGTTTATGCCCTTCGATCCGTGGGCTCCAAGGTGAGAACCTCCTGTCTGCCCCGGGGTTTCGCGGCTTCCTCGTGACTGTATCCCCGAACGTACCTGATCCCACGCTCGGTCGGGAATCTTCCCAAGAGCAAATGCCCTGCGACGATCAATTTTAGCTTGCAGATCCCTGGCCTCCCGAAAATGGAGTTGTAGGGGGAGGGGGTGTCCATGATGATGAAGTCCGTTCGGATCTTGCCGTGCGGAGAGTCGGGCGCGCCAATCTCGACCCGGAGGCTGTCACTCCCGATCGGATACGATGTTTCGCCCGTGAAGCTGGCGATGCACTCATGGTCCTGCGGTATCTTGCTGGCGGGCCGCCCGAGTGCCGTGTACGCGTCGAAATAGATCACGTTCACGGACGCCCCATTGTCAATCAGCACCCTCTTCACAAGGAATCGATCGATGATCGCGTCGATCACGAATGGCAGGGTGTTGTCCTTCGGGCTTCCCTCCTCGTCCCTCGCTGTGAAGCTAATGGTGGGCGTCTCCTTCCTTCCTGCTTTGGGCGCTCTCCCTGCCCTGATCGTCAGCACTTCTCTGCTCGAGCGACCGGGCGTCGACGTCCCCTCCTTGCGCTTACCCCCGGATATCGTACTGATAGTCCCACGGGTCCTGGTGTTCGCCTCGCGCTGTCGTTCTTCCGCCCTGGGAGGGGTGGCCTGATCGTCCCTCTCCATATCCTCGAGGGCCTTCTTTAGCATAATGCAGCTGTTGGTACGGTGGGTGGCGGCGTTGTGGAATTCGCACCAGACGTCTGGGAATCGGCCGGTCAGAGCTATCGCCTTCGTCATGTTGTTTGGTGGCGGGATTCGGTGTCGATGTAGGCGGAGAAGCTGTTCGGGCGACTGCTGGTCGATCGCATAGACCTCCTGTCCCGACGGTCGGTATTGCGGCGCTGGTGGTAAACGGGCGCCCTGCTGCGCCGGTCCCCTCGCCTGGTTGTGGCGGTTGTCGTAGTAGCGGGAGGGTGGCCTCTGGTAGTTCTGCATGTGCGTGTCCCGGTTCCTTTTCTGCCCTCCGGCTGGTGCCCCTCCGTCGCCCGAGGGCCGTCGAGGCTGAGCGTTCTCCTCCGGTCTGTTGGTGCTTGACTCGGAGGCGGACCCGTACACTCGCGTTTCCACCAACGCCTTCTGTACGACCAGGTCCATGATCTCGTCGTAGTCGAGATGCTCCTTCCTTACTAGCTTCTCTACGAATGGGGTGGCGAGCAAATGATCTATCAGGGCTACTTGGCCACTCGCTTATCAAGGTCCCTGCATGTGCTTGCGAGCGTCCTCCATTGGTTGATGTAGCTCGACAGGCTCTCGTCCATCCCCTGGCGGACCTTGAGGAGGATGCCCGTGGTGTTGTACTTGCCTTGGAGCCGATAGCGCTTCTGAAAGCTCTCCGCCAGTTCGAGGAATGAATGGATGGACCCTGGCGGGATCTCGTAGAACCAGCTCCGTGCTTCCTCCGCCAACGTTTCCTGAAACAGGAAACACAGGGTCGGGTCCGAATACCGGGTTCCGTCTGTGGTGGATCGGAACTCGTCCACGTGCGCGCGTGGATCTCCGCTCCCGTCGAACCGAGCGATCTTTGTTATCTTTGCGTGGGGGTCCCTTCCCCTTTCCAGTATATGCGCCGAGAACGGGCTGACCCGGGGGGCGAGCGTCCCGCCCTGACCGGCCAGCTTGTCCTTGCGCAGGCGAGAGACCTCCTCCGCCAGCTCCTCCATCCTCCGGAGGATCAGAGTGTTGTTCGTCGGGGGCGCCGACTCTTCCACGGGTGAGGGCGCTCGGGCTGCCCGGGCGTTGGTCCCGTCGAACAGGTGTCGCTCCTCGCTGGTGGTCTCCTGGGTCTCCTCGTGCTGCCCCGGCTGCTGGCTGACGAGCGCCTCCAGCCGCGCCTCCAACCTCTGACAGATTTGGCGCTCCTCTGCTCTCTCGAGTTCCGCCTCCCGTAACTCCTGGACCAGACTGTTGACGCGCTCCTCGCCATCGTTTCTGTCGGTCGCTGGTACATACCGCCCCTATGAGTCTGGCGGCGTCTCCCCCTCGGGCGCGTTGCTGTCATTAGTCGCCGGGTTGAGCATGTGGACTTTTGATTTTTGTGGTGTTTATACGAGGTTTGCAATTTGTATGTTTCCCACAGACGGCGCCAACTGTTTCTACCGAATTACGCGCGGGGGCGTAATGGGGCAGAAGCAAGTACGAGCTAGACTTCCTCCTTCCTTCGTGTACGTCCGAACGTTGGGGCTATTCGGATGGCGGGTGCTTCCTCTTCCGACGGTTGACTCTCCTCTCGGGTGATCGGGTATGCGTGCTCGCGTGCGGCTGTTAGAAGAATACAACAATGAACAGGCGGTCAGGGGTCAAGACGGGGTGGCCCGCCTTCAACGCTCTGATGCCTAAGTCAGATGGTGTATTGGATATAACAGTCAAGCGAACGTGCGTGTAAGTATTATGTAGCGGGGTTGAAGTTATCTATGAGTCGGATTGAATGTCCTTACCTGTAGTAAATGCCTTACCTATATAGGTGGTTGAGATTGGTGCTCACTTGTGCTCTTCGATGTGGGAGTGTTATGCTTGCTGGTGTGTGATCCGCGCATTCGGGCGTGCGCCCGTCGGGCGCGTGTGCGCTCGGATGGGGTGGGTCTTGCGAGTGAAGTTGGAGCCTCCTTGGTGGTCTTGCGGGTGGTCCGGTAGGTGTTGCTTACCTGCTTAAGTAGATAAGTATATTAATCGGACAACTCATGCTATACAAACACCAGCACCGGTAAGTTTATGGATCATCAAGTTAATAAACCTTCTCTCAGTGAATTGATCATTCTTGTTCCACTACATTGTGTTTATGCTGAAGTATAGAGCGCTTTTCAGGCAAAACTCAGAAAATATTTTGGAAACTTATACAATGTGTTGTTTGATTGATGTAGCACCTCCCTAAGTGGTTGCTTTGGCTGTATTATTCGAGTCCAACATCTTGGGCACTAAATGCATTGCTTACCTCGCAGTATGGAGATGTTCAGAAAGAAATCGTGGTGTTTGGAGAGACGAAAACTGTTGCTGCTTTCTTACGGGATTACTTTGGGTATCACCATGGCCTCTTGGGCCTTGTTGCTGTTGTTCTTCTTCTCTTCCCCATTGTGTTTGCTTCTCTTTTTGCATATTTCATTGGAAAACTTAACTTCCAAAGGAGACGAGACATTCTTCCACATTTTTCATCAATACAAAAGTTACAGTAGCTATACCTCGCTTTCCCATTTCGAAATAAAATTGTTGCTATAGTGCTTCAATTTGTAATAAGATATGTAGGGATTTTTTGTACCTACTGCAAGACCCTCCAAATGGATTTTTTTTAGAATGAGAACTTTTATTAAACAAAACATGATTACATCCTACCCGAACTCTCATCCACACTTCACTGCAACAATACAGTACAATGGAACCTTTGCAGGAGGATTTGTTTCTGCTGATGCAATGCAAAGAAGAAGAAGCTGTCTGAATCATCTTAACCATTTTTCAAACTCCAATTAAGACACAAGAATAGGGTAGTTGGAAGAAGAACAAGAACAGTGTAATTGGAAGAACAAATAAGTGGTTGATGTTCTCTCAGACTGGAACTGGTTTGGTTTGGAAGAGTAGAGCAGAGCAGAGTAAAGGTGCTTGCTTTGAGCTTTGTTACTTGTAGTGAAAAAATCATAAATGAATGTCAAAATGAGATACCCCCGTTATTTTTACCCTTCATTTGTTCTAATTTCAATTCTGGTGGAGAAAGAAAGAGAGCAATTTTCTTTTCATTCTCCACACTCTAAATGTTGCTATGGGTTTGAACTTTGAATTTTTTTTTTGTTACAGAAGAGGTCAAGAGACCTAGAAAATCAAAATTAGCATTCCTAGATCTCCTAGGAAACATAACACCATCAATATCATCCATGTAACTCCTAACAGCATAGATGGGGGGCTCCTCCAGCACAACCAGCCGCAAAGCATGATTCAATCTATGCTTAGCCAGAGAAACCCCTTTGGTTCTCTTTGAATGTTGCTACTTCAATAATTGAACAAAAATATGAAGGGTAGAATTGAAGGTTCAGAACCTGCCTTTAACTAATTAGTGAACACCTCTACAAAACTACTGATTCACATCACCAAAAATCTCCATAAAGTTTATCCAAGAGAGTTCTAAACTTGTTTCTGGTACAATCTCCTGTAAATTTTTGCACCTTCGAATTCAGCATGAATTTCTCTCTCTGTCCTTATCCCCATTGGATTGCTCAACAACCATCCCTCGCTGTCACACAACAAACTGGAGTCGATTTCGTCTACGTGCTTTAGAATATGGGGCAGAGAATCAAATTGATTTCTCATGTCGAGTGCTACGTCAAGTACATCGGACTGTATGAACACCTGCGCAAACATAATATTAGACTGATTCTTATAGCCAGCCTCCCATCATTGAAAAGGTTGTCATAAAATTCATGCACATTTATGAGGGTGACTATGAGATTTCTAGTTTATGAGATAGTAGCTTAAATATTCTCTATTCAAAAAATTAAAAGGATCACCGGGACCACCCTCAACAGATTGAGGGTTTAGTTAATACAGAAGTTTCTTGAAACTCCTTACACATATAAGGGGAATTAACGAAAAGAAAAGTAATGCGATTAAATAGACACATACAGTTTGACACCACAATATCCCATTCCCCCAACAGACCATGACAAATTTATTAACAAACATGTAAGGGAATACATGTAACATGTACTTCCAGGCTGATATAGACAACGGCATCGGCGTTGGCTCTGATGTCATTACACTTGACCAGTCACTAATGGTGTCCCTAGCTATAAATGATAAAAATGAAAGGAATGAAGATAGAACAATGTGAGAACCATGCACACAAATAATTTGGTGACCAATTCCTTGACAATGAGTAGTGGATATGTCCTAAAAACGGCATGTCAGCTCAGAGGTAACATTAAAATTGGAAATGACAAGCATGTCACGAATTTGGACTTGATGCCAATATTTTATCCGTGGTGATAGTCAGATAGTAAATGCTCTTACTAAGACATCAATTTTGAAAAGAATGAATACTCAGTTATTCACTATAGAGGAGCTAAATAAGGTAGACCAAACCATTATGTTTCCCGCTCTCTATTGAAAGAGTTCATTTGTACTGCTTTTTCTTTCTATGTGTGTTGATCCAAGTAAATAGAAGCCGCTTAATGTATAAATATAGCAGCATGAAACTGAGGATTGATGATGATAAAATAAGAAATTTAAATTAAAAAGTACTAAAACAGCTCGGATTTCCTTACATATTTGATCTTCCGTACCTTATATCCAAAACCACGCACAATTTATGGGGAAGTCAAAGATGGGATTTTCAATATCTCAATACTAATGAATCATTAATGTGTCAAACCTGTCAATCTCTTGTGCTTGCTAAAATGAACAAATATAAATCAGACGGAAATAAAAAATAAAATAAAAAAACAGCTCAACTTCTTCCCTAACATATTACCTTAATTTTCCGTACCTTATATCCAAAACCACGCAAACAACTGACTATTTATGGGGTCCCAAAGATGGGATATTCAAGATCTCAATACTAATGAAATATTTATCATTGCTATTGTAATTAAACCTCAGCGCCAGTTAACCATTGATGTTTATGGTTGTTTTTTTTTTCCTCCATATTTGTATCCAGGCATCCATTATATTTCAAATAAAACACTAACACCAGAGAAGTTGCAATAGATTAGCCAAACAAAACAAACAAGAAATTGTGCAACATGGATGGAGCACTACATGACCAAACTCAGAAATAAAAAAACTCACTAGTAACAGAAGTCTATTTTCCTTGAAATATAATATTATAAGATGCTCCAATATTTATCATAAACTAACGTTGACAAACCTGTGCGCTGGGATATAGGTTGCTCACAATGGAATATACTAAAGGTTTCTGTACAACCCGTCTCTTGTGATGCTTTCTTTTAAAATAAGGATCTGGGCACTGCATTTAAATATGAGCAGAAAAAACATTTTCATTAATGGTACCGCAGCCACTTTTTCAAGATTACCGAGGAGAGTTGTTTTGGGCATAAATAAGTATGTCCTTAACTGTTTCAACAAGATAGGTGAGGAACTCACCAGAATTGAAACAAGCATCAACGGTCCAGGATAACTAGACACAAGTTGATTAAAGGAAGTTGTGGCATTTGCATACATGAAATGTCTGCGTTGAGTTGAAGTATGAAACATCAGCTGCTATAATTTAACAGATTACAGGTTTGAACACCTAATATGCCAAGGGCACTCACATATTACTGAGACCCAGCTCTTTAACCCACAGATCTGCACGCTTAACCAGCTGCATGAGCAGGAAAAATAAATTAGTACATAGGAACAAAGCAGTATTAGTGTCTTAGAAGTTGAAACAAGGAGGAAGTAGGACCAAGTAGCTATACATCACGTAATCAGAACAACTTTCAAGTGCATCAAAATTAGCCCAAGGAGTTTTCGCGTACTTTCTGCCGTATTTCCAGTCCCAAATAATTCCTCACAACTAAGTTTCTTTTCGCCAACCACATGAGAAATCTACCACTACCTGAGAATATAACATAGTTAATTTCATAACTCAGAATTGAAAAAAAGTAAGTAACCCATATCTGTCATTCAATCTCTAGCAAATACAGCATTATTCAATTTAATAATTAAAATAAAAGTATCTACCTATGATATAATCGAGGGATGCATACAGTGCTGTATGAAGAAAAAAAAAACCATTTAAATCCTTAAAAAAGATGAAAAGTAACCATTCACAGCCACACTTTCATATTATTATACTTTCAGAGGCATAACTCATACTGAGATATATAAGCTTTATTTATTTCGTTCATCAATAAAATGATACACAGTAAAAGAAAATAAATAATAGATCTCCAACAGAAGCAATAAGCAAAAGATAGTGCTTCAAAAACAGCTAGGGTTCAGAAACTCCACCCTCAGAAAGAATGACCTAGCCGGCTGCTGACGCCAATCTAGCTACATATAGGCAAGACTAATCTCAGAAAATAGTTGGAACAGAATGCCAAAGACCTTATTAGAATAGGAAGCTTTACTTTTCCATCTAGAGGAACCAGACGACAGCTAACATGATGAGACCACAAAGATCTTTGGCATTCTATCCCCTAACCAAAAAATATAAATAGCAAAAGATATTGCAGGACTTCAGGCCTCCCAGCTGGGGTCTTCCGGCTCACCTTACATTCCTAAATAGCTTATTCCGTAGAAGAGAAGCAATTTGAGGATGCACAAAAATAAAAAATATAAAAGATCGACACCCTATCCCTTCACATTGCGCATGACACACATGCCACCAACCAGCTTAATATCTTCAGTTTACTAACATTTCTTAGTTACAGTGCATAACCAGGAAGACCACAATATGTTGATAATCGTACTGAGATGTATCTTCTTAGTTCCAATGAACTACATGAATGACTCTACTTTGAAATGACACACTGCACATACGCATGGCCATATCTATCCTTTGGAAGGCAGAGAATGAATTTTATTTTGTAAATATGACTTCAAAGATGCCGGTTTGATTCAGTACTCAGGAGTACCTTGTATACTGACATTACGACTATTTTCTACTAAAAAAGGTTCTTATACCATGATCCTAATGTGATAATATGACATGCTACACTGTCTGCCATATAGTTGTGTGCTATTTGTCTTACATATAACAGGATGGGAATAGCATTCGTGTCTTAGTATAAAAGTTTATAGATAACTATAAGAGCCAAACATATCTTTTAGAACCATCTGTATTGACTTGCACATTATATTATCTAATCTATTTCCAGCTGCTCTCTTACAATGTAAGCGCATAAATATTAAATAAACCACAATTTAGAGTTCATAAGTTCACGGGCTACCCGATTTAAAGGAATGAACTAGTGTCAATCCAGTTCTATTCACAAAAATAATTATTCACGTCATCGTATTGAACAACCAAAACGAAGAGCACATGCTAATTGCTTACAAATAAGAAGCCCCAGGACTCCAGCTATACATAAACATTAGAGTGAGCAGTGGAATAGAAATGTTACCACTTCCAATGTCCACCATGAGAGGCAATGTTGGGTCCCTGTAGAGTTGATTCCAATCAGGTACTTCTACAGGTACCTACCCAGTTAAGAACAACAACAAATTACTAAAGCTTCGCAAGGTAACTATTATTGACACCGACATGATATCAGTGCAGCTTACAAACTCCATTGCACAAGTAAGAGAAAGAACTACATACAGCTAGAGATGAGCTAAGAGGGTTGACATGCTGCCTAATTCTGACGTGACCCAGTTCCTGCAATTCAAAAAATCACAACCCAAAAGAAATGAGCTTTACATCAAAAATATGAACTTTTCTCCTATAAAGAACATTTTTCTTCTTAGGATTCTAATAAAAGTAGAGACCTGAGGAACATTGTGGGTGAGATTGAGCTCAGCATATTCCAGGGCCACAAGGTCTGGGCTTCTCAGTTGTTCTTTAACACCAGTAGAAACAGAGGCATTCACCACTGTTCTTTTGTTTCTATGATACTGTGGTGAAGTTTTAGAAACAAGCCCATTTGGAAACAGAGTACAAAGAACTCTTCTTTGAAATTCTCCGGCGAAAACAGCACTGCCGTAGTAGTGGTGGCGCAAGCAGACGCATGAACCCATCTCCCCACACAAAATTTGATTCTCTTGATTTATCTGTTGGGTCAAATTAATACTAAACAGAGAACAGAACCCAACAAACACTGTCCGATAAATCCAACGGCTGATAGTAAAAGCAGACTAAATGAGAACATAACTGATCGAGAGAAGCCAGTGGCCTCTAACTCATTGCTTTTGATGGTGGTGGCTACGGGGGTGATGGCTATGCTCGTATCGCCAATGAAGCCATTGGCATTTTCTCAGAAACCATCACCATCATCATCATCATCACCATCACCATCACCATCATCATCATATAGACCTGCTGTGATTCTTCCAGTTAAGCTAGCTCTTCAATTTTGCTTCATTTTGTTTGGTTTCACATTTGTTATGGGAAGACTTGAATTGGGTATACACTTGGGTTGTTGGCATTTGATTTGTTAAGTTGAGTTTGTGATGTGTTTTTGTTTTAGTTGGATTTCAGGGTCTGGGGAACAACTCAGCTGACTATCAGAAGTTGGAGCTTACTTTGGGGGAGTATGGTGTGTCCACCGTAGTTGCTAAGGTGGCTAGAATTGATTGGCTGAGGAATGCCGCCGGTTTGGTGGACCCCAATTACTGGCGAGGAACTCTCAGTCCTCGCCCTGTTCTTGATTGGTATATATATAATATATGGTCACTATTCAAGTTTGATTCTTGATGAGAACTATTTGGTTTGTATTTTTATGACATATATTGTAGTAGGATGATTAAATGTCTGATAGATTGATTTGATAGGTATTTGAAGAGGGTGGATGAGGCTGTACAAGAGGCAAAGGAGCTATCTCAAGGTCATATCTCTCTCAAACTATTATCAAAGCTATGAGATTTAAGTTAAACCTGTCTCAGATGATGCATTGATGCCAATAGATGATTACTTTGCTGTCCTTAACCTCTTAGTTATGCTTGATAATAGATTCCCATGCACATCTTTGAAGATGACTAACTTTAGTAAACTTGGATTCTCTAGGCTTGTAAAATGTACCAGTAGCAATTGGTGTTACCAGTTTTGACAATACAGAGATAAACTTCAGCAGAATTCCAAAGCTGCTAGGCATCATATTATTTAGTGACAATTAGAATTTTTGTTCAAGGATTTCACATTTTTGAAGTATCCATCATTAGCGTCCCTCTATCATTGTACTAACATTATCCATCTATCACAGCACTTTTATTTGCTTTATTTCATGGAGGTGTAAATTGTTCATGTTTCATTTTCTATTTTCATTATAGGTGGACCGTTATCCGTAGTTGGACATTCAGCGGGAGGATGGCTTGCGCGTCTCTACATGGAAGAATTTGGGAAATCAGATATATCCTTGTTACTGACTCTTGGAACCCCCCACCTGTAGGTTAAGAAATGATTTCATGATAATTCTTTCTAAAGACTTTTCTCTGTCTATGGTTGTATCATTTATGGCTGCATATTTGCTTAGCAATAGCGTGGTATAGTATCTTATGTATGTGATTTCCAAATCAAATTTTATTCATGAAGGATGATCTTAACTTATATTATTGTTCAGACCACCTCCAAAAGGTGTGCCAGGTGTTATTGATCAAACAAGGGGCCTCCTCAATTATGTTGAAAAGAACTGCTCAAAAGCTGTTTACAGTCCTGAACTGAAATATATATGTATTGCAGGGAGGTACAACTCAAAATATTCCTGTCTCTTACTCTTATATCTCCTTAATTCTTATTTCAATGGATATAATATATGCTGTTAAACTTTAGTACTCTCTATTCAATGCTACTGTTGTCCATCAGAAGATGTTGCAACTTTTATATAAAATAGATGGGGTTTGCTATATACAAAACTGCTTTTAATAGGTGATGAATATGTTGGTTAGGTATCTTCAAGGTGCTCGCTTATTTGGCAACTCAAATGGAAGTGTTGATTCTACACTTCCATCAGAGGTTGCTGTTATAAATGATGTGAGCACTTCAACGTCAAGCACACCCAATTTCCGTGCACGATTTGTAGGGCAAGGGTACAAGCAGGTAAACATCAATTGCCTCATGCAGCATTCAAGCAATTACTTTGAATTAAAAAGTAAAATCACCGATGGTGTTTGAGAAGTCAAGTTTTTAGAATTATGATTCTTATGCCACGTATGTTTTTTATATGATTCAAGCTGGGTTTCATGGTTGCAAACTGAATTCTGCTGATGATTGCCATTTTATCTCAGGTTTGTGGGCAAGCAGATGTTTGGGGTGATGGAGTTGTACCAGAAGTATCAGCTCATCTGGAAGGTGCACTCAATATTAGCATAGATGGTATTTACCACTCACCAGTTGGTGCAGATGATATATTGAGACCGTGGTATGGGTCTCCTGCAATTCTAGAGCAGTGGATACATCACCTCTTAAACTAACGGTTTGAGTGGTACTGTACGTAATAAACAGTAAGTATTTATTCATGTGAACATTATTCAACTCTAAATTCATTCTCAAAGAATATAATTGATGACTCATCAAGTTATAGGCTTTTAAACTTAGTTTAATACTTAGTTTCAAAAAAAAAAACTTAGTTTAATACTTTGCCGCCTCCAGCCTTTTGGTATTTTGTGATTGAAAATTACATTCTTCTTTGATGAGCAATTAACTTCAAACTTGTTATTCCCTTATTGGAACATTTAATTTGTCTTCAGCAAACGTCCAAATCAGACCTCTACACGTCTACCACTAGGAATGTGATATAATAGTTCTATACACGTACAGGTTATTGCTGATTGTATAATTGATTGCATTGCTGTTGTTTCTACAGCTGGGAAATGGTCAGCTTAATCTATCGTTGTATAGACCTTTCTTGATCTGTGTTGTGTACTGGTCTAGTTTCAGCTAATTTCAATGCTGTGCTGGTTTCTGACTTAGATTGATTTGTTTTAGATTCCTCGTGATGTTCGTTTCCCTCCATAATGTTAAGACTTAGACTTGAGCTAGTTCAGATTGCCATTTGGTAGCTAGGAAATAACGAGCCTACTGTTAACAAAGCCAAGGTATTAGACCTATCAATATGAATATCTCTTGTCATGGCTTAAAATGGAGAATCGGCTCCAGGGATTCTTTTTATATCTAGACTGATAACTGTTCGGTTGTCACCCTACCGTAGATAGTTCTCCCAACTTAAACCCATGAACCCTTTAAACTGAGAGCCGGGAGAAGCTGAGCAGCTAACAATGGCACCAAAACAACCACCCAAGAGGAGGAGAATCCCCGAATCACCGCCGGCCTCAACCTAGAGAAGCAAGGCGCATGCAGTGAAAACGTACAATGGCGGAGGCTCAAATTAGTAGTGGAGTCAAATTGAGTAGCAGACTTCCGCAGGCTTGAGATTTTGCAGTAGCACGAGCGCAACAGGACGGTGTCCTTGGGAACTATACGGTAATTTTCTTGTTCCTGTAATTCCAACTGCTAAGGAACTAGGTGATGATTAGTTTCCTAGCTGGATTGGGAAACGTTTAATTGTAAAATAATACTTGGAAGTTTGAAAGAGTATAATTGAGGTTGACAGGTTGTAGTCACCTAGCTATGTAGCTTAAACCTCCGTACTCGATCGTCTTCAAAACCCTAAACCCTCACTCTTCTACGTACTTTCAAAGTAAATGGCTTTCGCTTCAATCTTGCGCAGATCGGCCTCGTCTGACTATTCAATTCCTAGCTAAATCCTCCTAGCTTATTCTTAAAATCATAGTCCTTAAATAATGGACTATGACTATATAGTAACCTCGATCATCTAAAATATAAATAAATAGACAGAACTGGGGAAGCATGCAGTTATATTTCTTTCTTTTCTGGTAGGTATGGATTCTCCTGATGGGATTGGGCAATGTTTGTTGCCAAAGCACTTACTGGATTCAATTCTAGAGAGCCTTCCATCTCGAGTAGACTACGTGCGGTTCGGTCTAGTTTACATGTCATGGAATTCGATAGCAGAAGATCATTTAAGGGAACGCAAAGCTCCAATGCTCTTGACTTACATAGGCAAACAAGACAAATGGAATGTGTGATAAGGTTCTTGATTCGCATCTGCATTTGCCAGACATAAGATTTTGTGGGTTTTCTAAGGGATCGATGGCTTATAACTATCGATGAAGATTATATCGTAACGCTTATAAATCCATTCTTATGGGGAGATAAAGGTAAGAGAGTGAAAGAAAGCAGTTCCATCATCTGTCTTCCTGCACTGATTAAAACACAACATTGGACTACAACAAGTACCTATCTATTATGTCATGAAAGGTACAATGTCAGCAGACTCGGTCACAGATGCAAAGGAGGATTGCATTGTTATGGTCATATATACACATGGAGATTGGCTTATATTAGACCGGAAAAAGACACATGTTAGATGGACTTACGTTGATGAAAAGATTGGTAACATCAATCCAGTTGCCTATTTTAAAAATGCATTTTATGCCGTCAACTGTGAAAGCCAACTTTTCTGTTTTGATTATGCCACAGGAAAGTTCGACTTGGCCGTAGTAGAAGCTCTTGAAGAATTAACATGGAAATGCAAAAAGATATATTTGGTGGAGTCAAGGGAGAAGGAACATTATTAATGGTTTCACAGATTTATCAATTATAGCCGACCCCGCAGTCGGGGCACGACAACCAAATTTGTGGTTTTCAAATTTGATGCCAAAAATCATAAGTGGACCCAAATAAAAACTTTAGGTGATGTTTCTCCGTGACTATCATGTTAGAATCCGATCCGATTTAGCTATTTAAATCGGAATTAAGTCCTAATAACATTACTAACTGAGATTTCTTATCAACACTATAAAACTTCACGTAAAATAGCGAAAACTAAACTAAACTTTTTCTAACATCCATAATTCAAATCTACACAAACAAAGGAATTGTTATGACATCAAAGTTACTATATAATCTAGGCCTGGCCACAAGATTTGAAGAACCGATCCGAAAGAACCGGATCCGTACGGTTGGGTTCCGGATCTCTAAAAAAAATTGTGTTTTCTAAAATTCGGTTCCGGATTCGTCACGGTTCCGGTTCCGGTTCGGTTCCGGATCCTGATATCAAAAAACAGTCAAATCCGAAGGAACCGTTTTATAATTAACACAACCCATATATATAAGTCCAACTATATAAATCTTAAATACCCAAAACCAAATAAATCGGCCCAACCCAACTCCTACTTTTTTTTTTCTAATTCAATTAATTTCAACTTGTCACAATTTGTTTAGGCCTATGAAATTTAATTTAATGACTGATATGATGCAAATATGATCTTGATGAATGACAAGTTGATATGTTGATGACCACATGTGATTTAATATGCAAATTATACGTTTTTATATAGATATATTATATATGCAACTATGTCAAACATAAAGTAAAAGGATTTTGAAGTCCAATTTACAAAAAAATCATTGTTCATTTTTCGGTTCTTTTTTCAAATGGACATTCTACGAAAACCGAGAACCGCTAGAACCGGAACTGGAACCGAATGGTTCTGGTTCCAAACAGTTCCACGCGTGATTGTTACAAAATCAAACCGAATGTAAGCAAATGGTTTTGGATCCGGATCTTAAATTTTTTTGTCTAAATCCAAACCGAAGCCAGGCCTAATATAATCTAAGTTGGATAACAATCTTAGCTACAAGCCGTATGATCAGCTGGGGATCCTATGGTGGAGTTATACTATGCCTCGAACTGTGTGTGCGCCCAACCTCCAATAAACTCTGCAAACCTGGGCATTTGAAACAAAAAAGCCCAGGGAATGAAATTTCAAAAATAGAAATTGTTAGAATGAGTAGACAAAAATCATAATATCGTAAGAATGCAGAAAATTATATTTACACTCTTCCGCTGAATTTTAGTAAAAACCTAGTATGCAAGTTCTTAAAATCAAATAACGAAACTAAACAGCCGACATCAACCACGAGACGGACTCTGAACTCAAATGTTTAAAATTGGGATATGAAATCGACTACCTAAGATTTGATAAGAACTGAGAGTCTAAAACTGAAATCTCTAACAATAATGATGACTGAGGTATTTGCATCTCTAGCCATCAGAATTGATGATTCGCTGACTGAGAACTTAAACCAAAATAAAATAATCAAAAGATGATGACTGAGGTATTTGGCTTTTCTAGTCATCTGAATCTGAGATTAACTGATAGGAAACTAAATCTGATGATGGAGAAAGCATAAAAGGATGATAGAGACATCTAACATCTCTAATCATTGAGTATCGTTTAGGAGCCTAGCATCAAGGACAACACGTGACTTGTGACTCATGGAATAAGGAGGCGATGATGACTGACAGTGAACTACAACCCCAGTCACCCATATCATCTGATAGTGAACTACAACCACAGATAATGCATCAGTAGTAAACTACAACTTTGGAATGGCTACATGAGGGCTAATCGGGTAGCATATTTGTGCATATATATATAGAAATCTTTGATATATATAGCCTCTGTGACTACTCACTCATCTCCAAATAAGACACAAGAAATGAATTGATGGAACTGACAAGAAGAGATTAAGCACTAACTGAACTGAATATGTCAAGCCTAAATCATTGACGCATGTCGTAACACTACTTAAGATCATAACAGTAGACGTCAAAAGTTGAACTAAGAGAGCGGACTTCAAGATATATTTATGAAATCAAAGTCTAAAGCTTAAGGTAAATAAACTTTTGGCTAGTATAGCTAGAATCGTAAAACATTATCACTTAGAAGAACTAGCATCGGTAATATTATACAATGTATAACTTGCATATGCAACAGTGAAAAGCAAAGGTCCACTCACCTCGATTGCCTGAAAAATAATCGTCGATCCACTAACTCGAAATCTTATTCGGCGCTCCTAAAACCAAACTTATGATTTACTCGTTCTCATACTCAATAAATCACATGCTTGATCTCATTCTTCGTGTTGTGCTACATGTGTACAAAAGAAATTTTGTCTCAACTCCTGCGCAAAAGCCCATGCATTACAAAAATCAGTCGAAATATACAAAATCATGGGATAAACAATTACAAATTATCTTAGGAAACTCCCCGTGAAAAAATTAATTTTTTGGTCACCAAATCTCTGTCGTGTACGGCGGCGTGTGGGGTCCATGCGCCACCACAGGCAGTGGCCGCAACCCACCAGCTCCAAATAGGTCCATCTTGGAAGTTTGAAACCACTACTTGGATTTCAAGTCAACCGACTAGCGCCATCAGGCAACGGCATGACCTGAGACCGGTTGTGTTCGACTTCTGGGGTGTTGGCCTACAAAAACCCTAAAGTTTTGCCACCCAACTCCAGCTGAAACTTCATCTCCGACGACGACAGTAGATCGCCATGAAACATCTCGCCAATTCCCAATCCTTGTTCCTTGCATGGTCGATAAGAGGTCTGAAATTTATTGAGGAAGAGAAGAGCTTTGATTTTGGAGGATGGAGAGGAGAAGGAAAGTCGTCGGACGACTGTGACGTGGTCGACGTCGTACACAGTCGCGAGCGACGAGAGTCAGGCCGAGTCAGGTCGAGACATACTCAATCTTAACCAGGTGGGTCTTTAACTAATACCACTTAATAAAACTAATGGTCCATATCATATTGGTGAAAATCCAACGGTTCACAATTTTTGACAGGTGATAAAATCTCTATTAAAGTTTCAAAATCATGCAAACTTCTGAAATTCATAATAATTAGTTGAAACCTTTGAAAAATCTAATGAAAGTATTGATGAGCTCGAAATAATTTTCTCTACAGTTTTCGTGAAGCAATTGAATCCACAATCATAACTTATAAAAAGTCGACTTTCCAGGTCACATGATAGATGGATCTCGATAAACACGTCACAGTGTAGTTAATCATTAATCAAATTATGGGTCGTTACATATCATCATTTAGAAAGGAAGATGTGTCAACTCTTTACAACCAGACTTGTACTTGATAGGAGGTTAATGGAGCAATGGTCTCGTGCCCAAAAATTTTAAGGTATATTTTTAATACATAGAAAAGTATACTATATACTAAAAGAAAAAAATACTTAGGTCTAAAGTTAATTGTATGAAACTATTCTATGTACTCCTATTTATTAATTTTTATTTTGTAATTTTTATACCACTTGAGGATAATGTATTTAAACATTGGAGCAAATTGGAGATTGTTTCCTTATTAAATTTTGTAAACCAAATGGATGGTTGTTAATATACGTTAAAATTTATTATAATCGTCCATTTATTTAATAAAACTGGATACTCAGACGATTTTTATTTTGATTAATTTTTTGTTTAGTTAATTCTGTTTATAAGATGATGGATTTTTATTATAAAATTACAAATTAAAAGTTATATAAAATAGAAGTAGTTTTGATGACTTAGTATAATTAATTTTGGACCTAAGTATTTTACGTTATTAATAAAATCACTAAATATTAATTTCATTACATACTTTTTCACATAATTCTTATTTACTAAGAAATTTAACAGATTATTGAAAATCATAATAACAAATCAAAGTCTTGATATTTATGTTAATAATATTATGACTGTATAAAAAAATCAAATAATGAATTTTATGTTAATAATACTTTGACCGTATGAAAATTAGTATTTTTTTATGTGAACATTAAGTTTGGAGGGGCACGTATTTTAGAGTTCCCTCAGCTTTGATAATCTCAGGTCCAACCATGCTTACAACCCTTTGAATTGTGTTTTCTAAGTAAGATTTGTAACTGCTTAGGTGATTGACATGACGAGTTTCATTTTATTGATGTTTTTGTTTGGTGTGTGTGTGTGTGTGTGAAGACGCAGTTGGACTAGAGATGAGTAATCTCACTATGTTTATGTTGTGAATAGAGATTCACTCGATTGATCTGTAGAATTGTATTTGTGGTGGATAAATAGTCATAAAAAAGAAATTAAGTTTTTTTAAAAAAAAATTATGAACTTGATCATCTACGATTTATTGGTAAGTGAAACCCCGTTTTGTTTTAAGATGACATTCTCACAATTGGTGAATGATTTGATGTGATGTCTGTAGTGCATTGTGTCTCGTGTTTCCCTTCTTGGATGTCTTGGTGTGATTGATTGGAGGTATGTTGATAGTAACTGTAATGTATGGTTGCTAGAGTCGGTTGATGTGTTGACATTCGTATCCGTGATGTGAGGTTATGAGTGTAGTTTTGAGGTGTTGTCAAGAGTCGTTGATGTGTTGTCACTTGTATCCATGATGTGAGGTTACAAGTATAGTCTTGAGTTGTTTGTCACTCATATTCTGTAATGTGAGGTCATGAGTGTCTTCAGTTGAGGTGGTGTCACTCGTTTCCGTGTTGTGAGGTTATGAGCGTAGTTTTGAGATGGTTGTCACTCATGTTTCGAGCTGTGAGGTCATGAATGTCGGTTACTTGTGTCTTGGCTATAAGGTCATAAGTGACGGTAGTTATGAAATCGGGAGATCCGATCAGTTAGAGCTCTAGTTTATCTGCCACATGAATGTTGTTGTTGATGTTTAAAACAAGTCTTGAGTGTATTCTTCTTTTATAGCCCATGAGTGGTGTAGTTCAGTTCTCTTGATTTATTTGTCATGAGTTCTATTTTTGTTGTGGGGTTGATGTCTGTTTTCCTTAAAGGAAAGAATGATGTTGTGATTTTCGTGATTTGAAAACGATGTAAGAGTCGTGAATTTGAGATGATAAGTGATATTTATCATACTGAGCTATTTTGTATGAGGAAATCTTCTGAACTAATTTTGATGCAGGAAATTTAGAGTAAGAATTGAAGTTGAGTGTTGTTGATGAAAGTACTTATTTGACTTTTGTTGTTTGTGATATGAAATTTTATTTTAATTTGAAATATCTTAAGCATGTGTAAGAAAATTAAATGTTAAGTGAAATATTAAATTGAGTTACTCATACGGGCTTGCAAAAACTTACTCGGTTTGTTACTTTCAACCTAGTGTACTATTCAATGGTGTAGAGGTTAATCTTGCAGGTCAGTTGCGACTTGCAACAGAGGAAGATGTTCTTTGTATTGCTATGGTGGTGATTGTTAGACTTTGTATATGTTTATCTTGATTCTGTTGTGTAATGTAATTTTTGACATTTCAAGTTGAAATTGTAAACATATAGAATGTAATATATGATTCAAATATTTGAGTCTTTATTGACATTGATTGACTTCGGGTTGTAGAAGAAAAAAGAATCTATGTATTTAGAGTGAGTTTTTATGTGCTTAGTTTTTGTTTATATATGGTAATTTTATAAACTAAAAGTTGGAACGTGATAGGCAACCCACAATAGAAAGCGTTTTAAGGCAAGGGAAAACCCCAATTCCTAAATCTAGTTGGAAATGAGACCACTCCATCCAACTTTTTAGACTCTCAAACTCTGAGTGTCTCTAAGGCTTGAAAATGCAAGTTACATTTTCCATAAAACTCTGAACCAACACTCTCCACTGCATGCATCCCTTTTATATGAAGCTCTTGGAGAGAAGATAATTGTCCAAATGGTGACAAAAATTGACACTGATTACAATCTTGTAATCTTACATGCACTATATTTGAAAATGAAAGATCACTAATCCATAATGAAAATTTATTTCCAGTATAACCGTTGATGGTGAGCTCTTTGACATTTTGATGGGATTGTACCATGTCAAGTACAATTTCGACAGTTTATGATGCCTCACTTGAACACGACCATTATAGTAGCACGGCTTTAATCTTCTCGTTTATCTTTAACTTGGCAATCTTAGCATCATTTGCAAAAATCACATTCTTCAGTTTGGAGAGGCACAATGCTCTATGTAGATGTGACAAAGTCTGAAGCTCAGTTAATCTTGACCTATTATTGGTTTTGCCGATAATAAAATGAGGCAATGTTTGAAGATTAGTCAACCGACCTAGCTGAGGTGGCATATCTTCCAATGAAGGTACATTGGAATTATCGAGATCACACAAATTGATCAGAGTTATCATGTTTGTGAGTAGCACCTTCAACTGATCGCATCCTTCAAAAATCAATGTCTGCAAGTTGTAGAGAGTGTTTGGGGACTCTGGCAAACTTGTTACCTTGGACCGAGAAAGATCAAGATACCAAAGACGCTTCACTTTACCAATTGTAATTGGAAACTTGTTTGTTTTGTATCCCTTCAAAGAGAGCACTCGTAAGTGTTATAATCCAGGCAATAAATCCAAAGTAACATTATCAGCCAAAAGTGGTAAGAATGTCCGCAAATAAGTGACTTTAGAATATACCTTTATCTTCTTACACCCATCATACTCACCAGGAATGTAAGACAAATGGAAAATCTTTGACAAACGTCTACCTTGCAAGTCATTCTGCATATCCTCCAATTTAGAGAATGTTTATCCTGCAGCCCATCGTGCCAAATCAGTGATGAGGTTATGCATTACGTATCTAGAGCTTGCTCCTCTTGATTTCTGAAATAATGACCTAGATACTAGCTCCTAAAAGTAGTAACTACCTAAATATTCTATCTGTATTCATAGTCATTTGGAAGTATTGTGCAGTAGGTGAAACAACGTTTCATATTTGAGGGTAGACTATGGTAGCTCAATTTTAATGCTAGGATAATCTGGTCTGATAGACTCCACATCTTGTGCTCTAATATTTTCTCATATTCTTCTACTTTATTACAGCGTAAAAGACCACCAATGGTCTTTGCAACCAACGGGAGTACATCCATTAAATTTTAGCGGAATTTTTTTTAAGTAAATAAACATTTTGATTATATAAGAGTGCATGGTGCTCAAAGATTCTTCAACAATCATCCTCTGATACTAATCACAAGTTATAAGGGTTAGTATTCAAACCAATCTACTCTCACGTCATTCTCGTATTTATTAATTTAGCTAAACACGAGAATAAATCCAAACCATAAGTACACAAATATTTATATTTCATTTTTCAATCACAAGACAAAGATAAAACAATAATCAAGTACTTATTAATCAAACAAATATAAACTAATGTTTCGACATAGTATATAAAGAAAATAAAACTATTAGCATTCCAACATAGTACTTAAAAAGAAAATTGATGTTTAATTTATAATGATACTAATAAAAAGAAAGAAAACATTCTTCATGTCATAACTTATTTCCTCAAAACATCACAAAATTACTTGAATGTACCGTCCCATAATTTTGTTGAACATAATTTATATGATTTTTTTCTTAAAATTTTTATATGCATATATAATTAAAGTAATATTGGGCCCTTTGGAATATTGGTGCCTGAGGCGGCCACCTCCTTCACCTCACCTCATGTATTGGTCTAGTATAAAAAAATAAGCCGGTTGCACATATGCATCATGGTAGAATAATATTTAGTAGAAAAATCATTTTGATTTACATTATAAAGACGGAAAGCATCATTTTGAATTGCAACATTATATTCAAGGGTTTCTCTTGTTGTAGTTTTTTAGTAGAAACCATGGCAGAAGCTCTTGTTGGGGCAACTTTTCTGGTGTTGCTGGAGAAGTTGGCACATTAAGAGGTGCTTGAGTACTTTGGAATTCTTAAGGGAATCGATCAAAAGATGCTGGAGAAATGGACTAGAGCACTGACTGCAATCGAACTTGTGCTAAGTGATGCAGAGGAGAAGCAACTGACACATAAAGGAGTGGAACTGTGGTTAAATGATCTCTAAGATTTGGCTTATGATCTTGAAGACATACTAGATACATTTAGTACTGAATTACTGACACGAAGGATAGAAGACAACAAGGAAGAAGAAGTAAGTCATGGATTTCTAAACTGAAATCCAATTATAATGTAAGCTCAGAAATTAAGAAGATTAATGAACGAGTAGACGAGATATCTAGTCAAAAAAATTACTTTGGTTTGAGAAAATTTGGAGCACTTGTCAAGCCATGGAAAATGGAATAAATTACTTCTCAGCTCGATGGACCTGTGATCGGAAGGGATGAAGAAAAAGCTAAGATTGTTGGTCGCTTGCTTGCAAAAGTGAGCATTCTACCAGTCATTTTCAGAAGAATTATGAGGTGGTTGCCAATTGAGGTATAGGTGGGCTAGGGAAGACAACACTTGCTAAACATGTATTCAACGATGTTGCTGCAATCAAACAATTTCACCTGAAAGGATGGGTGTGTGTATCTGATGACTTTTAGTTCTTCAATCAGTCTCACCAAGTCATGTGCAGGAACCCAAGGAGCTAAATTATGTTTAAGAGAAGTTTAGTAGGGAATTGTCTGGCAAAAAGTTTCTCATTCTTATAGATGATGTATGGGAGACATGTGACTACGAAAACTAGACAACACTGTAATCTTCTTTTCGGGTTGGAGAAGCAGGAAGTTAGATCGTTGTGACGACACGGGATGCAAATGTTATGGATAGTAGTTTTCTTTCATGTAATGTATTTGAATCTTGTTAGTTTTATTTAATTATGTACCATGTCGAAAACTCAGTTTATATTGATTTGCTTTATAAGTTTGTATTTGGTTTGTAATTAACAAATCAAATATAAATGTGTAAGTGTACGTATAGTTTGAGTTTGTTCATGTGTTTACTTATATTGGTAAATATGAGTAACAGTATATTAGTTTGGATACATGTATGACATAATTTTTATGATCGTTGATTTTTTTTTATGGTCATTATATAGAGGACACCAATTTTAATTCTCACCTTAGATCTCAAATTCTCAGGTCTGACCATGTCTCTATTTTCAGAGGACAACTCTTCAATATGTGTATCTGCTTCAGAGTTTGATTGTTTGCCAAATTGCATATGTTTCACACACGATTGGGATAGTGTAACTTTCCCTCATTGACCGCGTGATTCAAGTGTGTACAATATAACAACTCACAAGGGTTTTCAGGTCACAAACATTCAAGAAAGCAAATAAAAGCTTACACCAATTTGGACTAAACAAACTTTAGGGTAATAGCTAGAGAGAGCTATATTGCTTTATTTCTCTTTCATTTAGCATGTGCCTTTATGGGACATGATTAGTTGTAAGAGCATATGCACCGGGGACGTTTTTCAGCACGAGCAGCCCTGGGGCCCGCCAAAGACGTCGGCGACCGCTCGGTATGAGCAGCTATAAGAGCAGGAATTGCTCGAGCGAGAGCAAGAGCAGAGCTGGGGCCACGGAGTGGGTGAGAGGAGGGGAGGCGGGCCCGATCGGCGAGCAGCACGAGCAAGGCGTGCAGCGATGCGTGCTGTCGTCGGCGACCGCTCGTTGACAAGCTCAGGAGCTACTGCTCGAGCATTCCCCGGTGCATATGCTCTAAGGGTCCCTAATCTAATGGGGTCTCTTACTCAAGAATAAATATTAGCTAATCTAATGGGGTCTCTTACTCTAGAACAAATATTAGCTGATCTAAAATGAAAAGAAAGAAAACTAGAAAATAAGAAAAAATTGGATAATTTCATTGATGATGATAACAGTGGCTAGAGCCACTTATAAACATCGCAACCAGCTGAAAGGGTTTGAGACACCCCGTGTCGGGCATTTACCACACTTATAACATATTAAAAGCATATCTAAACGTCATCGCTTAAGTAGTTCATTTACAGCTGATATATGAAATAAGGCTCTCAATATCAACTATCTCAATTACGTACCCTATGCCAAACTTGTCTGATTGCTTTATATTCAGCCACATGTTATAATTAACTCAATATAGTGGTACTGTTAACTCCTTCTATTATTTATATTTCTTTTGATCAATTAAACTTTTATAATGAAATAATGAAAAAAAAGGAGTGCAAGTAGTAGTACTGTTACAATAAGCATATCGATTTTAATGGCCTCCTAATCTCTCTTATTACCTACTCAATTACTCATAAACTTTTATCAGCATGCTCAATCGATCTGCTTGCTCAACATCATATCATTCATGAGTTTATAGTTTGCTTTGCCTCACACATACAATGGCAGTGGAGTACTACATAGAAAGAGAGAGAGATATAGAGTAGTATGGAATACAGTATTGTATTATACAAGGAGAGAAATATATATATATATATATATAAAAACCAAGCAAATGGAGAACCAAAACCCTCGACCTCCAAACCCATCGGCTCAGAATCCTCCACAGCAAAATCCTCGACGTGAAGATCCACCTCCCCCAACAGCTATATAAAGAAGTATGGGTTTTTAATATTTTTTCCGTTGAACTTACTATAATTTGTGTTTACTTCTAATTTTTTTTTATGTTACTCCTATATATATGTATATTTCTCATGATTCCTTTAGCAGGACAGTATGAGTAGCGTTTGACAAAAAGCTCTCGGGTTTCGCCTCTCTCCGTGAGATCGGAGATTTGTCCCTGACTCCGTCAAGGCTAGGGGTTTTTTCGTGCTTAGATCACGACGATTATTCCATTTTAAACTCTCTCCTTCTTCCACTTGTTTTCTTGATCGATCCCTTCCTTCTCACTTCACTCTACTGCAATCTAGGGTTTGTATATTAGGGTTCAAACCATGTGCGACATCAATATCCTTGCTTGGAGCATGCGAGGATCGGGGGCAGACTCAAAGATTGACGCTCTAAGGCCTCTAATATTGAGCAAGAATCTGAGTCTATTAATTCTACAAGAGACCAAGTGCCAAAATCAATCGAGATTCATCAAATCTCGGTTAGGATTTCGGAAAGGATTGATGAGTGTATGCTTGGATACAAGCGTTGGTGGTCTCATGCTCTTATGCGTGGACGACATCGATACCGAGATCATTCACCTTGGTTCATTGACGTTGAAATCTGGGTTTCGACATCAACAAACCAGCCATGGAGGTTTACCGGCCTATATGGTGAGCCGTATACACATTTGAGGCATAGAACGTGGACTCTATTGAGGGATCTTACACAACACCCGAGACCGTCTAGGTGGTGTGTGATGGGAGACATCAATGAGATTATGAGATCAACGGAGAAGTCCGGAGAACAAGCGCGACCACATTGACAAATGATGGATATGATCTTATGTATGAATGATTGCACGCTAGAGGATTTGGGGTACACAAGACGTCACTTTACTTTGCATGATTCAACAACCCAAGAGTGTCTAGATCAGACACTTACTACGATAGAGTGGAAACAAAAAAATTTGGAAGCCCAGATGATCAACCTACCTCTTCTCTGTTCTGATCATGTGCCTATATTGTTAATGGCAAAACAAGATAAGGAAATCTGTTTTTCGAGAAGACAAAGTTTCTTCCGATTCGAGGCTTTGTGGGCAGATGATGATGGTTGTGGGGAGACAATCAGGGCACCGTGGAATAGCTCAAGCCAGGGGTATTTGCAAAGTCAACTACTCACAAAGATTGCTAATACCCGGGCGCGCCTGAAGAGTTGGTCTAAAGAGGTGTTTGGAAGTTGAAAACGAGAGTTGGCTGACATTTAAACTAAATTGGAAACTTTTATGAATAATTTTTTAGATGATTATGATAATATGCAACATAAGGAGCTATATGCCAGACAGAAAGTCCCCTTGCAGCAAGAGGCAACTTACTAGAAGCAACGGTAAAAAAGTGAGTAGTTTCGTAAAGGAGACAAGAATACTGGTTACCTTCACCGAAAAGCTTCCAATCGCAATTAGAAGAAGTGGATTAAAGGTTTATATGATGATAATGGTGTGTGGCATGATACTCTTACCAGTCTAAATGCAGTGGTATTGGGTCACTATAGTGATCTGTTCAAAGCGAGAAATATCATGTTCGCACAAAGGGACCCGGTTTTGTCTTCCCTTTCACCGGTGATTAATGAATCCATGGTTGCACCTCTTACTGCTGAGTATTCAGATGAGGAGATTAGAGTAGCACTTTTTCAAATGGAACCTAACAAGGCTCCTGGTCATGACGGTGTGCCTTTCCTTTTTTTATCAGAAATACTGGGATATTGTCAGAGGATTTCTTGTTTCGGGTCAGCTGCAAGGGAAATTGAACCATACTCATATTTGCTTATTGTCAAAGGTTCCTCAACCTATAAAAAATTTAGGATTACAAGCACATTGTTTTGTGTACTGTTATCCTCAAAATCTGCACGAAGGTGTTAGCAAATCGGCTCGAATCATTGTTGAACCACATCATTGATCCTTGTCAAAGTGCGTTCATTCCAGGTCATTTAGTAACGGATAATAAGTTGGTGGCAAATTAGGTAGCTATGAGGTAGCTAATTACCTTAAGACGAAGAGGAAAGGAGATTCACCACAGATGGCACTGAAGCTTAATGTGAGTAAATTTTATGATAGATTGGAATTGAGCTTCCTCAGAGCTGTTTTGGATAGCCTGGGATTCCCAACTCAATGGACATCGTTGGTGATTACTTGCGTCACTACGGTACAATATTCAATAGTGGTGAATGGGTCCCCTAGAGGTAATCTAAGGCCAACACTAGGGCTCAGACAAGGGGATCCAATTTCTCCTTATCTATTTCTACTTTGTACGTCAGGTTTGTCAACAATGATTAGAAGGGCTCACCATGCGAAAGAAACTTCATGGCATCAAGGTCTGTATAAGAGAACCTTTGTTGCATCACCTTCTATTTGCGAATAATAATTTTCTCTTTGCTCAGGCATCTGGCAGATTGTGTGACTCGGTGAAAGAGTTGCTTTACAAACTTACAAAGCAGCATCCGGTTAGTCGATCAACTATAGCAAGAGCAATGTATGTTTTAGCCAAAATTTGGATGAGGGTAGTCAGGAAGAACTAGCAAGATTACTTAGTATGGAGCTAGTTTCTTATCATGAAAAATATCTAGGTATCCCAATGCATGTGGGCCGTATCAAGAAGGCAACATTTACGTATGTCAAGGATAAAGTTTGAGATAGATTGGCGGGCTGGAAAAGATTGCTTCTCAGTGCTGCAGGAAAGAGGTATTGATTAAGACTGTAATTCAGACCCTTCCTAACTATGCAATGAATTGTTATCTACTACCCACAACCTTTTGTGATGAATTACAACAGTTAAGTGCAGACTTATATTGGCGTGATACAGGGGATAAGAGGAAGATTCACTAGTGTACATTGGATCACATGTGTAAACCCAAAGAACATAGAGACTTGGGTTTTTGAAACCTGTATGCTTTTAATCTAGCAATGTTGGCAAAGCAATTATGGAGGATGCTCATAAATCTGGATTCGTTGGTCAGCCAAATATATCAAACCAAGTATTTTCATTCTTGTTCCTTTTAGGATGCTAAAGTGAGTGACTCTCCTTCCTATACATGGCATAGCATTTAGCTGCTAGGCCAGTATTGTACAGTGGGGCTCGTTGGCTGGTGGGTGATGGTACTTCTATTGCTGTCTGGGATCACAATTGGTTATCCCGTCCTGGTCAGTTTAAACCAAAAACACTGTTGAGGTACCCTGTGCCTATCCACTTTGTTTCTCAATTTATTTTACCTCACCATTAGTGGAATGTTCCTCTTTTGAAAAGATGTTTCAACCTGGCAAATGTGACTGCGATCAGGTCGCTACCTTTAAGTCATCGTTCAAGACCAGATAGACTAATTTGGCATTACAACGCCAAGGGTGAGTACAAGGTGAGTTTAGGTTATATTACTGCAAGAGATTTGATAATACTTCCCCAATAGAATATCCCAGTACCTCAAACTCATTCATATTTCTATAAAAAGTTCTGGTCGGCAACAACTGCTCCAACAGCTAAAGTTTATGCTTGGAAGGCTTGGAAGGGTTTTCTCCCAATATATACACGTCTACGCTCCACAATGGTGGACATTAGTCCAGTCTGTGCCTTATGTGGTAAGGTAGTAGAAACAAAATTGCACATGATTGCAGATGTACTAACTCTTTGATTCAGTCAATCACCTTTGGAGTGGGGAACACTACTAATTCATTCACATATTGGTTCTTAGTTTGTCAAACGAGTCTCCATGAACCCAAATCACAAACTTATTGCGCTGATGTTGTTTTTATGGAAAGCACAGAATGACAAGGTATGTAATCATGTAGAATTCATTGGCGACACAGTATGCATTCAAACCTTAGTTGGCATGAACAATATCTTTTTGTGAATCAAAAACCACCTAAACCGTTGCGGAAACCCCAAAGTTGGAAAGCACCGTCGAATGGTCGCTACTGTGTGAGTATGGATGGGGATTTTGACCGAGTTTTTGCACAAGGAGGGGTTGGTATAGTTGTCTGGGATTGGTTTGGCTGGTTCATCATGGCTCTGGCCTGGCACATCGAAAGGAAATATTCTCCATTATCAGTGGAAGTTGAGGTAGCCTACGAAGCGTGTTAGTTTAGTAGGTTGCATAACCTTCACCGGTCCGGTTTAGTTCAGATTCACTTATCGTAGTAAAGGCAACCCAGGATGTCACAACAATTGTGGTGGAATTCCAGGACTTGATGGAGGACGTTACAAAACTTCTCGCATAGAATTCGAATTCGATCTTTGTTCATCATGCACCCAAGGGAATATAATAGGGTAGCTCATGTTTTAGCTAGGTGGACGCTTCTAAATGCGATAAATACGCATATTTTCTTTGATGCACCGACATTCCTAGAAAGTGTATTATTAGTCGATGTAACCTGATCTCATTTAACAAAATTTACGTTTTTCTCCACACACAAAAAGGACAAGATAAAGGTTTACTATTACTGTTGTGATTCGTCGCACGTACTCGTCGGGAGTGACTGATCAAGCAATTCACATGTCGAGCTTAATGCTATGTGTTTGTGTTTTAAATCAATCTGTTCTTCTTCTTCTCTACAACCTTTTATGTCACTACTAAAATAACCATGCATGAATAGCAACTAATTCCTGTTTTAACATTTTTGTTTTTAAAATTAATTTTATTTCATTTTTAATATTTAAATTTTATTTTGATTAACTCATTTTTATTTTTGTCTTTCATCATTATTTTTTCATTTTTGATCTCTCATAAAAGAAAAAAATATAGAATAATAAAAAAATGTTTAGAAAAAAGACGAGATTGTAATTAGTCTTAGAGTTGCAAGAGAGAGAGGAAGTAGATCTAATTGCAATCTCTTCTTTTTTTAACATTTTATTATTATTTTTTCTTTTATGAGAGATGAAAAATGAAAAAAGATAATGATAAAAGACAAAAATAAAAATGAGACAATCACAATAAAAATTAAATATTAGAAATGAAATAAAATTAATTTAAAAAATACATTTTTTTAGATAGAATTTTTTTAAAATGTTAAAATAAGAATTAATTCTGATATTGAGACCCACTTGTTGATGTAGCAATTGACATGTTATAACTTAACGGTCAAATTGGATGGAAAGCTAACGAGAAGAGTAAGACTGATGTGTAAGCCAAAGTTAAAAAATAAAACATTCAACTTTAAAATAAAAAGGACAGACATAATATCTGAATCAAAGTTAAAGAAAGATGGGAGGCCTCGTTAAACGAAAATTTATCCTACATAATATGAAGCCATGCATATATGGAATATAAGATTACTTATGTGAATCCGTTGGCATGAATTATTGTGTGGAGGACCGGAGGTTTCCGTTGCTCTTAGAATTCACATCAAAACAAATAACAAAAAATATTAAAAAATTTATATGAACTCAAATATTTAATGTTGGACTGAATCGATAAGCAAAGTTGACCGTGACTAAATCTAGTATAATCCCCAAGATGTATGTAAATCTCCTTTCCGATTCGACTTCCACTTCGACTTCACCGGCCACATCGCACGAGGCTAGGATTCCTTTCTCAACTACACACACATATATATGAAATATTGAAATTAATTAGGACGTACTCGATCATCCCGCGCCGGCTGGCCTATACTTGTTACTTACTTCGCTATAGCTAGATCTCCTCAGCTCCCACCATGCATCCATCAAACAATTAGTATCAGGAAGTATATATATGCATGGTGGCCATGGCGTTGATATTTGATAATAGACCCAGAAGATATCGATGAACTAGTACTAGGGCTTGCTATAACTGTGGCAACGTTGGCCATATAGCGGCGGAATGCAAAAACCAGCGCCGCTGTTACAATTGCAACAAGTACGGCCATTTAGCTCGGAACTGCAACAACAAAAAGTTGGCCTCTGTTGTATGTGCAACTAGTACTAGTCATGGAACTTATAGAGGTACTTGTACAAGAATACTAACAAACGAGCGTGATGTGTAAAATCAGTGTTGAACTTATGATCTTCTATATATAGTGAATATCACAGTAGATATTATATCATATCCAGTAAGGGGAGATATATTCTTATGCAACCCCTAGATATCAATATGTCCATATCAGAGATATTGATTTAGGAATCTATTATATAAGATTAACATGAAGATGTGTTTATGCTTAAGTATAGATAATTCTGTAATGATTAACATGAAGATGTGTTTATGCTTAAGTGATATTGATCATGTGTTTGCTCATTCAGTTTTACATGATGAAGAAGAAGAAGATCTAGAAAAGCCCCTGCAGTTGGACAATAATAATAGTTATTCATCGAGGCCGGATATTCCAACTGCTACATTATTAGTCGTCATGGAACGTCTCCAAGTTGATGATGTTGTTCGCATGGATGCAGTATGTAAGACTTGGGAGCAAGCTGTTCGAATTCATCAACCTATTCGTCGTGTAAGTTTGTCTCGGGTTGTCCAATATTACTATTTGAGATCAACTACTCAAGCATCCTCTATCAATTCACTGAAGATTGACTCCGACATAAGGAGAAACCAAACTTAACCTCTCGGTAAGATCTTTGGCAAAGCTGACATGAAACAGTTACTTGACAGTTACAGAGATGGCGAATTCAGAATTTGTGATAAGAAAAAGCACGAACGTTCCTCATCCTGCGGCTCTGGCCGTGGTGCTGGCCTCCGGCCTCACCAGCGCGCTATGGGTGCGGGTGATGTTGCCTCCGTTCTGGTAGGCGGTCGTTGTGGCCAAGCCTTTACTAGGGGCCGCAGGTTCGTGGCTGTCTGGGTTTGTCGCTGTGGTGGATCTAGTTGCAGTGTCCTGGAGGGCCGAGAAGAATGAGGCGGCCGATCTGGGTCCGACTCAGATCTGGTCGATTCGTGGTCGTCCGGAGTTGGGCGGCACAGGTGATGGGTGGAGCAGCAAGGAGGCGCGACACTCCCAGACTTGGTTACGGGCCTGGTGTGCTAGTGGGCTTAAGTTGTGTCGGGCTAGGGTTTTCTCCTTTAGCCCAGTTTGTCATGTTTTATTAAGTATTTTAAATTTCGGTAAAATTTTTCAATAGGTTAATAAACCCATATACCATGTGGGTAGGGCTTGTGAGACGTCCTAGTTGGTCTATTTGTGTGTGCACTCTTGGTGCCTTGTCTGCTCTAATAAATATACATTTAATTAAATTGATGCATTCTCCTAGTGGTAGGATGAAACTTAGTGTCGACGACTGTTTTGTTATTTGACAGCATACGAAGAAAGCTGATCTAAAATGGGTATTGGTATAACGCTTTTGCGGGGAAAGCAACATTTTGACTTTTTCATTGTGTCACCCTTTTTGTAAAGCAGATAGAATAGTTTGTATGACATTCTCTGTTAAATGGTGCATGTTTGATTACATAGTTATTGTAGGATGTTTTGTGATTATCTAGGATGTTCTATATGTGCTCAATTTGATATGGAGTTCAGGTTTTATGTCATCCACTTATGTACTCGACAGATTCATTAGTAAAGATTTGAGAGCTACCACATCGCCCTTTTTGTCACAAAAAAACTACATGTAATGAAGATGGACAGTGGATTAAGCATAGTATTGCTCTGAGTCCTTGAATTATATCATTAATTAATTGGTCCAATCTGTGTGATGTTTGAAGGTGGTGATGATGATGATCATGTTGAATCGATCTTCTGGCTTCAGAATGTCATGCACCAGCGTTATGAGATTCGCCAAGGAGTATCACACTTTGATCCTGCCAAGCATATGCTATCTATCAAAAGTTTTTAGAGTCCCCTGCCACATGGATATTTTAGATAAAAATGTAATATGTCTGCTTTCAAGCCAAGCTCGCTCAAAGAACATCAACTTCAGTAGTGAGAGAATCATCCTGTGCATTACGTTATTTCTTGCTGTACTTTACTTTAAGCATGCATAGAGCAGTGTTACAAGTTATATCAGTCATATGTTGCTACATTATTTGCTAATGGTCCTTGGCTACACCAGAGGGTTGCAGCTTATAAGCTGAAATTCTAGATGATGGAGTTGGAGGCGTAGAGCAACAGTAAAATGAATTAGAACGACTGTGCCATCCTCATTCCTCTGCAAACAGTCAATATTAGGCATTTAGGCAACTCCCTCCTTCCTCACCAAACAAATTTATTTCCAGGCATTTAGGCAAATCTACCTCATGGCAATCCCTTGTTTCCAAAAACGACATGATACAAAGGATTCCTTGCAATACTCTAAAAGCACTTGCCAAGAAATAAGATTCCGAAAAACCACATCATCTGCATAACTGAAGAAGCAGTGGTTACTGCATAAAACTTAACATGCAATCCGAAGGAAAACTACCAAGTACCCTTGAGCCCAAAGATTTCCACCACATCCGATCACATAAACATAGCCTAATGACATGTTTAACCTAGTTACTTTATACATGCACCAGCTAAATATCAATTAGCAAATCCCCTGCCTGCAGAGTTAATTCACACAGCCTTCACAAAATGACGCGACAGCAACTTCCCAATCTCCAAAAAGTTGACTGTTTCCTTCCCTTCAAACAACTCCTTCAGTTTCTCATCGCATTGGATCTCCCTCTTGTTTTCTGGATTCTGCAGACAGCAAGCAGACATGTTTGGTTAGTAAACTATCAGGTGTCAACCACAATTAGTGTTTAGTATATACGATATTGTGAGTAATCCACAGCATGCAAAAAAACAAATGCAGCAAACATTAGCATCATCACTGCTGCAGAATAAAACAGAAACACCACAATTTATATATACAAAATAAAACCTACCCAAATGAAATGATGCTTAGAAAATCCTTTAACAGATTCAAATCTCCCAGTGTGATAACCCATGGCATAATATACAAACCCAACTCATGACATGGCATGATCAAACTCATTTAAATTCATGGAAAGGAATTCTGTGGCTTTTAAACAGCTTTATCATTTTGACCTTGTACTACTACTAAAACTACGCTTAAAAGATCTCATACCTACTGCTCGACGCCAAAGAAACCCAAACTGTATCTTCTCATGTGCAACTTAGATATATTTTTTCATTAAGTTCATTATATGGCATCAATAAGTCAAGGTGGCACAAGCTTGGCTCCCAGAATAGCACAAGCATGAGCTCCATGAGCGGATCAGTGTTTTCACTGTTGACCAAATGGTCAAATAAATATAAAATTTACATAGACTTACATTTGGAAACATCAAACTCGGGAATGAAACTTTCTAGAGTGTAGAAAGCAAAGTAAATTTAGACAAAATCACTTAGCATGAATAGTATACACAAAATTCTCAATCTTCGGAACCCGATGCAGCATTTCTTTATGCCAAAAGTTTAAGCTATGCACACCAAACGAACACCTTACAACCAAAAACAAAGTTATGAGTTATCCCTAGAAAAAGCATGAAATTACCTAATGTCAAACAGAAGCCATCTCCCAAAGTATTAGAGCTGTGAAGCAAAGCCATGTTTAGGCTGAAGACAAAGTGCATAATTGCAGGCCAAAAAGCAGATCTTACATGGACATCCCTCATCAAACATGTAGTTAAAAATTTTATGTTAATTTATGTATCTTCTTCAATATTTTAAGAAGAAATTGAGGTGTATAAGTGGCCCTCTGGCACATGTTTTGGAACAGTCAGAGGACTGACAAAAAGGATAAACTTCTAATTTTCCAGACTGTATAGTTACATTTCCACATTACCATCAAATGTTATGCCAATAGCAACAAATTTACAGATTTTGGATGAGAAAGCAAGCACAAAAGAACAAGTAAGCCCATGAGGAGAATTGATAAGACACATGAAGGGCAGTCGCAGCTTGGTAATAGTATTTGATATCAAACCTAAAACAGTATATGACCAAGCTACAGTGCCATACTAAACACAACCAAGTGGCTGTGAAGTACAAGTAATCGGTTAGATAAAAGCACATAACCTAAAACCTGAATCAAAAGCAATCTGGTAGCTTTCACTGATCACGAAACTACTAGAATAAAAAAACATAACATAAAGCAGTTGAACATAAACAAACACTCAACACCCTGATCAAACAAGGTTTTAAATCTCAGCATGAAGTCAAGCTCTTATCAAAACAAGTAGAACTAGTCATTTCAGTTTAGAGAACACTAAACTCTCAAGGACCCCCAGATAAAAGTGTCTAGATACATTGCATTGTTTCCAACAGAAACATACGTCTCATAGAAGAAAAAGAAAAACAGATTAAAAACCTGAGCAGCCACGTCTCAATTTATTCAAACCTCTGCATCCAGAACCAAGCTCTGAATATATCGAATGCTTTTGCAAAACTGCAACATTACCCAGATAAAAGAGTTCCATTTGTCCAATTTAGGGTTTAGGATTTATAACATTTTCTAACCAAATTGAAGAATCGGAAGCAAAACACAAACACAACAACAAATATAACATATATTTTAAGAGCCCTAGGGTTTAACGCCGCACTAACAACATTCGCCGATCATTAAAAAAACACAGAGGAATTAACCAAAGGAGGTGAAAAGAATAAGGACCTGCAGGTTGTGAAGCTTGATGTGGGCCCAGATCTGCTTGACGGCCTCGGCGCGAGAAGCCTCCGGCGCGCCGATGAAGCTGCCGAGAGCCGGAGAGATTGGAGTCGGCTTGAGAATGCCGGTGAGGGCGGTGACGTTTCTCTTGGGCTTGATGGCGTCGCCGTCTGCTTTGGGCTTGGCCTTGGGCCTGGCCTTGGGATTCGGTTTTGATGCGGCGCGAGCCGCAGCAGTAGTCTTGACGGCGGCAGGAGTGGAGGACTTGGCCGGCGCAAGCAGAGCGCGGCAGCCTCTGAAAACCCTAACTGCGGTGGAGGACGACGACATTGCTCTCTTCTCTTTCTCTTCTTTCTCTCTGTCCCTCGCTGAAAACCCTACAATTTGTGGAGGGATTTATATTCCGGCTCAGCTTTCAAGGCCTACTCCAGCGTAATGGCTTTACTGAACGATTACTAGAGTGTTACTGTCGAGATCAACGACGGGACAATTTTGGCGGAATTAACCTCCGCTCTAATTAGATACTAGCCTTGCACGCGCGTACATGCGTGCAGAAATGTATCCCGTTCGCGACCTGTGGATTATCAGTATCTTTATTAAACGTATGAACTTAATATAAAGTAAGCTAATATTATTTTACGCAATAGGTTTTCAATCATTAGTAATTCTTCATAGTGTCGGTATATTTATTGAGGTTGTACAATTATACTATTTTATGAAATATATAATTCAACCATTATTAATTTTAGTGAACCAAATCTTAGCTCTCTTAGATGTATGAAAGTGGAACGAAAAACATAAGAAAAGAAACTATAAAAAAATATATAATTTTTTTAACTATGATGATGTCGATATCTTTAATGAAGTTCAATCACATTAATCATCATGTAGAACAACTTGTCACTCCAATTACAAATAAAATATAGGAGACTTGAAAGAAATTAATAAATGGTCACCGACGTGTATATGTTGAACATGAATGCATTACGTAATTACCTAAGTAATTTACATCAAAATTTTATGCTTTTTGTAGAACTGTAAAAGATACAAATAAATTGTTAGAAATTTTCAAATAAATTTATGTTGACCGTCAATGCTTATGTCTCGTATAAGTAAAAAGTTATAAGACATTATCTAAGAAGCTATTTCGTTGATGATGACGTCTCCTCCTAGTAACAATATTTGCAACTGTTAAATTCTAAAAGGGAAATCATAAATTGTACCATATCTCATATAATATATGATATATAACTTAAGCGCAAAAATTTTCTCCATGTTTGTGTGACTTCAGATAATACTTTTGTTATCATCAACTCTCTTCATGCCATTTTGTAGTGCCAACTAATGATAATATTCACAATTTATAGTCAAGTTGATTAGAGAACCTGGAATATAACAAAAACAAAAAGTGTTCAAAAGTTCATAATGTTCATGCTTCTTTTTGTTTCATTCTTTCAAAACCAAGTTACTAAGATAACTGGTATTCATTTTTATCGACTTTCTCATACGTCAACAAATCGAAAATATTGAAACACGTCGAGTAGAGTTTTTGTCCATTTGAATTGTTTTTGTACCTAAGAACAAACATAAAGAATTATAGGCAACATAAAAATTGCTAATAATTACGTAACTGATATTAGTATGTTAAACGAATTGGATATTAAAATACCTAATGATATGCAAGATTATTTGTGTCTGAAGGCAACAAAACCTCTTTAAATACCACATTCCTAGTATATACACCATCTTGACCAGATATGAAGCCTTTTTTTAACCAGAATCTTTGTAGTGGACTCTGATGTTCCGCTTGACAATGCCGCATACAATTGGCCGTGACTGAAAATACGATCTGGGAGGTATACACCAACGTGAGGAATTGCCTGACATTGAGACTTGTTTATAGTGAGGGAGAAGCTCAATTTGACTGAAAATTATTTTTTTATGAGTTTGAAAGGTAGACCAACATTATCGGGTGGGCTCAATGGGATTCGAGGTAAAAAAAAAATCCTAGTCCCAGCAAACTGTCCCGTTAGAACCTCAGCATCTAAAATTTTTTGGTATGAACCACGACATAACAATTGAGTTCCATTCATTAATCCTAAGTTTGGGTCGATAATCCTCAAAAGCATAATCGGGGCACCTATTTTTATGGTCAACTTGTGTGGCGGGAGTCCTCCAATTGTTATTGAGTTCAATAACTCATGTTGGTATAAATTTCTGGTGTCGTCTTGCACTAAGTCAAAAAAATAAAATGTGATTTGTTCACCTAGAAATATGTTGATGATCTTTTCATTTAAATATCCATGTCATCATTTAGAGGATTAATCAATGTTTTCTCCACCATATAACTTGTATCATATACAGGAACACCCAAATTGGGAAAGTTTTCATCAATGATTTGATTGATCGGTTGAGCTCCTACCTATGGAATCACCATATTTTGCGGTGACTTTATCATTTCACCATCTAATGCATGTTCATTGACATCGCCAACACGAAGTAAAAAATCAAAAAATTGAGGGTCATTGATGGATCTCTTATTGTCTCAACCTTAACATCTTTGTTTGGGTCCAAAATAAAGATTTCACAACTGAAGCTTCAATGAGTTGAGACCTGGTTCCTTTCGGAAAAAACTAGAAACACTTAACGAAAATCTCCCCCAAAAATCATTATCTTTCCCCCAAATGGTAATTGAACATCTGTTATGTCTCTGAAAGTCTGATCAAGTGCTTCAAAGACATCTCGATTTGTCATGGGTGCCTCATCCCAAATGATTGCAGTTGTAGTTCTAACCAACTCAGCCAGATCAAATTGTTTATTTATAAAAGTCGGGGTTGATGCATCTACATGAAGTGGAATACTTAACTTTGAGTGAGTCGTTCTACCACTAGACATTTTAATTGCAGCTATTCCAGATGATGTTGTGGCTAAGACAATACGATTCATTCTTCTTATATTAGTCAATAACGCACGATATAAATATGTCTTTCATGTTCTACCTAGATCGTCAACAAAATATAATGCACTACCCTCACTTTCCATAGCAAGCATTATGGTATTGAAAGCATTTTTTTTATCGTCGTTAAGGCAACCTATTACATTAATGTCTACTTGCGGGACTGGTACTGACATTTCATCTTCATTACATCTTGGGATGCCTGAATTTTCTTCTAGTCCACTTATCATTGCCGGAAGATCAAACTGTCCGATGTTTTTTCTAAATTGTTCCATCATTCTGTCTAAATAATGTAATAACTTGTTCATATTGAACAAATTATTGGATGAAGAATAATCTTCCACCGTGAAAGGATAGAACTCGTCCCACAATCTTCAAACACCAGTTGGTTGGTTGTGAACCAATATTGTGACAAACAATCTTCTCAAGGCTGATGGCATTCTAACTCTTGAGGCTCTCTAACAAACAATTTCGAATATTGCTATCATTCTCTAGCAAACCCCGTCTCTCAGCCACTTGCTTAAATGTTGGTTGGAGTACACCATTGACAGTAAGTAATTCATGAAATGATCTTGGTCCTCTAACATGATTGAGCAGAACTCGTAGGTAAAAGTTTCACCCTCTGACGGTGACACACTGTATATTCACCCAAGAGTCTTACAGCCAGTTATTCTTTTAGCCCATTTTTTTTCTATCTCACCTATAATTTTCAGAAACCGCTCTTGCATTCACATCCGTTTGGTTTAAATGGAAAAATTCAGTAAGCATTGATTTTTCTGCATTTTCATCTTCCAAAATATCCTCCACACTTTCATCTGCATTGAAGTTTATTTGTTACATGTTGGGGAGATGTATCTGCAACCGTTCTACTGTTGGATATATTCAATTTAGTACAAATTTAAATACCCTCCATAGGGCTTCAGGTGCGCATACCTACCTAGCATCAACAAATTGTCGAATTTCATCAAAATTTTGATTAGACTGGAGCTCTAGTACAACTTTGTCAGTACCCTTGTAAATATACTTATATAAATACTTGACACTTTTATGCTCGCACATATTTCAACATTGATGTAACAATCATATCATAGTAACAACCACAGGTTGTAGGGAACTACCCAATTGTTATCAATTGTTACATCACTTCGTCTTTTTAGAGGTACATGTAAACGATCTGATCATCTTCGATTTATAGGATAGGCTTCAGTTCCCTGAACAGTGTAATTTAAAAATAATTTAGGGTATCCTTTACTACATTTACCGCTTTTCATACACGAAAGGGTTCTATTTACAGCTCCACACGGACCATGAATCATATGTATACACACTGCTTCATAAAGTAGAGGTTCTTCTTGCTCGTCCGGTATCTCTGCTCTAACAATGTGGTCATATTCATCTGAATTATTAAGCTTATCACCATCTTCTAGCATGATCAACATATGAACGTGCGGCAGACCCCTCTTCTGAAATTCAATGACAAAAACATGAGCAACCACATTTCCCAACACTCCCTTTTTTATGATGTCATCTTTTAAATGTTCGAGTTTCGCATGGAACACTCGTGTGACAAAATCTGGGCGATCTTGGGGTGTTTGACCAGAGAGTAGTTCATCTCTAACTTCTTTCGAATTAGGATTTCAATTCATGGTGATAAAAGGATCTGGTCTTCCATATTTTTGAACCAAAGCCATAGCATCCTAATACCATTGATACATGTTACGCGGGCTCCCAATAAATGAAGATGGCAAAAAGATCCTCTTATCAACATTACCTGAAATTTTTTATATTACGATGGTGAGTTGGCTATTTATTACATTTTGATTACTGCATGGAGTTATATAATTTTAAGTTTAATGGTAATATGCATTCACACCTGCATTGTTTTTTCCTGCATGTAGAGAGTCTTAAATTCCCTAATGGGACTCTCTCCGAAACTTATCTTGATTCAGACGAAAATATCTAAGTTTTTGTGACTCAATCATTACATAATTATCTACTGCATATTGTTGAAAGAGACGTCCACCTCAATGTAAAAGATTGTCATGACCTTGGTGTATCTATAAAATTTAGATTGTTAACTATGTTTTAAGGTATGTTGGCTATGTTAGGAAGGAAAAGAAGAAATAATAGACACTAATCTGTAACACATATGAGTAATAGTTACAACAACTCATAGACTTTCCATTATTGTTTGTAGTGTTAATGTCTCATCCATATGACCCATATGGTAATAGTAACAGATATTTGCTTAGGATCATAATATCCTATAGAGTCTTGTATATTTTGAAGTTGTCCAAAATCGGTTTGAATCACGAAGTCTCTTCCATTTGAATTTATATTGTCCCCTTCTACTATAACAGTAGCAACCTGAGATGCTGATAATAGGTTATACTGACGACGATCGGAAGGTTGTTCTCTTAAGATCAATCTGCAATTAGACAAGTCTTGACGTTGTCCTAGACTTCGTATTGTAGAAACATATGGGTTATATTGGTTCAAGATATATGTATCCTCTCAATTGTGTCCCTCTCTAAAACACTACTTTCTGACTATCTATTCTCAAGTTCATGGTCAGTGTCGTATATATAAGTTTGTAGATATCGTGGTCTTCTCCCATCAATCGGCAGAAGATCACCAATCTTATGGTATGTAAAACCCTGAGCACGAAAGGTGTAATGTGATCAAACGTTAATTCTCTCATCAACATGAATGCCTATCGAGGTGAATGAAAAAAGATTATTGTATGCACAGATGTTTTCTTTGAATCTCTTTCCCATTGTTGTTTGGTCACAGAATAGGTCAAGCATTTCTTGGGGACATTGAATTTGAGGTAGACTAATTCCCCCGTTCAACCAACACAAACTTGATGTTTCTTTATAAAATAATTGTGCATTGCACTTGGGGCATGCTCTCGGTTGTGGCAGTTGACATATTTGTACTTCCATTTCCTCATGAATTTTTTTTGCATCATTGGACCTTATCCTTGCTCTCTTGTTCTTGGCACGGGCCGAACTTGACATTGCATTTCACTAATAAACATGTTCTCATTATCATTCAAACTTTTTGTTATTATTTAACTATAGTGCTTGGTAATTTTTTTTTTTTTTTTTGCAAAATAGAGATTATTTAAAGTTTAATTACATCTCATATATAAATTAAAAAGATGCAGTACTTGTAACCTCTTCATTTGTATCATTCGTAACGGGTTGTACTTGATTACCATCATTTATCCGTATCCCTTCCTAACGTGGTTTTTGCCTAATGTGAGTTAGGCGCACTTTTTCTATAAATAAATAATCAATAAAAAATGTCAATATATAAGAAAATTTACGAACACGACTAAGCGTAAAAACCTTTCATAATCAACATTATCCGTAGTTGGTTTGTTTATATTATTTGGGTGTGAATTTGGGTCATCATCAACAAATTCAACTATGGGTCGTTTTACTTAAGTATGGTCTCGACATCGGGCCAAATAAGGTTGATATTGTTCAGGACTCAATGTCTCTTGCCATTATCTACTGTTTTGAGCACTTGAACTATTTGTTTGATTCATACTTTAATCTATCACCAAAAAGTTTAAGTTTTAAATTGTATATTTGAGAAAATAGTAGTGCCACATGATTAACAAAAAAAAATGTATAATTTTTTTATAAAACTTCTTCAACAACATGAATCTTTTTTTTTTCAGAAGGTCAAAACATTAACTTTTTTCTTATACGAAATGCCATAAAATTAAAACATGATTCACGAAATTAAAAAAGAAAAAAGCCAACTTCAACAACATAACCGCTTCTTTGTCAACTTTTGGCCAACACGTCATCTTCATAGCCTCATACTTGTATATTTCCTTCACTTTTATTTTTATTCAAAAACTTTTGAAGTCCGTGTTCAATAGACTCTAGGATTAACCAAATGACTATATCTCTAAGTTGGTTCTTTTTTGTAGAGTCAAATCGGAAATATACTACTAAGACTAAGTTTGGTTTTGTTTGTGCTCAATGCTTTGATGGTAATTACACGGTTAGATAAATAGCGAGCATTTCTATTAAAGATACATTCACGTGTTTATTACTCCCATTAGTTGGGAGTAATTATTTGGTTCCATTGTATTATAACTCAAAAATATATTAAAATCTATACATGTGGTAAGTGGAAGGTATAATAAAAAACTATTAGATATTAATAAGAGTTCACGTTTAAGCAGCCAAGAGTTTGTAAGTGTAAGGTATATCACCATTTATTAAAGACCATACATGTATTAAGTGTAAGGTATATTAAAAAATCAATGTAGAAATATATTTGAACATATATGTTTTATGGGCTTGAAGCAGCAAACGAACATAATTTAAGTATTGAATTGGTACTTTTCATGTAACTGTTAGATACATCTTTGATGGCCTGGGAAAACCACACAGAGAAAAACTATAGAGAAACCAGACGTTGAAATTTAGTGAATCAAAAGATACATGTAGTATATTATTTCGAAAACCACACTAGTATATTATTTTAAGTAAGACGATAGTACATGTAAATTCATCAATTTTGAGTAAGACGTCATGATATATGCTTTCAAGCCTGATGCATTGTTAATTTTGAATTATGTTACAGAGTGCCTGGTCACCGACCAAACTTGATTATATCTCTATTGTTATAATCTTGTAAAAGTGAAGTCGAAAATATCAAGATTACCATAAGTCTAGATTTTGTTTGTCCTTAGTCTCGGTTGATCATAACACAGTTTGAGAAATACACTAAAAAAATTCTTATTAAGAAATATGCATGTAATAAGTGTAAGGTAAAGTAAAAAATCAATATAGAAAGATATTTGAACATAATTTATACATATAATTGATACTTTTCATCTAACTGTTAAATACATGGTTGATGGCCTGAAAAAAATCACACAAAGAAAACTACATGGAAGCCATATGTTGAAATTTATTGAATCAAAAGATACATGAAGATGTTGACTTTTGTTCTACTTCTTCAGTGTGCCTATGCTTTGCTAAATAAGTGGAAATGCACCAAGGGCAGCAAATGTGAGTATCGTAATAGTTTGCCTATGCTTTGCTAAATAAGTGGAAATGCACCAAGGGCAGCAAATGTGAGTATCGTAATAGTTTTTATTTTCCAGAGTGACAGACCTGCATATAAACCAATGTCCAAATTTAAGAATGCGGGGTAAAACATGAGTTAATTATACTCTGAGAAAGAGACTATAATCCCATATTCGTTACCTTCTATATTATTCTTTTTATGTTTTCTACTGCTGGTGTGAGGAGATATCATGAAAATCAAATCTGTACACAAAGACAAAGATGTTATAACACACTTGATGAGAAAACAATTGTGAACTAGTAAAGATTTGAAAGGGTGACCTTATGAAAGGACCCAACTCCGATTCAGTTACCTAAACCGGAATCGAACCCCTTCTGAAAATACGAACCAACAAAAACCATTCAAAATTTCAGCAGAGTTTCGTTACTAACGTGGAATTGCATAAACCTGCACCCTGAAAATAACACTTCGTCCTATGCCACAAAAGCCAAACCGTGGACACCAATCTCATCCGGATTTCTCAACATCATAATATAAACAATAAACTGTAAACATAGTGTACTATATATAATATATCCGAGAATATCCGTATAAACACGTATCAGAATGTATTAGAGCGACCTCTAGTGTAAATATATACAATATACACATCAGTAGGCGAAACAAGAACCTACTGGAAAACACAGGTAGCTCAGATCACTAGCCTCCAACTGCGACGTGAAACACCAAACCTGAACTGCAACTGGGCACGGAAACCGAAAAGCCCAGGGGAAAGACATGAAAACTGTTAGAGTGAGTGGACGAAAATAAATGTCTTTCACCAGTTGATATATATTTTTAAGATAACATATGCGAGTCCAGGTAAATAAAAACAACAAAGTACATGAGGTAAACTCATACTCCTCCAGCGTACTGAGCATGCAAGTAAAAATCACACGGGGTCACTCATGGACACATCCGTGCTAGTATAGTCCGAATCACGGGGTCCTTAGTCCACACGTGATTCTAAGCCAGAAAGGTCTCGGTTCCAGGGAAACGCCCATCGCCGGTCAGGTCGGGGTAACAACGCCCCTCCTGGAAGGCCTACCATCGGGGATCAGCCGAGAGGCAAGTGTATCGATACAACAACGTAACTGAGACTGTACTCTATGTAAATCAAATCATAAACAGTTCGATGCAAATGCATGAAACAATATATATAAATGCATATACGTACTATATACTGGTATAAGCATAATCGTATAACACATACTCGTAATAAACATAATCTCGTATGAAATCTCATGCTCGTAAAACCATAATCATGCTGCATGCTCAAGTTCGTAAAATCGTATAAAAAGACTCGCAATCATCCCGTGAAAAGAAATTTTCCACTCACAGGTAAGCAAAACGCGCACTCGCGCTAATCTCGTGGTCCGGCAGAAGATCCCTCGCCTGAAGCACGGTCACGATCTCGATCTCGATCCCCTGAATATTCAATAAACACAACTGATCAAAACATTACCCACAACTCTGTACTTAACCACGGAAACCAACCGTTCCCGGAAATAAACAATGCAGTGCAAAATGATTAACGGAATTCCCGAAATCTCCACTCGAAACCCTCGATTGAAAATCGGCTACCCAAATCAATCCGAAAACCTCTGGATGATAATCAGGGCGCGATTACGAGAAAAACGACATTAAAAACACCGAAATCTAAAAAGTCAACCCCTCGCTGGAGCTCCGCCGTTGACCGCCGGCGGCGGCGGCGGCGCGCTGTCAACAGTGGAATCCCATGGCGAGATTCTCCAGATCAGAAGTTCTCCACAAGCCCAATCCTTTCCTTAACTAGCACCGAGACCAATTCACACCGGAACTGGGTCAATTTTGCCTCGAAACAGCTCGGAACTCCATCTCCGGTGACCTAACCGGTTGCCCCCAAAACCACTTCAAATCCCAAAATAAACCACCTAGGAAGCTTTACCTAGGCTAGGGGAGCTGAAACCCCATCATCACCACCCTCAAAACTCGCCGGAGCACCACCTCCCAACTCCGGCGAACTCCGGCATCACAACCCGATTCGGGTCTCAACAAAACGCCATCAATTTCCTCAAATTTAAACATCATTCAACTCGAAATCACAAGGGGAAGCTATACATACCCTCGTCGAAGTCGGAGGTGGCCGGAAAAAGGACGTCGGACGGCGAAGACCAAAATGGAAACTGTCCTCCCTCGGTCAACGGCCAACTTTCCAGTTTTGGAAAGTCAGAACTTGGTCAACGTCAGTCAACGTCAGTCAAAGCCCAAATTGAGATTTTCGACTAATTCTCGACTATTTCCGATATTTATACTCACGTCTCGGCTCGATCGACGATTCGAAATGGATAACCATCACGATTCGGATAAACACGAAACAATCGGATAAACTCGTCGAAAACTGAAACTTCAAATAATCGTATTATATTCCTCGGTTATCGGAAAAATCATCCAGAACCTCCTACGAGCTCGAAATCATGTACACTACAACTTCCGTGAAGACACTCAACTCAAATTCTTGGCCGAAAACATAGTCGCGAATAGAATCGACAAACTACATATATGACGTAAAACTGCGACTAATCATAATCTTGTGAATCGTGCCGAATATTCAACTGATTCTGGTTCGGGTCGTTACACCTTACCTTAAAAAAAGAAAAGAAACCATGACCTTATACCAATGCGATATTGATTTAGCAAAAACTTATGTGGTATGAGAAAGATAAGAGGCCGAGAAAGTATATGTAGTCGTGTATGAACTTTGTAACCATCCACAATACATCTGTTATCTTTTATTCTTTCTTTTTTTAAATGACTTATCTCTTATCTCTTAGCACAACCTCTGTTTAACACTTTTCATGGCCGTTTGGTTCTCTCTTATCTCCGTTGAATTAAGTTTAGTAGCGAATAGAACTATTTGACCCTTGAAAAAATCTCTAACTAACTATCGAATCCGTCCCTCTACTACAACTCAAAATCTATTATACCCTGACTAAAAATACTTATGTAAAACTTAATAAATAAATAAGGAACCCATGAGAAAAGAAAACTGTAATGAACTCATGAAACATAAACTCTTTACTCATGAAATACCTATTGAATGATTTGGAGATGTAACTTCATTCAGCTTGCATATGATTCTTTGACTACTTGAAATCTGTAAACCTATTAACCAAATCTCTATTAATTAAAGAAATGAAAATTGAAGCTAAGGATGAGAAGTCACTAAAGGGAATTGAGATTGGAAACTGAAGTTAAGATTGAAGCTATTACCGGGAAAGCTATTAATCGAAGTCTAGCCCAAAAACCCATTGTCGTCGAAGAAGAAGGCCGATCTCAAAATTGGTGAGAGGAAGAATGGAACCTCTTTAATTTGTGAAGGAAATCCAAATACCCACTGTTGTCGTACAAGAAGGCTCTCAGGCCAGATACTCAGTCCCTTAGTATTTAGTTTTTATCAGCAAGTAAATCAAATTATATCGATGAACAAACCAACTAATAGAATGGAGAAAAAAACAAAAACTTCCCCAAAACTGATGCATCTCCATTGACACTGAACTGATTTATGGCCACTTGATCTTGTACTTGAAAACTGAGTGTAAGCTGTCATTTGATTATGCATCTCTTTCTCGTATGTATAAGCTCATTCTATTGTGAACAACTCCCACTTCATCCTCGATCTCTAAAAAAAACAATAAGAAAATTAGTGAGTGAGATTTTGAAGAAGTTTATTGAGATGATAGTAGATTAGGTAGGGAGTGCATTTTGAAGAAGTTGCAGGAGAGAGAAATCATGGAGAGAATAATGAGAATCTATTTTTAGCGAATCTTATACCATCGGAAGCTCATTTACTAGAGACTTGTTTTTCGATTACACTCTTTCACTGGTGTTTTCTCTCTGCAAATTTTATTTTTATTCTAAGAAAAACTCTAAGTATCTATATGGAGCCATGGAGGCGATGGGCGATAAACTGCTCGCATCTCAAGTACTGTACGTGGCAATGTGTCACCTTCTTTTGCCAAGTTCCTTTCATACGTGACGTGAAAGCCGTGAATCCCTTCCTTATATAGTTTTATTACCTTTTTATCCTTTTCTTGATTAAATTTGAGCGATAGACGGTATAGTGGAGGAGAGAATTTTATAATTGTATGAAAGTTCTACCTCTCCAACTGCCGTAAACACTCTTGTTTTAATTAATAGAGATATTTACTATTTTATAAAAGAATTCAGCCAAAAAAAATTGTTATTTTTACTTTCATTTTTCTTGTCAACCACTAGATTTAAAGAATTCAGATGGTCGAGATTTGTTGTTGAATTGCTACCTTTTATATTTTTTAATTTAATTTTTAAAGGGTTCCTTATTTCTAATTATAAGTCACAAATTAAACTCAAACTCAGTCGAGAATAGCATTTATGTAAGGGAGTCTAGCGGCCAGTTCGACCCATGACTTCGTCGAGAAAACAAGAACAAGAGCTTTGATTAGTGTGCAGGAATTTGATGATCTTTCAACAAAACCACAATAACCAGTCCATCACTATAACTCTTTCTCTCTTTGTCTTACTCATATGCACCAATGGGAGGGCTTTTCTCCTCCTATTTGAGGTGGAGCAGACACTATTTATCAAATAAGAGGTGCAGTTCCTGTTTTTCGCGCAGCGGTGCAAAAAAATAGCACCTCCTATTACTGTTCATAAATTAATTTTTTTAATATAAAAAATTTCGATTGATTTTCAACCAATACATAGACAACACGTGTCATTGTTGTATGAATAATTGAATAAGATTTCAGGTAAGATTTTTGACCAATGACGAGTTGACACGTGTCACACCGACAGAACGTTATCTTATAAATAATTGTACAAAAAATTTCGGTAAGATTTTCCATCAATCACTTGACGACACGTGTCACTTTTACATGTCATTGTCTTGCGAATAATTGCCGAAGATTTTGGGTGAGATTTCTGACCAATCAGGTTATGACACGTGTCATCATCATCAGACATCAGATAACCTAAAATCGGCTATAAAAGGATCATCTCGGGCAGCATATATTCTCACACCATCTACAACTTACTTTCTATTTCTTCAAACATTTCTTCACATTCCAGCATCAGTAAGATGGATCCTTTTAGTTTAAACACTTTTTTCACGAGGAAACGACAACAATGCCGGTAAAATGGAGAAATAGCTAACGCCTTCGTCACTAACGCGGTCGTGGTAGCTACAGCATTTGATGATGAACCACCTCGTCGCCGTCTAAATGAAGAAAGAAAGGTTAAGGGTGCAAAGGGGACATAATCTTATGGAAGATTACTTCATCGAACACCCGGTCTTCAACGAGCAAACATTTCATCGGAGGTACTGAATGAGTTCGAACTTATTCAATCGTATCTGCACGGATCTCTGCAACAACGATCCATTTTGGCATCAAAGAGCAGATGCCATCGGATTGCAAGGACATCTTCCGCAACACAAGATGACCGGTGCTCTTTGAATGTTGGCGTACGGTGCAGCCGCAGATCAGTGTGCTGAATACATAAGGATGGGTGAATCAACCATACTAGAATGCCTAAAGAAGTGGTGCACCTAAGTGCACAATCTTTACGGTGACATTTACCTCCGCAGTCCAAATGCAGCTGACATTACTCGACTTCTAAGGAGGGCCAGACATCGGGGATTTCCAGGTATGATCGAAAGCATTGAATACGTGCACTGAGAATGGAAGAACTGTCCAATAGCTTAGCAAGGGGCATGCTCGGGCCGGTCTAAGCGTCAAACTATTATCTTAGAGGCGGTGGCCTCATATGACAAGTGGATATGACACAGCTTTTTTGGGGTACCTGGAGCACATAATGATATCAACGTGCTTCACTAATCGGATATCTTCGATTCGCTCCTTGCTGGGAGTAGCCCGTAAAAGAGTTATAAAGTCAATGATATGACATACCACAACACTTACTATCTGGCTGATGGAATTTATTCAAGGTACTCGTCATTTGTCAAAACTATTTCCAATCCTCAGACTCTACCATAGAAGTTGTTCTCAAAGAAACAAGAGGCATACCGCAAAGATGTGGAGATGTGCTTCGGCATTTTGCAATCTCGTTGGGCAATGATTCGTCATGTAGTTTGGTCTCACCACACATGGGTAATAAAAAGTATTATGTTGGCTTGCATCATTATGCATAACATGATAGTTGAGGAAGAGTTTGATGAGGTAGTATTTGAGGAGAATGAAGAAGAAGATCTACAAAACCCATCAAGTGCTTTCGCAAATTATGATGGGCCAGTGGATGAACAAGATAATCGGATTCCTTTTGAGCCAGTTAAAAGGGATGGACTGGATCGATCTTCAGTCTTCTTATATCCATGGAGAGCTTCAGAAGAACTTGGTGAAACACAACTAGTTTCTAGAGACCAGTAAACATATCTAAAAATGTTGTTTGAATTATATGTTTTTGCATTATGTTTGTTTCAATTTGGTGTATTTTAATTTAGTGTATTTGAATTTGGTGTATTTAAATTTGGATTTCATGTAATGTTATTTAATAACGTCTCTGAATAAAAAGAGTATTTTTATTTCTTGAAAATTTAAATTACAAAATGGCAAGCCAATCCTAGATTTATTATGAAAGTATAACTATTGAAAAAGTTGGCGATAACAATTTGAAAATATTCCCTCGCTATCTTGTGGTTCGTTGTCGTCTCCTTCTCCTTGCTTAAGGATTTTCGCTTTCGTTTTCGTGAAATACCTCTTTGAATTTGGGGTAATTCTCTCCATATCCATTGTCATGATCCTTATTTTTTCTTGTAGAGCTCTCAATTTGAAGTCTTTCTCTCGAAGGAGGAGTTGCGCTTTGTGTAAAGCAAAATCGTTATCCTCACTTATTTTTTGAGTGGCGGCCCAAATAGCTTGATTGGCCGCAATGGTCTTCAAAGCCTCATCTCGTAGCTCACTTGTAGGAGTCATGATTTTTCCCCTTTTTTCTTGCTTCTTTTGCCGCCTTCACTCCCGGTGGTCTAGGGGGACTTGAAGGACCTTCGCGGTTGCTCGTTGGTGTTGCAATCACCTCATCCTCATCCAAATTGACGGTGGGAGACATTTCCCTAACGGTAGGAGTAGTAGCTTCGTAGTTATAAATACGTGGAGCAGTAGCCATGGTTTCCCTAAAGAAAGGATGAATCTTCACCACTTCCCAACATTCAAACTTCGAAAACTCTTTCTTTGTCTTCGACACAAACCACATTTGAGCTTTTCTTAACTATTAAAAATAACAAATTTCTATGTCACAATTTATTTATGTTTAATGGAGATGACAACATTCAGTTCATAAAATCAGAATAATAGACATGGAATTTTTTTTAGGACTTACTTGATCTAGTGGAGATGTGTCGATGGTGGTGGATTCCTTTGTGTATAACTAAGAGCTTCGTCCTAAAGATTGAAAACCGGCTTCAACTTAGTAAAACGAGATGAAATTGCGGTTTGGGTCCGATCTTCCTTGGTTGATTTACCATGACCAATCACCCAATTTTCGATATAATTGGTATAGACCTTTTCCCACAATTTTTTGACTTTTTGCTTGATACCGGTGATAGGATCAATGCTAACATGCATATAAGAAATGCACAATTGAAAATCTTCCGAAGCAAGCCAATTCGACATTTTTTTGGAGAAAAAAAGACAAATGAATGAGAGAAGAGATGGAGGGAGATGATGAACTTGTTGTGCATAAATTGGTGTGGGAGGTTTGTAAAATTGATGTAGTATTTATAGAAAAATTGTAGGGTAGTGTTTGTAATTTTTTAGAAGACTTTGGGCAAAAGAGTGTAATGCCCATTAATTATGGAGAAAAAAGAGCCGGTAGGATCAAAATTGTAGGTTGTCGTTGCCTTTGAATCTGAGCAGTCAGATTCAATTCTGTAATTGAAACGGACGGCCCAGGATAATTGACTGTTGAGGGGGAAATGGATCAGATGAGCTCCATGTGTCGCCTCTGGATTGGCCCAGCAGCTCACCGTAAAAAGAAAACAAATTACTTTTACTAGGCAACCTCGCGTCACCCACGTGCGTGGGCTCCGCCAGGCTACTTCTCCTCTGAGACGAGCAAAGCTTGCTCGAGTAGCAGCTCGCGAGCTCGGTCAACGACTAGTCACCGGCCACCAAGTACAGCGCTGCACCATCTTCTTCCTTTTGCTTGTGCTATTAGAGTGGGCCCCCACTGGTTTCAATGGTTGCTCGAGCAGAACCGGTGCCCGGTGCATATGCTCTCATAGTTGAATTAGGCGAGCAAGGTGAGGTCATACTCGGCCACTCCCCCACCACCAACAAGGTTGTTCAGTTCAAGTCTCTTATTTGTCTTGGCTGTCCAACAAGGTGAGTCTGTTCGGCCGCTCGGCTTCTTCCATATTTTCCACCAAATCCTCATATCTCTTAACCATTACCGTCGAGTTGCCGGAGCATGACTTTTTCACCACCTCTGTCTAAATCTCCACCAAATTTGAGAAAATTTTGTTTTCTTTTACTTTTGTTTATGTAAAATGAAAATGTATAATTAAAAATAAAAATATAAAAGGCAACAACTTACTTTCAACAATAAATGTAGATTGTCAAGAGTTCTTTAAATCTAGTGGTGGTAAAATTTGTGTAAAAAAATAATGTATCCTGATCGGGACCCTTTCTTATTTCTTACTTTTTTATTTTATGAATTTTGAGGGAATATAAGAAAATTGGAATGCAATTTTATTTTGAAACAAGAAAACTATGCATATGTCTCTGCTCTCATCGTCTAATGAGTGACGTTTGAAAATGGTATCGCACTTCGAGCCCATAAGAATTGTCTCTACTCTTTCTAAACTTGGAGTTGTTGGGTGTAGAGGCAAATGAATTTTTAGGGGCTCGAAGCGCGGTACCATCTTCAAATGCCACTCATCAAACGATGTTGGCTAAAATGTCTTGACCACCCCGACGGCCTGTGATGGTGTTGTTTTACGATTAATAGCGCTTATGTGTGGCTCTTCCGTTCTTTGTTTCTTTGTTCGATGGTGGATTGTCACTTGGCTCGGCTTCCGTCATAGGTTGGGATGACACTCGTTCTCTCAATGGGCGACATCATCTCTCCAAGTTAGATTGAGGGCGGACAGTCAACATCAATGATTTATATTGTTTAGGTGTCTGGATGTTGTGTACAGTGCTGGAGGTGTGCAGGTTCTAGTAGCTATTGTCCGGCCATTTGTGAGAGCTGTTTGGTTGGTGCCAATTAGAGATTAACTGGTTTTAGTGTCATTTGGCCAGAATGTGGTATTGATGGGAACAAAGTGGCAACATGATAGAAGATGTTGTTGTGATTAGCCTAGGGCTGACAAATCCTATATGGGTTTGGTCCAATTCTAATTTTGGGCTAAGCTTATTTTTAAGTTTGTTGATGGATAGTGCCATAGTGGGCTCATTTGGATTAAGATTTGTGATCTCGAGGTTGATTTGTGTTAGCATCTTAAATAATGCTTATGAGGGGTTTTGTCCTCTTAAAGATTAGTTTGGGTCACCAGGAAGAAGTTTCAAGGACATTTAGGATACGTTTGGTACACCGTACTGGCTAGGACTCCTTATCTGCCTAGCCAAGCCAAACCAAGCCCAACAAAAGTAGGACTAAAATTCACTATACTGAACTGTGTTTGGTGCAATGTCGTATTACACTACACTAGCTGGGATGAATTGGACTCGCTTTGTTCGTCTGCAAGTCTTTGGTGTTGATGCACATGTTATATGCATGGTCAACATTCAAGAGTCTCAAACCAAAATATCAACACTTAGGGACACATTTGAGAAAAAATCCACCAAGATCAAATATTAATCGTCCTTGAAACACTCAGACATATATGAATTAAATTCAACATCAAGATGTTATGGGCAAATCAAATTGATGTGATTCTTGTCATATCAAAGCAAATCAAAATCAAATGAGCTCGAGCATCACGAGAAACATGCACACTTTGATTTCAAAGAGAACTTACAATGCTTGAGCGAATCAAAATTACTGACCACTTTAAATAAGATCAAATCGAAATCACCGCCACTTCGAATCTCATTGTAAATTCCATGTTTTTGTTTCCACAGATTTTATAATAAGATTTAAAGTATATTGATTAATTAATATGAGTAGATGAAGAGGCGCAAATGGCATGTTTCAGTTATTAGCTTAATTTTAGACTACAGATTTGTTATTAAGCCTATGGTCTAGCGTAGCAGTGATTATATTTAGTACGTTGACAATCGGGTGACCATTCTATAATTTTGATCTTTATGACCTTGGTCGAAAATGTGTTACGTATGCTTTCAAATAATAATAATGAGAATTGGAGTGTTTAATGCAATTTCGTTTCGTGTGTTTTGGTTCAAATATGTTAGGAAATTCAGGACTAGAGAATGGAATCACCTTCATTACTTTGCTTCGGGTTTTGGTTTTTGAGATGTAGAGCAAAATAGTCAAGATGGTGAATTGGTTATGGCGGGTTTTGTATCCATGAAAAGAAGAAAAACAGAAAACGAAAAGATGGATTAAGAACAATTCTAACAATTTTTTTATATTTGAGTTTTTCTTTATTTTAAAAAATATTTTGATTATTTTCTCCAATAGATTCCTTAATCACATTTTCTAAAACACCTTCCCTATTTTAGAGAATTTGATGAGAGAGAAAATAAAATTTCTTATATTTACAACATTCTTTATATTTTTAGAGAAACCTATAAAATGAGAAATATGTTAAAATTGGAACATAAAATATATCGTAAATTATATTTTTTGCTTCTATATAATAATTTTTTATAAAAAAATTATTGGAAATGCTCTAATTGATTAAGAACCAATGAGTTCATTTTCATTTGATGATAATATTGCTTCAATTCTATCTAATAATAATCAATAACCAAAATTGTAGCCCAAAGCTTCGATTTCATTAGACATAAACTTCGAATCAATCACCAATTTATAGGACGCGTGCAATATTGTTCGGATGGAGTTGCACCATGAATGTAGTCATCCCCTAGAGTTGCCAAAAATTGTGAAAGAAGCGTGCCTCAAACTAGAGTAATTACGTATCCATGTCCTTGTGTGCAGCGACTTGAAAGTTTATCGAAAGGACGTACTCATATCTTAATTAATTAAACAAAAAATGTTTATGGTTAAATTTTTAAAAATTTGTTGATTATTCTTGGATAATTAATCCCTCTTTAATTATCAATTGATCTGTTTAATGGGAAAAAAATAAACTATAACTGCACTATGTGCAAATCACATTCATAAAAATCACTCTATATCTAAATGAGCGTGCTATATATAAAGTTGATATACCAAAATGATTCAAAAATGAGTTTTACAAGCGTTAATTACAACGTAATCAACAAGTCTTCGTTAAATAAGTTTTTATCAAAGTAGCCATATATTTCTAAATGAACCTGTATAAATTTTTTGTTTTAGAATACAATATCATGAAAAATAATTCATTGGGCCAAACGAACTATTGGAGCTTCTTAGAAAGACCTAGAGATTGAAACCTAGAGTTTTGACAGACGGTGGTGCGCTTCCCTTGGCTAGAACGACGTATGTGGAACTATGGCGGCGATGTAAACCATGTGTGTCGACCGTGGCACACCACGAGACACACCACGAGAGGCTTTCTCATGGCCACGACTTTGCGAACTCCTTTTATGACCATGTCTTGGGATCTCGTTTATGGTGTTTGACCAGATGCGCTAAGGGAGTTCAAGATCGTGAGCATGTGGACTGGTAAGGGTAACGAGTTTGTTTGTCCTGGATGTTGGTTTCATGGCTGATGGGAAGACCATTTGCATCCGGGGTTGGTATTATTGTTGGACTAGGACGCCAAAGGCGGAATCGATGTGTTGTAGGGAAGAGGGTTGGTTAAGTTTGGGTTCCGATTCATGCGTTTGGACCTAGATCATGGGATCCGACTAAGGCCAATGTGAGATTGGGCTTGGGCTCCACGAGTTTGCGACGAAACTTCCAGCCGTTCCCAAATGTGGTCGTTAAGGTGTGCAAGCAATCATGCCCGCTAAAGAGGATCGTTTAGAGCTTCTTTATGTAAAGACATGACATAGGTTTGCTAGCAATTATGTGTTGCTTTTAGGTTTCGTAGAGGATGTCCTCGTTGATGAAGTTGGATTAAAATCTTCTTTGTTTCTTTCTTTAGAAAAAAGAGAAATAATTTATTATATCGTTATTATGGTCAATCTTTTTTTGATAAACACTTACTAAAGTATTTCTTCACATTAAATTATTTAATTACATCGTTAATATCGTCCATGACTCGACACAAGTGGACAACCAAAGTCAGATGCATTTATATTATGAAATAGAGATACTCTTGACTCACATGTATACCTATCGTAAAAATTGACTTTAACGCATTTCATTCGATACTTTGATTTACGTTTCTTTAGACAGAAACAAACTACTGCGAAAAACACTTGCAACGAGGCCAAACCCACCACTGATTTGCACTTTGCCTTGCAGTTTTTCGAAAGTAATGCATTCAAATTTTGAGTGTGGAAACAACTTTTATACTTTTCTGATCAATATATATTTTTTTCTCCTTGGGTGCATGAACAAAAACTAAACTAATTTGGGGCGAAAAAACTTAAATAAGATAGAGAAAGGCAAATGGGCTATATATATATGTGTGTATTGGGAGAGGGAAAACCAATAGGCCATGGGAAAAAAAGTAGAAGAAAAGGAAAAAGAGAGAGATACATGTATTGGGAGTGAAAAACGCTTCAAAAGAAGCGAAGCGAGGGTGTTTTTACTCATCAGTCAATAGCTCTGTGAGTAGAGTAGGGTAGAATTGGGGTTCTCTCTCGGGGGCGGTTTGGCTAGATACTGAACCAGGCCACCGGCGGGGGTGGGGAGCGTAGAGAATGAGACTGAAGGGAGGAGGGAGGAAAAAGAGTTGGGAAGCAATGCCTGTTGACGACGAAGAAATTGGTCTTCTTTTTCAAGACACCGACCCCAACGTCCCTTTCGCCGCCGCCGCCGAGTCTCAACAACCCTACGCGGCGGAGGCGGAGGCGGTCACCGAACCCCAGCAGCCGCAAATCGAGCCTGAAAACCAGTCTAACGACGCCGGAGGAGGAGAAGAAGGCGAGGGCGACGAAGGCGAAGAAGGCGAAGAAGCTGAGGCTGAAGGTGAGAACGAGGAGCGGAGTACTAAGCTCGACGAAGGCTTCTACGAAATCGAAGCTATTCGTCGGAAAAGGGTTCGGAAGGTAGTTCTAGCTAGCCACGTCTCGTTAATTTTGGCCGTGTTGTGTATATCAGCTTCAAAATTTTGATTAGTATAATTGCTCGTTAGGTTTTTACTTGATTTATCTGATCACTCTTGCTAATTTGCGTTGCTTTTTTGTGCTGTTCCGTTACGATGGTGTTCTTGTTGCAAAACCTAAATTAGGGTCAACTTCAGTACCTCATCAAATGGTGCGTTAACCTCTCGCTCTTTTTCTTGTTGTGTTTTTTTTGGTTAGGTTACTTTCTGCGTTCATTATATCAAATCAGATCATGGCATTTAATTCTTGTTGATGTAGAACCAGAATTTGGAATCTATATAAGGACAAAAATGCTGTTGATATTCCAAATTTGAAACCTAATTAGGAAAAAAAGAAATAAATCTAACTGTTCGACGAATGTAGGGTTTTAGAAATGTCACCATAAATCTGGATCATTTGTGATTGATTCTCTGGATTTGTGGTGGTTGTTGTTGTTGTTATACAGGCGTGGCTGGCCAGAGACAGCTAATACTTGGGAACCCCCGGAGAATCTCCAGTCTGTCTCAGATGTAATAGATGCATTTGAAGAAAGGTATTGAATTTTTTATTTAACTGCGTTACGCTCTACTTATTCTTTATCGTTTGTTTTTCTTTCATATATAGCAAAAGGCGCTGGATTAGCCAGTTGCATAAAAAGTATATTTGAATATCATACTTCTTTTAGCATGCAGCAAGTGAACAGATATACTTGAAAATTATGGGAAGAGAAACTGAAGGAAAAATATTTGGTAAATAGTAAATTATAATTTATTTAATAATCTTGTCTAATAAGACAAATAAAGAAGTTGGACAAATGCTTTGCATGCATGTGATTGAGCTAACAATATTGCATTTCTGTATTTATAGAAGGTTAGGTTCAGAAGGGACAGTTGACCTAGTTAGCTATTCCTATGAGCAAATGGAGAGTAATTACTATTTGCAGTGAACTAGTAATTACAGATATATACATTTTTTTAAAACTCTCAAATCACAAAATCTGTTTTGTAGTGATTCGAACCCCTGACCTCCTGTTTGGTAGTAATATCAGGTGGCCACTACAAGAAATAATTAGTAATCATATCATTTAGTGTTTTAATTTATCTTGGTCATTTTTCAATTTATTTTTTTGCTACGTAATTTATCAGCAACATGTTCAAAACTTTTGATTTCAGTATATAAGATTCTATTGTTTGTTTTAAGCTTGCGTTCTGGAAAGCAACGGAAACGCAAGCGCAAGTCTGGGACTCCTCTTTCTCAGCCTAAGAAGAAGCAACAGCAGCAGCGTTCTACAGACAATGTCTACAATGGGACGGATGTGGATATCAGCAATGTTGATAAAGCTGCGTCATCTAGTTCTCTCAACGGCTCAAGGCTTGAGGATCTTCCTCCCCCTCAACAGCCTTTCCCGTCAGCTGGTGAAGGAGAGAATAATGGGCATGTCAACAATACTGAAAAAGCCAAGAACATTACCCCTGAGAGTTTTTGTGCAAACGTTTCCCAACAATTTAGTGAAAGGGGAGTGGAAAATGACTATGATCCAAAACTTAGTGAGCTCAAAGCTACAATATCTACTAACAATGTTAATTCGGATAAACTATCTGTACATTTCCCAGAAGCCAAAGCTCCTGAAGTGAATGGACGTGCAGATGGTCTTTCCATGGTTGATAGTGGAGAACCAGCACAAAGTAGTCGCAGTATTGGAGCTAAAAGAAGGAAGTCTGGTTCTGTGAAGAGGTTCAAACAAGAGGCGCATTTGTCTGAACCGAGTGTTGCACAAAATGCACCAACTAGAACTAGCATGCGGTATGCTGCTAGAGTTGGTCAACCAGCTGTAGAAAATTATGATTATGCCGGGGAGAATTCAGTCCGCAAGAATAAGGTTGATGAATCCAAAGAAGCAGTTCGCATCACCAAGATTCTCAAGCCAATGGGCTATTCAACTACAGTAACAAACAATGTCCATGACGTCTCTGTTACCTTTATGGCTATGAGGTTTGTCTTGAAACTTACATTTTGTACCTATATATATATCTCTATTGTCATGGTTACTTTATGAAAATTTTATCCTTGGTATTTAGGTGCATTACAATTGGAACCCCCCAGTTCTACATTTTTCCTTGATTCATAAAATTAAAATTCACAGTCCATTAAATACTGATTGTTATCTGGTTATTATGTCAAGAAACCAGTGTCTGCCACCAAAGTGGGTCATTATTGGGTTATTTTCCATTAAATGGCTGTATGCTTTTCCTCATAATGGATGCTGTCTAAAGAAGCAAGCATATGACGTGAACTATTTAAAGGATCATGTACCTCTTTTATAGCTACGAAGCTTTGAATTTTCTCATGTGTTCAGATTATTTATTTGAAACACTGTCCTGGAATTGTATTAGCTTAAATTAAGTGTCTTAGATAGTGCATTGTTTTTGACAAATATGACTGAAACTATATTTTGTGTGTGTGTGTGTGTATATATATCTGTATTAATATAACTTAAAAGCATTTGATATCTTCCAAGTGGTCTTGTGTTTAATTGATCTGAGGCTCCTTGATTCTTTCAGCCATAGTATTATAAAATGCTGCATAAGCTCACAGTTGAAAATCCAAATATTGACCAATGAAGAATTGAAGCAAAGCTTCAGTATGCCTCGTTTCCTCCTATGCAAATTTAGGTTACTATAAAGCCAGTGCACTTTTGGAAATAGACATGTCTAGCTCTGAAGCAATAAAAAAGACCCTACAAAGAGTCATACTGTCTGGAATGCTGGGATATAAATTAAGTAAATATATATTAAATTAAGAAAAGTGTGACTACATAGATATGGCAAAGATTCTAGGAACATACTTAGTGTGCAACTGAACAAGATGCTTTGGTCTTAAGAATGTTCTTTTTTGTTTTGTTTTGTTTTTTTGGATTGTAATTTGGCATAATCCCAACGATTTCAGCATCATATATGTGTATTCATATGTGATATATAATTGTACACTTAGATCTAATGTGAATTGTTTCCATGTTACTCTGTTTAATTATAATGAATTTGAAGAATAGTTATGTGTATTGTCTTGTTATGCTGGAATGATAAACCTTGTATAACAATTTATAAACTTGGCCCTCTCCACACAATGCCAGTTGGTTTAAACATTTGTTTGTAACTGTGTTGATGCACTCAATCATTTTCTGTAGTCTTACCTGTTTCAGTCTCAAAATCAACATCTCTACATAGAACGTTCTAAGCTGGTCTTTGAGGTGTCTGCTTCTGAATTTTTTTTAAAAAAATGGATCCCTTTTTTTTTTGTCTCAACAAAAATATTCCTTTGATTTCTTTATCCCTTGTAATTGAACTATACAAATTTGTGTAGTTTTGCTTGTCATAATACTTTTGGATATATAAGTTACTTCCGTAACAAATGGTATCAGTGTAACAAATGGTATCAGTGTAGTTGCACGTGCTTCTTTCATGATGGCCACTTGTAACCAAGCATCTCCCATCGGTTCTATTCCCGATTCATAACTCGAAAGTTTTTCTGGTCCTTTGCTAATCGGGGCTAAAACTCCGGAAATTAGAAATGCAAAAATAGGAATAACACTTGAGACTATCAGAAATGCCCAGAAAAAATTATATTCGTAAAGCAGAAGTCTTGTTAGACACATTACATTAACTGTGAAAGACAATGAGTCAAGTGAGTCAGATGATTCATGATCATTATAGTTGGCTGAAATTTAATCGCGCAAGGGGCCGAACTATCCAGTGTTTGAGCTACCTTACGATATTTTATATTGTTTCAGTACTTTGCTATTTTTTTTCGATTACAAGTATTTTGTTAATTTTTATTTAAGTTTTTCACTTTGTGTTTTCACTTTATTTGACACATTAATTATGGTGATCTGAAAGGTTCTGTTTGGGCTAATCTCATATATTTTCCCTTTTTCATTACTAAACAGTCATTGATTTTAGTATAAAAGAAAGTAGATAACTGAAAATGAGAAACGAATCTACATCCAAATTTTATTCCACCTTTCACTTACACTTTTCTTTCTGGTGTACATTTATTTTCGGATAAAAATGTGGAACTTTGGACTATTGAGTAGTCTGGTGGCTGTTTAAATTTGCTTATGTTTTTCTAAATTGAAATCTGGAACATGACACCATTTATGCTGAAACTTGTTTTGGTTTTTATCATTTGGTGTCACCACATGACCTACCCTTGTATGATTAAGTACAATGTGACTAATTGACTGCTCTTGTTTCCCTTTTTTGCATATTGCATAGATGTAACATTGCCGAGGTAACAACATGTAACTTGTGGGATTTTTTGGAAACGATATGTAAAGCATTTTTCTTTTTTGGAGATACAGTTACATGTCTGGTGGCTTTTCTTTTCCTTAAACTTTCTAGAACTGAAAATAGGATCCGTACAAGTAACATACAATTCTGCTCTTGAACTTTCTACTGATCCTTATAAAAAAGGTAACATGGTTTTCCTCAAATGTGTGGTCACATTTTTTTTGGTCGCCTTGTAATAGGTCTGATGGCACTGAAGTGATAGTGGATAACAAGTTTCTCAAGGTCAATCATCCACTCCTGGTAAGCAGCTTCGGTAACGTGATATGCTGATTTGTCTTTGTCATCACTATTTTTCCTATAATTCACAAACCTAAAAACAATTGCACTTTAATCCCTCCCTCTTCTTTTCAGTTGGTTAATTTCTATGAGCAACATCTCCGGTACAGTCCTGCGGTGTAATTCAAGGTGTAAATGGAGAGTGCAACCTTAGCTTAGCTAGATGTTTACCATCTTTATTGTCAGCTGCACAGCCTTGGAATCTTGTAGTTGCAGAAGAGAGTGCGCAACTGACGAAGATGGTGAACTAAGTTATATACCAGTAGCTAAATCAACTTTATTTGTCTTTGTCTCTTCGCTGTTTGAATCAGGATTTACCGCATGTTGTCTGGATAGATGATTTATATGGAGATAAATGGGAGAAGTATCTCTTTTTGTCTACATATTTGTCAATTGTATTGGGTCTTTAGCATGAAATGGACATTCATTTGGTCAGAAAATGCATTCATCTCCAGTGTCTTTCTCTGGGTGAGGGCTAGTAGCTGATTTTTCTATATCAACCTTCATCTCCTCGCTAGTGCTGTTATCCTCTTTATCCAAAACGACTCTTTCTTGAAGGCATCGAAAGGTATGTTATATTAGATTGTTAGTGTTGCTTTACTCAACTAACACTGGACTAATACTATCCTGCTTCACATAGAAATATATATATATATATATATGTATATATATATATATAGAGAGAGAGAGAGAGAGAGAGAGAGAGAGAGAGAGAGACATGAGACGTTGGCATAGCTCAACAAACTATCAGACATGCAACAAAGTAGAGAAAATTCCGGAGTTGTGTAGTCCAGCTAGAAGTTATCTCCCCCACCGAATAAACAATCCTCTATTTATATCACACTCCCGCTTTCTTTGATTCTGTCAAAGAAGTTTGTGTTGTCTGCACCCACCAGAAAACAGAGTGCAAGTGAGCAAAGACTTCTTCAATGGCGAGTCGAGGACCGTCGCCGCTGGTACCATCTCTAGTAGTGGGAGCTTTGGGGTTGATCATCTGCAGACCTACCTTACTATCCCTTCTGGAAATCTCAGTGTCTTTGTTCCAAGTAGGAGCAGAAACAGACGGCAGGGCAAACCTGGCTTTTGTGATGCTTCTTCTCTTTCTGCTCCTACTTTTTGTTCACTTTGTTTCTTCGTTATTTCCCACCATTGTTGGCATGTCAAACCCTATTATTGCAGTTAATCAAACAAGTAGCAGCTCTGAATCGGGGGGTGATGGGTTTGAGTTTGGGGTGGGAACAGTGCTTCTGGTTTTACTCTTCCTTGTTCTGTATCATGTTGTGTGATCGTTTACTAGTGGTAGCCAAGGCCGTTTTCTTCTTCAAGCATCTTGTACATATCTAGTCTAGGTTACACTTTTTCTCTCTCGGCCAATCAATGAGAAACGAAGAGAATTGGTCATGAAACTAGTGATAGTTTGTATTGTTTTGCAGTCAAGCATGTCTACCTCTTACACATGATCGTATTACTTCATGGAAATCAGAACTTGGAAAATATTATAAGATCGACGTGCAAATTAAAAGACGGCCAATGCCCTCGCCTGTTAGTTTGCCTATCAGATTTTAGATTGTGCTCTTTGTTTTGTATACACAGTACATGTGTCTTTACATTTCTCTTTATTTTTAGTCACATTTTTTTTCTTCACTTTCGTCTAAAGGAATTCTGAATATTGTTTTGGAAGCCATGGCGTAAATGTCTGAATGAATGCTAACATCGAATTCGAATGGTAAAGTACTCGAGCAAGTTAGAAACATCATTTTCTGAATGTAGTAATTAAGAAACATCATATTATTCGAATTAGTAGTTTACCGTATATATACAACTGGTTGGTGCTATACTAAAACCCTAAAACTAAAGAACATTGTTTTCCATAATCAAACATGATTCTCGTCCTCGTTAACCCTAACACACTCATCGATCCATTCACTGTAGATGTCCACGGCTTCCGTCAAACGTGTAGTTTTCATACCCCAAGACTCTCTGCAGACATAGCAACTAACAACGCCATGCATCTCCTCCTTGTCGAATTCGCAACTTACACTTTGGCCATGGTTGCAGAAGGGACAAGTGAAAACAGTCTCAAGCTTCTCAACTCGCTTCTTTTAAGCAACAGGCTTTGCCCTCAACTTTCTCTTGCCCATGATGATCGATCTCTCAACCCAGCGGGCTCTGTTTCTTATGGAGACAATCAAGGAATTAATTTGGAGTAGATGGTGATTCGATTCTGATCGGCTTGTGGATGTGATACTTGGGTCTTGTTGCTGTTGACCTATTAATAAATCAACAAACAGACTATTTTCCTAACCCTATAAGGACCAGGATAAACCCATTAGTAATTTAGTATTGATAAGGTCAGCATACCTGGGAACATGCAGCAGCAGATTGGCAGTATGTGAGAAGGTCATCTGATTGGAGATCGTGTGTTACAAGAAGGTTGCGTGTTCAGAAAGTCAATCCAAGTTTTGCAACGTTCGGATTAGTCACGTAGTTAGCAGCTGGTAGGATAAGTCCTGGTTTGTAGGACTAGTTGTTTGTGTTTGAATAAGTCTCTTATCAGCTGGTTGTGGCTTGGAATCATGTTGGTAGTGGTTTAGTAGTAGAGCTGGTTTTCAGCTAAGTTGTTGTCGATGTAGGCTTATAAAGCCCTTTGTTTAAGTTGAATTGATTAAGCAAGTATATTCAGTTAATGAGTATTGAGTGTTTAGCAATTCATAACTTTACAAACTGGTATCAGAGCCCCCACTGAGCTACAAAAGCAGCAGCTAACGTCTTGTTAGAGAGTGAAACACGTAAGATGAGTGGAGAAAAGCTTTCTGCAAAAATTTCCTATTTCAATGGGAATCACTACGATCATTGAAGTGAATTGATGGAGAATCTGCTAAGGGCAAAGGGTCTTTGGAGCCTCGTGGAGAATGGTTTTGAAGAACCAGTTGCTGCAACAATGGCTGTGCTGACTGACTCATAGAGGGAGCTTCTTGACAATGCACGTCAAAAGGACCATAAGGTAAAGCATTATCTATTTAGAGCCATTGACAAAGATGTGTTTGAGCAGGTTTTAGATAGAAGCACTTCCAAAATAGTCTGGGATTCTCTTAAAAGCAAATATGGTGGCAATGAGCGAGTGAAGAGGACAATGCTTAATGGGTTGAAAAGAGACTTTGAGATTCTCCAAATGAAGGAAGAAGAGTCAATATCAGAATACTTTGCAAGAGTGATGGCTGTAGCAAACAAAATGAGGAGCAATGGTGGCAACATGTCAGCTACCAAAGTAGTGCAGAAGATTCTTCGTACTCTAACTGGGAAATTTACCTATGTGGTAATTTCGATCAAAGAATCCAAGGACATGAGCACTATGTTCGTTGATGATCTGCATAGTTCACTTCTTATCCATGAACAAAAGTTCAAGAGGACAAACATTGATGATGAAGGGCAAGCTCTCAAGGTAGAAAGCAATAGAGGTAGAGGAAGAGGATACTACCGCGGAGGTCGCAGTCGTGGAAGAGGCAGGCAGTCCTCTACACCTTTCACAAAAGCCACTGTAGAATGCTTTGAATGTCACAACTTGAGACATTTTCAGCATGAGTGTCCGACTTGGGGCAAGCAAGCCAACTATGCAGAGTTAGATGAGGAGGATGAACTCGTTCTAATGGCTTATGTGGAGGAACATGATGCTCAAAGGAGTGATGTGTGGTTCTTGGACTCTGGGTGTTCAAACCACACGTGTGGAGACAAAGGTATGTTTCTGAATATAGAGAATATTAGCAAACATTTTGTTAAATGTGGAAACAACTCTAGAATGGTTGTAACAGGAAAAGGGAGTGTGAAGTTAACTTTCGATGGTGTTAGCTTTCATGTATGTGATATATACTATGTGCCAGAATTGCGCAACAACCTATTGAGCTTGGGACAGTTGCAAGAGAATGGTCACTCCATTCTCATCCGTGGTGGCACTTGCAGTGTTTATCATCAAAGAAGAGGTCTTATAGCACAATCCTCTATGAACACCAGTAGAATGTTCATATTATTGAATGAGCGCTCTCAAAACTCATCAACACAAAATGGAGAAGAATGTCTGCACACCTCCACTAACCTTACCTTTCTATGACATCAAACATACGGACACTTGAGTTTCAAAGGCTTGAAGATATTACAAGCAAAGAAAATGGTACGTGGTCTACCCCATCTTGAAGATTCCAATATTACATGCACAGATTGTTTTGTTGGCAAGCAACACAGAAATACTACTTCAAAGAAAAGCAAGTGGCGCGCCAGCAAAGTTCTTGAACTAATTCATGCAGATATTTGCGGCCCGATTGAGCCAACGTCTAATGGAGGAAAAATATATCTTCTTTGCTTCATCGACGACTTCAGTCGCAAGGCATGGCCATATCTGCTGGAAAACAAATATGAAGCATTAGAAAGCTTCAAGAATTTCAAAGCGCTGGTGGAAAAGGAGACTGAAGCATGCATAAAGTGCTTGATGACTGACATAGGGGGAGAGTTTACATCAAACTCGCTCAAGACATTCTGCGAGACGGAAGGGATTAAAAGGCAATTAACCACTGCCTACACACCACATCAAAATGGCGTAGCTGAATGGAAGAATAAGACGGTCATGAATATGGTGAGGTGTATGTTGTCTGCAAAGAAGGTTCCCAAGATTTTCTGGACTGAGGCTGTGCTTTGGACCTTCTACATACTCAATCGATGTCCTACACTTGCAGTGAAGAATATTACACCACAGGAGGCTTGGAGCGGAGTCAAACCATCAGTTGAGCATTTCAGAGTGTGGGGTTGTGTTTGTCATGTGCACATTCCAAACCAAAAATGCAACAAACTCAGTGACAAGAGCTCTTCATGTGTCTTCCTTGGTGTAAGTAGTGAATCCAAAGGCTATAGGTTGTTTGATCCAACGATAAGAACAATTGTGGTGAGCAAGGATGTAATTTTCGAAGAAAACAAAGGCTGGGAATGGGGTGACAACTTCAAAGAGCAGATTGATGTAGAATTGAAATGGGGCGACAATGTCAGTGATGATGAAAGTGAGGGAGAGCAGAATAATGCAACCAACAATGAGGCTGAGGAGAATGACGAAGCTGACCACGAGGCTGAAGATCCTACTGGTGAAAGCACCAGTAATATTGTTGACAGAAGGACTAGAAGGATGCCATCTTGGATGAATGATTATGAAAGTGGCGAGGTCTCAGTGATGAATCAGAAGATATCGCGTACATGGTGCTTGGTATGGTGAGGATCCAATATGTTTTTAGGATGCTTTTAAGGAAGAAAAATGGAGGAAAGCTATGGACTTAGAGATTCAGTCCATCGAAAAGAACAAGACTGGGATCCTTACTGACTTACCTAGTGGAGCTAGGAAAGTTGGGGTCAAATGGATATTTAATACTAAGCGAGATGAATACAGTGAAATTGTCAAGCACAAAACTCGACTTGTGGCCAAGGGTTATTCTCAAAGAGAGGGTATTGATTTCATTGAAGTATATGCACCAGTTGGTAGACTTGATACCGTGAGGACAATCATCGCTGTGGCTACTCAAAGGAAGTGGAACATCTTCCAACTTGATGTGAAGTCCGCATTTCTACACGGCAAGTTGGAAGAGAAGGTATATGTTGAACAACCGCATGGTTATATTTGTGCTGAGAAGGAAGAAAAGGTATATCTACTTCACAAAGCCTTGTATGGACTGAAACAAGCTCCCCGAGTTTGGTTCAGTCGAATTGAATCCTATTTCTTGAACGAGGGTTTTCAGAAGTGTGAGACTGAGAAAACACTATTCACCAAGTGCAACAAGGAGGGTCATCTTATCATTGTAAGTGTTTATGTGGACGATTTGATTTTTACCAGTGATGATGCACAACTTCTGTCCGATTTTAAAGTCTCCATGATGAAAGAGTTTGATATGACTGACTTGGGTTATATGAGTTATTTCCTTGGCATCGAAGTATTACAGAAGGATGATGGCATATTTATATACCAGCATCAATATGCCCATGAGGTTTTAAAGAAGTTTGGTTTGTCAGAAAGCAAACCAGTGAGTACCCCTATTGTTCCAAGAACCAAGGTTGACAAAGACAGTGGAGGGAATGCCATAGATGCTACGCTCTTCAAGCAGCTAGTAGGTAGCTTATTCTACTTAACCTCTACTAGGCCTGATTTGATGTTCATTACTGGCTTGTTAAGTAGATTTATGAGTTGTCCTATGGAGTTGCACTTTCAAATTGCAAAAAGAGCTTTGAGGTACTTGAAAGGGACTGTGGGTTATGGTATCATGTATAAGCACGCAAGAGGCAGTAAGCTCTTGGTCTACACTGACAATGATTATGTAGGAGATGTAGAGGATAGAAAAAGTACCAGCGGCTATGTGTTTGTTTTAAACTCAGGTGCTATCTCATGGAGTTCAAAAAAACAACTTATTGTCACATTATCGACTACTGAGGCAGAATACATAGCTGTTGCGTCCAGTGCTTGTCAGGTTATGTGGTTGAAGAATGTTCTGCAGCAGCTTGGATATGAAGCTGAAAAGTGTACAAATATTATGTGTGATAACACTTCAACTATCAAGTTGTCCAGAAATCCAGTTCTGCATGCTCGAAGCAGGCATATTCGAGTAAAATATCATTTTCTGCGGGATTTAACTAGAAAATGGACTATAGCTTTGATATACTGTAGAAGCACTACGCAAGTTGCAGACATCATGACAAAACCTCTTAAAACTGAGGCGTTTGTCAAACTGAGGAGTATGTTGGGCATGTGTGAAGTAAGTACATTAAGCTGAAACAAGTTGCACTCTGTTTAGCTTAAGGTGTATCCATGTCTAGTTCGGCTGGAAGATTACCATTCGATTACTTGTTAATTAGTGTGTTTACGTTGGAGCACAACATTATGTATCTAGTTTAGGTTTCAGATTAGCTTAGTAGTGGTATATTCTCATGTGCCATTAGGCATCTATTGTGTAATGTTGTTCATCTTGTTATGAATGAAATGAACGGTCGTAATTTGATATAAAAAAAAGGTTCCTCAAATACAAATATGCTTTGAGTATAAACATATTGTTTGAGTGATCTAAGGGCATCTCCCACAGATACCATGTAGCTATTTTATTTTGAAATTTAACTACTTTTTAACTAAGAACACTTCCAATAGATACATATAGCTAAGTTAAATATCACATTTTTGTTAAAACTTTTAGTTATATATAGCTAAATTGGAGAGACTTTAACTTAAAGTTAAATCCTTCAATGACCAAAATGTTCAATTCCCACCAATGCTCTTAATTTCTGGAGGAGAAGTTAAGATCATTGGTTATATTTAGTTTTTTTTTGAATAATTTTAACTATAAAAATAACTTGACTGTGGAGATGCTCTAATATCTAGCTGAATCCTAATTACTTTTAATTTTCACAGGTGATCACATGTTTCTCAATCTACATATAAATTTTAAAATTTGTTTAAAAAAATATTTCACAACACATAAATCTATTCCCGGGCAAGTATCAACTGAAAAACGGAAAAAAAATATTTTCTTTTCAAAAAATCATCAGGGCGAGGAATTCCTCCAAAAAGCAACCAAAACAGTGTGTTTGGATGAGGGATTAACATAGAAGCTACTTTGAGTAGGGACTAGTAAAGCTGCTGTAACAAGCAAATTAAACAACCAAACTGTAAGTCTGAAGTGTATGTGCTTGGAAACATATAGCATTACTGAAGATGAAAATTATTCAACAAACAACACTGCAAGTGAACTGCCTTATGTGGAACACTAGGTGTGAAGTCCGTGCTTAAGCGTAGGTCGACAAAAAGTTGCACGGACGTAGGTGAATTACGTTGTCATAAACATAATTTATTAAATAGATATACTAATACACCTAAGTTGAATCCCGCGCATCAGGTGGTTAGCCGTTAAATGATATGAAGTGCTTATTGAATATAGCATAGTTACTATGAGGCAAAAATGCACTGTTGCCATCACATTGACCTCCATGCTAAAAGCAAAAATGCTTATTGAGTATAGCATTGTTACTTTGAGGTGATTGACCAAAAATAAATGAATCCATGATTATATTTCCAATGTGACAAAAATGCACTGTTACTTATCCAGAAAATGTCACATAACAAATGTAATGTATACAATATAAATACATGTGCATAATAAGTACCTAATATATTTTCTTTTTCATCATCAATATCTTCATCATTCCCAGTTTCATTTTCATCATCAATATCTTCATCATTCTCAGATACTTCGGTTGGCATAGTTGATTGAGTAGATGTGCATCCATCTTGAGCAGAGCATTGCAATAATGCTGGAGTATGTTGTCCAATAATTTCACTAAAAAATTTTCCATTCGAAATTTGGCGACCTCTTGAGTGGTCTAAATTTGATCTAGAAGGTTCTTCATTTTGCAAATAACTCCAAGGTGATACTACCTCATGGCATGTAAAAGATTGTTGATGAATACACATGATGAAATTTCCTCTTAGTTACACGTGCATCATCTCTTTTGAACGGCATACTCAAATACATATAGTCCATGTAAAGGAAAGTTCATCATTTCCAATAGTTTTCAGCAGGCAGACAATAACTTTAAATATGATCATTATATCCACAACACACCCGTACATAGAATTTTATGAAATTGTTTTGGCCTAAATTTCACTCATTAGGAAAACCGTAAAAGTGCACAGACTGAAAACGAAGTCAGTCAAATGGCAGACACATGAACACCAAATCTAAAAAGGATATTTGAAATGGCAGGCTTATTTATCTATAATGCAACTGGACAACCAAATTTCTATTTTAAAGCCATTTAAAAAATAAAAGAAGAAAAACAGTAAAAAGCAACCCAAGAATTCACCTCCATAATGAATGTCCTACACCAATTTTTCAAAAACTACAGAACACTGAGATAACAAACTCAATACGTACAAAGAATTTCTAGTTTATCGTAAACAACTCTTTCATTTTATAAACAGTGAACCCAGGATTACACACTGATCCATCCATCATCCTTTAAAAAAGAAGAGACATACCGATCCATCAATCATCAACAATTTTATGTTCATAATCATCAATCACTTTTGTGCAGCACATACTTTCAAGAAGCTGACTATATGCAGTCAATACATGAAAAAAATGGAGAACCTAATCCATCAGCCTTCTTGAATATGGATATGCAGGTTGGCTTTACTACGCAACTCAAATAAACATACAACTACTGAATAAATACTAAACACTAATTAAAACCTGCAACATACTAAGAACTACTTGAAACTTGCAACATGGCTTAAATAGGAACAATAACTTGATTCCAAACACCTATTGAATAAAGAAGAAAAGAAAAATTAAATTCCAGTACACACTTCAAGAATGCAAACTAATTCAAACCTAGCCAAAAGCTAAAATTCGGATCATAATTACCTCATAACATGCCTCAGATAGGAGATAAGATATCCAAAATATATGCAGCAAACATGGCAAATAAAAAAATCCCAATTTCATCTTAAATAGATAAGTATACCTTCTCAAATGCGTTTTCTTAACTGTAAGAAATGAGGATTGATACTGCTTGACCAAATTCCTTCTTCAATAGAACCTAAAAAAAAGTTGTGAAGGACGTTAAAAGCATGAAGAAAAATCTGAAAAATTCTATCATGTAATAGAAATCCTAAAAGTAAATCCTCAAACAGATATAATAATATTAAACATATCAATAAGAGCTTGTATAAATTAGTACTTGGTCGTGCAATAGCTATTGACAAGCTTCTCTATAATTAAGATAATCCAACATATTAAGCTCGTAATTAAGGGCTCTTGGTTCTTCAGGTCAGTTGTGGCCCTTATGGTAGTGGTTGTGAAAAACAAATAAAAACCTATTCATATTATAATTAGACCATTGTTATGATCATCACCCCACTTAAGTATAGACTTATTCCATCAAGAAACAACTATCTCCTAAAAACCCCAACCTTAGGACATGATCCTCAGACCCCATCTAAAGAGAATTAATCTCATTCAGCAAACACCAAATATATGACTCATATATAGATACAACCTACCTTTCTACACATCAATTGAGTTATACACATCAAACAAAACAACCTTAAAATAGCCCAATATCAGTGAATGAAAAAATAATAGCAAAAAATCAGCACTCGATCATTTTCGTAATCAATTCTTTCATGTCCAAGTATCAGTGAACAACAAAATAATAGCACAAAATCAACACTCAAATCATTCTGTAGCTGAAAGATGGTTAAAACTATACCTAGATCAGAAATTGGATCCACGAATGATGAAGGTCAAGCACAGAGACGGATGATGACACAACAAAAACAAAAATAAAAATAGTTCAAACAAAGAATCACAAAAAAAAGACCTCAACAGAAAAGAGAAAAAACTCCTGCAACAAAATATAGTCTACCTTGACTGCTACAAATCCCACCTCCACATGTCCAAAACAAAGGCACCTAAGAACTGCTGCAAAATTCAAATGAATCAGTAAGAAGATTCATCCCATCAAAACAATAATTGTATCAAGAATAATACTTAAAAATTAAAGGACAACCAAAACAATAAGCTCAATTAGATGACGAATAAAACACACATTGATAAAAATAAAAAATTGAATCAACTTCCAAATATAAACTACAACACCAAAAAAGTAACTTAATTTAAAGTCCATGCATTCACAAAGCATACATCACCAAAAAAAAGTGTTAAGTGTATTTAAACTCATTAACGCAATAAAGACTCAACATATATGCTAATAGACAAATACAATTTTCAACAAATAACAACTACATTAACTTACCAATAACTTACATACTGAAAAGACCCAACCCCGATTTAGTTTCCTAAACCGGAATCAAACCCCTTCTGAAAACACGAACCAACAAAAACCATCAAAATTTCGGCAGAGTAACGCTACTAACGCGGAATTACCATTACCTGCACCCGAAAAATACACTTCATCCTATGCCACAAAAATCAAACCGTGGGCACCAATCCCATTCAGATTTCTCAATATATCAACAATAATGTAAAGTAGTAAATATAGCTATACTTTACAGAAATCCGTGGAAAATCGTATAAGAATACACATCAGAATACTCAAAGCGACTTCTAGTATACATATAAAAATAGTAGGCCAAACCAAGAACCTACCATAAAAATATACATCGCTCGAATACTATGCCTCCGACCACGACGTGCGACACCAGAGTCCGAACTGCAAACTGGGCACGGAAACCGAAAAGCCCAGGGGAAAGACATGAAAACTGTTAGAGTGAGTGGACGAAAATAAATGTCTTTCACCGAGTAATATATGTTATAAAAACATATGCGAGTCAACATATAAATAAATCAAGAAGTACACGAGGAGACGCTGACTCCAACTCGCGTACTGAGCATGCATGGAAAATCTCACGGGGTCGCTCATGGACACATTCGTGCTAGTACAGTCCGAACCACGGGATCCCAGACCCACACGTGATTCTAGCCAGAAAAGCCTCAGGTCAGAGGTCTGCCTCCCCCCGGTAAAGGCCTCGGGTCAGGAGTCACAGCCTCCCCCGGTACACATCCTCGAGGATCAGCCGGGATGCGAGTGTATCGATACAATAACATATACAAAGACTGTACTCTGTGTAAACCAAATCGTAAATAATTCGATGCAAATGCATGAAACAATATATATATATATATATATATGCATATACGTACTATATACTGGTATAGGCATAATCGTATAACACATGCTCATGTAAAACATAATCTCGTATGCATGCTCAAGTTCGTAAAACATGTATAAAGACTCGCAATCAATCTGTGAAAAGAAATGTCCACTCACAGACTAGCGTAACGCAGTTTGCGTTAACCCGTGATCCGGCGGAAAATTCCTCGCCAAACGAACGATCACGAACCCCTGAATAATCACAAAATCCATTCCTTAAAATCATAACTCGACAATTCAGATCAAATCACGAGAAACAACCGTTCTCGGAAACACATAATCCAATAACGACGAATCGTCGAAAATCCGATAATCACACCTCAATACCTCGCTACAAATTCAGACGCTCAATTCGAAAAACGAATCTCCTAACTGCGATCGGGGCTCGATTTCGAGTGAAATGACATGCAACTTGTCGAAAACCCCAAAAAGTCAAACTTTGATCGTTGACCGCCGTTGACCACCGCCAGCGGCAGCGGCGCCACCCAAACGGAATATTTCTCGGCGGAGCAACCTCTATTCCACTCCAAATCACCCACTGAGCAACTTTCTCAACTGCATCAAAGGCCAATTCTCACTCTAACCATGTCAATTTCATGAAAAATCGAATTCCCTCACAAATTTCAAATCCCAAATTCTCCAAGCACAAATCAAATTGGAACTTCATACCTATATGGTTAGAATCATGGAGATGAGGGTTTCAAAACCCAGTACTTGGTTTAGCTCGAATCGATCGGAATTGTAATCCACCATTAACCCCAAAATTCTCAAACTTTCACCCGAAATTTCTCTCTCCACCGTGAGCTTGGCCGTGAAGGGAGGCCGGAGATGGGACGGGGTGGCCGGGACGAAGCGATTGGGACCGGTGCCAAGGCCGGAGGTGGCCGGACAGGGCTCGCCGTCGGCGAAGCCGTGGCCACCGTCGAGCTCTCTCCCAAGGCCGAGTTGACTCGGTCAACTCAGTCAGTCAACAACAATAAAGCTCCCCTTTGACTTTCCAAAACAGGAAACCCTTATATATACTTGCCCAATTTGGAAACTTCCAAAATTACGTATTTCGACAAACTTTAAACACCCGTAACTTCCGCGTCGTAATTCTGAATCCAATAATTATCGCGGCAACAAACTCGACTCGACGTATTCTTCAATTATCACCCAAAGTCAAACACTTCGACAAATTGGATAAAAAGTCAACGGTTCACCCAAACACATACTTAAACCGACTAAATAACCAACAATCGAAAATATTCATAACTTAATCTTCGTAACTCGGAATAATGCTCCGGAAGTTCTCATGAGCTCGAAATTAAATTCTCAACAACTTTCGTAAAGAAGCCGAAACCAAATTCTCGTCCGGTAATTTAGTCGCTAAGAAAACCATCATTATAAACCGATTACGTCGAAACTTCATATATTCATAATTTATTTCTCGGTCGTCCAAATAATGATCCGGGACCGCCCACGAACTCGAAATCACTCGTACAACGACTCTCAAGAAGAGACCCAGCTCAAATTCTTGGCCAATAATTTAGTCGTTATCAAGTCTGGCGATTCAAACAATTGTCGGAAATCTGCGACTACGCAGTAACACATGAAGTATGTTGATCACACTGCTGATTCTGGTCCGGGTCGTCACACCTACCCAATAAAAATAGTTGATCAAATATAATGTCACAAAGCCATAACTAATTGACAGTAATATAAAACTTTAAACTGAAAAAAATTAAAAGAACAAACATTCCATCAATAATAATTTGAAAGAAATATAAAAACAAAAATATGTATTTATGCCTCCAAAACAACTATTATATTGAATGAAAAATTATTTCTATATGTAAACATTATTGTCACTTACCTAATATACTCAAATAAGTACTATTTAAATAATTAACTATAAGTCAAGCATCCACTAAGCATGCAGAAGATATCAGAAATTATTTAAAAATTATGAACTGAATAAGACGCTACCTTGAAACAAAACTACTGCCTCAACACACTAATGTGGTTAAGATCATATATAGATGCAACTGACTCTATATATCCAGTACCCTGAAAATAGAACATAATACACATTGTCAATACAATATCAATCCATTCTGCCACACAGCAACTGTAATTATGACTTCCAAAATAACTATTCCGTTGAAACAAATATAAAACTACTGCCACATGTAAATATTATCATCTCTTAACTAAGTTACTCAAATAAGTAATATTTAAATGATAAATTAATAAATCAAACATCCTCTAAACATACAAATGTCAAAAGCTTATTACAAACTTTCATTGAATCAGATCATATCTTGAAACACAACTGTTATGCTTTACTAATGTGGTTACTACAATATATTTACACGCATACTATATACTTAGCACACATGTAACTATTATCATCTCTTAACATAACAAAATACACATTGTCAATACCGTAAGTCTCTGAATAAATAGTAACAGTATGTTTAAACTACAACATATAATTTGAATGAATAAAAAAATCCATGTATAATTAGTTAACCAACTATTGATGTAGTTAATCAACTATAATCGATTGAATGAGGCATTTTAATTTATCCTACTACAACCGCATGCACAAGCACACAAACAATCAAAATCAGAACTCAATACAACTATAGCACAATTCATGTAAAGATAATGGAAGACCAATAATCATGTTCGATGGAAGAGTAATAGTGTCTCACATTGGGAAGAGGAGGTGGAGGTCTTCCTTGCTCTTTAGCTTTCTTTTTGGGAGGCTGATACTCAAAGCAAACAGTAATAACAATACTAATCTTCCCTCTATCAATCACATAAATTAATCAACGCTGGGACGAAACCGTATCTTTAACATCTATGCGAAAGTTGCAAGATAAAGCGCGTGAGAAGTTCTGAGTATAAAAGGAACAAGTCCCACATCAAAAACAAGTAGAGAATGTGTTTGACAGTAAGTATAAGGTAATTATCTATTATTGCATTAAAGTAATATCTCCTATCTAAATCTCATTCCTCATTTCATTTTGTTCACTTATCCTTAAAAGCCCATACTTACTTAGGCATCAGAGTGTTGAAGACGGGCAACCTCGTCTTCATTTCTAACGTCTTATTTCTCTTCTTAGTTGCACAGCTCACAATGATCCTCATCATTCCTCCCCATTTCATTGATATCCTATACGGATTTCTATTGAAATATTACTCAACTACTTTAATATTTAGACAACTAAGAACTGGGTCTGAAGCCCAAAATATAGTGTTAGGAAACCCGACCCATTAATAGAACGAAAAGACATTTTTTTCCTTGATATATAAAATTAAAACCCTAGTTCTCTCACATAAACTTAACTCAAACAGTAGCATAAGAATCTCTCTCTCTCTCTTAAAAAATAGTAGCAATTGGGCACTCCACCTCAGTTTCGATCCACAACCGGCTTGAGCCCCGTCGCACCCGCTGTCGTCCTCCAGAAACTCTGCATCACCCGCCTCACCTCACGATTGGTACTACTCTCTGTCGCCGCCGTAACACCTCACAAACTCGCCGTCGCCGCCACATCATAGCTTTCAATCCTTGTGCACCACCTCTCTTAAGCTCGAGCTCAACTCACGTCTCTTTTATCAACTTCGAGCCGACTTCGTGCCGTCAACCCTCACAAACTTGTCGTCCCGCCACTTCCAAAGTGGGACTGCAATTGCTCAAAGCTTCACAAAAATTTTGAAAAAAAAAACAAAATCAAATGCTAGATCTCATGCTTGAGGGGACTTCACCGAAATCAGATTGGGTAAGACAAAAGTGAAGAAAATAGCCAGAGAAGCAGCAACTCTTTTGTTGGATTCATTTTTTCTACTGAGAATGCTATTGTTATTGGCTTATTTCTTTTGGATGTAGCAAGGTTTTCTATTTAAAAAAAAATTGTTGATGGTAGCAGAACTAAATTCAAACCATTCAATCATTTTTTCGACCAATACCATTGAATCACGTTGTTGTGATCCAATCGAGTTAACTTGTTTGTTTGTGATTTTTTCTATGGATACCATTAATCACTTTGTTTGTGATGAAATGAAATGCTTTTGTCAATCTATATATATATATATATGCAGATCTAGCTGCTACACAAATTGGCTGCTACTGTACATTTAAAATTATTTCAAGAGAAATTATCACCAATGGTACCTCACAAATAGATCATTCATCACTTTGGAACCTCACTTTTGAAAACTATCACTTCGGTACCTCACATTCAAATTCTTACTAAGGATTTGTACCTGTCGTTACTAACACCGTCAACTTATTAGATTTTCTCAAAAACAAATATCAAATTTTAAGGGATGACTTGAAAGGACCCAACTCTAGTTTAGCTAGTAAACTAAGAGTAAGTCCTAACTGACCATAATCTAATAAATTTTACGAAAAATTTGACATAACCTCCCTTGAACGTAAGACAACCAAAAACCTGCATGAAGATAACACTTCAGAAACCAAATCCCAAAAACAGACCATGGACCACTGATGTCCATCCGGATTTCTCAACAAATGTCATAAACCAAAACTAGAAACTCAACTTAGGAATTTAAAAACATAATTACAAGGTACTGGTTCTGGTTTTGGTTCTAGTTCTGAAGACAAAGAAAAGTAAACTAAATATCTACATGATTAGCTGACTCATCTATTTACACGAGCCACACTAAAAGAAACATAATTCAACTGGTATTTAGAGGGACTTCTACAAACATATAATACATATGATACAAACTGACAGTGAGCTGGAACCTACTAATGAAGAGATGACTAATGGACTCGTAGCCTTCGACAATACCAAGCACTCTCAGGAGAAATACTGCAACATGGGCAACGGAAACCGAAGAGACCAGAAAAAGGCATTAAAATATAAAATGTTAGCGTGAGTGGAAAAAAATAATATAATAATTTGCATAAATCAATAAAACTAAAGTTTCATGCATTTCCACTGATTTCTGTGAAATAATGCAAGTTCAGAATCGTGTAACTGAAATATAAATGGAGGTGTTCACCCAGGCCACCTAACCTGAGTCGACTAACTGTATGAGAAATGTGTGTGTGTGTGTGTGTGTGTGTGTGTGTGTGTGTGACGGAATCATCCCACGTCACCTAACCTGAGTCGATCTGGGTTAAAAAAGGTCTCCTAACCAAACTATATGGTGATCACCAAAATAACTAGAGCATCGATATAACTAAACAAACCATCACAAAGTAAACCTCCAATTTAAATGCTCTGAAAACATATCATAAAGCGTAATGCATAAAAATATGAACTTGCTATCGACTATCCACTCACAAGTCCTCGACTACTACTGAGGTCCAACGGAATTCCCCTCGATTGGGTCGTGATCTCGATGTCCTGTAAATATGGATCACATAATATCAGAACATGCACAACTATGAAAATCATCTCTAAAAACAACCCCAGAAACCCCGTCAATAAATCCTTTAACCGCTGTGGGCGGTGGCGCATGGCCGTCACGCGCCTCTATAAGCGGCAGCGCGTGGGTCTCACGCCCTCCGACAAAAGTGCTCCAACTTTGAAGTTTAATACCTCGTTTGACAGCTCTCAATGAGGCCGATAACTTTTATAACTGGCCCGAGATCTAATTCGACAGCGTTTGGCCGGAATAACCTAAAACTGCCCAAAAACCTAACTCCACAACCGCCACCAACGACGGTGATCCGGCTCTCAAAATACTCCTCTCCTACAGCCCAACCAAACCCATAAACCTAGGCACTCCAATTCTTAACCAACTCGCTGGAAAATCAATCAAAGGCAACCGACCAAAATCGGCGGTAGAACATTTGGTCGTCAAAGCTTTGTCGTGGAGCCTTGAAAGACGACAAGACCTAACCAAAAAGACTCAATGGGAGGAGAGGTTCAATACCCCTCAACTCCTAACTGCCAAATCACATTGGAGCGCCACCGCCGCTGCCTACAACTCCTCGGTTAAAACCCGAATTGGGTTACCATAATAACCTACATAAATTCACAAATAAACCAAGCACAACATCAAAGAAACCTTAGTATTTAAATCCCTACCTTTTTCAACAGAAAAGATGGCCGGAAAACGGCGACTTATGGAGGGTTGGCATGCGGCGCGGATCAATTTCTAGGCTAAACGGGTCGAGCCCGATGTGTTTTCTGGTTTGGATTTTTTCTTTTAAAAAAATTATTTATACTCTTAAGCTCCTCAATAGATCAACGACCCTAATTCAATCTCATCATGATCGAACAGTCGAGATTCAACCAACTAAAAATGATTTCCTTTTTAATAATTTCTCACGCCAACTTCTGATAATTGTAAGAAATAGCTCACTTATCCGAAAAATTCCCCAAAAATTCTTACAGTCTTGAAATAAAATACTCTATAACTCTCGTGAAGAAAGTCAAGCCAAATTCTCGTTTGGTGAAAAATTTGTTAATAACTTGGATAACACGAATAATCCACGTTAAAACTTAATACAATTCGATAAGTGCATAATTTTGGTTCTAGTAATAACATAAATTTTCAATGCCAATTGTTTTCTTTCCAGTTTTTTTTTTGTATTCTTTTTGTATTACTTTTTTTTAATTTTTTCTTCTCCTTAAAAATTGACATTTTTTCAATAATTTCTTAATAAGTTAACGGTGTTACTCATGACAGGTACTGATCTTACGTAGAGATTTAATAGTGAGGTACCGAAGTGATAGTTTTCAAAAAGAAGATACTGAAGTGATGAATGGTCCATTTGTAAGGTACCATTCATGATAAAAACTCTTGTTTCAATAAAATTACATTGGAAAAATGATTGTGCACTGACAGTGTATTTTAAATTTTGCAATAAAAGCACTTTCGAGAGTTATTGGAATTGTTGCTACTGTGTATTACATTCGTTCGTCGTGCTGCTACTAAATTGTTAGTTTAGCTGCTACTGTATTGTTCATCAAGTTGCTACTAAAGTTTTGTCAAACTTTTACTATATCATTCTCGAAGTGATACTAAATCGTTTGTCGAGAACTACATCATTTTCGAAATTTTATTGTATTTATATCAAAAGTGTACTGACTTTTTTATAACATTGTTATCATAAAATAAGTGTTATTAAATGTAAAGAACCAATGTACTAAGAATTTTTATCGAAAAAGGTAGTTATTGAATTTTTATATAAAACGAGCGAATATTGATATTAAATTTCATAGGAACTGATACTGAATTTATCGAGAGTTGATACTAGAAATTCATTTGGGAAAAAAATTGAAAGTAAATTTTTAAAAGTTGAACTAAATATAGGAACACAAAGAAAATTGAAACAACACATTTTTTAAAATTATTTTTATATTTTGAATGAAAAAAAAATTAAAAAAGAAACAAGGATGGCAAAAAAAAAAAAATTTGTCTATGCCACATGGCAGCCTATAAATTCCTTGTCCTTATGAGCAATGTTTTGTACTTCTTTGTCTAAATAAAAGGGTATTGTCCTTGAGTGTATTTGGTTTCTCCATTTTATCCTTATATGTAGTTTACTATTTATTTTTCATTTCCATTAACTTTCAGTTTTACTCTTGAACTAATTATAACATGACACACATACAGACGTGGATCTATGTATTGGCTTACCAACAATTGAAAGTGTATATATTACTTATATTTTAGTAGATTGCTAAAGTGATAGCTTGGCTCAGTTGACTAAGAGCACCTGCACCGGTGTTTTGCTCTTACTCGAGCAATTTGAGGAGGAGCAGGCACTGTTTGAGGTGGAGCAGTCACTGTTCATCGAATAGGAGGTACAGTTTCTGTTTTTCGCGCAGCGGTGTCAAAAAATAGCACGTGCTATTATTGTTCATAAATTAATTTTTTTTTTATAAAAAAAAACTAATAAATTTTTACTCCAATAAGACAACACATATTTGTCAATTTCGTCGTTACGTGATTAGTGATAATGACAAATTTGTCATTTCATACAAGATTTTAAAATCGACTATTTTTCATAAATAAATTTGACTACACTTTCTTCGTGAGAGTTGTAGAGTATTTCATTCCGATCTCATAGAAATTTTCGCATAATTTTTCGGACACTCTCACTATTAATTATGAATTTCAGATGTATTAGTCAATTTTAATTTTAAACAAAAAAATATAGTTGATTTAATTTGGGCCGTCCGATCAGATTTTTGATTTGAAACGGACGGTCCAGATCAATCTGACCGTTAGAAATTTTTGACCAGCCGCTTTGCCACATGGCGCCTCCCCATTTGTCTGTTATTTTTTTTTAGCTTTTTTTTTACACGCGCCAGGTAGAAATAAAAAAAGAGTCGGCCGGCGTCACCCACGTGCGTGGGCTCCGCCAGCACAGCTCGAGCAGGAGCTCGTGCTATCGTTGCTCGACCAGCTGCTCCACTTGCAGGTCAACGACCGGTCGCCGTCGACGTGAAGCACCGCTGCACGCCTCCTAGCTGCTGCTCGTGCTGTTTTCCGGCGGGCCACCACCTGCTCGACCTTGCTCGACCTGCTCGTGCTGGGTACGGTGCAGGTGCTCTAAGGTTTAATTGCACATATACCACACAAAAAAATATTGTAGAAGCATCATCAACCTTTGAACAAAAAAAAATATGCAAGTAAAATTAGTCCTCTCGAGTTTTTAATCCTAGATCCCCCGTTGCACACATAGGCAATGCAGATGCACTGCTCTGCACCCAATACGTTCCGTACGGAAGAACCGATATTGGTTTATCTAGTATTTCTCAAGAAGGCCAGGGACATGCCATTCGTACACGCTATTCGTTTCGGTAACAGGTTTCAAATTGTTTCATCTTTCAAGCCTGAGCAGGGAAAATGACGTACCACTTCAGAGAAGCTAGAATTGGACAAACTACAACAAAATGAATCCTTAAGATGCAAAGGATAATTGGGCAAGTAACGAGATTGTAGCAATGAATCTACAAGGACAAATCACAAAGATTTTTTACTTTTGTATCTGCAAAAAAATAGGTTCAGAACGACCTTCCAGCAGTTGCAAGATCTGTACTTAATACTCACAAAGCTCCATTTCAGGGGACTAGCTTGACCTAGTGACCTTTTCCGATGTTCTTGGGAATCAAAAACAAGGTGAAACATCAGGTAGCGCATATCTTTTTAAGGACATTTCAACTTTAACTTTCACTGTATTACAATAGAGAAAATATATATATCAAACAGAGATTTAAAATACCTTAATCCCACAGCGAGATTCTCACTTTAGAATCACTTCTTTCTCATTTGAACTTTCTTCAATTAGCAAACAAACATTCTCTACTTAGTGAACAATGGCACTAATCAATCCAAGTGGTGACTACGATAACGAGCAGTACATGAACTTTGTTAAAGAGAGTCTAATATCTCATGGTTGAGCGCAAACTGTTGCTTCTCTATCACATGTTGACTTAAATGGAAACGAAAACAAATAGCATTTTCAGAGAATACAAGCACATGTAATCCAGAACACCGATTCTTGTAATCCAAGTGAAGTGTATACATTTGCCATACAAACAGTACATGCATAATACATGTAATAAGGAATGCCAAACAGAAGATATAAGTGGGAGACAGTTTAAATTTCTAAAAAAAACAATAATTTCTTCCGCTGCTATCTTATTAAGCAACTACATACCAGTGATGATCAATTTTGGTCTTCCACTGTTATCTTATTAAGCAACTACATACAAATCTTGAAAATCACTTTCCCAACAAATCTTCAAAGGTCTGGAATCATTTTAGTCCTTTCTAATGTACCATTCATCAATCCCAAATTCTAGGTCAAACAAGAGGACCCGGTCTAATGTTTGACCCACATTTGTTGTGTTTCTATCACACACAGAATCATTGTTTTTTGTAATTGGAACATGATTCTACAAATTCCCAACATCTTTCACATAGCCGAATCAAAGTAACTAATAACCAATTTATCTTACTCCATATAGAGAAGGATGCAAACAAAGAACTCCTCAAATAACAATTATCAATGTATCGGGAAAAAAATAACAATTATCAAGATAAAAGAATCCTGAAAGAGAAAGGAAATTCATGAGGACAAACAGTTTCTACTCACCAAACTTGCCGAAAACAACAGACATAATCTGAATCATTGCATTCAGAAACACCAATATAGTCTATGAGAAACCAATGATGCTAACTTGATATTTAACAATGTTGAACTTATAAACCAAAGACATAACTATTGATTTCTCTTCTCTCCCTTGTGTTCCAAGATTCATGACAAATAAATCATAACTACAATACATGCTACAATCAAGATACGCGCCAACACGAAAGTAGATGAACAAAATTCACAAAAACACAAAATTATTACCGAAATACTCTTCTTCTTTTTAACTCTTGGGGATGTTCTTCCCAACAATTTTGGCTGGAGTAATGCGAAGCAAGTTCCCTGGCTTCCCAGGAAGAGCTCCATTGATCATAACCACATTAAGCTCCTTATCAATCTTAACAATCTTAAGCTTCCTAATCTTGGTCTTAGTCCCTCCCATTCTCCCAGGCATCTTCTTCCCTTTATAAACCCTCCCAGGAGTCGTCCCGGCTCCAATGGACCCTAACTGCCTATGACTCTTAGACCCATGAGTCATTTGCCCTCTCTTGAAATTCCACCTCTTGATTCCTCCCTGGAAACCTTTACCAATTGTGGTCCCGGCCACGTCGACGAGGTCGCCTTCTTGGAAGAGCTCGTTGAAGTCGAGCTTTTGATTGGGCTCGAAACCATTGATGTCTTGAAGGCGAAACTCTTGGAGATGGCGGAGAGGGATTGTTCCGGCTTTTTGGAGGTGACCCATTTCGGGCTTGGTGAGTTTGCGGTCGCGGAGACGGCGGTATCCGACTTGGACGGCGTCGTATCCGTCGGTGGCTTGAGTTTTGATTTGTGTAACTATGTTGCCTTCTTTGAAGCCGACGACGGTGACGGGGACGACTTTGCCGTTGGGTTCGAAGTAACTCATCATGCCGAGCTTTGTGGCCATGACGCCGATGCCGGCCTCCATGCTCATCATTGTCACAGAGGAGGACTTGTTCTTGTTCTTTGCATTGTTTGGAGTGGTGATGACGAAAGCAAAGGGGGATTTGGGTTTGGAAGAGAAGAGGGAGAGGATGGGAAGGAAGGCGGTTTGGAGAGGAAGGATGGACATTTCTGAGTGAGTGAGCGAGCGAGCGAGCTTCTGCTCTCAGTGAAGAAGAAGAAGAAGAGTTTTCTTATCGCTTTAGGAATTGGGTTTTGGGCTCTAAATGGGTCTTGGCCCGACTTGAGAGAAATGAGAACCGACTACTCTAAGATCGTTAAAGTTCAAATCACTAAAAGGGTGTTTACTTATTTGGAATATAGAATGGAAATAAACCATTTTCATTGATTTGTTTATTATCTATAAAGAAATGAAATAAGAATGTTGTTAATTTTCGTTAGTGTTGTTTACCTTATCTTATGAATAAAATGATATTTAATCAAATTATCAATATATCCACATATAAGTAGCAGTATATTCACATATCAGCACGAGTCTTCTGGCAAAATAGAAGAGTAGTAAGAAATTTAAGTACATGCCAAAACAAACCATGATACATCTTGATAATTATAACTAAACAGCCAAATGTATTATAGAGCACCTCAAAGGCAAAGCAACTGAGATGTAAGACAACTAAACATTAGCCTCTTGTGTTCTAAAATATTTGTTTAAGATTTTTAGTTTCATAGGTGGATGGTTATTTGGAAATTATGAATTTTCATCAAGATAGTTTACGTATAAAAAATTGATTACAGCTGATTTCATTCTAAATACATAATTCCCAATTAAGAATCGATTCCTGATAAAGATGTGGGTCTCATTTTATTTCAAAATCATTTTACACAAAAGTAAACGCAGTAATATTCATCAATCAGAATTGATTCTTTATTGTCTATACCTATTCCAAGTAAATAAACACACTCTAAATTCGGTTTTAATAGTTACCTTCAACTCTCTACTTTTTGTTACACAGAATACATGAAAAGTGATGAAACAGACTCAATGTCGTATGGGATTATGGCATTAATGCCTCAACTCAATGAGTGTTGCACACTAATAAAAGAAAATTCGCTTAGATCGATTAATTTTCTTTCAGCAATTTCTACATTTTCATCCTCTTATCTCCATCTTCGCATTTCTCGATTTGGTCGTATTGTGCTAATATCAAACGATTCAACACTATTAAGAGCTCTAATGAAGGAAGTGAAATACCTTTTCATTTACTTTCATCAGATTACTACTGCTTGTTTTTATGAGATGAATTCAGGTATCGCACTTTTAGTTAGGAATTCGCATACGTCCTTCTTTTTTTTAGTTAGACATAATGGATATATGCAGCACTAACTCATGTCTCAATTGCAGTAATGCAATTTATTAATTTAAAGAAAAAGAGAAAAATGCTGGTCATGCAACTCTACTTGGGCTATGAGAGAAATAAGAATCGGCCCAATTCAGAAATCTTTTTGACTCGTCAGCATCGAGGCTCGCGAGTCGTGACCTATGTAAGAGCAAGTTTACACACTGTCGAATTTGACGGTCCGTTCCAAACTGTCTTTCTCCGATTCTTTGCTCCAATTTTTCTTCTTTTCTCTGGGTCAGAGTATAAATCATAATCAGAACTACGTCCTTTCAACATGTTGGTTTCTTTCACTTGCATTGAAAATATAGCATTTCAATTAGTGGATAGCTTTTTATGTCTTTTGATTTTGTTGCTGTAGACATGGAGCCAGTTTCTTCAGATTCTTCATCAGATGACATCTTTTGGGACCTTGCCAATTCGTCATCTGATGAAGATTTGCTGAATTTGGAAATCACTGCTCTACAAAAGGACTCAGAGAAGCGAAGGAATAAGCTGCTTCGAGGTTCTGAGAAAAGAAAGCTGAAAGAAAACGCTGAACAGTTGAGAAGCAAATTAAAGAGAAAGAGATAGAGATGAAAGGAGAAGGTCGAAATTGATCAAGAGAAAGTAAGGGTTAAGAAGTGAGAACTGCAGATGAGAATTATGTCCATGGATACATCTGCAATGAGTGAAGAGCTGAGAGGGTATTACTCTAAGCTTCAGATGAAACTTCTGCAAGTTGGTTTATGAAGTTCATGCAACTTGGTCTATTTGTTGTGTTACATGTGTTGTAATTTGTTGTTTATGTCTTGTTATTTTAGATTCTGAAGCTTATGAACTCTCACTCTAGCTAGTTTCAAAGAAGATGAGTGATCTGAGTTGAGCTTTAGTGGTGCTTTCATATCAGTTATGTACTTTATTATGTAGTTGAATTGGTTTTTATCGATTCTTATAAGTTGAACTGCTGCTTTGTCAGCAAAACTCTTCATTATAGGCTTTTTGCATTTGGGAATATCATTCTAGTTTATCCTTTATTATGTATCAAAAGAATCATATGATTCATATCTGAAGTTGTTGATACTGCTGTGATGAACCCTCCATTTTGAAACTAGGACAAAGAATGTCGACATGTATTTTCTCTGCATGCCGATAGATCATGTCAAAAGGGTAGCTTTATAGCAGTTCAATCAATATGTTGCTCTGTAAGTGTAATATACATGTGAAAGTTAATATAGGAAGTTGCTTTGTTTTCATCAAGATGTAATTGGATTTCTTCATGGTAAGAGCCGTTTGTAACTTCTTTTTTAAAGTACGAAAAGAATCATATGCATTCTGTACATCTTGTTATACCTTGTGCATCCTAACCTGTGTCTTGTATGGTGCTAGTCCTATATGTTTTTAATTATAGTGGCAAGCTGAGACTAAATTCTGAAATGGTGTGATATCAACAACTGATCTTACACTATAACAAGCAAAGTTCTGTACTCTGCTGTATTGCATTTGACCTTCTTTGGAGTGCACACTGGTTTCGTTTGAATGGCTTCAATAGTAGCAGTTTATGTGGTTATGTAGCAAAAAATACCTTCTTTATAATCTCTTTAGTTCATGGCGACGTGCACACTGGTGTGGTAAGCGTAATAAGGGCCGGTAAATGCACTCTTTCATATTCCAGCAAAAACAAAGTTCTCCATTCCAAAGGCACCGAAGTTTGTCCAGGTTGTTTGGAGCTCTCCTACTGCTCTTAGGATTGAAGGTAATGTGGACGAGTCCATTCGTGACAGGATCGCGCCAGTTATGGTGGGGGTGTTCATGTTGGAGCACCATTCTTGGTTCACCATGAACACGCAAAGGTTGGTCTACGTGGCTACAGAGGCATGAAGATATGCAGTAAGCAAGGGCCGGTACAGTTTATGGCTCCAAACAAATTCAATCTTGTATGGCTTTAAAGAGTCGACTCATTGTGTGTTGCATATCCTTTGCCAAGACAAACTCAGCGGAAGGATTGACGAAGTCTAAGAAACAATGTAATGACCAAGGAAGCTAATATTCCACACAAGAAATTTCCAATTTCCGATTATGAGTACGAAAAATTCAAATGAGCTGTATTCACAAATTGTTCTCAAGTTTTAAGTCATTCACAGTGAAATCTGGGAAAGGTACTGAACTACTGACTACTGAAAGATTCGTTGATATAGGATTTAAGAATGCAGGTCTGCTCATAAAATGCATAACCTGAAGCTTACAGCAGCTATTCATGATTCCATACTAAGAAGTCTACAGCATTTTCCTTGAATTTAAATCCACAAGCAAACTGTTTTAAGCAAAAAATTGAACATATATTAATCAATTAAAAATCCTCTTTCAATAGAAATGTATCAAAACATGTATAATAAATGCATGCCAGGCCAAACAAGGGCCTGTTACTTCAACCAAAATTATAGCAATTATCCTGACCAATATAAGGAGGAAAGAAACAACACAAACCCATGAAAAAAAATAGAAAAAGAATACTAACTGTGAATCTTCAACTTTGAAAAGATGCACTAGAACTCCTTGTTATTTTATGCCACAGCAGGCATGTCATTGAGCCAGGCATCCAGGGGCTTACCAATTGCGTACACAATAAAGCCAATCTCACGCAACTTAACTGCATCGACCACGTTTCTCCCATCAAAGATAAATGCCGGTTTCTGCATACCTTCATATATCTTCTGGTAATCAAGAGTCTTGAACTCATCCCATTCAGTAAGAATGCAAACACCATGGGAATCCTTTGCTGCATCATATGCATTCTTGACCACAGTAACTTTCTCAAGGGTAGTGGTATCACTTATCGGCCGTAGGTGATGAGGATGGTCCCAGTCAAACTTCTTTGATGTGAGATCCAACTTGATTTGTTCTTCAGTGACCTGCGGGTCATATATGCTCAGGTCGGCGTTGTCACCCAACAGGCCCTGGCACACATCAATAGCGGGGGTCTCCCTGGTGTCACCTGTATCCTTTTTGAAGGCAAACCCAAGAATGGCAATCTTCTTCCTGGACACCGTGTTAAACATGGAGGCCACAACACGGTTTACAAAACGGCTCTTCTGATAATCATTGATCTTAATGACCTGTTTCCAGTACTCTGCCACCTCCGGAAGGCCATTACATTCACAGATGTAAACCAGATTGAGGATATCCTTCTGGAAGCAAGATCCACCAAAACCAACACTAGCGTTAAGGAACTTTGGTCCTATCCTAGTGTCCTTGCCAACAGCAAAGGACACTTGTGTAACATTGGCCCCTGTAGCCTCACAAAGAGCAGACATGGCATTGACCGATGATATTCTCTGTGCCAAGAATGCATTGGCAGCAAGCTTGGAGAGCTCTGCAGACCAAAGATTGGTGGTTAGGATTTTGTCTTCAGGCACCCACTGAGCATATACATCCTTCAATGCTTGGACAGCCTTTTGGCCTTCGGGGGTTTCTCTTCCACCAATGAGGACACGATCTGGGTGAAATAGGTCTTCAATTGCAGTTCCCTCAGCGAGAAATTCAGGGTTTGAGAGAATCTGGAACTGGATGTCTGATTGGTTATTGTGGGTCAAAATCTTTTCTATTGCCTCAGCAGTTTTGACTGGGACTGTTGATTTCTCAACAACAATCTTGCTGGACTTTGATACACGAGCAATCATTCGTGCAGCACTCTCCCAATAAGTCAAATCAGCAGCTTTACCAGCTCCAAGACCTGTTGTTTTGGTTGGGGTGTTGACAGAGACAAACACTATATCAGCTTCCATTACACACTCATCCACCTTGGAGCTGAAGAAGAGGTTCTTGCCTCGGCACTGCTTCACCACATCATCAAGGCCAGGCTCATAAATAGGAAGTGTGTCACTGTTCCAGGCATCAATCCTTTTCTGATTAAGATCGACGACAACTACTTCAACAGATGGGCACTTAAGTGCAATCACTGCCATTGTAGGGCCTCCGACATATCCAGCCCCAATGCAGCAGATCTTCACCATGTTTGTTTCAATCTTAAACCTGCTCATATATATGATCATTAGTGTCATGGGAAAAATAATATAGAAGTTAAATAGTATGGTATTAAAGCATAACACATAAACTACTAATGCAAAAGGGATACAAAAATACAAATGATATGGCCAGTTAAATCAGATGGAAAATTAGTGTATGCCAGTGATGATAATACCATACGAGGTTCAAATTGAAAATAAAGAACCTCAACCAAGAAAGGTTGTTGAACCTGTGTTTTTGTTTTTAACTCGGCTAACATATTCACTAGAATAAACCTATATAGTAGTGAAAAAATACCAGATGAACCTATTCACACATAAACCTTCAGGTTAAGGTAAGATCAATGCTTATTAACAAACTAAAAAAAACCAGAACGAACACAACAATCTTCAGAACTTCACAAGGGAAAATATAATTAATATTCTTAGAAATCAAACACTATTTCATATATGTCGTGCATTGAAAAACACAACATAACATGACTCACTCTCCAACACAGATTTACGAAAAAACATGATCCCAAACTAATGCATTTCATCGATCTTATCAGCCAAAAATACAATATCATTAACAAAGTGGAGAATCGAACACGATTATTTGCAGCTAAAATCAGTGGCAGAGCCAGGTTTTACAATGAGGGAAGGGGGGGGGGGGGGGGGGGGGGGGGGGGGGGGGGGGCAAAAAATAAATTAAGCCAAAAATTGGAAGGAAGGAAAAAATACTGAAAAAGATGAGTTTTACTGGGTTTGACGGTCGAAATCCTTACCTGGGGTGTTACATAAACAAGACTTTACCACCAAACCACATTATGTAGTTGTTATATATATGAAAGTAAAACATACTTATTCAAAACTCAGGGGGGGTCCTGGGCGTGGGCTCGCTCAAACGTGGCTCCGCCCCTGGCTAAAATAATACAAATCTGAGATCTGAATTGGGATCGCTGGACCACTATAGAAGTATAGATGATCATCAAGACATTATTCATCAATGATGAATTCCAAATCAAAGTAAACGCATACGATCCAGATCCAGATCTCTTAGCACAACCAGTGCCATTATTTAACGAAACCTAATTCACCAGATCCATTTCAACAATCACACATTTCCGTCCTCCATTTGTAAAAAAAAAGGACAGCATTCACTGCAAAACAATGCCTCAACAAACACAACTACAACACCACGAATCAAATCACAGCTACATTTTCTACACAAAAAATCCGTTAGATCTAGAATCATAATCAAACGTGGTATCGAAAACACGAGAGTCACAACACCAACAACGATTGCTCATGTTTAACAAATCAAAATGGATACATAATGTGAGACTAGATCTGAAGAGAGCGAAATGCGGGAATTGAAACCAAAGAATTATTACCAGAGAAAGAGAAGGTAGCTGAAGCTCGTTCCTTTGGTTATGGAGATCGCAGATCGCCGATGCCTCCTATTTCACTGCAACTGAAATGCCCGTCTGGTTTAAATAGCAAGCTAACTTGCTTCAGTAGCTATCACATGCGGGGCCAAGATTGTGCGGACAGGATGATGGGCTTTTGATATCAGCCGTTGGATGACGGGTGCGGTTGACAGTTTGGACAAATGAAAAGGAAACTAATGTTTTCTTACCAAATGGTGGTGTGGGTATGATCTTGATTTTTGACCAAATATTTAGAAAAGGAAAATTGACTCGTTAACAGATATTTCAATTACATATGGACAATATTATTTTGTAGTCAAGGTCATCAATCCCAAATCTGATTATTTAAAAAAAAAACAATTTCACCCCATTTTTTCTTAAAAAAACTCCACTAGTTTTATTTTTAGATGAACGATATAAATTGATTAGGTTGATAAATTACAGAGGAAAATACCGATTACCAACTCGTCAGAAAGAACTCCCTATAGTAATCTACACTACAACATGCTCAATACAGGCCTACCATAACATAACTAGACGGAACTAGACGTAGGAAAATGATTGAAAAAAATTCGAGTCTCACATCTTATCAAGTTATGCACCATAAACTATAGCAACACTTGTTGCTCTCAGCTGGCTTCTTCGTGAGAGCGACTGGTGTCAATGCTCCACCTTCTTCTGCAGGGACTCATACTTAGCTACTCCTGCTATACGGTCACTCGCTGCCCTACAAGTAGCAGAAGTCAGCGGTGGAGTCTCCTCTTGCAGCCCTCTCTTCTTTCGAGCAGCTGGAACCAAAGCATCCAGCGAAGATGCCCCATCTGCCTGCGTTGAGCCCGCCGCTTGCAAGGATGGTCCATCTACATGCAGGGATGATCCAATTGTCTGTGACACCGACTTGGGTCAACGTCGCTCGAACCTAACGACAAAACTCATAGCCTTAAAGGTGACACCCTGGATCGGCTGGATCGAAGGTGTCGCCTCCATTGGACCTAATACTGGGCTACTAGAAGAACCTAGAACCTGTAAAAGAACATACTAGATTAGTGGATCCCTCAAAAAGAGGGTTCCCCTGCATGTAAGACACGTGTCCCTCCAAGCCCTTCCCAAGGCCATCCATGGTTGTCACCTTTTCCCTATGCACATCCTCGGTTGGAACAGGTGCCGGCCTCGAAAAGGGTGGCTCGGTCACCAAGCCCGCCGCTGCTGCCTCTAGGTGTAGTGGTGGCTCCACTTTCGAGGAGGGATTTCCGATCGGGGCTGATCCAGATTTTTTGATTCCCGGTAGCTCATTCGGGCTTCTTTGCTTATGGGCCGCCGCCCGCTCCGCCTTCCTTTCTGCCCGGGCTTGTGCCACCACACATCCGCGAGTTCCATGTTCAAACAAGCCGCATATTGCAAAAAACCCATGCATGAAAGGGTAGTCAAAAGAGATCGGCTCGATATATGAGGGAGCAAATCGGAATTTGCGTTTCACCACCACTCCTCGCTGCAATCCAGCCTATCCAAAAGCTTCATCCAACCCGTTTTGAGCAGCGCCAAGTCAACATAGAGGAAGCCACCGATGGCGTTTCCCAATCTCTCCGCCCATTCATCAGTAAGTGCTACCTTCAAGAGATTTTGTGGGAAGGTCCATGTCTTGGTGACCACCATTGATGGATCCAGAAAACCATCAAACTCCTCCACAACCACCATGTAGTCTTGAAATTACCAAGGACCACAGGTGGCGCATTTGATGGCCTCTGGATCTCTGAACCGGCAGAAGAAGCGGTTCGGCGAGTGTCGCTGCAAGATAATCTTGCCTGGTCGAGCAGTTCATGCCAGAGTCGGGCCATTGTCGATTTGAACGATTGTTCATGAACCTCCAATAAAGCCACCAACCCAAACAATTGTGCAATGACATATCGGGTCCTGACTCCACCGCCGTTGTCGATGTCATCCTCGGCCGGCATAAGATCGAACACCTCGAGGTCGTCTTCCTCCCCATCGGAGAGATCGACAGTTCTAAAGTGATCAGTGACTTCCTCGGTGTCCTCCGCCATGTTATCACTGAGAGGGAGAGGAAGAGAAGATCTGTGAGAGAATCGGGAGAGAGAGAGAGAGAGAGAGAGAGAGACGAGAGAGAGAGCTTTCAATGAATCAGCGGCGCTGATGAGACTAAGGTTTCGGAAAGAGTTTCCAAAAATGAGTGAGAGAGAGAGGGGCTCAACATTTCAACATTCTCATTTTTTTTGGTAAAAAAACTCACGAGTTATTCACCGGGTGTTTGGATGGAAAAAAAATGTTGAGAGAATTTAAATAAAATACAATAATTTGCATCATGTACAAAAAAAGGGGCTATATAATTTCTAGAGAAAACAATAAAATTGTTCAATTTATGTTGGTGGATAATTATTCTTTTTTATATAGCTTCTCCCATAACTCTCTAATTTCTGCAGAGCATTGCCATTATTAAGATCTACATTTTCATTCTGACTCATTGCAGAGGACTCAGATGCAGCATTTTGTCAAAGCGAACAAAATATGATCTCCGGCTGGCTCCCAGGCCTTGTCACGTGTTTGGGAAGATGCAATGTGATCCCATTCACCTATTCTAAACATCAAATGCTAAACCTGATTACCATTACTGCACATTAAGCCACACGCAACTTAGTCATGGAGACGATCTAAAACAAGCCAACGAAAATGCCCTTTGAGCTGCAGTACAGAGCACGTATAGAATAACCGATTAGCTGAGTACTCAATTCCCAGTAATTAGACGATCCTTTTGGCATCAAAAGCTACATCTAGTTCAGCACTTTGTTACATATACAGAAATGGCAGCCATGGTAAAAAAATTAATCGTATAAATCTGAGTTCACGCCATCAAGTGACACAGAGCTTACATATATTACTTTCCTGTGTCGCTTGCCTAACTAATTTCCCATGAACAGACTTTGCAAAGATTACATGACATTTAAGCTAAAGTCATATTCCAGAGTCCATTAAAGATGACAATTCAGCAGGCAAATGTTTACTACTTTCTTGTCAGAAAAACAAGAGGTTCACAGGTCAACTAAGTGACAATAATAGTGCTGCCTCATCATTTACTAGTATCACTTCCCCAAACATTGTCCCAAGAACCACTAGGAGCAGCCTTTGGTCCCTCAATGTGATTCTGGTTACCAGGTGCACGGCGCTCAGGGATTGGATGGTCGTTGGGTCCTTGTGGAGGTCCCAGCCTGGGTTTTGTTTTAACTCCCAATATTCTCAATACAAATCTAGCTAGCTCTCCATACAATAGACCAGAGCGATCAAAAAGCTGCAACATAGTATTGTCAAACAGTTAGCATAATTTAAGCATTTTCTTGAACGTCTTTTAACCTCACAAAATCTGGTGATTATGCATTTTAACCAAATGAGAATCTGAAAACTAGATTTACCCATTAAACTTTAGTATTCAAGTTTCTTGAACTATTGTTTTGCATGAAGAGGGGTAGGTCTTTAATTGCCAATTAGCATTCCAACAACACAGTATGAAGCAAACATGCCAATCTACTACATAGGGTTTAGCTTAGCATGTCAGAAAATTTGGACTTTTGCACAGCTCTAATAAACTCATCCTGTAGTGTTGCAACAGGAACATCAATTTTCCCTGCCACAATGTGTTGACTTAATACTAGAGTCAAATAAAAAAATTCAATGAGATACAAACCTGAAGAAGAGCAGTCATGAAGAAATGGAATGCCTGTGTGTTCTGGTCTATCAGCATGGCAATCCGACCAAAAAAGTTAACCACCCCTTCCATCTGCAAACACGAATGGACAAGTTTATCATCAAATGCATCATCAACTACTTCTTCTTTTTTTCAGATTTGGCTCCCCTTTTCTGGGTGACACAAAAGCCAAATTAAGTTTCACTTAAAACAAAATTTATTCGATCTTGCTGGTTTTAAAGAAACATATTCATAAATCATAACTCATCAAAGTTTTGTTCAACATATGGCACACCTAAATGAGCTAATCATCTTCAGAGCATTAAATATAGTTCCATAATAGATTAACTATAATGGGTTTTTAGTCCCACCAATAGAAATGATTAATAACTCAAAAGAAAATGCTTACCACCCGTAGTGCTGAAACCCAAAACCCTGGTGGAGACGGAGGAGCGCCATATGGATCATTTGGATCTTGACCCCCATAAGGACCACCCAGGCCCATTCCATAGCCACCCATAGGGCCTCCCATGCCACTATTGTACATTCCACCGCCATACATTCCAGAAGACCCATACATCCCAGAGGATCCGCCATAAAGGCCACCATACCCCCCTCCCCTATACATGCTATTGCCATACATTCCTCCACCATATAATCCTCCGGCGCCACCATATGACCCACCGTACATTCCGGACATTCCAGTCATTCCAGAGCCATAAGTGGAGTTATAGTTTGTAGTAGAACCATAGCCTGCCATAGGAAACCAAACAAAATTTAATATTAAAGAAGATACAGAAAATAAAAGAATAATAAAAATGGAAAGTCACAAAAACTGAAGAGAGGGGAGAAAACTTGTTCACAAACCTCCATATGTGCTGCTACTTCCATAGTTCTGCTCCCACGGCCTAGAGGGAACGGGCCTACCAAGAGCATTTCTGTTAATTGTGGCACTTTTATCAGTGCTTGGAACTATTTCTCCAGGTCTAGCGGTTCCCGAAGCCTCCACTACATCACTTGTGCTTCCAGCTGATGCAGGTTTAAAAGGTGCAGAGCCTGATGAGGAGCCTGCTCGCTCCCAAGGCTTTGGAGGAGGACCATTACCTGCAAAAGGCATCAATATTATTCAGTCCAAAAGTTAAAGTAACAAGCATCAATGATGCAGAATGTCAAGCGGTGACAGGCAATTAATTTGGGTGATTCTTTTTTATTTGAATAAAGACAGACATATAAAGAAAACAAAAACAGAAACAAGTTGTGGAGAAGAATTCCATATGACAGAAGATCAGAAGAGAGAGAAAAAACGATAAGGAACTTCGAAAGAGAGATAAGAGCTCCTCAATTCCTAAACTACTACGGCTCTACAATCCTCAGAATTCTGCAGAAGGCTCAGAATCTGGATCACACGGAGCAGACCAAAATATCACTGTCCAAAGTTTCTCAATGGCTGCAACTCAAATACTTTAATTTGTTCTAGTCCTTTCCATCCACTTCCCCACAACACTTGACTCTCTTAACTCTACCAAAGCCAGCACAGTTTTGAGAAAACAAAGCAGAATCTCTTCTGGGGACTCCCAACCAATCTCTACGTATAACGCTTGCCAATGATAAGAAGAAAACCACCTCACAATGCAAACAAATATACATGATTGTATTCTCTCTATACAATTTACAAAAGACACAACGAGGCGAGAAACAGCAAGTTGGCCTCCTCCACTGAAGCATCTCACTAGTATTCAGTATTGACTCTCTCATGAGCCACCAATCAGCCTAAGCCCTTGGTAGGAGAAAGTTTTGGATACAGCCTTCAGAAAACACAAAATGCTTCCAACTTCCATCTCATCGGGCTGCTCTCTGTATCCACAGAAATTGACTATTTTTACCTACTTTTTGTCTACTCGTCATTTAAATTTCTCCTAACACACCAATGGTCTGACTCACCGGGAAAGGTGTTTGTATTTGCTAGATATTCTCTATATGTGTGGTGGGATCTTGATAGTCTGAAAAGTCCAGGAAAAGCTTCATTACAAGGGCTGTCCCCTACCCAATTTTCCCTCCCAGAATCTAATTCATCTCCCACAATCCACTTCAATCTGAAAATATTACAAAAATGCAACCAGAAGACATGTCCTTCCAAAGATCGAATCCTGTCCATTTTTGTGTAAAACACATTACAATTGTGCCACAAATTTCCCTCTCAACACAAAGTCTCCAAAGCCACATTCCCAGCAGCGAGATAATAATTACTAGCCACTTCCCAACTCCAGACCTCTGTTATCTTTACTTTCAGAATAAAACGTATTCCACTCAACAAGCTGACATTTCTTCCCTTTGACAACTTTGTTTGCAAGATAAATTTCCTCACTAACTCTTCGCCACACGCACAGGAAGTTTGAAAAAAAAAGAGGAACAATGATGCAAGTGTAAACTATCAAGAAGTGCTAGGATCAAACTCAATTATTGACAACATCATCCCCCAGAACTGCATCGAGAATCTGCCTAGGGTATTAATTACAAAAGCTCGTAAAAAAGCATCCCTAAGATATAGTTTGCAGTCAAATTGATTGGTCTGTAATCTAGGCCCTAGCTAGTAACAGAAATTCAAGCTGCAAATATATACCAGCATGTAATTCAATTCAAGCTCAATAAACCCTAAATCAACGGATCCGATAGTGTCAAGCCGAACGCTAAGCAGTTGCCGTTATACTAAATCGGAGAAAACTAACTCAAAGAAAATAAACAGAAAATTAATAAAGAGACCAGAGTGATGTAGAATTGAGAAGAAAGGAACCTGATGAAGGCTGGGATTTGGAGGCCATGCGAATTGCAGAGATAGTTCATAGAGAGAAAAGAAACCCCCCGTTCCGATTTTTAATTTATTATTGTTGGAGAAGAAAGTATGTAAACCGAAAAATTGTAACTTCTTCGTTGATAGAATGGCTTAAATACAAGCTGATACAATCTGTTATAATAAATGTGTCGATATAAGAGGAATTCCATGTATCTAATTGATGTCCGTGTCTAATTAGGACAAGACACCGGGAATTATGGAGAATAAATCTCCTTAAACATTCCCGCTTGTGTCGTCATAAGAATAATGCATGACTTGTTGCCTCACTAAGAATTTCGTCAAGCAAACAAAAACCTCAAAGTTAAAACAAAAGATTGGGCTAAAGATAAAAGAGTACAATGCATCAACTACTAAAGCTACTACATGTGATGTAGACTCCCCCTGATGTCTACAGAAATGTAACTCCTCTTGACTGTAAAATCAGTCTAGGAGTTTTGATAACCTGCGCATACCAATGTTTTTCAAATTTTTCACAAAAGTAGATTTAGAAAGTGACTTGGTAAACAAGTCCGCAACATCATCAAAACAGAACCAATCTGGTTTACTTGGATATTCAACAACTGCTGTTGTTGCTGATTAAAGAAGAATTTCGGCGATATATGTTTAGTATTGTCACTCTTAATGAAACCCAACTTCATCTGTTCAATGCATGCTGCATTATCCTCAAAGATGTAAGTTGGATCTGTAACAGTAGATGATAATCCACTAGATCCTCGAATATGACTAATGACTAACCTAAGCCATATACATTTTCTAACAGTTTCATGCAAAGCAATAATTTCAGAGTGATTTGAGGAAGTAGCAACAAGGGTTTGTTTTGTTGATCTCCAAGAGATCACCGTGTTTCCCATAGTGAAAACATAACCGGTCTGAGAATGACCTTTGTGTGGGTCAGATAGGTACCCAACATCAGCAAATCCAACCAATCAACCGGTGTTTTGGAATAGGGGATATCATTAAAATCACTCACAGCAAGTCCATCTTTTGATGGATCGAAGGGGTTACTCTGACCCGTCCAGGTTGCATCCTTCGATGGATCTAAGGACCTGTTCGGGTCAGCACAATTCATTGCATCAATATGCTTAGAACTCAAATGTTGTGATTCAACATTCCCTTCACCGGGAATTCTATGCTTCTCTCTGTATTCTTTGTAAGGGAATAATAAGCTCAAGTCAATGAAACCGTTCAAGTATTTGAAGATTATTTTACTCCATTCCAATGACGTAGCGTACGTGCAGAGCTAAATCTAGCCAACAAGTTCACTGAGAAGGTAATGTCTTGACATGTGCACTGAGCTAAATACAACAAAACTCCAATAGCACTAAGATATGGAATTTCAGCTCCCAAGATCTCCTCATCGCCATCTAACGGACAAAACAGATCTTTCTTAGGGTCCAGACTGCAAACAACCAGTGGTGTGCTAACTGGGTGTGTTTTATCCATGTTAAATCGCCTGAGCATCTTTTGGATATAAGCAGACTAGTGAATAAGAATTTCACCAACTCGATGTTCCAGCTCTAATCCGAGACAAAATTGAGTCCTACCAAGATCTTTCATCTCAAACTCAGATTTCAAGTAGCAAACAGTCTCATTGATCTCATTAAGAGTTCCGATGATGTTCATATCATCAAAATAGATAGCTACTATAGCATATCATGAACTTGTTCTTTTAATGAACACGCAAGGACATAAATTATCATTCTTGTATCCCTTCCCAATCAAGTAGTCACTAAGGCGTGTATACCACATCCTACCGGATTGCTTCAATCCATATAATGAACATCTCAATTTGATAACATAAGCACTCCGTGGTCTAAGGTTACTTGATTTAGGTATAGCAATGTCATCTGACACTTTCATGTATATCTCGGAATTAAGATCCTCATAGAGATATACAGTAACCACATCCATAAACTGCATATTGTGCTTTTTGGACACTACCAAGCTTATCAGGTAGCAGAAGGTGATGATGTCCATAACAGGAGAATATGTCTTCTCATAATCAATTCCAGGGCGCTGAGAGAAACCCTGCGCTACAAGCCTAGTGTTATAACGCAAGACCTCATTCTTCTTATTACGTTTCCGAACAAAGACCCATTTATGTCCAACTAGCTTAACATTCGGTAGGCATAGCACAACCGGACCGAAAACTTGCATTTTATTCAGAGAGTCTAGTTCAGTCTGGAGTGCAACCTTCCATTTCGACCAATCTGCTATACGTGGACATTCAGCAATAGAGCGGAGTTCTACTTCATTGCGTCAATAATCTCCTAAGCGACAGAATAAGCAAACATATCATCGACTAACATGGAAGATCTATCCATAACAACGCGCACATCATTTGTTTTAAGCGAGATTTCTTTGTTCTCTGACATCACAAGAGGTTGTGGAGCGTCCCTCAGATTTGCCAATTGTGATTTAAGGACATAACTGTAGTCAGAGACAATCTCATGTGAAGGATTCACAATGTCGATGATAAATTGATCTTTTTGTGCCTTGATGACCTATCTTTTAACCGGCAGCTCATCTGTGGATTTTCTTGGTCTCCCCATCTTTTTGGTTAAAGCTGAGGCCAATGTAACACCTTCCACATGAGCAGGAGGAATGCCTCCTTGCCCAGTGTTACTACTAACAAATCCTTTTTTCAGGATTTCCAACCTTACAAGAACATTTGCAACAGGTATATTCGATCTCGTCACTTTAGCATTGTCAGCAAATGAATCTGGCATAGAGTCTGTCACTTGCTGAAGATCAAGTATCCTGCGCATTTCCATCTCACTCTTAGATGTGCGCGGATTATGATGAGACACAGTGGGATCAAACCACGTCAGTTCCTGACATTGCACTGGAATAGTTACATTCCTATCTCCCCCCAACGACGGGAAATAAGTCTCATCATAATGACAATCTACAAATCTAGTAGTAAAGAGATCTCCTGTCGAAGGTTCAAGATAGCGGACTATCGTTGGAGATTCATAACCAACATAAATACCTAATCTTCTTTGAGGACCCATTTTAGTGCACTGTGGAAGCACAATTGGCACATAAATCACGCAACCAAAAATGCGTAAATGTGAAATATCAGGGTCATATCCAGTTACCAACTGGTATGCATTGAATGGTTGGCGAGCTATGGGTCTAAACCAAAGAAGCATCGCAGCATGTAACACTGCATATCCCCAAGTAGAGATCGGTAAATTTGTATGCATTACCAAAGCTCTAGACACAAGTTGTAACCGCTTGATATGAGCCTCTGCTAAACCATTCTGAGAATGAACATGAGGACTAGATGTTCAATCCCAAGAGACATGCAATAATTATCAAAATATTTTGATGTAAACTCTCCTGCATTATCCAATCTAATAGACTTGATTGGGTGATCCGGGTGGTGAGCCCAGAGCTTAATAATTTGAGCCAACAGTTTTGCAAATGCAGCATTCCTTGTTGATAGCAAAGCAACGTATAACCATCGCGTTGATGCATCTATTAAAACCATGAAATATTTAAATGTTCCGCATTCGGGTTTGATAGGTCCACAAATATCGCCTTGGATCCTTTGTAAGAAATTAAGAATGGAATACTGTCATTATTATCAACAGCAAATGAATGACATGCCTGTAACGTTGCTAAAGAACAAGTTTTGCAGAAAGAGCGATGTGCATCAGAGATTGCAACATAAGTATCTGGTGATAACACACAACGCCTCAGCAGTATGTTGTCGGGAAAGTGCTGCACTCGTCTTGGAGACCGAGCCAAGATCGAGAGGAGTAGTCTCATCCTTACCATTTAAACTGATAGAAATAGGTGATCCCACATGTTTCTTCGCTCTAAAGAACGGATGACCATAAGTATGTTTAAGATTTTGATCATCATAAATGCCAAAGCTTGTATGAATCAGAGTCATACATAGAAGTGTGAGTCACGACATTGGATTCAATGATCTATGTTGTAGTTAAGTATAAACCACTACGAATTACCGGAAACTTGTCTAGAATGCTTTTGCGGCCACATTCTACAGAGATTATATACAAAAATTCTTTTTCATTCTCACAATAAGTTTCCAAGTGAAAACTGTTGGCACGAATATCCTTAAAATTTAGCAAGGTTTGATTGTCCTTTGGCACACATAAGGCATAAGTGATATATAATTTTGTACCATGGGGTAGCAGAAACTTTGCACAACCACACCCCTGAATAACGCGCGTTGCACCAATTATGGTTGTCACTGAAGAATTATATGAAAAAAGATCCACAAATAGTTACATATTCTGCAGAATGGTATGAGTAGTACCATTATCTGCTAGACACTCAATTTCGCTTTGAGACATCTACAAAATCAATGTAACCAAGTAAGTCTTTGTAACAAAGACCAGACGTACACTTTAAGTATACACTTAAAGATTTGAGAAGGCTGTGACCCTTGTTGAGTGCTAATATGACATGGCGATAACCGATGTAAAAACAACATCATAAGCCAATGAAACAGATGAAACACTCTCTAAAAATATCACACCCGGGTAACATCTTTGATGGGTCGAAGAAAGTCCTTCGATGGATCGAAGGACCCAAAATAAAATGTGAACTTTCGATACTAATTTTCGATGGGTCGAAAATAATGACCCGAGGCATTCCTTCGATGGATTGAAGGAATGTTTTGATGGATCAAAATTGGAACCAAAGAACCCAAGGATAAGCTTCGGTGGATCGAAGTGCATTTTTTCTATGGATCAAAAAATTTCAGAAAACAACTCGTGGGATGGCCTTCGATGGATCGAAGTGTAATACTTCGATGGATCAAAAAACACCCCAAGTTCAAAATAACATCATCTCCTTGGTGTCATGTTTTTACCCTATATTTATCTCATATTGCCATATACTTATAAGCATCGGACCATACATAAGAATTGTATGAAATAGAACATTCTTAAATATTTTCATATACCAAAAAAATAGAGAAATATTCATTATTGCCAACAAAAATTACATCATAGATGTTCTTATTCATAAAACAAGACAATTGTCTTAAAATTCTTGATCGAAAAGTAAGCCAAAAATAAAACCAAAAACTTGAAAACATTACAAAGACAACAACCTGTTACATAGGCTCAATCAAAATCTGGGGTAGCTAGATTCTTCCCCTCGTCTTCTACAAGAACGAGATTGTTGTTAACTTCCATCTCTAAATCTCTAGTATAATTTGACTCTTGAACCAAATACTGCTAGTTGTTTTTGTAGATATTCTGGATTTTTCTAATAGCACGGCAGTGTTTGTGCATATGCTTAGTAGAACCGCATTTAAAACAACCATACTTTCTAGACTGTTGAGACCATTGATAGTCAGAAACCAAAACAGACTAGTTCTTATGAGGAGCGGCGTTGGCATTTTGATCTCTATGCCATGTCATATTTTGGCTGCGGCCGTGGCCACGTCCTTGCCCTCCTTTACCCCCACGTGGAGCTTGTCCACCTCTAGCATAAGATTTTGGATAAGCAACCTTCTTGTATTTTTGAGCCTTTCCTCCAGTTTGGTAACTATCAGGCTTTTTAGTACCAGCCGGTCTTGAGTTATTATTTAAGATGATCTCATGATGCCTTTCTTTTGTCGTGAGACTGATAATGAGATCACTGAAGGTAGTAATTCTCCCTTGCTCTTACTCAATCCGGTACTGATGAGCGAGAAGACTCATAGATGTAGGGAAGGTTTGTAACGCCCTCTCAATCATGTCATTCTCAGATTTTTTCACCCCATAAAAACTCAACTGCGACTGCAGATCAAGCATGGCTTAGTTAAAAGCATTGATCTTCGGAAAATCCACCATTCTGGTGTTATCCCATCTTGCAGTCAACTCAGGAAGTTGTGTGTTGCACGTTGTTGAACTGTTGTTTCAGAACATACCACAATACCAAGGGATCAGTTTTGTTCAAATAGTGTTTCTTGAGAGTTAGATTAATGTGACGCCTCAAAAACATGAGGGCTTGAGCTTTTGTCTTATCATTTGGTGGCATGAGGTTCATTCCAGGCCCAGAGAGTTTGATGGTGTTGGTCAGTCTCTTTCCGATGAAAGTGTTCTCTATATCAGAGACCCAACGGTGATACTCCTTACCTTCAAGGTCAAGGATGTCGAATTTCGGGCCTTCCAAGCTCATTCGAACTCATCTACAAAAACACACATACATGTTTTATTAGTAACGATCGAAAACTACTATCACAAAACTTTCAAGTTTTTATTGAATAAGAATGTGATCCATGATATGTGGTCACAAAATCGATTGTAAACGATGGCAAAAACCACACCCAGCAACTGTGACTAACAATCACATAGAATCGATTTCCCTTTTCTATTCTTTTCTAAACTGTGACACCCCCAGGACCGTCACGTATACTCTATGGATATATGTCCATAGGAACTAGGGTAAAACATGTAATATATCACAACTTATATTGCAGTTATCATCAACTTAGATCTAGGGTTTTACAGTAAGTAAGTTTGATCCTAGATCTATCAATATACGGTTTAGAAAAATTTACCTCAATGGGTGTTGTGCTCGGTATGACTAGTACACTTGACGAACGATTTGAAGTAGAAGGCTTCTGAAACGATTCCTCGGGAGGCGAGCAATCTTGACAACTTAGAGCTTGTGTGAGAGATGTCGAACAAAGCAGGGTCGTCGATGTCGACGGCGGTGGTGCTAGCTTGCCGACGGCGGTGATGGCTATTTGTGAAAGGTAGGGTTTTTATTTTCTTTTCTGTGGTGATTGCTTGTTATTAACTCAGAGCGTGATGATAACGTGTTGTAGGAGAAAGTATATAAACTGGAAAAACTGTAACTCTTTCATTGATAGAATACCTTAAATACAGGCTGATACAATCTATTATAATAAATGTCCCGGTATAACAAAGATTTCATGTATCTATCTAATTAATATCTGTAGCTAACTAAGACAAGACACACACCGAAAATTATGAAGAATAAATCTCCTTAAACAATTATTTATTTTGCAAAATTAATGGTGAAGGACTAGTCTAGTCGGCTTTGAAAAACTATAGCTCTATCGGTCCTTCCCTCTAACGACGACTCTTTCGATGTATGATTTGTGTAATTTTAGATATTTTTATTAATTTGTTGATTACCGCTGGGAATATAGTGACAGTAGTAACTTCGTAACCTCCTCCTCAAATCTCAATTTATGCATCTTCAATGTTCTCCCTCTTTCTCAGCTCGAGTCTGGTGATGTACTAAAAACCCTTGGTGCTTCCTGGGCTCAATCGAATTACAATAGTATAAGACCCTTGGCTTGTGATTAGTTTTTAATTAGAGATCACCATCTTTCAAAGAACAAACTCACCACCACCTCCAAAACATCACAGCTCATTTGATCATATAATCGCCTCCAATACCCTCTGGTCTGTAAACCCTCTAGTCAATTAGCCAATACCATAAGAAATAACAGAACAGAACAAATTCATATGCGGGGAGAAATCTTGTACATTACAACTTCCAAGTTATTACTGCTTTTAAGGGGAGGATCCTAGCCAAAAATCTTGGGAGTGCTAGTCCATGTTTCAGTACAAGTTCAACTATATGAAATACAACTTACAATTTTGGTGTGGTCACTAAAACTGGCAAAATTCAATTATCAAGTGAGCCCTCATACAGTTTTCATTACCAAGGGCACGCCTTTTTAGGCACATTATGACCAAAAATTAAATTACAACAAAAGAATCAATTGGTGCAACCAAAGAATCGGTTGGTACAACCATCGACTTTGATTGATTGCCAAAGAGCAAAAAATAACAGGCTTATTTGGTCTCGAGCCTCTGAACTTCTGCCAATTTAAGTATAGGCCAGCAAGCAGCAGCTCCACTCCCTCTTCCTCCCTATCAACACAAATAATGCAACACAAAATGAAAACTGTTGATGGGAGCTAGCTGTATCTGAGTCAAGTCCGATGGCTACTCCAATGGCTCCACAGAACGACGTTAGGCGGGTTAATTCTCCTAGTGATTTCGTGAACATTCTCCAGGCTACTTAATATAATGGTCAAAATTTTGAAGGGTCCGTAATGTCCTGGCAAGTAAAGTAAACCCAAAAAACCAACATTTAGGCTGATAAGCACAATCATCAACGTAAGCACATTTAGGCTGATAAGTATGAGTGGCTCTCACCTCGTTCTCTAATACTGTTCCATCAGGAATTTCCAGTTTCATCCCAGGTTTTGCATTTACAGTTACTCTCCCCTACAGAAGCAAATCGACCAAACTAATTACTAATATAATTATATAATGTTGAATAAATAAAAAAATTAAATCGGGAAAGCGATGACAATTCATTGCTATCATTTTATATGAATTAATGACCAAAAATATATGTATATGTTTACACTGCCTTCTGCACTAACAACAGTATGTGGTTCAAATTGTAATAAGTAGTCACAAAATTATGCAATACTAAAAGCACATACATGAAGCAGTGAGAACGAGAAAGAGTGAGCAGATAAAAATCATCAGGCGAAAGGAAAGGGAAACAAAAACAAAACAAAACTATATGTAGGCCCTCCTGGCTTCCTGTTGTACTTCTATTCCTTCTTTGGTTTCATATCATGAACCAGACATAGCGATTTGTCTGCCTTAAGGCAATCTTGGCTAGATACCTTACTCATAACTAAAGGGGCAACGAACAAAGCTCAAACGATAAAATGCAGATATGACAGTCAAGAGGCATAGATTGGATTATAGGAATAATAAATTTTGAACAACAATCTGTCAATTGGGAAAGCATTAACAATACCTTGAGGCTTATACCAGCTCCAAACCAAACATCACCAGTGACCTTCAAACTGTCGAGGTCAATAATGTCGGGCATGGACTTAAAGCGGCATAGGAGGTCGCTCACCTGGAAGTAAAAGAAGGAAACACAGGTATAAAGAATACAAATTTCAATGGGAGATAGCAACTGTGTTCAAATAATCATTTTACCTTCTCAAATTCAGGCCCTAACTCAATCACAGGATTTGCCGGATTAGTTCTAGCTATATTTCGAACTAGTACCCCTTCATCATAGATATAGAGATTTGACTGTGGAAATACATATGTGAGACAAAACACTAGCAATTGATTGAAGTTCTAGAGTCATCATTTTTATGGTCAAAACAAAAAAGGATAAGCTGGATTCATACCTTAAGTAGAAATAGATCTGATGTTTTTCTCATTGAAAGAAAACGAGAATTAGGAACATTGACACCAAGGGCATTATTGAAGAACTGATACAGCCACAAAAGAATACAATATGAACACTGACACAATAGTTGCTGAAAAATGTCAAGACAAGTATTTTTGAATTAAGATAATAGAACAAATACCCGTATTGCTGAGCCAACTGCTGTTTCTTGCAAAAGTACATCACCAGTCTCTGTTCCCTGTAAAGAAAAAAAAGATTATTGATTATTTGTCATTCCCAAGCAAGCTCTGTAAACAGATGATATTATCTGGTACCTTTGGAACAGAGATATCTTCGATCTTTAGTTTATCTGTATCCAGAAGCTTTTTTAAGGCTCTCAAGTTCACCCACCTGTAAATTGTAGCTCAAATGTGGAGTTACAGACAATATTGTGTTTGAGAAGCATTGCATAAGAGTAGATCATTTACTTACAAGCTGCCAGTATCGACAAGTTTGACATGTTCCGTTGACTTCGATGTATCCACAAACACATGACACCACAAATAAGAGGTAATGAGTGAAAGATTAAAGCAAAATGAAGTAAAACACGTATAACCACCAGAAATTGGGTTTAAAAAGGGAGATATAAACACAAAACACAACCAGAAAAAATGTAAACAAGATAAAGAAAATACAGTAACTTACATGTTTGACAAAATTCTGAGCTATCTCTGCAAGCTGCATTAAAAAGAGGCAGAATAGTTAATCATATAGTGTTCCACAAAGAGTAGAAAAATGTGCCCACAACCACATAACATGGTATTACTACATCAACAGCTTAAGACAAAGCCGGACGAAGAAATATGAATTAACTTCTATAAATCACCCATCAAATAGAATCTAAGGATTCTGAACAAATGTACAATATTGACAACACTCAGTTGAGCTGGATACATTTTATCCAGCATCAGTACAAATTTTAAGTTATTGTTGGTCACATCATGTTTCAACAATGTTTTCATTCTGTAGGAAATTACTCAAAGCTATAGCAGGCAAGGTTACTAACAGTCTAGCAGTTACTTCTACTTTACTGGCTTTTACTCAACATGTTCAATTTCAGGGTATAGTATGCAGTTGCAATCATGACAATAACGGTTCTGATAGCTTAATCTCAAAACCAAGTTGACGAACATTGCAAAAATTTAGAATTCCAGAGCTACTGATAGACAGTACATTATGTTATTATTACATAAAGCGTACTGATAAATTGGTTAAAGTTCTTGTTGATCATCTTATGTTGAAATATTATTTTTCTTCTGTATGAAATAAACAGTACTGATTCTATAACAATTACAAATTTACATGTAAACTAAGTGTATATATATATTATATCAAGAAGAAATAGAAAAAGAAAAACATTAACATCAACAATCCAGCCATAAGACTTGACATAGACGGGAGATCTGCGGTAACTAACTGAACATCCATATATAATAACACTACCAACCTCAAACTTCTGTATGCGTGAACCAATCAAATCTGAATCATCAAAGGAGGTAGGTGTGACCTGAAGGAAACAGGGGGAGGTAGAGATAAATAGTGAGATACATACATATATATATATATATATATATATAGAGAGAGAGAGAGAGAGAGAGAGCATCTTGTTACCTCCATACAATAATCTATCTTGTTTTCAACCAAATGGTCCAAAATTTCTGCATATCCACTTAAGGTGCACAATGATATAGGATATTAAACATTAAAGCAAAACAAAACTGAACACAAGAAATTTTAAAAAACAATGGCAAGGATACGTGGGTCAATTGTAGCAGCCACATTATCCGAGTTCACCACAAGGATATACTCCTTACCCTGAAAAGGATAGCTAATGAAGTTAACTCAAGTTAACTTCTATTTTCAGCTATTAAAATGAAAAGAATAAACAAAAACAAAAATACATGTTCAGTGGTGCACCAAAATACACACCTTTGATAACAGGACATCAAGGGTTCCAGTTTTCACAAGAGAAACCAATACTGCTCCATGTCCAGAAGGATACCTTGACATATGCAAAATAAAACTATTGTAACAAATGACGAATGTTAAATAATTGTCAAATTAAGAGCATCTGCTCCGGATGGTGTTTAGAAAAAGCATTTCTGGTAAACAGATATATAGTATAGCATAGAGCCGAAGACTGCATTGAGAGTTGCTACAAAACAATGCACATTCTTAACAAATAGTTATCCAACAGAGAACCATGAATGATCTATACAATAATAAGTGATGAGCTTCGTGGGTAATCAACAGAAGATTATAGGAAGATGTTCTTTATTTTTAAATATAACTTGAGGATACAACCATGCTGCCAAAAGTTTGAAGAATAGCTATATGACACTACCATACCCTGCAGACAACAAATTAGGCGGGAATTCATAGTGGTTAAAAGTTATACTGGTGCATGCAAATTACATTTACCTGTTCTCAGGGTACAGAAACTTATCTAACTGGCACAGATAATGTTACAAACCTTAAATATTCAAGGTACACAAAGCACTGGGCCTTTCCAAAACCTACACCATTATATTTTTTTGCAACCAATAGAAATACTCCTTCAAATTTGTTCAACAAATCTGATCAACTATGGTTTCCAAAACAACCTGTTTCAAAGGCTATAGCAACTTCAGTTTTGGATATTCTACAGTTAGGAGAAAGATAAAAGGGCGGGCCTTCTTCACTGCACAATATCAAAGTTTAAGTCTTTCCATGTGCAATTACCCAAGCTAACATCTTGGTAACAAAACCAAAGGTAGTTGGGCATGAAGAGGATGAAGAAGGAAATCCCAATACCTATCAGGAGGTACTTTTCTACAAACTACCAGATGGAAGAAACTATGTAAATAGTGAATTCGTCCACCAAACTACTAGATGAGATCTACAAGAAAAGTCCCAGTGGACTTTAAAACCAATACTGCATAGTCTTAAATGGAACCAGCACTACAGAACAATAATGCTAAGGATTCCTCAACTTCAACATTTCAGGTTCCTCGGAAACCCTTAACCCTTACTATAAGACCAGCACAAGACCCAGCAAGGTTATTATTCTTTCAGGAACTAGAACACTAAAGCTACAAGGTTAGACTCAAAATTTTAATCTAGATTCAGGTAGCTAAGTGAGAATTTTTTATTCAACACATGTAAAAAGCAGAAAAGATAATACGGTCGTCTCTATATTACTGTAGAAATTTATATTGCAGAAAAAAAAAAGATAGGCCAAGAGGTAGATGTAGAAGGGCATAAAAGAATATTTTTCTCCTACCAGAACAAAATGCTGCAAAGCACTAGAAGCTAGTTGTAACAGGACTTACTAAATTTTTAAGTATTTGATGTCTACTTCCAATATGACATAGAATCTACAATATTTAGTTTAAAGTTCAAGAATGCAAGAAATAGTAATAGGAGAGAAGACATACAGTTCCTCCTCACCATCCTGCCCTCCGTATGACTTGAGCTGTGGATGTTGGATCTGTAAATTGAGAACCTATTAGCCAATCTTTATCCAATCTTTCACATAAGAAGAACTGTGCAAGGATTGCAAACCTCTTTAATAGACTGAATATCTACGGACGAATTGGAATACTTTTCCACAACCTACAATATTGATGCAGCTATGAGTAGAGAAGCATAAGATTTAAAGTAGGAACTTGATAGAAAAAAATGACATTTAATCCACCTTTAATGTATCTTCATGAGTACTAATTGTGTTCATAAGGATCAAAGGGACACTGCAGTGATAATCATGTTTGAGAGCCTGCAAACAATAGGAACAGTGAGATTACTTTCACCAGAAGAGCAAAAGTAAATACATAAGTAAAATGAAAATCTATAAAGTACAGCACGGAATAAGACAATTGACAAAAACAACATAAAAAATCACCTTAATTTGATTAACAATCAAGTCTAGAGATGTCAACCCATCAAAAATTTCCATTGTCGACCTGCACCGGACATAAATGTAATGGAACAAATATACTACAAAGCAATGCATCACACAAAAAAATACTTTTACAGGGCAAACAGAACAGGCGTGTCCATGAACACATTAAATAAGAGTATAGTTTTCCATACTTGGGGCCACTGTATCCCATACTTGTACCCAAACCTCCATTGAACTTGATCACAGCAAGCTTCTCCAGCATCTCCTCAGTTTTCTCCACATCTAAACTCTCATAAAAACAACAGCAAAACAATTTCCTTTAAAATTGTAACAACTTCCACATCATATCCGTAACATAACAAGCAAACATCGAAAAAAAGACCATTAGTCCACTCGTACCAGTAGAAATGCTTAGAAACTCGTAAGGAACCACAGTTATCTCATCCTTCTTGGCTTCCTCTATACGCCCCACCTGCTCACTGCAACAACAACAACACTTTCAATTTCACTGTAGCAAAATGTGATTAGCAACAACAATGTCAACCTAACACCAATGCAGCACACCTGGCATCGATTTTGTCGATGGCCAAAACAGCCCCGCTCTTCTTCTGCTGAAGCAGAAACGTCTTGGTGATGAGATTGCAAAACAGGTAGACGAATTTCGCCGACGAGTTACAGGGAATCGGATAGGTAATCTTATTGTAGTAGTCGACAGGCATATCGGAGTCCACGAGCGACACAATCGGAATCTGGAGTCGATGCGCCTCAAGAATGACGGAGGATTTCCTCTCGGAGTCAAACACGACGAGGCAGTCCGGCGGCTGCGTCGGACCGAATACGATCTTCTTCCGGCGAGAGCGAAACTTCTTGGGGCTGTGAGCGTTGGTGAGAAACCCACCGGTGCGCCAGAGAGTGTTCATGGAAGGCGAGTAGCAGCCGATTTTTTTGGTCATTTGCTCGAGGATTTCGTCCCAGAGAGAGTTGGTGTTGACGAACATGAAACGAGCTTTGTTCTCGGCCATGGTGGCGATGAATTGGGCGGCGTTACGGAGGCAGATGAGGGTTTTGTCGGAGTCGATTATGGCCATGCCGTTGCGAGTGCCGTATGTGAACTGCTTGAAGTGGTGGGCGGCGACGCGGCGGCCGAGGTGGGCGTTGGTGCTCAGAAGCTTCTGGATTACTATGGAGTGGAGCGTCATGGCGGGTTTAGGGTTTTAGTTCAGACGACTCACAGTCACAGCGATGCCGCTAGGGAAATGAGATTGATGAAGACGGACTAGAGCTATTTGGACCGTAACTAACAGAACCGATCACCTGGGAACAATATGTGTGGAATAGAATGGACGGCTGAGATTAATAATCAGATATCTTCCTCATTTCTCTCTCTCTCCCTTTGAATCTTAGCCGTCCAGGTGTGCATCACATTCTATTTCACCCAAGTTGTTATTTAAGAGATGAGTTCTACCGTAACTAATAGACTCAAAGTGTGTTTTATTTTTCTTTTTTCTTTTTCAGTTTAATCTTAAAATATAACTAAATTAAAATTCAATTAACATTTGTTGAAGATACAGCGAGTATGTTTAAGGAGATTTATCCTCTGTAATTTTCAGTGTATGTCTTATTCTAGTTAGATACGATTTAGTCTAGATAGAGATACAAATAATCTCTGTTATATCAGGACAGTCATCGTAGCAAACTGTATCAGCTTATATATAAGGCATTCTATCAATGAAAGAGTTACAACTTTTCAATTATCATATATTCTTCTTCAACACGTTATCAGCAAGTTTTGAGTTGATAGTCAGCAATCACCACACAAAAAGACCCTAACCTTAAAACACTAGCTTCCACCGTTGATCTCCATCCATCTGCTCCTCACCGCCAATCTCCACTCATCGGCTCCTCCTTCTCCCGACAATCAATGTTTTCCGGTCACCATCGGTCTTTTGCGACATCAACGATCTGTAGTTCGTGAAGCTTGTGTAGCATACACTCAAAGAATCTCCCAATTCGACAATATTGCTCGACTTCCAAGGAACCGCGTTAGACGACTTCTTCCTCAATATTGTCTAACCTCCGTATTGGTCATACCAAGCATAATACCAATCAAGGTAAATTTTCTAAACCGTCAATTTTTAGATCTAGGAATAAAACTTACTTCCTGCAACACCCTAGATCTTAGGATTGGGATATTGTGATATTGCATATTTGTGCCCTAGTTTCTATGAACATATATCCATAGAGTATAAGTGATGGTTCTGGGGGAGTCACAGTTTAGAAAAAGAAAAGAAAGAGAAATCGATACTATATGATGGTTCCTCATGGTTTCTGGGTGTGCTTTTGAGCCACTGTTTATTCATAATCATTTTTTGGGCCATACATCATGGATCATGTTTTTATTCATGACAACTTGATATTAGTGATCATAGTTCTTCAATCGATACTAATTAAATCTCTTTGTATTTTGTAGATGAGTTCAAATGAGCCGATTATGCCAAAATTCGACATTCTTGACATCTAAGAAAATGAGTGCCATAGTTGGGTCTCTGATGTGGTCAACACATTCATCGGAAAGAGACTATGCAGCACCCTCAAGCCCACTGGGCCAAATGACATTCCACCAACAGATGAAGCAAAATCTCAAGCCCTTATATTTTTAAGGCGTCACACCAATTCATTCAACTCTCAAGAAGCAGTACTTAAAGAAAACCGAACCCCTGGATTTGTGGGATGTTCTGAAGCAGCTCTTCAACAATGTGCATGATGCAACTTCCTGAGTTGACTGTAAGATGGGAAGCCCTTAGGCTTTTGAATTTTCCAATGATCCAAGATTACAATCAAGAAATGTTGGATCTGTAGTCTGAGTTGAGTTTCTATGGGGTAGACAAGTCAGAGAAGTCGTTGAATACCTTCACAATATCCATGAGCATCCTTGCTCATCAGTACCAGCTTGAGTATAAACAGGGGAGGATTCTTACCTTCGGTAATCTCATAAATAGCCTAGTTAAAAAGGAAAGGCATCATGAGATCATACTCAATAATAACTCAAGACCGACTGATATTAAAGAGCCTGAGAGTTATCAAACTGGAGGAAATGCTCAAAAGAAGAAAAAGAACACTCATTCGGTACATTACGTACGTGGAGGACAAGCTCCATGTGGTGGGAGAGGAAGGCGTGAACGTGGTCAAGGCCACAACCAAACTCTAACTTGGCATAGAGATTAGAACGCCAACTCCAACAAGAATCAATCTGGTTTGCAGAATGATGAGAAAAGGTCTTCAAATTCTGAAAAATTCACATGTTACCGGTATGGTTTCACAAAGCATATGTACAAGTAGTGTCGTGCTAGCAAAGAAATGCAGACCATCTACAAAAGGCTCAAGAAGTACTTGGCTCAAGAGTCCAATTATGCTGGAGATTTCGAGATGGAAGCTAACACCAATCTCGTCATTGTAGAGCACAACAAGGTGGAACTAGCCACGTCATATGCGGTTATCTGTGTTATGTATTCAAGTTTTTGGTTTGTTTTTGACTTATTTTTCAGTCATTTGAAGTAGACTTTTGTCTTTGTTTTTCGAATATGAACATTTATGATGTAATTTTTTTAAGTTGGTGAGTAATAATATTTTCTCTAGTTTTTGGTATATGAAAGTGTTGTGAATGCTATTTCATTACAAATTAAGTGTATGGTTAGATTTTTATATTAACATATAGCATTATGCCACCAAGATACCTTAAAGATGAGACACAAAAAAGGATAGTTTTGATCTCAGTGAATTTTCGACCCGTCGAGGTTTCTCTTGACCCGTCGAAGACCACCTCCTGTATCGATTTTTGCAATTTTCGAGCTGTCAAAAATTTGTACACAAAAACTTTTGACCTGTTGAAATTGGTCCTTGGTCACCTATTTTGCACATTCGACCCATCGAAATTATCCTCGACCCGTCGAAAAAAGATATCAAAAAATCGATACTGGTTTTAAGTTTTTCTTCGACCCGTCGAAAAGGTGCTACTAGATAGAATTTTGACCCGTCGAAAATTGGTATCGAAAAATCAAAATATATTTTGGGTTTCACTCAACCCGTTGAATTATTTACTCGACCTGTCGATTACTGTTCTCAGATGTGGTGTTTCTGATGTGTTCTACATTTGTTTTTATTAAAAGATAAAACTTCAGAAAAAATTTATACATGCCATATCAGCACTCAATAAGGGTCACACCCCTATTGAAATCTTTAAGTGTCTTTTTAAAGTGTTCGCCTGATCTTTAGTTCAAAGACTACTTATTTACATTGCTTTTGTAGATGTCTCGATGCAAGATTGAGTGTCTTGCAAATTGTGTTACTACCCACACCATTCTGCGGAATAAGCAACTGTTAGTGGATCTTTTTCCATATAAATCTTTAGTGACTACCATGATTGTTACATCGCCAGTTATTCGAGGGCATGGTTCAGCAGAGTTTCAACTATGTCATGGTACAAGATTATTCATCATTGATGCCTTATATGTACCAAAGGCCAATCACACCTTGTTAAGTTTCAAGGATATTATGTCAACGGTTTACACTCGAAAGCACGTTGTGAGAATAGAAAAGAACTATTGTGTATCACCTATGTTGAATGTGGCCACAAGCGAATTCTAGAGAAGTTTCCGGCTATTTGTAGTGGTTTGTATCTAACTACGGTTCAAATTATTGAATCTAATGCCATGAATCTCACCACTTTGTGTGATTCAGACTCATACAAGCTTTGACATTTTCGATTGGGACCTATGTCGTGACATGATGATCAAATATTGAAAAACTCTCCTGGTCATTCATTCTTCAAAAAGAAGAAGCATGTGGAAATACCTCAATCCATCAGTTTAGATGGGGATGATGATACTACTCCTCTCATTCCTGACTCGGTCTCTAAGACAAGTGCAGCACAAATCCTGCAAAACACTATTGAGGCGTCATGCTTTATCCCACCAGATTCATATGTTGCACTATCTGATGCATATCGCTCATTTTGCAAAGTTTGTTCATTAGCAAAGTTACAGGCACGTTCTTCTTTTGTTGTTGACAACATGACCAATATTCCATTCTTACAAAGGATCCAAGGTGATATTTATGAACCTATCAAACTGAAATGCAGACCATTCAAATATTTCATCGTTTTCGACCGTAGCCCGCCAACCATTCAGTGCACACCAGTTGGTAACTGGATAGAAGTCTGACATTTCACATCTACACATTTTTTATTGCATAGTATATGTGCTAATTGCAAATCCACAGCGTACTAAAATGGGCGCTCAATGAAGAATAGACATTTATGTTGGCTATGAAGCTCCAACAATAGTCCACTCTCTTGAACTTTTGACAGAAGATCTCTTTACTGTAAAATCTGCAGATTGTCACTTCGATGAAACATACTTCTCAATGTTAGGGGAATGAAGGAATGTATCTATTCTGGTTCAACGTCAGAAATTAACGTGGTATAATCTCACTATGTCTCATCATGATTTTTGCACATCTCAGAGTGAGATAGAAGTGCAAATAATACTTGATTTTCAGAAAGTAGCAGAATTTATACCTGACTCCACTACTAGAAAAATGATCATAGACATCAGTCTTATGATGTAAAATTGTTATTTAGACATCAAAATGTGGAAAAACGATATCATTGTGATTTATAGACATCGATTTACATGCTTAACAGATGTCTATACTTTTTTTCTTTCTAAAAATAATTATAAAAAAGGCGAAAAAGACAAAGTTAAAGTTTTGCGAATGCGGGAACCTAAATTCACATACACGCTCAGACTTTAGTCCACACATAGTCATTTTAGCCCTAACTTAGTTTCCTTAGGCTCCTCACCTCACTTCGTTCCCTTAAAAAAATTCAGCTCCTCATCGATTTGGTCGACGGTGCTAGTAGTGGGTCAGACGAGGTCAATCTCATCTCACCTCTCTCCTCATCCCTCAGGGCTGCTCATCACTCTTACAGTTCACCACTTTCACCTCGCTCCTCACCGGTCTCACCTGGCCGCTCGCCGGTCTCACCTTGCCACTCACCGCTTTTTCTCGAGGTTTGGGTACTCTCTGCTCTTTACACTTTCTTCTTCGCATTCGCATTTTGAAATTGAAAATCTGAAGAAGAATCTATTCTATGGGTTGCGGGAATAAATCGTGTTGAAATTGATTTAGGTTGTGCGTATTTAATGTATTCTATGTCGTAGATTAATGTGAAATAGGTAGTGCATTGGCCGTAGAGGTATTGTTATCCTTATTTCATGTTAGGGTGTTAGTTATGAAAAGCTATGAACTACTTATTTGAAAGGCTATGAACTTCTTTTGTTATTCATGGTGTACATATTTGAGTTCTTAGGATTTAGCACAACATATTTTTTTGTGGCAATTAGCATAACAGAGCATTAGCAGCTTAGTACTCAAAAGTGATAGAGGAGCTTAAATAGCGATGGCAATAAATTGTTTATAGTAGTTTAGTAATCAGAACTTCTCAATCAACTTGATAGTTTAATTTTAGTAATGATGACAGTAAATTATTTTTGAAGCATGCATTAGAATAGAATATGTTTCACTTGTGTTGGACTGATTGTGTTAGATTATAGGTGATAGCAGCAAAAAAATCGTGCTGATTGTGGGGATAAGTAAGGGATTAAAGGATTCTCTGCAGAGCTTGGAGTAGAGGAGTATTCCCAGTTTAAACTTGCATAAGTCAAGTTAGCAAAGTTATTGATCTCTTGCTGGTTTATAATTTATTTCATATGATTTCTAGTTTGTGTGTGAAGTGCATAGATTTGTAATAATTTGTTTTTTGTTTGAAATATAAAAAAATGTCAGTTTGTTTAAATTTCTGTTAAGAATCAATTTTAGTTATGGATAAATGTCTAATATCTTGTCTGAAATATAAAGTGTCAGAGTTGTTTGATTTTCTGTTATGAATTAATTTCAGTTTTGGATAAATCTTGGCAGAGAAATCACCACACACTACTACAAAAATTACTTCAGACAACTGTTTTAATCTGTTGTCTGAAGCACTTGAAAATTTATTGTATATGGAGCAGTTGTTTAAATACGTATCACACAACGGAAATTTTTTGTTGTTGTTGAATATGCACTCCAATAACTAATGTTCAGTTGTTTCAAAAGTCTGAAAAAATGATATTTAAGGACTTATGAGTTGTGCCATACAAATTCAAACAACTGATATTTGACATATGACATAGAAGAAGACAACTGGATTCTGATGTTGAAGTTTGTTTCAAATAACTGAATACTGAGTTGATGTTTGTTTCAAACAGCTGAAATTAATTTTTTTTTATTTGTCTGTCTAATCTACAACAATATTTCAATTGTTTGAGTGGTTCTTTAATGACAGAGCTTATGTAATTCTATTGGTGTGAGTATGACTTTGAAGACAAACTTTAGTTTGTTTTTAGTTACCTGTACACATATAACTAAACCGCTTTCTACACATAATTTCCATAACTTCACCACAATTTGGTCCCCCACACAGATTCTACAGGGAATTGAAATTTGCCAACATACCTAATGCCAACTGAAATTTGAAGGGAACTAAAATTTGAATCCTAATTCCTTAACTATGACAACTCAAAAGGGAGCTGAAATTTGACAGCATACCTGGTGCCCTGCATCCTCAAGGACATGCATTGCAACTCCACCTCTATCCTCAATAGCAAGCTCCATTCTGCTTTCAAAAAGTTCACGTGGATTTGTACTTGCATATGATTTCTAGTTTGTGTGTGAAGTGCATGGATTTGTAATAATTTGTCTGTTGTTTGAAATAAAAAAAATGTCAGTTTGTTTAAATTTTTATTATGAATCAATTTCAATTATGGATAAATATTTGATGTCTTGTCTGAAATATAAAATGTCAAAGTTGTTTGATTTTCTATTATGAATTAATTTCAATTATGGATAAATCTTGGTAGAGAAATCACCAGTGTTAAATGATAAGATTTTTGGTGTAGAGAAAGTGCTCTATGTCTTGACAAAGAATGTGACTGATCTGTTAGAAATGAAGTAGATTGGCCAATGAGTCATAATAGCGTACATGGCTTAAGCACCTTGACATTAATTTAGTCCAAATTATTAACTTATTATGCCAAGTCTATGAATTTTAATCCAAATGCTTTTGTTGTAGGCACCTACATGAAATTATTAGTGAAAGAGAAGATGAGTTGAATCTATTTGGATTTATTGATCTTTCCCGTATATTTGAAGGTGAGAAATCAAAGAGCGTTCAAAGCCACTTATTCAAGCAGTTGAAAGACGGAAATGTTGACCATATGTAACCCCCCAATTTACGCCTCTTTAAATTGAGCATGTTATAGTGTCGCAAACCTTTATAATCGTAAGCTAAGATGACTCAACTCACGACCTAAAGATAAGCAAGGCAATTTTTTTTCTCACACAAGGAATTAGAATCATTTCAGAGTAGACACTAGACAGAAGTTTTTGAGTTAAGAAGAGGTGAGAAACAAAAATTTAACTAATTAACGAGTGCCAACCAAAATATAACGAAAAAATAAGAAACATAGGACAGACAATAATCTCATTACAAATGATGTGAACCTCAAAAGGGTAGTGAAAAATACAAGAGTGATCTCGAAAAAGAAACAAATATACCGACACATAACTTTGAGACATATCACCCAGCTCCTTCCCGAAATCCTCTTTAATCCTCATGCACAGTACCTACAAAATCAACTATAGTAGAGGTGAACTTTCGTCCTCGCTGTTCAAGCTAACTAGGTTTGAAAGCAAAAATCCAAATAGTATTGGCGCCGGTTGAGTAAAACGCATAAACGAAACAGTAAAAAGAAATCAAGTTCTGTATAGTAAAATTATATGAAAACAAATAAAGTATCCGGGTAATATATCAAACCTGATGACCTGCTATCCTAGCCGACTACCTTCTTACCGAAGATCTAAATCTCCACCAAATAGTAAGAAGTAGCGAGAGTGTCCATTCAGGCCCTATCACCTAGGACTGATGCCACATCACAAAGGATGTAAGACACCATCCCGTCCATAAAGCCCCTCCGGAGGTTTAGGGGATCGAAACCCAAAGAAGTCGCTATGCCCCGCTCACTCTCATGGCATCCTTAAGAAAAATAAGTAGTAAAACGAAACATTGCAAAGTTTAGCAATTCAGAAAAACCACTAATTAGGGTGAAGCTTCTCTACCTCGATTATCAATTTACAATGAAATGTCGATGCACAAATCCTCCATTAGTAGTTCTTCTTTTATTAATGCCACAACTTGGTCAAAGTCCTACTGCAACACATATCGCAAATTATTACTTCATGTATCAATTGCTATACACACCGATGTCTCAACACAATTCACTCATGAAGACTAGTACCAAGTTTTAACATAAAAAAAGCTAGAACACAATTAAGCATCAAATGAGTATCATTTAGCTCTGATAATAGGGTGCTTACTGGACAAGATTGAAATCAAAAGAGTAATAACATGTTGTAATGAAAATAACAGCCCAAGTTTAAAAAATCATCGAAAATTCATATTTTAACCAATGAATATGAAACTTTTTAGATTCAAAGATTACATTCTAAGATAGAACATATTGAAATTTTATGCATTTTGGAGTTCATTTGGCTACTGAAATGGGCAAAGAAGTATCAAAAATAGAATTTTGCAGAAAAGCTTATGTGAAAGACAAACTTTGAAAAATCATAACTAATTCATTTGGACTCCAATCTTTATGAAATATGTTTCTAAATGATCATTAACGAGTCTACTTTCAAACTGAAAAAAGACATAGCAAAAAAAGAAGTATAGATTATCTCAAAAATTACTCCAAATCCACTGATTCATGTAACACATGCCTAGACATTTCATCAAACACTTGGTGTGCATTAAACAAAGTATCATCAAATATACTTCTTAAACTCAATTACAACTAGAAAATTGGTATTAAAATATGTAAAAACTGAATTTGGAAAAGAAAAGGACATGCAAACAGAATTGAGAATCAAAATCACAATTTCATGATAAAACAAGATTCTTCCTGAGTAGTAGGTGGTGTTACCTTGATCTAAAATGACTCAACCGTTGGATCGTCATAAAATTTAGATATGATACCGAACACACAATTTTAAGCAATGTTCATGAAGAATGCAAAGGCAAAAGAGAACTGTAGCATGTCGATTCGGGTCCTGGAATACATCTAACGGGAATAGTGTTTAAGACAAAAAACAGTAGCTATGTTCACTCTGGTTCATTTCTAAACTGATCTAAATGTATAAAAACTTCCATTCAAATCCCAAATCACAATACTTGTGATCAATGGTCTAGATTATCTCACTAAAATCCAATGGTCCAAAAATATCCTATAAATAAAAATATTTCCTTATTTTCAATCTTCTAAAATTCGAAATAAATAGAAAACGGTTATATAAAATGTCATAAAAATTACCACGGACTCATGATGATATGTACTTATTTTTCAAATCTTTAAACAAAGAATTTTCACTAACTCAAAATTTCATAAAATTTTCGCGAAGGTCTTCGTGATCACTGAGATTACAAATTAAATGTCGCGTTAATCTCCTTAAATATTTTTGGAATCTCACACTGTATCATGTTTATGTGGTACATTACAAACTGAGTATTCATTTGATATAATAAACTCATCTTATTTTAACTATTAAGTCTATTGAATCTTACCTATATCAGAGTTTGTAACTGATCCCTAATATTTGTCATTAATTATGTGTAGCAAACATTGGATTTTGACTATTATTTGGGAGAATGAATTTTTCATCTTAGAATCTATGCTGAGACCAGTCCGCTTCACAAAGTGGGAGACCATTGTGTTAGAGTAAGCACTTGATTGTTATTTATTTTTTGTATGTAACTATGTGTACCTTTCATCAATTTTGCTACATATTGAATGACTTAATCTATTGGTGTCATTGTAGGGCTATCAAAACTTTTAATGTTGAGGTAACAAAGTGTCAACAGTAAAAAGACTTGCTATAAGTTATAAGTTTATGGTTGATTGAGTTAGTATAATGGATGCAATTATGTGATGTGATTCTAAATCTATATTATGAATTTATAGGGCGTCCCTAAACAACCCAGAGGAGTTGAGTGTGGGTATTATGTTATGCGGTATATGAGAGACATCATAGATGATGAAAGTCTTGGTTTTGCAAACAAGGTCTTTGTAGTTTCAAACTAATTCATTTTCAATTTATTTTGCAAGTTTATGATGATGGCTTATAGATATATGTCTATATATATATATATTTGTAATGGGCACCAAGGATTCATAGAGAATATACTCAAGAAGAACTTAACGAGGTGCGAGTTGAAGGTAAGGACTTCACTTCCAATTTGATATAGACATTGATTCTGGAATGAGAATGTGATCTGTTTAAAGGTAAACAAAGTCTTTTGTTTAAGTTAATGGAAAATTGTAATGGCTAGCTAGCTACCGACTTTAATATGCATGTATTAGGCAATTGTACATGTTAACTATCAGGAAAGTATTTTGTTTAAGCTATATATATGGGAGGAATGTAATGTCTAGCTACTGACTTTAATATGTATGACATATATATATATATGCATGTAATGGCTACTGACTCAATGGTAGTTTGTTGTACTTCAGCTCAGTTTGAATATGAAATGAAATAGCAATTTCTTAGCTTGAACTAGATGTATATGAAAAGCATTGAACAACTGTTTGGTAAAAATAACCGATGTCTAAAACTAATATATATACACTACAAGAAAAATGCACTTAGACGACGGAACCTTTAAGGTTCCGTCGTCTAAGTGACACTTAGACCGCGGAAACTTCTCCACGGTCTAAGTGAACACTTAGACGACGGAGATGTGTTTTTTCGTCGTCTAAGTGACACTTAGACCACGGAGAAAGTTTCCGGGTTCTAAGTGTCACTTAGACGACGGAAAAACACATCTCCGTCGTCTAAGTGAAATTTCAAAAAATAAAAATTTTCACTTAGACCGCGGAGAAAGTTTCCGTGGTCTAAGTGTTCACTTAGACAACGGAAAAACACATCTCCGTCGTTTAAGTGAAATTTCAAAAAATTAAAATTTTCACTTAGACCGCGGAGAAAGTTTCCGCGGTCTAAGTGTTCACTTAGACCGCGGAAAAAACCATTTCCGTTGTTTAAGTGAAAATTTTGAATTTTTAGAACCGGCGCCCATTTAATTTGGGTTTAGGGTCTCTGCGGTGTGGGTGACACTTAGACGACGGAAAAAGACATCTCCGTCGTCTAAGTACTTTAACCCTAAACCCTAAGGCCCTTACCCCTAAATTACGAAATTTTCACTTAGACGACGCAAAGGCACGTTTCCGTCGTCTAAGTGCTTACTTAGACGATGCAAAGGGGCATTTGCGTCGTCTAAGTGAAAATTTCGTAATTTCACCTAAGACAACGGCCATCTAGACCATGTCCCAATGCATATTCTTTCCGTCGAGACCATAGAGTAAACAATTCTTAGAGTGTGAGCGTCGACGGTTTCAAAATTAGAGTTACGGATTTTCGTGTATCCATATTTTCGGTTTGTAAATTTTTTGGATTTGGGGTTAACTGTGCCGATGAAACCCTGAACGAACTCAATATTTAGTGGAAATTATTCTACTTATATATGGTGTTATGGCGAGTATATCCAACGGTCGTTTTGTCCAAATTGAATTTCGTTAATATCGATGTGCAATGAGCCTATACGTACCGACACTTAAGTTATACATATTAGTAGATACTTAACAAGTTTGAATACGTAAATTAATTCATCGTCTTAAATCCCACTTTTTATATATACGATTCTTTAATCGATATTTTAAGACAATTCCATTCAAATTACATGTCCAAAAATTCATTACAAATTATTTTTAACAAATAATTTTACGGAATTTTCACCTAGACCACGGAGATGACCATCCCCGTCGTCCAGGTGTTCACTTGGACGACGGAGATGACAATCTCCGTGGACTAGGTGAAAACTTTGTAAAATTTTTTTTTTAAAAAAAATTAAAAAAAATTTGAAAATTTCACTTAGACGACGGAGATTATCATCTCCGCGGTCTAGGTGAAAATTCCGTTAAAAAAATTTTAAAAAATTTTTAAAAAATATAATTAAAAATTTCACATAGACGATGGAGATTCTCATCTCCGCAGTCTAGGTGAAAATTCCGTAAAAAAATTTTTCGAAAAAAAATTTAAATTTTTTTTTAAAATTAAAAATTAAAAATTTCTCTTAGACGATGGAGATTCTCATCTCCACGGTTTAGGTGAAAATTCTGTAAAAAACAATTAAAAAAAAATTAAAAATTTCACTTAGACGACGGAAATTGTCATCTCCGCGGTCTAAGTGAAAATTCCGTAAATTTTTTAAAAAAAAAATAAAAACACTTAGACGACGGAGATGACAATTTCCGTCGTCTAAATGAAATTTTAAAATTTTAATTTCTGGCGGTGTTTTTCCCACTAATAATTTGGCAAAAATTTAAATCCACTTAAACGATGAAAATTTTTCATCTCCGTCGTCTAAGTCAAAATAATTGGCAGTATTCTTGTCCCGCTAAAATTTTGGCAAAAATTTAAATCACTTGGACGACGGAAATATTGATTTTCCGTCGTGTAAGTGAAAAATTGGCGGTATTGTTTGAAAATTTAAAGCACTTAGACGACGGAAATACTAATTTTCCGTCGTCTAAGTGTTTTAAAACTCTATAAATTCATCATTTTCTCAATCTCTCTTCATTTTTTCCTCTCCCTCAATCCACTCTCCCTCTCCCTCTCTCTCTCTCTCCATCTCTCCCCCCCCAATCAAACCACCCACCATATATCATCATCATCCACCATCATCTTCACCACCACCACCGTCGCCGCCACCACCGACATCACCACCGTTGCCGCCATCACCGACATCACCACCGTCGCTGCCACCACCACACACCACCACCACCTACAACGTCGCCTCCACCACCACCACCACACACCACTAGCTACCGCCTACATTGTTACCTCCACCACCGGCCTCTACATTCCGGCCAACACCACCGGCGCCGCCACCACCACCACCGCCTATAATTAGTTTAGGTTTAGCTTAATTTTGTTTATTTAGGTTAGATTAATTTACTTTATTATATTATGAATTTTGTATTCATTGTATTTAAATCTATAATAATTTAAATTATTTATTCATTATGAATTTTGTACGTATTATATATTATTAATAATTATTATTCAATAAATTTTACAATATTATGAATATTGATATACAAAAAATTAAATAAAAAATTCATAATTAGCATTTCATGAATTTTTCATTTAATTTTTTTTTACAAAATCACCACTTAGACGATGGATATGGACGATTTCCGTCGTCTAAGTGTTCACTTAGACTACGGAAAACGTCCATCTCCGCGGTCTAAGTTTTCACTTAGACGACGGAAAACGTCCAAGCGAGCACTTAGACGACGGTGCTCGCTTGGACCGTCCATCTCCGTCGTCTAAGTGCTCGCTTAGAATTCCATCTCCGTCGTCTAAGTGAACACTTAGACCGCGGAAAATTTTGCGCGGTCCAAGCGAGCACTTAGACGACGGAATTCTCCATCTCCGTCGTCCAAATGCTTGGACGACAGCACTTGGAGCACGGAGCTTGGACGACGGAGATTCCGTCGTCTAAGTACTTAGACGACGGAAAATTGCACCTAGATGACGGAAATCGTCCGTGGTCTAGGTGCATTTTTCTTGTAGTGATACTTCATAGATACCCAACAAAACTAATGCCAATTGAAGTAATGCACATCAGTTCAGAGCATAAGAAACAATCTCTATAACCAAACAAGATGATAACAATACAAGGGCTAGTACATCGGTTTTGGTAAAATAAGTGATGTTTTATAAGTAAATAGACATCGGTTTGGCTACCGATGTCTATATTTTTTGACATTAGACATCGGTCATATAGACATCGGTTTGGAAATTTTTAGACATCGGTCCAAAACCAATGCATATGACCATTTTTCTAGTAGTGCTCATTTACTGATATCGCTAAAGTGACGAGATTGGATATACCCGAAAGGACACGACCCCGATTTAGTTACCTAAATCGAAATCAAACTCCTTCTGAAAACACGAACTTTCAAAAATTATAGAAATTTCGGCAGAGTTTCACTATATCGCGAAGTTACCATTAACCTGCACCCGAAAATACACTTCATCCTATGCCACAAAAGCCAAACCGTGGGCACCAATCCCATCCGGATTTCTCAAAAATATATCATAATATAAAGCAATAAGCAAAACTGTAACTTTACAGAAATCTGGGAAAATCATATGAAAATATAAACATCAAAGTATTCAGAGCGACCTCTAGTATGTATACATAAATACACAACAGTAGGTCAAACAAGAAACCTATTGAGGAGAAAAAGTAGCTCGAATACTAAGCCTCCAACCTTGACGTGCGACACCAAAATCCGAACTGCAAACTGGGCATAGAAAACAAAGAGCATAGGGAAAGACATATAAACCGTTAGAGTGAGTGGACGAAAATAAATGTCTTTCGCCGAATAATATATGTTATAAAAACATATGCGAGTCTAGATACATGAAAATGATATGGTACACGAGGGAGACTCTAACTCCTCACGCGTACAGAGCATGCATTGTAAATCCCACGGGGTCACTCATGAATACACCCGCGCTAGTACAGTTCGAATCACAGGATCCTATACCCACACGTGATTCTAGCCAGAAAGGCCTCAGGTCAGGGTATCTGCCCCCCCCCCCCCCCGGTAAAGACCTCGGGTCAGGGGTCACAGTTGAAAGGACCCAACCCCGGTTTAGTTTCCTAAACCGGAATCAAACCTCTTCTGAAAACACGAACCAACAAAAACCATAAAAATTTTGGCAGAGTAACGCTACTAACGCGGAATTGCCTTTACCTGCACCCAGAAAATAACACTTCATCCTATGCCACAAAAGCCAAACCGTGGGCACCAATCCCATCCAGATTTCTCAATATCATAACAGTAATGTAAAGTAATCAATAAAACTATATTTTACAGAAATCCGGAGAAAAATCGTATAAAAGTATAACATAAGAATGCTCAGAGCGACTTCTAGTATATATATATATATATACAAATAGTAGGCCAAACTAAGAACCTACCATAAAAGAAACATCGCTCGAATACTAAGCCTCCGATCGCGACGTGCGACACCAGAATCTGAACTGCAAACTGGGCACAGAAACCGAAAAGCCCAGGGGAAAGGCAATTAAAAACGTTAGAGTGAGTGGACGAAAATAAACATATACCTTTCACCAATTTCATATACATAAAACAATGTAAAGCAATGCGAATTCGGAAAGTATATATGGAGGTGCCAGGCGAATCTCTCAAGCCCGACGGTCAGGCGAATCACTCAAGCTCGACGGTGATAGGCTAGGGGAATCTTTCAACCTCAGCGGCATAACAGGGGAATCTCTCAACTCTGGTCCAGAGGAATCTCTCAACTCTGGTCAGACTACCGGTGATCAGCCGAGTAGTCGAAGCATCGATGCAAGTATGCCATCACCATAAAAATATAAAATAATACCTCCAAAAATAATAAATAATCTCAACATCGTATAAAAGTAAATATGAAAAAATCACGAACTCGCAATGACTGTGAAAATATAAAAGTGTCCACTCACAGATTTGAAGATTTCGACATTTCCAACAACTTTCCAGTTCAAAGTGAAGGTCAATTTTGATCGGAAAACCTCCAAAACTCACCTCAAAGTCTCAAACCCTTACCGGAATTTCAAACTGACTGATCTCTCTCCTCCGGCCACGGCAACCTCCCAAACCACTTCCAATAGCTTTCTCTCCTCATGGCTAACAAAACCCCTCAAAGAGGAGCCACCAACTCGGCCGGAAAAGTCACCTCCGACCGCCACCGATTCCGCCGGAAAACCCATGAACTTCACCGCGCCGATTCTCCCTCCTCCGGCCACCTCAAGGGTCGATCCACCTACCAGGTCGAAGAGGAGCTCGAGCTCAACAAGTTTCGTGAAGGGACCCCGGCCAACCGTGGCTGGAATCGGCCTCCACGGCGGTGCAAAGTCACGGCGGCAAAATGGGCTAAACGGGTCGCCTCCTTGACCCGTGGTCAACGCGGGTCAAGGCCCAGTTTCTCTTTTTGGAATGTTTTCCAAATTCGGCAAGTATTCTCCCGTATTTATACCGTACGCATATCGAATCCCAAACGGATAAATACAACAACATCCGACGCCCGAAAATATTCACAACTTATTGCTCGTAACTCGGAAAAATCTTCTAGAAGTTCCCACGAGCTCGAAATTAAATTCTCCACAACTTCCGTGAAGAATACGAAATCAAATTCTTACCCGAAAATTTAGTCGTTAAAGAAGCCGCCATATTAACCGATTATGTCGAAATAGCGACCAATTGCGAAACTCACAAATCAAGTCGATAATCATTCCATTTACGGTTCGGGTCGATCAACGGTCCAAAACGGATCACAATCATGATTCGGATAAACTCGAATACGAACGGATAAACTCGACGATATTCCGAAATTTCAAATATTCATCTGGTTACGATAATATTGATCACTGCTTAAGCTAGCCTAAACTAACTCTATACTACATCTTGCGAAACTCTTTAGCATTGGTAAACCAATCAAACATGGGAAAAACATAGGAATTAAGTCTACAGCTCGACCAAACCATAATGTATAGAAGTGAGAGGAACCTTCTCTGCGCCAACATATCATATCTACCTGGATCCCAAGTTCTATTTCCCAACCATGTTGAGCATCTGAAACATTGTCCAAGTGAAGCCCCAAGACCCAGGCTAAAACGCCAGGCCCAGCCGACAAAAGGACCAGCCCAAAACCAAACACTAGCACACAAACCATGTGGTCTAGATCCCTCAGTGGGCCTTAGGTCAAATCGAGCCTAAAGTTGAAACCAGAACCCTACCAATCTCAGTTGCACACCATCACCAGCCGCGCAACTCACTGCTCGAATAACTTTTGAAGCCTACCAGCAACCGCCACCTTGATGTTGACGTTGAACCAGATTCCACTGCAATCTCATGGTATTGATAGGTTGACATGGAAACTCACCCACATCCGAACGCAACACCTACATGGACAAAGACGAGCTCACCGCCGCAACCTGCTGCACACTCGTCACAACCGACCACCATGATTTCAGACGGCCTCTTGGTAGTCGTCGATTACCGAGATACTGCTCGCACACCTGACAGAGAGGAAAGTCCACCACGCTCCGCCAGAAGCCTCCAAATACATGGAAGCAAAATGGATCCTCCTGCCTTGTAGTGAGCAGTGGGGGTGCGATGCCCTGATTGAACATCCATGAAACTGAATCGGAGAACCCAACCATTTTTTATTGACAGTCAGCTTGGCAAGATTGACGTTGCCGCCACCAAGACCCACTTAGAGTCAGAGAACGCAAAAGCCATTAAGCTCCCCTTAACTTAAACTCACAATACACTGATTATGTTGCTAGTGGAACTACGAAGACAAGCTAGTGTATTATATTGTGCAAATTATGAAACAATATGTGTATTTGAAGAATCGGAATGGACCAAAAGTTACTCACCATTTCATTGTTACTTGGAGACATAAATTGCAGTGTTTATCCCATATCATATACTAAAACTAATTATATGTGATGAAAATGTACTATGGTAGCTTTCATGCATTGAGCCACATAATTTTCATTTAAGAACTTGGACTTACAGTTCTTGCACAATGGAGCATAGCACGTGCTTCATTCTTGAACATTCTACATTTTGGGTCTAAGGGCATCTGCAGCGGGGAGGGACAGCGGGGACGTCCGGTGAGGGGGTGGCCCGCATGGAGAGGACGTCCGGGGAGGGTGGGATGTGCAGCGGGAGGGAAAAGGCCAGGCGACCGACGGTTGACCCCGAGGACGACCTCGTCGGCGTCCTCGGTTGAGGAAGAAGGAGAGGACGTTCCGCCTGGTGGGCCCCACGCACGTGGGTGACGCCAAGCTGACGTTTTTTTTTAACCCGGCGCGTGTATTACACGCGCCGGGTAAAAGTTTAAAAAAAAAATTACAAACCAATGGGATTGCGCCACGTGTCGCGTCCCGAGCTGATCTGCATTCAACGGCATTCTTGATCTCCACCGTCCATTTTGAACGGATCTAAACCAATCCAACGGCCTGCATTTAAATGCAACGGCCAGATCAGAAAAAAATCAATAAATTGCAAAAAAAACCCAAAAAAATTGCAATTAAATCCCCAAAAATTTGCAAATGAGCCCATACATTTTTTCTATAAATACTACATTCATTTCATTCATTTCTCACACCATTTCATTCACAACAAATTCATTCTCTCCCTCTCTCCATCTCTCCTTGAAATTCATTTTTTTAGTTGGAAATAATGGCTACAAATTGGCTTCTTTCGGAAGATGTACAATTGAGCATCTCTTATTGTCGTTTTAGCGTTGATTCCATCACCGGAAATCGACAAAAGGTGGAAAAATTGTGGGAAAAGGTTTATGGCGATTTTAAGGCGAATTGGGAGCTAGGTTATGGTGAATCGATGCCGGAAGCTAGGACCCAAAACACATTATCCTCTCGTTTCGCAAAGTTGAAGCCAAATTTGAAACTTTGGGGAAGTGCTCTTTCTTTCACACGAAGGAATGCATCTTCCGGCTCCAACATTCACGATGAGGTAATGTTTTTGATCTCCAATATTTATTTCATTTTTTACCATATTGTTTCAACTTATGTTCATGAAATACATGTTATTTATTTCACTTGCTATTTATGAATTACAAGTTATTTATTTCATGTTATTATTATTAATTTTTAGATGAGATGTGCTCAATCATTTTATGTGGCAAAAAAAAAAAAAGAGTTTAAAGACTTTGCTTGTTGGGAAGTAGTGAAGAATCATCCTTACTTCATCCATGTCGAGGCTAGTACACCTCCGGCTTCTTTATCATCTACTCCGTCTTACTCATCGCCACATCCCGCAAGCTCAATGCCTCCCACCGTCAACTTGGAGGAGGATGATGCATTTGCCACACCAATGAGTAACCAAGCTCCTTCTTCTCCGGAGCGTCCTATGAGAGTGAAAGCGGCAAAGGAAGCGAAAAAAAAGGTAAAAAGGGTATGACGCAATCAAATGAAAGAGCCGAGGCTTTGAATAGGATTGCGTCAAATCAAGAATCTTATGGTCGCAATCAAATGGAAAGTGATGCAATTGAGGTTTCCCTTATGCGAGAGCAAATCGCCCTTCAAAAGAAAGACATCCAATTGAGGGCTTTGGCAGAGGAAACTCAGATTATGTCAATGGATACCGAGAGCATGACTCCTAAATCCAAGAGGTATTTCACAAAGAGAAAAGTAGAAATCCTTTCTCAATTGGATGGGGTTGAAGAAGAAGGTAGCGAAGAAGGCTATTCCAATTGTTATCGCCCCCTTTTTCCAAGCACTTAAATTATGGTTTATGTAATTTAAATTATGTACTTTAAATTATGTACTAGGTAGTTTAATTTATGCACTTTAAATTATGTACTAGGTAGTTTAATTCATGCACTTTAAATTATGTACTATGTAGTTTAATTTATGCTCTTTAAATAAACAATGTAGTTTCTCTTTTACATAAACAAGGTTGCACTTTCTTTATTTTCACCAAGTTCCCACACATAACAAAATATTGAAACACACATAATAGAAATACGTAATTCAAACTCACAACAATGCAATTAAAACAACATATTTTATAGTTGTTCCCCGGTCTCAAGAAACCAGTTGTGCTTAACTAAGTCCTTCTGAAGCTCTCCATGGATGTAAGCAGATTGGAGATCTACAATACGGTCATTAAACCGTTGTTCATTTTGTCCATCTCTTCCAACCGGCTGGAAAGGAATTCGGTTCCCCCCTTCATCCACTGGCCCATCATAAGCTGTAAATGCGGTAGCTGGGTTTTGGAGATCTTCTTCGTCGTTCTCCTCAAACTCATCCTCCACGAATTCCTCCTCAACGATCATGTTGTGCATTATGATGCACGCCAACATGATGCTTTTTAACGTCGAAAGGCGGTGACACCGAGCTGCATGACGAATTATCCCCCAACGAGCTTGTAAGATGCCAAAGCACCTCTCCACATCCTTGCGGTAGGACTCTTGCTTCCTCGCAAAAAGCTTTTGTGGAAGATCTTGAGGATTCGAAATCGTTTTGACAAATGAGGAGTACCTCGGATATATCCCGTCGGCAAGGTAATAAGCGTTACGGTATGTCATACCGTTCACTTTATAAGTCACAGCCGGACTTCTTCCAGCAAGCACTGCATCGAAGACATCTGATTGGTAGAGCACGTTGATATCATTTTGAGCTCCTAGTACCCCGAAGAAACTGTGCCAGATCCACGTGTCATATGAGGCCACTGCCTCTAAGATGATAGTTGGACGACCCTTCCTCCCTGAGTACACCCTGGACCAAGCGGTTGGGCAGTTCTTCCACTCCCAATGCATACAATCAATGCTTCCGATCATACCAGGAAATCCTCGAAGTCTAGCCATTCTTAGAAGTCGAGTGATGACTGTCTGATCTGGAGCACGGAGGTAACGGGTACCATAAAACTCTACCACTTGGGTGCACCACTTCTTCATGCACTCAAGAGTTGTTGATTCCCCCATCCTTGTGATTTCGGCACACTGATCAGCAGCTGAGCAGTAGGCCAACATCCGGAGAGCACCGGTCATCTTTTGTTGGGGAAGTAGTCTGACCATTCCAGTGGCGTCGGCTCTTTGATGCCAAAATGGGTCATTGTTGCAGAGGTCCGTCATTATACGGTTGAATGTATTTCTGCTCATTCGGAACCGTCGACGAAAGTCATGGTCGGTGAAGACTGAGCGTTCGATAGAGTAATCTTCCATAAGATTTTGGCCCCTGGACTCCCTCATCCTTGGTTGATTTGGAAGGCGGCGTGGTGGTGGTTCATCATCAAAAGTTGCATCAACGGCCACCGCGTCGATCACGAATTGATTGGCAGTTTCTGCATTTCGCCGGCGTTGTTGTCGCCTCCGATTGAAAAAGGTTCCGAAACCCATGGGATTCATCTTGATGAAACCAAAAAAGGGAAGAAGTGTTTATGGTGGCTTAGATACGAGTAAACTACAAGTGATGCGTAGTTGGTGTGAGTCTACCGAACACACATAGCTCTTTCTTTTATAGCCATCTTGAAAAATCAGATTTTTCAGATAACGACACGTGTCGACTGTCGATTGGTTGAAAATCTTACCGGATATCTCCATCAATAATTTTGCCGACACCGACACGTAGACATTACACGTGTTTCATTCTCATTGGTTTGTAATCTTACCGAAAATCTTACCGGATATCTCCATCAATAATTTTGCCGACACCGCCACGTAGACATGACACGTGTCTCAAAATTACTGGTCGAAAATCTTATCGGAAATCCGCTACCAATTATACGATCCAGATTGACACGTGTCGGCATCTTATTGGGTGAAAGTATTATTTAAAGGTAAATGTAAAATATTTTAAATATTAATGAATAGTAATAGGAAGTCCTATTTTGAAAACCGCTGCACGAAAAACAGGAATAGGAATTCCTATTTTGAGGAATTCCTCAAATAAGTGAGGAATTCCTCAAAATAGGAATTCCTCACCCAAAACATGGGTGCACATGCTCTAAAAGAAATGAAAATGACTGGCCTGTTCTTCACGCTAATTCTATTCTATGCAGAACTTTCGAGGCTCAACTTCTTGGAAGTTTCACCGTACAAAATTCACGTCCTAGAAGAAGTTTATTTTCCGATTAGTGTTTTCCTAGCTGAATTTCTCCACCATCAATGCTTGCCCTCCTTCTCTTCGCCTTATGAGCCCAACCAACAAGGCCGGCTTGTATATCAGAGTCCAATATTGCTTTCTTGAGGTTAGTTCGCATCTTCATTGAATCATGATCACATGCATAAAAAGAAGGCTCAATTGTTAGTTTGCTATTTTAGGAATTATTTTAGTGTTATTTTGTTATCTTGGGAATTTTTTTTGTTAATTTGTTATCCTAGAATTTATAAATTGTCAATTTGTTACCTTATTGTCTAATTACTTGAATTTTGTATAATTTGTTATCAAATTATAAACATTTGAAAACACTTTGGTACTCGAAATCCTCTACTATATGGATTTGAATGAAAAAAACATGAAAAATTATAGGAAAAATTTTAATTTAGGATAGCAAATCGGCTAAATTTTCAAAACTTAGGGTAGCAAAATTAGAAAAAAAAATTTCTAGAGTAACAAATTGACACAAAGGTCATTCCTAGGGTAGCAAATTGACAATTATACCTAAAAAGAAATAAAATCACCATTTTGACAAAGTAAAAGATGAAGGTAAAAAATAAAAATAAAATGCACAAAAGCTATTTTAGGTTGCAAAGCACAAAACGTAGGAATGAAAATTTTCAGTAAATTGCATTCCTGATATAGTGGCAGTGTGCTATAGCTGCAAAGCACCTGAATGAACACGCTAATGTAACATGACAAGAAATTGGATGGCATTAGGAGTAAGACATGATATATAAACTTTGAAAAATGAGCCTGAAAACATTGTTTGCTCTGACCCTATAAGAAGCCCAGGGATAATGTATCGAACTTTCCCCATTATGCAAGAGTCAAAACCATATTGAACCTATAAATGAACATAAGCAGATTAATGAACATGTTCGAAGAAATTCAAGTGTGTAGAGGGTGAAAGGGATCAGCATACTCACCCATATCCAGAAGAAAATTGCTATCTCAAAAGCATTTTGGAAAAGAATGAAACGAATCAAAACAAGAACAAACTTGGGCCTACAGAACTAAAAATGTTCATCTGAAGGTTTAACTATTAAATCCCCTTCCACAGCTATATGTTTCTCCGCAACTTCATGAGCCAGCTGAGTGATTACATGCTGCAGCTTAGTTCCCACAGCAAGTAAAAGCTGTGAAAAGAAATAAATGTGCACAAGATAAGTTTATATAAGTATTATAACAAGTAGAACTGTAACACTATATATAGATCCCTATCGATCATTTAAGATGAGACTTGATCATGTGAGTACATTTAAGCTGATTATACGTACATAAACAGACTAGACCAAGGTTTATAATAGAGACTATTAAATAGACAAATAGATCATCTATTATCTCCTGTACAAAGAAAATTGAAGATAGTGAAAAATAGATAATTAACAATCCTGCAAAAAATAAGAAACAATAACATCATTCATTCAACAATGCTATAACTTCATGTAAGAATCAAAGCTTTTAGCAGTAAGTTACTTCTAAAATTTTTCATGTAAAACAAGATTCATACCATCAACATTTAGAAGGATAAAGAAGACCACGAATACCCATAAATACCAACTACAGTCAAGGAAATCGTGACGTGAATCAAAATCATCTATAAAAAATTATTAGTAAAAACATGGAAGTATAATGAATCTGCCTAATTAATAGTATATGAACCATTGAAAACTTAAAATCAGAAAGTAAGAAAAACTTTATTCAGGATGCTTGAATTTTTTCAAATGTATAAATTTGACTCTGACATTTAAATTTTATCAATTTTCGTTAATTTTGTTGACGTGATTTAAAAAAAAATAATAAAATGACTTTAATATTTTTATAATTTTTTTTATATATCGTCTCTCTCTCTCCTCTCTAATTCTCTCTCTCTCCCGAAAACAAATGTAGTAGCAGTGGGTATGGATTTCGCCGCCGCCGTCTCTGTCGCGTCGCGCAACCGTACACGACCAGCTCGCACGCCTTGCGGCCTCCATTCGGCAGCCTCTCCTCTGCGCAACCTCCATCCACGTCGCGCAAGCCTCGTGCGCTGCCTCTTCCCCACCTCGCCGATCGCTCCTCGCGGCTTCCCCGACTCTCTAGGAGCAGCCCTCCTCAGCATCAGCCTCTTCCACATCGTGACCTCACCGCCTCACCCCCAAATCAAATGCTCAAAGAGCCCGTATGGGCCAAAATGTGGATCACGATGCGGCGTGAGAAGCGCGACCGCCATAACTTAAACCGGATGAGGTTCCCGCCGTTCGACGACAAAGAGCCGATTCTCAACTACGCCGACAACTTACTTGAGGACCTCGACCCAATCCGGCTCGAGCTTGACCCCCCGGAGGAAGACTCGACTGTTTACAATTGGTTCTACGATCACAAGTCGCTTTTGAAGACCAAGCAGATCAACGGACCGAGTTATGGAAACCCTCCAGTGCCTCGCCGGACAGGTAATTTCCGATTTGAGTGACCGGAACTATTTTTGCTCCATGTTAGCATTGATCATCTCAAACTTAGTATCAAAGTAGGTCATCATGGAGAGATCTAAGCCACAAGGGGCACTTGGGGTTGTAGTGGAGGATTCGGGGGCCGTTCTCGGGTCCAAAGGAGGACGGGCTTGTGGGAGAAGTGTACCAAGGGTTCTCTCTACAATCTTATCATCAAGCACATTCATTGACTTCAACCAGAAATCTTCCTCAAAGTGTGAAACCCCTTTCGCCACACACATGCGGGTGATAAGGCATGAAAAAAAAAATTAGGAACCAACCTTCCCATAAGCACAATCGATAATGGACTCATAGATGAGCCAAGCATAATCGATTGGTTCCTCACTAGTCATCATGGTGACCATAGCTTGGAACCCCCTCCCTTTAATCTCACTATTGCTAGATGAGGGTTTAATGTTATGCTTGACGAAAAGCCATAACACCTTATATTCGGCCTTTAAGTCCCCATTTTACAAACAAGAATTCCTATGATAGGGTGTAGAATCGACATGAATGCATTGTTCTCACTACATTAAATAAAGGGAAACTTAAGGAATTTCCTAATGAATTGTGGAGTGAGGGTAAAGTTCTTGTCTTTCACCTTGTAGGTAACCTTATCTTTCCCCTGTGTCACCATGGCCATAGATGCATAAAATTCTCTTACCAAACTCGTATCGTAACCCGAATTATCTAAGGCTAACCTCTCTAGCTTATGGTTACACACAAGGTCTTTAAGCATGATAAGACAAGGGTGTGTGGGTTCCATTGCCACATTTCTCTCGGAGTGGATAGGTCTCTCACCTTGTGGTCCGACGGATTTCTTAGCTTTCTTGGGTGGGTTGGATGAGGAAGCCGAATCATTGCGCTTGGGAGCCATAGTGATGATTGGAAATGCGACACACCCAGACAAATACAAGTCACATACAAATTAGAATCCGTGATATCTACACATATCAATTTCCACTCATAGGTCAACTATTGTCACACATCGACTCAACGATTATAATCACTTGGACAACAAAAACAGTGTAGGTAAATGATTAAATTAGGGACATCAAAATTCTAATTCAAATACTAAGGAATGTGTGCATATCAACCCAAATTGAATCAAAGTTTCCAACAATCCCCAACTAAACAACCTACATTATGCCTGTATTATCACAAAAACAAACACACATGCCCAATTCACAATTTCAAGCCATGGATGTCACATTCTTCTTTCTCAAAATCTCACACAAGTTAAAACGCAATTATCACTCAAATCCAACAACCCATAAGCTAGAAACCATTAATAGGCACACAAACTAACTAAAATAACTCAAAAACATTACCAAATTCGAAAAATTCTAAACTAGAGTTCTTAGCATTGTTCATAATCCAATTTCATCAAATTCAAGCGCAAAGAAGCAACAATCCAACAACCTATAAGCTAGAAACAACGAATTTATGCATAAACTAACTACAAAAAAACAAGAAACATATATATGCAACATACGAATCAAAGAGAAATCAAGAACAAACCTCTTGGGGAGAGCCAAAAACACCACCTGAAAGAACTCAACCCCGATTTAGTTGCCTAAACTAGAATGAAGCCCTAACGACTTTGCTAACCTTAGTTATTACTCACTAATTGACTACCAATGTGGAGATTCAAAATTCGAAAGTCACGAAATAAAGATATTTCCCACATATAGATTCACTACTAAAATTAACAATATTTACAATTGTTTTCGACATCAGAGCAGCTAAACAAATTAAACTGAGTATGTAAAGTAAAATACTAACTCGCAGGATCAACCTTGGATCCTACGGTAGATATTGCTATGCTATGAACTGCGTGCGCACTCGACCACAAATGAACTCTGCAAACTGGGCAATTAAACCGAAAAGTCCAGGGAAAGGCACATAAAATAATAAAACTGTTAGAGTGAGTAGGCGAAAATAATATTTCACTTTATACTGAAAACTATACATAATATGTTTTTCACTATAAATGTACATAAAAATTATGTGAGTCTAAAAATAAACAAGCCTAGGTCAGGTGTTTGTCCTAACCCTCATGAGTACTATATAATGTGTGGAGACAGTAACTTGAGTACATTTTCCTCAAAGTTACAAGAATGCATAGGTTAGGTGTTTGTCCTAACCTTCCTAGGTATTGTGTAAATCAAGGGTCAGGAGTTTGTCATATCCCTCCCGAAGCGTCTTGGGGATTAGTCGAGAAGCCAGTGCATCGATGCAACAACTGTGACTATGCTCTATGTAAAACAAATCATATGTGCCTCCATGCAAATGCATAATCATAAATGCATACTCATAAAATGCATAATCGTAAAGTGCACAATCGTAAAATGCATAATCATAAAATGCATAATCATAGACTCACAAATCAACAGTGAAAATAACGTGTCGACTCACAGTACTGTGCCGTGATTTTCACCAAACCGAAGCCTACCTGTCGGCATTTCTATGCGTCTGCTACTAGTTGCTAATACATCATCCTGAAACAATGATTCATATTTAGCAACCAATCGTTGGGAATAATATTGAATAACTAAGCTCGTTCACCTAATGAGCAATACCATCGAGAACATCACATTCTCGAATAACATGCTTTCCGAACTTCTTACCAGTTTAATTCCAATTCTAATTTGTGTCCCCTTAAATCTCATTCAAAGTTAAAATACGTTCCTCAAACGTTGTGCGACTTAAGGTTGAATAAACATATTACTCGACTGAACAATAAAAATGTAAAAACGTTTAATTAATATCTGATTAATTCCAACTTCACACCAAACTACGCCCAATGAATTTAACAACCTTATCACTACGATCAGTATGCGATTATGAGTAAAACGACATAAACTTGACCTGTTTAGGTAATTAATTTTTTAGGTCAACTTTTCAGGCCACAGACGGCGGCACGTACCACCCATGCACCACCACCGGGGACTACCACCGATACATCGAAGGAAAGCTCCCCCTCAAGCCCATTAGCTTATTCCAAACAACTAATGCCAAATTGGCCGGAATTGGCCCCGAAAGCCCATGGCCCGAAATTGAAAACTGGCTCCAATCTCCGCCTTCGAGCCACGGCGGAGCTCGAGACAAGTCCCAATTGACTCGCAGCAATGAGGGGAGCAAAACTCCTCTCCCCTCATCGGCCAAAACCGTCGACAACGCCATCCACGGCGGTGGCCGAAACCCCTTAATCGAAATTGATTCGATTCCGGCGAATATCACCTGCAAATCCAAAATCTCACACAACAACACATAGAGCATTCAAAGGGCTTCCAATCCTTACCAAAATCTCGACCGGAGGTCACTAGAGCTATCACCAACGACGACGACAATTTTGTTGTGAAACCCTATAATTTCACATCGTTGATTCCCTCCTCTCTGGCCACATCGCTGCCGATCAAACCCAGAAATGGGTAGATGCCACCGAGCTACGTCGAACCCACCTAGTCTCGAGGTCGGAGGGAACCGGACCGCGTAACGCCGACGATGAGAAGCTCCACCGCCTCAGCACATTCTCTCTCCTCACGAGAGGGAAGAGTTGACCAAAGTCAACTCCCCAAAACTCATCTCCCTTACTAAATAAGGAAACCCCTCATTAATATACTTTTCTAGATATGGTAATTCAGTAAATGATTTACGACAAACTTCCGCCTATTGTAACTTTCTCGTCGTAATTTCATTTTTGGCATTCATCGCGTCCACGGACTTGGCTTGACAATTTCTACGACTTCCACTTGAAGTCAACCAATTTTGACAATCTGATAAAAATTCAACTAAAAGACTCTCAATAATTACCGATGGTAACAAAATTAACTACCTTCCTTGATTAACAGTTAATTAGAATATATGAGGTTAATTTCAAGTCGGGATTTTTCACCACCAATCACAAAAAAAAAACACCACACGCAAAAAGTTCGAAGGTTTTGAGTGTTTTGGGGTGAAATTTGGGGTATTAGAGAGTTAGGGTTGGAAGAGGGGGAAGAGAAGAAGGAAAAAAACTAGAAAAAAAATGAAGAAGAGCTCGGGAAGAAGAAGAAGAAAAGAGAGAGAGCTCTTTTTTTGGGTTTTTTTTTCCGAGCGGGTCCCATCGCTTGACCCAGCTCTCGACGGGTTGAACCTAACTCTCGACGGGTCGAAAGAACCCAACATCGACGGGTCGATGCATGGGTTGATCGGAGCTTTTGAACACAACTCTCGACGAGTCGACCTAATTTTCCAAAACACTTTTTTTAACACCCAAAAACACACTAACACACATTCTAAAATTAAAATCACTCACAAATGAGAAACTATAGCACAAATCAAATACATACACAACAAAGCAAAAATGCTAAATTAGAGTGAAGAGAGATTATAAATGCTCCCCCTTGAAGACCAAATTATTTCCACCATAGTCACCAACAATTGCTAACATTCAAGACATTACATTGGTAATGTCTTGCCTTCCATGATAATCATCATTATAGCTACGTCTTCGAGATTGACATCAAGGGCTTGCACGATCATGGAACCTCCATGTAGGGATTTTCTTTAAGGAAGTCTTGGCCAATCCATCATTCTTCGATCAATGAGAAAGAGTAAGAGGAGCATTCCTAAAGTTGAGAACTTCCTCTTCTACCCCTACACTTGCGTGTAGATAAGGCTTCAACCGGTGTCCATTAACCCTAAAGAAGGTTCCATCAAAAGATTTCTTGACCTTAAATGCTCCATGTTGAAATACTTGTACAACCTCAAATAGACACGACCATCTTGATCTCAACTTTCGCGGAAAGAGCTTAAGCCTTGAATTGTAGAGAAGAACTTGTTGACCAACATAGAACTCCTTCTTGAGCAACTTCTTTTCATGGTAGAGCTTGGTCCTCTCCTTGTACAATTTGACATTCTCATAGGCATCCAAATCAAAGTTTAGCTTCTTGACAATACGCCTTGTGCTCTAGCTCCACGAGAAAATGACATGCCTTTCCATATACCAACCGATAGGGCGTCATACCAAGATGTGTCTTGAATGTGGTCTGGTAAGCTCAAGTGCATCACCAAGCTTGGTACTCCAATCCTTCCTTGTGGTATCTACCTTCTCTAAAATGCTCTTGATCTCCTGGTTGGAGATTTCCACTTGACCACTTGTTTGTGGGTGGTAAAGGGTGCCAACTTTGTGCTTGATGTCTACTTCTTGCACAATGCTTCAAAATTCTTGTTGATGAAATGAGAGCCTCCATCACTAATGATTACTCTTGGGACACCATGCTTTTGAAAAATGTTCTCCTTGAGAAATTTGAGCACTACGGTATTGTCATTCTTGGCACATGCAATTGCTTCTACCCACTTAGAGACATAGTTAACCCTAATAAGAATGTATTAGTTGCAGAATGAGCATGGAAAAGGCCCCATGAAGTCTATACCCCAATAATCGATAATCTTTACTTCCATGAGGTTCACTACTAGAAAATCACACTTAGATGATGGTTTTTTTTTTCGTAAGACAAGGGAAAGTTTCGTCTTCTAGGCTAACCTTAGACGACGAAATTTATTTTCGTTGCATAAGAAATATCTTAGACGCCGAACACACATTTTCGTCGTCTAAGATCTGACTTAGACGACGAAAAACAGAATTTGTCGTCTAAGTATAGTATCACTACAAGAAAAGGAGTCATTACCGGCGAGATTCCGGCCAACAAGGCCGGCGACCGGAAAAGTCGCCGGTAATGTCCATAATTACCGGCGACTTACCCCGTCGCCGGTAATGTCGCCGGAATCTCGCCGGTAATGTTGTAAAACATTACCGGCGACTCCAACCGTCGCCGGCAATGTCTAGGGAGACATTTCCGGCGATTTTCCGGCCGGAATTTCGCCGGAAATGTCTGCCTAGACATTGCCGGCGACGGTTGGAGTCGCCGGTAATGTTTTACAACATTACCGGCGAGATTCCGGCGTAAAGTCGCCGGTAATGTCTTCATTTCCGGCGACTTACTCCGTCGCCGGCAATGTGTCTTATATTAGATGCCGGATGGGGCAGCTCGATCATTCAATCATTTTGAGCGAAAAAAATCAAGAGAAATCGAAAGAAGGAAAACGTACGCTCTGAAATCGATCATTCGGTATATTGTCAAAATTAAGGCGCGCGTCGAAAACTCGATCACTCGGGAAGCTATATATATATATAGGTACGTAGGTGTATATATACGTATATGTGGTATATATATATATGTCTGTGTGTTGATCAAATCCAATTCGTGAGATATATATATATATATATATATATATGAAATGTTGTTGATGTACGGTCACCGAAACGAGAAAACAGCTTGTAGTTAATCTTGTGTCTGAATCAATGACTGGTATTATCGTATTGTTATCGGAGCCAGGCTTAACAGAGCCTCCTCCTACCCAGTCAAATACGTTTTGAATTGAAAAAAGGAGAATACTATCATCGAGTACTGAATCGAATTCAGAGATTAGATCGATATATATATATACATATGCATGCATGTGTTGATTTAATTAGAGTTGAATTGAGAGATCACGTCGATTATTAGTAGTGAATGTGTGTATATATATATAATTAATACGTAAAATTGTTAGAATTTTCAGGATGGACAAGAGTTGGATGAGCCTCGAAAGATGGGATGTCAGATATCACGAGGGAATTAGGAGTTTTGTGGATTTTGTGAAGGCTAATTGTGGAGACACTACACTTCATTATTGCCCGTGTAAAGAATGTAAGTGTTTCAGCGATCGATTTCGATTTCCCATTGATAAAGTCCAGAGGCACCTTAGTAAATACGGGTTTTGGGAAAAGTACACTTGTTGGATTTATCACGGTGAAACATCGGTAGCGGGTCCGCATGATCATGGACAATTTGGTGAGAGGGTCAGTCCACGCTATGATCATGGACATTTTGCTGAGAGGGGCAGTTCATCCTATGATCCAACATCGATGTTAATCAATGATATGTTTCCTCATGAGAGCGGTGTATTTGCTGATGAAGCACCAAATGTCCCTCCCGTCGTTGAGGGTTTCCCCCATATCGAGCCAGTCGAACCATTACCTGGAGCTCATGTAAACACAAGCGGTATGGACAAGTACAACAACCTGATTGCATTGCAACAGACTCCGTTGTACGACGGTTGTAGTAAGACTGTTCTTGAAAGTGTGATGGGAGTGATGCAGCTAAAAATGGAGAACAAAATGTCTGTCAAAGCTGTTGATTCTTGGTTGAAGTGGACTGCTTCGCTACTGTCACCCGGTCATCGTCTTCCTACCACTCATCATAAGGTGCGACATATCCTGAAAGATCTTGGGCTTTCCTACATCAAAATTCATGCATGCAGATATGATTGTATTCTCTTCTGGGGAAAAGATCTCGAAGACCTTGAAGCCTGCCCGATATGTTTTACAGAAAGGTATAAGTTGACTCCTGCAGGCAACAAGAAAGCTGTGAAGATACTTCGATATTTCCCGCTTATTGATAGGCTGGAGCGGTTGTTCATGTGTGCTTTCACGGCCGAGGCAATGAGATGGTGGGCTGAGAGGAACTTGCCTGACGATGACACCCTTATACACCCTTCCGACGGAGAGGCTTGGAAGCACATGGTCAGGGAGTTTGATCATTTTGCAGCAGAGGTCCGAAATGTTTGGCTAGGGCTCTCATCTGACGGATTCAACCATTTTGGCAACATGAGTCTTCAATACAGTATATGGCCAGTTATTTTGGTACCGTACAACCTTCCACCATGGATGTGCATGAAGAAGGAATACAATATGCTCACTCTGTTAATTCCGGGCCCGGGTTATCCAGGAAAGTGTCTCGATGTGTATTTGAGGCCTTTGATTGAGGAGCTTAAGTACCTGAGTGAGTGTGGCCACCCCACTTACGATAGGTTCAAAAAGGAGATGTTCTAGATGCATGCCATGCTTGTTGGCACTATCAGTGATTTTCCTGCCCGCGGTATGTTGTCGGGCAACGTTACCAGGGGTTACAGGGCTTGTTCAGAGTGCATGACGGTTGATTGTTGCAGTCCTCATTGCAGTAAAATTGTCTCGATTCGTCACCGTTGTTGGCTTCCATATGATCACCCATTTAGGCAGGATCCAGACGCGTTTGATGGGACTGTTGAAACAGGTGTGACACCCAGGCGATGGACAGGGGAAGAAATTTTGGAAGTGTTGAATGAATACGATTTTGGCCAGCTGAGCAATCATCCTGACATAGTGGCGTCAATTCCAGACAAGCCCGAAAGGTATAAGTTTTGGACACACAAGAGCATATTCTGGGAACTCTCCTACTGGCCCAGGTTGCCTATCAGACATTACCTAGATGTCATGCACATAGAGAAGAATGTGTGTGAAAGTGTGGTGGGCACAGTTCTTAACTTGGAGGGGAAAACAAAAGACATCCCTAAGGCACGCATTGATCTTAAAGCAATGGGTGTGCGGAAACATTTGTGGTTAAGAGATGGTAAGAGAAAAATGCCGCAAGCTCCGTACACCATAAAGCCGAAGCATAAGCATGAAATTTTTCGGTGGCTGAGTAATGTCAGGTATATATTCTTATGGCTATGTAGGAATTTGTCCTTAAATTTTTACCGGATTATGGTTATATGCGAGAAATATAATTGGTCCATATATATGGCTTTATCTATATATATGCAGGTATCCTTATGGCTATGCAGGAAATATAAGCAGGTGTGTTAACTTCCGGGATAATAAGATGTACGGATTAAAGAGTCATGACTGCCATGTACTGCTTCAACGCCTTTTCCCTATTTTCATTCGAGGGTACATGCCCAAAGAGGTGGTGGAGCCGTTGGTGGCCTTGTCAAGATTCTTTCAGAAGTTATGCACCAGGGAAGTTAAAAAAGCAGACCTCAGGGAGATGCAAGATGACATCATTTTTATCATGTGCAAGCTTGAGAGGATATTTCCCCCAAATTTTTTCGACATAATGCCGCACCTGATGATCCATCTTCCCGAACAATTGTTGTTTACCGGTCCCGTACACTACACTTGGATGTATCCCATGGAAAGGTACAAATGATTCATAAATTTGGTTTGCCTATGTTTTTATATGTAATGACTTGTGGTTAAGTAAGTTAACATGTACTTGTTAACTTGTAGACAATTGGGAGCCTACAAGGACTATGTGAAGAATAAATATGCACCTGAAGGGTGTATCGCTGAAGCATATCTTGCGCACGAGTGTGTAACGTACACCAAAGTGTACCTGGAAAACGTAGAGGACCCCCAACAACATATGCCGATAGATGAACCCCAGTTCAACCTTTCTATCATCTCCAGTGACGTGGTAGTACATGGAAGCTTGCCAAAGTCGTACAAGTTGGATGGAAATGAGGTAGCCATTGCCCACTGGTCGGTACTGATTAACTGTCAAGAAGTACAATATTGGAAAAACTATCATCTGCACTGCCCTGCTATTGCCGGAAATGTTGATTACCACAACAAGACGTTTGCAAACTACTTTGGTCAATGGGTAAGTATATGTGTATATGTCTATTTTTATATATATCCTTACATAGCATGTATTTATGTACGTGGTTTTGTGGTTTCAAGATGACATAATTTCTTCTGTACGTATTAATATATGGACGTTTTCAGATGAACCATGTAGCAGATGATGGTTGCCCAGAGTGGTCGAACGAATTGAGGGTCCTGGCGATGAAACCGATAGCTTCAAAAGTTTACTCGATGTGTCAGGTCAATGGGGTGAAATTTATATGTGAAAATCGAGACGACCGACTGAAAACACAGAATTGTGGGGTGATGGTCCATGGTGGGCAGGATGGCGTTGACTATTACGGTGTCCTTCATTCAGTTGTTGAACTAATTTATGGGAACTGCATGAAAGTGTACTTGTTCAAGTGTAGATGGTTTGATACTAGCCCGGAGAACACAAGGACCGATCAGTACGGAACATTTTCGGTGAATACTGCTACTACCTGGTATGAAGATGACCCTTTCGTTCTTGCCTCATCAGTAAAACAAGTGTTTTACCTGGACGATCTTCTTAACAAAGTCCCGTGGAAGGTGGTTAACCATGTTGCTCATAGAAACATATACAGTGCTGCCACACTTGGTGATACCGCAGATGATGAGGAAGTTACTGCATACCAAGAGCCGAACGCTTTTGACATTCCGGAATCATCTACGATTCGCCTTAATAATGTGAGACCTGGGAGTGTGGTTCGAATTACTGGAGCAGAACTTCTCGATGTTAATCCATATGAAGTTGACGCTGATTCAGATGACGAGGAGAGGCACATATTGGCAGAGGTTACCTATGAAACCGAGTCAGACTCAAGTGATGACGATGATTACGATTATCATCCTTAGTACGTTAATGATGTAGTCGGAAATTGTTGTCGGAAATATGATGTAGTCGGAAAATGTAGTCGAAATTGTAGACGGAAATTGTAGTCGTTAATCGTACGTAGACGGAAATTGATAATCGAAATTGTAGTCGGAAAATGTAGCCGGAAATCGTACGTATACAGAAATCGTAGACGGAAAATGTAGTCGTTAATCGTACGTATACTTCATTCGTAGTCGTTAATCATACGTATACGGAAATTGATAATCGAAATTGTAGTCGGAAAATGTAGTCGTTAATCGTACGTATACGGAAATTGATAATCGAAATTGTAGTCGGAAAATGTAGTCGTTAATCGTACGTATACGGAAATTAATAATCGAAATTGTAGTCGGAAAATGTAGCCGGAAATCGTAAACGGAAAATGTAGTCGTTAATCGTACGTATACAGAAATCGATAATCGAAATTGTAGTCGGAAAATGTAGCCGGAAATCGTAGACGAAAAATGTTGTCGTTAATCGTACGTATACAGAAATCGATAATCGAAATTGTAGTCGGAAAATGTAGCCGGAAATCGTAGACGGAAAATGTTGTCGGATATTCTTCGGGAAATAATGACATTACCAACGAGTTATAAGCAAGTCGTTGGTAATGACATTACCCACGAGTTAACTCGTCGTTGGTAATGTCATTACCAACGAGTTGCTTATAACTCGTTGGTAATGTCATTACCAACGAGTTGAAGTCGTTGGTAATGACATTACCAACGAGTTATAAGAAACTCGCCGGCAATGTCTTCTGGATAGAAACCCAGTCGAGCCCGAGCCTTTCATTTCTCCTCCTCTCCCTCTCCTCTCCCTCTCCTCCTCCCAAATCGGTCCGGTGAGTTCACCTCCTCCTCCTCCTCTCCCACTCCTCCTCCTTATCCTCTACTCCTCCTCTCCCTCTCCTCCTCTCCACCGATCCCCTCTCCTCTCCTCCTCCGAAAATCTCCTCCTCCCCTCCTCTCCTCCCCTCACCATTGTAGTCGATCGGCAAAGCATTGTAGGTGGAAATCCATGGCAGGTCTGATCCTCTCTCTCTCCCTCTCTCTCTCTCTCAATTTTTAATTATTTTTTTGCATGTGCATGTGCATGTGTATGTGTATGTGTATGTGTATGTGTATGTGTATGTGTAAATTAATTAGGGTGATAAGTTCTAAATTTATATGCAATGTATATATATGTGATGTATATATATATTTAGGTATGTGAAAATGAAGTGATGTATATATATATGTGAAAATTATGTATAAATGTGGTTTGGATGAATGTGTGATGCATGTATATATATGTGGAAATTAAACCTAATTAAGATGCATGATATATATATGTGTGATAAATGTGGAAAATTAATTAGGGTTTGTGATTTGGATGAATATGTGATGGATAAATTTAATTAAGATGCATGATGTATATATATATACACATCAAATATGTATAGTTGTTAATTTAGGTGATATAGTTGTTAATTAATCGTATAAATGAAGGTGGAAATCGGGATCGGAACGGTTTAGAACCATAACGGTTTTAAACCGGAACCGTTTGGAACCGGAACCGTTTGAAACCGGAACTGTTTGTAACCGGAACCGTTATGTTACAAATGTTTCCGGTTATAAACAGTTCCGGTTTCTAACGGTTCCGGTTCCAAACCGTTCCGGTTCCGATTTGGTATAGAACCGAAACGGTTTGGAACCGGAACGGTTTGGAACCGAAACTGTTTGTAACTGGAACCGTTATGTTACAAACGGTTCCGGTTCCAAACAGTTCCGGTTTCAAACGGTTCCGGTTCCAAACCGTTCCGGTTCCGATTTGTTATAGAACCGGAACGGTTTGGAACCGGAACTGTTTGTAACTGGAACCGTTATGTTACAAACGGTTCCGGTTCCAAACAGTTCCGGTTTCAAACCGTTCCGGTTCCAAACCGTTTCGGTTAATTACCGAATCCATGACTATTACGATGTCCAGGAGGTTTTGCGGCTAATTGGCTTCGGAGAGGTTCCCGAAATAGTGGAGGGAACAGTAGTCAAGCTTCCTCCTCGCCCGCAGTTAGCAACACGCCCAGTGGGCCAATGATGAGTGCTCGCACGAGAGCCTTGCTAGAGGCGCGAGCTGAGGAGGAAGCTGCACGATCAAGAGCCGTGCAACCGGAAGTTGAGCCTCGAGCCTCAGTCTCTAGACGCTCAATCAGCAGACGTCCCTCCGGTGGCAGAGCCTCAGACGAGCGACAGTCAACGGGGGCATCAGAAACTCCCTCAATCCGAATGCCCCATATTCGGATGGTGCCTACTCCCATTTCACGGGAATCATCTGAGACACATGGTGGTGCTGGCGCCTCATCGTCCAGGCCTCGTCTATCTCCGCCGTCCGGTCTCTTCCTACCCGACGAGATTCCTGTCATCCCTGAATTCGATGATAGGGGAATGCCTGTTTATATTGAAGGACAGCCGGAGTTCCTGAGCGTGGAGGAAGCGTATAACTTCCTCCCGTTCGACCCCGTGTATCTTTGGAGTGTGAGGTGCACCAACCAACAAACGGACGATGCAGGTAAATTTTATTTAACATCAAATTGATTACTTAATTATTACTTAAGACTTGCGATAGGTTCAATTAATGATATCAATTTGTTGACATTGTATTATTAGGCAATTTCGTTAATGGGACTGGAAAACGGAAAGGGGCTAGAGGCACCTGCACCGGGAAGAGACTTGAGCAGGCCACCGGCGGAAGGAAAACGCCCATAAGGGCCAATGAGGATGGCGAGGTGATCGAGGCATTCGACACCACGCGCAAATATGTCAGCATGGCCGGTGCGATCGTGCGGGACAAGGTCCCAATGCTTTGGCCAGATTGGGAATCTGTGCCTATCTACGTGAAGATGCAAGTGCATAATGCACTCAGTGTGAGTAAAATCGTATTTTCATTACGTAAATTTTACATTTATTAATTAAGTCCGAATAAATATATAATTTTACCTTTTATATATTCATATTGCAGGTGTGGTTTGACGTGGATGAAGTTCTTATTCACACGTGGGTAGAGCGTCAACTACATATGATGTGATGTGCTTCGACTTATTTGAATATATATCGAGTTAGATTTTTGTTTATCAAGTGTTTTAATATCTCTAACTTTTTTTCCTTGTTTTAATATAGGTATAAAGAGTGGAAGAACGAGCTTTCTTCCCATTACACTGTATACAAGGAGCTAGGCCGAGGTTCCACCCCTAGCGAATTCCGGTTTAGGGAGTACGAGTGGCTGTGGCTGATAGCCCACTTCGAGCACCCCAAAGCTCGGGTATGCGTCCTTAATATATCTTTCAAGCATAATGTATCGTATCAGATTGAAATAGTTGGTTACTAATTTTTTTTCATATGTTTATCAAACAAGGCGATTTCGAAGACGAACCGGGCGAATAGATTGAAAAACACCAGGGCCCATCATGCAGGTTCACTCAACTACATGGGTTGGTCGACTAAGGCGCAGCAACAACAAGAGCTGAACCCGTTGGTGTATATTCATCAGAAGTTCTACCCGCAGTGCCCTGAAGAAGCGGTAAGTCTTTCGCCTCTCCATGTGTTAATAAATCTATTTTTCAAGATGGAAATAGATTTTGTTAGCTAATACGTTGTTCATTTTCCCTTTTCAATTAGTCGAGAGTAGAGGAGGCGACCGCAGAAGTGACCATGAGTATAGCTCGGACTAACCATCCTGACTGCTCCGAGGAAGAAGTCACCCAGTATGCCTCTCAGATCGATCCGCTTGATCCTCCGATAGCGGCTCGGATCATGGCAAAAGCGTGCGGGACTGGAAAGAATACCTACAACTGTAGGGGAATGGGTACGGCGGGCGAAGGACTATTGAAGAACACTTCAGAATACTCTACCGGGTCAAGAAGTTCAACTTCTAGTCGTAACCTCGCGGCGGAGCTTCATAGGACGCAGAGGGAGTTGGAGGAGCAAAAGAGGCAGATGGCCGAGTACCAAATGCAGCAGACACAGGTGCAGACTCAGATGTACACATGGATGCGGACGATGTACGAGGCTCAGACTACCGGACAACCCTTCCCCACACCTCCCCCGGTCCCGGTCCCTCCGTTCCCTAGCTATCCACCACCACCACCGCACCAGTCAACGCCAGAGCAAGACCAAGGAAGCCACCGGAATTCAAATGAGTACATGGATTACTTCGACCCTGACCCGCAAGTTCCTGGACCCTGACCTGTAGTTGTAGTTAATTTTCGTATCGTCGTTGCTATTTGTACTGTACGTTGGACATTTATGTGTACTGTTGAACTTGTATGATTGTACGGTTTATGTCTTTCAATGCAGGTTCTGGAATTGGGCCCAATCCAGAACCGCGTTTTTTTTTCAAAATTTTTTCACACATTGCCGGCGACATGGACCTCAGTCGCCGGCAATGTCACAAATTCCGGCCACGGCGGCGCTACCATTGCCGGCGACACAAGTCGCCGGTGATGTCTCCGACATTACCGGCGACTCCGTTTCCCGTCGCCGGCAATGTTAACACCGGCGGGGGATTTCTGGCGACGTCATTGCCGGTGACAATTCCGGCGAAAAAAAAAGACAAGGCCGGCGACGGGAGGTCGCCGGTAATGTCTCAATTTCTGGTAGTGTATCTTAGACGACGAAAATGTCTTTGTCATCTTAGAAGACGCACTTAGATGACGAAAACAGAATTCGTTGTCTAAGTTTGCACTTAGACGACAAATATTTACATTTCGTCGTCTAATAACATATCATAAACCTAAACCCTAACCCTAAACCCTATGACTTAAACCCTTTCTCGTAAACCCGGAAAGTTTTAGATGACAAAACTCATTTTTCCTCATCGAAGTAGTACTTAGACGATGAAATCCAACTACTTTCAATTCGTCATCTAAGTAAAGTGTCACAATCTGACCTCTAAGAGCACGACCATGTATAATATCATAAAATCTATATTTTTTTTCGTTGAGGGCATAGAGTAAACAATACTTGTACTGTTAATGTCGACGGTTCAAAAATCGGAGTTACGAAGATTAGTGTATCAACGTTTCCGTTTTGTTGAAATTTCAGTTTTATGTTGACTACACCGATCAAACCCTTAAAAAACTTCGTATTTACTGAAAATTCGTCCACTTACATATTATGTTATAATGAATATATCCAACAATTGTTTTAACTAAATTCAATTTTATTTATGTTGATGTGGAGTGAATATAAACATATGAACACTTAAATTATACAACATTAGTAGATATATAATAAGTTTTTAGTCTTAAATTAATTTTTTATGTTAATTTTTATTTAGTTGATAAAAATAAGTTTTCAAGACAAGACAAACATCTGTAACTTCGAAAATGAGTTTATGAATTATTTTTTTAGGATATTTTCCGTCTTTTAATTATTTTTTCTATAATCACTAAATTCATTCGATTGCAATCTAAAGTAATCTGAATTGAGTTGAATTTTTTTCTACAATATTGTATAAATATAATGGTTACATATGACAGTTGATTTTCCATAATTTTTAAGCAACTATCCAAAATTAATTTTTTATTTATTAAAATTTTTAATTTTTTTATTTATAAATAACTGAAAATTTAAAACATTTAGATGACGAATATTACATGTTTCGTTGTTTAAGTGATAAAAAATTAGTCTTTTTTTTTCCGCCAAAATTTTTGTCAAAAATTGAAATCACTTAAGCGACGAAACTATTATGTTTCGTCGTCTAAATTAAAATTTTTGCGGTGTTTTTTTCGCCGAAATTTTTGCCAAAAATTCAAATCATTTAAGCGACGAAATTATTAGGTTTCGTCGTCTAAGTCGTTTTAAAACCCTTTAAATTCATCATTTTTTCAACTCTCTCAAAATCATTCTTCTCTCCCTCTCCCTCTCCCTCTCTCTTAATCAAACCACCCACCACCACCACTATCACCATCACCACCCCACCACCACACGCCACCACCTCCACCACCACCACACGACACCACCACCACCACCACCACCACCACCACCATTGCTGCCACCCCCACCACACACCACGCCGCCACCATCACCACCACACACCAATATAATTAGTTTAGGTATATGTTAATTTAGTTTATTTATGTTAGATTAATTTAGTTTATTAACTAATTATATTATGAATTTTGTATTTAAATATTAAATTATTTATTTACTATGAATTTTGCATTATTATTAATAATTAGTATTTAATAAATTTTACAATATTATGAATTTTGTTATACAAAAAATTAAATGAACAATTCATGAAATGCTAATTATTAATTAATAATTAGCATTTCATGAATTGTTCATTTATTTTATTTTTACAAAATCAACCACTTAGACGACGAAAATACAATTTCATTGTCTAAATTGCAACATCTAGACGACGAAATTATAGTATGTTCGTCGTCTAAGTAGTTCATTTATTTATTTTATTTTGGTGACAAAATTAAGCACTTAGACGACGAAACTACTACAGTTTCGTCGTCTAGGTGTTGCAACTTAGACGACGAAATTATATTTTGGTCATCTAAGTGTTGTATCTTAGATGAAGAATTCTTATTTTCGTCGTCCAAGTGTTCACTAAGCCGAAGAAAATTTTCGTCATCTAAAAATCTAGACGACGAAAATTGTTTAGTCGTCTAAGATGTCACTTAGGCGAAGATTTTTTTTTCCATCGTTTAAGTACTTGGACTATGACACTTAGACGACGAACCTTATGCGACGAAAGTTTCGTAAAAACTCCACTTGGACGATGAAATTGGTTCGTCGTCTAAGTGTGATTTTCTGGTAGTGGTTGGTGAGGGGAATTTGGTTTCTTGCATTTATGTTGCCACTTCTTTTACATCTATCACAAGAGCTCACAAAGGCAAAAACATCTTTAAATAGAGTATGCCAATAGAAACCACAAGAGAGTACCTTGAATGCGGTCTTGTGGCCTCTATGATGACCTCCACAAGCTTTTGAATGGCACATGGAGAGAATGCTAGGCATTTCATCTTGGGCTACTCATGTTCTTAACACTTGGTCCCTCCCGAACTTGAACAAGTAAGGTTCATCCCACATATAATGGCGTGCCTCCTTGAGAAACTGTTTTCTCCCTTGATAATCAAGCTCACTTTGAATGTATTTTCCATCATTAGCATGGTAATTGACCAAATTGGCAAACCAAGGAAGCTCTTGAACATGGTTATGGAATAGTTGCTCATCTTGGAAGGTCTCTGTCAATGGTATACATGAGTCATCTTCCCCTTCTACCAGTCTTGACAAGTGGTCCGCCACTTGATTCTCTTTTTTGGGCTTGTCTGCAATATCAAGGTCGAATTCTTGCAACAAAAGAATTCATCTTATGAGCCTCGGCTTCGCATTCTTCTTGGAAAAAAGATACTTCATGGCACTATGATCGGTGTGAACCACAACTTTGGCACCAAGCAAGTGACTCTGAAAATTTTCCATTGCAAAGATGATGGCAATAAGCTCTTTCTCCTTAGTGGTGTAGTTCACTTGTGCCTCATTCAAAGTTCTACTTGCATAATAGATAGCATGAAGCATCTTCTCTTTCCTTTGAGCTAACACCATGAAAGGACCCAACCCCGATTTAGTTTTCTAAACTGAAATCAAACCCCTTCTGAAAATTTGAACCAATAAAAACCATCAAAATTTCGGGAGAGTAACGCTACTAACGCAGAATTGTCATTAACCTGCACCCGGAAAAATACACTTCATCCTATGCCACAAAAGCCAAACCGTGGGCATCAATCCCATCCGGATTTCTCAATATCATATCAATAACATAAAGCAATAAACATAACTGTACTTTATAGAAAATCCGGGAAAAATCACATAAAAACATGTATCAGTAACGTATCAGAGCGACCTCTAATGTATATATACAAAATATACAATAGTAGGCAAAACAAGAAACCTACTGGAAAAGAAAGGTAGCTCGAACAACTATCCTCCGACCGCGACGTGAGCCACCAGAATCTGAACTGCAAACTGGGCACGAAAACCGAAAAGCCCAGGGGAAAGACATGAAAACCGTTAGAGTGAGTGGACGAAAATAAATGTCTTTCGCCGAATAATATATGTTATAAAAACATATGCGAGTCTAAATGAATGAATATGATATAGTACACGAGGGAGACTCTAACTCCTCACGTGTACGGAGCATGCAGCGTAAAACTCTGCGGGGTCACTCATGGATACGTCCGTGCTAGTACAGTCGAAATCACACAATCCCAGACCCACACGTGATTCTAGCTAGAAAGGCCTCAGTTCAGAGGTCTGCCCCCCCCCGGTAAAGGCCTCGGGTCAGGGGTTATAGCCTCCCCCGGTAAACATCCTCGGGGATCAGCCGGGATGCAAGTGTATCGATACAACAATATATACTGTGACTGTACTCTGTGTAAACTAAATCATAAATAGTTCTATGCAAGTGTATAAAGTATAATGTAAATGCATATACGTAATATATAATTGTATAAGTATAATCGTCGATGTGTATTCACAAATGTATAATCCTATAACACATGCTCATGTAAATCATAATTTCATATGCATGCTCATGCTCGTAAAACGTGCATAAAAGACTCGCGACAAATCAGTGAAAAGAAATTGTCCACTCACAGGTGAGCAAAACGCGCACTCGCGCTAATCACGTGGTCTGGCGGAAGATCCCTTACCCGAAGTACGATCTTGATCTCCTGAATAATAAAAATATATCTAATCAAAATCACAATTCACAACACTGTACCACACCTCGGAAACCAACCGTTCCCGGTAACATATAACTGATACAAAATAATCGACGAAATTCCCAAAACCTCCACTCAAACCCTTGACTGAAAATTCGATACCCAAATCAACTCGAAAACCTCAAGGCGACAACCGGGATGCGAATACGAGCAAAACGACATGTAACTCGACACATTTCTGAAAAAGTCAACGATCGCCGGAGCTCCGCCGTTAACAGCTGCCGCCGACGGCGGCTCGCCGTCAACCGGAGAGATTTTTCGGCGGCCAAGCTCCCACAAAGTTCTCCTCAACGAGCCCAACAACTTTCCCAACTGAGTCAACCATCAATTCCGGCGAGGTTGGCCGGAAAACAGCTCAAAACTTCAAAAAGCATAATCGGCCGGAAAACTTCCCGGCTCGATTTCAGCATCGTCGCGCCACCTCAACCCTCCAGACCAAAGGGAAAATGATCACCATCCAAAACCCAACAAAACCCACCAAGAATCCACACCGGAAAGTCGCTGGAGCTCCGCCCCCAAGCAAGGCTGATTCCGGCGAAATTCCAAGAATTTCATCTCCTCCGTTCTCACTCATTCTGGCATCAAATCCTGTAATTCCAAGTTCTAATCAATAGCAAATCAAGTAAGGATTCGAAATATACCAATATCTCGGCCAGAGGTGGCCGGAATCGCGAAATCAGACGGCGACAGGTCAAAGCCCGCAGTGGTTCTCCGGTCAACGCGAAAAGTCAACGGTCAACGCGGGTCAAACTTCCCGAACAGTGTTTTTCAACAATCTTTCGACTATTTCCGATATTTATACTCATGGCTCGGGACGATCGATGGTCCAAAATGGATAACCATTACGATTCAGATAAACTCAATACGAACAGATAAACTCGACGAGATTCTGAAACTTCAAATATTCATATTAATTTCCTCGGTCTTCGAAATAATCATCTGGAACCACCCACGAACTCGAAATCACGCGTACAACAACTCTCGAGAAGAGGCTCAACTCAAATTCTCAGCCGATAATTAAGTCGTGATAAAAACCGACAATTCAATCAATGATCGGAAAACTGCAATTACGCGCTAAGTCGAGAATTAAACCGATTACTCTACTGATTCTGTTCCGGGTCGTCACACACTGTTCCCATTGCATAATCCGAAGCATCACACATCAACTCAAATTGTAGAGACCAATCTGGGGTGAGCATGATAGGAGCTTTTGTGAGAAATGCCTTAATAGCCTTAAATGATTTCAAGCATGCATCATCAAAGAAAAATGGTGCATCCTTGAGAAGCAAATCACAAAGATGTTTGGAGATCTTTGAAAAATCCTTGATGAGTCTTCTATAAAAACCCGCATAACCAAGAAAATTCCTTACCACTTTGACTTTGTGAGGTGGTGGAAACTTAGAGATGAGGTCCACTTTAGCTTGATCAACTTCAATTCCTTTAGCACTAATCATATGACCAAGAATAATCCCCTCCTTGACCATGAAATGGCACATTTTCCAATTCAATACCAAGTGACATTCTCTACACCTTTGAAATACAAGAGATAAGTGGTGAAGACATTGGTCATGGGATTCACCAAACACACTAAAGTCATCCATAAAAACTTTGATAAACCGTTCCACCATGTCACTAAATATAGAGATCATACACCTTTGGAAGGTCGTCGGTGTGTTACACAAACCAAATGACATTCTCTTATAAGAAAAAGTTCCATAGGGACATGTGAATGTGGTCTTCTCTTGATCCTTAGGCTAAATGAGAATTTTGTTGTAACCCTTATATCCGTCAAGGAAGCAATAGTACTCATGACCAGAAAGTCTCTTTAGCATCTGGTCAACAAACAACAATGGAAAGTGATCATTCTTTGTGGCATTATTAAGCTTCCGGTAATCAATGCACACTCTAAACTTGTTGGCAACTCTTTGAGGCACAAGTTCTCCCTTTTCATTAGTCACCACCATCATACCACTCTTCTTAGGCACCACTTGAACCGAAGATACCCAATTAGAATCCGAGAAAGGATAGATAACACTCACATCAAGCAACTTCAATACTTCCTCTCTCACTACGTATTGCATGGGAGGATTGAGCCTTTTTTGGGGGGATCCCTCTCGGGCTTCACATCATCTTGAAGGTGAATCATATGCATGCATATAGATGGACTTATGACCTTGATGTCAACAATAATCTCCTTGTGTTCCTCCAACACTCTAAGCAACTTTTGTTCTTACATATCACTCAAACTAGAAAAGATGATTACGGGCAACTTGTGGGTTTCACCAATAAAAGCATACTTTAAATGAGAAGGAAGTTGCTTCATTTCAAGAATGGGAGGAGATAAAATTGAAGGAAGTAGAGGAGGAGGGTTAAGAAGAGGTACCTCAAGATTTGGTTTCCATGTCAATGTGGCTTCAAGACATCAAGAGTGAGTGCGGCTTCATTTTTGGCTTGCTCAATGAAAGTCATACCATGGTTGAGCAAACATGCCTATAATGGATCTTGAGTTGAGGTTTCAATGAATGTCTTGTTCACCATCTTGTCCATATCATCCAATACATCAATTCGGAAATAATCATAGGCTTGAGATGACTTCCTTATTACATCAAAGATTCAAAAAACAATGGTAGTATCATGCACGATCATGATTATAAACCCCGCCTTCACATCAATCTTGATTTCGACAGTTTCTATTAATGGTCTCCCAAGAATTATAGGCAACTCCTTGTCATGAATGAGAGCTTATTCCATATCTAGAATGATAAAGTTGGCCGGTAGGAGCAATTCATCCACTATTACAAGAACATCTTCTACCACTCTCCTCGGGTATACAACATTTCTATCCACCATTTGTAATGAAATCGCTATAGGCTTGATATCTCCAATTTTAAGTTACTCATATACACTAAATGACATCAAATAAATGCTAGCACCCAAATCCATAAGTGCATGATGAAAATATTTGGTACCTATCTTGCATGGAACAGTGAATGAGCCCAGATCTTTCAATTTGGGAGGAAGCTTCCTTTGCAAAATAGCACTCACTTCTTCACTAAGGCAAACTTTCTCATATTTCTCAAACTTACGCTTAGAAGTACATAGATCCTTAAGAAACTTAGCATAAGTAGGGATAGTCTTGATGTTCCAAAAGTGGAATGTTTATCTCTACCTTACTAAACAACTCAAAAAACTCATTCTTGAATTTTTCATTCTTCTTCTTTAATGCCTCTTGTCTTTGGACTTGAGGAAATGAGAGAGGCACATGGTTTTCTTGCATTATCTTCAATGGAGGATTGCAAATTATTCCCCTCTTGAAAGGTCTCTCCATTGATGTAAAGGCTTCACCATCAAGATTGGTGCCCTTGGAATTATGGTTATTCTTCAAGATCCCATCTGGAGTATCATTTCCTTCCAAAGATACCTTCAACCCCATTCAATCTCCTCTTGGCTTGTCCGCCATAGGCTTGAGAATATGCTTGCTCTTTATCCATACATCCACCCCACCTTCTTTGGTTTCTTCATTGTATCTTGGATGGTCATATAAAAGTGCACCATTGCCCTTACCTTTAGAACTCTTCTCAAATTTGGTTGGCTCTCTTGGTGTCTCACCTCCATCGGTTGACATGTTGACATTGTTCTCCGCTTGCCTTCCACTTCTCAAGGTTGTAATAGCCTTAGAAGACTCGTGTTTAGGGTTATTCTCTACCATGCTAGCTTCCTTTGACTCACTTCATTAGCAATTTGCCCCATTTTCATCTCAAGCTTGGGCAAGCTTTGAGCAAGAACATTGATCTTATCATCTTGCTTCGATTGATTGCTCTTGTTTTCAACAATGAAGCTCATCATTATGTCTTCAAGACTTGACTTTTTAACCATATCTTGAGGAGGTGCTTAGACTTGTTGAGGAGGTGGTTGGAATTGAGGTCTAGGAGCTTGGTAAGTATTGTTGGCTCCTTGATGATTGCCTTGATAGCTACTTGCACCTTAATGTCCACCACCTTGCTTTTGATAACCTTGACCTTGATCATGATTTTGATTGCCTCCCCAACTAAAATTTAGGTGATTCCTCCATCCAGGATTGTAGGTATTTCTAAAAGGATCATTCATTTGCCTTCCTTGATAAATCACTTAGTTGCATTGCTCTACAAATTCTGGGTATAAGTGACCTTGTAGACATTGTATTGTCTCATGAGTAGAGTGCTCACAAATCATGCAAGCATGCTCCACAGATTGTACACCCACATTTTGGTTCAATGATGACGATGAATTGTTGGGTGCTACTTGTGCCTTGAGAATCATATCGAGCTTTCTTTGCATCTCTATCTCCATCTTCTTCAAAGATTGTTGCACTAACAAACTTCAGTCATCAACATGGTGAACACCCCTTCTTGACTTTTTCTCCCTCATAAGCTCAACATCTTTGAGTGATCTCATCATGTCACCATTGTTGTAGAAGAGAGAGTTATCACTTAGTTCATCAAGAATTTGCTTCGCCTCAAATTGGTTCTTGTTTTTGAAGCATCCTCCACAAGCATTGTCAACCTTGGTTCTTGACTCATTAGTAAGTTCATTGTAAAAGAAGACTAGAACCGCTTGCTTGCTAAGACCATAGTTTGGAACACTCCCCTTAATGTCTTGGAATTTAGTCCATGTCTCATGAAATGCATCATATGGTTTCTCTTGGAAGTTTGTCAATGCATTCCTCAAAGCGTTGGACTTGGATGGAGGGAAGTAGTACTTGAGGAATGTCTTTTGCATCTCATCCCAAGTGCGGATTGATGTCGGCGAGAGTCTATAGAACCACTTTTTTGCCTTATCCTTTAATGAAAATGGGAAGAGCCGAAGACAGATATCACTATCACTCACTCCTGCCAAATGAATGGTTGAACATGCTTCGTCGAAGAGGTAGAGGTGGTCACATGGATTATTGGAGGGAAGACCAAAGAAGAGAGGCAAATTTTGAAGAGTTGTTGACTTGATTTCAAAACTTGCGGCTATCGGCTGAAGCACAATGCAACTTGGATGATTGGTGATAAGTAGAAATGTGTAGTTTTTCAAAGGTCTTGCCTCATTTTCTCTTACTTCATCCTCCCTTGCTTCATTCACATTCGGCGCACCATCATCATCCGCCATATATGGTAGACTTCTATCAAGCTTACCAAGAAACTCTTCCGCTATCTTCCGAACATATATATAAGTAGCACTCGATTCTTGGCTACCCTGACTAGCGTCCGGTACAATTTGTTCAATAATAGTGTTTCCATCGCTTGGTGTGCTCGACAATGATGGACTTGAAGAACTTGAATGGTGTGAATTTGGCCGGGGCACAAGAGACATAAACACATATATCAATTCACGACAAAATTCATTTACAAGAAGTAACTAGGTGAACAAGTCTACAAGTAAATAATGGAAAACAAATTATTATTATCTTCTTCTTTTTCAGAACAGTAACTCGACGGGTCGAGGTAATGAATAATTGGGCTCAACGGGACAATTTCTATGTCGACCGAAGATCTTGCAAAGCATATTAACGGGTCGACCTAATCCACCGACGGGTCGAAAAAATGCCTTGAAACTAAATGCAACCTCTAGCTTTCCCTAGAGGTAAACCGAGTTAGGAATCGGATATTTACCAAACCCCGGTGACGGCGCCAAAAACTTATTTGTTAATTTAGCTACTCTCAAGTTCAAGAGGTCAAGTTTTAGTAATGAGATAAGTAGGATGTCGAACCCACGAGGATTAGCAATCTTACTACCTAACTTAGGTGAACCTAAAGAGGAACTAGATGGTGGGAGGTAGTGATTCAATTTTCAATGATAGTGATTATGCTACTTGCTTAAAGGTAAATACAACTAAAGTAAACTTAACCGAAATGTGATAATCAAAGTGACGGATGTTAAAGGATGAGGTTTTTCACCTTTAGCCTCAAATGCAATTAATGAAGTCTAAGTGAGAAAGATGCAATGTACTACCCAATTATGCTCACTGTATCCGATTAAGATTATAATGGCTACACTTCTTTTTACATATTAACTCCTACCAGTTAAGTGAGGCGTTAACTACCTAAACCAAGCTCAATTACCGATTAAGTTTCAATCACTTGTTTTAGGTGCAAAAAGCTTTAAGTGAGGTAATCATGCAAACCAACTAATCCTAGTTCTAGGTAGCCATAACTCACAATTGCCTCAAACACATGGGATATGCTTTCATACTTTAACATTCAAAGTTTATCAAGTTCTAAATGTTATCATGGCATGGTAAATGCAACACATTAAGAGTGATAAATTTTAGGTGTAAGCATCTAACTCTTGAATCAGTTTGGGGAAATGTCACTACAATAACATCAATACTCAATTCAACATCAATCACAAGCAAAATTGGCTAGGGGTTTTCAACTCTAGCCTTAAGTATGGACTACTCACTCGTAGTGCCTAAGCACAACAACATCATCACAAATAACAACATATTAGACTAGAAAAGTAAAGTGAGGAGTAAAAAGGAACAAATGATGGGTGAAATGGTGTGACTCATAAAGTCCCAAGCATGGTGAATAGTGCTCTTCTTCTTTTAGCTCTTCAATGCCTCTTATAGTTCCAAATGCTCTAACTTGGTGATGAGGAGATGGGTAAGTGAAATTAGTGGGTAACTTGTGATGGTGGAGTGATTGGTATGTGGAATTTATGAGGATTTATGATGGTGGATTTATAGAAATGGAAGATTGTGAAGGAATGCGGTGATGGGATGTGAGAGATGGAGAAAGAATAATTTTGGGGGCTAAGGTCTAAAGTTATGTTAGGGTGAGAATGATGGGGAGTCATGTGTGAGGGAAGTGTTTCGGGGTTTGAAATCAGATTTGGATGAGAGAGAGAAAATATAGGTTGGGCCAATTGGGCTTAAAGTAAGGCAAAACCAAAATGTACATGGTTAAGAGCCCACTTGGTGCATAAAGGGTTAACCATGATGCTCCATCTTCTTGGATTCTCAAGTGATGTAGATCGTTGGAGTGTCCGCTGGAAAGTCACAGGGCCGCTGAAAAGTCATCGAAAAAGTCAACCAAAATTCAACCAAAAGTCAACTTTTGACTTTTTTGGTCCAAAATCTTCTTTTCTCCTTCTCCTCTCTGAGAACCGGCATTTTGAGCTCCGAAATGGTGGTTTGACTCTCTCTTCATCGAATCCTACAAAAATAAGATAAATGGGTTAAAGTAGACAAAATTGAATATGAGATAAGCAAAAACTCCAAGATATGAGGTATAGTATGATGTGCATATTATAGCTCAATAGGTAGTAGTACGTGGCTGCACATGCTGCCGTTTGTAGCAGCACGTTTGACCAGAAAAAGTTTTTGAAACTAGTCGTGTTATATATCTTTAGATTTGTATCGACACTACGAGCATATTTGTGAGGATAATGATGCATTCAGACTTCGTCGTCTCAGTGGATGGGCGATGGTGGCTAGTGTTGTTGCAAGTGGTGGTGCGGATAATGGAGAACTAGGTGTACCTTATATCGTTAAGATCAAATTATCGAACCGAGTTTATCGATAAGGTTTTTCGACTCATTTCGATTGAGTTTCATCTTAGTCTAGTATTTACTATAATTATCCAAATAATTTGTCATTTTAACAATTTTCTACTAAGGTCAGATCGCCACATCTATCATGGAGAAATCAAGGAGGGTATGATGTGCCTCTATCTTAAATCTTTAGTAAAATCCTAATGCATATTAAGATTGTTCATTCTTTAGGAACATGTAAAGAAATCATTAATGATAAAGCAATATAAGAAAACATCATTAAATTAATATGCAAAATTAGATTAACGAGTATGTCTCATGTAAACTCAATGTATGAGGCTTCAACATATCCATTTAATTAAGTGTTTAGCTACTCATAGACATGTAAGATACAGTACAACAATCCATGGAAACAAAATAGAAAAGAAAAGAAGAGAAGAGAAGCCGAAGAAATATGGATAGTCGCTTCTTGTTATATCCTGAGTTATGTGCTCCCCAAAATCTGATTCCCTTAAAGAACCCTAAAATAGAGTATTTATAAGGTACTAAATGTGTATTTTCGATTTTCTATTTAGATGTGGGCTTTCGGTGCGACTTGGTCCTTCAAAAATAATTTTCTCGTCAAAGACAGATTTTCGAGTAGACTAACCTTTGTGTACTAAAACGGCCATATCTTCCTGTAGAAAAGTGATATTCACAATCCAGACGAAGTTATTGAAACTAGACATCCATGAATTTCCAGGAATATAAAGATCATCATCTAATTCATTATGAGATGCTCTCAATGCTCTGTCGAAGTTGACAAATCTACACAGAAGTTTTCTTGTTTAAGCTATTAGTTCTTCTTTACTTAAGTTTTAGGCTCTCCTATTTGACAAGTAAAACCTCTTAACTTCACCATATTGTACTAGAAATCCTTTATTTCTCTCATTTTCTTCATCTATCTCCAATTACTTACAAAATAATAAAAGTATAAAACATAAATATATTGCTGAATATTAAAAAGAATATAGGTGCATATTTATGGTATGAAATTAAGTTCTTCTGTTTCGCTTCTTATTGCACACTGTTGATTGGATTTGATTATCCTTCTATTCAAGGTTTTTATGATCTTTGTGGGAGCTTTGTGCATGAAGAGAGGGGCGGTGCGGGCCGCCGCGGAAGGTGGTGATGGGTTGCGGGTTAATCCGCCATCTATCTCGCTGGGATTTGAACCCACAGCGGCAACATTGGTTGCAGGCTCGACACCAATAACAGCAACGGTGACCGATGCTAGTGGTGGTGCGGTTCCCAAGCCAAGTGAAGTTTTTGAGGCTCGGCATGTTGGTCACATGGCGGTGGTCTCTAAAAAAAAACCTCCTTGTTGAAAATTCCCGAGGACTGCTCAAGAAATCTCCACAAGAAAAGAAAACAACCACTTTCGAATAGTGTTCCCATGGCAATTTTTGACTCCTTGCTGACTAGGATGATCATCCTAGTATCACACAAATATTCTCGTTCATTTTAGAATCAATATAACTTTGTCTCCTTAGCCATGCCAACATATTGGCCGGGTTTATGGCATGGGAGAAACTTTTTTTCTTAGGTTTTTCGATAAAAAAAAGTATGTGAGAAAATCCTACCGGATTGTAATTAAGTCTAATAAGTTGTAACACCACATTCACAGAAAAATTAAGTTTGTGTTAGGTATCATTTTACAAAACAATTTTTTATTTTTCAAATACAAAAATGTAGTGACTTGTGCCCATTCACACTGTTTTTGGAAAGGGTTGTTCTATCCAAGCCTCCCAAATTACTCTTAACACCTTCACTGTCATATTTACACTTCAAACTTCCAAATTTATCCTCTTTCTTTTTCTCTTCACACCTCTAGTGCTTACCTCCACTATTTTCTCTTCTAATTCCTCTCCTGCTTTTCACACTCAACCTTCTTCATTCTCCCGCTAGACCACTATACATGCATAATAATATAAACCAGAGGATGAGAGATCTAGGAGAGATTTTGAACCCAGTAATTACTTCATCATAGCCTCTCTCCCATTGAGAATATTTAGGATGGGATGAGATTCGATTTTGGCTCTCTTGGGCAACCTTTAAAAACTCAACCTTGACTAGCAATTGATCAGTTAGCATTTAGCAATTGGAACCAAACAAATGAGATTTCTCATTTAATTAACCCAAGGCACATTTTGAGGTGATGATCAATGTACATATACCTAGCTTATCACATCTTGGTACGTACTTAACTGCTTGATTATAAATTACAAATGTGTCTCACCGCTACCGTGACAGGAACCACCGGCAGGATAGCCCCAACTCCGATGACCAGCACGATCCGCACCTCGATAAGGATAGCGCCCACACACCAAGCAAGAAACTGGTCAGATAGCACCTCAACGAAAAGAGTATACACACTAGTCTCACATTGAAGAAATGGTAGGAACCCAAGTCCCAACCACCAATATATACCCGTCAACTTAGCATTAAATGGTACACATTCAATACTCAATTACGCCATTATTCCATAAAGCTTACATATCGCTCCTGACTTAGGTGTCAGAGGGTTGAAGGCGGGTCACTCCCGTCTCTCCTTAACCGTTGTTGATCTTAACAGCGAGAGTGAGTTGGATTCAGATAAATTGTGGAACGGTGTTGAAAGTAAAGCGACAGCGATATCATTCCAAGGAACACCAGCAACATATCTACAACTATCTCTGAGACACGATCTTCTTGTTCAATATCCGATATCCATATCGATGTCAGGTATTAACAATCGACAATTTCAAGTTTTTTTTTATAAGTTTATTGTTATGTTATATTAGGGTAAAATTGGAATTGAAATCATTCAAAAATTAAAGGAGGTGTAAAGAGCAAATAAAGAGGTGTGAATAAACATACCCTTATGGAAAATGAATTTTGAAAACGAAAAACGTTGAAAACAGAAAATACATTACATTCTGTAAAATGTCAAAAATGATGTTTTCACTGTTTTCTAAAAACAAATCTAAACAAATGAAGGGAAAAAATGTATATTTAATGTTTATTGAATTTCTTCCTTTAATTTTTTGTAAACAATATGGTGTGTCACTCCACTAATAGAGGACAATGCACAATATTTAACAATGACCGCCACTGTAAGGGAAACGAGCATATATGAATCAGTGTTGTACTAGGAGTCGCTATACTAGGGATCCTAATATCACTACAACAAAAAATTAAGGTTTGCCACAGCGGAATACCATCGCAAAAAAATAAAAAATGTCGTAGAAAATTGTACTCGTGACGATAAAATGAGTATTTGCGACGACATTTTTTCCATGAAAACAAGTGATGACGCAATTGCTAATAACGATGATGTTTGTCGTCTTCTGATATATCAAACTACTGTCGCTAATTGTAACGATCCGAACTCAAACTAGTGACTTAATCTTCGTTATTCGAGTTAATTTTCAATGCTAGTTCTTTTAAGAGAATATATTTTACAATTTTAATTATACTAGCTAGAAATTTATACTTAAGTTTTGTATACTTTGTTTTACGTCTTATGTTACGACATACGTCCATGATTATGCTTAACATATTCAATTAAGTTAGCACTTCATCTCTTCATGTTAGTCTCATCGATCATTTCATTTCTTATGTCTTATCTAGAGGTGAGTCAGTAGAGTTATGGAGGCTATCATGGGAGGCCCTAAGCCAACGGAGGCCCTGTGCAAATTTAAAAGTGTGTCCCTAATTCTTTTTTTTGGGTATTATTACGTCATTTTTGAATCTAATCTACATCTTTGATCACGAAAATCTAATTTAGGATTTATAAACAATATCACCAAAGAATAGATTATGTAAATTTTAGGGTTTGCAACTTTTGTTAAATTTTCGTGGCATATTGGAAGAAATGTTTCTGCTTTACTAAAAGAGAAGTGAAAATAACAATAAGGAAGAAAACACGCACAATAAAGGGAAAAAGAGGTAAGACAAACATGTAGAAGCCACGACTCCAATTTGGGCCTCACCCAAGTTTATCAACGCCACAACCAACTATGTTGTAAGGTTACTGATTAACGTAAGGCTTTCTTCCTCTATTTATTTGATATCTAAATGTTATAAAATAAATTGGAGGCCCCTGAAAATAAGAGGCCCAGTGTGCTCGCACCACCCACACGGGCCCAAAGCCGCCTCTAGAGGCTATATATAATGGAGATTATTATATATGTGCATATACTACCTGATTGACCCTCAGATAGCCATTTTAAGGTTGTAGTTCACTACTAATGCATTATCTGTGGTTGTAGTTCATTACCAGTCATCATTGCCTCTATATTTCTTGAGTCATGATAATCACGTGTCGTCCTGGATGCCAGACTCCTAAACGACACTAGATGACTAAAGGTGTCATATACCTTTATCATCCTCTTCTGCTTTCTCCATCATCAGAATTAGTTTCTAGTAAGTTAATCTCTTATTCAGATGACTAGAGACGCCATATATATACCTTAGTCATTATCATCTGATTGTTTCATTTCAAGTTCAGTTCTCAGTCAGCTAACTTCAATTCAGATGACCAGATATGTAGATACCTCTAACATCATTTTTATGAGATATTTTAGATTTAGATTGTCAGTCCAGATTTAACTCCCACTCGATTTCATATTCTACGGTTAGCCTTTTCAGTTCAGAGTCAGTCTTGTGGTTTATTCTCAGCTATTCAAATCCGTCCTTTAATTTTTAGTTCTCGCATACTAGCTTTTCACAGAAATTCAGTGGAAAGACATAAAAGTATTTTACTATATTTTCTTATGTTATTGCGATTTTTTTCCACTCACTATAATAATTTTATGTGTATTGGAATGTTCTTCCCTAAGCTCTTTGGTTTCAAATGCCCAAGTTTGCAGAGCTTTAGGAGAGGTCGAGGGCGCATGCAGTTTGAGATAAACTAGTACCTCACCATAGGATCCGCGGATGATCCTACGGGGTTGTAGCTTCGTTAGTTAGTTTTGAATATCTAGTGGCTCTGATGATAAAGCATCATTCTTTTCTTGTATATATTTTTGATTTGTTGATTTCATTTTCGTTATTCTATGAGAAGTGTTATTTAGAATGTTGATAGGGAATCCCAATTAGTAGTGTCATGAGACCTAATACTAGTTTAGACTACTAAATCGGAGTCGGGTTCTAACACTAACAACGACCTTTAGCTCTGAAAGTAACCAAGTATCCATGACGTACACTACGATTAGGAGCACGGATAAACCAAGACTCTAATCACTTAAATATTAAGACCTAAAATCCTGAAATTTGAAAGGACCCACATGGGTCCCAAATTCGAATCTAAATTCAACTTAGTCCTAATTGCCTTGCCAAACACAACAATGGTGTAACGACCCGAATCGGAAATGGTATGTTAATTGGCTTGATTTGCGAGTTTCACGATTAATCGCAGTTTTTCATAATTAGTCGATATGGCGGTTGTTTACGACTAAATTATCGGACGGGAATTTGGTATGGGTTTCTTCACGAGAGTTGTAGTGTGCGTGATTTCGAGTTTGTGAAAGTTTTTGGAGGATTATTTTGAGTTACGTGGAATAAGTTATGAGTATTTCCGGTCGTTGGATTTAGTCGTGTTTATCCGTTTTGTTTCGATTCGTTTTGGACCTTTGATCATCTTGGGTCGCGCGTATAAATATCGGAATAGTCGTAGAATTGTCGAAAAATCACATTTGGGCCGTTTGACTAGCGTTGACCATGTTTGACCGCGTTGACCCGCGTTGACCGTGGCTCACCGGAGGCAATCTTGACCACCGGCTAACTTTCTGATTTTGGCCACCTCAGGCCAAGAGCTTGGTATGGTTAGCTTCCTCTTGTGATTTCCTGTTGTTTTGAACTTGGTTTGAGTGGTTTTGATGGAGTTTTGGGGGAGTTTGAACTCGGTGAAGTTCTTGGAACTTACCGGATTCGGGTGGAGGTTTCCAGCTTATTTTGGGGTCGTTGGGGTTGGGGGTTTTGCTCCCCTCAACCTATAGATGCTTTTGGGTAAAGAAATTTTGGGATTGGACGACGTTTGGTGCTCGCCGGAATCTCGCCGGAATCCATGGTGTCTGTGGCTTTCGAGCTGTTTTCCCGCCGGTGTGGTTGGAATTGGAGGAAGGTGATGAAGAAGAAGTTGTTGGGCTTGAGGAGAGGAGGAGTGCTGGGTTTTCTTCACCGGAAAATGCCACAGTTGACGCTGCGCCGGCGGTGGCAGTGGCGGTCAACGACGGAGCTCCGGCGAGGGTTGACCTTTTTGGGATTTTGGAGATTTTTATACCGTTTTGCTCGTAATCACGTCCCGTCGTAGTCGTGAGGTTTTTGAGTTGAATTGAGTAGTCTATTTTGGGACGAGGGTTAATTGGGTATATTTTGAGAATTTTGTTATCCTCATTGATATTTCGAGCAATACGTCTTTCGAGAATGCAGGGTTCTTGACGTATTAGCTCCATATGTTGTGTTTCAATATGTATTGATCGTATCCCTGTTATTCAAGTGATCGTGATTGCGCGTTTGGCGAGAGATTTTCCGCCGGATCTCAGAGTTAGCCTCGTACTGTGAGTGGACATTTATTTACACTGTCGTAGCGAGTTCTTGGTTTCAGTATTTGTTTTCAGTATAATGTTTAGATTATTTATCGTTTTGAAGGTATTGTATATTTGATTGGTGATGAAATTTATTTATTTAGCATCGATGCATTGGCTACGCAGCTGATCACTGGTAGTCCATTTATCAGGCTTGAGAGATTCGCTTGATATGCCGACTAGGCTTGAGAGATTCATCTAGTTTATCACCGTCGGGTTTGAGAGATTCGCCCGACTTGCTACACTAGCAGGGAAATCCGCCAGAGTGGCGACTTTTATGTATTTAAGAACTTGCATTATTTTATAGATATATAAATGGTGAAAGACATATGATTATTTTCGTCCAATCACTCTAACGATTTTATTTGCCTTTCCCCTGGGCTTTTTGGTTTCCTTTGCCCAGTTTGCAGTTTGGGTTCCAGTGTTGCACGTCAACGGTGGAGGCGTAGAGTTCGGATCACATTTCAGTTTCTGTAGGTTCTTTGTTCGACCTACTAGTTGTATATGATGTATATAGGCGTCGCTCCTGAATATTTATGTTTTTTTTTTCAGTTGAGTTTACTCCTGAATGTTTCTGGATTTCTTGTAAACCTTTTGGTTTATTATATATATGTTGTTGAAAAATCCGGATGGGGAACGGATCCCCACAGTTTGACTTTTGTGGAATATTCGAAGTGTGTTTCTTTGCAGGTTCTAATAATGGTTCACGTATTTCAAAGTAAACTCTGGCAAAAAAAATTTAAGGTCGTGTTTTCGAAGGAGTTTGATTTCGGTTTAGACAACTAAATCGGAGTCGGGTCCTTTCAAAGGGCCAGTAACATACTAAACCATAAGGGCTGAGGGATAAAGTTGGAAAATCCTACCTAGCCCAAAAAACCCTAGGAAGACTAGTAACCACTCCTAGGCACATCCATGGCCACCATTGCCATCTTCTTCATATGTGTTGTGGGTCGTTGCATCAGAGCCACTGCTACCCACTCCCATTGCATGGAAATTGTGACAACATTGGAATAGACGCCACCACTTTGACTATCCACACTGTTTGATAAGCATAAACCTCTTGATCTCTAAAACCCTCAAGCTTGAAGCCCAACTCCACTAGGGGACACCGCGTAGCAACATCACCCAACACCAGGAACCGCCACTCAAAGGGCGCCCTAGTTACGTAGCACAAGAGCCATGTATCCACTCCAGCATGGTCAGGGGATGAGAACCTGGATCCCAAGGATGAAGCAGAACCCTTCATCGCATACAAAATAATCCCCATTGGTTTGGTTAGAACAAACACCAATGGGTGAAGAACACTGAGACCTTAAAGAGGTCGAACAATTAGTGTTGCAAAGAATATGAACCTCCATCAAAGCCAATATATCGGGCGATCGAGACTCCAGGATTAGGGCACGTTGCCAGAGAATGTAGAGAGTGTTTCCATTTGTTCAAATCCAGTTGATCTTAAGCACTTAGTTTAAAGAATGCATTATTGGCTTCTTGCAAGTTGGTAGGATTGTAGGAAATATGTAGTAATACTGACCAAATTTGGAAAATACTAATTAATTTAATTAATTAGATTAAACAAAATTTCAAGAACAATGTACATATACCCGGCTTAATCACCTACACACGTGCTTAGACGACTTCAACTATATGTTATAATATGTCTCACCGCCACCACGACAGGAACCACCGCCAGGAAGGCTCCAACTTCGACGACCAAACCCGCCCGATATCCGATCAGGATAGCGCACACGCACCACTACCGATACCGGTCAGACAGCACCCAGCAGAAGAACATACGCACCAAGTCCCACATCGAAGACAAGAAGACAGCCCAGCCTCCAACCACCAATATATACCGGTCAACTGAACATTAAATGGTACGCGCTCTTAACTTATTATACCGTTATTCTGTCCAATCTCTATATCGATCCTGACTTAGGCATCGGAGGGTTGAAGGCGGGCCACCCCGTCTCTCCTTAACCGTTGTTGATCTTAACAGTATCAAGATCGCTGTAGCATATCGCCCGACATCAATCATCACCGACACCGCCCGACATCAATCCTACGCCGATACCGCCCGACCTCGGTCGTTTGTGATCTCCATCCGTTCCGGATCTCGCTCAATACCCGATATACACACCGCGGATACTAAACGTTAACATTTGCTCATATCTTGAATATCCATTATTCAGGATTTGAACAAACAAGATTCAAGAAAATATGAACTTGTCACCAATTGATTGATGATGATAATATAAGTACGTAGGAAGAAAAGTTGAGTCACATATACCACACAATTTCTTTAAGAACGTTTACGCCGCCTACTCAGATGCACTATGCTTGCTTGACATACGTCTCCCAGGGTACAACTACTACTTGAGTTTTGTATTTGCACTACACAACAACTCCTAGACAAACTAGAGAACACTAATAAGTTAAAACCAAAATAATGTGAAAGGCTAAAGATTTTGTAACCAAAAGAATCGAATGTGGAAAGCTAAATGTCGATATTCCCAGGTACAAAAGGAAACTTGTAGGAGAACACAAATTCATGTTTCTCTTCCATTGATATTAAGTGTATCTCACTTAATTTTCTTGTTTAAATTATTTCAATAAAATTGGAAAAACCACCATTTTTCATACAGGATTGTCATTGTCAAACCGGCAAGTTTCTGTGGTTTCGTTCAATTTCATTCTTTTGATAAACTTACACGAGTTTTGGAGTTAGAAGACGTATGTGATTATCCAAGACGTTCTCTACAATAATATGTGTATTGAAAATTATGTAGCATGAAGTAAAAGTCTTAAGTCCCCTCTGTGGCAAAATTTTATGTTCGATAAAATAACATCGGGGTAATTTCATACCCCGGTCCCCAAAAAAAACCCTACATGAACCATTTCAATTTAAATATAAATTCAAACGAATATTACTACTATGTGTTTTGTAGACCTTGTATAGATATATCAAATGTGTTTTACTATTTTTACAATTTATCTTATTACTAGACAATCAAACATGTTCCCGAACTTATGGCTGGGAATGGTTCGGTTCCGACCATAATTTTTAGGAACTGAAACCGAACCATTCGATGCATATGCGGTTCAGTTTCTTATATTTGAAAGGCAGAACCATTTGGAACTGAATCAGTTTAGGAACCGATTTGGTTCTACGGTTCCTCAATTTGGAACCGAACTAAAATATGTGATTATTATTTCTACTTTATATAAGTATATACTCATCATAACACATTTACTAATTAACATTAACATACAAATATATTTCTTAGTTTTGGTGTTAACACTACTGGAAATTGACTCATTGCCGGCGACTTGTAAGTCGCCGGCAATGTTTTTGGACATTACCGGCGATTTTTGCCGGAAAAATCGCCGGTAATGTCTTTTTTTTTTTTTTTTTTACATTACCGGCGATTTTTGTCGCCGGTAATGTCCGTCGCCGGCAATCTCTCGATGGTAATGTAAAAAAAAAAAAAAAGACATTACCGGCGACTTCATTTATGTCGCCGGTAATGTCTTTTTTTTTTTTTTTTTTACATTACCGGCGACATAAATGTATGTCGCCGGCAATGTCTTTTCCGGCAAGACATTACCGGCGACTTACATTTATGTCGCCGGTAATGTTAAAAAAAAAAAAAAAAAAGACATTACCGGCGATTTTTCCGGCAAAAATCGCCGGTAATGTCCAAAAACATTGCCGGCGACATAAAAGTTGCCGGCAATGGGAAGAAATGTTGTAGTGTAAGTGACATAAACAAATAAAAATATTATACAACTTCATAAAAGAGGGTTGACCCATGATATAATGATCACCAAATAAGTCATCTGAGTGACATAAACAAAATAACAATGACTGACCCACTATGTGACTCATGATCATCAACTTAATGATTTGAGTGACAAACAAAATAACACATATATAATGATATAATGACATATAATTATACTATTTAGTTAAAATATGGATTGTATAAGGTTCTCGACGGCTCCTTGTAAAATGAAAACAAGGAACCGAAATCGAATCAAACCGTTTCAATATGGTTCGGTTTCTGACAAAATATATACTCTAAAATTTTGGAATCGAACCGAATCGTCTGGTTCTGATTCAATTTGATTCAAATTGATTTTACGGTTCCCGATTCCAAAGTTTCAGGCCTACGTGAACTTAAAAAAAATGCGAAATACATGTTCCCGACTTTAAAAAAATGCAAAATTTAGTTAACTATTTTCATTTTTACAAAACAAATTTAAAGACATTTTTTATTTGTAAAACGATATCTGGACGTGGCTAAGAAATCAGTTTGTACTATAGATTATCCCTTCGTTAAAGTGTAGGAGCGAAAAATTTGAGAATGAGTGTTAAACACGTGGCTGTTGTTAAGATCCAAGAATGTGAATATAGACATGCATGGAGTGATTGGAGTCGTTTCGATCACTGACTGCGATACGATTAATTGTGTAGCAATGTATGAAGTGTTCGTCTTCCATTCTCTTTACACCAGAATTCATTAAAATCGTTATATCAATGCTTCATGTATAAAGTACATTCTCTTCTCTTAAGTAAGTATACACTAGGTAGTGGAACCAAATATCTTAGAGCAGGAGGTCTAATAAAATTGTCAGTTTACACTTATGAGACCTCTTTCAAACACTAGCTATACATATGAGTCTATACCTCCAACAATGAGATCTCATACGTATTTGCCTGAAGGGAAAAAATCGAAACAAAAAGATAAGCAAATATATATACCTCAATTTGCGAGTACACTTATAGTGTATGGAGTATAAGTGTGCGGAATACTTGTTACAATCTATATCACATTAAATTTATGTGAATAATATATGAGAGAAAATAGACCATACATTACACATTTACACATCGTTGAATCAATTCTCAATTTGCCACAGCTTCTTAGAGGGAGCAGTGATTTCACACTCCTTGTTTACATTTGACACTCCCACTAAATCTTTTCTTCTCAATTTTCTATTTGTACCCTTTGCCACTTCGATCTGGTTGTTTGCTAGCCTTTTTGCTCAAAGCCAGTTAGCCCAGGTGCACAAGAAGTCCCATATTGATTCCCAGATCAGTTATGAACTTATGATGATCCAAATGATCAGTTTTTGGGTGAAGCCCAATAAATAGCAAGGTTTAAAATCTTCAAGTTTTTGTGGAGCACAAGATCGATGAACTCTCTCTCTCACTGTCTCTCTCTGTTATACTAGATACTAGAAAATGATTGCTACAAGACAGAAATTCGACTTTTGGGCATGTTTGCTTGGCCGTTTGCCCTCTCCATTTTGGGGTGGCTTTACTGTACTTCAAAAAATGGTGCAGAGAAGTGTGAGAGAGAAAAGTGTTGCAGTACGAAAATTGAGATGGGATCTATAGGATGAAAGAGAAGTTGGTAAAGTTGGAAAGTTGAGATAAGAAAAAGACAGCTGGGAGTGCGTATTGTAAATTAGGGAGTGTTATTATTACTGCCATTTTGGAGGATGCTCAGACACCACCAAGTACCACTACCAAAACGAGCACTAATTCAAGCTAGAAGTCTTACACTTTCCTACCTCTTACGCAACAGCTTCAAGCCTTGAAGCACGGAATTGGTTATACATGTACAGAATGTCTCCTCTGCCAAGCTAGAACTAGGGGTCGGCAAAAAGCCCGGCCCGGCCCGGCCCGGCCCATGTATAGCCGGCACGGGTCGGGTCTCAACAACATTTTAATATATGCGGGCCGGGCCGGGCCGGGCTTTATCTTTTATATAAGGATCCGAGCCCGGCCCATTCAAGCGGGCTTTTGCGGGCTTTTGCGGGTTTTTGCGGGCCGGGCCTTTGCGGGCTTTTACGGGCCGGGCCTATCGGGCTTTAATTATTAAAAAATTAAGACATTTCAAAATAAACGTAACCTTCATCTATGCACCGGGGTTTAAACGTACTCCGACGAGTTTAAATTTTACGTACGATGTTTATCACTATAAGATGGAGTTTTCTACATGTCCTCGTTTATTATTAAAACATATTTAATTCTTATATTGCTTGAATTCTCCATATGTATATTAATGTTCTTACGTTTGTTCATTTGTTATATGGAATGAAATACTTTTGTGAAACTTAATCGGACATGTTTAATTATTTTATAAAATTGACCGTTAGATTGATTGGTTAGAATATTATAACCATGCCTTTAAAATTTTATAAATTTTGGACTTGATTTAGACATTGATCCATGTATTTCGCCAAATGTGACCATAGTACTCTTACAACTAAAACGGAAATTACCCCTCCCGAAAATAATTTTTTAACATCAAATTTTGGACACATACTCTTATGGAATACATATCTATCTCATAGTATCAAAAAAATTGACATGAAAAATTGATTTCTCTACTCCCCCCATAGGAAAATAAGGAAAATAAGATGAGTATATTTTAGTGTTTTCACAAATTTTGTTTAATTGTATTGACTGGGATCCAAACGTACTTCGATTAGGCTAATTTTTACGTACGGTGTCTTTTATTACAAGGTGAACTATTATATATGGCCTTCTTTATTGTTAAAACATTTTTAATTCTTATATTGCTTGAATTCTCTACATGCACACTAATGTTCTTACCTTTATTCCTTGGTTATATGGGTTGAAAGACCTTTGTGAAACGTAATCGATCATGTATCATCATTTTACAAAACTGACTGTCAGATTGGTTGTTCATAATATTCTAAGCATGCCGTTAAAAATTTATAAATTTTGGACTTGATTTAGACCTACATCTATGAGTTTCGCTAAATGTGACCGTAGTCCCCTTACAACTAAAACATAAATTACCCATCCCTAAAGGAATTTTTTAAGATCAAAATTTTAACACACATTCTTGTAAATTACATATCTATCTCATAATGTCAAAAAAATTGATATAAAAATTTAATTTATCTAGTTTCTCCATGGAAAAATAAGCAATATATAAGAGAAGGGTATTGATGTCATTTCACACACTCTCAATTAAACTCTCATCATTGAAAAATTACAAGATCTAATCTGAACCATCTATTATATTTACTGTTTTACTGTGTAAATCGATAAAAATTACAATGAAACCCTAACCCTAAACCCTAAACCCTAACCCCTAAACCCTAACCCCTAACCCCTAACCCCTAAACCCTAAACCCTAACTTACTCTAAACCTCAAAATTCCTAAAACCTAAATCTAACTTACTCTAAACCTCAAAATTCCTAAACCTTAACTTACCCTAAATCTCAATCCCCTAAACCCTAACTTACCTTAAACCTAAACCCTAACTTAATTATCCTACACTCTAAACAGTGATTTAATAGTAAAATAGATACACAAATATAACTATATATGGAATTCCAATATTTGATCAATATATGTATATGTAATATATTAATATAGACATACACAAATATAAAAAATATATATGTAGTACTAGTCACTATATTATATATATAAGTGTAGGTATAATGATATACGTACTACTATCTTATATATTTAAAAAATTGACTGTCGGATTGGTTGTTCATAATATTCTAAGTAGGCCGTCCCTAATTTTTATAAATTTTGGACCTAAACCCTAAAACCTAAACCCCAAACCCTAAACCCTAAAAAAATTACAATAAAATCCTAGAACCGGAACCCTAACTTACCCTAAACCTCAAATTCATAAACCTTAACTTACCATAAATCTTAATCTCCTAAACCCTAATTTACCCTAAACCTAAACCCTAACTTATGCTAAACTTTAAATAATGACTTAATAGTAAAATAGATACACAAATTTAATTATATATGGAATTCAAATATTCAATCTATCCATGTATATGTAATATATTAATATATATACACAAATGTAAAATATATATCTATATAGTATTAGTCTATTAGACTACTAGTCACTATATTATATATATATGTCAATATGTGTGTAGGTAAACATTAACTAGGTATAAATTGTATAATGATTAAAATTCATTAAATGATTTAATGATATATGTCAATATGTGTGCGGGCTTTGACGGGCCGGGCCTTGCCGGGCTTTTGGCGGGCCGGGCCGGGTTTTAGATCTCTAAACCATGGTCGGCCCACCAACCACTTTTGCGGGCTTTTTTGCGGGCCGGGCCGGGCTTTTAGCCCACGGGCTTGTGGGCCTCCACCGGCCCACGAGGCCCACGGGCCAAATGATGACCCCTAGCTAGAACCCATGCATGCACCCGTTATTGTGCGACTGATTCAGGCTTTAGAAATCTTCGTAGGTATAGGAAATTAATAAATACGTACATTTTAAGAGAAAATAATATTGTATTTTCTCATTATATCATACTATATATTTCCTCTAAATGGGAAGAGTCATAATCTTTTTCCTTATTTTACCAAACCATATTTCCTTTTTGGTATACTCACCGCAGATTCTTCAAAGAAAAACATAAAATTAAATATATATTACAGTTAGAGTTGCCTTTAAATCTTCAAAGAACAATATTGCAACATATATAAGGGAGAATTATATATAAGGTCATATACATAAGATGTATACTAGATAACGTCATTCCACAATTTTATCCCAAATAAGGTCACCTGACATAAAACCTAAAATAAATAGAACCTTAAAATTCAATATAATTACATATATATCATTCGTATATAAACATAAGAATCAGTCACAAAATCATTTACTCTTTCATTTGTTCAAACTCAAAACCCTAGCAGAGCAATCCATCTCTCCTCTCTTCATTCGCAGCTCTCTCCACGTCGTCGCCGCCTTTCTACATCGTCGCCGCCACCTGATTTTTGATTCCTGATTCCAATCGGTACAACTCTCTCTCTCTCTCTCTCTCTCTCTCTCTCTCTCAGCGTTGGAGCATATTCTGTGGTAGTGTTTGCTTTGGTTTGGTTTGGTTGGTACGCAAAAGTTATTGTGTTTTGGTTGTTACATACGTAGTAGTGTCTACAATAGTCTGGTAGTGCTTATGTTAGTCTGTAGTAGTATGTACAGATTGATATTCTTTAGTTTTTATGTAGTAGTGTCTACAATAGTCTGGGGTATTGTTTATGTTAGTCTGTAGTAGTGCATATGTGAAACAGTAGTAGTATATCTGCGAAATACTGGTAGTAGTACATCTATGAAAGTGTAGTAGTGTATATGTGAAACAGTAGTAGTACATATGTGAAATAGTGGTAGTATTGCATCTGTGAAAGTGTAGTAGTGCATCTCTGAAAGTGTAGTAGTGCATATGTGAAACAGTGGTAGTGCATCTTCCGTGGTAGTAGTGCATCTATGAAACAGTGGTTGTAGTGCATATGTGAAACAATGGTAGTAGTGCATATGTGAAACAATAGTAGTGCATTTGTGAAAGTGGTAGTAGTGTATCTGTGAAAGTGGTAGTAGTGCATCAGTGAAATAGCAGTAGTGCATATGTGAAACAGTAGTAGTACATTTGTGAAACAGTGGTAGTAGTGCATTTGTGAAACAGTGGTAGTTGTGCATTTGTGAAACAGTGGTAGTTGTGCATTTGTAAAACAATAGTAGTGCATTTGTGATTCAGTAGTAGTACATGTGTTGTTAAGCAGTAGTGTCTAAGTTGGTGTGTGGAAGTGTCTATGGTAGTGTGTAATAGTATTTTGATGTTCATTTTGTTGTTTCGTAGATGAAATGCAAGTAAATGTAACAAAACCCGTCAAAAGTACAATTTCGATCTACATTTCGAGGCTTCTTCAACCTGATACAGCGATGAAAAAATGATTTTCCCGATGAAACGCTGAAATTACTTGGAGATACACCCTTTGGAAGAGTGATATAGCCATTTGCTCAAGGCACCATGTTATCTGAAGATACACACAAGTGTGTGGATGACAATGTACTACTTACATTGTATTAAAGTAGTACTCTAGATATTTTGAAGTAGTACTTACTAGAGACAGCAGTAGTGTTAGTACACTAAATATTTTGAAGTAGTACTTTATGTTATGAACCAGCAGTACATACCATGTTTTGAAGTAGTATACTAAACATTCTGGAGTAGTGCTTATTGGAGACAACAGTATTCTTAGTACACCAATTATTTTGAAGTAGTACTTTTTATTGCGAATTAGTAGTGCTTGCTAGAGAAATAAATAGTACGTTTTACATTGATGTATTGAGATGAACCCATATTTTTAGTAGTAGTGCTACTTTTTTTGTATGATGGGTGTACTATTACTGTTGTTGGTTTCAAACACAAAGCGTTGTCACATACAAAAACGCCCAATTGACCAACAAAAAATTGTAAACCGAAGAACATCAAACTTGAATTAGTATGTTAAACAAATTGCACAATGGAAAAATATATTACAATAAAGTAGTATGTATTATATAATGAAGAATCACATTGTATGTTTGTTTATCGAAAAATATTTGATGAAAGAGATTCGGACTAAGTATACTACCAATGACTTGTATGGTTGTACCAACTATATCTTGTGACTAATATAGTGTATGTAAAGGAAATAGACATGCCTCAGCAAAATTATCTGTTCAAGCAGATTGTACTACTGTAGACTGGTGAAAACACTACCTGTGACTAATATAAACACTAGTTAGGAAAATTATTTTTTCAGGCAGAGTGTACTACTGTAGACTGGTGAATACACTAATTGTGAGTAATATAGACACTAGCTAGCTGCTAATGACTTTGGTATATGTCAATCTATTGTGTCTTCCTTTTTCGCCACAACGACCACATCTGATTGGTCTCATCGCCTTCCCACCTTCAGTGGAAGACTTCATATGAGTATCCTTTGGACGACCTGATGAGAATCTTGTCAACAGAGGCTTCACAATGGGCAGTTCATTAAGAGCATCATAGTAAAATTTCTCAATGTTTAGTATTGGCTGAATACCATACTTATAGACAGCCTTGTAACTTCCTACCTCATAGAAATTCTCGATGTAAGAGTAAATAGGCTCAATACTGGCATGTTGTATAGCAGCAAGTGTATGGTTGTTGTAGGTGCACTTCACATACAAATCCAAATCCATGGCTACCAATCTACAAATCAAACAAAAAATGCTTGTAGAACAGAAGTAGTATCCTAACAGTCATCAGTAGTGTATTCACTCAAAACTAATAGTACTATCAAGTCCAAACACACACATAACACACAGAATAGCTAACTAGTATATTCAGTGGGATGTAGTAGTGTACTCACTAAACACTAATAGTACTATCAAGTCAAAACACACAGAAAATATAGAACAACTAACTAGTGTGTTCAATGGAATGCAGTAATGTATTCACTCAACAGAGATAGTACTCACAGTCTGTAACATCTCATAATTTATACGAAATATCAAAACACATAAATCACAAGAGAAAACATACAATAATATCACTACAATGCGCCATACATAATCACTACCAGAATAATTACCATAGCTGACGACTTCAAGAAAAAAAAGCCGACAATTTTTGTTGTCGTCGGCTATAGTACACTATAGCCGATGACCACACCAAAAATCGTCAGCTATAGTACTATAGCCGACAATTTTTACAACAAAAAGCGTCAGCTATAGTACTATAGCCGACAATTTTTGATGTTGTCGTCGGCTATAGTGTACTATAGCCGACGACAACAAAAATCGTCGGCCTTTGTTTTCTTGAAGTCGTCGGTTATGGTAATTATTCTGGTAGTGAATACAAAGTACCAAAATCAAATGTCTTCAGAGAAGCCATATTTGTTGAACACTTCGTTCTCGAACTTGTCGAGGCCCATAAAGATTGTGAAATCGCCGACCTCACGGCAAGCTTTGAAGTAGAACACCATCATCGTTCTTAGAATTGCTTAGACGACTTTGGGATGAGAAGATCTAGGGCTTCGTTGCCGCCTTCAAAGCTTCACATATGGTGAAACGAATCTTAAAATCGGCGCCGAAGAAGTAGAGCGATGAGCTTGAAGGGGTGAAGAGGCATGGCTACAAAGGTGGTGATCTAATCTTCAACCTCGAGGCAAGACAAAAATTCAAACTCACCGGCGTTGCATCTCACCCAAAATCTGATCCCGTCGTCCATGATTTAGTTTACTTCGTTGTGTGCAACGCGGTGACATCGCGGTCCTCATTGGCACCACAATTTTCAATGATGTCTATCTCCCTCGTCGGTGTCTTTTTTCTCTCTAGAGATTTGGTTCATGCGCGAGTTTTGAAATCAAATCAAGTTAGGCATGCATCTGTTATGTAAAGAGTATATTGAGAAGGCTAGAAAATTGAAGTGACCTGATTTGTACAAGATTCATTAAATGACCTTATTGATGAAATTGACCCTCTAACTAACCTTATCTGTAATTTCCTACATATATAAATCAAGAAGACATGCGAGGAGACAAGTGGAAGAACTGACACTAAAAGAAAACATCACTTATACCACGGAAACGTAATTGTTCCGTGGTCCAAGTGACACTTGAACGACGGAGACTTATCCATCGTCCAAGTAATACCTGAACGACGGAGAATACCATCTCCATCATCCAGGTTACCACCTGGACCTCGGAGTCTTCTCCGTCGTCCAGGTGATAACCTGGACGACGGATATGGTATTCTCCATCGTCTAGGTGATCACCTGGACAACGGACCAACACGCCGTGGTCCGAGTAACTTCCACTTAGACGACGTACTGACACCTCCGTCATCAAAGTGAAGCATTATATAAGCCCGATGCCAAACTCTCTTCCATCCTCTCCCGCGGGAAATTTTAAAGATTGAAGAAGAAGGAGAAGGGAGAAGGAGAAGGAGAAGGAGAAGGAGAAGGATCAGGATCAGGATCTCCGCTGACTAGCTAGCTAGCTTAATTAACTGATATCGAGAAGGCCAGCACGTACGTACACAGTTAAAATTTGCTTAATATATATTTAGAGAAAACGTACATACATGCATAGATGTTAGCTATATATACAGATTAAATTACGTACGTAATTGATGGATCGATGTAGATCGAGTACGTATAATTAAGAGTAAATTAATGGACTAATATATATATATATGTAATAATTAATTAATTATAATATTTTGTAGCAGTATGGACAAGAGTTGGATGAATTTGAAGAATATATGTGATGTCCGGTATATCGATGGAATTAGCGAATTTGTGAATTTTGCGATAGAACATGGTCAGGGAAAGAAGCGTTTCAGGTATCCGTGCCAGAAATGTCAAAATTGTCAGTATGTGGAGGTTAATGTTATAGTGCAACACCTGTACGGAAATGGTATGATGTGGAGTTACACTACATGGAGCGAGCATGGTGAAGCAGTAGAGTTCAGTGCAGCAGACTTCAGCTCAGGGTACAGTTACCAGGGTGCCTCATCCAGCGGCAGTGATGCCGGACCCCCAGCTTGTAACCCAACTGCAGATTTGGTCTATGATGCGTTTCCGGGATTTAGTCATGGTGGACACCAACACCAAGACGGAGGTTACAGTACCACTCATGAGCATGATGACACATTCCCCGCTGCTAGCTTGGCCACTGACACCAGTGAGATTGATAAGTACAACCGGATGCTACTTGAAGCGCAGACCCCGGTGTTCCCTGGATGTCAAGAGAATGTGTTGCAATATGTGATGGAGCAAATGAAGATAAAAGTGAAGCACAAAATTTCAGTGAGTGCTTTTGACGAAATTCAGGAGCAAATATGTAAGTTGCTTCCTGATGATCAAAATCTTCCTAAATCTCATTATAAGGTTAGAAATATCTTGAGTAGCCTCGGCCTAAAGTACAGGATAATTGAGGCATGTCCGAATGATTGTGTGCTATTTTACAAAGAGTATAAAGATTTGGACTATTGTCCCGTATGTGGCGAGTGCAGATTCCAGGTGAATATGAAGAGTTCGAAAAAGAGAATTCATGTGAAAGTTGTTCGATATTTTCCCTTGATTCCCAGATTGCAGCGCTTGTACATATCTCTACACACAGCAGAGGCGATGCGATGGTACGCAGAAAAATGAATAATAGATGATGATGTCCTGCGACACGCCGCGGATGGGGAGGGTTTCAAACATTTCGACAGAGAATTTGGAGACTTTGCTGCAGAGGTTAGAAATGTTAGACTCGGCCTATCTACAGACGGATTCAATCCTTGGGGAAGTAATAGCTCCGCCGTCAGCACTTGGATAGTTATTCTGATGCCGTACAACTTGCTTCCGTGGATGTGCATGAACAAGGAATTTAATTTTCTTACTGTACTAATTCCAGGTCCTAAATCTCCAGGGAAGTGCTTCGATGTCTACCTCAGACCTTTGATCGACGAGCTGAAAATGTTGTGGGAAAATTGAGTCCCAACTTATGACAAATTCACTGACACGATGTTCACGATGAGGGCTGCCGTAATGTGGACGATCAACGATTTTCCAGCGTTTGGAATGTTGACAGCCTGCAGGACAAAATGATATAATGGATTTCCTATATGTTTGGACGACGTGAACTCTAGTTGGCACGCGGGGAAGGTATGTTACTTGGGTCACCATAGATGGCTTCCTCACGACCACCCATGGCGATAGGATGAAGCTCATTTCGACGGGACGGTAGAGAATAATCCTAAACCCCGTAGTTGGTCGGGCGAAGAGATTTTAAAGAGGTTGAGCTATTTCGACTTTGGTGTGTTGACCAATGACGCGGATGTAAAGAAATGCAATCCAATTCCTCCACATGATCTGAGCTATTGGGATCACAAGAGTATATTCTTTGAACTCCCTTACTGGTCGAAGTTGAAGCCGAGGAACAACTTGGACGTGATGCACATAGAAAAGAATGTGTGCGACAGCGTGGTGGGAACGATTCTCGGTATTAAGTTCAAGACTAAAGATACTCCCAAAGCGCGCAAAGATTTGGAATCAATGAATCTACGTCGTCCCTTGTGATTGAGGAGGGATAGGAAATGAGTGTACAAGAAGATGCCAGCTGCACCTTACACAGTGAAGCCGACACTTAGACGTTCTGTATTTCACTAGTTTAAGAGCGTTCGTTATCTAGCTACGTATGCAGCTACTATAACTGGAGCAGTGGACGAGGTGCAACACAAGTTTGTTAGTCTCACTACAAGAAAACATCACTTAGACCACGGAAACGTAATTGTTCCGTGGTCCAAGTGTTACCTAGACCACGGAAACGACTCCATCGTCCAAGTACCACCTGGACGACGGAGAATACCATATCCGTCGTCCAGGTGATCAGCCGGACCACGGATTCTTTTCCGTCGTCCAGGTGATTACCTTGACAACGGACCGACACGCCATCGTCCGAGTATACGAAACGTACTTCCACTTAGACGACGTACCGACACCTCCGTCGTCTAAGTGAAGCATTATATAAGCTCGATGCCAAACTGATCGAATTCATTCATCGATCTATTCATTCCATTTGAAGAAGAATTGAAGGAGAAGGGAGAAGGAGAAGCTAGGGAGCTAGCTAGCTAGAAGCTAGGCCGAGAAGAATCAGGATCGATAAGGGATCTCCGCTGACTAGCTAGTTAGCTTAATTAACGTACAGATATCGAGAAGGCCAGCAGGTACGTACGTACGCAGTTAAAATTTGCTTAATTAATTAATATATATTTAGTGAAAACGTACGTACATATATACATGCAAGGATGTTAGCTGAAGTTAGCTATATATATATGTACAGATCGATTAAATTACGTACGTACGTAATTGATGGATCAATGTAGATCGAGTACGTATAATTAAGCGTAAATTAATGGACTAATATATATATATGTAATAATTAATTAATTAATTATAATATTTTGTAGCAGTATGGACAAGAGTTGGATGAAGTTGAAGAATAGATGTGATGTCCGGTATATGGATGGAATTAGCGAATTTGTGAATTTTGCGATAGAACATGGTCAGGGAAAGAAACGTTTCAGGTGTCCGTGTCAGAAATGTCTTAATTGTCAGTATGCGGAGGTTAATTATATGGTGCAACACCTGTACGAAAATGGTATGATGTGGAGTTACACTACATGGAGCGAGCATGGTGAAGCAGTAGAGTTCAGCGCAGCAGACTTCAGCTTAGGGTACAGTTACCATGGTGCCTCATCCAGCGGCAGTGGTGCCGGACCCCAAGCTTGCAACCCAACTGCAGATTTGGTCCATGATGCGTTTCCGGGATGTAGTCATAGTGGACACCAACACCAAGACGGAGGTTACAGTACCACTTATGAGCATGATGACACATTCCCCGCAGCTAGCTTGGCCACTGACACCAGTGAGATGGAAAAGTACAACCAGATACTACTTGAAGCGCAGACCCCGGTGTTCCCTGGATGTCGAGAGAATGTGTTGCAATATGTGATGGAGCAAATGAAGATAAAAGTGAAGCACAAAATGTCAGTGAGTGCTTTTGACGAAATTCAGGAGCAAATATGTAAGTTGCTTCCTGATGATCACAATCTTCCTAAATCTCATTATAAGGTTAGAAATATCCTGAGCAGCCTCGGCTTAAAGTACAGGATAATTGACGCATGTCTGAATGATTGTGTGCTATTTTACAAAGAGTATAAAGAGTTGGACTATTGTCCCGTATGTGGCCAGTGCAGATTCCAGTTGAATAGGAAGAGTTCGAAAAAGAGAATTCCTGTGAAAGTTGTTCGATATTTTCCCTTGATTCCCAGATTGCAGCGCCTGTACATGTCTCTACACACAGCAGAGGCAATGCGATGGTATGCAGAAAAGTGAATAGATGACGATGTCCTGCGACACGCCGCGGATGGGGAGGGTTTCAAACATTTCGACAGATAATTTGGAGACTTTGCTTCAGAGGTTAGAAATGTTAGACTCGGCCTATCTACAGACGGATTCAATCCTTGGGGAAGTAATAGCTCCGCCGTCAGCACTTGGCCAGTTATTCTGATGCCGTACAACTTGCCTCCGTGGATGTGCATGAACAAGGAATTTAATTTCCTTACCGTATTAATTCCAGGTCCTAAATCTCGATCGAAGTGCTTAGATGTCTACCTCAGACCTTTGATCGACGAGCTGAAACTGTTGTGGGAAAATGGAGTCCCAACTTATGACAAATTCACTGACACGATGTTCACGATGAGGGCTGCCGTAATGTGGACGATCAGCGATTTTCCAGCTTATGGGATGTTGGCAGCCTGCAGGACAAAAGGATATAATGGATGTCCTATATGTTTGGACGACGTGAACTCTAGTTGGCACGCGGGGAAGGTGTGTTACTTGGGTCACCGTAGATGGCTTCCTCACGACCACCCGTGGCGACAGGATGAAGCTCATTTCGACGGTACGGTAGAGAACAATCCTAAACCCCGTAGTTGGTCGGGCGAAGAGATTTTAGAGAGGTTGAGCTATTTCGACTTTGGTGTGTTGAGTAATGACGCGGATGTAAAGAAATGCAATCTAATTCCTCTACATGATCTGAGCTATTGGGATCACAAGAGTATATTCTTTGAACTCCCTTACTGGTCGAAGTTGAAGCTGAGGAACAACTTGGACGCGATGCACATAGAAAAGAATGTGTGCGACAGCGTGGTGGGAACAATTCTCGGTATTAAGTTCAAGACTAAAGATACTCTCAAAGCGCGCAAAGATTTGGAATCAATGAATCTACGTCGTCCCTTGTGGTTGAGGATGGATAGGAAATGAGTGTACAACAAGATGCCAGATGCACCTTACACAGTGAAGCTGACGCTTAGACGTTCTGTATTTCACTGGATTAAGGGCGTTCGTTATCCGGCTACGTATGCAGCTACTATAACTGGAGCAGTGGACGAGGTGCAACACAAGTTTGTTGGTCTAAAGACACATGACTATCACGTTATGCTGCAACGTCTGATTCCAGTGGTAATTCGACCATACTTGCCTCGGGACGTCGTAGAACCAATAGTGGCATTGTGCAGGTGGTGGCAGAGGTTATGCGCCAGAGAATTAAAGAAGTCAGATGTGGTGGAATTACAACAACAAATTGTGCACATCATTTGCAAACTAGAGAGGATTTTCCCCCCTGCTTTCTTTGACATCATGATTCACCTAATGATCCACCTGCCCGAGCAGGTGCTAATTTCTGGTTCGGTCCAGTACACTTGGATGTATCCTCAAGAAAGGTACGTACAACTAATTAATTAATTTGTTCCACTGGAGATTATATATATACTAGCTAGCTAGCTATATGTACTTATGTAATGTGTACGTTTGATTTTGTAGACAACTTGGACAGTATAAGTCATTCGTCAAAAACAGGTCGGCCCCGGATGGCTCCATAGCAGAGACATACCTAATGCATGAGTGTGTTACTTACTGCAATAGGTACCTTAAAGATCCACCCCCTCCCACTGCCTCCGATCGCAGTGCCCGCATCAATCTTTCTGTCGTCACCAATGTCGTCCGACCGTTTAGAGGAGTATTAAAGGAATCATTAACACGGGAAGAACTTATTGAGGCACATTGGGTAGTGTTGCGAGACTGTGACGAAGTTGAGCCGTACATGTTGTCATACAGGGAGAGGCTTCAGGCGTTAAATCAAAACAAGAGTTCGGCGTTGATTGAGAAAATGGTTAAGAAGAAGTTTCCCGATTATTTCTTCCAATGGGTACGTACGTAAGTCTCGGTATTAATTATTTAAATACATATCGCTCATGTTTGTAGAAAGTAAACCCTTATATTAATTTGCCCTTTTTCGCAGATGATTGATCTGCAAAAATCTGATAACCACGGAGGGTGGTGGTCATGGCCAAAGCACTTGCTAGCAGGGAAGCCGGTTAAACACTATATTTATCCCGGATGTTTTGTGAACGGTGTAAAGTTCCATTCATTGGCCCGAGACGAAGGAAGAAGAACACAAAACAGTGGCGTAGCGGTTGGGAAAGACAATGATTTATATTACGGGGCTATTGTGTACGTGGTTCAGCTATGTTACGGGAATGATGTCAACGTTTTTCTATTCAAGTGCAGATGGTTCAAGCGTACAAAGGAAGACCTGGGACTATTATCAGTCGATACAAACTCGCACTGGTATGAGGATGAGCCTCTCGCTCTCGCCACCTTAGTTCGGCAGGTGTTCTATCTCGACGATCCGAAAGCCGGTGAAGGGTGGAAAATAGTGAACCATATCTCTCACCGAGGAATATGGAATACAGAGACAATTGAAGGGACACCGGCGACGACTGAAGATGCTGCTGAACCAGAAAGAGACATTCCTGCCTATTAAGAGCCTAATATTTCTATGGTCCGCTCCGATATAATGGACCTGGTTCAAGATGGTGAACGGTTACCCATGCCTGATGGTTGTACAGATCTAACTGAAGATGAGATTATTGATGAGGTAGATGAAGAAGACGAGCAGGAAGAGGACGCGGACGAGGACTCAGGTTATTCGTCGGACGATGTTGAGTACGATGACGAGGATGAGCCGTCGACTAACGGGGATGAGGACGATGATGATTATGACGAATAGTACGGTAATACGACGAGGGAGATTAATTGGTAATTAATTACTGTAATTATTGTAATATATATATGATCGATGCCAGTTTACGGTAAGAAATTAATCTGAATTATATATCCTGGCCAACGGAGAAATTAATAAATATTGGCGCCAAATCTCAATCTCATATAAAACGTACCCTAGCTAAATCCTTGACCCTAAATCTAGCAGTTCGATCGGATCGATCGATAAATTTTTTAATTATATTTTTGAATCAGAATAATTGAACGGACACGTACACAAATGACCGGGGACGACCTAAACCCTAAACCCTAAGGCCCTAACCCCTGAATTCAGGGTTTTTACACCTAAACGACGGAGATGGTCATTATCCGTCGTCCAGGTACACACTAGGACGACGGAGATGGTCATTATCCGTCGTCCAAGTTCAGAAACCCTAAACAGTAAGGCCCTAACCCCTGAATTCAGGGTCTATACACCTGGACGACGGAGAACGTCATTCTCCGTCGTCCAGGTTAGAACCTGGACGACGGATAACTTCATATCCGTCGTCTAGGTATAAACCGGGACGACGGAAACGCTCATTTTCGTCGTCCAGGTGCAGATATCGTAATTTTTTCTAAGACAACGACCATCTAGACCTTCTTCCAATGCATTTTCTTTTCTTCAAGACTTTAGAGTAAACAATTCTTGGTGTGTGAGCTTCGACGGTTCGAAAATCGGAGTTGCGAAATGCCTTGTATCCACGTTTCCGGTTTGTGAAATTATCGGTTTTGCGGTTGACTGTGCCGATCAAACCCTTCCCGAACTTATTATTTTATGGTCCTTTGAAGACAATTATATATTATGTTACGACGAACATATCCAACGGTTGTTTTGTCCAAATTCAATTTCGTTAATACTCTGCTGCAAATGAGCGTCTACTCATGAACACTTAAGTCGTAAAGATTAGTCGATACTTAACATGTTTCAATACGTAAAATTAATCGGCAGTTCAAATTTAACTGTTCATATATATGATGCGTTCATCGATATTGTACGACTATTTCACTCGAATGACAGATCGCTAAATTCCTAGCGAATTTTTTTTAAAATTTTTTTTTACGTAATTTGAACCTGGACGACGGAGATGGTCATTTTCCGTCGTCCAGGTGTTAACCTGAACGACGGAGAATGACCATCTCCGTCGTCCAGGTTCAAAAATCATGGCGGTTCAAATTTTTTTTTGTTTAATTTTTTCATGTAATTTTCACTTGGACGACGGAAACTTACCATCTCCGTCGTCCAAGTCCAATTTTTATGGCGGTTCAATTTACCGCTTCCTTTTTTGGGACCGCTTGAATTTTCACTTAGACGACGGAGAATGAATTCTCCGTCGTCTAAGTCCAATTCCATGGCGGTTCAAAACGTCCCGCCCCTTAATTACGCGCCGTTTCAAAATTTTGAAACCGCCACCTGGACGACGGAGAATAGTGTTTCCGTCGTCCAGGTGGACTTAGACGACGGAGAATAGTGCTCCGTCGTCCAAGTGAAACTCTATAAATAGAGTACGGCTCATCTTCTTTTCCTCATCCCTTACAATCCTATCTCTCCTCTCCTCTCTCTCTCTCTCAAATTCCGGCGATTCTCCTCCGGCGACGACGCTCCGACAACACATCTCCGGCGTGGTTCGATCCTCCTCTCCGACGACACAACTCCGGCGATATTCCCGAAAACTCCGATTCGGTAAATTTCTATTTTTCCCTTATTTAAATAATTTTTATTTTATTAATTAATTAATTAAATTCTAAATATAATTAATTAGTAGAAATTAATTTAGTAATTAGTTTTAAATATTTAATAAATGATTAATTGTTGTTATTAATTAATTTAATCATAATTATTGTTATTTAATACTAATTAAATGAATAATTGTAAATTTATTGTTATTAATTAAATAAATGATTAATTATTGTTATTAATTAATTAAATAAATAATTATTGTTATTAATTAATTAAATGGTTAATTATTGCATGCTAAATGGAAAATAAATTATTGCATGTAATTACGTGTATTTTTTAGTAAATTAATTAGTAGTACGTGTTCGCTTTAAATTTAGTACATAGGCTTGGTGTAATTAAGTCGCACTCTTTGGAATAGATGGCGCCTCTTTTCCTTGCTTATCTCCTTAACCCCTCGTGATGTGTGGATTTCATCACCGCACACCATAACCTAAGTGAAGTTATGGACACGAGGTTGAGGGCGGAGTTTGCAAAGGACTTAAGGGAGTGTACTAATTTTCGAAAAATTGGCCGAATGTCGGACATGGTGTCTAGAAACGGGTTATGACTGGTGACAAGATTTGGACTAAGAAAGACTTTTGTCGAAATTAGTCCTGCCTCTCGCGTTATCTCTATCCCTAACTGGTCATGTTTTTCGATTTAACCAAGGCTGATTAATTGAAAATTTACACTTTATCGCGCGGGTCGCACGTCTATTGAACGACCGAAAATGCCAAGCTAGTGTACTCTATTTAAATTTTAAACGTACTTAATTAATTAGTGTAAATTTTTAAGTTGTAATTATTATGGTAAGTAGGTATTTTAACGCCGTACTCTTAGGTTTAAATGGCTCCGCCAAAGACCACATCCGGCAAGAAGAAAGCCCAACAGGAGGCAGAAGATGAGATGCTCCGAATGTTGGCGGCCCAAGTCGGTTGGGTTCAACAGGAGGGCAACGACTCTCTCAATCCGGACGGATCATCTGGTCCGTCCGTGCGCCCTCTGGGGAAATTCCTGCTCCCCCATTCATCTCGAGCGGTGATGACGTCGACCCCTTCCAATCTCTGACGCCCGGTACCGGTTCAACGGGAAGTACTCAGGCGTCCTCGACCGCCGAATCAATCATGTACAGCGCCCGCCGTAGGCAAAGGAGGGCCCCCACTGACCCGGAACCGAAAAGGACTCGGGGTCTCGTTAAAGGGGGCAAAGCGGAGCGTATTTGCAAGGCGACCGGTAAAAAGATCGACTTGCCGTACGACGAATTCACCGGTGGCCCTCCCACAGCTCAGCTAGCAAGTCTCTCAGCGCATGGGATAGGGTCAATCATCCGTAACCGGGTTCGTATCACTGCCCCTACTTGGAAAGAGGCGCCAGATCATGAGAAGGCGAAAGTCTTCAAATATCTTTCGGTACGTAATACGTCCAATTTAGTTATTATATAATATTGTTAATCTCGGTCTAAAATTTCATAATATATACGATTATAATTTTCTATTTATTTTTGATAGGAACAATTTGACGTGGATCCGACACCGGCTATGTTGAGGCATATCAACCAAACCGCCAACTCCATCTACAAAGATTGGAAGTACAAGCTCCATAAGTACTTCAAAGATGTCGGTCCCGTGCCTCCCCCGGTAGAGCTGCAAGGGGAGAGAGAAGATGAGTGGGAGTGGTTGTGTAACCACTTTGCCGATGAACAATTTAAGGTATTAATTTATTTATTTTATTTCAATTAAGATAATTGAATTATTTAAATTGTAGTTATTCATTTTTTAATGATTTAATTATGTTGTGTAACATAAATTCTCCGGTGTCAACAAAGCCAACCGGGGGAAGAAGGAGAAACACCATACTACCGGCGCCAAGCAGTTCATTCAAATAGCCAAGGAGCACAAGGATAAGGGCTCCAAACACCCTTATCTTGATGCAAGCGTAAGCGCGTACGTGACGCCATGGCTCGATAATGAAGCGAGTCAATGCGGCGTAAGTGATATATATATATATGCTTTTAATTATAGTAATTATTATTTAAATATGATTTCATTATAATAAATTAATTATTCTTTTGTAAGCAATGGCGATAGAGCGTGCGCATGAAGAGTTGGCTAACACTCAGCTTGCGTTCCCAGATGTGCCGCCGGAAGACCTGCCTCCTCTATCCTTAGAGAGCCAAATTGCAATTGCGGATGAGGTCTACGGTCGTAGAGCTGGCAAGGAGGTTAGGCACTTTGGGCCTAGGGTGGTACGAGATTTGTCAACGACCTCCGGCTCATCATCTACGGGGGGTTCGAGGCAGCGGAGAAGGAGTCAGGCTGCGGCCGTCGAAGCGGCCGTCGAAGCAGCCATTCAAGAGGCTCGACTGGCACGAGAGGAGAATGAGTCAATGCGGCAAAGACTTGACGAACAACAAGCACAAATAGCCCAACTCATCGCCCTCATGGAACAAAATCGAGAAGTATGTCAACCTCCTCCGAACCCACACCCCGACGACAACGACCCGGCTGGAGGCGGAGGACTCGGCGGCGCATCTGCTCCTCCAGTGTATTAGCTAGCTAGTAGTTTATTATCTCGTTTCTTTCCGCATTCCGAACAATATTTTAATTTTTAATTTATGGGTTTTTTCGATTATTCATGTATGTACAAATTAATTTACTTTGATTATTTAATAATTAAGTAATTAATTAATATTCAAAATTTAGTTTATTTATTTAATTTTAGCATTTTTCATTATTTAAATTAAATTAATAATAATTTAAATTAATTATATTTAATTTGAATTTTTTTAAAAAAATTAAATATTCACTTGGACGACGGAGAATATGTTCTCCGTCGTCCAGGTGAAATACCCTAAACCTAACCCTAAACCCCTAACCCCTAAACCCTATACCCTGTCGTTATCCATGGCCCAGGTGTTCACCTGGACGACGGAAACACTAATTCTCCGTCGTCCAGGTGAACACCTAGGCCACGGACAAACGAGCAATGTCCGTGGCCCAGGTAGACACCTGGACGACGGAGAATTAGCCTTTCCGTCGTCCAGGTGCATACATGGGCCACGGATAATGTCCGCGGTCCAAATGAACTTGGACGACGGATCACTATATCTTCATCGTCCAGGTGCTTGGACGACAGCACTTGGAGCACGGACCTTGGACGACGAAGATTCCGTCGTCCAAGTACTTAGACGACGGAAAACTGCACCTAGACGACAGAAATGGTCCGTGGTCTAGGTGCAATTTTCTTGTAGTGTCTAAAGACACATGACTATCACGTTATGCCGCAACGTCTGATTCCAGTGGTAATTCGACCATATTTGCCTCGTGACGTCGTAGAACCAATAGTGGCATTGTGCTGATGGTGGCAGAGGTTATGCGCCAGAGAATTAAAGAAGTCAGATGTGGTGGAATTGCAACAACAAATTGTGCACATCATTTGCAAACTAGAGAAGAGTTTTCCCCCTGCTTTCTTTGACATAATGATTCACCTAATGATCCACCTGCCCGAGCAGGTGCTCATTTCTGGTCCGGTCCAGTACACTTGGATGTATCCTCAACAAAGGTACGTACAACTAATTAATTATATAGGTTTTTCGATTCATAATTTGTTCGACTGGAGATTACTAGCTAGCTATATGTACTTATTCTTATTGGTCGTTTGATTTGTAGACAGCTTGGACAGTATAAGTCATTCGTCAAAAACAGGTCGGCCCCAGATGGCTCCATAGCAGAGACATACCTAATGCATGAGTGTGTTACTTACTGCAACAGGTACCTCAAAGATCCACCACCTCCCACTGCCTCCGATCGCAGTGCCCTCATCAATCTTTTTGTCGTCACCAATGTCGTCCGACCTTTTAGAGGAGTATTAAAGGAATCGTTAACACGGGAAGAACTTATTGAGGCACATTAGGTAGTGTTACGAGGTTGTGACGAATTTGAGCCGTACATGATGTCATACAGGGAGAGGCTTCAGGCGTTAAATCAAAACAAGAGTTCGACGTGGATTGAGAAAATGGTTAAGAAGAAGTTTCCCGATTATTTCTTCCAATGGGTACGTACGTACGTCTCGGTATTTAATTAGTAATTTATATACATATCGATCATGTTTGTAGAAAGTAAACCCTTATATTAATTTGCCCTTTTTCGCAGATGATTGATCTGCAAAAATCTAAAAACCACGGGGGGTGGTGGTCATGGCCAAAGCACTTGCTAGCAAGGAAGCCGATTAAACACTATATTTATCCCGGATGTTTTTTGAAAGGTGTAAAGTTCCATTCATTGGCCCGAGATGAAGGAAGAAGAACACAAAACAGTGGGCTCGTGGTTGGGAAAGACAATGATCTATATTACGGGGCTATTGTATATGTGGTTCAACTATGTTACGGGAATGATGTCAACGTTTTCCTATTCAAGTGCAGATGGTTCAAGCGTACAAAGGAAGCCCTGGGAATGTTATCAGTCGATACAAACTCAAGCTGGTATGAGGATGAGCCTTTCGTTCTCGCCACCTTAGTTCGGCAGGTGTTCTATCTCAACGATCCGAAAGCCGGTGAAGGGTGGAAAATAGTGAACCATATCTCTCATCGAGGAATATGGAATACAGAGACAATTGAAGGGACACCGGCGACGACTGAAGATGCTGCTGAACCAGAAAGAGACATTCCTGCCTATCAAGAGCCTAATATTTCTGTCATCCGCTCTGATATAATGGACCTGGTTCAAGATGGTGAACGGTTACCCATGCCTGATGGGTGTATAGATCTAACTGAAGATGAGATTATCGATGCCATTAATGAAGAAGATGAAGAAGACGAGCAGGATGAGGACGCGGACGAGGACTCAGGTTATTCGTCGGACGATGTTGAGTATGATGAGGAGGATGAGCAATCGGATACCGGGATGAGGATGATGAGGATTATGATGATGACTACTTAACTAAGACGAGAAAAATTAATTGGTAATTAATTTATGTAATTATTGTAATATATGATCGATGCATCATCAATCAATAATTAATATAAATATTATGAGGAGGAGAATGTATATATGTACGTATATCTTCTACTTTTTGTACTTAATTAATTAATTAATTACACGCGTCCATGCTCGATCAGATTGGATCGACCGACGTATGTAAACTAAATTAAATTAATTAATTAATCCGAATAATGTATCCTGGACAACAGAGAAATTAATTGCAGACTGTCGCCTTTTGGGTATTTTGGCTATCTCCCTAAATCCTCGACCCTAAATCTAGCTAGCAAATCGGATCGATCGATAATTTTTTTAATTATATTCTTGAATCAGAATAATTGAACGGACACACAAATGACCGGGGACGACCTAAACCCTAAACCCTAAGGCCCTAACCCTTGAATTCAGGGTTTGTACACTTGGACGACGGAGTTGCTAATTCTCCGTCGTCTAGGTACTCATTAGGACGACGGAGAAGGGAATTTGTGTCGTCCAATGGCAAAACCCTAAACCCTAAGGCCCCCTAACCCCTGAATTCAAGGTCTCTGCACCTGGACGACGGAGACGAGCTTCTCCGTCGTCCAGGTTCAGAGACCCTATGCCTTAAACAGTAAGGCCCTTAACCCCTGAATTCAAGGTCTCTTCACCTGGACGACGGAGATGAGCTTCTCCGTCGTCCAGGTGCTGATTTCATAATTTTTTCTAAGACAACGACCATCTAGACCTTCTTCCAATGCATATTCTTTTTGTCAAGACTTTAGAGTAAACAATTCTTGATGTGCGAGCTTCGACGGTTCGAAAATCGGAGTTGCGAAATGTCTTGTATCCACGTTTCCGATTTGTGAAATTCTCCGTTTTGCGGTTGACTGTGCCGATGAAACCCTTCCCGAACTTATTATTTTCTGGTCCTTTATTGTAATTATATATTATGTTACGACGAACATATCCAACGGTTGTTTTGTCCAAATTCAATTTCGTTAATACTCTGCTACAATGAGCCTATACTCATGAACACTTAAGTCGTAAAGATTAGTCGATACTTAACAACTTTCAAGACGTAAAATTATTTGTCGGTTCAAATTTAACTGTTCATATATACGATGCGTTCATCGATATTGTAGGTCTATTTCACTCGAATGACAGATCGCTAAATTTCTAGCGAATTAATTTTTAAATTTTTTTTTACGTAATTTCACTACAAGAAAACTGCACCTAGACCACGGACAATTTCCGTCGTCTAAGTGCAGTTTTCCGTCGTCTAAGTACTTGGACGACGGAATCTCCGTCGTCCAAGGTCCGTGCTCCTAGTGCTGTCGTCCAAGCACCTGGACGACGGAGAATTAGTTCTCCGTCGTCCAAGTTAACTTGGACCGCGGACATTATCCGTGGCCCATGTATGCACCTGGACGACGGAAACGCTAATTCTCTTTCGTCCAGGTGACTACATGGACCACGGACATTGCTCATTTCTCCGTGGCCCACGTGTTCACCTAGACGACGGAGAATTAGTGTTTCCGTCGTCCAGGTGCATACATGGGCCACGGAGAATGCTAGCTTCTCCGTGGCCCAGGTGTTCACCTGGACGATGGAAACTCTAATTCCCCGTCGTCCAGGTGAACACGTGGGCCACGGAGAATGGCAGGGTTTAGGGTTTAGGGGTTAGGGGTTAGGGGTTAGGTTTAGGTTTTGCACCTGGACGACGGAGAACATAATCTTCGTCGTCCAAGTGACTTTTTAATTTTTTTAAAAAAAATAAATTGAAATTAAATTTATTAATTAAATTTATTATTAATTAAGTTTAAACAATGAAAAATAGTCGAAATTAATTAATTAAACTAAATTTTTAATATTAATTAATGTATTAATTAAATAATAAATTAATTTGTACATACACATCCAAATTAAAAACCCATAAAAATTATAAAATATTGTTCGAAACTCGGAAATAAAGAAACGCGATAATTAACTAGCTAGCTAATACACTTGAGGAGCAGATGCGCCGCCGGGTCCTCCGCCTCCAGCCGGGTCGTTGTCGTCGGGGTGTGGGTTCGAAGGAGGTTGACATACTTCTCGATTTTGGTTCATGAGCGCGATGAGTTTGGCTATTTGTGCTTGTTGTTCGTCAAGTCTTTGCTGCATTGCCTCATTCTGCTCTTGTGTCAGTCGATTCTCCTCTCGTGCCAGTCGAGCCTCTTGAATGGCTGCTTCGACGGCCGCTGCCTGACTCCTTCTCCGCTGCCCCGAACCTCCCGTAGATGATGAGCCGGAGGTCGTCGACAAATCTCGTACCACCCTAGGCCCGAAGTGCCTAACCTCATTGCCAGCTCAACGACCGTAGACCTCATCCGCGATCGTAATTTGGCTCTCTAAGGATAGAGGAGGCAGGTCTTCCGACGGCACATCTAGGAACGCAAGCTGAGTGTTAGCCAACTCTTCATGCGCACGCTCTATCACCCTTGCCTACAAAAGAATAATTAATTTATTATAATGAAATCATATTTAAATAATAATTACTATAATTAAAAGCACATAATAAATATATCACTTACGCCGCATTGACTCGCTTCATTATCGAGCCCAGGCGTCACGTACGCGCTTACGCTTGCATCAAGATAAGGGTGTTTGGAGCCCTTATCCTTGTGCTCCTTGGCTATTTGAATGAACTGCTTGGCGCCGGTAGTATGGTGTTTCTCCTTCTTCCCCCGGTTGGCTTTGTTGACACCGGAGAATTTATGTTACACAACATAATTAAATCATTAAAAAATTAATAACTACAATTTAAATAATTCAATTATCTTAATTGAAATAAAAAAAATAAATTAACACCTTAAAGGAGTCATCGGCAAAGTGGTTACACAACCACTCCCACTCATCTTCTCTATCCCTTTGTAGCTCTACCGGGGGAGGCACGGGACCGACATCTTGGAAGTACTTATGGAGCTGTTACTTCCAATCTTTGTAGATGGAGTTGGCGGTTTGGTTGATATGCCTCAACATGGCCGGTGTCGGATCCACTGCAAATTGTTCCTATCAAAAATAAATAGAAAATTATAATCGTATATATTATGAAATTTTAACTAATATTAACAATATTATATAATAACTAAATTGGACGTATTACGTACCGAAAGATCTTTAAAGACTTTCGCCTTCTCATGATCCGGCGCCTCTTTCCAAGTAGGGGCAGTGATACGAACCCGGTTACGGATGATTGACCATATCCCATGCGCCGAGAGACTTACTAGCTGAGCTGTGGGAGGGCCACCGGTGAATTCGTCGTAGGGCAAGTCGATATTTTTCTCGGTCGCCTTGCAAATACGCTCCGCTTTGCCCCCTTTAACGAGACCCCGAGTCCTTTTCGGTTCCGAGTCAGTGGGGGCCCTCCTTTGCCTACGGCGGGCGCTGTACATGATTGATTCGGCGGTCGAGGACGCCTGAGTACTTCCCATTGAACCGGTACCGGGCGTCAGAGATTGGAAGGGGTCGACGTCATCACCGCTCGAGATGAATGGGGGAGCGGGAATTTCCCCAGAAGGCGCTACAGACGAACCAGATGATCCGTCTGGATTGAGAGCGTCGTTGCCCTCCTGTTGAACCCAACTGACTTGAGCCGCCAACATTCGGAGCATGGCATCTTCTGCCTCCTGTTGCGCTTTCTTTTTGCCGGATGAAGCCATTTCAACCTAGGAGTACATTGTTAAAATACCTACTTACCATAATAATTACGAATGCAAAATTTACGCTAATTAAGTACGGTTAAGATTTAAATAGAGTACACTAGCTTAGCTTTTTCGGTCGTTCAATGGACGTGTGACCCGCGCGATAAAGTGTAAATTTTCAATTAATCAGCCTTGGTTAAATCGAAAAACATGGCCAGTTAGGGATAGAGATAACGCGAGAGGCAGAACTAATTTCAACAAAAAGTCTTTCTTAGTGAAAGGACCCAACCCCGATTTAGCTCCCTAAATCGGAATCAAACCCCTTCGAAAACACGAACCAACAAAAACTTTTCGAAATTTGGGCAGAGTTTCGTTACTAGCGTGGAATTACCATTACCTGCACGCGGAAAATACACTTCATCCTATGCCACAAAAAGCAAACCGTGGGCACCAATCCCATCCGGATTTCTCAATATATCAACAGTAAAGTAAACAATACATATAATATATACTTTTACTGAAATCCGGGTAAAATCGTTTAACATGTTCAATAGGAAAGTCAGAGCGACTTCTAATACATAATCATATATGCATACCAGAGTAGGTAGAACAATAAACCTACTGGATGAAACAAAGTAGCTCGAGCACTATGCCTCCGACCACGACGTGCGACATCAAAGCCTGAACTGCAAACTGGGTACGGAAACCGAAAAGCCCAGGGGAAAGACAATAAACACGTTAGAGTGAGTGGACGAAAATAAATGTCTTTCACCAGTTGATATATATATATATATATATATAAAATAACATATGCGAGTCCAGGTAAATAAAACAATAACATAGTACACGAGGTAAAACTCATACTCCTCCTGTGTACTGAGCATGCAAGTAAAATCCCACGGGGTCACTCATGGACACACACCGTGCTAGTACAGTCAGAATCACGGGATCCCAGACCCACACGTGATTCTAGCCGGAAATGGCTTCAGGTCAAAGGTATGCCTCCCCCCGGTAAAGACCTTGGGTCAGGAGTCACAGCCTCCCCTGACAAATGCCTACCATCGGGGATCAGCCGAGAGGCGAGTGTATCGATACAACAACGTAACCACGACTGTACTCTGTGTAAACCAAATCATAAACATTTCGATGCAAATGCATGAAACAATATATAAGTGTATGCATATCCGTATACGTAATATTGTATAATCGTAAACACATGCTCATGTAATCCGAAATCTCATACGCATGCTCAAACACGTAAATCATATAAAAGACTCGCAAGAATTCCGTGAAAAGAAATTGTCCACTCACAGACTGGCGTAACGCGTATCGCGTTAACCCGTGATCCGGCGGAATGTCCCTCACCAAACGAACGATCACGAACACCTGAATATTCACAATGTCCAATATTCAAAGTCATAATCCGAAAATACAAATCAAACCACGAGAAACCACCGTTCCCGAAAACACGAAATTCAAAGTCGACGAATCGTCGAAAATCCATATATACCACCTCAATACCTCGCTATACATTCGGATGCTCAAATCGAGAAACGAACCTCCCCACTGCGATCGGGGCGCGATTTCGAGTCAAATGACATGCGACTTGTCGAAAATCCAAAAAGTCAAACCTGTTGACCGTTGACCGCCGTCCACGGCGGTGCCGCCGCCGGACATGAAATTTCACGGTGGAGCCACCCCTATTCCACTCAAAATCACCCACTGAGCAACTTCCATAACTGCACCGAAGTCCAATTCTCACTCTAACTCATCCAATTTCAAGCAAAACCAAATTGTTCCCAAAATTTCAAATCCAAAATTCTCCAAACACAAATCGAATTAGAACACCATACCTATATGGTTAGAATCATGGAGAAGAGGGCTACAAAACCCAGTGCTTGATTGAGCTCGAATCGGCCGAAATCGGAATTCACCATTAAACCCAAAATTTCCAAACTTTGATCCATGGTTTCTCTCTCCATCGTGATGTATGCCGGAAAATGAGACCGGAATTGGGTAAAGGGCATCGGGGCGAGTTGAATGGGCCACGGGCCGAGCCCGGAAGTGGCCGGAATCCCATCGCCGGCGTGGAGGCCGTGGCACCGTCGAAGGATTCTTCTCCCACCGAGTTGACTCAGTCAACTCGGTCAACTTCATTAAATGAGTCCTTGTTGACTTTCCCAAAAGGTAAACCACACTATTTATACTTTCCCAAAAAGGAAATTTCATGTTTATCCATTTCGACGAACTTTAAACACCCGTAACTTTCTCGTCGTATCTCCGATTCCGATAATTCTCGTGGCCACGAACTCGTCTCAACGTACTCTTCAATAATCACCCGAAGTCAAACATATCGGCCAAATGGATAAAAAGTCAACCCTTCAAAGTAACACACATTAACTCGACTAAATAACCAATAATCGGAAATATTCACAACTTAAACTCTGTACCTCAAAATCATGCTCCGGAAGTTCCCACAAACTCAAAATTAAATTCTAAACAACTTCCGTGAAGAAGCCGAAATCAAATTCTAGTCCGGTAATTTAGTCGCGAACAAACCTGCCATTTAAATCCATTTCTATCGAAACTTCAAATATTCATAACTAATTCCTCGGTCATCCAAATAATGATCCGGAACCGCCCACGAACTCGTAATCACATGTAGAACGACTCTCGAGAAGAGACCCAGCTCCAATTCTTGGCCAATAATTAAGTCGTTAACAAGCTTGGCGATTCCAATAACTGTCGAAAGCCCGCGACTACACTGTAACTCACGAATCAAGCTGATTATACTTCTGATTCTGGTCCGGGTCGTCACACTTAGTCCAAATCCTGTCACCAGTCATAACCCGTTTCTAGACACCATGTCCGACATTCGGCCAATTTTTCGAAAATTTACACTCCCTCAAGTCCTTTGCAAACTCCGCCCTCAACCTCGTGTCCATAACTTCACTTAGGTTATGGTGTGCGATGATGAAATCCACACATCACGAGGGGTTAAGGAGATAAGCGAGAAAAAGAGGCGCCATCTATTCCAAAGAGTGTGACTTAATAAACCAAGCCTATGTACTAAATTTAAATCGAACACGTACTACTAATTAATTTACTAGAAAATACATGTAAATATTAATTAATAATTTTTAATTACATGCAATAATTTATTTTTATTTATCATGCATTTAATAAAATAAAAAATTGATTCATTTAATAAATTATGAATAATAATTTATTCATTGAATAAATTTAATAATAAATTCATTTAATCATGCAACTAATAATGAATAATTACAATAATAAATTTATTCATTTAATAAATTATCAAGTAAATACAATTATTCATTTAATTAATTAATAACAATAATTAACCATTTAATTAATTAATAACAATAATTAATCATTTATTTATTAATAACAATAATTAATCCAAATATTTAAGGTACTAACAATAAATTTACAATTAATTATATTTAGAATTTAATTAATTAATTAAATGAAAATTATTTTAATAAGGGAAAAATAGAAATTTACCGAATCGGAGTTTTCGAGAATATCGCCGGAGTGGAGTCGTCGGAGAGGAGGAACCACGCCGGAAAAAATGTCGTCGGAGCGTCGCCGGAGGAGGATCGCCGGAGTGAGAGGGAGAGAGAGAGAGAGAGAGAGAGAGAGAGAGAGAGAGAGAGAGAGAGAGAGAGAGGAGAGGAGAGGAGAATGTTGTATGGGATGCGGAAAAGAATATGAGCCGCGGGCTATTTATAGAGTTTCACTTAGACGACGGAGCACTATTCTCCGTCGTCTAAGTGCACTCGGACGACGGAAACAGTGTTTTCTGTCGTCTAAGTGGCGTTTTCAAAAAATTTCAAGCGGTGCCAATTAATCGGCGGGACGTTTTGAACCGCCATGATTTTGGACTTAGACGACGGAGAATGAATTCTCCGTCGTCTAAGTGAAAATTCAAGCGGTCCCAAAAATGGAAGCGGTAAATTGAACCGCCATAATTTTGGACTTGGACGACGGAGAATGACCATCTCCGTCGTCCAAGTGAAAATTACATGGAAAAAATAAAAAAATTAAAAGTAAAATGAACCGCCATGGTAATTTGAACCTGGATGACGGAGATGGTCATTCTCCGTCGTCCAGGTTCAAATTACGTTAAAAAAAATTTTAAAAATAATTCGCTAGGAATTTAGCGATCTGTCATTCGAGTGAAATAGTCGTCCAATATAGATGAACACATCGTATATATGAACAGTTAAATTTGAACCGACAAATAATTTTTCGTTTTGAAAGTTGGTAAGTATCGACTAATCCTTACGACTTAAGTGTTCATGAGTAGAGGCTCATTTGCAACAGAGTATTAACGAAATTGAATTTGGACAAAACAACCATTGGATATGTTCGTCGTAACATAATATATAATTGTCTTCAAAGGACCATAAAATAATAAGTTCGGGAAGGGTTTTATCGGCACAGTCAACCGCAAAATCGATAATTTCACAAACCGGAAACGTGGATACAAGGCATTTCGCAACTCCGATTTTCTAACAGTCGAAACTCACACACCAAGAATTGTTTACTCTAAAGTCTTGACGAAAAGAATATGCATTGGAAGAAGGTCTAGATGGTCGTTGTCTTAGAAAAAATTACGAAATCTGCACTTGGACGACGGAGATGAGATTCTCCGTCGTCCAGGTTAGTACCTGGACGACGGATTTGACCTTATCCGTCGTCCAGAGTAGTACCTGGACGACGGAGAATCTCATCTCCGTCGTCCAGGTGTATAGACCCTGAATTCAGGGGTTAGGGCCTTACTGTTTAGGGTTTAGGGTTTGTGAACTTGGACGACGGAGAATGACTATATCCGTCGTCCTAGTGTGGACTTGGACGACAGATAATGACCATTCTCCGTCGTCCAAGTTCTAAACCCCGAATTCAGGGGTTAAGGCCATAGGGTTTACGGTTTAGGTCGTCCCCGGTCATTTGTGTGTCCGTTCAATTATTCTGATTCAAAAATATAATTAAAAAATTGATCGATCGATCCGATCTGCTAGATTTAGGGTCCAGGATTTAGGGTTTTATATGAGATTGAGATTTGGCGGGGCGCCAAAGGTGAAAATGGCGGGGGACCTAATATAAACGTGGACGGAATATCTCATCTCCGTCGTTCAGGTGTATAGAACCTGAATTCAGGTGTCCGTTCAATTATTTTGAATGACCATAAAAAAATTAAATAAATGATCGATCCGATTTGCAAATGTTTAGGGTTGAGGATTTAGGGAGAACGCCAAAATACCCAAAGGCGACAACCTGCAATTAATTTCTCCGTTGTCCAGGATATATAATTCGGATTAATTAATTACCGTAAATTAACCTGCATCGATCATATATATATTACAATAATTACAATAATTAATTACCAATTAATCTCCCTCGTCGTATGAACGTACTCTTCGTCATAATCATCATTGTCCTCATCCCCGTTAGACGACGGCTCATCCTCGTCATCATACTCAACATCGTCCGACGAATAACCTGAGTCCTCGTCCTCATCCGCGTCCTCTTCCTGCTCGTCTTCTTCATCTACCTCATCAATAATCTCATCTTCAGTTAGATCTGTACAACCATCAGGCATGGATAACCGTTCACTATCTTGAACCAGGTCCATTATATTGGAGCGGATGACAGAAATATTAGGCTCTTGATAGGTAGGAATGTCTCTTTCTGGTTCAGCAGCATCTTCAGTCTCCGGCATCTCTTCAGGTGTCATGGTATTCCATATTCCTCGGTGAGAGATATGGTTCACTATTTTCCACCATTCACCGGCTTTCGGATCGTCGAGATAGAACACCTGCCGAACTAAGATGGCGAGGACGAAAGGCTCATCCTCATACCAGCTAGAGTTTGTATCGACTGATAATAGTCTCATGTCTTCCTTTGTACGCTTGAACCATCTGCACTTGAATAGGAAAACGTTGACATCATTCCCGTAACATAGCTGAACCACATATACAATAGCCCTGTAATATAGATCATTGTCTTTCCCAACCGCCACCCCACTGTTTTGTGTTCTTCTTCCTTCGTCTCGGGCCAATGAATGGAACTTTACACCGTTCACAAAACATCCGGGATAAATATAGTGTTTAACCGGCTTCCCTGCTAGCAAGTGCTTTGGCCATGACCACCACCCTCCGTGGTTTTCAGATTTTTGCAGATCAATCATCTGCGGAAAAGGGCAAATTAATATAAGGGTTTACTTTCTACAAACATGATCGATATGTATTTAAATAATTAATACCGAGACGTACGTACGTACCCATTGGAAGAAATAATCGGGAAACTTCTTCTTAACCATTTCCTCAATCCACGCCGAACTCTTGTTTTGATTTAACGCCTGAAGCCTCTCCCTGTATGACATCATGTACGGCTCAACTTCATCACAGTCTCACAACACTACCCAATGTGCCTCAATAAGTTCTTCCCGTGTTAACGATTCCTTTAATACTCCTCTAAACGGTCGGACGGCATTGGTGACAACAGAAAGATTGATGCGGGCACTGCGATCGGATGCAGTGGGAGGTGGTGGATCTTTGAGGTACCTGTTGCAGTAAGTAACACACTCATGCATTAGGTATGTCTGCTATGGAGCCATCCGGGGCCGACCTATTTTTGACGAATGACTTATACTGTCCAAGCTGTCTACAAAATCAAACGTACAATAGGAATAAGTACATATAGCTAGATAGTATATATACAATCTCCAGTGGAACAAATAAATTAATTAGTTGTACGTACCTTTCTTGAGGATACATCCAAGTGTACTGGACCAGACCAGAAATGAGCACCTGCTCGGGCAGGTGGATCATTAGGTGATTCATGATGTCAAAGAAAGCAGGGGGAAAAATCCTCTCTAGTTTGCAAATGATGTGCACAATTTTTGTTGCAATTCCACCACATCTGACTTCTTTAATTCTCTGGCGCATAACCTCTGCCACCACCTGCACAATGCCACTATTGGTTCTACGACGTCCCGAGGCAAGTATGGTCGAATTACCACTGGAATCAGACGTTGCAGCATAACGTGATAGTCATGTGTCTTTAGACCAACAAACTTGTGTTGCACCTCGTCCACTGCTCCAGTTATAGTAGCTGCATACGTAGCCGGATAACGAACGCCCTTAAACCAGTGAAATACAGAACGTCTAAGCGTCGGCTTCACTGTGTAAGGTGCATCTGGCATCTTGTTGTACACCCATTTCTTATCCCTCCTTAACCACAAGGGACGACGTAGATTCATTGATTCCAAATCTTTGCGCACTTTGGGAGTATCTTTAGTCTTGAACTTAATACAGCGAATTGTTCACACCACGCTGTCGCACACATTCTTTTCTATGTGCATCGCGTCCAAGTTGTTCCTCAGCTTCAAAGAATATACTCTTGTGATCCCAATAGCTCAGATCATGTGGAGGAATTGGATTGCATTTCTTTACATCCGCGTCATTGCTCAACACACCAAAGTCGAAATAGCACAACCTCTCTAAAATCTCTTCGCCCGACCAACTACGGGGTTTAGGATTGTTCTCTACCGTACCGTCGAAATGAGCTTCATCCTGTCGCCAGGGGTGGTCGTGAGGAAGCCATCTACGGTGACCCAAGTAACACACCTTCCCTGCGTGCCAACTAGAGTTCACGTCGTCCAAACATATAGGACATCCCTTATATCCTTTTGTCCTGCAGGCTGCCAACATCCCATAAGCTGGAAAATCCCTGATCGTCCACATTACGGCAGCCCTTATCGTGAACATCGTGTCAATGAATTTGTCATAAGTTGGGACTCCATTTTCCCACAACAGTTTCAGCTCGTCGATCAAAGGTCTGAGGTAGACATCTAAGCACTTCGATGGAGATTTAGGACCTGGAATTAGTACGGTAAGGAAATTAAATTCCTTGTTCATGCACATCCACGGAGGCAAGTTGTACGGCATCAGAATAACTGGCCAAGTGCTGACGGCGGAGCTATTACTTCCCCAAGAATTGAATCCGTCTGTAGATAGGCCGAGTCTAACATTTCTAACCTCTGAAGCAAAGTCTCCAAATTCTCTGTCGAAATGTTTGAAACCCTCCCCATCCACGGCGTGTCGCAGGACATCGTCATCTATTCGCTTTTCTGCGTACCATCGCATCGCCTCTGATGTGTGTAGAGACATGTACAGGCGCTGCAATCTGGGAATCAAGGGAAAATATCGAACAACTTTCACAGGAATTCTCTTTTTCGAACTCTTCCTATTCAACTGGAATCTGCACTGGCCACATACGGGACAATAGTCCAAATCTTTATACTCTTTATAAAATAGCACAAAATCATTCGGACATGCGTCAATTATCCTGTACCTTAAGCCGAGGCTGCTCAGGATATTTCTAACCTTATAATGAGATTTAGGAAGATTGTGATCATCAGGAAGCAACTTACATATTTGCTCCTGAATTTCGTCAAAAGCACTCATTGACATTTTGTGCGTCACTTTTATCTTCATTTGCTCCATCACATATTGCAACACATTCTCTCGACATCCAGGGAACACCGGGGTCTGCGCTTCAAGTAGCATCCGATTGTACTTTTCCATCTCACTGGTGTCAGTGGCCAAGCTAGCTGCGAGGAATGTGTCATCATGCTCATTAGTGGTACTGTAACCTCCGTCTTGGTGTTGGTGTCCACCATAACTACATCCCGGAAACGCATCATGGACCAAATCTGCAGTTGGGTTCCAAGCTGGGGGTCCGGCACCTCTACCGCTGGATGAGGCACCATGGTAACTGTACCCTGAGCTGAAGTCTGCTGCACTGAACTCTACTGCTTCACCATGCTCGCTCCATGTAGTGTAACTCCACATCATACCATTTTCGTACATGTGTTGCACCATAACATTAACGTCCGCATACTGACAATTAAGACATTTCTGACACGGACACCTGAAACGTTTCTTTCCCTGACCATGTTCTATTGCAAAATTGACAAATTCGCTAATTCCATCCATATACCGGACATCACATCTATTCTTCAACTTCATCCAACTCTTGTCCATACTGCTACAAAATATTATAATTAATTAATTATATATTACATATATATATATTAGTCCATTAATTTACGCTTAATTATATGTACTCGATCTACATCGATCCATCAATTACGTACGTACGTAATTTAATCTGTATATATAGCTAACATTCATGCATGTATGTACGTACGTACGTTTTCACTAAATATATATATATATATATTAATTAAGCACATTTTAACTGCGTACGTACCTGCTGGCCTTCTCGATATCTGTTAATTAAGCTAGCTAGCTAGCTAGTCAGCGGAGATCCCTTATCCTGATCGATCCTTCTCGGCCCTTCGAATTCGATCGATATCGATCTCCGATCCCTTCTCCTTCTCCTTCTCCCTTCTCCTTCAATTCTTCTTCGAATGGAAAATGAAGAGATCGATGGAATGAATTCGAATCGAAGAGATCGAGAGTTTGGCATCGGGCTTATATAATGCTTCACTTAGGCGACGGAGGTGTCGGTACGTCGTCTAAGTGAAGTTACTCGGACCACGGCGTGTCGGTCCGTTGTCCAGGTGATCACCTGGACGACGGAGAATTCCATCTCCGTCGTCCAAGTGATCACCTGGACCTCGGACTCTTCTCCGTCCTCCAGGTTATAACCTGGACGACTGAGATGTTATTCTCCGTCATCCAGGTGATCACCTGGAGGACGGAGAAGACTCCGAGGTTCAGGTGATCACCTGGACGACGGAGAATAACATCTCCGTCGTCCAGGTGGACCTGGACGACGTAGAAGGTATTATCCGTCGTCCAGGTGGTTCTTAGACGACGGAGACTTCTCCGTCGTCCAAGTGTAACTTGGACCACGGAACAATTACGTTTCCGTGGTCTAAGTGATGTTTTCTTGTAGTGTTTGAACCTGGACGACGGAGATGGTCATTCTCCGTCGTCCAAGTGAACACCTGGACGACGGAGAATGACCATCTCCGTCGTCCTGGTTCAATAACCATGGCGGTCAATTTTAATTTTAATTTTTTCAATGTAAATATCACTTGGACGACGGAGATGGTCATTCTCCATTGTCCAAGTTGAAAATTATGGCGGTTCGATTTACCGCTTCAGTTTTCGGCACTGCTTGAAATTTCACTTAGACGACGGAGAATCAATTCTCCGTCGTCTAAGTCCAAATTTATGGCGGTTCCAAACGTCCTGCCGATTAATTGGCACCGCTTCGAAATTTTTTAAACCGTCACTTAGACGACGGAAAAACCCGTTTCCGTCGTCCAAGTGCACTTAGACGACGGAAAATAGGGCTCCGTCGTCTAAGTGAACGCCTATATATAGAACAGCACCCCCTCCTTTTGTCATTCCATCTCCTCCGGCGACGCTCCGATGACTAAATTTCCGGCGTGGTTCCTCCTCTCCGACGACTCAACTCCGGCGATATTCCCGATTACTCCGGCGAGGTAAATTTCTATTTTTTACCTTATTAACATTATTTTTATTTAATTAATTAATTTCTAAATATAATTAAATAATTAGTTTTAAATAATTAATAGTTATAATTAATAATTATAATTATTTATTGGTTATTATTAATATTTAGTAATCATTTAGTTATTATAATTATTATAATATTCATTTAGTTGTTATCATTTAATTATTTAGTTATTATAATAGTTATTTGGTAAATAATAATTATTGTAATTAAATAATAGTAATAATAATTATTGTTAATAATATTTAATTATATTGGCAAATGAATAATTATTATTAAATGCATGATAAATAATAATTCATTATTGTCATTATTTATTGTTTTAATTAATTGATAATTACGTGTATTTTCTAGTAAATTGCATGGTAGTACGTCTTTGATTTAAATTTAGTACATAAGCTTGGTTTATTAAGTCGCACTCTTTGGAATAGATGGCGCCTCTTTTCCTAGCTTATCTCCTTAACTCCTCGTGATGTGTGGATTTCATCATCGCACACCATAACCTAAGTGAAGTTATGGACACGAGGTTGAGGGCGGAGTTTGCAAAGGACTTGAGGGAGTGTAAATTTTCGAAAAATTGGCCGAATGTCGGACATTAGGGGTCATCATTTGGCCCGTACGCCTCGTGGGCCGATGGAGGCCCGCAAGCCCGTGGGCTAAAATCCCGGCCCGGCCCGCAAAAGCCCGCCAAGGTGGTTGGTGGGCCGACCATAGTTTAGAGATCTAAAACCCGGCCCGGCGGCCCGTCAAACCCCGCACACATATCGATATATATCATTAAATCATTTAATGAATTTTAATCATTATACAATTTATACCTAGTTAAAGTTTACCTACACACATATTGACATATATATATATGATATAGTGACTAGTAGTCTAATAGACTAATACTATATAGATATATATTTTATATTTGTGTATATATATTAATATATTACATATACATGTATAGATTGAATATTTGAATTCCATATATAATTAAATTTGTGTATCTATTTTATTATTAAGTCATTATTTAAAGTTTAGCATAAGTTAGGGTTTAGGTTTAAGGTAAATTTGGGTTTAGGAAATTAAAATTTATGGTAAGTTAAGGTTTAGGAATTTGAGGTTTAGGGTAAGTTAGGGTTCCGGTTCTAGGATTTTATTGTAATTTTTTTAGAGTTTAGGGTTTAGGTCCAAAATTTATAAAAATTAGGGACGGCCTACAGAGAATATTATGAACAACCAATCCGACAGTCAATTTTTTTATATATATAAGATAGTAGTACATATATCATTATACCTACACTTATATATATAATATAGTGACTAGTACTATATATATATATATTTTATTTTTTTTTATATTTGTGTATGTCTATATTAATATATTACATATACATATATTGATCAAATATTGGAATTCCATATATAGTTATATTTGTGTATCTATTTTACTATTAAATCATTGTTTAGAGTTTAAGATAAGTTAGGGTTTAGGTTTAAGGTAAGTTAGGGTTTAGGGGATTGAGATTTAGGGTAAGTTAAGGTTTAGGAATTTTGAGGTTTAGAGTAAGTTAGATTTTTGGTTTTAGGAATTTTGAGGTTTAGAGTAAGTTAGGGTTTGAGGGTTAGGGTTTAGGGGTTAGGGTTTCATTGTAATTTTTTTATCGATTTACACAGTAAAACAGTAAATATAATAGATGGTTCAGATTAGATCTTGTAATTTTTCAAAGGTGAGAGTTTAATTGAGAGTGTGTGAAATGACATCAATACCCTTCTCTTATATATTGCTTATTTTTCCATGGATAAACTAGATAAATTAAATTTTTATGTCAATTTTTTTGACACTATGAGATAGATATGTAATTTACAAGAATGTGTGTTAAAATTTTGATCTTAAAAAATTCCTTTAGGGATGGGTAATTTACGTTTTAGTTGTAAGGGTACTACGGTCACATTTAGCGAAACTCATAGATGTAGGTCTAAATCAAGTCTAAAATTTATAAATTTTTAACGGCATGCTTAGAATATTATGAACAACCAATCTGACAGTCAGTTTTGTAAAATGATGATACATGATCGATTACGTTTCACAAAGGTCTTTCAACCCATATAACCAAGGAATAAAGGTAAGAACATTAGTGTGCATGTAGAGAATTCAAGCAATATAAGAATTAAAAATGTTTTAACAATAAAGAAGGCCATATATAATAGTTCACCTTGTAATAAAAGACACCGTACGTAAAAATTAGCCTAATCGAAGTACGTTTGGATCCCAGTCAATACAATTAAACAAAATTTGTGAAAACACTAAAATACACTCATCTTATTTTCCTTAATTTCCTATGGGGGGAGTAGATAAATCAATTTTTTATGTCAATTTTCTTGACACTATAAGATAGATATGTATTCCATAAGAATATGTGTCCAAAATTTAATGTTAAAAAATTATTTTCGGAGGGGTAATTTCCGTTTTAGTTGTAAGAGTATTATGGTCACATTTGGCGAAATACATGGATCGATGTCTAAATCAAGTCCAAAATTTATAAAATTTTAAAGGCATGGTTATAATATTCTAACCAATCAATCTAACAGTCAATTTTATAAAATAATTAAACATGTCCGATTAAGTTTCACAAAAGTATTTCATTCCATATAACAAATGAACAAACGTAAGAACATTAATATACATATGGAGAATTCAAGCAATATAAGAATTAAATATGTTTTAATAATAAACGAGGACTTGTAGAAAACTCCATCTTATAGTGATAAACATCGTACGTAAAATTTAGACTCATTGGAGTACGTTTAAACCCCGGTGCATGGATGAAGGTTGTGTTTATTTTGAAATGTCTTAATTTTTTAATAATTAAAGCCCGATAGGCCTGGCCCGTAAAAGCCCGCAAAGGCCCAGCCCGTAAAAACCCGCAAAGGCCGCTTGAATGGGCCGGGCTCGGATCCTTATATAAAAGATAAAGCCTGGCCCGGCCCGGCCCGCAAATATTAAAATGTTGTTGAGGCCCGGCCCGGCCCGGCCCTTGCCGGCTATACATGCGCCAGGCCGGGCTTTTTACCGACCCCTATAGGACATGGTGTCTAGAAACGGGTTATGACTGGTGACAGGTTTTGGATCTAAGAAAGACGACACCAATAGATATATACCATTCATTTGGTTAGCCTCGGGGTGTTTTGTCGAAATTAGTCCTGCCTCTCGCGTTATCTCTATCCCTAACTGACCATGTTTTTCGATTTAACCAAGGCTGATTAATTGAAAATTTACACTTTATCGCGCGGGTCGCACGTCCATTGAACGACCGAAAAAGCCAAGCTAGTGTACTCTATTTAAATCTTAACCGTACTTAATTAGCGTAAATTTTGCACTTGTAATTATTATGGTAAGTAGGTATTTTAACAACGTACTCCTAGGTTTAAATGGCTCCATCCGGCAAGAAAAAAACCCAACAGGAGGCAGAAGATGCTATGCTCCGCCGCTTGGCGGACCAAGTCGGTTGGGTTGAATAGGAGGGCAACGACACCCTCAATTTGGACCCTTCATCTGGTCCGGAGGCAGCGCCTTCTAGGAAAATTCCCGCTGCCCCATTTATCTCCAGAGGTGATGATGTCGACCCCTATTCAACTCCGCCGCCCGGTACCGGTTCAACAACAAGTACTCAGGCGTCCTCGACCGCTGAATCTATCATGTACAGCGCCCGGCATAAGCAAAGGAGGGCCCCCACTGACCCGGAACCGAAAAGGACTCGCGGTCTCGTTAAAGGGGGCAAAGTGGAGAAAATTTGCAAGGCGACCGGGAAAAAGATCGACTTGCCCTATGACGAATTCACCGGTGGCCCTCCCACAGCTCAGCTAGCAAGTCTCTCAGCGCATAGCATAGGGTCAATCGTTCGTAGCCGGGTTAGTCTCACTGCCCCTACTTGGAAGGAGGTGCCAGATGATGAGAAGGCGAAAGTCTTTAAAGAACTTTCGGTACGTAATACGTACAATTTTAGTTATTATATAATATTGTTAATATTAGTTATAATTTCATAATATATACGATTATAATTTTCTATTTATTTCTGATAGGAACAATTTGCGGTGGATCCGACACCGACGATGTTGAGGCATATCAACCAAACCGTCAACTCCATCTACAAAGATTGGAAGTACAGGCCCCATCAGTACTTCGAAAATATCGGTCCCGTGCCTGCCCCCGTAGAGCTGCGTTGGGATAGAGAAGATGAGTGGCAGTGGTTGTGTAACCACTTTCAGGATGACGAATTTAAGGTGTTTACTTTTTTATTTCAATTAAGATAATTGAATTATTTAAATTTTAGTTACTTATTAATCTTTTAATGATTTAATTATGTTGGCTAACAGAAATTCTCCGGAGTCAACAAAGCCAACCGGGGGAAGAAGAACAAACACTATACTTCCGGCGCCAAGCAACTCATTCAAATAGCCAAGGAGCACAGGGATGAGGGCTCCAAACACCCTTATCTCGATGCAAGCATAAACGCGTACGTGACGCCTGGGCTCGATAATGAAGCGAGTCAATACGGCGTAAGTGATATATATATATATATATGTGCTTTTAATTGTAGTAATTATTATTTAAATATTATTTCATTATAATTTTTTAATTATTCTTTTGTAGGCAAGGGTGATAGAGCGTGCGCAGGAAGAATTGGCTAACACTCAGCTTGCGTTTTCCAGATTTGCCGCCGGAAGACCTGCCTCCTCTATCCATGGAGAGCCAAATTGCAATCGCGGATGAGGTCTACGGTCGTAGAGCTGGCAAGGAGGTTAGGCACTTCGGACCTAAGGTGGTTCGAGATTTGACGACGACCTCCGACTCATCATCTATGGGAGGTTCGGGGCGGCGGAGAAGGACTTAGGCTGCGGCCGTCGAAGCAGCCATTCAAGAGGCTCAACTGGCACGAGAGGAAAATCAATCCATGCATCAAAGACTTGATGAGCAGCAAACACAAATAACCCAACTCATCGCCCTCATGCAACAAGCTCGACCAGAATGTCAACCTACTCTGAACCCATACCTGGACGACGACGACCCGGCTGTAGGCGGGGGACTCGACGGCGCATCTGCTCCTCCAGTGTGTTAGCTAGTAGTTTATTAATTATCTCGTTTCTTTCCGCATTCCGAACAATATTTTAATTTTTATGGATTTTTTCGATTATGTATGTACAAATTAATTTTAATTATTTAATTAAGTAATTTTACAAATTTAGTTTATTTAGAATTTTTTAACATTTTTCATTATTTAAATTCAATTAATAATAAATTAAATTATTAATATTTAATTACAATTTAATTTTTTTTAAATCAAACAAGCACTTGGACGTCCAAGTGCTTACCTGGGCCACGGAGATTGACAGCTTCTCCGTGGCCCAGGTAAGTACTTGGACGACGGAGAACTTAATCTCCGTCGTCCAGGTGCTTAGCTGGGCCACGGAGATTGGCAGCTTCTCCGTGGCCCAGGTAATCACCTGGACGACGAAGAATTTAATCTCCGTCGTCCAGGTGCTTACTTGGGCCACGGATAATGTCCGCGGTCCAAGTGCACTTGGACGACGGAGATTAAATTCTCCGTCGTCTAAGTGCTTGGACGACAGCACTTAGAGCACGGAACTTGGACGACGGAGGTTCCGTCGTCTAAGTACTTAGACGAAGGAAAATCGCACTTAGACGACGGAAACGCTCCGTCGTCTAAGTGCATTTTTCTTGTAGTGTACGTCATCAATGAAGTAGAGATATGATAGATTTTTTAACATAGGTATCACATTCATAGAGCTTTGAGAGTACATATACCATATTGGTAGTTTTGAGAGTGTAGGTACCATTTCGACATGCCCATGAGAGTTCAAGTACCTCTCATGCCTTTTTTTTTAAAAATAAGCCACGTCATCAAATAGACGGTGGAATGACCGACGTATCACATTCATAAAATTTTGAGAGTGTCGGTATCAAATTGATAATTTTGAGAATTCATGTACCATTTTGACATGCTCGTAGGAATTCAAGTACCTCTAGTACATTTTTCCCAATTTGAATATAGGTAAGCTTAGCCTCCAAGCATGTATGTTAATAAGGTTAGCCTCCAAGCATGCGTGTACGCTACTAGATAGTGTCACTCCCTCTTGGACCACTTCTGCACACTTTGTTGGATCATCTATATATCTCCACTTTCAACGTACTACTTGAGAATAGCGTGCAAATGCTAATGAGATGCATGTGTTGGTTCTTTTAATCTGCTCTTTTTCATCCCGAGTTTTCTGTGATAGCTGACCCTAGCTCTAAAGTCGATCATTCTCTTCGCTAGCTGCTAGTCTGCAAGATAGTGCAGCAGCGTGCATATAACCAAACCCTAATTAGGATCAAGTATGATGCGTGTCTTCACATATATTGAAATACGCAAATTTTTTTGATTTGACGAATTTTTTGTGTTTCATAATCACATATCCACTGTTCTGTTTATAGATATATAGATCATCTTTGTAAAGTTTTATTCAATTCAATGATCATTTGAGTTCTTATAATCGTGATTTACCACTTATATATACGAACGATTTCAGTTTTACTGATTTTTATCCGTTCGTTAATTTGATCTAGTTAGGTAACTTAACCATCGCCAAATTGGATGAAACTTTGCATGAGTGATTTATATATTAATATCTAAAATCTGAATGGTGGAGATGTGTATATATATAACATAAAAGTTAGCTAAATTAAGAAATATGCATATATTAATATATGCAGAGGTCCGCACTTAAGAATTTCCGTATACATAGTTTTTATGGGAAATTCTAGAGTGCGGTGACTCTACCATAGATTTTATTCATTAATTTTATTATTATTATTGTAAAAAGAAATTATTTTTTAGTAATTTCGTTCAATTTTTTGTAAATATTCCAACGAGCACATTTTTACAAATAGAACAAATCGTTGTTAATGTTGTATTTGAGTTTAATTGTTTGTAAATGATAAAAAAAAATGTTGTAATTTTGTTCTAAATATAGTATTTCTAGTTCAAAAAGTTGTAATTTTGTTCAACTAATTGTAAGTGTGTGTGTGTATATATATATATATATATATAGATATATATAGATTCTTAGATGTAGAGGTCTACATATTTCAATATATGCGAATTTTTTAATTTGACTAACTTTTAGGTTCTATATTCACATCTCTACAATTTAGATTTTAGGTCTTAGTGTATAGATCACTTATGCAAAGTTTCTTCCAATTTGGTAATCGTTAAGATACCTAACTAGATCAAATTAGCGAACGGACAGAAATCAATAAAATCGAAACCGTTCGTGTATATAAGTGGTAAATCACGATTATGAGAACGTAAATGATCATCAAATTTAACGAAACTTTACAGAATTGATTTATCCATATATATCTAAAAACTCAACGGTAAAGATGATATATATATAATGCGAATTAATTTCTTAAACATCAATTAAATTATTTGGTTTGTAGCAGGATTGATCATGTGATTCCTCCCAACTACCACTCTACTATTCAAAACATGGACTACCACTACCCTGGGTTACCATCAATATCATATTTTCTCTTACTGTCTATGTTCATGATAAAATAATGATTACCCTTGTTTTATTACTACTAAGGTCAAATGACAAATGGGATCTGTTAGGAGTATGTACGTAGCTTATATAAAAATGAGAGAAAGAGGCAGAACTAGATGAACAAAAACATGAACACAGCAGTGAGGGTAAGAACAACAAGAGCACAAGTATGGAGTCCCCTTCCTCCTCATCAGCAATGAAGCTACATCCATCTTCTTCCTCGCTGCGAGCATTTTCCAATTCTTTTTTATCATCACCATTGCCCTCTTCGTCATCTTTTTCAGGTAGTGTTCCATTTTCTTGGGAACATCTCCCCGGAATTCCAAAGAAACAAAGCTCCTCCACTTGCAAGAAGAATAAGGAAACCTGTAGTTCGGTTCTCCCATTGCCTCCTTCGACAAGTCATCATCAAACTCGGAATAAGAAGCCGTCATCCAACTCAAAGCAGTTTCCGACTAAGGATCCGTTTGTTGCAGCATTAGTAGAGTGTTCCAAGCAGGAAGATGATGAAGAAGAAGATCAATGGACTACTACTACTAGTGCCAAGGTATCAAGAAGGAGTGTGAGTGACAAGTTTGGATTCGTCAGCTTTTATTCATCTGCTTGTAAGAGAAGTTGTGCTGTTTCTCATTCAATCGTACATGTTTCGAGGCCGCCTCCGATCAGTAGAAGCTCCTCCTCCTCCTCTTACGACCTAGTCAGTCACCCTTCTTGTTCCGAATGAGTTTGTCTTGGTCACCGAGACACTACTCAACCATAATAACCTTGCTTTGCTGTATTGAAAGATTTCCTGCTTAATGTATGCGTTTCAATTCTTACCAATATTGAGCTACCTCTCTCTATCTACATATATAAAAAAATATATATGAAGCTGTTTGCTGTATTTCATGTGATGTTTGAGTGAATGTTACACGACCCCATGTGCTACATGTATATATATAAAATTTAGCACTCAATCTTGTCTGGTCAGTACTCCCTAGTTTCTGTTTGTTTAATGCTTCCACTTACAGATGTGATTGCATTGTCTTCAACTTCATTCAGTGCCTTACCAGGTGACTGTGCTAGAGTTGACTATTAATCTGTGCTAGCATTAAACTGTGCTAGAGTTGACTGGTTGATAATTGTTTCTTTTCAGCAATATTGGGAGTAATGTGCAACTATATGTAATTGCCAGAACTATGAGCATCTTTGAAGCTAGACGACGAAAATTAATTTAGGGAAACACAGTTACCGATCATATAATCAGTACAAATAGTCTCAGAAACCCATTTTGTAAATAAAAACTGAACTTAGAGAAGGAAACAGAGTGTGCATTCTGAGAAGGATGTATTCCAACCGCAGATAGAATTCAAAATATAGTTCTTTGCATCTGTCATTATTTTTATTCATCTCGGTTTAACAACTGGTATTACTCTAATCCAGAGAGTTATGCTAGATAAAAGAAAAACCCCAATGAGCTTAACCTACTCAAGAGACTAGTACTGTGCTGGCAATGCATTTGCTGTGAGTAATACAAAGATGAAAGTTAAATAACATAACACGGAGTCACGGGTTGGGGTTCAGCTTACCACTTATAATCTTTGCCATCATTCTTGTAGTCTTGCATTGTAAAGGTCAGTCTGTAGCTGCACTATCGACTAAAAATTCTACATATCTGTTCCCCTTCCAGCAAGCTCTTAAGAGCTTTTAGTTTTATCTACAAAACTTCATTGAAAGCTCGTGAAACCTATTTTATATGCAAAGCAAAGCAAACCAAATGATAATAGAATTACCAAACCAATTGAAACCAAACCCAACCCCTAAATCTAAAATTCTCTAGAATTCCACAAAGGATGACACATTTCACAGATAACGGAACCGACAGAAGCAATTATAGCATTTGGCAACAAAACCACGACGGCAAAAGCAAGAGTTTCCCACCTAAAAAGTAAATTATCAAAGACAATCAAGAAGAAGAAAAAAAAACAATGATTTAATTCGTATATCATATGAAAAGTTTCGGAAATGCTCGGTAAGCTAAACAGGAACATAACATGCCTCGATTCAAAACCTGAATACAAATACAAATGGTTCACGATACATAAGCATGCTTGAATTAATTACATTACAAGTCAATAACACAAAATAGACATTGAAGCTTACCGTTGATGTCCATGCTTGTTGTCATTTCGTATCAAGTGCATTTGTCTTCTGTCAATCACAAAACTTAGTTTTTGAATGGATAAAACTGAATGCTTGTAACTCGTGGTGAAGACAGGGACCAAAACACCTATATTTAGAGTTCCCATAATCCTTAAGATACCTCTCATAAAGATTTTTCCCAAGGATTAAGGACTCATGATGCATCATAGAATCTTCGTGTGGTCCAACCAATGGATTTCCACATCTAATATAGATACACTAAAACATATTAGATTACTGATTTGATTCTCTTTATATATCCATGTTATATTAGATATGATTTCATTTGATTTCAACAAGTGATATGTCCACATTATTTTTACAATCTCCCACTTGGACTATCACTGTCTATCTAAACAATCAAAACAATGAAATCATAGTCTGTATAACCACTGAAGTGTGCACCAGAATAAAGAAAGGAATCATTAAACCATTTCAGTATGGTCAAGATGCAACCACTTATGAAAAGCAAAGAAAAACATAGCATTTTAACAAAATGCAGCACTTAAATACCAACAACACAAGGTTCTACAACTCACATACTATTGAAATCATGTGATGTGATACATGAAATGTTAGATTAGAGATCTCACATCGAAATATGACAATATTAAATATAATTTAAATGTGGTTGAACTATTCTTAATTTTGCCGAGACTTTTTGTTGATAAAACCCAACACCTTAAAGGTGGTTAAGTTGAGACAATATGAGTACAATACATACTCCATATGCTACGCTTGTCGTTGTTAAACTATTATGTGTATCACCAGAAGATCATGTACCTGTATAGTCCAACCAAATATTTCATAAGAAACTCAAGCATTTAACTTAAACACTAATGATCTTTATGCTCGACCAAATCAACATGTTGTTCCTTGAGTTAAGATCACTTAACATTAACAAAATGCTAATTTTCAGAATGCATTCATATATAAAACATAGGCATACAAATCTGAAATACATCAGTTTATTGATGATATAAGATGTGTTTAAACAAACAAAGCCACAACTTCAAAAATATAAAATATGAACTACTCAATATCTAAACACTCGTATTGTCCCCAAGAATCCAACCTAGGCAAAACTCCAATATTCCTGGTGTGCTCCTTGAAAGCTGCAACTGATATGGATTTTGTGAAAGAATCCGCAAGCTGTGAATCAGTGCTCACATTCAAAACTAAAATCTCACCAATTAGACTGAAACATTTTCGATACAGTGTTCATGTGCTGGATTAGACTGAAACCTCGATAACATGCCCACTGCAAAAGACAAATCAGGTCTTCTGCAAAATTGAGCATACATAAGACTTCTTTCGAGCCTCGCATATGGCTTAGTTTCCATGTTCTCCTCAGTTTTGGCTTTCCTATTTTTAGTGAGTTTATCACCTTTAGACATAGGGGCTTCACCAAAAGTACAAGTTTCCATTCCAAATCTTTTCAGAATTCTAGTAATGTAATTTTGCTGAGTTAAACCTAACACATCTTATGATCTGTCCCTTTTAATTTCTATTCCTAGTACATATGATGCCTCACCAAGGTCTTTCATATCAAAATTCTTTGATAAGAAGGCTTTGGTCTCTTTAAGCAACTTGGTGTTGCTGCTAGCTAACAATATGTCATCAACATGCAGTACTAAGAATATAAATTGATCTCCGTATATCTTAAGATAAATACACTCATCCATCAAATTCTCTAGAAATCCAAAAGTTGAAAATACACAATCAAATTTCTTGTACCATTGTCTAGATGCATGTTTTAAGCTATACATGGACATCTTAAGCTTACATACTAGGTTTTCGCTGCCACTCTCTATGAACCCTTTAGGTTGCCTTATGTAAATTACCTCATCAAGCTCTCCGTTGATAAAAGCTGTCTTTACATCCATCTCATGTAACTCCATATCATATTGAGCAACAAGTGCCATTATGATTCTAAAAGAGTCTTTAGTTGAAACAGGTGAAAAAGCTTCAGTAAAGTCGATGCCCTCATTCTGTGCGAAACCCTTAGCTACAAGTCTGATTTTGTATCTCTCAACGTTACCATTTGCATCTCTCTTGGTTTTGAATACCACTTACAACATATAGGTTATCATTTGGGATCTTGTTCAACTAAGTCCCACACTCCATTTTAATCCATGACTCCATCTCATCTTCCATTGTCCTCAACCACTATTTAGATTCTAAACTGTTTATGGCTTGGTTAAATGTGTTTGGCTCACTTTCCTCTGTAATGCACTCTTATGCAGCTTCATGTTCTGTCAAATAGACTATGTAGTCTGACTCTTCCCCTCCATAATTTGATTTCTTTGCTCTCTGAGATCTTCTAGGTTACTGAGGTTGGTGTGGAATTTGAACTTGAGATTCAAGAATGGGTTTTTTGGTTCTAAGTTCACTGCTTGTTGAGGTAAGTTTTCTGGTTCCATTTGTTCTACCTCAAAATGCATATCATTTTGAGTATGTGAACTTAAAGGCTACTCATATTCTATTTGGCCTGGAATCACAACTTCTTTAATTTCTGAGGACAAGTCCTCAAAAAATTTATTGTGTATATTTTCATCCAAGAATCTGACTTGATTCTTGATGAATGATGAGCTGCATATAGCATATATCCCTTAGATTTGTCTGGATAACCTATGAAGTAACAACTTATAGTTTTAGGATCCAACTTAATAATGTCTTTCTTATACACTCTAGCTTCTGCAGAACATCCCCAAACATGGCAGTGATGAAGACTTGGTTTTCTGTCACACCAAAGTTCAAATGAATTGTGTTCTATAGCTTTACTAGGTGTCATATTGCAAATATAATTTGCAGCTTTCAGTGCCTCACCCCACAAGAATCTTGGTAATCATGTTGTGCACATCATACTCCTAATCATATTTAGAATGATTTTATTCTATTTCTCAGCCATACCATTTTGCTTAGGATTATATGGCGTGGTATATTGAGCCTTAATGCCTAATTCTTGTAGAAAGAAGGCAAAAGTAACTTCCTGTTGACCTGCCTCAGTGTATTATCCATACAATTCACCTCCTCTGTCAGATATAACAGATTTGATCTTCTTATCTAGTTATTTTTCTACTCCAGCCTTATAAATCCTGAAATGCTTTAAGGGCTTGAGATTTCTCTGAAAGTAGATAAACATAACAATATCTAGAGTAATCATCGATGAAATTTATGAAATACACATTGTCACATATTATCTGTATTCTAAATGGTCCACATATGTCAGTATGTATGAGCTCTAAAACTGTTTTACTTTTGCTGGCAGTTTTTTTTTCTTGAGTTTGTTAATATACCTTTGAAACATTTCACACAATCTTGCAAGTCAGAAAAATCTAGTTCATTAAAGACTTTTTTCTTTACTAAAATTTTCAATCTCACATGTGAAAGAAAAATGCAGACTTTTCTTTTCTTTTGGTTCTTTTAACGCCAATTAAGGCATTACTGGATGTGTTATCATGCTCAACAAGTAAAATTTGTTGAGATTATAAACAAGTTAACTGTAGATAATCAATCATTATAACGCCAGAACCAATCTGAACAAAAATTTTGAAAATAAAAATTCCTTTATTGTCAATAATCAGTCTACAACCGGATTTAACCAAAAGAGAAACTGAAACTAAATTCCTTCTCATGGAAGGTACATAAAAGACATTGTCTAAAACTAGAAGGTACATAAAAGACAACTGTCTAAAAAAACACTGCCCCAACTGTGCTTACACAACTGAATGTTTTGAGTCTGTTGTCCCAAAGTGGAGACAACTGCACCTTAGGTGCTTCAGTTGTTGGAATGTCGTTTAAACACTGTTTTTTCGGTGGATCTATTTTTGAGAAAGATTTGGAATTTATTGAAAAATTCAGACAACTGAAATAAAAATTTTAGTTGTCTTAGTTTGTTAGATAAATATTCAAACAATGAATATTCATTTCAATTGTCTAATAAGGGTTCAAATTCGTACTGTTCAGACAACAATTATAACGATCAGTTGTATGAAACACACTCCGGGCCAAAGACTCGCGATTTCCGGACTCAGTCCTCAGGCCACCGCACCGTACTTACCCTCTCTCTCACTCGGGGCGAGCTGAATCACACTCACCTAATTCTCTCACCATTGAATCATGCCGCACTCAATCCCCACCACCATCACTTCCTCACACCAAACGACCCGCCTCCCTCTTCCGCCCGACCCATACCTTTTCCCGACCCGACATAGCCACCGCGTCGTCTACCACGACTCCAACTCCTCAGATCCGACCCCACCTTCCCTCGCCTACCTCATCTCCGGTTCTTCCAATGACCTCCGCCGCGTCCTCTTCGCCGTCTACCACCCTAGAAACCACTACCTCTTCCACCTCGACCGCTTCGCTCCCCAATCCGACCGCGAATCTTTGGCACTCATAGTTCAATCTGTTGCTATTTTTTGAGCTGCGTAGAATGTGCATCTGATTGGGAAAGTGGACTTTGTGTATCCAAAAGGGTCGAGTTCGATTGCGTTCATGCTCCACGGCGCGTCAATTTTGCTGAGATTGTCACCCAATTGGGATTGGTTCATTAGCCTTACTGTTGATGACTACCCACTTGTTACCCAAGATGGTATCTTTCTTTCTTTCACTCCTTTGTTTTTCTGTGATTTTTGGGTTTCTGTTTTTGATGTGCATTGTTGGTTTGTGTATATCTTCTTCACATTATGTTGTTTCTGCCCAAAGAGCTCAACTTTGTTAACCATTCAAGCTACATTGGTTGGAAAGAGTGTGTTTCTTGATTCATTTCAGGTTCCCGTTTGTTGAGTTTTATGGTTTTATTTTGCGGTGGATGCACTAGAATGAGTTGTGAGAGATTTGAAGACGTGCATGTATATGTGGTGATACAGGTCTAAGAGATTGAAGCCGGTGATTGTTGATCCAGGGCTTTATCGTGCTGAGAAGAATGTCATGTTCTTTGCTGCACAAAAAAAAGGTGTTACCAAATGCTTATCGGTTGTTTACAGGTTCTTATCTTTTTCTTTATGTAGTTCTACTATGGAATTGGTTATGAGTTGGCATGAAGTAGCATATGTCACGTTATGAATAATGAGGGAGTGGAAATCCATAACAATCTACATTCTCTTGATCCAACAATTACTTGGGCTTGAAGCATTTTAATATTTGATTATAGATCAAGGAAAACGGATGGTTTCCAGTGGTATTTTTTGTTTCTCATTAGAAGCTTTGTTTATGCATGCATCTTGGTCCGTGTTTTCCATTTCCTGAAGAGAGAAGTGCCACGTGTTCTTGGTTATGGGCCAATATGCACAGATCCAAACAGGGAAAAGTTGAATAGAGTAGTATTGCTCTATCCTTTTTTCAATAATAAAAGGCTATACAAATTATAGTGTTGTCTTTGCTTTTGCATAGTACTGTAGTTCTTGCTGTTTCCTTTGCCATCTTAATGATAATTGACATTGTACAAAAGAAAAGTTACATTATTTTTCTGCCAAATGTTTTTTTCTTGTTCAAATTCATGTAGGCTGGCATGTTATTTGAAGGTTTGCATAAGTAGGCCTTCTATATGTTACTGTTTTTGTCTTCTTTGTTAAAGAAAAAGGTTGTACTGAAACTTAAACGATTGATAATAAATCTTTTTTGCTGTGTATAACTTAAAAATAAATGTGTTTGAGTTTCTATTTCTCTTTGTGTGGGGCTTTGGAAGTGATTTATTATGGTGTTGGTTCATTGCATGATTATGGTGTTGTTCCAGGGAGTCTTAATTGTGGGCGAGAGGGGAACAGGAAAGACATCTCTTGCACTGGCTATAGCTGCTCAAGCTAGGGTCCCAGTTGTTAACATTAAGGCTCAAGAATTGGAGGCTAGACTATAGGTTGGGCAAAGTGCATCTAATGTTAGAGAGCTGTTTCAATAGCAAGAGAATTGGTAAACATGAGTTAGTTTTCTCTCCTCATTTTCTTGAAAGAGAAGGGTTTCTTGATCTTTCTTCTTTCGTACTTTTGCTGTGTCAATTTTTTTTAATTCTACTTAGGCGCCTATTATCATATTCGTGGAGGATTTTGAACTCTTTGTTGGTGTTTGAGGTAAATTTGTTCATACACAAAATCAGGATCATGAAGCATTTATCAATTAACTGCTTGTGGAACTTGATGGGTAACTCTCATCTCTTGTCTCATATATCTAATTATACCTTCCTTTTACAAACATATCATGTTATTATATATGTTATGACCCATGTATGTGTTTTCATCTAATATTTACACAACATATCCAGAGGTATAAAGTTAAATGAAATCCACTTCACATCCGTCTATTTGAACTCTGCACATTTGTCCTTCTTCTTTTTTTTGAAATCTATAGATAAACCCTTGCATACTAATCGGACATGAACATGGGAACATGATGCTCTCTACATTTCTAGTCTCCTTTAATTTTTTTTTCTTTATGTGTTATTTTAAGGTTGGGGTCTTCTGTGCTCTTCTATCATGTGTAGCTAATATTCTTCAAGTTGAACTATGTTAGTCATTCGAGAAGGATCTTCATGTTTATGTTTACTGATTTATCAATTTACTGCAGTTTTGAGAAATAAGAAGGGGTTGTATTGATTGCCACTACGGGAAATCTCAAGCAAATTGATGATGCTTTATAGCGGCTGGCCTCATGGATAGAGTATTTCATCTTCAAGGGCCGATCAAGCAGAAAGGGAGAAGATATTATACGTAGCTGCAAGAGAAAATATGGATAACGACCTAATTGATTTTGTAGACTAAAGAAAGGTAATAGCTGGATCAGGTCATACATAGGCTTGATTTCGCAAGTAACCTTTTGCCAGCTTTGCTAGTTTTCGCAGGTAACCTTTTATTTTGGAAAGAATAACCAGATTCTCAGCATCATAGAATTACAAGTTTGTGAACATGCAATTTACTTACTCGAGTTTAAGATTTTAATGGTTATTTATTTTGCTAAACCTTCTGTCACTTGACTCATACTCTTTTGTTGGTGAGTATGTCCTTGTAGATGTGTTGGAGATTGAATCTATAGTTTATTAGGGAAGAAGTATAATCGACAATTCTTGTTTGCAATTGAAGTCCATGAACCTTTTATTTTTTGACATGAAAGTCTTATAGGTAACTTATTTCAGGGTAGGTAAGCAGCGGCTATTGATTTTGTAATGATAGCAGCAGATTATCCGGTAACGTATTTCAGTGGTGTTTGGAGCAGGGTATGTCTTTATCTTGTTTTCTGTATTGCTAATCTTATTCTGTCCTATTTGCATGCTCTTGATTTTGTTATATCACTTTCTCTTATCAGATACATCGCAGATGAGTTTGCTTCAATATGGCGTGAGATGGGTGCTTCAGTGGATTTATTCTTTAGAAAGGAACTTCCCTTGAGGTACTCTTTTGGAGTTGGAATCTGTTGTTCTATCCGTAAATGTTAGGTTCTTTGATCTTTCAGGTGGAAACATGAATGGTCTTTTTTTCTTCTTCTGTCCACTCTTGAATGCTTGTTACAAGTTTGGTGCTTGGGGGAAGGTTTGCATTTCATGTCTCTGCACTTTGGACATTTTATGTAGCAGGATATTACAACTTTGTTAGACCTATATACATATCTCCACTTCTTCCCACTGCCTGCAAAGATTCCTAATCAAAATAATGAGGCATTTTTGTTGCTATTTCATAGATTCTGCATCTTCATGATGCTCAACTTCCATGCATTTGACATATAGAATCTGCGTCATTATATACTTGAAACGCAATCCTCTTTTTCAATATCATCCACTTGCCTTGCATTTAATGTCATCTCATGTTTGAGAAGTGGATTGCTTTTGAATAAAATTTGTCTGTAATATATACCAGTTATTCTGAGTGGCACAATAGCTTTGTAATTGAATTAGATCTGGGAATCTTCTGTTCTAGAGGTTTTGATGATGAAATGAGGGCAATTGTTGCAAGGAATCTGGAGGCTAGGGGAATCGAGTTACATCCAAGAACAAATTTGATATCGGTTAGTTTAGTAATTTGTTTTAACTATGTTTGCATTGATTACATATGCTTGATATAGTTGCATTGTTGTTGATATTAGGAAATGAACTAATTAAAGATGAGTTATAGTAAATTGAAGTTGTTGTTGTTTCCTTTTGTGATGATATAGCGATGCTGACAGTTAGTGATGATGATACTGTCGGTAACGAGTGGAGTTATGTCGCGTATGAAGATACTGTCGTATGTTCATGGGTCGACTGAGCTTCTGGGACTGCAGGTTATTTATCTTATCGACGTTGTCTTCTATGGATTACTATAGGTACCTCAGTTTGAATCTTTAAACAGGAAAGTTTGATACTTTGAGCTCTAAAAGTGCTAGCTATCTGATTTTCCTAGTTGGGTGGTTTCCAAAATGCTGGAGTTGTGCTTATGCTGATCATGCTTTAGCTACTGTGATCGATCCTACTGGGAACACCAGTTACTGTACCCAATTAATGATATAGTCTTTCATTCTCATAGGTAGTTCGCGTATTGTAAATTAGAGAAAAGAGATATTGTGTACAGTTTCTTATGTTAAAACCATGAAAGCTTTTTGATTAATAGCATTTTAACATCATAATGATGGTAAACTGGTGAAAGTGTTGCTAGTAGGATCTAATTAGTTTGCTGAATTAGTGTCTGGTTTTGCCATCTTTCATTAGGCTATTGGAGTTTTGGGTGATGTTCGTAAAAGAGATAGACGCAATTCGAGTTCTGGAAGCAATTGTCAAGCAGTTCGACAGGCTTGACATCCTTATGAATGTTGCTGCTGGTAATTTTCTTGTACCAGCTGAGGATCTACCCCCAATAGATTTCGAACAGGTTGTATCATTAGAAGTATCAGATTTAGCATTAGGATTCATATTATAGAAAAAGATTTACCACGTTATTATACTCATAATACCACTTTTGCTTCCATAGAACAAGCTTACAGTTAATTATGATCCTTTCATTGGCTACTGCAGTTTTAGATATGTTGAATGTATTCGTTTTGTATGTGACATTGATATGTTGAATGTATTATAGTTTTCACAATGAATAAGAGTGAATGATGATTGCAGCCAATATATGTTGTTAATCTCATGAGATTGTGTAGAAAGTGGTTTGGATACATATGTGTACAGGCAACTAAAGACAGACCAAATTAAATTTTGTCTTGTAACTCATGTATAAGCAACTAAAAACGGACCAAACTCTGTCCTGTAACTCATGTATAGATAACTTAAAACAGATCAATTTCTGTCTTCTGAGTCATTAGGGACAATTCAAACAATTGAAATGAAGTTGTTAGTTAGAGATTTACACAACAAAATGTTGTATGATCACCGTTGTTTCAGTTAAACAAATTGTTTAAAGATAAATCTAACAATAGATATCACTAATTTTAACAACAGATATTACTAACTCTAATAACAGATATCACCAAAAAAGCAACTACATACATTCCAATCTGACAACTAAATGTTTTAAACTTTGTCGTCAAAGTAAACTTTTAACAACTTAATATATGTTACTAATTACTTTAGACAACAAAATACTTAATGAAATTCAGTTGTTTAGAATAAACTGCAACATCAGATATTTTATTGTCTTCCATCATGTCACACGACAAAATATCAGTTGTTTGATATAGTATGAAACATTAAATACGTCCTTAAATAGACACATTTTTGGACCTTTTAAATAACTGAATTAGAGTTGTTAGAAGACATGAATCAAACGACCGATTTTTCGGTTGTGTGAGTTCGATTCAGACAACTACTGGATATACAACAGATTTTTAGGTGCTTTAGACAACTGATTTCCGCCGTTGTTTGAAGCACTTTTTGTACTAATGTAAGAGAGCTTCTGAAATTCTTTAGACAACTTAGCTACTTTTTCTTTATCACTCTCTTTATACATCTCATGAATTGCATAAAGATAGTCTACAGCAAATTCAGGTTCCTTAATGTTCCCTCTGACAATGTCAAACATGGTTTTTCGGATCACAATCTTAGCTAGCTTGTTTTCCCTATGCCACTTCTTATAGTTTTTCTTATCCTCATTCTTACTCTCAGAATCAGGCATCTCAAGCTCTACCTCAGTCAAATAGTAATCCATCTCTTGGTTCATGGCTAGGTGGGGTGGTACTCAATTTGGCTCTTCCACTTTTTATAGTTGCTACCAGTCAAAAGCTGAATGTTGTTGAGGTTCACTGTGGGAATTCCTAAAGAGCAAGACAAAATTTTATGCAAGTTCTTATGTTTGTTTAAGGTTTTGTGTTTTATTTAATTTGTACTTAAGTTATAGCAAAGACAGAAAATACAGACAAGCATTCAACACAAACATGCAAAAAAGATGCATAATACCCAATAACAATGTCAAAACAACACTTTTGAGAAAATGTTAGACATTCTGAAATTTCTGAATCCATATGCCACATCAGATTAAAACATGTTATACCAAGACTTCATACATCTTTGGACAGAAGTAATTAAGAGTTTTAAGTATCCAAATATGGTTTAACAAATACACATACAGCTGTAATAGATCCTAAAATATGCAAGGCCACCTATTTGGAAGACATAGCATGATTTTAAGACGCATTACACACGTTTGGTTTTAGCTAACTTAATGCCTATTGATGACACCTAATGAAGAATACTTTGTGCATTATGTCCATTAAGATTGAGCAGAGAACTCCAAACCTTACGAGCTTTACTTTAATGCTTGATTTTGTACCAGCAGTCTTTAACAATATACTGAATTTGGAAGAACAATTGCAAAAGATGGATACCACTCAATCTAGAAAACACAAGCAAATAACATATATCTGTTTCGATTCAGCAAACACAAACAACACAAAAAAGTAAATTTCATAGGGTCACCATCTACTCTAAGTTATATGTATACCAGAGAGATGCATCTAGGGTCCTTGTGCATAAACGAAATCAAAAACTGAAATTTAATTTGAATCGAAACAGTATATAGTTTTGAAAACCTGACCTCTTGCTTCTTTATGTTGCTACTTGTATGCGGAAAATAAATTCTGAAAATGTAGCAATGTTCTTTGGCGTCTTCAGGAAAAATTCAACTAAATTTCTCAAGAGATGTAAGCATCCTTCGTTGTTTTTTCCAAAACCACGAACCTCTCTTATTGTTTATCGGAGATAGATGCGTTTAGGACTGGGCATAAAACCCGAAAACTTGACTCATTTAGCCCGAAAATAGAATCCAAAACTGAATGGCACGAAAAAATTGGTTGGTATTTTTTCTAGCCCGAAACCAAAAAAGTAATCCGATACGGGATCGGTTTTGTCCTCAACCTGAGCTGATTGGTCCCGAAATCGAATTAGACACATGTCAGCATTTAATTGGCAGATTTTCCATAATCTTGATACGGTTGCATACAAATCTAACCTAATCTCATATTACTCTTCCTTTTCTCTCCTCCTCTCTCTTTTCACTATGTTCTCCCTCTCTGTCTTCAAAAACAAAGTCTTTCTATGTAGATAAATCTCAATACAACCCATAGATCCCTCTGTTGATTAAATACTCGGTTTCATTCATAATCTATTAACAAACCCAAGCTTTGATTTCAACTTAGATTCTTTCAAATTTGATTCCCAAACTCTAATTCGATTCTTAACCTTACTATTCATCTCCTTCAATTTTTGTTGGTAAACATGCATGTATGAAACTATGAAAACTATGAGTCATATACATTTGGATGAATAAACAAGCTTTCCAAGTGATCTAACTTCAATTGAATGTTTCTTTTTTTCTAGATTCGAAGTGAAAGTGATGATGTTTTATCTATGTATAACAATCAAACAGACTATAGAATTTATTTTATATACGAAGTCTCTAATGGTCGCTAAATCTAAAATTTACTGAAACTTAACCAAAATTTTTGGACCGGATCTGATCAGTTTCGAGAGTTCAAAAATAAGTAACTAATCTGATCCGAACCGAACCGAATTACTGTTTCGGATTCGGATTCGGATCAGGCCCAAAACTGGACCGTACTGACCCAAGCCCATCCCTAGATGTGTTCATCTTTCTTTTGGTTCTGAAAAACCAACATCATCTTAATTAAAAGGAGATTGGGCTAGTTTGTGGTGGGCTATGGCTTTAAGGCCTTTATGTGATTTTAATCACTTAATGCCTTACGGCCTTCTAAATGCAAAAGGTAATTTTATTTTACTTTTTTATTATTTGCTCAAAACATGCAATTTTCAATCAAGCAATTTTTTTGAAAATAATTTGTGAACCTTAAATTCTGATACCGATTGTTAAAACCTGAATACAAAAAGTTCACATTACTTAAACATGCTTGAATCAATTACATTACAAATTTTACAAGTCAATAACACAAAATAGACATTGAAGCTTACCATTGATGTCCATACTTGTTGCCATTGCGTATCAAGTGCCTTTGTGTTCTGGCAATCACCAAACTTAAGCTTCTCAATGGGTATAACTGAATTCTAGTAACTGGTGGTGAAGACAGGGACCAAAGCACCTATATATAGAGTTCTCATAATCTTTAAGGTACCTCCCATAAAGGTTTTCCCCAAGGATTAATGGCTCATAATAGTGTTCCTAATATATCATAGATTTGAACATTCTTGTGGTCCAAACAATGGATTTCTACATCTAATATAGATACACTAAAATATATTAAATTACAAGTTTAATTCTTTTTATATATCCATATTATATTAGATATGATTTCATATGACTACGATGAGTGATATGTAAACATTATTCTTACATCACAATCCACAGACCTAACTCAGAAAGATCAAAATTTTACACAGAGAACGATACCTGGAGAGACTGACTGACGAGTACCAAGGAACACAGAGCGAGTGAGAACTGAGAACAAAAGTAACAGAGAGTGCTGAGAGTAGTCACGTTGGCTGTCATTTGGGCCTGCTTATATAAAGCAAAAATTATATAGCTGGGCCCTCACAATTATTTTGGTTACAAACAAACATTCGGCCCAAAAGTAAGAAAACTAACTCGGTTATTCCTAGTGTGGCTATGAGGCAAGCTACAGCTAATAAGCTAGAGAAGGAACACCATATTCCCAATCATGAGGAGTACTATTAGAGTGACCAATGAAGCAAGCTTGTCAGCTAATAAATATGCTTCACTTAATACATGCCATGAACGTAGCCCCTAGTGTGAGAATACAAGCACATGAAGTGCTCAAACAAAATACATGTCATGAATGTAGTCCCCACTGTGAGGATACACTACTATGGTTATAACCGTTCAAAATCAATGATAGTATTTACGAAGATGCGCCGAATTCCATAGATGTGGCAAGACTTGCCCATTAGTATCCTTGAGGTAGAAGGTGCATGGGCGGACTTCTTGTACAATCTGATATGGACCCTTTAAGGATGGGCGGAGGTTCTTGATGGGCGTCTGGATTGCTTTCATAACCCAATCCCTTACTTGCAACGGGCGGGCGCGTACATGTTAGTTAAAGAGGCAGGCGACTTTCTATTTGTTGGCCACGTTATGCAAGTGAGTAACATCCCAACGTTCCTCGAGTAAGTCATTGTCCAATCGGAGGCCATCTCCATTGGTTGATGGGTCGAAGCTTGTGACCCTAGAAATTTTATGGGTGATTTTAAGTAGGAGCAGCGCCTCTGAACCGAATGTGAAAGTAAAGGAAGTTTCACCTATTGAGGTGGTATTAGTGGTGCAAATGGACTACAAGAATTCTGTAATGCCTGCGCATACTTACCATATCTTGGGTCACCCTTTGTTATATCATTGATCTGCTTCTTTAGCCCATCCTTGATGATCTTGTTTGTTGTTTGAACCTGGCCTTTGCACTGAGGATGAGCAGAGGAAGAAAATAGGACCATAGTCCCTACTTTCTTGCAAAACTGGACGAACTAGGTATTGTTCAATTGTTGCCAATTATTAGTGATGATGTTTATTGGGGTGCCATATCTACAATATAGTGTGAGCCATAGAAACTTGATAATCTATTCTTAGTTGTGACCTTCTCTACTGGCTCTACCTCATTGAATTTTGTATTAGTCAATGATGACGACAATAAATTTGTACTGACCTCACGCCATTTCTCAGCTATGTCAGTGGCATCTGTGTGAATTTTTGGCCACCAAAAACCATTGCGAAGTGCTTTGTGGGTGAGTAAGCAGACGCTGATATGATGACCATAAACGCCCCTATGAATTTCTAGTAAAATGTTGCACCTAATTTCTGGGGTGACGAATTTTAGATTTTGCCATGTGCTCCCATGTTTGTATAGTTATCCGCTTCGTATACTGAAGTTTGCCGTTCGGGTGATGATGGTACGTGCCTCAGCTTTATCTAATGGGAGCGTACCCATGGTCTTGTAAAAAGATATATTAGGATCCATCCAACTTAGCTCAGTAAGGGTAACATGCAAGAGTTTGATGAAGGCGCAGGTAGTACTAGGTTCGGCTAAACTTTCGACCCGCTCGTCTGATCATGCGGATTCGACTAGCGCAGTCACAAGTTGGGCGAGTGCATCAGCCTTTGTGTTCTGAGCATGGGGAACTTGTGTGATGTTAAAGAACTTGAACTTTCCCAGAAGGTACTGAGCGAGTTCTAGATAGGCGGTCATGTCCCCCTTGATCTGGTTTACCACTAACTGAGAGTCTCTAAATGTGTTAATATATGTCCCGGGCGTCTAATTGATGAGATAACTAAAGACTTGTGATGAGAGCCTCATATTCTGCTTCATTGTTTGAGGTTTTGAAATCAAAGTGATGGACGTACTTAGCATAGACACCACCTGGTTATGTGAGGATAACCCCTTCACCACTTGCCATTTGGTTTCTTGACTCGGCCACATACAAGTCCCATTTAGACTGTTGTTGGGTAGTCGAGACGAAAGTAGGAATGATGCTGCTAGGTGAAATAAGAGAAGGTATCAAAGATTTAAGATACATGCATTTAGCTATAGAGTACGCGATTGCCTGGCATTTAAGGGAAGTGCGGGGCTTGTACTCGAGGTTAAATTCACTGAAATCGATAGCCTACTTGCTAAGGTGCCCACTATGATATGGTGATTGAAGGATTTTTCGCAGCGGTAAGTTGGTGAGAATATGTATGTTATTTTCCTGAAAATATTGGGGGGGGGGGGGGGTCTTTTGGCAGTAGTAACCAAGGCCAGTGCGACTTTCTCCAGAGTGAGGTAACGGGTTTCAGCATCAGTCATGCCCTTTGCCCGTATAAAAGATGAGGAGTTTCTTGTCGTCTTCACGTCGAACCAGAGCGAGCTTATTACGATTGGTGAAACGGTTAGCTAAAGATATATAATTTCTCCTTTTATTGGGTGGGATAGAGTAAGAATAGAGACAAGATAGTGTTTCAACCTACTGAATTCCGCCTCAAATTATGGTGTCCAGTTAGTTTCCCGCTTGTTGGTTAGGCGAAGGACTTTAAACAATGGTTCACATTTGTCCGAGTATCGAGAAATAAAGCAGTTTAGGGATGCCAATTTGCATGTGAGACTTTCCAGTTCCTTCTTGGTAGACGGAGGCTTCATATCTATGATTGTCTTGATTTTTTCGGGGTTTGTATCAATTCCACATTAACTAATGACGTAGCCCAAAAATTTAATAGCGGTGAACCCAAACGTACATTTGGTTGAGTTTAAGTAGGCGCCCCTTGGCAAAAGGATTTGGAATACTATGTGCAGATTATCAACATGGCCTTGATCAGTCTAACTTTTTACCAATATCACATGACATATACTTCAACAATAAGTCTGTTCACTTTCTCTATGATGAAATTCATGAAATGTGTGGAACCATAATTTTTCAAACCAAACGACATGACATTATAACAGTAGACCTTTATCGGTTAGGAATGTTGTAGCTTCCTGATCATCTGGATGCATCTTTATCTGGTTGTAATCTGAATAAGCATCCATTATTGATAGTAATTCAAATCTAGCTGTGGCATTTACTAGCTCATTGATGCGTGGCAAAGGGGAACGATCTGTTGGGCAAATTTGTTGAGAGTAGTGAAGTCTACGCACATACGCCAGCTATTGTCGCTCTTTTTGTCCATGACAGTATTGGAAATCCATTTTAGGTAGTTGACTGAATGGATGAATTCAATCTTGAGCAGGCGTTCCACCTCCGTCTGCATCGTAGGCGTATATTATTTTGCTTCTTATGCTTTGTGCCTAGATTTATGCTAAGCTTGTGAGAGATCAGATCCACAAATATGCCAGGCATATCGGTGTAAGACTAGGTGAAAACTTCTCAGTACTTGATAAGGAGGACAATAAGGTCTTTGGCAATATCTGGGCTTAGTTGGGCGCCTTTTTTGACCGTTTGTTCGGGATTATTCGGGTCGTGTTGCAGTCAACTAAGGTGTCCTTTTGGTTTACTGGGTGGATGGAATTGACACCATCTCACGGATCATCTAGGGCCTTGTCCTCGTTTCATTCTTTTAAAGCTAAGATTTCTTGGCAAACGACCTCCCTAGTGTGGGGATTAATTGGGCGCTCAACAAACTGATAACCTCAGACCGAGCCCATTTCGAAATCAGTTGGGAATTGAAGATAAAATATATGCATGGCCAAGATAACCTTGAGTTTCATAAGGGAATGGCATCCTATACTGATATTATATGAAGAAGGGAGGTCTATAATAATGAAGTTTGTATGAACTTCCCTTTAGGGTGTACCTGGCACCCTAAGACCTAGACCTAGACACATAAAGTCGCTACCTAGGGATACACATCGCATGAGAAACCCATAAGAGACTCATTTTCTTGTACCAACTTACTTTGTGGGCATTAGAGTTGTTTGTAGGCAATGAAGAATATAGTATTTGCAGTGGCTCCTGAGTCGATTAGGACACACTGAATTTTAAAGCGGTCAATGAGGGCGCCGATGACAAAAGGCATGTCAATAGGGGGTGCGTTGCACTCATCTGCCTCTGTAAAAGTGAATGGGTCCCATGATCTTTTCTGGACTTTGATGTCGCTCTCGAAAGAGACGCAAAATATTTCCCCTGGCACGTATACTTTTTGCTTTCCAAGATTGTGTTTATTGTTCATCTAACTTCTATGAGAAAAATATGATGGGATGGGTCGCCTACTTTACACTGATCTAACTTGCCTTCGTTGAAAAGTTTTTGGATAACCTTCTTCAATGTCATGCCCTCCTTAGTATTGTGTGATTCATACTCGCACCACTTTCCTGTATTACGGATTGGGGTGGCACGACGTCAAGGCGGGGGTGGGGAATAAGCGCCTTTTTGAAATTTTTACACTAAATGCCTTTTAGTGACGAAATTATTTTGTCACTAATGGCCATATTTGTTGTAGTGTGATGACAACCAGTTTCTTCTGTTGCCACACACATCTCAAAGCCATCTGATATATGTAATATGTTAACGAGAAAATCCAAAAGACAAATTGAATGCAAAACTTGATGTTCATTGCAGTGGGGCCTAAACTCGTTTTGGATCCCTGGTTATTAACTATAGCCTCAACACCAACTAGCTTAGAAGACCAGTATCGAGAGTCCATTACACGATTCTATAAGAGCCATATATATATATATATTAACAACACTAACAAGGTTATCTTTACTATAAAATTTAAGAACTAATACCACCTAGTGCACACACACTTAGTATTTTTTTTTGGTTACATACGCAGCCCAAAGGGGTCAAACAAGGAGAAAAAGAAACTCTTAAGTAGTCACATGAATCCCGTGCCTTCTAGGAAATGGAACAACTATCATATCATCAAAATAGTTCTACGCTGCATGAATGGGTGGTTTATCATACCGAATCACCCTCGGATCATGGCCAACAATCTCTTTAGCTAAAGCATCTGCACAGTTTCACCAGGTACTGCAGTAGTCTACATCACATTAGGACACTTCTCTTTTGAGTGGCCATAACTTCCACACTCAAGGAAAATCAAGGATATCCCCTCATACACAACATGATATGCCTGACTTTCAACTTCAACAAAAGGTCTGAGTGGCTTCCCAAGATCAACTTCCACACAAATTCTTGCAAACTTGTCTCTGTCCTGTCTAAGGGTCACAGGGTCAACTCTCACCACTTCCCCCAGTGTGCTACTAATTTTGTTCATTATGAACCGTTTGTAAAACTGGTTTTACAAAAAAAAAGTCATTGGGCAAGTCAATTAGTTGTCATCCTCCCTTCAACTGCCACTTCCTTCTCAAACCTCTCAACATAAAATTATAGCTACTCATAGAGTTTGGTCTTCCCATCAACTTAACAACAATAACACAACGCCAATCTAAGTTAAGTTTGCTATAAATTTTTGCAGAAAATGAGATGTTCTTCCCATGTTTACCCATTGAAACCACACAGTTTGAATCATCATATTCAGAGTCATCAAGAATAACATCATGATGATTCTTAATTGGACTGAGAAGCATGGTTGCATATGACATCAGAGTGATAACAACAGCCTTACTTCCACCATATCCAGTCCCAAACACCTGTAAATTAGCTAGATCATCCAACTCGTCTATTAGATCTACATCATGCTTTGTACGTTTCCATTGTGACATCGCCGTATCAAGAGCTCTGCCACCTCCAGGAGGAAGGACGGAGAAACAAAAATTCGACGAGGTAGCCACAGACACAGCATCGGCGACCATAGTTGATCAGAGAAAATTGAAAAGTAACGCCCAATGCATGCTCACAGATCGCGCCACAGATAGGGAGAGGAACTCATACTTCGTATTCCAAACATAAAATAAAAAGAATTCAATACATGTATAATCGAAACATCCTTTTTATATATATTACATGAATTTTTTTTGTAGAAGGTGCTAGTCAAGTTTACAACCACACAAATGAGACTATGAATTCGAGCATCACTCATCTTTTTTGCACTATTACCCTCTACTATTGAAAAAAAAACATATATAACCGATCCATCACTACAATTTACTACCAAGATATGACTACTACTAAAAAAAATAGATATGAGGACACTAGTTTTAGAGCTTTAGAGCTATAAGAACTAGAGTTTATGCCCGTGCATATAACTGATATTATTTCTGTAATGGGAATATTTATCAGTGAAAAATTGGTGAAGCCGATGACCCTATAAGAACATTTGCACTGGCAACAGTCTTGTTCGAGCAGACGGTGTGGTCGGGCAGAAGGAGCTCGAGCAAACGGGAATCAGAGATGCAACGGGAGAAACGGGAGATCGGAGTTGCCTACTCGTTGACCAAAAGCTTGATCAATCGATTGAGAAAATTTTGCTCCAGTGTTTGATTGTTTGCCTGATAGAGCCCACGCCTCACGAGTGAAGTCAAACACGTTCAGTTTTATTTATTTATTTCAGGCACGTGCATGGAAAACTGACATGTCTCTGGGGCTAACTGCTTTTTACTTCCAATGATCCACTTGAACTGGGCCGTTGGTTTTGAATCTGAATTTTTTTCCAAATGTGCCAATTCATACTTGGCTAGTTATATTTTCAACAAAAATAAACGGGAACAATAAAAAAATATTTGTAAAATAAATCCTAAAAAATTGCAAAACAATTCCTAAAAATTGCAGAAAACACCTAATTTTCCCCCTATAAATACTACTTTATTATATTCAACTCACTAATTTGTGCACAACAAATTTCACATCTCCCTCAATCTCTTCTCTCAATTTCTGAAGTATTTTTTTTTCCAAAAATGAGCACCCATTGGCTTCCTTCTGAAGATTTATAAATGTGCATCTCTTTCACACATCATTGCATTGATGAATACAACATCAACAAACAAAAGATGGACAAATTATGGGAGATAATTCATGCAGATTACTTGCTCAATTGGGAGCCAACACAAGGTGAATCTACTCTGAAGGAGCCTAGGACCAAACTCGCGCTTTTGTCTCACTATAATAAGTTCAAGCTACTCTTGTAAAAATGGGGTGAATGTTTACACAATGCATGGATGCGTATAGCTAGCGGCGCTTCACATATAGATGATGTAAGTCTCTATTCTTTTATCATATATGATATAAATTTTATTTGATTATATGAAATAAATTATGTAATTGATATATCTAATTTGTTTAAATATGTAGTATTGTCAAATAGCTAATATTTATTATATTTTAGATCAAACCAGCTCAAGCCTTTTACTATGCGGACAAGAAAAAATTGTTTCCACAGTTTGCATGTTACGAAGCGATTAAGGATCATCCAACTTACGTTGCGATGCTACCAACTACTCCGTCTTCATATGCAAGCAATTTCGAAGTTGCTTCTTTTGTTACCGAATCATCTCCAATCATCAATTTGGGTGATGAGGAAGTGAATGAGACACCTTAAAGCAACGTGGCCGTTCCCTCGAGTACGTCCAGTTAGACCAATGGGATGCAAGGCGGCAAAGGAAGCAAGGTGGAAAAAGAAAAAAAGATAAGACTTCTATTGAGCAACAAGTTGAGGTTTTGCATACCATTACAAGTGATCAAGCATTGTGGCATACCTCGAGGAAGATGCATAATGAAAGTAAGTTTAATTATTACAAAAAGTACATAGAAACAAACGGAGGAATCAATGATCATGACAATGGATTTAGAGGCTATGACTCCAATCTCAAAAAGGTATTTTACCAAAAGAAAACTGGAAATCCTTAATGAAGGAGAACCTAGGGAAGGAGAAACTACCTATGAAACTTTTTCGGATTGTTATCACCCATGTGTACGCTTTCTATAGTAGCTATAATATTGTCTTAAGAATAAATGTAGTTTGGCTTGTTATTATGTAATTTAAATTTTTGAGAAATAAAAATTTTAATTTATTTATTAAGATAAAATTGAAAAATCATATTTTTTTACACATATTAAAGTAAAAAACATACTAAAATTAAACACACACATATTAGATGAAAACACATAATAAAATTGAAACACACATATTTAGACTCATATTTAGGAGGAACGGTCCTTCTAAACATATTTACACACATATTTAGACACATATTCAGGAGGAACGGTCCTTCTGAACATTACAATAACCATGGTGAAAAAGGAGAACGCAACAAAGTCTGTGGTAGAGGATATAGTCGGAACTTGACTTGGAGTCACAAAAATAATAGCCATAACTCCAATAAGAATCATTCCGGTTTAGGAATGGAAGAAATTCTTTCCATTCTATTTCTAATTCGTGCTTGTCATCTTGCTATAAATGTGATATAACCAAGCATATGCACAAACAATATTGTGCTCCCAAGAATATTCAAAATTAGTGGCGGAAGTAGGTAAGGGACAATAGGGGCCATAACACCCCTCACCTCTTACTGAAATTGAAGCACATATATAATCCTCCTTTAATTATTAGGAGAGTTGAAAAGTCAAACTTCATGACCCCTTTTGTTTTTAAATATCTTTGTTTTACTTTTTATAACTAATTAAGTTTAGCCGCTTGTTCTTTTAGAAGTTAAATTATCATTTATTTATTGTTAAATTCTCTTGGATCAAAACCGACAAATGTATTGGGTTAAGATTTGGAGTTTGAATGTCTTCTATGAATCATATTTCTATATTGACTAGGTTCTTATGTTTATATATACACTAACACCTTCGACATAATATTAAAATAGGGAGACACATATATTAAAAATATGAAAAAGCAGATGAGAATCGATGATATTTGTCGAAAAAATTTATCCACATGATTTCAACAATAAAGAGAAGAATGTCAGATTATGAAGACAACTTCAACATATTTTGAGAATAATGTCGTTCGTCAACCAGAGTTCAAAGCTTTTTCAACATTTTTAGATTTTTCACAATGGCTTGTGAAGACTAGAAGATAATCAACATACTCGCTTATCTACCAAGTAATAAAACTAGTACTTACTCTTCTTGTTTCAACTGCAACAACAGACCGCTCCTTTTCTGTTATGCGCATCGTCGAAATTAGGCTTCATAACAAAATGAAAATTGAATTTTTGATAGATTCTTTGCTTATATATATTGAGAAAGAAATTGTCGAAAATTTTAGCATCGACATGATCATAGATGACTTTTGTGGCATGCGAGAAAGACGAGTACGAATTTGAAGATTTAGTTTACAATGTTTTTGTTGTACTTTTTTGTATCGTCTTATTATATTGAGATCTTTTATTTTTATTTATTAATTATAGAAGAAATTTTTTTTGATATATATCGGCACCCCCTAAAATATATTCCTAGCTCCGTCACTATTCAAAATGCATACAAAAAGTACACACGATACTTGGATCATGAGACTAACCTCACTCAAGACTATGAGATGGAAGATTGTGGCGAAGCAAATCTTATAATAGCAGGCAATATAAAAGCAAGTTTGGAGACTGCGATTTTTGAGTAGTCTATATATTAGGCTCATATCATTGCTATGTAATCAAGTTTAGTTTTCTTTTTGACTTGGTTTTAGTGATGGTTTGAGACTTTGTTTTAGTCGGTTATGGAATAAGACATCTATGATGTAACTTTTAATTGTTGGCGTGTAATAGAATTTTCTCTATTTTTCGGTATATGAAGTGTTGAGAATGTAATTTTAATATCAATTCAGTGCATAGTTTGATATTTACATTTATATATGGCATAATGCCACCAAGATACAATAAAAACGTGACACAAGTGAGGTTCTTTTGATCTCGGGGAGCCTTCAACCCATTGAGGAATTGTTCCTCGATCCATCAAAGGTATCCCATGGGTCAGTTTTCTAAAGTTATCGATCCATCAAAAATTTGTACTTTGATCCATCGAAGGTGATCCTCGAGTCCTTACACAACTTTTTTCGATCCATCAAGGATTTCTTCCTCGATCCATTGAAGGAATGCCCCGAGTCAGTTTCTTCGACCCATCGAAGATTTTATTCGATCCATCGAAAATCAGTATCGGAAAATCAAAAAAAAATTGGGTTTCTTTGATCCATTATTTTTTGGAAAATCGAAGGTATCCCATGTGTAGGTTTGTGAGATTTTTGATTCATCAAAAATTTTGTACTTCGATCCATCGAAGGTTATGCCCGGATTGTGCTGCTTTGATGTATTTTACATCAGTTTTATTGTGGAATAACACTAGGTGTTAAGACCATATTAAGATTGTTAATCTCATCCATACCATCAAAACATATGAGCGTAGAGAGTTCCACATGCTTATTTCCTTTGAAGAACGGATGACCATAATAGTTCTTCAATATTTTGATAACCATATCACGACCTGGGTGTCCTAGTCGATAATGCCAAAGCTTGTATGATTCAGTGTCACACACAGTAGCTAGTGTGACAACATTAGATTCAATAATCTAAATTGTGATAAGATATAATCCACTACGAATGACCCCTAACTTTTCCAAATTGTGCTTTCTACCGCACTCCTCTGAAGTTATGCATAAGAATTCTTTTCCATTCTTACAATGAGTTTCCAAGTGTAAACCGTTGAGTCTAATGTCCTTAAAAATTAGCAAGGTTCTATTGGTCTTTGACACGTATAATGCATCATTGTTATGAATTATTATTCCATGTAGTAGCAAAAATTGTCCTGAACCACACCCTTGTATAACCGGTGCAGAACCAATCGTGGTGGTCACTGATGATGTATATGGAACAAGATCTATAAACAATTGTCTATTCCATAGAATAATATGATTAATACCACTATCTGCTAGACACTTGATCTCACCTTCAAACATTTAGAAAAGAATGTGATTTAATTAGTCTTAAAGACTTACTTAAACATTTTAAGAGAGAATTAAATATTTACCAAAGGATTGTGACACTTAAAGAGTGCTGATATGGCATAAGAATAACGATGTAAAACACATCAAAAGCACCATTTCCGGGTGCCATCTTCGACGGGTCGAGAAAACCAGTCGTCGGGTCGAAGATTGAGAATTTTTTTGTCATAGAAGCATACCTTTGATGAGTGGAGGAAAACCTTTGATGGGTGGAAATAAAACCTAAAACCGTATCGAATTTCCGATATCTTTTTTCTTGAGGGTTGAAGAAAATTCTCGACGGATTGAAAGTTGTGACATTTGGAGACAATGGCATACCTTCGACGGGTGGTCGAAAAATTGCTAAAACCGTTCTAGAGTGTTACCTTTGATGGGTCAAGTGAAATTCCTGACGGGTTGCTAATCTCTAGAATCATACTATCCTCTCTTTTTTGTCTCGATTTTATGGTATTTTGGTGTCATAATGCTATAGAAATTTGTAGAATTCAAAATATTCAAGTAATATGTATGAACACAACCATTCTTAATACTTTCAAACACCGAAAGGAAGAACTTTTATTACTTTGCCGACATAAAAAAACTTACATCATAAGATTGTTCTTATTCAATAATCATGACTACAACTTGAGTCAAATACAAAACTAAACTTGAGTACATAGCAAAGACATGAGTCTAATACATAGAATAACTAAAATTCTAAGTCTCATGACTTCCTTTGGTGTCATCTGCTACAATCAGATTAGCTTCACTGCCATCTTCCATATCATAGTCCGCATAGTGTGTCTCCCTTTGCTTTGCTCTGTATTGTTGACTCATCTTGTAGGCATTTTGAATATCCTTAGGAGCTCTGCATTTTTTGTGCATGTGTTTAGGTGCACCACACCAATAACAAGGTGCCAAGCGAGAAGTAAAATCAGAATGTGAAGAATTTGCACCATTCCCAGAACCGGAATTTGAATTCTTGTTGGAGGCTTTGTCATGGCAAGTACAAGTTATATTCCGACTATTTCCCCCTCTATCACGACCTCTACCATGTCCTCCTTAACCACCATGAGCTTCATAAGGTTATGCACGTTATTTCCCCTTATTTTTTTATGCTTTCCCACCGGTGTTGTAGGTTTTCTGGACTTTTTTGTACCGACTGGCGTAACATTATTTTGTAGAAGTATCTTACGATACCTCACTTTCTTGGCCAGCACAATCATGAGGTCACTAAATGATCTGAATCTTCCTTGCTCATAATCAGTGCGATGTTGATGTGAGAGCGTGTCCATAAAAGTAGGGAAGGTGCCCAAAGCCTTTTCGACCATAGCTTGGTTAGACTTGACAACGCCACAAATGGCAAGTTCAAACTATAGTTCGAACATATCCTAATAGAAATTGTTGACTTTAGGATAATCCACTAACCAAATTTTATCCCATCAATCTGTGAGCTCAGAATGTTGTACGTCATGCACATTATTAAACAGTTCTTGGAAAGTCACCCAAAAATATGCGGGGTCGTTCTTTAGCAAGTACTGCTTCCTTATAGCAGAATGTATATATTATTTGAGAAACATGAGAGCTTGAGTTTTGTGGGCTAGGGTCTCGTTGTAGGCATTCTCTCCAGGTGGTAGTGCTTTGATGGTATCTGTTAAACGCTTACCGAGGAGAGTATTCCTCACGTCTGATACTCATTTATTGTATTCTGCTTCTTGAATGTCAAGGATATCAAATTATGGCGGTGCCGGCTCAGTCATCTACAAAAGACAAGAGATGTAATTAGTTTACCGATCGAAGAACCACGATCACTAATATCAAGTTTAAGGAGTAAGAAACATGATCCATGATGTATGGTCACAAAAGTCGATGCAAACTGGTGGCTTCATACCACTCCCCATAAAACCGTGACTAACACAGTCACAAAAAATTGACTCCCCTAGGACCGCCACTTATACTCAACTTTGTACACAAACAAAACAATATATGTCCATAGGAACTAGAGGCCTATTATTGAAAAATAAATTGCACGGTATGAAAAATTCATCATAAACCTAGTCTTAGATCTAGGGTGTTATAATGATTAAGTTTTACAATTTAATTCTAAATCGAAGAAAGTTAGTCGATTTACCTCGGGAGTGTTATGCTCGGTATGAAAACTTTGCTTAAAAGAAGTTTGAAGTTAGAAATCCACGAAGACTGGCGATGTAGTGCTCCGGTGTCAACAACAGTGGTCGGCTGGGGTGGAGGATTCTGAAAAGGTGGGAGGCCGCGCGGTGGAGTTGTAGTGTTTAGGGGTTTCGAGTATTTTTCTATTTAGGGTTTGAGTTGGCTATCAACTCAATAGCTGCTGATAATGTGTTAAAGGAGAAAAATAGATATATAAGTAATAAATCAGAAACTGTACTTTATTCATTGATAGATGACCTTAGATATGCTTTACAATCTGATACAATAAATCTCTCTGTAAATCAAGGATTGAGAGAATCTCTATTACTATTCTATTTAAGACAAGACACGCATCTAGATACTAGGAGTATAATATCCTTAAACAATATATTAATTTAAGTTTAAGCGGTTTAAAAAAATTACATGTATGGTACTTAAACTTTTATTGTGAGGTCAACTTAATACGTGAATTTTAGTTATTAACGATGATACCTAAACTTTCAAACGATTAAGGTATCAGACAATATTTTCGGTGCTACTTTTGGTGATGTGTCACAGAAATAAAACGAAAAAGACCATATAACCCTTTTTTCATTATTTTTTTTTCACTTATTTTTGTTCTGGAAAAAATAGTTCATTTAGTTTCTGGGTTCTTCTTTTTTGATCGACAGTTTCTGGGTTCTTCACTCTCACCACTCCCACTCCAATTCTGATCTCACCTCCACTTCCACTCAAATTTTAACAATAACTCCGACGCCTCCCTCCAACACTCCGAACACTCATTAATTCTGTCATCGCCGAGCTCGCCGTACGCACCGTCGCGCAGGGAGGCGGCGTTGATGGCAGGGAACCTTCGTGTTGGATTTTGAGGGATTCGACGACCTAGACTGATGCTTTTTCACTGAAGAATATGGGGACTTTGGATCTGGGTTTGGAGGCAGAGGAGCTCGATTTGGGTACCTGGGTTATGGGCTGATTAGGTTTCCTGCTCTTTCCCAGTTTGCTAAGTATATGGGTTTTTAATTTTGATAGAGATGAGTTGATTTTGATTTGAGAGTTCCTAAATGGTTCATTTGGAATGAGAAATTTTGATCACTAACAACTCATCATGTGAATGTCTAAATGAAATATCCCGCAATTTGAAGACCACGTCTTTTTCTATGGTCTCTCTCTTCTTGATAAATCAAAGGGAAAGAGATGCCCAGATGGAACTCTTGAACCCCAACTAATGATTTCCTTGGTGTATTTGTTCTATGTAAACCCGTAGTTTATCTCTCTAGTTAGCAATAACTGGTTGTTACTGACAAATTAAACCATGACTGGATGACTTTGTAACTAAAATCCAACTTTAACTGTATGCTATTTATATCATTATATGGAAGTTAGTATCTGCAGAGGCGGCAGAGCTCATATTTTTTTTTCGTTCTATAGAGAGTTTTTATTTTTTGGCTGAGAGAATGTTCAATAAAGAGAAAACATTATGATATAAAAAATTTAAGTGAATTATTTATTAAACCAAAAATAGTCAAATTGGTGAATTTACCCCATGATTGAGAGAGAGTTGACAAAATCGTGGCTTAGGTACCTTAATGATATGAGTTTGAAAGTTTATGTATCAAGTTGACCTGACAGTGAAAGTTCACGTACCGTATATGAAATTTTTTAAGTAAATTTAGGATTTTAAGATTGGGGAAAAGGAATGATTGTTGAGTATATGTCTTAGAACACTCTACTGGAAGATATGAAAAGAGCTACAAATCTAAGCTAAAACTAGAAGAAATATAAAGTTGCATTGATGATAGTTGCCCCCAACTAGGGTTTTGACTGATATACTAAGAAGCAACGGCCACCATAGTGGCCACGCCACTCCCAACACGTGGCTACATCTCAATGGTTCATAACTAACGAACAAAACATATAATTAAACTTAACATAACAACGACTATTTAAGACTAACTATCCTAGTCAACTTAGGACAATAGGGTCTCCATACTCCATCCCTCTTCCACATTAAACTACTCATCCGGAAAGTCTGGATAAACTGGACGAATCTCATCTGCTTCCACCCATGTAGCATCCTTATCTGATGCATCAACCCACTAAATCAACCACCTTGTTGCAGTAGCATTGCCTTTCTTGAAAAAACCCTCTTGCCAAAATCTTAGCTGGGTAGCACCTTGGGTTTAAAGGATCAAGGGATGGTGGTAAATGAGGGTTTACCTGAATAACCTCCCAACCTTCTTTTTAAGCAATGACACATGGAAAACCGGATGTATTCTGGAATCATTGGGCAATTGCAACTTGTAAGCCACTAGGTTTATCTTGGCTATTACCTTGAAAGGTCCAAAGAACCTAGGAGATAGCTTCTGGTTCTCTCTTGCCTCTACTGACTACTGCTTGTAAGCTTGCAGTTTGACGAAAACCATGTCTCAAATTTTCTCTCACTTATGTGTTTATCAGCATAATTGTGAAGACCCGACCCTGATGTAATTGCCTAAACTGGGATTAGACCCTCATGATTGTTATTAGAACCTAAACATGCTAGTCCAACAGAAACCGAAGGAAATTCAATAAACTGGAACTCATAATTTAAAGAGACTAAATTTCAGAATAACTCTTAACAACAGATTTTGAAACTATTTATGATACCAAAGCTGCTAGACTCTCTAAACTACCCATGCTGATTAAGTTTCTAACTCGTAGGATCAACCCTGGATCCTACGTCAATTACTGTTATGCCTCAATCTGCATGCGCGCCCAACTTCTAATAAGACTCTGCAACTTGGGCGTTTGGAACTGAAAGGCACAGGGGAAATACATATAAATTAGGATTACTGTTAGAGTGAGTGGACGAAAATAAAAATTCTTAAGAGATCGTAAAACGTATGTTTATTCCTTTCACCAAAACAATACAAGCTTATAACGAAAGAATGGCGGGTCTAGTAAAAACGTAAAATCATAAGTGTGCGGAGGCTATGACTAGAGCATAAATCATCTAGCCATCATAAACGTAATCATAGCCGGCTCAGGTGAGTGCAGTGACCTGTCCGGTTCTACTCGGGGATCAGCTAAGTGGATGCATCGATGCACAACATAGACTTAGCGTGTGGAAAACGTAAAATTATGTCATAGAGCCTTCATGCATAAACATAAATATAAGACATATCATAGTAATTTAACGTAAATGAAATCATAAGTATATATCTAGACTTGCAACGACAGTGAAAAATACAAAGTGTCCACTCACCTGGCTAGCTGAAACGTAAGTCGATCCACTAACTCGATAAACGTACTTAGCGCTCCTTACATTTTTTATAATTAAACGGCACTACTCCACAACATCATGAATGTGACAACTCGAACCGAAAATGGTAGTTAATCGACTTAATTCGTGAGTTTCACGTATAATCGTAGTTTCTCGTAATTAATCGATTTGGCGGTCTTGTTTGCGACTAAATTATCGGGCAAGAATTTGATATGGGTTCCTTCACAAGATTTGTAGAGTTTATGATTTCGAGCTCGTAGGAGTTTTCCGAGGATTTTTTCGATGTCCGATGAATATGTTATGAATATTTTTGACCGTTGGATTTAATCGTGTTTATCCGTTTGGATTCGATCCGTTTCGACCGTTGATTGTTTTAGTTGCGAGTATAAATATCAAAATTGTCGTAAAATTGTCGAAAAGTCACATTTGGGCCGACCAAAATTAGACCGTTGACCAAGTTTGACCCGCACTGACCGAAGAGGAATTGCACCGCCGTTGACCACCGATCGACTTTCCAATTTCAGCCACTTCAGACCTCAAGATTGGTATGGTTAGCTTCCTCTCGTGATTTCCTATTGTTTTGAACTTGGTTTGAGTTGATTTGGTTGAGTTTTGAGGGAGAACCGTTTCAATAAAGTCTTGGGTTTTTTGCCAGAATCGGGTGGGCTATTCCGGCCACTTTTGGGGCCGATGGGGTTGGGGGTTTTGCTCCCCTCAACCCGTAGATGATTTTGGGTGAAATAATTTTGGAATTTGATGTCGTTTGAAGCTCGCCGTAATAGGTCACCGAAATTAATGGAGGTTTGAATTTTCGAGCTTGATTTCGGCCGGTGGGTTTCGAATTGGAGATTGATGTACAAGGAAAATTTGTTGGGCTTGAGGAGTAGATGTGATTTTGAAATTTTCACCGGTTTTGGCCACCGTTGACGCCGCGCCGCAGGCGGTGGCAGCGGTCAACGGCGGAGCTCCAGCGAGGTTGACTTTTTGGGATTTTTTGGAAGTTTTATACCGTTTTACTCATAATCGCGCCCCGATCGTAGTCTTGAGGTTATTGAGTTGATTTGGGTGGTGGATTTTGTGTCGAGGGATAAGTAGAGTATTTATGAGATTTTTGACGATTTCATGGATATTCGAGTTATATGTTTCCGGAAATTGTTGGTTTCCGAGGTGTGGTTCAGAGTTTTGAATTGTGATTTTGATCAATGGTACTTTTGATTATTCAGGAGATCGGGATCGTACGGTTGGCGAGGGAACTTCCGCCGGATCACGGGATTAGCGCGTTTTTGCGTTGTGCTTGTCTGTGAGTGGATATTTCTTTTCACTGTTGGTTGCGAGTGTTTTATATACGTTTTTATGAGCATACGCATATAGTTATGATTATGAAGTATACGAGTATGTGTTTTATGATTATGCAATTACGAATATGAATTTTATGCATTTAGACTCGCATATGTTTAATAAACATATATAGTTATTTGGCGAAAGACATTAATTTTCGTCCACTCACTCTAACAGTTTATATGTCTTTCTCTGGGCTCTTTGTTTTCAATGCCCAGTTTGCAGTTTGGATTCAGGTGTCGCACGTCAAGGTTGAAGGCTTAGTGTTCGAGCCACTTTTCTTTTCTCAGTAGGTTTCTAGTTTGGCCTACTGTTGTGTATATATGTATATATTAGAAGTCGCTCTGAACACTATTATGTTTATATTTTCACATGATTTTCCCGGATTTCTGTAAAGCTACAGTTTTGTGTATTGCTTTACGTTATGATATGTTTTTGAGAAATTCGGATGGGATTGGTGCCCACAATTTGGTTTTTGTGGCATAGGATGAAGTGTATTTTTTGCTGCAGGTTAATGGTAACTACGCGATATAAAGTAACTCTGCCGAAATTTTTATGATTTTTGAAAGTTCATGTTTTCTGAAGGGGTCTGATTCTGGTTTAGGAAACTAAATTAGAGTCGGGTCCTTTCATGAATTCCAATACATCAGTCAAGCCTTGAATCCAAAGCTCCATAAGGAGGTGAGCCTCGACTCGACACCCGTCGTAAGAAGGCATGGAAGTGTCGAGTCGGCCCGAATCCCAAAAATAACCGAACACATCACTAAGATTGTCGAATCGCACAAAACTACGAAAAGTACGATTATAAATGGGCTTAGGAAACTTCACTTGAAGAAAAGGGTGTTGGGGTCGCCGGAGCTCCGCCGCGCACGACGACGGCTAAAATCTGACCGACTCTGGTACCTACAATTGATACACTATTTGAAAGTTGAAATCAAGCTCAACAATATTCATCAAAGCACCATAGTCAAATTCGATCGCTATAAGTTGGAATTTACCTCGACAGTTTGAAAAAATTTCTACCGAAATTAAATTACCCTTGGCTGTGTTGGGAACTATGAAGTTAAGAGAAAAATTACAACAAAGCTAGATTGAATAACTGAGTTTTATTAACACTGGTTCTGGCTTAAATAGCCATTCAAATCAAATAGAATTAAACCAAATGTAGCCCACATTTGGCAAGAATAAAGCCTAAGTGGTAACAATACTTGGAACAATTCAAAAACAACTAAATCACCCTACATATCAAGGCTTTATTCTAACAGAATCAAACTTTGAAAACAAGCAACTAACTCTTTCAATCCCTCCATTAAACTAAATGTTGTAATGCAAGCAATTAGTTTATATCAGAAATCTCACACACTCCCATCAGCTTTCGATGCTTTTGAAACACATAAGGCTTCAAAGGTTTGGTCATTAAGTCTGCCACCTGATCCTCACTTTCACACTGAACTAAGTCAATTTCTCCATCCTTAGTAAAATTTCTCAAGAAATGATACCTTACATCGATATGCTTGCTGCGTCCATGCATAACCAGATTTTAAGACAGCTTGATGGTTGAAGTGTTGTCATAATTAACAGATATACATCCTCCATCAGAATGTCCTAACTCCTTTAAAATCCTCTTCATCCAGATTGCTTGATAAGCACAAACTGTAGCTGCCACAAATTCAGCTTCTGTGGTTGATAGTCACTATAGGCTGCTTCTTAGAACACCAGGAGACAGCACTTGAACTCATCAAGAACACGTATCCAGATGTACTTTTTCTGTCCTCTATGTCGCCAGCATAATCACTATCAGTAAATGCCAGCACCTCACTATCTCCTCCTCTCTTGTACTATATTCCATAGTTCACAGTCTCCTTTAAATACCGAAGAGCTCTCTTGGTTACCTGCAAATAAAACTTCATTGGCTTTGCCACGTATCTACTTAAGAGACAAGTAACAAACATCATGTCAGGTCTTGTGGCTGTGAGATACATTAAGCTTCCCACCAACTGCTTGTAATACGTCTCATCAACAGTGATTCCATCTTTATTTTTGATCATTTTGAAACCTGGAACTATTGGACTACTCACTGAATTGCTCTCTATCATTCCAAATCCCTTCAAAACCTCCAAAGCATATTTTCTTTGACATATAGAGATGACATCAGAATTCTATAACACCTCAATACCAAGAAAAAATCTCATTTTTCCCAAATCAAACATGTCAAATCCCCTTACCATGGAGCTTTTAAATGCAGACATCATGACTTCATCATCTCCAGTAAAAATTAAATCATCAACGTAAACACTTACAATGATAATTTTTCCTTCTTTGTTTCTCTTCATGAATAAAGTCTGCTCACTTTCACACTTCTGAAACCCTTCATCAATAAAGTGAGCTTCAATTCTACTGAACTAGGCTCATGGTGCCTGTTTTAGTCCATACAAATCTTTGTGAAGCTAGTAAACTAGATGCTCACTGCCTCTTTTCTCATACCCCTTCGGCTGCTCCACATAAACATGATCATTCAACTCACCATGAAGAAAAGTTGATTTAACATCCAACTAAAAAATCTTCCAGTCCTTTTGTGCTGCTAGAGCAATTATCATCCTCATAGTATCCATCCTTACCACTGGTGCAAATACTTTTGTGTAGTCTATGCCATGCTTTTGGGAATACCCTTTAGCAACCAAGCGTGCCTTATGCTTGTCAACCTCCTCAAGCTCATTATACTTGGTCTTATAAACCCACTTTACTCCAATTCTTTTGGCTCCAACAAGTAGCTTAGTAAGTGTCCATGTCTTGTTCTTCTCGATAGACTTAATTTCACAATCCATAGCCATTCTCCAATTTGCACTCTTCATAGCCTCTTCATAACACAATGGATCATCAATTAACACCACCAGTGCCATATTAGCTTCATCTTTTGACAATCCCTCACCACTTACATAATCACGCATCCAATCGGGGGGTTTCCGCACTCTCTCTTCACCCCCACTGATCTCATTGTTAGAAATATGAGAACCATCTTCGTCGCCTACATCTCCCTCAACACTAGTATCTCCTATCTCTACATCATCATTATTTGCATTCCTATTTTCATGTACTCCCTCTTCATTTACTTCTATGTCTGCACTACCATCACTCCAATCTAAGTCTACCAATATTTTCTCTTCATAACTAACATCCCAATCCCATTATTTTTCTTCTTCAAAAACTACATCCCTACTCACAACAACCCTCTTAGCCATAGGATCATACAACCTATAACCTTTAGACTCCTCACTAACACCTAATAACACACAAGATTTTTTTTATTATTATCAAGTTTAGTTCTTTTTACCTCTGGAACATGGACGTGAGCTATGCAACCAAAAACACAAAAGTTTTTTACTGAGGGTTTTACTCCACTCCAAGCCTCCTCTGGGTTAACATCCTTGACAGCCAATGTAGGACACCGGTTTAGAACATAGATACTCCAATTCACTGCCTCTGGTCAGAAAGTCTTGGGAATCTTCTGGTCTGAGAGCATTGAATGAACCATATTCATCATAGTTCTATTCTTCCTTTCTGCTACACCATTCTGTTGTGGAGTGTAAGCGGTGGTCAACTGCCTCTTGATGCCATTCTGTTTGCAAAACTCATTGAAATCACTTGAGGTGAATGCTCATCCCCTGTCAGTATGCAAGCACTTCACAAACAACCCTGTTTCTTTCTCTACAATTCTTTTAAAGTATTTAAAAGAATTTAATGCCTTTAACTTCTCTACTAAGAAATACACCCATGATTTTCTACTATAATCATCAATAAAGCACAAAGTGTACCTCTTTTTTCTATTGGATGTGGGAGTGATTAGACCACAAATATCGGCATGAATAAGCACTAACTGCTTACTATCTCTCTAAGTACTCCTCTTTGGGATGGTATCACGATGTTGCTTCCCAATGATGTAGTGATTGCATGTTACGTGTGAAGCAGAAAACTGAGGGAGACCACATACCATTTTCTTGTACTGCAAAGTTCTCAAACTTTTGTACCGATGCCAAAGATCAGAAATATTTTGAGAGCTTGTGTGGAAACAATCTTCTTATTGTGCTTGAGGAAGTGCTTGTGACTGAGTAAACAAAATGAACATCCTATTTGCAGTCTTGTTAGTTTGAAAAATCAAACCTTTGTTAGGATGATAAATCTTGCACAACCCTCCCTTGATCAGAATAGTCTAGCCTCTTTCTTGTAATTGCCCTATGCTCAAGAGATTATTTTTTAACTCTGGAACATAGAACACATCAGAAACAACATGATTAATTAGTGATTTTTGTGCAAATATTTTTTGGCACGTCAAGTGGGACCCCTAATATTTTAGGCGTATTCACAATGAGTTTTTATGAGCTGAATTTTAACGACTTTAATTCGATATATAATTACGATGGCCAACAAGATAGTTTTATTGAATACAACAATTCTGTTGTTGATTTGATTAGCCGTGTCAAGTTGGAAATTTATCAAATGGCCAAACACATGGAAAAGTCATAGAGGAAATATCTAGAAATTCACCAAATTTGGTTGAAGAATAAGGAAGAGCTAATTGTGAAGAGAAAGAAGGAGGATGAGGACTTCGACAATGTTCAACGAAAAAGACTAGAAGAATTTGAAGAGGAACGTAAAAAGCATCAAGAAGAATATAAAAATATACAAGAGAAATACGACGCGAGAAGTTACAAAAAAATTTAGATGAATTGTGCGGACGAAGGATATTGTTTGTTTCTTCTCACACACCTCTCCCAAGTAGAAAACTTGAAGCAACAAGTTTACACGTAATTGATGAAAAAGTGGTAGAGATACCACATGTGTCAAGAGATTTAGTTGGAAAAGAAGAAGCAGATAAAGAAGATTCTTCTTCGACTGAAATGAAAGCCGTGATCGAATCTATGCAAGATGAGAAAGTGGTAGATGTATCAAATGTGTCAGGAGATTTAGTTGTGGAATCGAAGATGAAGTCGATCGAAAAGATTTTTTTTTTTCCGACTGAAATAAAAATCGTGATCGAATCTATACAAGACGAAGTAGGCCATAACGTGGATAGACGAGAAGAATTTGATGAGTAAGTCATACACTTTGATATAATTGTCGGAGATAAAGTCGACTTACAAAATTTACAATCGGCTAATTTTAATGTAAAAGCCGAAAGAAAGTACTCAATCACATTTAAACCGCTTATTTATTTAAGTTAAAATGTGGTGGAAGAACAACGGGATCTTGTCACAATTTCTTTGATGGTGTTAAGTTTCATCTCTATTAATTAAATAAACAGTGCTTAGGGCAGTTATAAAGTAAAAATTTGAGAAACTCAAAAAATATCCTTCATTTTTTATAACTTTAAACTAATATAAAATAATTAACAAGGGATAAAAGAGTAAAAACATTGGAGAAAAATTAATAAAAAAGTTACATTGCTTTAGTTTTATTTTCTCATTTCCTCCACACCAATTAGGGTGTGAGTTTCTGCTAGTACATTATGAAACCAAGGCCGTAAACATACAAAATTCGATATTTGTGACAAAGCACCGATGGCCTCCTCCTCTTATTGATCAGCCAAAGCAGTTCTTTCATTTTGCTTGTTATTGTTAAATTATTATGCAAAGGAGAAAAGATCGTACGTGGCTTGATCAAGTATAGTGCTGGTGTAAGTGCAATTAACATACGTCGTAGGGAGAGTTGTTAAAAGAATAGACAATTACATATAAGGTCATTTAGAGACCCTACTTTACACATAAGGTTATTTAAACTTTTTATCATAATTAATGTCACTTTCTTTAATTCATATTTTCTGTCTTTCCAATTTTGCCCTTTTATATTTATTTTGAAGATCATTTATATTTTTATCTTAATTAAGGTCATTTTTTATCCATATTTTCTGTCTTTCAAATTTTGCCTCTTTATATTAACTTTTCAGGTCATTTTATATTTTTTATCCTAATTAAGGTCACTTTTTTTATCCATATTTTTTATGCATAAAGTTCCAGTAAAGTAGTACTATCTAACAACTAGAGTAGTACTTTCTGAAAACTACAGTAGTATTTTCAACAAAGTTTTAGTTAGAATGCATAAAGTCCCAGTAGAGTAGTATTATCCAACAACTAGAGTAGTACTTTCTGAAAACTACAGTAGTATTTTCAACAAAGTTTTAGTTAAAATGCATAAGTCCCAGTAGAGTAGTTCTATCCAACAACTAGAGTAGTATTTTCTAAAAACTACAATAGTACATTCAAGAAATTGTTGTAGTGCTTTTCATGAAACTGCCAAATGGTGTTTTTTGCAACGTCTTCACTGTTTTTGGAGGCAATTTTTTATGAAGTTCACCCATGATATTGCAGAAGCCTCTCAATGACGTTCTTATTTGGACCTTGGGTTTTTTAGGGTCCTCAATTTCTGCAATTTCTGCAAAACAATAAGACAGACCATCAAAACACTACATACCACTTACATAAATTCTATATACTACTCACAGACAGCAGTACAGACTACTCACAGACAGCACTACACACTACACACAAGAGGTCTACACACTACTCACAGACAGCAGTGCACACTACTCAGGACAACAGTACAAACTAGTTCAGAGCAAACAACAAACTACTCAGGACAACACTACACACTACACACAACAGGTCTACACACTACTCACAGATAACAGTGCACACTACTCAGGACAACAGTACAAACTAGTTCAGAACAAACAACAAACTACTCAGGACAACACTACACACTATACACAACAAGTCTACACACTACTCACAGACAGAAGTACAAACTAGTTTAGAGAAAACAACAAACTACTCAGGACAGTACTACTACAGAGCGGACTACATACTACTCACATACAATACTGCAAACTACTACAGAGCAGACTACAGTCTGTACATACTACTACAGAGTAACATATGTACTACCACAGATTATTATAGACACTACTACATACGTAATAACCAAAACACAACAATCTGCCTAACAACCAAAGCACACTACAGTCTGTACATACTACTACAGAGTAACATATGTACTACCACAGATTATTATAGACACTACTATGTACGTAACATCCAAAACACAATAATCTGCTTAACAACCAAAGCATACTTCTGCATACAAATAGATCTCCAACGCTCAGAGAGAGGGAGAGGGAGAGGGAGAGGGAGAGGGAGAGGGAGAGGGAGAGAGAGAGAGAGAGAGAGAGAGAGAGAGAGACGAGCTGGTGCGGGAGAGAGTGACGAGCTGGTGTGGTGGTCACCGGTGCCGTCACGCCGTTCGGTCACTTTCGAACTCGAAACTGGTCAGGTTTGACATGGCTTGACCTCATCTACCTAATTCTAGAATTGATTTCGACAATGGAGGCTTAAGGAGAGAGATTCAAACCAGAGAAATTGTAGGGTTTTGGGGCTGGTTTCCATCGTCGTCGCTGCTCCTCCAGTCACGAAATTGGTATATTTCAATTCCTCTTGTCTAGATGTTGTATATGTATGGAGATGTTTGGTTGCAGGTTCGAATCGAGGAAATTGATTCGATTTTGGTCTGAAATCAGAGAGAGAGAGAGAGAGAGAGAGAGAGAGAGAGAGAGAGCAGGTTCATATAGATGGTATTAAACGTAAATAAATTGAATGTAAGGGTTTTTTGTTAAATTAGGTGACCATATTTGAGTTAAAAATACCATATGACCTTATACATAAGTAATCTTATGTAAATGACCTTATGTATAATTTACCCTTAAAAGAAGTGTCGAGGACTCCATGCTCTCCCGTTTGTGGCTTGGTGATAGGCTTGTCAAATGAGTGGATCTAGATTGGATCAATCTAGATCCAGATCCGTTTAATGAGAGAAAAAATTAGACCCGCTCTGCCTCGTTTATCCAGCGGATCTTTAATAATAGGATCCGAATCCGGATCCGGATCCGGCTAATCAACGGATTAACAAAGTGAATCCATACACGTTTATCAATATGCTAATTACTAAATTTATTTCTTTTATCAATATATTAATTATTACTAATATGTCATATAATCTCTTTACATAAATAAAATATTTCTTTAAAACAAACTAAAGAGTCCAAAAAAAAACTCCATTTACATAGAGGAACTTGACAAGAAATAAATCATTTTAGATTTTTAATATATTAATTTATTAGTAATTTTATATAACGTTACTAAAGATATTTATATTTTATTTTTTAAAAAGATTTTTAGATTAAAAATATGTCATATATGTAAATAAAAGTAAATTATATAATAAGTTAAAAAAATAAACGGGGTGGATCATAAACGGATCAAATCGCATGTGATCTGGATCCAATCTGTTAAATAAACGGGTCAACGGGTCCGGATCACAAACGGATTAACGGATCCAAAAATTAGATCCAAATCCGCCTAATAAGTACAAGTCTGGAGCGAGTTCGGATCAAAACTCACCCTATTGACAGACATACTTGGTGATAGAGTGGTTTTGATTAATCCATGTCCTTATTTAATTGGACGAGGTGAGTGATGAAACAAACTAAATTCTCCATTAATTTCTGCTACCCAGATTCTTGTTTCTATAAGGTTAGCGGTTTCAGGTTCATTCATTCATTCGGCTACTCTAACCGATTGTAATTAATTAAAGAGGAAAGCAAGATTTTGATTGGTGATAGTCAATTTCGTGTTCAGGCGAATTACATTCATACGCCAGCTTATGCAAAATTGGAGACTTTATTTTATTAGTTCTTAGTCATTAGGTGACATACGCCGAAGTTTAAAAAACTAGAAGGGTTATGTTTCTACTTGATTTTTGCACGTCGTCTTGTTAAGCCTAATTGGCGAAGAACGAGCTATTTTGGGCCTTATTTTTAACACGTTGGCTTTTAGATATTTTAGCCGGTGAACGACTAAAAAGTCTACTCATTATTAATGATATTTATTAAATCTCGATAATTATCTTGTTATTATTATGGAATTTATCGAGTATTAATATCAATTAAAGACCTAATTGGATTAGATGAAGAAGGATAACTATGAAGAGATTTGTTACGAAGGTGGAAAAGATAGTAAAGATTGCAGCGTGTCCATAAAGAATTTCTTTTGACATGGAGTCTTATATATTCTGATTTAATGATAATAAAGGTGATAATACCACTGTAGTGATGGGGATTACGGTTTGAAGAAGAATCCATGTATAATTCCTTCACTAAGAAATGTATTAATATAAATAGGACTATTCTACTACATTTTAAAAGGCCCTCGACCAACACAACACATCAATACAATTTATCTCTTCTCCAAATGTCTTGCATTTCTTCGTAGTCAAATTTATCTTCTTTTATTGCTTTCTTTTCATTCTGCATTTAATCGTTATAGATTTTTTATTCTTCAACTCCTATTTACATGCACTTTAGATTATAATATTTCCCTTTTGTTGTTTAGTTTACACACCTTTTACTTTTTTGCAACTGAATACCAAAAAAGCACCCCCAAAAAACGTCGGGAAGTCCTTATTCACTAATCCACTGTTTGGCAATGGAATTTTGAAATCCCAAGGGATTTTGAAATTCTAGAATTATGAAATTCAGGATTTATAAATACTAGAATTATGAAATTATGGGATTTAGTGAAGAGATTTTCAAAATAACTTGTTTGGGTAAATTGAGAATTCAAAGAAGATTTTACAAATCCTGTTTTCTCATTCTATTTTATAATGTGTATTTTTTTTAAATCATTTTGTGATACAACTAACATGTAATTATTTTTCATGTCTTTGTTTACCGAGAGAATTAAAATACTTATCCCAAATATTACTAGAAATATTACAAGAGAAAATAATCGTATTTTAACACTTATCCAAATTTGATTGAAATTGTTCAAGTTTAACCATAAAACAGTTCTTAACAAAGACATCAAAATCGGGTATCTGTGTCAACTCTTCATAAACCTCGTAAACGGTGAATGTAGCTGTTTTGGAAGTAAACACCGACGTCATTTCTTTAATCGAAGATGTCATTTCTGAAATAACAAGAGCCATGGTCTCTTCGGCCTTTAATTTTTTGGGTTTCATAACTGATGTTATCGTAGAAGAGATATCATTTCTCTTTGACGTCTCATCTTGTAAGCCCTCACTCCCATCAACACTACTGTTTTCTTCTCCCACACTCATTTCCTCGGTTGCATCACTCGCATTTTCAGCCCTTGCTTCAGTAGCCCTATGTTTTGAGCACAAGTCCACGATATCATTCCAATTGACAATAGACTTGTAACGGTATTTTGTTGCATCTTTATGTGTCTAACATAAATTAAGAAATCTTTATTAGATGCCTACATAGGATCACATATTGAATGATTGAAAGTAAAAGACAATCCAAAACACAAAGCAAAGCTAGAGCATGTATTGCATAGGCCACCAAAACTAAACCAAGTTCATGAAGATCTAAAAGCTTCAAAGAACTATGTGCACGTACTGACAAAAACATGTTACGGATGACGCCGTTGGAGAGTTCATGTACTCATACAAAAATCTTATGCCAAGAAGGTATTCTACTTCGATATAAATAACATGGCAACAGATTTCAAAGATAACTTGGTTTGGTTGCTACTTTAGATTCCCATGTACACAGAACTTTACTAGGAAAGCATTTGAATTCCTAGACGAACTAGGAAGCATCTGTATTCATGTATGATCTGTATTCATTACACAGCTCGAAGTTCTTATCAATTTGACTATAGAGAAGGCAGTAAAAGGATTTTGGGTACTAAAAAATAGTTAAATTTGGGTACAAAATCACAAACTAGTAGCTTCAGCAAGACATGAACTATTGTTTCAGTTATTCATCTATATTTTCAACCATCTTATATTTGCAATAAGGGTTATATATATTACCTGATACGTGTATCCTAAATATTGCCACAAAAACTGATCAGTTCTCTCTAGACTAATAAAAACTAGGGTGACTCTTGGACTTTCACTGTTGGAGTTGTTGTTAACAATGTTGGATGGAGACATGAGAACTCGATCAGGTGAATAATACTAAAGATAAAAATACAAAAGAGTAAACGTACACTAGTGAGGTCCTTTCCCCTTTTTATACTCTGGTTCTGGCATTGTTTGTGAAGTAACTCCAGTAGGGACTGACACAGAAACACTTTTAACGATTTCAGCTTGGAATGACCAACATGATTCTATATGAACTCCAATAGAGACTAACACAGAATCACATTAAAAAGGCAAACATTAAAAGGTTGAAATCTGTTTTATGTAGAAATGACCTATAGGATTACTTAACCACTAAAGTTAAGAGCTGTAGGACTCATGGTGATATTACCACGAACTGAGTTTCTTATGTTCGGAAAGAATGAACAAATCAAACAATTAAGTTCAAGTTCAACTATCTGACTAAATATAGCTTTTTATGGCAGAGTTATTTACAAGGAAAGTAAAACACAAACTGTAGAAAATTCATCTGGAAAAACCACACAGCAAGCACCAACCACAGTTTAAAAAGCATAAAACAAACTTATGATGCCAAATGCTGATGAGGTATTTCAAAGGAAGCAGAAATACCAATGAGAAACCAAACAAACAGAACCAAATGCAATATGATATCAAAGTCCCAAAGCCAAGACAATTAATTAACCAAACCAAAAGCACAAATATGTCTCACTAAAGCAAAATATAGGACGAGTGCCAACCAAGTTCGGCACAAGGAATAGTGAGGAAAAGAGGGAAAAAAACATATGATTTCAAAGGGACAGAAGAAAGGAATTAGAGGTGAAGTTGGTGACTGGTTTAAGTTATCACCACAATACAAAAGAGCAGCGATGCTGTATTTTATAAATTAAGATGTAGTGGACAATCAAAGATAGAAAATAAAAAGGAAACATTGTTCAACTGTATACACAAGTTTGTGTAATTAATATACAAGATCACTCTGAAAATTCTTAATCACTGAAAGTTTCTAACTTTACATTGAAACACAAAAATCAATTTCTAGTACTATGGACTGTAAAGTTATTTGTAAATCCCCACATTTATTATAAGCTTATAGCAGAAATAAACTTGTTATGCAACAAATTAGGTTTTGTAAGCCAAACATCAAAACCAGAACTTTGGAAACTCTGACCGTGCAATGACCAGTCTATAATAGATGCTTAAACTAAGTCAGAGCATGAAATGAAATGTGAAATATCTCAACTTTTTAGATAAATCACTTTCAATCCTATGCAGTTATAACTATGAAGTACTTGACAGCTGAATGGTTAACAGTTTGCATTTCAAAACTATTAATCATGAACCTATAACACAAAAAAAATTAGTGAGCACAAAATCTGTTTGAAAGTACATATTACCATATCATCACAGGGTTTAAACAAATATAAAGTCATTTAAAGCCATGCAACTTCAACAATACACAAGTACCCGATGGAAATATAAACAACTCTGAAACCGAAAAAAAGTAAAAGCATCTCTTTTGATTGAAGAATCCACATTTCAGGCAGTCTCATTCTAGTCTAATCTAGAAAGAATATCTGGCTATATAACAAGCAAACCCAACTACAAAACCTTGGTCAACCAACAGGCATGATAAAATTGACTTATTTAGAAGTGATCAAACTGTCATTTTATTGAACTGTGTCGGGCTCTTCTGGTCTTGCTCTACATTCTAGTATTGTTTGTTCTTTTCCGCTTTGGGTCACAGATAAATATATGGGTGTACATTGTTCATTGTTGAATGAGAACATAAAATGATATACTTTCAGTGATATGCCTGTTGGATATATAAGATGAATAGTGTGAAAGCTTGGTAAAGATTAGTTCTTTGTAATTTTGGAAAGTTTGCTCATGTTCATGGTTTGTAGATTTCAAAAGGCTATCCCTCACTGTTAAGATGCGATTTGGACTCTGTAATGCGAAATTGGAAAACTTGATTAAACTCCTAGTATTTATTTGATTTGGTCAAGGAATTAACTCAATTTATTAAGCAACTGCATGAAATTGTGCAACGATAGATTAGAAGTCTGAAGGTTCATGCTAATGCCTCATTAAACATTAGTGGCATTTGTATCTTGTTTCTTAGTATTCTGTAGTGATATGTAATGACATCCATCTTCATTGATCTCGATTTATAGCATCTATGATGAGTATTTTTTTTTAACCTATAGGCAAACTAAAATCCACAATATTAGGGCAAGGCTTGTTGGTGTTGACAAAGTTGGGAATAAATATTTTAAGAAACTCGACACTCAATATTTTGAGAGACTGGACCAGGTACCAGCCATTCTAAGCACTCTGAATTTCATCACATAAGATGAAAAATCAATTCTAAGCATCAAACAACTCGATTCATAGCATATGAATATATGAAATCGTCAATATTAACAACCCAATTCATGAAATCAATCCATTCTAGATCATCAAGCCAGAAACCCAGGAATATCATATTTGAAAACATAAAACGAGATACAAAAACACACCTGTCTAGAATTAGAGATTGAAAACAACATACTAAAACTATTAAAACTCTAGATTACACAATAGAAGGGGAGCCCAGTATGGAGAACAAACCTGGAGATCGACGATCAATGAAGATGAAATCTCGTGTTTTGGTTGTCGTCCGTGTCTGGTCTGCTGGAGAAATCCGAATTTCAAAATGACGTCCGAGGAGGTGGGATTTCAAGATCACGTTTTTGTTAAAGAAAGAGGCTCACGCGAAATCTTTCCCGAAATCCTGTGATTTCCAAATTCCATTCAAATTTTTTGCCAAACAGGAGATTTGCCGCGTGAGATTTTGAGATCCTTTGTTTTGGTCATATCCCACGTTATAATCTCGTTGCCAAACAAGTTATAAGGAAAGAGAACCCTGGGGTTGAGAAGGTTTCTTCCTCATCCTACAATTGTTTGAAGAAGTCAGATTCACGCACAAAATTATCAAAACCTCGCTTGGCCAACATGTCGTAAGTTGGCACGCCCACACATCTAAGAAGGACATTGTGAGCCAAAATGCATCGGCCATCAACTATGGCCATGATGATTTTTGTGTAAACAGGGATTCCGAATGTTTTGTCTCAAACAGGGGGAGCAACATTCTTGTCTGGTGAAGTTGAAGAGTTGATGCGAGATTTTGATATCAAGTTCTTACATTCTTCACCTCACTATGCCCAATCTAATGGACAAGCAGAAGCAAGCAATAAGCTTATCTTGCATATATTGAAGTGGATGCTTGCAGATAATCCTCGAGTATGGCATGTTGGAAAGAATATTCCTATTGTAATTAGAATTAACTTATGTAGATATCATAGGATTATGTAAATATCTTTTTCATTTGGGAAACCACTTGTAAAGCTATATTAATGCCAAAATTGGGATAAATGAAATCAATGAATTCTCCCTGAAAATATTTTTCTTCTTGGTATCAGAGTTAGGTTCCTAGAATTTGAAAAACCCTGAATTCAATTGAATTGAAACCCTGCACCAATTTTATTTTTCTTCCGCTGTACCTGAAATCTCAAACCTTGAAGCCTCTACAATTGAACTTGAAACTTTGAAATTGAGAATCCATAATCCCAAAGTATACCCTTGAAATCCTGAATCTTGAAATTCTTATTACTTCAAACATAAAGATATCGTCTGAATCATGAATTGTCTCCGCTAATATAGTTGAATTAGGTATGAGGAGTAAGGCATCATCTCTCTCTGTATTATCTGCGAATACTACTTGGATCATTGATAATGGTGTAACTGATTATATATATGACAAATACCCCCAATCTTGTACAAACAAATTAATCAATCCCCTCAACATATTGAGTCCACAGCTGATGGCTCTCCATCTCCTGCTATTGGTGAAGGTTCTATCAAAATTTCTAATAATCTGTCAATTAATTTTGTTCTTGTTGTTCCCTCTCTTGCCTATAACCTTTTATCTGTTAGTCAGATAACTGCAGCACTTGCATGTTCTGTCACTTTCTATGCTGACTTTTGTATCTTTCAAGACATTGTGACTAGAAAAGTTCTCGGTTATGGTGTTCGAAGGGGAAAAATTATACTATCTTGATTTGACAAACAATGGAGCACACAAATTAAAATCATCAGGACAGGCGAATAATACCACCAGTTTGAATAAAACTAAGGAAGATATGTGGTTATGGAACCGTCGTTTTGGTCACTTGTATTTTTATTATCTGCAGAAGTTTCAACCTCAACTATTCTCTCATGTGCAGGCTTCAGAATTTCAGTGTGATACATGTGAATTTGCCAACAGCCGTCGTAGTACTTATTCACCAAGTTTGAATAAATGTTTTGTCCTTTTTATGAAAATACACTCTGATGTTTGGGGTCCTGCACAAGTTTCTACCTGCTCTGCCTTTCATTATTTGGTAACTTTCATTGATGAATGTACTAGGATTACTTAAGTCTCCTTGATGAAGCACAAGTATGAAGTGTATTCCAAATTTACTGAATTTCATTCGATGGTGACAACTCAGTATCGACAACAAATATGGGTACTTCAATCTGACAATGGTGGCGAATATCTGAATGGTGAGATGTCTGCATTCTTGAGCTCTAGTGGAATCTGACACCAGACTTCAATTGCGTATACTCCTCAACAAAATTGATTAGATGAAAGGAATAATAGAAAGATAATGGAAGTTGTTCGAACCTCTCTCTTTGGTATGAATGTGAAACAAAACTTGTGGGGAGAAGATGTTCATTCTGTTGCATACTTGATCAATCCTACTCCTTCCCATTTGATTGAGTTTCAAAATTCTTATTATAAGTTGCATTAGTTGCAGAATGTGTCATCTTTGCCAAATTTGGAGCAAAAAGTTTATGGGTGTACTGTGTATGTTCACATCAACAAATAACCGAGAGGCAAACTTGATCCATGTGTTGTGAAGTGTATCTTTATTAGATATGCTAACTTCCAAAAAAGTTACCACTGTTATGATCTCGTTTTGAAAAAGATGCATGTTTTTCTGGATGTCTCCTTCCGTGAATCTGAACCTTATTACTCAAGGGGAGTTTCAGAGTCTTCCCTTCAGGGGAGAGAAGTATATGTGAAGGGAATAGTCTGAATTTGGAGAAATTTGAAGAATTGGAGAGCTTAGAGAGGAGACTTGAAGCTGTAAATCGGACAGAGTCTGCAGAAGCCCAATTCGACTGGTCGATTTCTCTCCTCGACCCGTCGAACAATGAAACTGAAATTAGACAGAAGGTGTCTTTCAACTTGTCGAGCAACATCCTTGACCCTTCAAAGGATGGCACCAAAACTAGACAGAATGTGTCTTTCAACCGGTCGAACAATATCTTTGGCCCGTCGAAGAATGGAACCAGAATGCTATTTCAAGCCGTTGAGCTATAATCTCGACCCGTCGAATATTGAATTTGAAATGCCACAAAGTGAAGTCGATCCAATCTCATGAAGACCCCCCTTCTACTCCATCAACCGAAGAGTCTTCCCAGGATGTCTTACCTGAGGTATGTATTGATAACATTGAATCAAGCACTGAAGAAATCATTCCTAGGAGATCTCAACAAGAAACAAAGGGGGTTCCAAAGAAGTAATATGAGCCTACTATAGAAGTCAAAGTCAAATATCTTATTGCTAGCACTACCACATTTGTTGTCATTACCGGCGAGATCACCGGAGACAAGGCCGGCGACCGGAAAAGTCGCCGGTAATGTTCAACATTACCGGCGACTTAAACCGTCGCCGGTAATGTCGCCGGAAAATAACCGGTAATGTTCCAAAACATTACCGGCGACTCCAACCATCGCTGGCAATGTCAAGGCGAACATTTCCGGCGATTTTCCGGCCGGAATGTCGCCAGAAATGTGTGGCTCGACATTGCCGGCGACGGTTGGAGTCGCCGGTAATGTTTTGGAACATTACCGGCGATTTTCCGGCGTAAAGTCGCCGGTAATGTCTTCATTTCCGGCGACTTACTCCGTCGCCGGCAATGTCTCTTATATTAGACGAAGATTGCATCAGCTCGATCATTCTTTCATTTTGATCGAAAAAAATCCAGAGAAATCGAAAGAAGGAAAACGTACGCTCTGAAATCGATCCTTCGGTATATTGTAAAAATTAAGGCGCGCGTCGAAAACTCGATCACTCGGGAAGCTATATATATAGGTACGTGTATATATATGTATATGTGTATGTATATATATGTATATGTGTGTGTGTTGATCAAATCCAATTCGTGAGATATATATATATATATATATATATATATATATGAAATGTTGTTGATCGATGTCACGCACCGAAACGAGAAAACTGCTTGTAGTTAATCTTATCTTGTGTCTGAATCAACGACTGGTATTATCGTAGTGTTATCGGAGCCAGGCTTAACAGAGCCTCCTACCTAGTCAAATACGTTTTGAATTGAAAAAAGAAGAATACCATGCATCATCGAGTACTGAATTGAATTCAGAGAATTTGTGAATTGAATTGAGATATCGCGTCGATTATTAGTAGTGAATGTGTGTATATATATATATAATTAATACGTAAAATTGTTAGAATTTTCAGGATGGACAAGAGTTGGATGAGCCTCGAAAGATGGGATGTCAGATATCACCAGGGAATTAGGAGTTTTGTGGATTTTGTGAAGGCTAATTGTGGAGACACTACACTTCATTATTGCCCGTGTAACGAATGTAAGTGTCGCAGCGATCGAGTTCATTTTCCCATTGATAAAGTCCAGAAGCACCTGAGTAAATACGGGTTTTGGGATAAGTACACTTGTTGGATTTATCACGGTGAACCATCGTTAGCGGGTCCGCATGATCATGGACAATTTGGTGAGAGGGCTAGACCACGCTATGATCATGGACATTTTGCTGATAGAGGCAGTCTATCCTATGATCCAATATCGATGTTAATCAATGATATGTTTCCTCATGAGAGCGGTGTATTTGCTGATGAAGCACCAAATGTCCCTCCTGTCGTTGAGGGTTTCCCCCATATCGAGCCAGTTGAGCCATTACCTCGAGCTCATGTCAACACAAGCGGTATGGACAAGTACAACAACCTGATTGCATTGCAACAGACTCCGTTGTACGACGGTTGTAGTAAGACTGTTCTTGAAAGTGTGATGGGAGTGATGCAGCTCAAAACGGAGAACAAAATGTCTGTCAAAGCTGTTGATTCTTGGCTGAAGTGGACTGCTTCGCTACTGCCACCCGGTCATCGTCTTCCTACAACTCATCATAAGGTGCGACATATCCTGAAAGATCTTGGGCCTTCCTACATCAAAATCCATGCATGCAGATATGATTGTATTCTCTTCTGGGGAAAAGATCTCGAAGACCTTGAAACCTGCCCGGTATGTTTTACAGAAAGGTATAAGTTGACTCCTGCAGGCAACAAGAAAGCTGTGAAGATACTTCGATATTTCCCGCTTATTGATAGGCTGGAGCGGTTGTTCATGTGTGCTTTCACGGCCGAGGCAATGAGATGGTGGGCTGAGAGGAACTTGCCTGACGATGACACCCTTATACACCCTTCCGACGGAGAGGCTTGGAAGCACATGGTCAGGGAGTTTGATCATTTTGCAGCAGAGGTCCGAAATGTTTGGCTAGGGCTCTCATCTGACGGATTCAACCCTTTTGGCAACATGAGTCTTCAATACAGTATATGGCCAGTTATTTTGGTACCGTACAACCTTCCACCATGGATGTGCATGAAGAAGGAATACAATATGCTCACTCTGTTAATTCCGGGCCCGGGTTATCCAGGCAAGTGTCTCGATGTGTATTTGAGGCCTTTGATTGAGGAGCTTAAGTACCTGAGTGAGTGTGGCCACCCCACTTACGATAGGTTCAAAAACGAGATGTTCCAGATGCATGTCATGCTTGTTGGCACCATCAGTGATTTTCCTGCCCGCGGTATGTTGTCGGGCAACGTTACCAGGGGTTACAGGGCTTGTTCAGAGTGCATGACGGTTGATTGTTGCAGTCCTCATTGCAGTAAAATTGTTCAGATGCGTCACCGTTGTTGGCTTCCATATGATCACCCCTTTAGGCAGGATCCAGACGCGTTTGATGGGACTGTGGAAACAGGTGTGGCACCCAGGCGATGGACAGGGGAAGAAATTTTGGAAGTGTTGAATGAATATGATTTTGGCCAACTGAGCAATCATCCTGACATAGTCGCGTCAATTCCAAACAAGCCCTAAAGGTATAAGTTTTGGACACACAAGAGCATATTCTGGGAACTCTCATACTGGCCCAGGTTGCCTATCAGACACTACCTAGATGTCATGCACATAGAGAAGAATGTGTGTGAAAGTGTTGTGGGCACAGTTCTTAACTTAGAGGGGAAAACAAAAGACATCCCTAAGGCACGCATTGATCTGAAAGCAATGGGTATGCGGAAACATTTGTGGTTAAGAGATGGTAAGAGAAAAATGCTGCAAGCTCCTTACACCGTCAAGCCGAAGCATAAGCATGAAATTTTTCGGTGGCTGAGTAATGTCAGGTATATATTCTTATGGCTACGCAGGAATTTGACCTTAAATTTTTACCGGATTATGGTTATATGCGAGAAATATAATTGTTGCCTATGGATATATATATATATATATATATGCAGGTATCCTTATGGCTATGCAGGAAATATAAGCAGGTGTGTTAACTTCTGGGACAATAAGATGTACGGATTAAAGAGTCATGACTGCCATGTACTGCTTCAACGCCTTTTCCCTATTTTCATTCGAGGGTACCTGCCCAAAGAGGTGGTGGAGCCGTTGGTGGCCTTGTCAAGATTCTTTCAGAAGTTATGCACCAGGGAAGTTAAAAAATCAGACCTCAGGGAGATGCAAGATGGCATCATTTTTATCATGTGCAATCTTGAGAGGATATTTCCCCCAAATTTTTTCGACATAATGCCTCACCTGATGATCCATCTTCCCGAACAATTGTTGCTTACCGGTCCCGTACACTACATTTGGATGTATCCCATGGAAAGGTACAAATGATTCATACATTTGGTGGAAATCGGAAATTTATATGTAAATTCTTATTTTTTAAGTAAGTTAACATGCACTTGTTAACTTGTAGACAATTGGGAGCCTACAAAGACTATGTGAAGAATAAATATGCACCTGAAGGGTGTATCGCTGAAGCATATCTTGCGCACGAGTGTGTAACGTACACCAAAGTGTACTTGGGAGCGCTTGAGGACCCCCAACAACAGATGCCGATAGATGAACCCCAGTTCAACCTTTCTATCATCTCCAGTGACGTGGTAGTACAGGGAAGCTTGCCAAAGTCGTACAAATTGGATGGAAATGAGGTAGTCATTGCCCACTGGTCGGTACTGATTAACTGTCAAGAAGTACAATATTGGAAAAACTATCATCTTCACTGCCCTGCTATTGCCGGAAATGTTGAATACCACAACAGGACGTTTGCAAACTACTTTGGTCAATGGGTAAGGGTATATGTGTATATGTCTATTTTTATATATATCCTTATATAGCATGTATGTGTGTACGTGGTTTTGTGGTTTCAAGATGACATAATTTCTTCTGTACGTATTAATATATGGACGTTTTCAGATGAACCATGTAGCAGATGATGGTTGCCCAGAGTGGTCAAACGAATTGAGGGTCCTGGCCATGAAACCGATAGCTTCAAAAGTTTACTCGATGTGTCAGGTCAATGGCGTGAAATTTATATGTGAAAATCGAGACGACCGACTGAAAACACAGAATTGTGGGGTGATGGTCCGTGGTGGGCAGGATGGCGTTGACTATTACGGTGTCCTTCATTCAGTTGTTGAACTAATTTATGGGAACCTCATGAAAGTGCACTTGTTCAAGTGTAGATGGTTTGATATTAGCCCGGAGAACACAAGGACCGATCAATACGGAACATTTTCGGTGAATACTGCTACTACCTGGTATGAAGATGACCCTTTCGTTCTTGCCTCATCAGTAAAACAAGTGTTTTACCTGGACGATCTTCTTAAAAAAGTCCCGTGGAAGGTGGTTAACCATGTTGCTCATAGAAACATATACAGTGCTGCCACACTTGGTGATACCGCAGATGATGAGGAAGTTACTGCATACCAAGAGCCGAACGCTTTTGACATTCCGGAATCATCTACGATTCGCCTTAATAATGTGAGATCTGGGAGTGTGGTTCGAATTACTGGGGCAGAACTTCTCGATGTTAATCCATATGAAGTTGACGCTGATTCAGATGACGAGGAAAGACACATATTGCCAGAGGTTACCTATGAAACCGAGTCAGACTCAAGTGATGACGATGATTACGATTATCATCCTTAGTACGTTAATGATGTCGTCGGAAATCGTAGACGGAAAATGTAGTCGGAAAATGTAGTCGGAAATTGTAGTCGGAAAATGTAGTCGGAAAATGTAGTCGGAAAATGTAGTCAAAAATTGTAGTCGGAAAATGTAGTCGGAAAATGTATTCGGAAAATGTAGTCGAAAAATGCAGTCGGAAATTGAAGTCGGAAAATGTTGTAGGAAAATGTAGTCGGAAAATGTAGTCGGAAATTGTAGTCGGAAATTGTAGTCGGAAAATGTAGTCGGAAAATGTAGTCGGAAATTGAAGTCGGAAAATGTTGTCGGTTTTGTAGTCGGAAAATGTAGTCGGAAAATGTAGTCGGAAATTGTAGTCGGAAAATGTTGTCTGAAAATGTAGTCGGAAAATGTAGTCGGAAAATGTAGTCGGAAATTGTAGTCGGAAAATGTTGTCGGAAAATGTAGTCGGAAATTGAAGTCGGAAAATGTTGTCGGAAAATGTAGTCGGAAAATGTAGTCGGAAAATGTAGTCGGAAATTGTAGTCGGAAAATGTAGTCGGAAAATGTAGTCGGAAATTGAAGTCGGAAAATGTTGTCGGAAAATGTAGTCGGAAAATGTAGTCGGAAAATGTAGTCGGAAATTGTAGTCGGAAAATGTTGTCGGATATTTTTCGGGAAATGTCAACATTACCAACGAGTTATAAGCAACTCGTTGGTAATGACATTACCAACGACTTAACTCGTCGTTGGTAATGTCATTACCAACGAGTTGCTTATAACTCGTTGGTAATGTCATTACCCACGAGTTGATGTCGTTGGTAATGACATTACCAACGAGTTATAAGCAACTCGCCGGCAATGTTGTCTGGATAGAAAATGGGTGGTCGAGCCCGAGCTTCATTTCTCCTCCTCCTCCTCTCCCTCTCCTCCTCCTTCGGCGAAAACTAGCTCACCTCCTCCTCCTCTCCCTCTCCTCCGATCCTCTCCCTCACCTCCTCCTATTTCTCCTCCTCCTCCTCTCCACCGAGTCATCTCCTCTCCTCCTCCGATCCTCTCCTCCTCTCCTCCTCCCCTCATCTCCTGCCCTCACCTCCGTCGCCGGCAAAGCAGATCGGACTCCACCATGGCAGGTCCGATCCTCTCTCTCTCCCTCTCTCTCAATTTTTAATTATTTTTGTGTTTGTGTATGTGTATGTGTATGTGTATGTGTATGTGTATGTGTATGTGTATGTGTATGTGTATGTGTATGTGTATGTGTATGTGTATGTGTATGTGTATGTGTATGTGTATGTGTAAGTGTAATGTATTTATATGTGATGTATATATATATAGGTATGTGAAAATTATGTGATGTATATATATGTGAAAATTATGTATATATGTGGTTTGGATGAATATGTGATGTATATATATGTGAAAATTAAACCTAATTAAGATGCATGATGTATATATATGTGTGAAAAATGTGGAAAATTAATTAGGGTTTGTGATTTGGATGAATATGTGAAAATTAAATTTAATTAAAATGCATGATGTATATATATATATATCGAAAATGTATATATGTTAATTTATGTGATATAGTTGTTAATTAATCGTATAAATGAAGGTGGAAATCGGAACCGTTTGAAACCGGAACTGTTTGTAACCGGAACCGTTTGTAACATAACGGTTCTGGTTACAAACGGTTCCGGTTCCAAACGGTTCCAGTTCCAAACTGGGGTTCTATAACAAATCGGAACCGGAACCGTTTGCAACCGGAACCGTTATGTTACAAACGGTTCCGGTTCCAAACAGTTCCGGTTTCAAACGGTTCCGGTTGAAAACCGTTCCGGTTCCAATTTGTTATAGAACCCCAGTTTGGAACCGGAACTGTTTGTAATATAACGGTTATGTTACAAACGGTTGCCTATGAAACAGTTCTGGTTTCAAACGGTTCCGGTTGCAAACGGTTCCGGTTCCGATTTGTTATAGAACCCCATTTTGGAACCGGAACCGTTTGGAACCGGAACCGTTTGTAATATAACGGTTCCACGTTCAAACGATTCCGGTTCCAAACCGTTCCGGTTTCGATTTGTTATAGAACCGAATCCATGACTATTACGGTGTCCATGCCAGGAGGTTTTGCGGCTAATTGGCTTCGGAGAGGTTCCCGAAATAGTGGAGGGAACAGTAGTCAAGCTTCCTCCTCGCCCGCAGTTAGCAACACGCCCAATGGGCCAATGATGACTGCTCGCACGAGAGCCTTGCTAGAGGCGCGAGCTCAGGAGGAATCTGCACGATCAAGAGCCAGGCAACCGGAAGTCGAGGCTCGACCCTCAGTCTCCAGACGCTCAATCAGCAGACGTCCCTCCGGTGGCAGAGCCTCAGACGAGCGACAGTCAACGGGGGCATCAGAAACTCCCTCAATCCGAATGCCCCATATTCGCCCGGTGCCTACTCCCGTTTCACGGGAATCATCTGAGACACATGGTGCTGGCGCCTCATCGTCCAGGCCTCGTCTATCTCCGCCGTCCGGTCTCTTCCTACCCGACGAGATTCCTGTCATCCCTGAATTCGATGATAGGGGATGCCTGTTTATATTGAAGGACGGCCGGAGTTCCTGACCGTGGAGGAAGCGTATAACTTCCTCCCGTTCGACCCCGTGTATCTTTGGAGTGTGAGGTGCACCAACCAACAAACGGACGATGCAGGTAAATTTTATTTCACATCAGATTGATTACTTAATTATTACTTAAGACTTGCGATAGGTTCAATTAATGATATCAATTTGTTGACATTGTATTATTAGGCAATTTCGTTAATGGGACTGGAAAACGGAAAGGGGCTAGAGGCACCTGCACCGGGAAGAGACTTGAGCAAGCCACCGGCGGAAGGAAAACGCCCATAAGGGCCAATGAGGATGGCGAGGTGATCAAGGCATTCGACACCACGCGCAAATATGTCAGCATGGCCGGTGCGATCGTGCGGGACAAGGTCTCAATGCTTTGGCCAGATTGGGAATCTGTGCCTATCTACGTGAAGATGCAAGTGCATAATGCACTCAGTGTGAGTAAAATCGTATTTTTATTACGTAAATTTTACATTTATTAATTAAGTCCGAATAAATATATAATTTTACCTTTTATATATTCATATTGCAGGTGTGATTTGACGTGGATGAAGTTCTTATTCACACGTGGGTAGAGCGTCAACTACATATGAGGTGATGTGCTTCGACTTATTTGAATATATATCGAGTTAGATTTTTGTTTATCAAGTGTTTTAATATCTCTAACTTTTTTTCCTTGTTTTAATATAGGTATAAAGAGTGGAAGAACGAGCTTTCTTCCCATTACACTGTATACAAGGAGCTAGGCCGAGGTTCTACCCCTAGCGAATTCCGGTTTAGGGAGTACGAGTGGCTGTGGCTGATAGCCCACTTCGAGCACCCCAAAGCTCGGGTATGCATCCTTAATATATCTTACAACCCTAATGTATCGTATCAGATTGAAATAGTTAGTTACTAATTTTTTTCCATATGTTTATAAAACAAGGCGATTTCGAAGATGAACCGGGCGAATAGATTGAAAAATACCAGGGCCCATCATGCAGGTTCACTCAACTACATGGGTTGGTCGACTAAGGCGCAGCAACAACAAGAAGTGAACCCCTTGGTGTATATTCATCAAAAGTTCTATCCGCAGTGCCCTGACGAAGCGGTAAGTCTTTCGCCTCTCCATGTGTTAATAAAACTATTTTTCGATATTAATTTATTTTGTTACCTAATACGTTATTCATTTTCACTTTTCAATTAGGCGAGAGTGGAGGAGGCGACCGTGGAAGTGACCATGAATATAGCTCGGACTAACCATCCTGACTGCTCCAAGGAAGAAGTCACCCAGTATGCCTCTCAGATCGATCCGCTTGATCGCCCTATAGCGGCTCAGATCATGGCAAAAGCGTGCGGGACTGGCAAGAATACCTATTACTGTAGGGGAATGGGCACGGCGGGCGAAGGACTATTGAAGAACACTTCAGAATACTCTACCGGGTCAAGAAGTTCAACTTCTAGTCGTAACCTCGCAGCGGAGCTTCACAGGACGCAGAGGGAGTTGGAGGAGCAAAAGAGGCAGATGGCCGAGTACCAAATGCAGCAGACACAGGTGCAGGCTCAGATGTACACATGGATGCGGACGATGTACGAGGCTCAGACTACCGGACAACCGTTCCCCACACCTCCCCCGGTCCCTCCGTTCCCTAGCTATCCACCACCACCACCACCACCGCACCAGTCAACACCAGAGCAAGACCAAAGTAGCCACCGGAATTCAAATGAGTACATGGATTACTTCGACCCTGACCCGCAAGTTCCTCGACCCTGACCTGTAGTTGTAATTAATTTTCGTATCGTCGTTGCTATTTGTACTGTACGTTGGACATTTATGTGTACTGTTGAACTTGTATGATTGTACGGTTTATGTCTTTCAATGCAGGTTCTGGAATTGGGCCCAATCCAGAATCGCATTTTTTTTTCAAAATTTTTCCACACATTGCCGGCGACATGGACCTCAGTCGCCGGCAATGTCTCACATTCCGGCCACGGCGGCGCTGCCATTGTTGGCGATGGCGTTTCCCGTCGCCGGCAATGTTAACACCGGCGGGGAATCTCCAGCGACGTCATTGCCGGCGACTTGTCGCCGGTAATGTCAATTCCGACGAAAAAAAAAGACAAGGCAGGTCGCCGGTAATGTCTCCATTTCTGGTAGTGTAGCTTTGTATCTCACCATAGGTTATTTAGATCACATGCACTTGTTGTTAGTCAATTATCTACAATATCTATTTTCAATAATATACAAGATGCCTTGGTGGATCCAAAGTAGAAATAGGCTATGAATGAAAAACTGAAGACTTTGCGAAAGAATGGAACATGGGAGACTGTTCTTACACCACCTAGAAAGAAGACTGTTGGATGTAGATGAATATTTACAGTGAAAATGAAGGCAGATGGAAGCATTGATCAATATAAAAGCTCGTCTAGTTGCTAAAGGTTATACTTAGAGATATGGAGTTGACTATCAGGAGACATTTTCTCCCGTAGCAGAGATCAGTATTGTACGTATTCTCATTTTTTTAGCAGCTCGACATGATTGGCCATTGCAACAATTTGATGTGAAAAATGTTTTCTTGAATGGAGTTTTGGAAGAAGAAGTGTACGTGGATATTCCTCCAAGTGTTAATTGTAGGCCGTATGATGTTGGAAATGTGTGTCGACTGAAGAAGTCTTTGTATGGATTGAAGCAATCTCAAAGAGCTTGGTTTGGAAGATTTTCTATAGCTATGAAGAAATTTGGATATAGACAAAGCAACTCTGATCATACCTTCTTCATCAAACGCAAGGGTGGTAATATTACTGCTTTGATTGTCTATGTGGATGATATGATTGTTACAGGTGATGATCCAGTTGAGATGGAAGATTTGAAGAAGCGTTTGTCCTAAGAGTTTGAGATGAAGGACTTGGGTTCGTTGAAGTATTTCTTGGGGATTGAAGTTGCAAAATCTAATTTGGGAATCACCTTGTTACAACGAAAGTATGTGCTTGATCTTCTTGCTGAAACAGGAATACTGGATAGTAAACCTGCTAACTATTGAGATGAATCATAAATTGGAGTTCTGTTCTGGTCAAGTTCCAACAAACAAAGGCAGGTATCAGAGGTTAGTAGGAAGATTGATCTATTTATCATACACTAGACCTGATATTGCATATGTTGTAAGTGTTGTCAGTCAGTTTATGCATGATCCAAGTGAAGAGCATATGGATGTTGTAATGCATATCCTTAGGTATTTGAAGTCTTTACCTGGTAAAGGCTTAGTATTTTTGAAGAATTGTGAGTTTTGGAGTTACAGGATATTCTGATGCAAACTGGGCAGGTGATAAGACTAATAGAGCATCTAATTCTGGGTACTTCACCTTTATTGGTGGAAGTTTAGTATCTTGGCGCAGTAAGAAGTAGAATGTGATTGCCTGTTCTAGTGTTGAAGCTAAATAACGAGGAATGACAAATGGAATGTGTGAGCTGTTGTGGATTCGGAATGTATTGAATGAGCTAGGTTTCAAGCTCCATAAGGTCATGAATTTTCATTATGACAATACTGCTGCAATTGAGATTGCTTATAATCCTGTACAGAATGATCGAACCAAGCACGTGGAGATTGATCAACATTTCATAAGGGATCACCTTGATAAAAAGGCTATACGGTTAGCTTCTGAAGAGCAATTGGCGGATATACTCACGAAGGGACTCTCACACCAAGCATTTGCAGGATGGATTGACAAGTTGGCTATGGTTGACATCTATGCACCAACTTGAGGGAGAGTGTTAGAAAGAATATTCCTATTGTAATTAAAATTAACTTCTGTAGATATGATAAGATTGTGTAAATATCTTTTCCTTTTGGGAAACCACTTGTAAAGCTATATTAATCCCAAAATTGGGATGAATAAAATCAATGAATTCTCCCTGAAAATACTTTTCTACTTGGCATCATCAGCTTTATAGCACACTTTGGGCTTATCGAACATCCAAAAGGACTCAAACTGGCACTACGCCTTATGCTTTCATGTTCGGTCACGGCGCCATTTTTCCATTAGAGATTAATGTGCAAACACTGCGAGTCATGGATCAGCGTCATCTTATTAGCGAGGATTATATATGTTCATGGAATGTGGCAGGAGCACGAAGACTTAGACGAACAGAGGTTGGACGCCCTCAATAGTTTGTTCGCAAAGAAAAAGAAAGTCTCCAGGCTCTATGACAGACGTACACAAGGCAAAAGTTATGCAGAATGAGAGTTAGTATGGAAAGCCGTCTTGCCTTTTGGCGAAAAGGCTGATGGTAGGGGTAAATCTTCATCAAAATGGGAAGGCCCGTATATCATTGACAAAATCATTGGCAAATGAGCTTTTTGCCTACGCGACATTGACGATACAGTTCAACGCAATCCCATAAACGGTCAGTTTTTGAAGAAGTACGTTCAACATGTCTGGGAATATGAGAAATCCGCAGACCCTGCAACTTAGTCTTGCTAAGTTCACAAACACAGCCTATTCTAGATGCTTGAATTTTTTTTTTCGCTCACCTAGTAAAATTGGGGGGCTAAACATTACCGTAAAGGCCAATATCTGTGGCCAAACTTTTGCATAATTCTCAGGAGTAATGCAAGTCTCCATTACCTGAAGTGGTTTCAACATGGGGGTAGTCGCCTCTGAAGCGACCTGCTCAGCAATACTTGCAAGCATTTCAACATGGAGGGGGCTTCCCACGTTGGGCTTTCGTTCTTACTCACTTGCAGTCTCGCTGGAGATTGGTCTAGAGAACAACGTTATATTCGCTTGCTGTCTCCATGACTTCAGCATTTGACTTGTTCTTAGTGAGGGTCAACCTTGCCAGCAGTGAGTGTTACATGCGGCCAAAGTTATTGATTGGGTCTAAACGACAACGTTTAAACAAGGCTTCTTCGATCACGTCGCTTGGGTCTAATCTTGAGGCATGTGGGCTATGTTTGGACCGTAAAATAACATTTTATTTAGTTATAACTAGAGCCCATAGGCCAACTCCTGCGGCCCGCTTGGAAAATCCAGTTTGGGAAAGAAGTCATATTGTCTCGCTTCAATCCTTATTGAGCAAGGGAAAAGTAATCTTGTGAATCTAGTATTCAAGATCGTTTAAAGATTTAAATCTAGATTTCCTAATCCTTGTGAAGCAAGAAACACACTTGGGGTGATCACTATAAATATAGGTGTTCAGGACAATGTTGAGGACCTCGACACACATACACAAATTTACTCTCAGCAAACAAACTCTCTTAACGAGAAACAATTGACGACAGCGAGCTTAGAATTTTCACCAAACAGGGCACGAGGATTCAAAGGTTTTCTTTTGTTAGACGACGACAATCAAATGAGTGTTCACCAGACAGGGCGTGACGATTCCGACGGTTTAAGAAGTCACCATCTATCTAGTGTTCTCAACACTCGCCAAGGAAATTGCTCTGATTTGTGCCAGATAGAGTGCACAAAGTATCAATTTTCGTGACTCAACAGTGAGACACGAAACCTTAGACTTGAAACGCTTAGGCAAGAAGAACTCATCGAGCGCGGTTGGTGCTCTCCTCGCTCCAATCGCTTGCAAGAAGGCAAGATCATCAAGCGCAACGCACATCGACATTCTGCCCCACGGAAGTGGCATGCCAACACACATATCTAAGAAAAGATAATTTGTGATTCTCTAGTCACAGCTACCTGCTGAAGAAATAAAGCCAAACAATTACTCTTTTTCAGTAGTCTCTATTGCCCGCACAGACAATTGTTGCAGATATTAATTGATTCAATACTTGCGCATGTGTAAGTTAAGTTAACAAGTAACTAAACCATTCGTGTTCATACTTTGATAAATAATGATTTTGAATCTCTTAACAATTTTTAATTTGGATGAAATTTTGTATAAATGATCTACTTATATATAACTAAACATCTAACGATTGATATATCAAAAGATCATAAAAAATTAAGTCTTATATGCCATTAATTAAAAAATACTCATTAAGTACTCACCATAAGGATACTCATAGCCTCTCCCTTACTTAGGTTAGTACCCTTATGGCTCTAATAAGTAAATCTGTTTTGTGCTTTGTACCTCCGTTCTTTTTTCCAAGGAAGAGACAACTTTTCAGCTTAATATTGGATCAACAAATATGCATATCGCATACCTAACTACTGGAACTCACTAAATCAAGATTGTAAATCCAAGAATTGTTTCAACAAATTTAGCCGCCAAAACTATTCAAACTCAATGAATCGAAATGTACTTCCAAGAACATCTTCAAGAATAGCAAATCAGACTAATTACAAATGGAGATGAATTAAACTATATGCTCATTATTCTCAACGTATAGACCCATTCCAATTCCCAATCCCACCCAATTAAAGTTTCAGAGGTTGGCTTCTGAGCATTACCGGTTAAGGAGCTCAAAGACCTCGGATGTCAAAACATTTTGGAGCTCGAATATGGAGCTCAAAGACCAGACTGACAACATTGTGATATCTGCGTCCAATTAATTTAACGCGGACACAGCCTCTATAGCACTGCCTAGTGGCCATGCAGCTTCAACCATGGCGTTATTATATTTAACTTTCTTCACTAAGGTAATCTCTTGCCATGGATCTAGACCTGTTCAAATTAGGGGAGGAAGCAGTTGAAATGCATTAGAACATATAATCAGTCGGATTTTAATTTAGATGACATGTTATTGCGGAATTGTGTAACTGACTAAAACACAAGTGGAACTTACCAAATCCATCCACAAGCAATGTAAATTGGTAAACAAGATCCATGCACAAGTATGGCAGGTTACCCTCTTCGACAAGTGGATACGTAGATTTGGCATCCTCAAGTTTAGTTTGACAGGCACGCTTAGCTTCTTCCTCAAAATTCCCAGGGTGGACTTTCGCAACAGGGTCGTTAGGGTTAACAAAACCAGCCTGCAGTTATATACGTTATTAAATATACAGAAAGCGTTTTCTCAACCATGAATCAAACTATAAGACAATCCATGTGGAAGAAATACCTCAGCAGCTCTGTCAAAGAAAAATGAAGCAACAAACAGATTCCTCTGTCCATCTCCTCCTCCACCATTCCAAACCCCACCAAATGTACATTTCATGTGTGTACATGTTGCTTCGTTCACTTTAAGTGCCTTCATAGTTACCCTCCTGCACCCATCCAGGCTAGACCCAGACAAGGAAGATGCTGCCTTAAAACTTTCTCCTCCATATTTGTAAGAATCTGGAAACACCAAAATTTCCCAACTACCAGCCCATCAAACACTAATCCAAAAACAAAAAGTCAACAGGTGTACACAATGTGCTACGTTATTAATTTTTTTTTTATTGATTTCTCAATCCTTTGGAATCTATAATGCTTGTGGTTGACAGAGCACAAAGTTGTATTCTTGCACAGTTATCATTTCCAGAGATAAAAAACATTGACAACTGTCATATGGTTTGGCTAAAGATCGGATCAAAAATTACAATTCGAATGCAAAACACAAACAGTGGCAAAATGGAAATTCAACTCAACATACCATCATATCCAGCTAAAATACAGGGGTTTCCAGTATCATCAGAAACCTTTAATATCTCTGCTCGAGCTGCTAGTAACCCGTAATGCAAATAACTATACAAATAAATTGAAAAGAACTAAGCAAGGGCAGCAATTGTATTAAAATCGTTTACATGAGAACCATGCGAAGGAAACAATATAATAATAGGAACTAATCAAAGTGGAAGAAGATAACCTGTGAACATAGAGGTTATAGTTAGTTCCTTTGAGAGTCATTTTCCTCACATACGAATTCTCCCCATCTGATAACTTTGGTGCCCTTGCAGCATCTTCGTCAGAGATAGCATAAGCCATTTGAACCGATCCACCCCCAAGATCAACCACGCCAACCGTATCGGAGTATCTCTTCCCCAAATTTCCGAGTAGATAGTTTATTGTTACCTAAAAGCAAGAAGCAAAATGACTTGGACCACAGATACAGAATACAGAACAATGTGGCAGGCAGGCAAGTATAACAGACTCACCCACTGGAATGAACCTTCTTGAGTTCCATCAATGACCGAAACTGAATCGACAGCGGAACTGAGGGAGCTAGTCTGCTTGAGCAGATCCCTCACAGCTTGCAGAATGCGATCGGCGGCATCGCCCTCCAATGCCCTGAGTCCGGCGGTGGCGCCGACGCGGACGGGAGTGAAGGGACGGAGGTCCTTAGGGACGGCGGCCTCGGCTTTCCGGAGGAGATCGGTGAGCGAGGCGGCGGCGCTGCGAGGGTTGGTGGCGTAGAAGCTCAACCCTGGCTTAGTCTGTATGAAGAGCTCGAGATCTTTCCCGATGGGGAGCAGATTGGTGTTCTGATCAAATGAGAAGACGTGGACACGGCTGCCGGAGCTTCCGGCGTCGAAGATGACGGCGTAGGTGACCTTGGAAGGGAGCTTGCGGTGGTTGAAATTGGAGGGGGTGTCGGAAATCTGAGAGGGCATGACGTAGAGCACCATGGTGAGAAGGAGGAGAGGGACGGAGACGACGAGAATGAGGCTACGGTACTTGTAGAGCTTATCGGAGAAGGAGTCACCGCCGCGGCCGGGAGGACGCTTCAGCATCTTGTTGTCGTCAGAGGGATGATCGGAGGACGACGACGACGGCGGAGAATTGGTCTGAGCTTCAAGCAAATCAGCCGAAGAAGGCGATCTGTAGCGGATCTGCTTCCCTTCCGCAGCCTCCAGATTTGATCTCCGAAATGGAGGGCTGGGATCAACAATCCCAATCCCAATCCCAATTCTTCCGACTTGTTCAAACTTTTCAACGTTTCCCTTGTCTTCTCGCTGCTGGGAATGGAATGGGGATTATATCGAGGAAAGCAGAGAGCTAGATTTACGCACACTTGATAGACTGGAGCACGCTACTGCTCTCTCTCCCTGCAATCTCTTTCAAAAAACAAAAGCTTTGGATCTTCGATTCAACTAACCGAACCGGGGAATTTTAATATATTTTCAATTTGTTGATGGAGAATAATACGATAATCGAAAGAGCGACTCTTTAGTATTAGGAGATCCAATCTAATTCGTATTTAATTAGTATAAGACACACGCCGAAAATTATAGAGAATTAATCTCTTTAAATACTCTCTTTTATGTCGATGACCTCAATAATGATGCATAACTTATTGTTTCACTAGAAATTTCGCCTAGCAAACAAAAACTTCATAAGTAAAATAAAATCTTGGTCTAAGAAAAAAAGAGTACAACACATCAACTATAAAAGCTACTACATATGACGTAGACTCCTCCTGATGTCTATATAAATGTAACTCCCCTTGACTGTAAACATGTCAATACGTCTCACATGTTTCACAAATGTAGATTTAGGCAGTGACTTAGTAAACAAGTCTGCAACATTATCAACCAAACCAATCTGGTTCACTTGGATAATCAATAACCGCCGTTATTGTTGATTGTAGGAGTACTTTAGCGAAAAGAGTTAAGTATGACACCCTTAATGTAAACTAACTTCATATGTTCAATCCAAATCACATTATCCACAAAGATGCTAGTTGGTGCTATCATAGTAAATGATAACTCACTAGACCCTCAAATGTGGTGTATTATTGTCCTAAACCAGACACACCTATCAACAGCTTCATAGAAAGCTTCAATCTTTAGAATACTTCGAGGAAGTAGAAACAAGGGTTGACTTTGTTGTTCTCCAAGAAATCGCCATGTTTCCCATGGTGAGTAACCTGTCTAGAAACATCATATATATGGGTCAGAGAGGTACTCAATATCAACAAATCCAACTAACACATCAACCAGTGTTTCAGAATAGAGGATAGTATGAAACCTACTTGCAGCCTGCACATCTTTCGATGCATCGAACCATTCCTTCGATGGATCAAAGGAGTATTCTGATCCGTCCAGGTTACATCCTTCAATGGGTCGAAGGAAAACCTTCGATGGATCGAAGGACTTGTGCAGGTAGTTACCGTTCATTGCATTTGAAGAGTCAAGACTTATGCTCGACGGGTCGAAATGCCTAGAACTTGAATGTTGCGATTCAACAATCCCTTTACCAGGATTTTCAAGCTTCTCTCTGTATTCTTTGTAAGGGAAGAATAAGCCCAAGTCAGTGGATCACTTCAAGTACCTGAAGATTTGTTTTATTCCATTCCAATGACTTTACATTGGTACATACTGAGAAGGCATGTCTAGATATGTATACTGAGCTAAATTCAATCAAGCTCTAATCGTACTAAGATATAGAATCTCAGTTTCAAAAATTCCTCATCGTCATTTTTTCAAATGAAATGGATCATTTTAGGTTCCAGACTGCAAATAACCATTGGTGTACTAATAGGGTATGTTTTGTCTATTGCCTGATTTAGATATAAACAAACTGGTGAATAAGAATTCAACCAACTCGATGTGCCGTCTCTAAACCAAGACTTAATCGAGTCATGCCAAGGTCTATCATCTCAAATAACTTGTTCATCTACTGATCATGCATGGGTATAAATCATCATTTTTGTTTCCCTTCCCAATTAAGTAGTCACTAAGACATGTATACCACATCCTACCGGATTATTTCAATCCATATAGTGAACGTCTTAGTCTAATCACATTAGGACTCCGTGGTTTAGAGTTACTTGAATTAGGTATAACCATGTCATTCGGCAGTGTCATGTATATCTCTGAATTAAGATCCCCAACGAGATATACTATAACCACATCTATAAGCTGCATACTCAGTATTTTGGACACTACCAAACTAATAAGGTAGCAGAAAGTAATGATGTCCATGACCAGAGAATGCATCTCTTCATAATCAATACTAGGGCATTAAGAGAATTTTTGCGCCATAAGTTCTTCTCATATTGCTTCCAAACAAGACTCATTTGTGTCTAATTGGCATACTATTCGATGGTCATATCACTACCATATCAAAAACTTTCATTTGTAAGAGTCTAGTTCAGCCTAGATTGCAACATTCCATATCGATCAATTTGCTCTACATTAACTGTTGACAATTGCAACAGAGTGACGGAATAAGTAAACACATCATGAACGAACATGAAAGAACTATCCATAATAACGCTAGCATTTGTTTAACTTGGTGAGATTTCTTTGTTTACTGACATCATTATTGACTCTGAGGCATCCCTCAGTGTATGTCAATATCGACTTTTAGACACAATTGTAGTCAGAAATAATCTCATGTGTTGACGATGAACAGTTGTGCCTTGATGGTTTTCCTTTTCACCGGTAACTCATCAGTGGATTTTGATCGACGCTACGCCCCCACTATGGGTAGGACAAATACTGCATTACCCGGTTATTACGTTAACTTGCCCAATATCAGGGACTTTCAACCTTGCAGGATTTGCAGCAAGTAAACCGATCTCGTCACCTCTATGATATCAGTAAAGAAGTCAGGCATAAAGTCTGCTACTTTCTGAAGATCAAGAATACATTGCACTTCAATCTCAAACTGAGATATACGGTGAACATGATGAGACATAGTGGGGATGTACAACGTCAATTTCTGATGTTAATCCAGAATAAAACCATTCTTATCTCCCCTTAACGGCGGAAAGTATGTCTCACCACAGTGACTATCTGCAAAACTAGCAGTAAAGAGATCTCTTGTCAAATATTTTGAATAGCGGACAATCGTTAGAGAACCAACATAGATGCTTAATCGTCATTGATGACCCATATTTGTATGCAGTGGAAGTGTAGTAGACACATGTACCGCACAATCAGAGATGTGTAGATGTGAGATATCAGGCTCATATCTGGTTACCAACTGGTACACACTCAATGGCCGGTGGTTTATGGGTATCAAGTGAATAAGCATAGCTACATGGAACATTGCATATCCCTAAATAAATACTGGTAAATTAACATACATTACCATAGTTCTGGCCACAAGCGTGAACTGCTTGATTTGTGCCTCTGCTTAACCGTTCTTTAAAAGAACATGGGGAACCGAGATATTTAACAACAATCCCAATCAATATTCAATAATCAACCAAGTATTTCGATGTAAACTCTCCTATATTAAACCAATTTGAATGACCAGATTGAATTGTTCGGGTGGTGAGCCCAAAGCTGAATAATATGTGCTAGGAGTTTTGAAATGTAGTGTAGCATGTGGATTGTAAAGACGTGTGACCGATGCGTCGATGCAGCAATCAAAACCATATATAAATAGTCCGCATATCAATTTAATTTATCCACAAATAGATTTTTGGAATCTATATAGAAAGAAATATATGTCTTCAACAAAAGATTGTCATGCATGTAAACAACATTACAGACATAAACAAGCTTTGCAAAACGAGCAATGTGCATCAAAGATTACAACATATGAATCTTGTGGGATAACGCACAATGCCACAACAATATATTGTCGGGATGGTCTGCACTCGTCTCGAAGACCGAGATTGAACCGAGTGGAGTAATCTCAGTTTCGCCATCTAAACCGATGGTTTTAAATATTCTCTCATGCTTCTTTACTCTTAAGAACAGATGACCATGAGAATTTCTCAATAGTTGGATCATCAAAATGCAAAAACTTATATGAGGCTAAGTCACACATAGTAATATGAGTGACTACATTGGATTCAATGATCCAAACCGTAGTAAGATCTAAATCACTACAGATCCTCATAAACTTCTCCAAATTGCGTTGTTGGCAAAATTCTATGGAGATTAGACACAAAACTCTTTTTCATTCTCATAATGTTATGTGAAAAACGTTGGCACAAATGTATTCAAATTTCAGTAAGGTTCGAATGGTAACACTCAATCTCGCCATCATATATCAACAAAATGATGTCAATCAAACTATCTTTGAATCCAAGACACGACAAACACTTTAAGTAAATACTTAAAAATTGCAAAGGAATTAACCCTTGTTGAGTACTGATCTGGTATGATAATACTTAATCACAACCGATGTATAACAACATCTGATCGGTCGAAACGACAGTTGTATTTTAAGGTCCATGGCATGGCATAAACTGATGGAAAACCACATCTGGTGCTGAAATCCAGGTTCGTGGAAAATTTGTTCATCTTTTTCCAATAAAACCGATGTATAACAACATTATAAGCCAATGAAACAAATAAAAAAACTCATCTAAAAACATCACATACGGGTTGCATCTTTGAGAGGTCGAAGAAATACTTTCGATGGATCGAAGGACCTAAAATAAAATGTGATTTGCCAATACCAGGCTTCGATAGGTCAAAGCAATCTTCGATGGGTCGTCGAGGAGATTTTTTCGACAGGTCAAAGGTAAAACCTTTGATGCATCAAAGGAACCTAAAACGAAATTGAATTTCTGATATCATCTTTCAATGGATCAAAATTTTGGGACAGAAGCTTAGCTTCGATGGATCGAAAATGATCGACAAGGGTAATTTTTGATGGGTCGAAGGGATTTTTAGTGCATCAAAAATAGCCTATGATCAATGAAAATTGCTTCATTTTTAGGACATTTTTTTTGTTTTTAAGGTATTTGTACCATGGTTTTGCCATATAAGTAAAAACATCAAACCATACATAAGGAATGTATGAAATAGAACATTCTCAACGCTTTCATATACTGAAAAATAGAGAAATATTCATTACTGCCAACCAACTATTACATCATAGATGTTCTTATTCCAAAAACCGACTAAAACAAAGTCTCAAAACATGACTAAAACGAAGTCAAAAATAAAACGAAACCGAATTACGTAGCAAAGACATAAGTTTATTACATAGACTACTCAAAAACCAAAGTCACCAGACTTGTTTTGTATTGTCTGCTATAATAAGATTTACTACAGAGCAATCTCTCATCTCATAAACCTCAGTGAAGTTAAGTCTCATGTGCCAAATATTTCTTATACTTCTTGTAGGCACGTTGAATATCCTTGGGTGCACAAACTTTTTTGTACATGTGCTCAGTAGAACCACATCTATAGCAAGATGATAAGCACGAAGTAGAAGCAAAATGTGAAAAATTCTCACCATTCCTAGAACCAGAATTGGAATGATTCTTATTGGAGTTGTAGTGAATGTTGTCATGGTGAGTCCAAGTCAAATTTCAACTATGCTTTCCTCTACCATGACCATTGCCACGTCCTCCATGTCTACCATGGTTATTGTAAGGCTCGAAACGATTGTTCCTCCTATCATTACATGCCATCCTACTAGTATTGTACGACTCATGGATATTTTTAGTAACGACTGGCCGAGCATTATTGGTGAGAAAAATCTAGCGAATCCTCTCGTTCTTAGCCAGCACACATATAAGATCACAGAATGATCTAAGTCATCCATGCGTATAATCTATGCGATATTGGTGTGCAAGGTTGTTCATGGAGGTAGGAAATATGCTTAAAAACTTCTTGATTATAGCATGATCAATCTTTACAATACCACATAGACTCAACTCAGATTGAACCTAAAACATTGCTCAATTAAAAGCATAAATATTTAGATAATCCAATAACCGGATGGAATCTCATCCATTTCGCAGTTCAGAAAGTTGTGCATTATGTGATATGTCCAAAACTAACTACTAAATTAAACACTTAATAATCAGAAAAAACACGACAATTAAAACTCTTTGTTGTAGATGTAGCATTGGTAAATATGGTATCGTTCTTAACCGGGGATTGAGGGTGCATGCATGACTACGTTTATAAACAAAAATTTAAATGTATGGGGTGTTTGAAAGCTTGGTTTAATTAACTACGAAAATAAGAACAGAAATTGGTAAGCAAACATATTAAGAAATCCTAGATTCTATCATACTTCACTCATAGACAAGTAGAAAACAAACAAGAACAAAGAACCCTAAACATGCTTGCTAGACCAAAAATAAAACATTAACTAATATATTTACAAGTGATCGACATATTATATCTACCTAGCCAATTCATGCTCATATTTATTTAGTGTCAATGGAATTCTTAATCTTCAACCTAAAATACATAGACATGCTTTTAAATTGTAAACGAAGAGTGCAACAACTTAATCATCTAAAGATCATACAAAACATGGAAGAGAGGAACGAAGAGCGTATCACCTAGCATGTTAAGAAGCTTTATACACATAAGCATGCATACGAATTAAAAGTTAAAAACTAAAAACACATGGAAGATACTAAAGTAATTCTGAAACACAAAACCATTTGTCAAATTTTATAACAATCATACTTAAACAAAATCTATTACAAGGAAGAGATGAAGTAGAAAAGCTCATGGTTACACTTTTTGTTCCGTGAAGAGCATTGCAAACACCAAGTGGTGATTCTCAAATGCAAGACGAAGAGCGCCAATTACACTTGATCCGTGGAGGAGATGGATGCTCGGCCTTGAAGGAGGAATTTGCTGAGTATGAGAGGAAAGGTGTTTGAGGCAGAGGTTTGGCTTCTATATTGTGTGATTCCTTGCTTCTGGTCGAGCTCCCCTTTATATAGGATATGAAAAACCCTAGTCCATCCCCAAGTATGAATGAACTAACTCCACCCGGGTAAGTTGATTTTTCTTTATTAAATCAGTGATTCCCAAAGCTTTATATGTCCAAATTGAGTGAATCTTTTTTCTCTGGAAATTTGACTTCCAGAGCTTTCCAGGGACATATTATTTGTACCATAATTCTTTCTGATCCATTTTTGGTGGCCCGTTGAAGTGGGCTGATCTACACAAGAAGATTTCTTGATTTCTAGCTTTTGATCAATCTTCTTCTTTTGGGGTTCTTTGTGGCCAAATTTGTGCATTATCTTGGACCTTCTTGGACACAAAAACATGGTCTTGACCCATATTAGTGATCTTTGATCCAATCTTTATAACTCGTGGCCCATTCTTCTTCATCTTTCCTCCTTAACACGTTTTTAGCACATTTATGCCTCATTTACTCCATCCTCTTTCTTTAGGACCTAAAAACAACAACAAAAATTAGAAATAAGAATACTAAGGTCATAACTAAGCTAAATGTAGAGAAAAATACGTTAAGAATCAAACATAAAATGCGTAGATCATTATGCTCATTACTGAACTTGTCTTGTAAAGTCACCCACAAAATCGCGGGGTCATACTTTAGCAAATATTTCCTTTAAAACAGGATGTATTTGACGCCTAAAAACATGAGGGCTTGAGCTTTGCAAACTAGAGTTTGTGGCTTAGTACTAGGTGGTGGTGTTTGTTGGGTTGTAAATGTCAAATTCATACTGAGAAGTTCATTCTCAGCATTTGACACCCAACGATAATATTCTGCACCTTGAAGATCAAGGATATTAAATACAGGCCTAAACAGCTCAATTTATGTCATAGACATGAGATGTTGATTTGTAACGATCGAAAACTACGATCACTAATATCAAGTTTCAATGAATAAGAACATGATCCATGATATATGGTCATAAAAATCGATTAGAAACGGTGGGAAAAACCACACCCAGCAACCGTGACTAACCGTCACATAACATTGATTTCCCTTTTCTTTTCTTTTCTAAACCATGACTCCCGTAGGACCATCACTTATACTCTATAGATATAAGTCCATAGGAACTAGGGTAACATGTAATATAGAACAACTCATATCACAAGATCAATAATCCTAGATCTAGGGTCTGTCCAGAAAGTAAGTTTGGTCCTAGATCTATAGATTTATGGTTTAGAAAAGTTTACCTCAAGGGTGTTATGCTCGGTATAAAAATTTCGCTGTGAAAGAAGTTTGAAGAGAGAAAACATGTCCATGAAACTTCCAGCAGAAGGAGGAACTTCTTCTCATTTTCTTCTTTTCGGGTAAACTGATCTTCGTGCACTCAATGGGTCATAACTTTCGCTAGACACATCTGAATTGAGATTTTCTAGATATTCTGGAAACTAGACATTTGTGGCTTTCCGAGAATATGAAGATTGTCCTCTGGTTTGTTATGAGATTATCATAATCCTCTACTAAAGTTAGTTGTTCTGCACATGCTCAAGTTAGGCCAGAAAGTCAAAGATTTCGGGAGGATTGGTGGTAATCGGCAGTGAAGAAGGGGCTGCCGGCGGTGGAGCTCGTATTTTAGGGGTTAGGTTTTTTTTTCTTTGGTGGTGATGGCTATAAACCCAGAGCGCGTGTTGAAGGAGAATAATATGATAACTGAAAAACTGTAACTCTTTCATTGATAGAATGCCTTAAATATAGGCTGATACAATCTATTACAATAATTATCCCTATAAATAGAGATTATTTGTATCTATCTAATCTAATCCGTTTCTAGTTAGGACAAGCCGCACACTGAGAATTATGGAGAATTAATCTCCTTAAACACAATTATATTTTTTTAATAATTTTTTTTATTGTTTAAGGAGATTTATTCTCCGTAATTTCTCGTATGTGTTTTGTCTTATTTAGATACTGATTAGATTAGATAGAGATACAGAGAATCCTGTTTTATACGGACAATTATTGTAACTAATTGTATCAACCTATATTTTAGGCATTCTATCAATGAAAGAGTTACAATTTTCAATTTACGTATGTTTCCTCTTAAACACGTTATCAGCACGCTCTGAGTTACTAATCAGCCATTGTTAGGCTCATAATTATGTCCATAACGCATGTTTATTGCTTGTCTTTTATCAATAAATCATCGTTTTTATAATGTTTCCTTGTTATACTAGGAAAGAGGGAGTTGACAAGGAAATGCTCTAAGAGATGGAATTTAATCACTTTTGGAGAAGCCGAGCGCATTTTCAAGACCCTTGGAGAAGATGGAGCAAAATCGGGAAAATGACAGAAAGTCAACGTCAGTGAACAGTCAACTATGGCCGATCAATGGTCAAACTCCGGCAAGTCATCACCGGTCAATGGAAAGGGTCAAGTCAAGTTGGGTCAAGGCCCAAGAGTCCAAGCTCACAAGGAAGATATTTTGAGAGATTGATGCACATGCAAGTCACATGACTTGGGGTGAGTCACACATTAGAACCACCAAAAAGTCTAAAGTTTAGGATCATTTTTAAGCATCTTATTTTGAATTTTAAACACCCAAAATATCTCCTTAGAACCTATAGGTTCAAGCTCCCCTCTCTCCACACACATATCTCACCTCATTTCTCACTTCTACGTAGTTTTAGCATATTTCCTTAGCTCACAACCTTCTCCTATCCCTTTAGTTCTCTCCTCTACCTCAAATACCCTCTCCATCACCACTAAATCAACCATTTAAGGTGGAGCTATCTTTCTTCCCTTAAGGTCCTTCACCCTTTCTTCCTCCTCCTCACTTAATTGTACACTCTCTTTTGTGTAATTGAGTTTTTTCCCCACTTATCTCACCTCTACCTCACGTTGGATGCATTTGAGAGCCTAAAAGATGGATTGTGATGACCCGAACCAGAATCTGTTGTGTATTCGGCACGATTCTCGAGATTGAGTTTAGTCGCAGTTTTATGTTGTATAAGTATTTTACCGATTCGATTCGCGACTTTGTTTTCGGTCGAGAATTTGAGTTGAGTGTCTTCACGGAAATTGTAGAGTACGTGATTTCAAGCTCGTGGGCGGTTCCGGAATATTTTTCTGATAACCGAGGAATATTTTATGATTATTCGAAGTTTCAGTTTCCGACGAGTTTATCCGATTGTTTCGAGCTTATCCGAATCATTTTGTATATTCGTTTTGGACCATCGATCGACCCGAGGTGCGAGTATAAATATCGGAATAGTCAAGAATAGTCGTAAAAACACTGTTTTATGTTGACCAGACGTTGACTTTCCTAAAATGGAAATCTGACCGTTGACCCGAAGTGGAGAAGTTTCCGTTTTGGTCTTGTCGTTCGACGACCAACTTTCCGGCCACTTCCGGCCACGTGACAGGTATAGCTAGCTTCCCCTTGTAATTTCAAGTGTGATGGTATTTGGATTGAGAGGAATTGATGCCGTTTTGTTTGAACCCGAATTGGGTCCGATTCGGTGATGTCGCCGTTAATGGTTGGCCGTTTTCCGGCGAGGTTTGGAGGTGGTGGTTAGGGGGCTTAGACTCCCCTTGCTCCTCTGAGTCTCATGGTGTAATTAATTTGGTCTAAGATTGTGTTTTTGGGGTGCTCCGATTAGGTATCCGATTTGAAATTTCGATCTGATTTTTGATGTAATTGATGATGTTAGAGTTGGAATTGGCTTATGTGTCAGTTACGGAAGTGGTTCGAAATGTCGAGACCTTGTGATCTGGAAGTTCTCCGCCGGTGAATCTCGCCGTTGACGCTGGCGGCGGTCAACGGTGGTCAACGGCGGAGGAGTTGACTTTTTCAGATTTTGATGAAATTAGTGTCGTTTTTCTCGAAATCGCGCCCTGGTTATCGTCCAGAGGTTTTTGGGTTGATTTGGTTAGCCGATTTTTAGTCGAGGTTTCGAGTGGTGATTTCGGAAATTTCCGTTATACATTTTGTACCGCATTGCATATTTCCGGGAACGGTTGGTTTCCGTGAATCAGTACAGGGTTGTGGACTATGATTTTGATCAGTTATGTTTTTGTAAATATTCAGGAGATCGAGATCGGGATCGTGATCGTGCTTCTGGTGAGGGTTCTTCCGCCGGGCCATGAGATTAGCGTGAGTGCGCGTTTTGCTCATCTGTGAGTGGACAATTTCTTTTCACGGAAATTCTTGCGAGTCTTTTATATGATTTACGAACTCGAGCATGCGTATTGAGATTATGGATTACATGAGCATGTGTTTTACGATTATACGATTATATATATACGGATATACGTATACGAATATGCATACACTTATATATTGTTTCATGCATTTGCATCGAATTGTTTATGATTTGGTTTTCACAGAGTACAGTCTTGGTTACGTTGTTGTATCGATACACTAGCCTCTCGGCTGATCCCCGATGGGCATCCCAGGCGGGGCGTATCCCCGGAACCGAGGCCTTTCTGACTTAGAATCACGTGTGGGTCTGGGATCCCGTAATTCAGACTGTACTAGCACGGTGTCTGTCCATGAGTGACCCCGTGGGATTTATACTTGCATGCTCAGTACGCTGGAGGATTATGGTTTTACCTCGTGTACTTGTTATATTTTATTTACATGGACTCGCATATGTTATTTTAAACATATATATCAATTGGTGAAAGACATTTATTTTCGTCCACTCACTCTAACATGTTTATTGTCTTTCCCCTGGGCTTTTCGGTTTCCGTGCCCAGTTGTAGTTCAGGTTTTGGTGTTTTCACGTCGCGGTTTGGAGGCTAATGATCAGAGTTACCTGTGCTTTCCAGTAGGTTCTTGTTTCGCCTACTGATGTGTATAGTGTATATATTTTACTTTAGAGATCGCTCTGATACATTCTGATACTTGTTTATACGGATTTTCTCGGATATATATATATACTACAGTACTGTTTACTGTTTATGATTCATATATTGATGTTGAGAAATCCGGATAGGATTGGTGCCCACGGTTTGGCTTTGTGGCATAGGATGAAGTGTTATTTTCTGGGTTCAGGTTATGGCAATTCCACGTTAGTAACGAAACTCTACCGAAATTTTGAAAAATTTTTGTTGGTTCGTATTTTCAGAAGGGTTTCGGTTTCGGTTTAGGTAAGTGAATCGGGATTGGGTCCTTTCAGCTTGGTATCAGAGCATTAGGTTGTCAGATTCTGTAGACTCTTGTAGTTATGACGCTTAGGGTATTTGAGTTGATACAGCATGACTGGAGTGATGACCCGACTGGCCAGCGGTACTCATCAATACTTCGGGTGTTGTGTGTCCTCAAATATCTGCGGTTTCATGATTACGTTCTTTCTGCTTGTACCTAATGCTTGTCTTGTATCAGTAGGATGTCTCCTCGACGTGGTCCCCGTGTTGATCGAGATGAGGATCCTGATGAGGATCGCCGAACGCGCGACTTGCTGATGCGAGTGTTGCGTTTGGAAGAGCGTTTTGACCCTGTGGTCAAGGCTCGCACAGCTGGTGCTACTGTGTTTTCGGGTTCAGTTGATCCAGAGATATGCGAGGCATGGTTGGTTCAGATTGAACGTGTTTGTGAGCATCTGCAGTTTACTCCTGAGCAGATGACAGTAGCCGCAGTTGGTTTACTTGAGGGTGATGCATACTTTTGGTGGGTTAGCACCGACAGAGTTCCAGCTGACACTCCGTGGACATTATTTTGTTATCTGTTTATGCGGAGGTACTTTAATTAGGCTACCCAGCAGCGCAAGTACGAGGAGTTTACAAACTTGAGGCAGGGCAGTTTGTCTGTACTTGAGTATCGGGATCGGTTTACCCGTTTGTCTCGTTTTACGCAGGATATGGTGGCTACTGAGGAAGCCAAGTGTCGTAGGTTTGAGCTGGGATTGAATCTGAACATCAAGGCGACACTGACTACGATGCCTCGGAACAACTTTAATGAGTTTGTTAGTGCTGCACTCTGAGGCGAGGATATTGAGCAGGAGAGACAGCAGAGGTATCGGCCGAGACGGTTTGAGGAAGGTGAACCGAGTCAGGGGCCTTCGAAGAGGCAGAGTTCCGATACTTCCGGTTCAGCTTCATCTTCGGGCGGTGGATCATATCGACCACCAGTTGGTGTACCGAGGCAGAGACCGAGAAGGTGGAGAGATAGACCACAGCGTCCACATGCTAGTGCAGTTTCCAGCGGTTCTAGCTATCCTCGGCGTACTGGTGGCACATTTGCTGTACCGAGGGAGTACTCGTTATGTAGTCTCTGTAGTCGACATCATGTGGGTCCATGTCAGCGAGGTCCTGTCACTTGTTTCCGCTGTGGCCAGGTGGGTCACTATGCGAGGGAGTGTCCTCAGTTGTATGGCGGTGACGGACAGGCGGCCCAGAGTTCCGGAGTTGAGCGAGGTGCCACTTCTGGAGCGCGACCAGCACAGTTTGTAGGTTAGGGTAGGCAGCAAGGACAGCCCCAGCGAGGACGACTGCCGGACAGGCGAGGTTCATGCTATGACTCTACGTGAGGGCAGAGCATCACCGGAGGTCGTTATCGGTACGTTACATTTTTTTGGTATTCCTATACTTGCATTGTTAGATCCGGGCGCCACACATTCATTCATATCATTTAGACTGTCATCATTAGCCACGGTTCCTGCATCTCCACTTCCATGGTTGTGGAGGGTGTTGTATCCATCAGGTGAGGTTGTGAGCATCGGTTGGGTTTACTAAGATTGTGAGGTGTTTATTGATAGCCATGGTTTAGCCGCAGATCTGTTACTGCTTGATATCGTGGATTTTGATTTGATATTGGGAATGGACTTTTTGGTGTCGCACTGGGCCATGTTTGATTGCCACAAGAAGGAGATCGCGTTTCGTCGACCAGGGTTACCTGAGATACTGTTTCGTGGCGAGAAGAACACTTCACTACCGTGCTTGATTTCCCGCGATGAGGGCGGATCGGTTGATGAAGAAGGGTTGTGTTGCTTACTTAGCCCATGTTGTGGATACTACAGCTGCAGTGCCAGACCTTGGTAGTATTGAGGTTGTGTCGGAGTTTCCGGATGTGTTTCCAGCGGAGTTACCTGGTATACCCCCTGTACGGGAGATTGATTTTACTATTGAGTTGTTGCCGGGTACAGGATCGATTTCCCAGACACCGTATCGTATGGTGCCTGCGGAGTTGAGGGAGTTGCAGATTCAACTCCAGGAGTTGTTAGAGAAAGGATTCATTCGACCGAGTGTTTCTCCGTGGGGCGCTCCGGTGTTGCTTGTGCGGAAGAAGGATGGGTCCATGCGTTTGTGCATCGACTATCGGAAGCTGAATCAGATTACAGTGAGGAACAAGTATCCATTGCCGCGGATTGATGACTTGTTCGATCAGCTGAAGGGAGCAGCAGTCTTTTCCAAGATTGACCTTCGATCCGGATATCATCAATTGAGGATCCGTGACTCTGACGTAGCCAAGACAGCATTCAGGATGCGGTATGGGCACTATGAGTTTTTGGTTATGCCGTTTGGGTTGACCAACGCCCCCGCAGCTTTCATGGACTTGATGAATCGAGTGTTTCGGCGATTCCTGGACAAGTTCGTGATTGTATTTATTGACGATATCCTGATCTATTCCAGGAGTGTGGGCCAGCACAAGAAACATCTGCGTGTTGTGTTGCGGACTTTGCGGGACCATCAGTTGTTCGCGAAGTTTAGCAAGTGCGAGTTCTGGTTGGATAGTGTGAAGTTTCTGGGCCACGTGATTTCAGCCGAGGGAGTTAGTGTTGATCCTGACAAGATCGAGGCCGTGCTGAATTGGAGTAGACCCACTACTGTACCAGAAATTCGGAGTTTCTTGGGGTTAGCAGGCTATTATCGACGGTTTGTACAGGATTTCTCCCGGATAGCTACACCACTGACCAGGTTGACGAAGAAGGGTGTCAAGTTTGAGTGGTCTGATGCGTGCGAGGAGAGTTATTTGCTCCTAAAGGAGAGATTGACTACCGCACCGGTTCTGACATTGCCAGACAACAGTGGTGAGTTTGTTGTGTACAGCGATGCGTCGAAGTTGGGCCTTGGCTGTGTATTGATGCAGCATAGTAGAGTCGTGGCATATGGTTCCAGGCAGTTGAAACCGCATGAGGTCAACTATCTGACGCATGATTTGGAGTTAGCCGCCATCGTGTTAGCGTTGAAGAGTTGGAGACATTACCTGTATGGTGCTCAGTGTAAGATTTACACTGATCACAAGAGTCTCACCTACTTGCGGACATAGCCGGATCTGAACATGAGGCAGCGCCGATGGATGGAGTTGATCAACGACGACGATTACACGTTTGAGTACCATCCGGGGAAGGCCAATGTTGTAGCAGATGCACTTAGCCAGAAATCGGGAGCCTCGTTGTTTCACATGTGTGTGGCCAGAGTATCGATGTTAGCCGAGCTTCGAGCTACAGGTGCTGTGTTTGGGTATGATGACGATGAAGCTTTATTGGCCAGTTTTCAGGTTCGACCCGTACTGGTTGATCAGGTACGAGAGGCCCAGGATTCGGATTCTTACCTGTTGGGCAAGAAGGCCATGATACGGAATGGTGAGTCTACAGAGTTCCGATTGAGCGACAATAGTACGTTGTTGTTCAGAGGCAGGCTATGTGTACCCAGAGACGAGGACTTGAAGATGGAGATTTTGGACGAGGACCACAGTTCAGCATATACGATGCATCACGGAGGTACGAAGATGTTTCGTACACTTCGAGCGTACTACTGGTATTTGGGTTTGGAAGTGGGAGCACATTACGAGATTTTGTCTATCAGTTGCCGCGTACTTCGGCGGGCAACACGGGTATTTGGGTTATTATTGACCGACTGACGAAATCCGCACATTTTCTTGCACTTCCAGGGAAGGTATCAGTGGGTAGATTGGCCAAGTTGTACTTATCGGAGATTGTTCGCCTGCATGGTGTGCCTGTGTCGATTGTTTCTGACCGAGATAGTCAGTTTACTTCTGAGTTTTGGCAGGCGTTGCAGCGAGCGTTGGGCACGAGGTTGCGATTTAGTACAGCTTTTCATCCTCAGACTGACGGGCAGTCCGAGAGGACCATTCAGACACTTGAGGATATGCTGAGATTATGTGTGTTGCAGTTTCGCGGAAACTGGGATCAGCAGTTACACTTGATTGAATTCGCCTACATCAATAGCTATCAAGCCAGTATTGAAAGGCACCGTACGAGGCCCTGTACGGAAAGCAGTGTCGCACTCCATTGTGTTGGAGTGAGGTAGGCGAGCGTTGGCTCATTGGTCCTGATTTGGTGAAAACCACGATGGAGGACAAACAGATTATCCGAGATCGGTTGAAGATTGCTCAGGATTGGCAGAAGAGCTACGCAGATGTGAGGAGGAAGAGTTTAGAGTTCGAGGTTGGTGATTGGGTCTTCCTGAAACTATCTCCGTGGAGGGGAGTTGTGCGTTTCGGGAAGCGTGGCAAGCTTCGACCGCGATACATTGGTCCGTATGAGATTACGGAGAGGGTTGGAGCTGTTGCTTACAGACTTGAGTTATCGGCTGAGATGGCTCGTGTTCATGATGTCTTCCATGTTTCGATGTTGCGGAAGTACATCTAAGATCCTTCCCATGTGCTAGCCCCACAGCAGTTACCGATCAGAGAGGATTTATCGTATGTTGAGGAGCCAGTGCAGATTCTCGATCGTCGTGAGCAGGAGTTGAGGCACCCTGTGATTCCGCTAGTGAAGGTCTTGTGGCAGAACCACTCAGTTGAGGAGGCCACCTGGGAGACCGAGCAGCGTATGCGGGAGCAGTATCCTCATCTGTTCACTTGACAGGTACGTAAATTTCGAGGTCGAAATTTCTTTAAGGGGGGTAGATTTGTGACGACCCGAACCAGAATCTGTTGTATATTCGGCACGATTCTCGAGATTGAGTTTAGTCGCAGTTTTATGTTGTATAAGTGTTTTGCCGATTCGATTCACGACTTTGTTTGCGGTCGAGAATTTGAGTTGAGTGTCTTCACGGAAATTGTAGAGTACGTGATTTCGAGCTCATGGGCGGTTCCGGAATATTTTTCCGATAACCGAGGAATATTTTATGATTATTCGAAGTTTCAGTTTCTGACGAGTTTATCTGATTGTTTCGAGCTTATCCGAATCATTTCGTATATTCGTTTTTGACCATCGATCGACCCGAGGCGCAAGTATAAATATCGGAATAGTCGAGAATAGTCGTAAAAACACTGTTTTATGTTGACCAGACGTTGACTTTCCTAAAATGGAAATCTGACTGTTGACCCGAAGTGGAGAAGTTTTCGTTTTGGTCTTGCCGTTCGACGACCAACTTTCCGGCCACCTCCGGCCACGTGACAGGTATAGCTAGCTTCCCCTTGTAATTTTGAGTGTGATGGTATTTGGATTGAGAGGAATTGATGCCGTTTTGTTTGAACCCGAATTGGGTCCGATTCGGTGATGTCGCCGTTAATGGTTGGCCGTTTTCCGGCGAGGTTTGGAGGTGGTGGTTAGGGGGCTTAGACTCCCCTTGCTCCTCTGAGTCTCATGGTGTAATTAATTTGATCTGAGATTGTGTTTTTGGGGTGCTCCGATTAGGTATCCGATTTGAAATTCCGATCTGATTTTTGATGTAATTGATGATGTTAGAGTTGGAATTGGTTTATGTGTCAGTTACGGAAGTGGTTCGAAATGTCGAGACCTTGTGATCTGGAAGTTCTCCGCCGGTGAATCTCGCCGTTGACGGCGCGCCGCCGCCGGCGGCGACGGTCAACGGTGGTCAACGGCGGAGGAGTTGACTTTATCAGATTTTGATGAAATTAGTGTCGTTTTTCTCGAAATCGCGCCCTGGTTATCATCCAGAGGTTTTTGGGTTGATTTGGTTAGCCGATTTTTAGTCGAGGTTTCGAGTGGTGATTTCGGAAATTTCCGTTATACATTTTGTACCGCATTGCATATTTCCGGGAACGGTTGGTTTCCGTGAATCAGTACAGGGTTGTGGACTATGATTTTGATCAGTTATGTTTTTGTAAATATTCAGGAGATCGAGATCGGGATCGTGATCGTGCTTCTAGTGAGGGTTCTTCCGCTGGGCCATGAGATTAGCGCGAGTGCGCGTTTTGCTCATCTGTGAGTGGACAATTTCTTTTCACGGAAATTCTTGCGAGTCTTTTATATGATTTACGAACTCGAGCATGCGTATTGAGATTATGGATTACATGAGCATGTGTTTTACGATTATACGATTATATATATACGGATATACGTATACGAATATGCATACACTTATATATTGTTTCATGCATTTGCATCGAATTGTTTATGATTTGGTTTTCACAGAGTACAGTCTTGGTTACGTTGTTGTATCGATACACTAGCCTCTCGGCTGATCCCCGATGGTAGGCATCCCAGGCGGGGCGTATCCCCGACCTGACTGGCGAGGGACGTTTCCCCGGAACCGAGGCCTTTCTGGCTTAGAATCACGTGTGGGTCTGGGATCCCGTGATTCGGACTGTACTAGCACGGTGTGTGTCCATGAGTGACCCCGTGGGATTTATACTTGCATGCTCAGTACGCTGGAGGATTATGGTTTTACCTCGTGTACTTGTTATATTTTATTTACCTGGACTCGCATATGTTATTTTAAACATATATATCAACTGGTGAAAGACATTTATTTTTGTCCACTCACTCTAACGTGTTTATTGTCTTTCCCCTGGTCTTTTCGGTTTCCGTGCCCAGTTGCAGTTCAGGTTTTGGTATTTTCACGTCGCGGTTTGGAGGCTAGTGATCAGAGTTACCTGTGCTTTCCAGTAGGTTCTTGTTTCGCCTACTGATGTGTATAGTGTATATATTTTACTTTAGAGGTCGCTCTGATACATTCTGATACTTGTTTATACGGATTTTCTCAGATATATATATATACTACAGTATTGTTTACTGTTTATGATTCATATATTGATGTTGAGAAATTCGGATGGGATTGGTGCCCACGGTTTGGCTTTTGTGGCATAGGATGAAGTGTTATTTTCTGGGTGCAGGTTATGGCAATTCCACGTTAGTAACGAAACTCTGCCGAAATTTTGAAAATTTTTTGTTGGTTCGTATTTTCAGAAGGGTTCGGTTCCGGTTTAGGTAACTGAATCGGGATTGGGTCCTTTCATGGATCTTAAAGACTAAGGATGATTTAGCTTGATTGAGAGTTCTTGGGTTATCTCTACATCTCTGTATCTCTTCAATTATGTATCTAAACTTGCTTTATATTATGCTTTGTGAGTAGTTGCCTTTTGGAAAGCTAGGTCTTAGCCCTAGCCAATTTGATGTACATATAACTATGTTTTGAGTTATGGAATTGAATTTAGTTTAGTGTACAACATTTTGTGAATTTGTTTGATATCTTGTGATGTGATTGTGATATGTTGGCCTGTTTAGCTTGATTCAATGTTTTCATATTCATGTCTTAGCCATGATTAAGTTAAGATATTTTTCGGGAAGCTAAAAATGAACCTAAGTGAACTAGTCACTCACCTAAAGAAATTAAGCATGTAAACATGACATAGGTTGCATTTGAGAAAATGGGCAAAAAGTTTAGTTTTCATTGAGCTTGAGTATGGACCGAAGCATTATTGAAGTTCAATTGACTCAAGGAGCTTCAGTCAAGCTTGCATTGACTCGAAGGGGGTTTGTGGTTAATCATTACTTCTTCTAATTCATGTTCTAAAAGGTATGGATTAGGAAAGTCATTAGAACCTACTTTCATGGCCTCTAATAAGGAATTAGGAAGGAAAACCATTCACATTCATCATAAGTGAACACATATTGAATTCATTAGGCATGTGGTATGATTAGGATACAATCCATAATTGAGTTGCATTCTAGTTTCGGTTTGCTTTATATTTTAATGTTGGACCGGAACACTTCTAGTTCCCTAACGACCTAGGAGATTCGGTTCACAACCAATGGTGACTTGAAAGGATAATAAATTGGACAAGCAGGTGTGAATCAGACTAAACTCATAACTTGGACATTGTTGGTACATTGAGTTGGCTAGTGGCGACATCTATAACCAACCAAAAATTTCCATTGTTTTGTGTTGTTTTACTTTATGTTTTCACTTAATTTAGTTAGTTAAACACCCATTAACCAGACAATCATTCATTGTAATTACTCCACCCCTTGCATACTTAGGTCACCAAAGGACTTAGTTAGGTAAAATACATTTTCACATTTTACTTTAGCTTTAGTGTAGAATTTAGTGTCTAGTTAATCCTTGATTTCAAGTGCTTAATCGAGTCAAGCTAAGGAGTTTAAGTGGTCAATCCTCGTGGGTTCGACGCTCGACTTCCTTACAAATACTATGACTTGACCCCGAATACTTGCAGCTAAGAGAAATTCACTTAACCTTAGACTAATCAATAGTCAAAGGTTGAGGGGATAAATGTTACGACCCAAACCGAAATTACACGCTTATGGAATTATATTAAGTTTTATCGCGGATTAGTCTCATTATCGAGGTTGTTAACGACTTTTACATCGGGCAGGAATTTGATTTGACTTTCTTTAAAAGTTGTAGAGTATTTAATTTCGAACTCGTAAGAATTTCCAAGGAATTTGTTGGATAAGCGAGATATTTCTTATGCTTATCGAAAGTTCGCTCGAGATATTATTAAAAAGGATATTATTTTTAGTCGGTGAAATCTCTACCGTCTTATCGTAATAAGTTTGATTGTGAACCGTTGATCTGTTGAGTGGCTTAGGGGTATAAATAGGTAATTTTTTGTATTTTATTTTTCAGAAAATAAAAAAAGATCAGAAATTCACCACGGGTTCGACCCGTTTTGCTCCCCGCCGACCCAAGGGCTAGTGGAAAGTATGTTAATTTTAGGGGAGGCAACTTTTGCCAACCACAAGCATCTTTCTCTCAAATACCACAAAAGGCTCTGATACAACAACCACCCCCACCTTGAGGGAAATTGTCAAAGTTTAAATTGGAGGAGTTATGACCAAGTTATTTTCACAACATGAGATGCTTCTTCAAAGCAAATTAGAAGCTCAATGAGTAAAGGAAAAGAAGATGTACTTGGATATCTTCAAGAGCCTGATGACAGAGAACAAGGAGATTCAGAAGGAGAGCCAATATCCACTCTGAAAGATGGAGGAACAATTAAGTCAATTTGCAAAGGCACATCAAGTTCCACAAGGCAGAAGGACGAATGAATTTCCATCTTGCATCAAAAAGGGTTCCAAGTATCAAGGCCAAGTGGTCAATACGGTGTTAGATACCGTAATAAGATGTGATGATTATGGTGATGCACCATTGGTAGAAAGCGATTGTGAAAGTGATTATCAAGATGACGTAAGCACATCGGGTGCACCTAGCATACCTCCTGAATTCGATAATGAAGCCAAGCGGAAGTATGAAGGTATCAAGACCTAAGTCGAGACTAAGGTGATACCGGATACATTTGAGTTCTTACCTTTTCCTCAAGCCAATGTTAAAGGAAGACCGCATGCTATGATGGACCAGAATGCAAAAGTTTTCAAGATATTCAAAGAGGCTCCATCGATTCCAGCATTACAAGCTTATAGTGTTGATATTGTGGAAAACAATGCCAATGATGTTGAAGAATTCAAGGCACCAGATAGGAACAAGAGCCATGAAAAGAAAAAGAAATTAAAGTTGGACATGCTTGAGAAACTGACATTGGTAGTTGGTGGCAAGGTCACCTTGAAGAGGCTTAATCCCTTGAGGCTTGAGGAGTGCTAATTACAAGTTGCTTGAGCTATGTCCTCAAAGAATCGTCCATTTGATGAATTTGAAGAATGGAAGAACTTTCAAGCTCCATGAGACACAAATTGAGGTTTTCGAGCCAAACACAAAGTGGAGTGCAGAGGTCTATCACTTTAAGGACTCAACCATGATGGCTTGACCTCCTCATCTCTTCATGGACCATGTTTACGTCCTTAAACTATAACCTGTGATGGTCGGACACCATTGGTATATTATAGGAATAAATGTAAGGTTTGAGGAGTATAGAACGTTGTGGAATGGGCATGGAACTCAAGAATTTGAAGAAGGGCAAAATTTCTGAAAATGTTGAAGTAGTGGAAACCTAAGGCACTCCTTCGATGCATTGAATGTCAATCTCTCGGCCCATCGAAGAGTCGATGGATCGAAGGAATTCTCCGATGCCTCGAAGGATACTTACAGTTTTTCATCTGAGGCCCTACCTCAATGGATCGAAGCATTCATTCAATCTATCGAAAGTCTTTTCCCATTTTAAGCTTTTCAAGACTATTTTGAAGACCATGAGCTTGGGACTTTGAGGTATGAAGCGTAGAGTAATCCCTTGAGGCCAAGACAATTTCGAGAGAGCTGTTTGAGGATCATGACCAAGCCTATGCAACCTTAGATTGCGAGGCCTAACTTGGCTTTCGTTGGTTTACATATTCATGCATATAGAGCCAGGAGCCAGTCTTCCAAGCGTTTGCATTCTATTTCCCTTACTCTCTTTACTTCTTAGAATGACATGTGTATGTTGAAAAATGATGCTTCGTGTATAGTTTGCGTCATGTTATCATGTGGTAGTCTTGGTGTGATACATGTTGTGATACATATTACTATGAACTAAATGCATTTCTAAGTGTCAAAGTTCTAAGTGTGAGGTCCCATCATGTTATGTGCTTGATTACAATGTCGTTTTTCCTTTGAAATATATTTAGTATGCATGCCCCCATTGTGGTTTATAGGACTTTAATAGCTTCATTACTTCTTAGAGACTATATGACCCTTTAAGTGTGAATGCATGCTAGTTCTTATGCCTAGGAGAACGTGTGTTAAGAGAATAAAATGTGAAATGATGATGCCTATGTTATCTCTTGTACACTTTTGTTTACTATGTGACTTGATGCAAATTGAGGCCGTCAATTTGATTCTAAAGTGTGAGGTAGTAGGCTAAGTCGTATCAATCTTTATCCTAAAATCCATAAAAAAAAATTGGAAAATTTGAGAAAATGTAATGCAAAAATATGTGTGTTTTGGTGTGTTTGTGTTCTAATAATGGTTCTCAATGATGAAATTGAGTTTATGACTCGTGGATTGCATGATTTAAGCATGTGTGAAACAAAAATGGAAACAATGCATTTTTAATCGGTTGAAAAGCATATGTCCCTCAAAATGTGTGCATTTGAGAAAAAAGAAGGATTAACATGTTTCGCAGCTATCATTGCCTATGTGCCTATTATTGCCTATGTGCCTATCATTGCCTATGTGAGATTTTGAGCCAAATCGTGTATGACTTGCTTATTAAATGCACCCTTTCGTTCATATATCATATCAATTGGTTATGTGTGATCTAGAACTTGCTTTAAACCGTACAAAACATTTTTCTGAAACATAAGTAGTTTTCAAAGATGATAGAGGCATTATGGTCGCCACCATGGCCAAATAGCTTTTGAACCTATAATGCGTATATCATTTAGTGAGCCTATTTGAGCATTTCATGCTTAACCTTTTATTTCATGCTTAACCTTTTATTTCATGAACACCATAAATACCTACCTAGTGTAAACACTTATACTATCTCTAACTCGGTAAACTAGCAAGCAATTATCAAGTCTTATTAAGATGTTGTTGTACTGTTATGCTTATTACAAAGAATGTCAAGAGATACGTGTGAGGTGAAGGAGTTCTTGGGTGGTCATTTGTTTATTGAGTTGTTGAGTGGTAAAAAAAAATAGAAAAACAGTATCGAAGAAAAGAAAATAGAAAATAGAAAAAAAAAATCTAAAAATAGTGTGTGTTGTACATAAAGAATAAGTGTTTTGGGGACGTGGTTTGATTTAAAATAATAATAATAATAATAATAATAATAATAATAATAGCAGCAGCACCTATGAGTAGTTTAGAGGTACTTCAACTTGTGAATTGCTTACTAGGTTGTTTGATCTTTGATTTGTAAGTATGATTTGTTTGGAATCCCATATACAAGACTTGCATACTGGAACAAGAGCAAGTCTTGGTGAAATGATCTCTCTTGAACTTGGCTGATAAGGTAAAACTTGGTTTCCTTATCTGTATTTCGTGATTGGTTTTCCTTGTTAGTAGATAAGCCTTGTGTTAGGACGTTATTTACTAGATAGGTGTGTGATATTCCGCTGTGATCTGATTATCTTTTAGATATTAGTTTCTAAATGATAATTGATCTGATCTAATAGGAGAATCCTGACTTCAAAGTGATTGAAGATCAAGAGGATTCTATCCCTATAAGTGAGATAAGGGTTTAGGTTACAAAGGATATATAAATAGGATTTTATGGTCACTCTGGAACCATGCATTCATTTTAGAAAAACACTAATCTTTACTTGTGATCAAAATTTATTTTTCGAGTGTGCATCTGTGTGTGTGTTTAGTTGAACCGATCTGCAGCTTCAACTGAAGGAGATCATTCTCAACAAGCACAACTGTTGTTCAAGATATAGGAATAAGGGACTTCTCCTAGTTGGATCAGGAAAGCTGGCTGCAGGTTTAGAACTGTGTTAAATAGAGTTGTTGGAATAGATTTTGATCTATATCTTTGTACTTGGTTGTGTTGTAAATAGTTTAAGTATTAGTGAATACTTGGGTGCTTAGTTTAAAGCCCCGCAGTATTTTTTCCTCATTGTGGTTTCACTGCGTCAACAGTTCGTGTGTTCTTTTAGTTCTTTGTTCTTTAGGATTCCTAGTATTTAAGTTGGCATCATAGCCTAACTAAGAGGGGGATATTCCTTTTAGGTTAGATCCGGACTAGGATGGGCGTGAGTAATGTTAGAACTATGAGTTCCTTAACCTCTCCTCCAGTGTTTAATGTCAATTTTCAAGATCTCTTGAAATTGTCCGCCAAACAATGTGTCAAGGGACTTCCAGAGCTCAAAGAAATCCAAACAAGATGTACTCATGTTGCAAGCTAGGGAAGCAAACCAGAAACCCTCACAAAGTAGTATATTCAAAGACCACTTCAAAGCCACTGGAATTGATGCACATGGATCTAGTTGGACCAGCACAGACCTCCAGCTTTAGAAACAAAAGGTACATATTTGTTGTGGTTGATGATTTTTCTAGATTTACTTGGGTTGATTTTCTTGTAGACAAGAGTGAAACCTTTGAGGCTTTCAAGGACCTTGGTACCAGACTGTTAACTAAAAAATACGCTCACAAACTCAAGATAGTTAGAATCGTATCAGACAATGGAACTGAGTTCAAAAATAGTTCATTTTCTGAGTTATGCAAAGATAAGGGCATATTCCATGAATTTTCATCTCTCATCACTCCTCAGCAATGGCAAGGGTTATGCTTCACTCATTTGAAGTCAATACAAATATGTGGGCTGAAGCAGTAAATACTACATGTCACACTGCAAACCATGTGTTCCTTAGACCAAGTACTGAAAATACCCTATATGAGCTGTGGAAATGTAGGAAACCAAAGGTAAGCTACTTTCACAACTTTAGAAATCCATGTTACATCTTTAGAGACAGGGAGAAATTGGCAAATTTTTATGCTAGGAGTGATCCGGGAATTTTTCTTGGATATTCACTAAATAGCCGGGCTTATAAAGTCTACAACAAGAGAACTAGAACTGTTGTAGAATCTGTAAATGTCTCAGAAGATGATCATGCTTTTATACCTATTGAATATGATGTGACTACTGATCTTTCTATGTTTGAGAACATTCCCTCTTCAGGAACTCAATGTTATGCAGATGAAGATCCAATCCTTGGACCAAATCCAGTGTTCAGACAAGTCCAGAAAGATCATTCTCCTGAAGATGTCATTGGAAATCCAAACAGTGGAATTAAGAAACACTGATTTGAAAAACGAAGAAACCTCAACACCAACTGATAACAATATAATTGAAACTTCATCAGATGGTTCAGATGACAATTTATCCCCAAAAGTAACTTTTGGTTGCAACGATGTTTGTTGCGGCAAAGCAATAAATGTTCTTTCTAAACAAGAAGAATAAGAAAAATTATTAATTGATTTAATTAGTAAAATTGATAACCCATAATTAAAAACATAATATCTTAAACAATTAAAAAAATTAATTACACAAGAAAACATAGTAAATATACCACGACAAAAAATTTGCCTTACTTCAACATTCCATAAATTTCAGACCAGTAAAAAAGAAATAATCATCCAAGACATACAACAAGAGATAAAAATTATTAAAACAAAGATTCAATCACTACACCAAACCCATCAAAAACTTATTCATGAAAATGAAGAAATCAAACAAGATTTAAACATTATAAAAATAGACAATCGATTCTTAAAATTCTAACATCTAGACAAAGGCATTATTCCAAATAATCATGAAAAATCATCTCAACAAGCTACCATCGGCACTATTAAACAAATTTAATTAAAGAAATGGTATGCCTCTGTGCAAATCAAAATAAAAGATTTTCAATTAACTACAATTGCTCTCATCGATTCATATGCAGACTTAAATTGTATTCAGGAAGGTTTAATACCCTCCAAATAAATACTTTGAAAAAAATAAAAGAATCATTAAGATCAGCTAATGATTCCAAAATGGATATAAAATATGAAATATCTAAAGCACACATTTGTCAAAACAATCTGTGTTACAAAACTCCATTCATCTTAGTCAAAGTTTAACAGATAATGTAATTTTATGACTCCCTTTTCTTATCTTAATTTATCCCTTTACAACAAAATACGACGGAATCACAACTTACCATTTGATGAACTAGTTAAATTCTATTTTCTAGACAATCCAGAAATTCATACTCCAAAAAACTTTTCAAGAATACTCAATTTCGAAAACTCTCAGTTCCATTCAAGCAAAATCTAAACAAATAGCTTTTCTCAAAGAAGAAATTAATTTCAAAATAATAGGCATTCAGTTACAAGATACTTCATTACAACAGAAAATAAAAACTTTCAAAAATAAAATTGTCACAGAATTATGTTCTGATATTCTCACTACCTTTTGGCATAGGAAAAAATATATAGTCACTCTTCCTTACATTAAGGATTTCAATGAGAAAAAAATTCCCACCAAAGCTCATCTAATTCAAATGAGTCATGAAGTCATGGAATTCTGTAAACAAGAAATAGAAGATCTTCTCAACAAAAAGATCATTCAACCTACTAAATCCCAATCGTCTTGCCCAACTTTATGTTAAAAAAAATACTAAACTTAAAAAATGAACACCAAGAATAGTTTACAAACCCACCCCTTAACACAGTCCTGGAATGGATAAAATATCCCATCCCTAATAAAAGAGATCTCATCAACAGATTACAAACCTCTGTTATCTCCAAATTTGATATGAAGTCAGGTTTTTGGCAAATTCAAATTCATGATACTGACAAATACAAAACTGCATTTGTCATTCCATTCGGTCATTACGAATGGAATGTCATGCCCCGTTTGGTCTTAAAAATGCCCTTAGTGAATTTCAAAATATCATGATCGATATCTTCAATCCCTATAGTCACTTCTGTATTGTCTATATCGACGATATTCTCATATTCTCTCAATTAATAAATCAACATTGAAAACACTTACACAAATTCTTCATTATTATAAAAAATAATGGTTTAGTAGTTTCGGCTTCAAAATCAAATTATTCCAAACTAATATAAGATTCTTAGGGTTTAATATCCATCACCTTCAAATTAGTCCAATCGACAGAGTCATTAATTTTACAGATAAATTTTTAGATGTAATTCTAGATAAAAACCAATCACAAAGATTTTTAGGATCTTTAAATTATATTGCAGAATGTTATCGAAATCTCAGGAAAAAATGTAAACCTCTATTTGATAGATTACAGAAAAATTCTCCACCATGGACTTCTGTCCATACATCTTTAGTCAAAGAAGTCAAAAGTTATGTCAAAACTTTGCCGTGTCTAGGCATTCCCATTACTAATTCTTTCAAAATCGTTGAAACCGATGCTTCCGAAGTAGGTTATGGAGGAGTTCTAAAACAACAAATTTCTCTCAATCATCCAGAACAGATAGTCAGATTCCATTCAGAAACTTGGTCTCAATCACAAAAAAATTATAGTACTATTAAAAAGAAAATTTTATCTATCGTCTTATGTATTAGAAAATTTCAAGACGATTTTTTAAATCAAAAATTTCTAATCAAAGTCGATTGTAAAAGTGTAAAAGATGTTTTAGAAAAAGATGTTCAAAATATTGCCAGTAAACAGATTTTCGCCAAATGGCAAGCCATTTTGAGTATTTTTTATTTTGAAATTGCAATCATTAAAGGTAGTGACAATCACATTCTAGATTTCCTGACCAGAGAATTTCTACAGGGCACTAAAAATGAAGCCCAAATCAACTAGATCCAATCCCTCCGGTCTTTCCGGAGCAGCTTGATTAAATCCTCCTGGTACTCCACAGGATCTTTGTCCATGAGCTCCCAGAGATCCAAAAATCTAGAAATTACTCAAGCAAGAGCCGTCATCTCCAATTTTACCACACATAAAAATTGAGTCATCCCCAGTAAGAAAAGAATCATCCTCCAGTATAATTCTTTTTCCAGGACAACCTCCAATTCCAATCAGTCAAAAATCCAATTACCTTGGAAGTACCCTTGGTTTAAATCATCCTAATTATCAGTCAACCTTAGTCAACCAGTATGATCCTTTCAAAACTGAGTCATCATCCCATATCAATTATCAAAAAACATCCCCATATGTTCTTCCAGAAAGTTCCAACCTCTTCTATGTACAACCTTGAATGAGTCACTTAAAAAGTCCAATGTCTTTAGTCAAATTTTACTTCCCTCCTAATTTTCATTTTCTCCACAGTCATCCCTCACATACATTGTAGTTTTATAGAGACATCCTTTATAAAACCTAGTTCGTCACCATTCAATCCATCCCTAATCACAAAGACCCAACCAAAAAATTATACCATTCCTTATACATAGTCAGAATCATCTCCTTATCTCAATGGAGTGATCCTCCTTATGCCTATCACAGTATAAACAATTTGTCATTTAATTACTTTGATTATATAGAGGCGTGGGCCAAAAAGGGTTTAGTCTCCTCCATCAGACAGAAGACTGTAGTCACTCCTGGTTCCTTAACTTTGATATAAACTTCAAAAGACAGTTCCCTATATGGTTTCTCCGATGGTGGAATTCCCATGGTTGTCCATTTACTATCCTTCCACAACCATTAAAAGATGCAATCACCCGATTCTCTTCAGTCATGGAATTCTCTAGTTATAATAAGAATTTTCCAGTCATCTTACACTTTATGGCCAAATACAAATTACCATGAATTTTCAAGTGGCATTATGGTTTTGAAAATCAAATCGTCACAATGCAGCTTTTAGTCAAATTGTGGGATAAATTTAAAACTAAAAGAGTATTATCCCAATTCGCAGAAGAATTCCCAGTCACACCTTCACGCCCTCTACCAATGAGGTCGTCAGTCATTACGACACCACTTCCACAACAATCATCTTCACAAGTCATCAAGTCAAAATCACAAATGAGGCCTTCCTCTTCCAAATTCAAAGAAGAAGCCAAATTAGAGTCATCATCTTCCTCCAAATCCAAAGAAAGATCATCCAAGTTATCCAAATCAGCAGACTTAAAATAATTAGCCAAAAAACTCCTTCAACAAGCAGCTTCTATAAATGAAGCAGAATCAGATGATGAATCAGAAGAAGAAGATAATGAGGCCACCTCCTCCAGATCGTCCTCATCATCCCACAGTCAGCCCTATAGTTCGCCTAATACCCCCATTAACTCAGCAAAATGGGTCGATTATCAAGATAGTCAAGATCCATATGCATGAATGGACAATGTCCTCAGTCACCGAACCAAAGTCAACAAAATATACCAAAAGCACAGACAATCACTATTTATAAAGCAACTTTTTACTATTTATTCACGGAGAAAAATGGCAAAAACAAAGTTAATTTGTGATTGGTGGTCTGTGATTACAGGTCAACAAAGTCTTATATAAAGAGCTCCTCTCCTTTAGTCACTCCCAAGTTTGGAAGTTCCATTTTTTCTTCTTTTCTCTCTAGTCTCAGATGGAGTAGCTCATGTGTTGAGGATATGGCTCCATCTTAGTATATTCACCTTCATCTATTAAGCCAAGAGCTCTTATTTAGTAAGTCACTAGTCACTTGTCAATTCCAATTCATTATGGTTTCCATGTATTACAGTTTTCAATATAGTAAAGAGCTTTGCATGTGTTGAGCCTAGAGCTCTTATTAAAACTTTAATTTCATTTCTTTTATTAATATCAATGTATCTCAGTTTTAAATATATACTCCACTTCCGCTGGGTTTCTAGTATCAGAGCCCTAAGAGTTACGATTTAGTAAGACTTCTCAAACCCTAGGTGGTGGACTACCGTCTAGGTGAGGTAATTGGGTTGATTATTTCAAAACTTCTCAATCTCCAGGTGGCGGACTACCACCTAGGCAAGGTAACTGAGTTGATTAATTAACAACACTTCTCAATCCCCAAATAGTGGACTACTGCCCATGCAAGGTAACTAAGTTGATCATTATTTTTTTTTAGTAAGTGATTGGGTACCTTGATTCAGTTTTAAGATTGCCAATAATATTATTTTTGTTCTTATCCTTCTTTTTTCTAATTTTTTCTCCAACCAAACAGTAAGACCCAAGGTGAGGCATGAGTGGATGCAGCGTAAGCGGAGCAAAGAGAATCATAATTAAAAGAATTTAAGATAAAATATCTATTACTTCTGATCTTAAAATTGAGTCCAACCTCCCCTTTTTCTTACCAAAATGAGTAGATTATTCAGATCTAACTCAGTTACCTTCAGTTCTTCCAAGTCCTCCCTAAATAAAATCTCAAACATAGTAAATAAAGAACAAATTGAAATCCAGTCAAACGATAATATAGATAGGAATGATTGGAATATTCCAAGAGTTCCCAGTAATGAAATTTATAGAAAAAAATGGTCAATTACTTCTTTTAGAAGTGAACACCATATTAAAACAGTCGAGCATATTTATGTTGTCAGTAAACAACATGAAACTTGTCAACTTTTTAGTCCTGAGTCAATCTAAAAACATAAAAAAGATTGTCACAACTTCCTTCACATCGAATTAGTCAAAATATGAATCAAACCTTTAACTCATAAAAGTCTCAATGCCTCAGTACTTCTGTGTCTTCGTGATGCTCGGTTTACCGACTTCAACGATAGCAATATTGGCATAATTGAGTCAAGCCTATTCAATGGTCTAATCCATTTTGATTGTTAGCCAAACTTCACAGTAAGTCTCAGTGACCCTCATACATAAAAACTTTAACCTTAAATATTAAAACCTCTTGTTATAATGTCCTTGAAGGAACTCAACCATTAGCCTTGATTTATAGAGTCCATTATAAAGTAATAGATACAAATATGAATTTTCAAGTCATAAGTAAAAGTCCAAAAGACCAAACCCTACTAATTTAAAGCAATCAAGAAAATGCCAATATTAGAGTCCCTCATATAATTAAATGGTCAGATGTCTATCTCCCCTCTGAATGGTCTCTCACTAACAAAAATCAACCAATCAACATACAACATAATCAAGCTGATTTAAAACTGCATCCATCAATTCAATGATGGCACGGTAAGAATCAACTTTTGCAATAATCACAAAATACATGAATTAAACAAATCTTCTAGACATTCCTTTGTTGGTTTCACTTCTACTGAAACCATGTCAAGGAGAGATTGCGACCTAGACAAAGAAATAAAAAACATATGGATAAAAGAATTAGAGGAAGAATTACAAAAACTAAAAATATTAAAACCACTTCTCAAGTTAGCTACCCTACTTATGTAAAAAATAACCCTCATCAAGACATTGATGAAGAACAAACATCTCCAACATCCACCGATTTTGAAGTTGTTCCCCCTTTAAATCCCCAATTAAACACACTCAATAAACGCTTCACAATTGATTATCCCAAATTAGATCAAAATCTTCAAGCTGAAGAAAATATACCCAGAAGAAAAGCATACAGGAATCAATAACCTTTAATTGAGCAAAGAAAATAATTATTTCATGATTGGAAAGCCTTTAAGCTTGAATCCCAATCTGAAATATTCTTTCTCGATTTCATTAATCAACTTAATCAAAAAAATGTCCAAACATTAACAAAAGAAAAATGGAAAACACCAAATAACACTTTCATTTCTTCCAGTCATCCTCCGGTTGAAACGATCATCATTACCAACTTCCTAAAGAAAGTCAAAAAATATTGAGTCTAACTCTTACCATAAAAGAAATTTTAACTGAAACAAACTTTATTAAAAAAAAAATTTGAACCAAACAAATTTTACTTTAATAAAAATTTCAAAAATTCTAGTCCAGAAAACTAAATTATCCTCAAAAATCATTTGGCAACAATAAAAGTAAATGTTTAAATGTAATAAGCCCGACTATTTTGCAAACAAATGCTCTGTTAAAAATACTATCAATGAATCAAAAATTAGTCAAGAGGAACAAGAAAACTTAAGTTAGTAAAAATTTAATTTCATTTCTTTGATTAATATCAATGTATCTCAGTTTTAAATATATTCTCCATTTTAGCTGGATTTCTGGTATCAGAGCCCTAAGAGTTGGGATTTAGTAAAACTTCTCAAACCCCAGGTGGCGAACTACCGCCTAGGTGAGGTAATTGGGTTGATTATTTCAAAAATTCTCAATCCTCAGGTGGGGGACTACCGCATCTGATTCTGCTTCATTTATAGAAGCTGCTTGTTGAAAAACTTTTTTGGCTAACTCTGATTTGGCTTCTTCTTTGAATTTGGAAGAGGAAAGCCTCAATTGTGATTGTGACTTGATGACTTGTGAAGATGATTGTTGGTGTTGTAATGACTGACGATCTCATTGGTAGAGGGTGAGAAGGTGTGACTGGGAATTCTTATGCGAATTGGGATAATACTCTTTCAATTTTAAATTTATCCCACCATTTGACTAAAAGCTGCATTGTGACGATTTGATTTCCAAAACCATAATGCCACTTGAAAATCTATGGTAATTTGTATTTGGCCATGAAGTGTAAGATGACTGAAAAATTCTTATTATAATTGGAGAATTCTATGACTGAAGAGAATCGAGTGAGTGCATCTTTTAATGGTTGTGGAAGGATAGTAAGTGGACAACCATGCGAATTCCACCAGGAGTGACGACTATATAGAAACCACATGGAGAACTTTTTTTTTTGTTATATACTCGGGAGAGGAGAGATAGAAAGAATAAAGAATGCAGAGAGATGAGGAGAAGAAAGTGTAGAGTCTTCTATTATTCCTCTCAATATGCCTCTTTATATAGAGGCATAGTTTATATGATAGGTAAACAACTATTGAGTATTTATATAGACATCCATATAAATATAATATTTACAACACTCCCCCTTTGGATGTCTATCGATGAATAATACGGTGTTGGACGCACCTAGTGTTGCCTCGTTAAAATTTTTTCCAGGTAACAAAAACCCAGTGGGAGAAAAATAACCCTGGACGAAAGAAAAGAGTACAATGCGCTTATGTCCAAGGTAGCATACTTTAGGATGCTCCCCCTGATAAGAATCTCTCCCTGATCGTTACAAGCTTAGGGTACCATGCACATGGGGGCTCATCGTTAATTTTGAACCCTGCAAAATAAACAAATTAAAAGTAATATAATTGAACTACAAATATTTTTCATCAACAACTTACCATAAGTGTTGCTCTAATCTAAAAACTTCAAGACATTAACAAAATGCAGAAACATAAATAAATAAGAAATATATAATATCAAAGTTTAATATGGCACGTATAGCCATAAGTATCAATATCTATACATATTGATAGTTTCATATAGGCTCTTCAGAAGTTCTAATGAATTCATAACTTCGTAAAAAGTTAGAATCTGTTGCAACATTATGATCACAATTTGAAATTGACTTCATAGTCTAATGATACTACTCATTGATGCAAGTTTGATTTAGTCACATTGACTATATACATGAGTACGTAAAAGATCTAGACTCTTATTCCATGAGTGAGGTATAAACTCGTTTAATCATGGAGTTGCCATTAGAGTAATTTAAATCCTTTAAGGATTGTAAATAAGCTATTGCTTATGATGACATGATGTTTGGATTGAGACTTTCTTATGTGCATTATAATTGCACAATATACCCTCACAACCTGCCATAAGTCTCTCGTCAATATCGACACGGTACTTATAGAAAAGTTGTCGCATAAGGGAATAGCATTGATAATCTCATATCTCTACTAAAGAGATTGTGTCATAGTATTAAGGTCCAAGAATCCACCACATTTGGCAAAGTATTGGAATTGCCTATTTCTAATTTGGCCAATAATATTATTTTGTCGACATGTAAAATGAAACGTAGTATGTAAGCCCTCGATGATCTTTCGCTAGCTAGCATAAGTAATATCCATGATCATCAAATTTCGATCCTACATATTCATATATGCATGCATAAGCTTTAACGAGTTCATTATGATCGGATATCCGTGCCACACTCTAGGGGAATCATCTCTATAGAGAAATTAATTTCAGAATATGGATCGTTTACTCAACGTCTACTCATGATGTGGTAGGGCATGTAAAATATCCACTTTAGGAGAATATAGTTTGGACCAAGTGAAAATATTCCACAACTTCACACCGTTCCATTAGTCTATTATCCTCCTAACGGTGGGAAGACTATCATATTGACCATTCACAAAATATGTGTGCAAGGATAACATGTTCCTTATAATCATTGGTGGGTGGCGAGCCCAAGCCAAATACTTGGTCAAATTAATTGTCACTTATAATCTGCGCATAATTGATTGAGATTTTTCTCTAATTCAAAAAAAGATGGTGGATAATATCACACACCAATATAAAGTGACAAGTCGCAAAAGATTTGCGTAAATAATGGTTGAAAAACCAAATGCTAGTTAGCGAGCACAATGAGTTATACTCAAACAATGATATCATTGAAGATTTTTGATACTTTTACATATTATAGTAGATTTAGTGAACTACTAGTTCATGTATACATCGGATGTAGAGAAATATATACTCATTTTGGCCAAAAATATGTCACATAGGTAATATGATATAAGCTCTTCCAGAGATATCAATAAAGATCTATCCCTCTTGGGATAAGAGTTACATTAGCTTTTGATCAATAATAATCTTTGAACATCAAAAGCCTTAATCTCTTGCTTTTATAGCGATGTAATCAAACTTCAGGTTTGGTGCGTACATATAGGTTTGACAAATAGATATGATCTATTATGGACTCCAAGCCATATAAGCATTTTGAACTTTAGGCCAAAAATGCACTCGAGTTTCGAGTTTTAATATTTAGGACTGTCGATCCATATGAACAAAATAATCATAATGAAAATAAATAAATAAAATCATGTAATGTAATAAAAGAAATTGAATAAAATTAAGCATTAGAAATAAATATGGGAACTTCTGGTCTTTTTATTGAAGAAAATAGATCAAGCTTCTGGTCTGCTTAATCCTCAAATATATGATAAATTTATATTATCCTCAAACATATAGTTAGAAAGCTTCAGGCTTTGACTAATAAATTACATATTCGATAAAGAAGAATCCAAAAAAAATTTGAGAAATTTCAAGTTCTTGTGGGATTGAGAAACAAATGTTTCGTATCGAATTGCAAAAATGTAAAGGATCTTCTCGTCCTTGTACGTAATAGGATTAATTGTGAGAACTTCAGGTCTCAATCTCTGGTTATTGTATACACTCGAATTTCAAGTTCGAATTTCAATAGTAGAATTTTTGTTCTAAAATTTGGTATTTGAATATTCGGCTTTCTAATTTTTTGACACTCAAAACTTCAGGTTTGAGTAACCAAATGAATTATGAGGAACTTCAGGACCTCACATATAATCATAGATCTTTAGGTCTAAATTTTATTGCAACGTTTCACATCTATTTTATAAGAGGATGTGATGAACCTATAATGAATACAGAAATGATGGTAGATGACCATTACATCGTTGACAAAGCCGTTACGCCAGTTACGTACTCAACATAATATGCAATGATAGCGAGAGTTACAACCATCACATTAGTGGTGTACTAAGTATGACTTATACCACTACTAATTGTAGCATAATTGAATCCTCTCGGGCTAGATTTTTTCAATGTAAATTAGGAACTTCAGGTACCTAAATCCTCCATAAGCTTCCCAATCTAGCAATGATTTGATCCGTATATTTTGTAGTGAAACAAAAAAAAATCTAACCCAATATCTTAATTATGATATACCATATGTATTATCACAATTAATGACTTACACATTCGGCAAAAAATATTAACATATTCATCATATGCAACTTAAGCATATGGATGGGATTGATCGGGGAATCATGAATCATTTATACTTAAAACTTCAAGTTTAAGATTTCAAAATTAGAACTTCGGATTCTAATATTGTTGGTAATATGAGCTTCTGGTTCAAATATCTATTATACTTATTTCCTTTATTTGAGCTTCAAAGTGCATCTCACTATCAAGGGCCCATGACATGTAATTCTTTCCAAAGATGTCAAAGGTGACAAAATCCAATTTTTGTCAAGTTTGCCATCTTTTCGTATAGAAAAGAGAGAAAATATGAAGATCTTAATATCGAAATTTCAGGTTCGAATATAGTGAACAATAGATCACATGCACAAAACTTCAGGTTTATGCCATGTTATTAGAACTTCATGTCTAATATCAGTTTGAACTTCAGGTTCATAATCTCGAAACTTCACGCTCGAGTATTATTAGTGAAACTTCAAGCTCACTAATATAAACAATTCTAAACAAAAAGATGTAAATTACAAGCAAATTAGATTACTCATCGATCATGAGTGGTAGTAATAACAAAATATCTCCTCATCACCTTAAATAAAAGAACTCATACATCAAAGTATTGGTCAAAACAAAGATCGATATTGCACCAAAAACTCTTTGATCATGATCGAGTTAGAAAATATAGAGCAAAAATGCTGACAACGTGTTAGAAACTGGGGAGAGGAGAGATAGAGAGAATAGAGAATGCAGAGAGATTGGGAGGAGAAAGTGTAGAGTCTTTTATTATTCATCTCAATAATTATCTTTATATAGAGAGACATGTTTTACTTGGTAAGTATACAATTATTGAATATTTATATAGACATCTATATAAATATAATATTTACATTTTTATCAAAATTAACCCACTCGGAGTGACTCTATATATATATATATATAGAGAGAGAGAGAGAGAGAGAGAGAGAGAGAGAGAACTTATCTGACCTCACTCTCGCGAGTCGCGACTTCCTTCACCTTTGTAGGCAGCTGTACTGAATCGATCACTGATTCAAAGCCCACTAAACCCGAGCCGAGCCTCCGCCGACTTTTGCAATCTGAATCTGCGACGAGACCCACTTGGTATCTCTCTCTCTCTCTCTCTCTCTCTCTCTCTCTCTCTCAATTCGGGTGATTTCCAGATTTCTAGTTGTCTGTAATAAGCTATTGTTGGTAGTATTGAAGTTTGTAAATGTTGAGAATAGCTAGGAGTGCAAAATGTTGAGATTGGTGATAATGTGGAGATAGAAACTGTTATTCTGAAACATGTGGTTGCTGTTTTTGGTGTTAGTGGTGGATATTGGAGTTAAGGTCTCCGCCATGTTAACAGAAACTTACAGTAGGCTAAAATTTGGGGTTTATTGTTGTGCTGGTTTTTGATAGGTGTCTATTATGGCAACCCTGAGAAATCTGAAAATCAAGACTGGTACTTGCAAACGCCTCGTCAAGGAGTTTCATTCTTACGAGAATGAGGTCGACAGAGAAGCTGCCAAAACAGCTGACATGAAGGACAAAGGAGCTGATCCTTATGACTTGAAGCAACAGGTATCTGTCTATCTTCACAACTCAGTTTAGTTTAAGTAGCTTTTGTCTTGGTCTTGACTTCTCTAATGGGCTTTTGAAGGTTATATATACTCATCTGTAGATAGAGAAAGACTGCTTCTGTTGATATGATGCATCCGAAATCGGCACTTATTTGATCTCTGACCTACTAATTCTTACACTAAACATGTCATTCCTAAATGCTCTTAGTTTATAAAATGTGTACCAAACTTGGGATTTCCGATAAAGGCAGTCAAAAGCAAGTAGCCACTGATTAAGTTCTGTTTCCAGTCCCATCCTTTCCGTTTGGCACTGAATTGAGTGAATTTTAACCATCAGCAATAGCCACATCAAATCAAGAACCTACCTTAAGCAGTTAGACACCTACCATGCGCCTTGCATCAGAACCTTGAGATTAGACTTGACCAATTTTGAAGCTCTAGTTTAAATCAACAACGAATATGGAAAATATAGCTCCAGAAGTTGAGAACCAACTCTGAAAGTATTGGAAAATTTGTGTTGATTGCAAAGCTGATACTAGTGATTAAACACGTGTATTCAGGGCTATGAGGTATCTGAAGTTTTAGTTCCTGTACTGAGATTAGAGAGCTATATGGTTCATGCAGTTCTTATTTTTCTACTGGTTTAATAGAAATAAACCATTTCACTGATTTTTATTAAATGATCTGTACTAAAGATGAAGAGTAGTTTGCTATTTGTCCTTTGTATGATTTATTAGTAGGTCATACATTAACCAAACATTAGCCATCTGTGAATCCGATCTCCAAACTTGCTTTTCAGGTGCAATATTGAGATTCATGTTGATATCAATGTTCTGATATGAATTGTTGTAATTGCTTCATGTGCATTGTTGTTTGGAAATGGTAGTCTAGTGTATAGTGGGAGCCTGGGTTTGTCGAATGAAGGTAAGATGAGATATTGTTCCCTTCTATTTTGTCCTTATTGGAGGTCCAAATGAAATACTGAGGATTTTTCGTTTTAATGAAATAAATCAAATATTCATGGGGAATCAGTACAATATACAATCACCCTGTATATCATGCATTTGCACGTCAAGTCAAAAGTATTCAATTGTTTGCTTGCGTGTGTATGCTTACAATGGTGATTAACATCACTGGAGAACAAAGGTTTTTAGTTATGCATGTCAAATCAGAAGTGTTCAATTATTTGCTTGCGTGAGTATGCTTACAAAGGTGATCAGTTTTTATCACTGAAGAACTAGGGTTTCCAGTGCACATAAGGTTGCAGGCCCCAGTAGATACTTTAAGGATTTGCAATATGGAAATAAAATGGCATAACTTAACTGACTAGCTTCAGTAGCTGTTCTAATAGGTCAGAGTAAGTATGCATAGTAGACTGTATGTTGGAATTAAAGTTCATTGATCGAGTCTTTAATCATACCACTCGAAAGTTTTTCTTATGTACAGAAGTGTCAATAAGTTGATCCCATTTAAAACCCATACTCTTAATTTTCTTATAGGAAAATGTGCTGGCTGAATCCAGAATGATGATTCCAGATTGTCGGAAGCGCCTGGAAGCCTCATTAGCTGACTTAAAAGGAACTCTGGTATGTATATAGGTCCTCATTATGCTTTACCTTAAATTCTCAATATTGTTAACCCCAGTTCTTTAAGCACGACATTTATGTTCAGGCTGAGTTAGAAGAAGAGTTGAACCAGAAGGAAGGTCCTGAAATTGAAGAAGCTCGAACGATTATTGCAGAAGTTGATAAGTTGTTCCAGACAACAGAAGCCTAGTTTGCCGGCCTGTGTAACGGTTAACTCCCGGCCGGTCAATGGCAAGATGACTGAGCCTTGGTCTTTCTTATGGCTACTTTAAATATATGAATTGAAATTGCATGGCTCTTCAGCTTCGGTTCCCATTTACAATCCTGAGATTTTGGTATATTTTTGGATATCTTGAATTCGTGCTGTCTAGAACAACATTTCATAAGTAACTTTGTGCAATTCTGTCAATGAGAAAGATAATCATTCCTATAGCTCAGCATAAAACTATGATTTTCATTCGTCATGTTCCAAGAACCACGCAAATTAACGAATAGGATGTATACTATGTTGCACGGACACATCGAGCCACGAAATACGACAAAATCTTAAAAAGTAAGACACGGACACGACTGAAACATGGTAATTAAATTAAATTAAAATTAAAATATTTAGTAATTAAATAGAAAAAAAATTAAGTAAAATAATCAAAATTATCCATAAATATAAGAATCATGTAACTTAAAAATTCATGTCATTAAAAAGAATACTAAAAATTCAAACAAGACATAAAGATCATGTAACTTCATGATGTGATGATTAGTTGCACTCATGTTGTCATCATTCTAAGGTTCCAAATAATACACCCACTATTGTTGGTTCATGTAGAGAAAAATTTGCAAACTCAAGAATATTGGCACTTCCTAATACATATATATAATATATATGAATATGATTCTCATTTATTTATGTTTAAAAATATATAAAAACATGTATGATTTAATACACTAAAATGTCCCCGAACATTCACGGAACATCCCCAAGCGTCAAAAAAGAAATATTTTTGGACACGTCATGTGACACTTTAGACATGGTGTCCCCAAATGTCGGACACGTGACACGGGACTACAATGAAATATCGGTGAATATACATTTTCATGAAGATACAAAGATAATTTGCGGTATTCTTTTTCTTCATTCCAGAATCCTTTATGAATGAGTTTGACGAGACATGTAAACAAGAGCTTTTTGTACACAATCCATCTTTTATCAGCATAGACGTTACATTTATCAACAAATGGAATAGTGAATTCTCAGTTACATGGATATTATTATTTTCCATCGTTTTCGGACCTCCATTTCATTCAACTTATCATAAAGAATGGCAGGATGGTTTCCTGATTTTCCGACGGAAGGGTTTACATGCCTCAATGCTCAGATCAGCAGCCGCTGCAAGAGCCATGAATATGGCAGCATCCTCGATACAGGTCACATGCCTCATGGCTAATTGCACTAATGGCTTACTGCTTTTTCCTTCTCCTTGTACTCTACAGCTCATGACAAAACCACCTACATCCGGACTCAAAGCAGCATAATCTCCGCTACTATGCGGACTTGGTATTGGAGGGGCTGTTGAGGCAGCTGCTTGCATCTGTCTGTCTGTGTCAATCAAAAACTCACCACCTTTTTCAGCATTGATATGGATTTCAGACATGAGAAGCTCCGCTGCTTCTTGGCATTCTGACAAAAGGCGAAACCGGTAGCAAACAGAGTCTCTGATGCTACCACGCTCACGCCATGCCTCAAGCTTTGCCCATGGCTGCCAGCTCTCAGGCCTACAAGGGTCAGGACTAACAATTAACCAAGCTCCTGGGTTTGATTTCGCAACCCAATCACAACCTGTTGATGGCACAAAAGGAGTGGTTATAAAGGCTGCTGCTACAGCAGAGCCAGAAAGATCATGTATAGTCACCTTCCACCCTTTTCTCTCTCTTCTTTCTGTCTCGAGATTAGGATCATCAACAGAACTTGACCAGTAATTGCTCAGTGGATCCACCTGGGGAACTCTGTCAGTATATAATGTATCAGAAACCTAATTACCGCATCATGGGGAAACTAGAATAGAAGCCATTTATAGCAGATAAACAATGAATACATCAAATATTATGACACTTCAGACAGCATCCAAAATTTATCACAAGTTTTATTACTGATAAACATTTGTGGAATACTTGGAAATTGTCACTAATCTTACATATATTACACGAAAAGAAAATTTGCCTTTCGAAAACTAATATTCATTTAGCAGAATATATGGTAACAGGAATATACACTCTCCTCTGCAATTAATGTTATTATTATTATTTGTCCTTCAATTTTATTCTTTATTTGAATTCTTCAAAGCGTCAATTTTTTTTTTCTTAAGCATAAGTCACATGGTTTTCATGCATTAATGGGAACCAATGCTGCAGATAATATTATTGATAATCGAAAGATGATAAAAGTCATATCACCTGTCTTGGCTAAACCTGCAGCTGAATATAGGCTGCTTAATGGATCCTTGGAGCTGAACAATCTGAGGACTCAGCCTTGTCACATCATCAAACTGGAAAACATATCTTGGATCAGGATCAAGTCTTACTCTCAAATGAAGCTCCATACTCATTTTTCCACTCTCCTGCTTGTTTTTGCCAATGCCTATCCACCCACTGAAAAGGACAACTGGCTTTCCTGCACCCCATTCAGGACCAACCTGCAGCTTAAATGTCCCGATTTGCTCTCTTTTGATCCCTACTCCACAGTGGGACCCTTTTCTCCCAGTAAATACAGCAATCTCTAGACAAGCATGAGGACTGTAGAAACAACCAGGTACCAGCATTGCTTTCACATCTGAATGTTCAAGATAAAAACTCGAGGCTATGCTATGGGAGTCAGGAGTAGCTTCAGGAGATGATAGCAAAGGGACTGATACTGTCTGCAAAGGGAATCCTCGAAGACGAATTTCACACGAACAAGGAGAAGAGAATGCATGTATCCCAGACTTTTCAGATCTCAAAGCTGTCCCAGGAATCCTCAATCCCAGTGAGCCTACTGACAACCTAATGAAAGTCTGAGGATCCATTCTGGTCACAAAAGTTTCCCCATTTTCTCCACAGCCATATTCATGAACGGATTAAAAAGGCTGTTGCATCTGAAATTTAGTGAGAATTAGATAATACATACCAAAAAAAAATGCCACGTTATTTTCAGGTATCAGTAAGTCAGTGTTAAAGGAAGATAAACATGTACCATTATCAATTTACCAAACCTCTGTACCAAGACCACAGTTTTTATAGATTATCTTATTGCATCACGTGATCTATTTTAGCTTCAAGCATCAAGCTTCAAGAAATGGGTTTTAAAAGCATTAACTTTATACTAAAGTTCCTAATTCTACTCAGAATGAACAATGAATATACAAAATAGGTTTGTCCATCTGTTGCATTAGCAATATATGATTGTAACTTTTATATAGAAGAAAACCAAATCTAGGGAGTTACACTTTATCACTTCATTTGTTTATCTTCCATTACCAAGGCACATAATATTAAGAGAATGAGACTGATTTTTGTGTAAAATTGAAAACCAAACGTGTTTGAGTAATGCCTTTCCTTTCTATAAGTGGTACCTTGAGCAAGCAATCAACTGTAAAAGAGTATTCATTTCTTCCTTGTTGTTTCCATAGCCATGGCCAGGATCGAGAGCCAAGTATGACAACTAACTAAAAGATAACACAACATCAAGCCAACTTATAATTCCTTCACACTTAACTCAACCACACTTGACTCCATATAGTACATCCTGAGAAACAGAGAAAGGAGCATACAACAGCAAAAGAATACATTACAAACTCTTTGCCTCATAGAAGCCGCTAGTTGGTTCATTAACTTGTCCACACATTCAGTTATGACAATAATTTACGAAGTAAGCACACAATTTCCTAGAAAAACTATTACATATTAATAGGAGCTAATCACTGCGCAAGTAGGTAACCAAGTCCCACATGAAGATCGTGCATCCAACATAGAATTCAACAACAAGCCAGTTGGAATTTCAACAAACTAAACTTAACCCACATGTAACTTCAAACTCCAACAACAAAAAATATACAAGAACCACACTGAATTTTAGGTAAAAGCACAAAAAACACAAAAGTGAAGAAGATGAAAAACAGACGAGAAAGAACTTGCTCACCTGTGCTGAGGAGCTCAAACAACACCAGAATTCAGCAGCAACAAGAGAGAGAGAGAGAGAGAGAGAGAGATGGGAGAAGTGGGTATTTATTGGTGGTGAAGTTGCTGGTTGCTGCTACTCTGCAGCTGCAGCTTAAAGTCTGAGACTTTTAGTGAGAGTTTGGGAAGAAGAAAGAATTCTCCTGCTTTGTTTATCACGCAGAGAAGTGAACTACGGATCACGAGGACACACAGCACACCACACCCAACAACACCCAACAACGAGCAGTTCTTGGGTCGGGCGGCCCTAGACTGTTTTCATACAGCCCATCCAATAGTAGAGGCTTTGAAGGGTAGTTTTGGGATTTCGCAGAGCCTTAGCAGGGCAATGAGGGTAGAAGGTTTTGGATGTTTAGTTTCTGATAGGCTGGGTCGTATGACCTTGCCACGTGGGTTTCCCTACCAAATAACTGCTCTCACCCAACAACACCCTCTTCGTTTTACACTCTCTCTCTCAGAATAGAATAATAAACAAACACAAGTACACTACACCATATGCTTCTCTCCTTCTCAATCTCTGCAATCTGCATCACAAGAAAAACAAAAAACGAATAGTTTTTTGATTTTCCGTTACGCTTGTTTGTTTGCTCAAATGAAAATGAAAAGGATAAGAAACCGAATTATGTTTTTGTCCACTCGATTTTGCACTTGTGTCCTTGCTTCTCTGTATGTCTGATAATGAATTTGGATCGAATGCCGACCGGTCACCGGGTCCATGTATTCGTATTGGTGTAAAATTTTACTCAAGTAAATGGTGGAGTCCATCACAAAAATTTTGGTCAAACAAAATTTTGTTTTTGTTCAATCAAAAAGAGGAGTAAAATTTGTTTGAGAGCATCGGCACTAGTGTAAAATTTTGCTCAAACAAATGGTGGAAACCACCACAAAAGTAAAAGAGTTTTGGTCAGCAAAACTCTGCTCTTGCTCAATCAAAAGGAGGAGCGAAATTTGTTTGAGCTCTTAATTGAGCAAGAGCAAAGTTTTGCTTGAACAAAACTTTTGTGATGGACGCTACCATTTGCTTGAGTAAAATTTTGCACCGGTACGGATGCTCTGAGCTCTTGATTGAGCAAGAGCCAAGTTTTGCCCCTCCTCTTGATTGAGCAAGAGCAAAGTTTTGCTTGAGCAAAATTTTTGTGGTGGACTCCACCATTTACTTGAGCAAAATTTTGCACCGGTGCAGATGCTCTAATGGAATACACATGCACAAAACAGATGCAATTTTGTGTGATTTATATTTCTCATATAATTCACTTTATTATCTCGACATTACTCTGTGTTTTTTATGGTACAATTTTGTTTTTAGAATAACGAGAATCATTTCATTAAGAGGTAAACACAGCTAAAGACAAGGTAAATTTGTTAAATACAAAAAACTCAACTACAACATAATTTAGACAATCAAGGACACGGGCCCAGACCCAAAAATGTAGTATCAATATACCCGGCCCATTTAACAGTTAAAAAGACAATTCTACCCTCTATATATACAGAAGCCCTACTCCAAAGATCGCTTGGCTGTGCAACCTCTCCGTCTCGATCACGAGCTCGCATCAAAGATCGCTTGGCTGTGCAGATTTAAATCGTAGTATCAGGCAAGATTCGGAAAGCACATTCGATTTCAGTATCAGGTTTGAATCATAACGAAGATTTGATACAAGGTTCATGCTCGAAAATTCATTCTCGATTCAAAAAGGTTTGCACTGCTACTACGCTTTTTCAACTTAGAAATCGTCTATTTCAACAAGGATTTGTATCAGAAAATGCTACTACGTTTAGGTTGTTGGAATTCAAAGCATGTTGACTTTCGATTTTAACATTATTTTTGTTGATTTTGAGATGATACTGTGTTTAATTTCGTGATGATACTGTGTTTAATTTCATGATGATACTGTGTTCGTTGTTGTTACTTGAATATCAATATAAATTGCACATCCTTGTATGAATTTTAAATTGATACTAAAGTGAAACCGAAGATTAGTCGATCTGTACTTTGAACGATTCACTGATATGCACTGATACTAAACATGTAACATGTATTGATACTAAGAATGCATTGCTACTGGAAAAAAAATGGAACAGTCTTCAAAAAAGCCAAGTTGATACTAAGAAGGCACTGATACTAAACAAAAATGTAACATGCATTGATACTAAGAATGCACTGCTATTGAAAAAAAAAATAGTGAACAGTCTTAAAAAAAGCCACGTTAATACTAAGAAGGCACTGATACTGAACAAATGTAACATGCATTGATACTAAGAATGCACTGCTACTGAAAACATATTGAACAGTCATCTAATTCTTTGTTGTTGCTACTGAACTTTTCATGTTTGTTTTGTTTTGGATTCTGTTATACTGTATGTATGTATGTTTTCTCCACTGCTACTGTACTCACCAAAAAAAGGAATCCCATTTCTCATGGTCGTTTGTTGTTTGTTTGAATTTTTTTTTCTTCACTCACTTGATAAAAATTGACTCCATATATGTTTTTGAATTGATGATACCTGAAAAAATGGTGAATAATTTTTATTTGTGTATTAGTCTCTATAGATATGAAGAAAGTTCTAGACATTGATACTGAGCTTGAGGATTGTGATACAAACATGGAGCTCTCAGATGAGATAAAGGATAGTGAAGCAACTGAGACTGATAAAGTGCAATGTATTTTCATGTGAACTAGGAATAGAAATTAGGAACTATGCTATGTAAACTTAAACAACTGCTACTAGTATTGTTTTACTTACTTTTCAGCCATGACTTCTTCGTTTAAAAATACAACATTTTAAATTAATTTTAAGAAAATGGTGAATTGCTACTGAGTAAAATGGACTGCTACTTAACTAGTTTAACTCATTAACCTCATCATAACACCGGCCTAGCCCATTAACCTCATCAAATAGACATTCATACACCCAACATAACACCGAAAATCGCGCCATTTTGCTTCACTTCTCCAACCAGTGCCATTGATACTACAAAAACTTCTCATCTACTCCAACTCCACACATCTGAAAACTGCATTTTTTCATCGACAACAACGATTCAAAAAATATCACTCTCAGCCACGCTTCGAGACAACAATATCACCTTGTTCATTTTCGATCTCAAAAAGAGGTTTGCTACTGTGTTTTTTATACTAAAAAATCGATTATTTCAGTTAGCATTTTTTGTCCGGATGCTACAACGTTTATATTGTTAAATTTCTACACATTTTGGCTTTGTTCTTGATGGTTTTTAGATGATATAGTGTTCAATTTTGGGAGGGAAAGCTTCGGGAACACAAACAGATTTAGAAAAAATGATAATGTGTTTCTTGTTGCTACTTGTATATCAGTAGAGATCAGTCTTCGTTCTAATGATTCTGCTTTAATGTGGTATCAATTCATAAAATGTAAATGCATGCACAAAGAAACACAGTATGAGATCATACTGTGTTTCTTTATTCTTGGTAATGATTATATATAGATTATACTATGTTTTCCTATTAATGAAAGTAACTTTGATTTCACTGATTACTGTGTTTGTTTTTACAATCACTTGATACTGTTGAGTTGATGAATATATTCTTTGTAAATTGTTGATACTTGAAAAAGTTGATTTGACAATGGTTCATACTGAACTTTTTTTGATTTTGAATGGGTTATATTGTGTTTGTTTCATTGTACTACTACTGCAGTATTCATATTGCGTATTTATATTCGTAGAACTGACGAAGTTGAATAGAGGGCTAGCATATATGAATAAAATAATAATAGTAAATGTGAAAAAAGAGAGTTGCAGACCCAGTTGCACAATACAGATGCTCGACATCTGCAACACAAGACCTCATGATTGGTGTAAAATGTGATTTCGGAACAGACAAAGTAGGAAAGAAGCTACTGAGGAATAACCTTTACTCCACACCTTTCAAGAACATACTCAGAGCATTTTACGGATAGAAAATGGATGATGCTGAGAAGAAATCAGAAAAATGATGCATAAACTTCTTGAGAGCTTTAATGAGAAGCAAAAGAAGTTCAGAATCTGAAAGGAAATGGGTCACATCAAACCCAAAGACGTGGCAAATATGTTTGACATTAGAAACTTAGGTAAATGATTAAATTTTTGGAGTTGTTTTGAATTGATGTTTATTGTTAATTGCTACTGATTACTTGTTTATTATCAGGAGCAATCATCCCAACGGACAAAATTGATTGTAACAGACCAATAGATAGTCGGTTTATCAACAGCTATTTCGTCAAGCATCCACTAAGGAAACTCATACAAGATGCTTTGGACAATGTGATTTCAACACTTGCCAAAAATGAGCACTGGGTAGAGGACGCAACAAAGCTGATATTAACATATCTCTTCTGCACTTTCATCTTTGCCAGATTTGGATCCACAATAGCATGGCGCTTTTTAAAACTGATTGATAATCTTGACAACTTGGGGGCATATAACTGGGCAAAGGCTATCCTGAGGTACTTGATGAATTACTTGACTGGCATAAAGAAAGACAAAAGTCCGAGTGGATGTATTCTTCTAGTAGCTGTAAGTATTGAAACTTATTCAAAAAAATAAGATACATTTGTTGCTACTGGGAAAATAGGAATAAGGCATGAAATATTGAGCTGATATATTTGTTTGATTCTATTTGTATTATTGGCTTTGCGAGAACAGTACACTGATAGAGGAGAAAGAAGTTGAAGTTAATGCTGGAGATGAATCGATCAATGCTGCTTTTGTCAAGTGAGATTTGGGAAAACTATGGAAACAGCTTGAGACGAAGAACATTGATGACATTAAGGTAATATTGATGGCATTAAGCTCGATGAAAAAAAAGAATAAGTTGTTCTGTTAATGTTACTAGTCCAAGTAGTAATATTCTCTATTCATACTTATCAAATTAAAAAACAAAAATTCCAACTTGCAAATTCAACGATCAGCAAGGCAGCAAAATTGCTGACCCCTACTACTAAAGATGATGATGATGATTTTACAACTCCGGCTGTAAAAAAAGGGAAAGCCGTGACGAAGGAGGAAAACTCAAAAAAAAAGGTTGAGAAAAGGCAAAAGGAAGCGCGTGTTCCAATAAAAAATATTACAAGCAGCTACTTCTATTTTTTATTATGTTTGTAGTAACACTGACCAATACTTTGTGAAAATTGAACAGGAGACACGCCGACAAAGAAAATCTGAGTGTGGCAAAAAAAAGAAGAATAAGAAGTCAGAGAAGTTGAGTTGACATTAGCAGTATGGGTAAGTGCATTATGCCTCTACATTTTGACTTGCTGCTAAATATAGGATTGTTAAAATTTCAATCCTAGATGCGTAATGTGAAATAGCGTGGTGATAAACTGATATGTTCAATAAGTCCTCCCCGAAGTCCTCCAGTAGGGCCAGCTTGGGAAGATGAAAATGGTGAAGGATCTGATGATAATGAAACAATATCCGACATTTACCTCGACACGCAAGTGGCTCCGGATCATGAAGCTCAAACTGAGCAAACGAAACCATCCTCAACAAACAAACCATATCATTGACCAAACAAAAATAACTACTTTTAGGGGTGGGCACAAAAACAAAATCGAGAGGGATGGGTCCAAAACGAACAGTATCTTGTTATGAGAATTGAGTTGTGACAGTTGTGAACCCCCAACTTTGATGATGCTAATCTGCTAGTCGTCAGAGGTATTGCTCTGTCCTTTTTTATGACTCCGATCACCATAATCTTGAGGCTAAAACTCCTGCGCAAAAACCAAACGAACTGACCCACTAGTGTATATAGCCCCACTGAATCTTGAGCACTACATCGGGGAAAGAAAAGCAAGTGCACCTTCGAAAGTGATGGTCAAGTACTCGATGTCGGGTAGAGAGTCAATGACTTCGTCCGGCTAGAGCAAACAGAAAGGAAGTTTCTCAATCTTACTAGAGAGATTAATAATTTAAAATTGAAAAAAAGAGTATATAATTATAACTTATAGTCTTGTACATATACGTAGGGTGAAGTTTGGGCTAAAATCATAATCAAAATATATTTTCGGTTTAGTTCAAATTTTTCATTTTGCAAAAGAGTTTTTTGGCCTCCTTGTCTATTTCCTTCATTGATTTAGCAGAAGAGTAGTATTAGAAGGGAGGTGACTTGACACCCCTTAATTTACAAACCACACATTTTTTTTTTTGAATTTTCACCCGTAATTGTAACATCTATTTGCAAAGGAATATAAAGAAGGGGTCTTTTCCCAAAACCCGGGAATAAGATTGAAAACTTCCATCATCCCACCAAAAGATTGAAAATTCTCATCAACCCACTTACTAGGCAGAATTACCAGTGTACCCTTAAGCTTAACCCCATCACCTACCACCTCCCTCGTTCGTATCGAACTGTTTAGTTTATCTCCCTCTCTCTCTCTCAGACTATCTCACTCACTCTCTCTCACCTTCCAGATCAAATCATTGTTAGTTCGTCACCGATCAACTTGTAACAACAATTCAAACCTTCGTTGATCGATTCAACTTCCACAAAAAGGGGAAACCAAATCGTTCGAACTACTTCTCAATCTGGAAGTAAGTTTCTACAATAACTATTCTCTTTCAACTACGGCTAAGGTTTACAATAACTATTCACATTTGTTTATGCAAAATTAGTTTATGGTTTCGATAGAATTTGAGGTTGTGTTGTGTTTGATAGTTAAAATTATGAAGTTGTTCAGGGTATGATATGATTTGAGTGTGATACGATTTCAAATTTGAGGGTTTTTCCATCCACCCAAATTGTAAGAAAATCTTTCCCATTAGCCATGAAAAGATTTCAATATTATCATCAGCCAACTTACTCTAAGAGATTCTTTCCCATCCACCCAAGATCACCTAATCTCTCATATGTTCTTTCCCATTTTTTCCTCCCATTTATGTAGTACAAAACTCACCCAATTTTCAAATCTGTTCAATTTGAAATTTTCAGCCAAGCAGTAGTGCGAGAGAGAGAGAGAGAGAGAGAGAGAGAGAGAGAGAGAGAGAGAGAGAGAGAGAGAGAGAGAGAGAGAAGCTTTGAGTTGAGATTCAATTTTCTTGATCAAAACTTTGATTTCATAAGATTCAAATTACCGACTAAAACTTTGATTTGGTGAGAGATACAGAATCGATCTTGATTGTTGAGCGACGCTTTGATTTCTCGATCTGCAATGGGAACAACAATCTGCAATTTTCTTCTCGATTCAAACATTGCTGCTAGGGTCGATCTCCCTTCTCTCTCTAGATTCGTTTTTGTTTATTTTTGATTTTGATTTTGGATTTTGGATATGGTTTGAGTTTTTATCTGTGAATATGGATTTGTGAAAGCTTTGTGATGCTGCTGATACTTAGTTGAAGGCTGCCATGTTTAAATTTAGGATGAACTAAATATGAGTTGACCATCAACTGAGTATCAGTTAAACATTTTCATAACTCAGATGTGTTGAACTGCCTTCAACTGAGTACCAGTTGACTCTCAACTGGTACTCAGTTGAACCATTTTCCAAAAGTTGACATGGGTTGATTTTTGAATCTCAAATGAGTATCAGTTGAACTCCAATTGATACTTAATTGAGCCATTTTTAGAAAGCATTTGTGTCAATTTTTTTGAACTTGGTTGATTCTGAACCTGAACTGAGTGTCAGTTGACCCTCAACTGATACTCAATTAAACCAAATCTTTCAAGTAAAACATAACTACCTGATCATTCTTAACAAAACTCATCCATAAACAGAAATTATCATCCATAAAACACAACAATATTACATAAGCATAACATAAATAACAACACAACATAAACATACACATACTAAACAAAAACATAAATAACCATAAAAACAACAACATTACATAAACTACAATAAACCAAAGAAATCCATCAGTTCACCTCCACTTCTTTGATCTTCAGCACAATATTTGTTAAGGCTTCGATCTTCAACATAATGTCGTCTTCTGCTTCTGCACAGGGGAGTTCTCCTTCATGTGCTTCTTTCCCTTCCCATTATTTTTCATCTTCCTTTTATTTTGTACTGGTAGTCTCACTATTAGATCTCTAATTATTATATTAGATCTCCTGGTATCCACATCAGACGACGATGACATCCTAGTTATTAACAGAAAACAAAAATAAGTCAAATATAATTGAGGTCCAAACTCAGTGTTAGTTGACCTTAATCTGATACTCAATTTATCCTCAACTGACACTAAGTTTACCCTAAACTGACACTCAGTTTACCCTCAACTGAGTCTCAGTTTACCCTCAACTGAGTATCAATTGAGATCAAATCCCATCAATCCCAAAAGAAACAAGAGCCTAAACTGACTACCAATTGAGCCTAAACTGACACGCAATTTACCCTAAACTAAGTCTCAGTTTAACCTCATATCACATCAAACCCATAACAAACAAATTCAAATTCAAAATCGTATCACACTCCAATTATATCATACCCTGAACAACTTCATAATTCCAACTATCAAACACAACACAACCTCAAATTCTATCGAAATCCTAAACTGATTTTGCATATAAATAAATGGAAATAGTTATTGTAAACCTTAGTCGTAGTTGAAAGAGAATAGTTATTGTAGAAACTTACTTCGAGATAGAGAAGTAGTTCAAACGATTTGGTTTCCTCTTTCTGTCGAAGTTGAATCGATCGACGAAGGTTTGAGTTGTTGTTGCTAGTTGATCAGCGACGATTCGATCGACAACGATTGACGATTCGATCGACGATTTGAGATGGAAGGTGAGAGAGAGTGAGTGAGATAGTCTGAGAGAGAGTGAGAAACTAAACAGTTCGATACGAACGAAGGAGGTGGTAGGGAAGGGGGGGGGGTTAAACTTAAGGGTACACTGGTAATTCTGCCTAGTAAGTGGGTTGATGAAAATTTTTAATCTTTTGGTGGGCTGATGAAAATTTTCAATCTTTTTCCTGGACTTTAGGAAAATATCCCTTTTTTATATTTAAAGAATGAGTGTGATTTATGAAAAAAAAAAAGGTTCTAATTTCACCACCTATTAAAAATGACTAATTTTTCTACGTCACTCCAGGGCAACATTTAATCTAAATTGTCTCTCGACTCTGTTTCATTAAGTAGTCATATTATTACAACTAATCAATGGAGTCAGCTAAGCAAATTGTAAGTCCTCAGATACATATATATATATATATGTGTGTGTGTCATTTCTTACTGTTCATTCATATATATAGCAAACTTTTATTTAGGTATACCTGAAAATAATCATTTTCAGGTATATGACATTACGTTAATTTTTTTATTATATTTTACCATCTCAATTATTCAGAGTTTAGGTCCTAATGTGTAGATCAAGTTTGTAAATTTTCAGTCAAAATAGTAATTGTTAAGGTTTTCAAAACTGCAATTGAAGTTCATAAGTAAGAACAGTTCAAGTTTGACAGATTTGGTCCGTCCATTGATTTAAATTAGTTCAATATCTTAACAATCACTATTTTAGCTAAAAATTTACATAAATAATTTATTAATATAAATCTAATAATTAGAAGATAAAAATATTAAAATATGATCAAAAAATTAGTATAATACTATATATTTAAAAATAATTATTTTTAAGTATCCTTAGAACAAAAACTTGGTATATATATTAGGGACAGTCGAAGGTGATGACGATGGTTTTGTTAACATTTTATGGTTTGTTTAGAGTGGGAAGGAAGAAAAGTGAGGAAGGGGATAGAGACTTGGATAGAGTGGAGGTGGGTCGTGATTCGTGAATACAGCTGTAGCCAACTTTAAGACTATAAGTCGTTAGCTTCTTTGCCTTGTTTTCCTTTCTTTCTGTTCTGTCAAATCCATTTTCCTAATTTTCAATGAGTTTATGTCTAGCTACCACACCACCAGTACTCTCTCTTATTCAATTTGAAATCATTTGCCAATCTATTCTGACTTCATCTCTTTCTTTATTCCTTTGCAGATTATCCACAACATTGCTGCAATTGATAATGAATATACTGCAAGAACCGACCAAAACAGAAACGAAAAAGATTGCAAGTGTTAAAGACATGAGCGTTGGCGCGTGTGGTTTCAATCCGTTTCATCTATTTTATATTTTCACGGTTATTTTTTTAGTCTATAATTATGTATTTTACAGTTATGCACTTTTTAGTTATGTATTATTATAGTTATGCATTAGCTTAGAGGAATATAACATATTGTTTTACACAGAGTATAGTCACAGTTATTACATCGATGCACTGTTTCTTGGCTGATCCCTGAGATGCTCCGGAGGGGTAGGGACCTGACCCCGAGGATTTATACAGCATCCAAGAGGGTTAAGAACCTGACCTAGGCAGTATTAGGACTTGAGGTCAGAAGACCCGAGTCGTAGCTTCCACATATTTTATAGTACCTAGGAGTACCTGGATGATCATATTTTTAGACTCGCATTATTTTTATGTACATTTAAAGTGAAAGATATATTATTTATAGTTTTTCAGTTTTATTATTTTCGTTCACTCACTCTAACAGTTTTATTATTTTATATTCTTTTCCCTGGGCTTTTCGGTTTCCTCTGCCCAGTTTGCAGTTTGTATCCTGTGTTTGCACGTCAGTGACGGAGGCATAGAATTCGTGTCACTGTACTCATCTAGTAGAGTCCTACCTTAACTTGCTAGTCCCGTGTAATATGTAAATTAGAAGTCGCTATGAGTATTGTATAGAGTTTACTTCCGTTGTGTTGTATCTTCCATTCAGTCTTCAGATTTCTTATCACCTTCTGTAAACAGTTTCTATTTCTAGTGGATTCAGTGTTTGACTGATTTGATAAATCCGGATGGGATTTGGTGCCCACGGTTTATTTTTGTGGACTTTTTAGAAGTGTGTTTTCCTTGCAGGTTTTTTTGGGTTTCTTGATTTTAGAAGAACTTTGGCAAATTTTTTGTAGATTCTGTTGTCATTAGGGCTTAATTCCGGTTTAGGCAACTAAATTGGGATCGGGTCCTTTCATTGTGTTTCTTTCATTTGAAAATCTTGAGCATATTTCAGTTGATGGCAATGAGGTTACTAGACATATTTTTAGTTTTTGTGGTGATGCTTGTCTTGTTGAGTTCATGTGATTATGTGATGCTTTAATAGAAATTTGGATGAGCGTTTTACCACTTTCTTTGCTTATAGTTTTAGTGTTCCTTGTGTATAATGAGTGTGTTGCTGGTGAAGTGATTAGGGAAGCTAGGGACTCTGAGATATGGACATGGAAATTGCAGCATTCATGCCAAATAATTGAGGACCCAGTCTTTGAATTTTTTATGAGTCGAAGGTTCTTCTCAACCATTCGAAGAGCAGTTACTGTCCAGAATTTTCCACTTTTTTGACCCGTCGAGAGAAATCCTTCGACTCGAGGCTATTGTCGGATTGTGTAACATTTTTGACCAGTCGAGATTATATCTCGACTCGTCGAAGGTTATCCTGCCAAAGTTTACTTTTGAAGACTAAGAGCTTGAGACTTTGAGGCATGGAGCATAGAGCAATACCTTGAGGTCTAGACAAGTTTGAGAGGACCGTTTGATGATCATGACCAACCTTATGAAACCTTAGATGGCGAGGCCTAACTTGACCTTCGTTGGTTTATATTTTAATGCATATGGAGCTTGAAGTTGGTCGACAAAGCATTTGCATATTATTTCTCCCTACTCTCTTTAGTTCCTTGTTTGATTTGGATATGTTTAAGAATGATGCTTACGAACCATTAGTTATTTGTTTGGAGTCATGTAGAGTGTGGTGATCTTGCAGGATACATGTGAAATGCTTGTTGCTATGAACTTAAAGCATTTATAAGTTTTCAATCATTACATGCTAAGGTGTTTAAAGTTCTAAGTGTGAGGTCCCCTTATGTTATATGCTTGATTATGATGGTATTTTCCGTTGATTTATGATTAGTATGCATGCCCCCATTGTGGTTGAAAGGAATCTAATAACTTCATTAATCCTTAGAGACTATATGACCCTTTAAGTGTGAATGCATGCTAGTTGTTATGCCTAGAAGAACATGTGTTAGTGGAACAAGCTGTGGTATGATGATGCCTATGTTATATCTTATACACATGTGTTTTGTATGTGGTTTGATGCAAATTGAAGACAACTTAATTCTAAAGTGTGAGATAGTGAAAGGACCCAATCTCGATTTAGTTTCCTAAACCGGAATCAAACCCCTTCTGAAAACACGAACCAACAAAACCATTAAAAATTTCGGCAGAGTAACGCTACTAACATGGAATTGCCTTTACCTGCATCCGAAAAATAACACTTCATCCTATGCCACAAAAGTCAAACCGTGAGCACCAATCCCATATGGATTTCTCAATATCATAACAATAGTAATGAACAGTAAACATAACTGTATAATATAGAAAATCCGGGAAAAACCACATAAAACATGTATCAGTGTCGTATCAGAGTGACCTCTAATGTATATATATACAAAATATACAACAGTAGGCGAAACAAGGAACCTGCTGGAAAAGACAGGTAGCTCGAACAACTAGCCTCCGACCGCGACGTAAGACACCAGAATCCGAACTGCAAACTGGACACGGAAACCGAAAAGCCCAGGAGAAAGACAATAAAACGTTAGAGTGAGTGGACAAAAATAAACATATGCCTTTCAGAAATTTCATATACATAATCAATGTAAAACAATGCGAGTTCGGAAAATATATATGGAGGTGTCAGGCGAATCTCTCAAGCCCGATGGTCAAGCGAATCGCTCAAGCCCAACGGTGATAGGCCAGGGGAATATCTCAACCCCGGCGGCATAACAGGGGAATCTCTCAACCCTGCCCAGAGGAATCTCTCAACTTTGGTCAGACTACCGGTGATCAGCCGAGTAGCCAAAGCATCGATGCAAGTATGCCATCACCATAAAAATATAAAATAATACCTCCAAAAATAATAAATAAGCTCAACATCGTATATAAACAAATACGGAAAATCACGAACTCGCAACGACTGTGAAAATATAAAAGTGTCCACTCACAGGTGAGCAAAGCGCGCACTTGCGCTAATCACGTGGCCCGGCGGAAGATCCCTCGCCCGAAGCACGATCTCGATCCCCTGAATAATCATAAATATAACTGATCAAAATCATAGCTCACAACACTGAACCACACCTCGGAAACCAACCGTTCCCGGAAACATATATCGCGGTACAAAATAATTGACGAAATTCTCAAAACTTTCCGTATAAACCTTCGACTAAAAATCTGGCACCCAAATCATTTGGAAAACCTCACGACTGCGTTCAGAGTGCGAAAACGAGTCAAAAACACATAAGAACCTCGAAAAACCGGACCTTGCCGGAGCACCGCCGCGGACCACCGCCGGCGGCGACGGCGTGGTGGAGACGGCGTCCAATCATGGCCAAACTTTCCAGAAATGTACATCTCTCCAAGCCCAACAACTTCACTCAAAGGATCACCTCCATCCAACCACCACAGTGGCCAGAATATGCCTCGAAAGTCACCGAATCCATGGATTCCGGTGACTTTCCGGCGAGCTTCAAAACGGCAACCAACCAACAATTCCTTCTACCCAAAGCATCTAGAGGTTGAGGGGAACCTTTCCCCCCAAACACCCGACCTCAAACATCGCCGGAACACCCAACCCGAATCCGGCAAAAATCCCAATTTTCTCCAAGTTCGTTCTACCTCAAATCGGCATCAATTCAAGTGAAATCAAGTTCCAATCCATAGGAAATGAAGAGAGGAAGCTAACCATACCGGTCTCAAGGCCTAAGGTGGCCGAAAAATCAGAACCCGACGGTGGCAGTTCGGCACAGCGGCGGTGGAGCTTGGTCAACGGAAGTCAACGGTCAACCCAAGGTCAAACGACGGTCAAACTTCCCGAATAGTGATTTTCGACAATTTTTGACTATTTCCGATATTTATACTCGCGTCTCTAGATGATTGACGGTCCAAAATGAATAACTATTACGATTCGGATAAACTCGACACGAACGGATAAACTCGACGATATTCTGAAACTTCAAATATTCATATTATATTCCTCAGTCGTCGAAATAATCGTCCGGAACTGTCCACAAACTCGAAATCACGTGAACAACAACTCTCGAGAAGAGACTCAACTCAAATTCTCGGCTGATAATTAAGTCGTAATCAAAATCAGCAAACCACACAATTATCGAAAAATTGCGATTACGCGCTAACTCGTGAATTAAGCCGATTACTCTACTGATTCTGTTCCAGGTCGTCATAGATAGGTGGCTAAGTCATTATCACTCCTTATTCTAAGAATTCATATAAATTAAAAAAAATGGAGAAAATGCAATACAAAAATGTGTGTTTTGGTGTGTTTATGTCCTAATAACAACTCCCAATGATGAGATTGAACTATTGACTAGTGGATTATATGATTTTGAGCATGTTTAAGAAGAGAAAATAATGCATGTTTATTCAGTTTTAAAAGCATATGCCATTCAAAATGTTTCACCAAAGAAAAAGGAAGATTGACATGTTTTAAGCTATCCATGTCTCATGTGAGATTTTGAGCCTAATTGTGTATGCATAGCTACATTATGCACATTTTCTTTCATGTGTGACATCTGTTAATTATTGTGTAGTCTAGAACTTGCTTGAAACCATGTAAATTATTTTCTATTCATGAGTTGTTTTAAATATGGTAGAGGCACTTAAGATTATCACCACTTTTGTCAAATAGCCATGTGTCCCATGAGTGCACACGAGTTACGACACCCCTACATAACCATTTTGAGCCCACACTTAACATTTATTTCATTGTCATGCATGTATCTAAACACTTAACCTAGTATAGTTATCATATCCTTATTCTAAAGACTTGGTAAAGATTTCAAAGCTAGCATTCAAGAAGATGGAGTGAAGATGATGTTTTCTAAGGTGTTATGTGTGTATGTGTATAGACTTGTTCAAACAACTTGTATGTGTGATTTTCGAGAATAAAAAAAAAGTGTTTAGCTTTCAAGGTATGTTTTAAAAGTAATATGTTTGGATTAATGTCCCCCATATTTGTGGATTTGGAGTTTGCTACTAAAGGTAAAGAAATATGGCATTGTCCTATCCGCAAAGCTCAAAGGAAGCTTAAAATAAAGCTTGGACCCAACAAGATGAAATCCGGCCCTTGCGCCTAAAGAAGGATTATGGTGACATCTTGGTGAGGATGGAGCAAGATATTGACAAGTTTTGATACTACGACGAAGTCTTTAGAACATTTTTTATCACTACATACCCAAATTTTGAATGTTTTAGCCCTAGCACCATTATAACCCTTCATGAGTCCTCTTGATTTGAAACTCTTGTGTTTGTGAATTGTTGGAGCATTGGTTGAAGAAAAAGGTTATGGAAAATGCATGATTAATCCAATTTTTGAGTGCAAATACTAACCATTAAACACTTGTGTGCATTGAGTATCAATCTTGTGAAGTTTGATAGTTAGAAAACATGTTGATTTGAATGAATTTCAAGGTATGCGTTTAGCTTAGCATGTAGCATGTTCGGCTTATTAATCTGGCTTTGATTTCATGTTTTAAATATGCTTAAGAAATCCAATCCATCTAGTCATGGTTCTTTGAGGGAAATTGATCATCAATTCAGGACACTTATATGCTTATGTGTGATCTTGTGCTTTGAGTCAAGCTTCATTTGTTTTCATTTCTTTTATGTTTGCTTGTAGACAACCAAAGTTTAAGTGTTAGGTAGTTTGTTAGATCTATAATTATGTTCTTATTATGTCTCTAACTTCACACTTGTTGTCTTGTTTGTTTTCCATGAATAAAACATCGTTCTTATAACGTTTCATATTCTTGCTAGGAAATTATAGTTTGACTCTGAAATGCGCTAAAGAATGGATTGCACACTTATTTGAGAAGGCGTATGCATTTCCAAAGTCACGGGAGAAGATTGAACAATGTTGGAAAAAAGACGAAAAACGGTCATAGGAGCTTTGTCAGAATATTCCAAGATTCTGGTCACCGGAAGTCTACTCTCGCGGTCAACATAAGTCAACTATGGTCATGGTCAAGCTTGGGTCAAGACTTCAAGTTATCCATGGAGATATTTTGGAGAAGAGCAAGGCACATGAGAAGCACATGCTATGGTGAGTCACCTTTGGACCACATTTATATATCCCTAAAATTGTTAATCATGTCTTATGCTTTTCTCACATTTGAATTTTAAAATTAAACCAGAAAATATCTCCCTTGGCCTATTTTTTTCGAGCTTCCCTCTACCCACACACACAACTTATCTCATTTCTTACAATTTGATAGTTTTAACATCTCTCTTGAGCCTCAATTCTCTCCCAAAACCCTCTAGCACTCTCTCTACACCTTTTTACCTCATTTAGGCCTAAAAATCCTCCATAACCACCACCATATACTTCCATCCATCCTCTCATCAAGGCCTAAGGTGATTTTCATCCTCTTGTTGGAGCTAGAAGCAAGGAAAGGAGCTAGAAGTGGAGAAAGAGCTTGAAGACCTTGGAAAGCTTTACTTGGGGACTCTTTGGTTATCTTAATTCACTTAGCTATCTTTATTCATGTATCTAGAATGATTTATTTATGGGTAGTGAGTATTTTCTATATGGGAGGATAGGGGCGAAGCCCTAACCAATTTGATGTAGACAATGATGTTTTGGTTTATGATTTGAGTATGATATTTGAAGATTGCATGCTTTGAATAAGTTTTGGTTATGTGTGATGTGATTATGGTGTGTTTGTATGTTTGGGCTTAATGTTTGGTTCCATACAGCATGTTATAAAATTGAGTAAGTTGTGATTTGCTAAAGAGAACTAAGGATTAGAACCTAGGGGAATTAGTCACTCACTTAGGTCAAGAAGAGCATGTAAATATGACTTAGGTTAATCTCCAAAGGGTGAACTAAAATTTTGCTTTCCATATGCTTGAGCATGGACCGAAGCATTCTTGAAGTCCAATCTAGGGCTATGACTTCCGATCCAAAAACCAAAAAAAAAAAAAAACCCAAGCCGAAATTGAGCCGTAACCGAAAAAAACCAAAACTGAATAAAAAACTAACTGAAAAGGAAAAAACGAAATCGAACTGAATAAAATTGGGTTAGTTTCAGTTTTTCAGTTCAGAAGAACCGAACCAATTGAATCTATTCAACTGAATTATTTGAAAACGACGTCGTTTAGTTGTTTTTCATTCAGTTTTGACTAAATCCCTAATAATTTTTGATGTGCAGCCCTCCTCTCTTCGCTCTAAGTATCATACCCCACACTTCGCAGCCTCTCACTTTTTAGTTTCACTCTCAGAGTCTCAATCGCTCAAATGTCACAGCCCTACATCTCACATAATCACTTTAGTGAGTTCATTCTTCACTCTCGTAGCCTCTCAAAGTCACCGTCGTCGCCAACCTTGGCGTAATCTGGACTCGACCTGATTTCACGACATCTCTCTCAAATCCCAATTCCGAGTTATGAACAGATATTCAGGTAATTGAACTATTATGACTTACGAACTTGCTGGGTAATCTGAAAAATTGAAAACATGAAAGTGTGATTGAAAATTTGATTTACTGTGAGTCTATGACTGAAATTTGGTTTGTTGGGTTACTTGGGTATACCAATTTTGTTTGTTCACTTTGTTAGGTATTGATGTAGGTCATGTAAATCAATCTAGAATTTCATAACCCTGCTAGAATTGTAATTTGGTGCATTTTTGCAGGTTTCTTCCGGGAGATGGAGATGTGAGTGCATACAATTGATTGAATTGAATATCAAATGTTGAATGCTAACTTAACCATGAAGCCATGAACTTGTATTTTATTCAACTTCAGATGGACTTGAATTCAAACTCGTATTTTTACGAAGTATGATTTGAGATAGATATGTATTTTATTGATTGGACTTGTGTAGTTTCATCATTTTCTTTTTTTGAGTTTGATATCACAGAAAACTGAAAAAATAACCGAACCGAAATAAACCAAATATATTTGGGTCATCACTTCAAAAACTGGAAAACTGAACCGAACCAAACCAAACCGATTAAAAAATTTGGTTCAATTTTTAGTTCGGGCAGAAAACCGAACCATTTGAACTGATTAACAGCCCTAGTCCAACCGACCCAAGGAGCTCCGGTTAAGCTTACATTGATCCACAAAAATTGTAGGTATCAATTGACTTTTTTGGTTCACAATTTAACTGTGTTGAATTAGATGAGTTCCTAGACCTCATTTTTCCTCAAGTCTCCAACAGAGGCTTGGGAATATGAATCACACATATCACTCACATGTACTTAATAGAACTTGTAAGCATGAGTAGAACATAAACCGAACATTATTATGCATCAAATTGGTTAGTGGCGGCATCTCTAGCTAACCATTCCCTTAATTTGAATAGAGTTATCATATTTGTTGCTTTAAATCATTTAGTATAATCATCAATCAACCAATCGTAATTCACTCATTGTAGCTAACCATCCATTGCAATGTTAAGTCTCCAAAGGGCTTAGTCTTGTGAGATTCGCTTTCCCTTGTATTTTTTTTTATGTTTGTTGCATTGTTTGTTTGGCGATAACGTAATGTAAAGTTTAATCGAAACAAGCTATGGAATCAGGATAGTCAATCCTCGTGGGTTCGACATCCGACTTCTATAAATTATATTACTTGGACACCCTATACTTGCTGTTTAGCGAGATTACAACCTTGTCGGAGTCACACACAGTAGTATGAGTGACTGCATTGGATTCAATAATCTAAACTATAGTAAGATATAATTTACTACGAATATTCATAAACTTTTACAAAATGCTCTTTCTGCCACATTCTATGGTGGTTACACATAAAAATTATTTTTCATTCTTACAATATGTTTCCAAGTGTAAACCGTTGGCGCAAATGTACTTAAAACTTAACAAAGTTTGTTTGATCTTTGGCACATATAAAGCATCAGTGACAGAATTTATTGTACCATATGGCAATAAAAATTATGCAGAACCACACCCTTGTATAAACAGCGCTGAACCAACCATAGTTGTCACTAAAGAACCATATGACATAAGATCCATAAATAATTGCTTATTCCGCATAATAGTGTGGGTAGTACCACTATCTGCTAAACACTCAATATTACCTTCAGACATCTACAAAAGAATATAAATCAACCAGTCTTTGTACTCAAGACATGGCAAACACTTTAAGTGAATACTTAAAGATTTTCAAAAAGGGTTGCGACCCTTATGTAGTGCGTGATACGACATAACAATTCTGATGTATAAACAAAATAATGTGGAAGGGTCGTAAGACGGGTCAAAATGTATTCTCGACGGGTCGAATATGTTCAAAAACAGGTTCAGAATGCCATCTTTGACGGGTTGAAGAGAACATGACAAAAATTTGACTGGTCAAAAACATGCCAAAAACGATGAAAGAGGATGGTCTTGACGGGTCGAGATCTACTCTCGATGGATCGAGATTACTCAAAGTCGGACGGAGGACCATCTTTGACATGTTGAAGAAAAGGGCAAAAAAATGGACGGATCGAAAAAGTGCCAAAACCATTCCAAAGTGTTGGTCTCAACGGGTCGAAACCTGCAGGAACTCAAGTGTCCTCGTTTTTCTTGTGTATTTTCTATTTTTTGTTTTCATATTTTCATGGAATATTATATATTTCGAACCATTCATGCATTATGAAGTAAAATAACATACTCAACACTTTCATATACCAAAAATAGAGAAATTTCATTACATACCAACACAAAATTACATCAAAGACCATCTTATTCGAATAACCAACTAAAAATAAAGTCTCAAAACATGACTAAGCAAGCCAAAAATAAAGCTAAACTTAATTACATAGTAGAAAGAACAGCCTAATGCATAGACTAATCAAAATTTGAAGTCTCAAGACTTACTTTCTTGTTATCTGCCGCAATAAGATTGACTTCATTATCTTCGTCCATCTTATAGTCTCCCCCAGCAAAGTTAGCCTCTTGTAGATATTATGAATATCTTTTCTTGGACGACATTGCTTGTGCTTATGCTTGGCAGAGACACACTTGAAGCATGGATACTTGCCAGATGAAGCAGAGTGTGAAGAAGTTCCCTTATTCCTAGAAACCGGAATGATTCTTGATGGAGTTATTGAGGCATGCATCTTGGCAGTGCCAAGTCAGATTCTGACTTCAACCTCTACTACGGCCTCTGCCACGTCCTCATTACCCATCATGGGTATTGTAAGGCTCAAAATGGTTCTTCTTCTTTTTCTTACCTGTCTTCCCACTAGTGTTGTAATTCTAAGGTATTTTCTTGGTCCCAACAGATCCTGCATTATTGTTGAGAATTATCTCATGATGTCGCTCCTTTTAAGCTAGGATGTTCATAAGATCATTGAATGAACTTATTCTTCCTTACTCGAACTCGATCCAATACTAATGAGCGAGAAGACTCTTGGAAGAAGGGAATGTGATCAAAGAGTTCTTGATCATAGCATGTTCAGTCTTTTTAACTCCACAAAAGCTTAGCTTCGATTGTAGCGCTAACATAGCTTGATTGAACGAATTAGTGTTCAGATAATCCAACAAATTTAGGGAGTCATATCGCTCTGTTAATTCTGGAAGTTATTCATCAGGCACACTGTTGAAGCCTTGCTTCAAAACGTCCCATAAATCCTTATGATCATCCTTTTTTTAAGTATTGCTTCTTCTGATTTGGATGGATATGACGCCTTGAAAAAAATGAGGGCTTGAGCTTTACGAGCTAGAGTGGGTTGGATTGCATTGTCAACGGTTTGTGGGCGGACAATGTTGGTGAGTTCTTTTCTAATGAAAATATTCTCTGCATCAGAAATCCAACGATGATACTCTGCTCATTTGGCATCAAAGATGTCAAACTTGGGCCTAACTAGCTTAGTTGAAGTCATCTACAAAAGAGATAAAAGGAGATTATTAGTCAATGATCGAAAAATCATGATCGCTAATATCAAGTTTAGGAAATAAGAACGTGATCCAAGATATATGGTCACAGAAATCATGACAATCAAAATCAGTCACAAATATCGATTCCCTTTCGTTTATTATTTTTACCGTGACTCCCTCAGAACAGTCACTAATCAAACTTTTTGATTGAAGGGGTGATGAAATCCCCTTCTCTCGTCATATAATTGCAATATAAATCACAACAATAATTAACCTAAATCTAGTCCAAAATCTAGGGTGTTGCGGCAATTAATTTTTGTAACCTAATTTCTAAATTTAAGAGAGTTTGAAAATTTACCTCGAAGTATATGATGCTCGGTATGGGTAAAGATTTGTAACAAGGAGGAAGAGCACGTCAAATACGAGATGCAGGAAGACAACCAATTGTGGCAAATTTGAGGAAGAACTTCGGGATCGCCGACATGCAAGAGAATTTCGGCGAAGGTGGTGGCCGACGAAAAAGTTGACAGTGGAGGAGGAGGTGACCGACGGTGGTGATAGGGTTAGGATTTTTTTCTTTGGAGTGATGACTATCAAATCAATAGCTGTTGATAACATGTTGAAGAATAAACGTAAATTCAATAACTATAGATTGAACTGTATTTTTATTCATTGATAGATAACTTTAAATACATGTATTAGAATAAATTACAATCAATATTTCGATAAATAAGTAATTATTAAAATATCTACTTCCTTTTTTTAAGACAAGACACACACCGAAAAATATAGAATATACTTCCTTTTTTTAATTTAGAGAAATGAAGCAAAAGAAAAAGAAAAAATAAGCAAGATGTTACCATATTTGGCAATGATGAAAAAACTTGCACAAGCATGTGAGGAGAATTTGATTGGCTCTTGTCAACTTCACCAAATGACAAGAGATAAACAAGTAGTGATCAAGTGCATATCTTCTTTCTGTTTCAACCAAGAACGTGTCGAGGGGTGCTATACTTGCATAATTTGTTGCTTTAAGTATTTAACTAAACTAGCACGATTGGCAATCCAAATAACTAACCTACAAGCAATACAGTATTAACCGTCTGCTACTAATAGTTTATTCATAGATGACTTTGATATTATTCTTATAAACTAAAAAATATATAATATTATAAATTTAAGGGTAAATTATACATAAGGTCATTTACATAAGATTATTTATGTATAAGGTCATATGGTATTTTTAACTTAAATATGGTCACCTGATTTAACAAAAAACCCTTACATTTAATTTATTTACGTTTGATACCATCTATATGAACCTGCTCTCAATCTCTCTCTCTGATTTCAGACCAAAATCGAATCAATTTCCTCGATTCGAACCTGCAACCAAACATCTCCATACATATACAACATCTAGACAAGAGGAATTGAAATATACCAATTTCGTGACTGGAGGAGCAGCGACGACGATGGAAACCAGCCCCAAAATCCTACAATTTCTCTGGTTTGAATCTCTCTCCTTAAGCCTCCATTGCCGAAATCAATTCTAGAATTAGGTAGATGAGGTCAAGCCACGACAAACCTGACCAGTTTCGAGTTCGAAAGTGACCGAACGGCGTGAGGTCAAGCCACGACAAACCTGACCAGTTTCGAGTTCGAAAGTGACCGAACGGCGTGACGCCGCCGGTGACCACCACACCAGCTCGTCTCTCTCTCTCTCTCTCTCTCTCTCTCTCTCTCTCTCTCTCCCTCTCCCTCTCCCTCTCCCTCTTCCTCCCCCTCCCCCTCCCCCTCCCCCTCCCTCTCTCTCTCACTCTCTCTGAGTGTTGGAGATCTATTTGTATGCAGAAGTATGCTTTGGTTGTTAAGCAGATTGTTGTGTTTTGGTTGTTACGTACGTAGTATTGTCTATAATAATCTGTGGTAGTACATATGTTACTCTGTAGTACTATGTACAGATTGTAGTGTGCTTTGGTTGTTAGGCAGATTGTTGTGTTTTGGTTGTTACGTACGTAGTAGTGTCTATAATAATCTGTGGTAGTACATATGTTACTTTGTAGTAGTATGTACAGACTGTAGTGTGCTTTGGTTGTTAGGCAGATTGTTGTGTTTTGGTTGTTACGTACGTAGTAGTGTCTATAATAATCTGTGGTAGTACATATGTTACTCTGTAGTAGTATGTACAGACTGTAGTGTACTCTGTAGTAGTTTGCAGTATTGTATGTGAGTAGTATGTAGTCCGCTCTGTAGTAGTACTGTCCTGAGTAGTTTGTTGTTTGCTCTGAACTAGTTTGTACTTCTGTCTGTGAGTAGTGTGTAGACTTGTTGTGTGTAGTGTGTAGTGTTGTCCTGAGTAGTTTGTTGTTTGCTCTGAACTAGTTTGTACTTTTGTCCTGAGTAGTGTGCACTGCTGTCTGTGAGTAGTGTGTAGACCTGTTGTGTGTAGTGTGTAGTGCTGTCCTAAGTAGTTTGTTGTTTGCTCTGAACTAGTTTGTACTGTTGTCCTGAGTAGTGTACACCGCTGTCTGTGAGTAGTGTGTAGACCTGTTGTGTGTAGTGTGTAGTGCTGTCATGAGTAGTTTGTTGTTTGCTCTGAACTAGTTTGTACTGCTGTCCTGAGTAGTGTGCACTGCTGTCTGTGAGTAATGTGTAGACCTGTTGTGTGTAGTGTGTAGAGCTGTCTGTGAGTAGTGTGTACTGCTGTCTGTGAGTAGTATATAGAATTTATGTAAGTGGTATGTAGTGTTTTGATGGTCTTCCTTATTGTTTTGCAGAAATTGCACAAATGGAGGACCCTAAAAAACCCAAGGTCCAAATAAGATCGTCATTGAGAGGCTTCTGCAATATCATGGGTGAACTTCATAAAAAAATGCCTCAAAAAAATAGTGAAGACGTTGCAAAAAACACCATTTGGCAGTTTCATGAAAAGCACTACAACAATTTGTTGAAAGTACTACTGTAGTTTTTAGAAAATACTACTCTAGTTGTTGGATAGTACTACTCTACTGAGACTTATGCATTTTAACTAAAACTTTGTTGAAAATACTACTGTAGTTTTCAGAAAGTACTACTCTAGTTGTTGGATGATACTACTATACTGGGACTTTATGCATTCTAACTAAAACTTTGTTGAAAAATACTACTGTAGTTTTCAGAAAGTACTACTCTAGTTGTTGGATAGTACTACTTTACTGGAACTTTATGCATAAAAAATATGGATAAAAAAGTGGCCTTAATTAGGATAAAAAATATAAAATGACCTGAAAAGTTAATATAAAGAGGCAAAATTTGAAAGACAAAAAATATGGATAAAAAATGACCTTAATTAAGATAAAAATATAAATGATTTTCAAAGTAAATATAAAAGGACAAAATTGGAAAGACAGAAAATATGAATTAAAGAAAGTGACCTTAATTATGATAAAAAGTTTAAATAACCTTATGTGTAAAATAGGGTCTCTAAATAACCTTATATGTAATTATCTATAAATTTAATACACATTTCTTAGAACAAATGTGCCAATTTTGGATGAGTTGGACTAATTCTCAATCCGAATTCATATATTATTCATCAAAATCAATCTTTAGTTGTCGATTAAACAATGCAATAACTTGGTCAATTCAAGGATTAATAACTATTCGCATTTCAAACATTTCAAAAATAGAGGAAAATAAGGCATGCAAATGGGTATACTTGGGATCCGCATGTCAATTGGTCTGAATCACGCCCTGAGTCAAAGATTATCCTATACCTTACCTCGACTAAATAGTTCCCACGTGAAACCTATCAATTACCCCATTCAATTTTCTGCCCATGGAAGTAGTTTTTAGTGCACCCATCACCCCAACCCAAATAATTAGTTCATTGCTGCATGTGCTCTTATTGTTTAGGCTTTTGTCTACAAATTTTGGGATGATCAATTTTTAGTTTTATTATACTCGTTTTCATTCGATGAGTTTTACATAATCTATGTAAAGGAGAAACAAAACAGTTCAAAACAACCACTAAAACTAACATTTCATTTAAGAGAAAATAGTTAAAATTATCACTAAAATATAATACGTTATATACTTTAGTGTACATATATAACTCAAGTCACTCAAGTTTATTTCCAATTTCACATTAAGTGTGACCAAAGTGATATGTGTCGTACTTAAGTAACTAAAGTATATAATATGTCATACTTGAATGACCATTTCAACTATTTTCCTTCATTTATTTGAACTCCTATACGTCTAAATTTAATTGAAGCGACCCCACGTGTTCTTGACAATGAAATGTTGCTCATTTCACTTTATAAAAAATTAAAGAATCCAACCAATCCTCTTGGACAGTTGTGCTATTAAGGAAACAATGTAATTACATAAGCAAAATATATCGTAGTGTGCAAAGAATATAAACTGATTTTTTTTTCTTTGAGAAAGGATATAAACTGATTAGAATATTTATTATCAGCAGGTAGGAATGTCACCACCAAAGTAGTTGTTGAATCAATAATATTCAAAATCCTCTTCACAAAAGAAAAAATAAAAAAGATATCACCAAGTAGTAGTCAACAAAACGAGCAAACATTTAATAAAACTAAAAGGATATGAACTTAAGGACAACTGTGGTGCATGTGAGGGCAAGATCATTGTGGACCTTTGCCTGACCCACTCAGCATGCAGGAACATGCAAATCCCTAAAACTTGTATTCCTTTGGATAAATTGGAAGAAGAAGATGATAAAGAAAATAATGGTGAAACCAGCAGCAATAAGATGGGAAAAGACCCAAAACCATGGGGAACTTTGTTGCAGCTAGCTAGCATTCTAGAATTGTTTGATTCTTGACTTTGATTGAATCAGTTGGTTAATCAGGTTAATGCTTTCGTTTCCATTTAGCATAAGATTAGGAAATATATAAGTGATCCAACAACCAAGGCCTTGGCAGGGTATGATGTCCAGTTGTACATATATGTTACGACTTACGAGCTGCTCGTGAAAATGAGTCTTGGCAGAAGGTCACTAGGTGATATGGGCTGATTGGAACCGAAAAGTTTCCAACTCCATAGCATGCATGTTGAAGACACAGTCTTTCGTACCAATCAAACAGTTTACTGGATGGGCTAATCCTAAAAGGATTTATAAAGCCAAACCAAACAAGAATTGCAGACCAAAGAAATTAAAAGGCCTAGTTGATCGCATGATCAAAGTAAACCAGCTTTAGAAAATGGGTGTATGAATTTTATTACTTAAAAAACAGATTAAATCACGAAATCAACCAACAAAATCTCAGCTTTGTTATCTTTTGTTCTGTTTGTTAGTCAAAATTGTCGAACAAACGCATTTGAAAGGGGAATTCTTTTCTATCAGTAGTCTCAAAAAAAGAAAAAAGAAAAAATGTGGACGATGCTAATAATGTGCATAACAACAGATATTGGGCCAGAATTTAGATATTAGACTACAGACAATGGCCAAGTACTTATGTGAGTTATGTCACAATATCTTTAGGTAGCATAGCATTTTGTCCTGGACAGTGCTCATCTCTTTTTCCCCAATTATAAATGAGGATGGAACCTATGTAACATGCTGACTCAAAATTAACTTCTTAAATTTTTATTAAGTGTTAATCATTGATAGTAACTAGTTTTTATCGTCGATAATTAATTATGACTCTTTTTATCATACTTTTATTCGTTAAGTTTTTCGAGAAAGGTTTTGGAGTAAAGTCGTAAAGTTTATCGAGACGAGTTTGTGGCCACGTAAAGTGTTAAAATCGAAGTTACGATTAAGAAGTTATGGTCAGCGAAAATTTTAAACGAATTTACGAAGTTAATTATTCGCCAGTATAAATAAAACTTACCCAAAATAGAAAGTCAAATTTGGGGTCAAACCTTTTTTTTTCTTTTTCTTCCCTTTCTCACTCCTCTCTCCCGTGGTCTCTCTCTCTCTCGTCGTCGGCTTCGCTGGTGACGTTCCTCGGCTAGCCACCAAAATGGTCGGTCTTGGTGTCAAAATGACCACCATGACCTCCTCTACCTCTTCCCCAACCTCTTCAACCCTCTTTAGAGACGTAGCAGCGGTGAGAGAGACAAAATCGAACTGAAAACCCTAAGCTTTTGGGGCGTCGGGTTTGAGCTCAAATTGGTGGTCGGTACCTATTGGGCTTTGAAGCTCTCATCACCATGAAGCTAACCATATTGACAAGACCCTCCCCGGATTACCCCAATAATCCAGAGATAAGTCTTGTGGGACTCCTGTTAAGGTCTCTAGCACCGACTAGTCGGTATCAGCTACCTTAACCCAAGCAACCAAAAACCTTGATGTGATCCTATAGTGAGAAAACAGAAGCTATGAACTGTTATGCCTCGAACTCTAGACGGTCACGACTTCAACCTGCTATCCTGCAAACTGGGCAATTGAAACTAAGGGCTTAAGGAAAGGCATAAAACATAAAACGTTAGAGTGAAGGAACAAAAATCAATATCATACGATAATCGTAAAAACTGAAGTAAAACTGAATTTGATGCTGTTCCTCTGATCTATGTAAAATAAAGCGAGTTCATCTACTCTGTGGAGGTGGCCGCTTATAGGTTTTTCCCTAACCTGAGTCGACAAACAGTATATAAAAATATAAGTGATGGGCCAGACGAGGCAACCTGACCTCTCCTAACGCCAGACGAGGCAACCTAACCTCCCCTGACTAGACTATCCGGTGATCAACCGAATAGTGAGTGCATTGATGCAACTAACTAATGCCAATACAAAAAAAAACCTCCAAATTTAAACTGTTCTAAAAATATACTGTAAATTAAACTGTAATGCTGAAATAAAATGAACTCGCATAACTGAAATATTGAAATTCTGAAAATTGAACTCGCTATCGACTGTGAAAATAAAAATGATCCACTCACAGTACTGTGTCGTGATCTCTAATCTGCCAAGCACATCTATCAGCGTCTTTATATATCTGCCGCTAGCTGCTAATACGTCGTCCTAAAATAACAATTAATATATAAAAACTAATCGTCAAAAATTATATCGAATAACTAAACTCGTTATCAACGAGCATTACCGTCGAGAATATCGCATTCTCGAAAATCGCACTTCCCAAAATAATACCGAGCTCTAATCTAATTCCAAATTCTAAATTCCAATTCTTAAATCCCTTTTAAAGTCTCAGCATAAACATTAAACGTTAAGGAACTCGAAGTCGAATCGATAATCAATGCAACCGTTTATCAATAACGTAAAACTGTTTAATTATTATCCGATTAATCAAATGTCTTAACCAATAATATCCAATTCAATTCAATAACTTCATCATTAGATTTAGTATGTAATTACGACCGGAACGATATAAAATTGATGCCGAAAAATGCCCTCGCTGGAGCTTCCCTGTGAACCACCACAGTCAGTGGCGTCGCCAGTGACTTTTCCTGGCTAATCGAAACTTAACCTACTCAAAATCAACCCAAAAACAATATTCATCAAAGAAACAACCTCAAATTCTTTCCCAATCGACCGGAATTGCCCCCAAAACTCTTTGGCTGGAAAATCCTTTCCGGCGACCATTCTCCGCCGTCAAGCCACCTCGTGGCTCGAGGCATACCCCAATCGATTCAAGGTGATGAGGGGAGCAATAACCCCATCACCCCGACATCCAATTCATCGTTGACCACCACCCACGACGTCGACCCAAACCACCATTGCCAGAGCCGATTATATTCCTACAATTCCCATCGATTTACACCACCTCATATCAAAACAAACATACCAATACAATCTAGGATGAAAACCCAAAACAATTATACCTGAAAAGTGGCCGGAAACCTCGCCGGAGCCGACACTGGTTAACCCATGAAACCTTGACCTTCACAGTGTCGTTCCCCCTTCCTCCGCCACCAATTACCGTAAAATCACCCACCAACAAGTAGAGGGGGTTGAGGCGCAACTTTTGACACCGGCCCCGCTAGTTTTAGTGGTTGTCCACTCATTCGCCGGCGGCGAGGCCGACAGAAGGAGAGAGAGAATGGGAGGGAAGAGAGAGAAAAGAAGAAAAAAGAAATTGCTAAAATAGGAAAAAAGTTGACTTTCCATATACGGAAACTTCTATTTGTATCAAAATTTGCGACTAAATGTATCGTAACCTCGTACAAAAATTTCGTTGACTATAACTTCTTACTCGTAACTCCGATTTAAACTCTTGACGTGGCAACGAACTCGTCTCGATAAACTCTATGACTTTTCACAAAGAACTTCCTCGAAAAATGTAATCGGTAAAATTCTAATAAATACCATCGATAATTATCAACAGTAAAAATTAATTATCATCGACGATTACCATTAAATATTTCGTAACTAAAGAATGCTCGGAACGGGATGTCATAATTTACCCCCCTAAAGAAAATTTCATCCGCGAAATTTATACATATACTAATAAAGCACCAACAAGTACTACTCCCGCATGAGTTCTTTCAACTCTCAAGCATTAACCACAACAACAAGAATATCCATGAAACCGTTAGCATGCTGTCATCTTGCTACCAAGTCTTGCTCTTCTGATCCCGTGTCTAAATCAAATATTCCTTATAACCAAATACAAGAAAGCGTCATAACTCAACTATGTCTAGCTAATCTGTAACGTAATTACCTGAAAGCATCTAGTATTCATGTCAATTCCAGTGGCAAGTTCTACTCATAAAAACTAGGCTTATTCGGTCAATCCAACCTATAAACCTCTCTGGTTGTGGTCATGATACAAATGACTGTAAAAGTGGCGATGCGGCTCAAACTCTTGAAAGTGGCTCCCAAATCACCACCAAGCTCAACATCGAAATTCTACCTGAGGTGTCCCTACACTGACACTCTCACATAACATGATCCCCAAGGTCACAAAGATAACCGGCTGAAGGCTTATTCTGACCATTCCAAAACTGGAATATATGTAGGGCATCCGACCGATTTCAAAAAAAATTCCAACCATGCACAGTATCTTATGCCTGAAAATTCTACAAAAAAACGGACACAAATTCCCTTGAAACTAAGGAACTCAAAAACCTACATTAAGAGAACACTTCAACCGACTTTAAAAATGATTCAAGAATTAGAATTTGAAAATTGATTAAAGCTCGTCATTACTTTGGGAAGCACGTTATTCGAGAATTCGAGATTCTCGACGATAATGCTCATTGGTGAACGAGTTTAGCTATTCTTATAATTTTTGACGATTAGTTATTAAATAATAATCGTTGTTTCAGGACGACATGTTAGCAGCCAGTGAAAGATGTTTAAAAACGCCAACAGACGGGATTTGACTTAATGAAAATCACGGCACAGTACTGTGAGTGGACCTTTTATTTTCACAGTTGATAGCGAGTTTAGTTTTCAGTATTTCAGTATTTCAGCTTATTTACGATATGTTTTAAAGAATATTTATTTTGGAGGTTTTTCTTTGTAATGACATTACTTAGTTGCATCGAGGCACTGACTATTCGGCTATTCACCAGATATTTCGGTCAGAGGAGGTTAGGACAAACACTTAGTCTGACTTATCACTTATATCTTTTATACAGATAGTCGACTCAAGTTAGGGAAAAACTCTTGAGCAACTACCTCCATCAGGATTTGGATTTAGATTTATGATACTTGAACTTGCATTATTTCACAGGAATCAGCGAAAATGTATTAAACTATATTTTATTATTTACACAGATTATACTAAATTTCGTCCACTCACTGTAACATTTTATATTTTTATGCGTTTCTTTGGGCCCTTGTTTTAAATTGTCCAGTTCGCAGGTTAGCCAGTTGAAGTCGTGACCGTCCAGAGTATGAGACATGACAGTCCATAGCTTCTGTTTTCTCAGTGTAGGTTTTCAGTTGAAATTCTGGGTTGCTCGTGCTAGGGTAACTGATACCAATTAAGTGATGTTAGTTATTTTAATATTAGTCTCGCAATACTTACTTTGATTTACTTTGGTAATCTAGGGCGTATCTTCTCAATCTATGACTTTCTCCGAAAAACTTGAGCTATCTTCTAGCACCCCTTTAAACATGGGGGTACGTACACGCTGCCAGAGCTTGTTATATTACTGTTTGTTTTCACCACCTTTTGCTTTAACTCTGTTTTAGACCTCTTTTACACCTGATGAACTGTCTTATGCTGATCATCGTGTTTCAACAGTTCCTGAATCTACGCCAAGATCAATGTTACTCCAACTTAGATACCTCTGTTCTTGGCTACATTGGTTGCTAACTTACTATGCTGGTGTTGGCCATGGCATTCAAAGTCCAGCACCATCATATCCACCTAACTATGAGCCTTCAAGTCAAGTTTATTTTCATTACCTGCTTGGAGTATTAAAGTAACTGACGAGCAAGACTTATTCAAGGTCGAAGGTCAAAGTTCGATAAGATTTGTACTGAATGGGTTTTGGTCTGCATCTTCCGGAAGGCTTAATTGCATGGTTGGATGGTTGCATGTGTACTTGAAACAAGGGACATTCCTGTTCTTCTAAAGTTATATGGTCTCCGATGTGCTTCCCTCCATTTCAATGTTGATGTTATTAATTTTGACCCTAGGCTACTTGAAACCTCTGATGTACTACTATGAGGCTTATCTTCACTGACAGAACTAACCACCAAAACTCGTTGATTGGAAGCGATGGATTGCTTGCCATTGATCAGGCAACTCTGAAGGTAATCACAGCTATGACGACAGTAGCTTTTTTGTTGCAAGATCAGCAAACGCTACCTTTAAGGAGCTTTGGGATGTGGAGAAGAAGGCTTGCTTGATCAGTTTATGCAATAGGAGCTTTACCTGCTATGGTGCTTCCGGTTTTCGATTTAAGCAGCTATATATGGTGCCTATTCTGGTTTGGTCTTGGATAGGCTTTCTGTTTCCTCAAATCCTTGTCAACCTGGTCTGCATATCAGTGTGATTCTACATGGGGTTTAACTTTTCTTCGAGTTTTACCACATACATATGATCTATACTCATTTATGGTAATGGAGAAGCCATACGTGTTCGTAAGTCCTATGTCTGGACTTTACTCCACTGATTTGGATTTCTTTATTTCTGTCACTTGTCTACTGTTTGCTGTGATCACATTCTCGCAGCACAAGTTTGGGGGTTGTATCTTTCTTCCCCCCCAACAATGTTCCCCATCTATTACCGAACTATCAAATCCACACATCCTTGCTAGAAAAACTGGAAGCATTACTCAACTAAAAGAACAGTCAGTGTTCCTAGAGCTTCAGAGCAAGTAAGCAACTATACTGTCCAACAACAAAAACCCTGAATTATTATATTAAGAGACGCTCCAATGAAACATGCTGCATAGTTCTTTTAGACACAAACTAGTTCAAAAACAAATGTCACCCTCCTGTTCAATCCATTCTGAAAATCAGTTTCTAATTACCTGATTTCAACAGGTTCAATGTCAAGTCCCTAAAACTTTCAAATTTGGCTTGTTAAATTGTCAAAAATGCTTAAAGCCACAACCTTTTTCACTTGGTTAATACTTTATATACCTGAAAATAGTTTATTCAACCACAAATATAATCAATTTCACAGATACAAAATCAGAATCAGTTTGTTCAAAGTAAAATTCATTCAATGAGTTTAGAACTTTTAGAGCATTCAGGGACTGTTCAAAGTAAAATTCATTCAATCAGCCCTTTAAAAAAAAAATAAAAAATTCAATCAGTTTGGAACTTTTATATACATAATCAGAATCAGTTTGTTCAAAGTAGAATCAGTTTTATTTGTAAATTATATGAATTAAAAATCGGAAAGAAAAAGAAAAAGAAAAAAAGCATACTTTGCTCATGAAATTTTTCTGGACCCAAAACAATCAACGCTTATAGATTTGGTTATTATGAATGACGAAACTAGATAAACATGAAATCAAATTAGCATAAAATCTGAGCCCAGGAATAACACTAGAGAACTGAAAACCTCATAAAGTTACAAGCTTTGATGAATTAAATGACATTTGGTTCAGCAAATACTCACCGGAAAGGTCTCACCGCAGCTGGCTGCCTAAGAAGAAAGAGGCACAAGTCTCCTCAAGTAATAAATGAAATCTCTTCATGCACTCTCCCTCCAAGATTAGGAACCAAATAAGAAAGAGCAGTTCTTTAATGTTCACACATTGCTCAAATTTCAAAGTGAACAAACAAGTGGTAAGGATGGAAAGTACATTCTGAGGTTTCCTAGAAAAATATTAGCTCGGCTGCTGAGAACAGACAGAAATGGAGTTATGGACAGCGACAATGCAAATAACGCTCATAGTACTTGGTAATATTTAAATTGATAGCAGCTAACACAGAGCAATCAATTCCTCCACACTGCCCAGAAGCAGGAGAAATAGCAAATTCCAAAAAACCAAAGTTAGAAAAGAGCCACAGCCACTGTTCGGCATCAAGCCTAGTATCTAACTTACAAAAAAAAAACCTTAGCTTGAGCAAGAAAACCTTGCTGCGAACAACCCCGACAGTTCCAAGACACTATCTTCATGTAAAAGGATTATGAATGATAATTTGATCGTATTTCTCAGAAAAGCTGAAAAGCAACAATTCTTTGGCACATTTACAATGCCACATCCAAACTCATCTAGAGAAAATAATATAGGCAAAAGAATCTAACACTGTTTGAATCACAGTAGAATCGTCGTCGATATTCATTTGTCTTGAAGATATCTTAAAACAGGCAATAAAACTATGGTGGACCAAAACCACCGTAATTCAAAGATTCTTCAATGAATCGCCAACTCCTGAAAAGAAAAAATAAGAGAGTACAAAATCTGCAATAAAGATCCCAACAAGAGAGATAACCACAGCTGAAGTCGTTGACTCCCCAACACCTTTGGCACCTCCCATGGTAGTTACTCCCCAAGCACAACTAACAACAGATATGATAGCACCAAAAGCCTGTGACTTGATCATTGCACTAATTAAATCCCAAGGTTTAAGAGCTCTCCGAGCTGACTCCAAAATGATGTTAATGCTAACACCATAGACAGCATCAGCAAGGAGTGCGCTGGATGCCATCCCCACAGTGAAACACATCAGCGTCAGAAATGGTAGAGCAAGACAGGTAGCAATGACCCTTGGTGTCACGAGATAATCAACAGGGTTTGATCCAAGAACTCTTAGCGTGTCAGTTTGCTCTGAAACCTGCATTGTCCCCAACTCTGCAGCAAATGCACTTCCAATTCGCCCAGCAACCACAATTGATGTAACTACAGGACTCAGCTCCCTTGCGAAAGCCAGAGACAATACCCCACCAACAGCTCTACTCAACCCTAATCTAGTAAACTCTCTAACAAATTGGATGGTGAAAGCCATGCCAACAAAAGCTGCAGTCAAGAGGCAGACCCCAACTGAATTTGGCCCAACTCTCCTTAACTGTTGAAGCGTATTCTTCCAGTGAATTTTTCCCTTGATACTTCTAATAATAACCTGACCTGCCATGATAAGAGCTGATAATCCCCTCCACATATACCTGGGAGGTGACCATTTGTTCAATAATGTCTCCCCTTCTGACATGGATGCGTGATTTGTATTTGATTCTTCCAATTCCTCCGAGACAGCAGGGTGGCCATCATCAGTGTTGGGAACTGCACACAATCTGGTTTCTTTCAAGGGCCTTAGAGGCTTACATGTCTGAGGCCTACCAACGAGCACAATTTTCCCAGCAAGCCGCCTCGAATACGGGACTTGAAGTTTACTCCACCCATCCGGTTTTAATGAGTTACATCTGATACATGTTTAATAATGTTACATTCAAATACAACAAAGAAAGACATATATGACAGTGTGCATATGTACAAAATCTTCTAGATGTACCTGTAAGAGCAATAAGAGAATGGATGGACAAACAAAGCTGCTTGCATGGTTGCTTCTGTTCAAATTTCCAAACTTTGATTCAACAGGTTTCAAAAGAAATCCGTAAATGTTGGTGAAATTCTTTCAAATTACATTGAATGTTCTCTCCCCAAAATTACCACTGAAGCTCAGTGACACCTGATTTCATAAGAAAGAAAGAATATGCCAATAAGGAACTTAATCTAAATCAATTGAAGAAATGAAATGTCTATCTAGAGCAATTGCATTAACAAGAAGTGAGATTTGAGCTACAACCAGCACAAGTTCACATCCTAAACTTACAGGACCCTAAAACTCATGTCCAGACCAGATTTTACACAGGAATGCATACAATTATCAGCAACTTCCTACCACAATGAACACCATAACATATCAATTGGACTCCAAAATACCAAGATTATCAAAACCCAGATGTCAACATACCTAGAAAATCGCTTCGAAGCTTTTCCAAGCAAAACCCAGAACTCATATAGTGGTGAATCAGAAATAAAGCAGCAGCACTGCAGCAGTTTTTGTAAATTTAAAAGTCGGGGCAACCTACTAACCCGACCCGGCTCGGCCCAACTTATCCTCTCTCTCGATCTCGACTTCAACTACACTGTACACTGCAAAGACTCGACCTTTAACAGCACAGCACCCGCACTCGCACTCGCACTCTTTCCTTCCAAGCTGATCCATAGAGATGGCCAGAGAAGGTAAAGTTCTTTCTTAATTTTTTTGGGTCTAATCTAATCTGTGTGACTGTGGAGATAAATAAGAGATATGAAATTGATGCTGACAGGAGGAGAGGAGAATCCCTCGTATGCAATATCATGCTCTCTCTCTTGCCCGTCAGGTTACTCACTAATTATGCTGTTAGTGAATTGTATGTATTTCTTGTAAATTTAAGGAAGGGGGCTGTTACTGTTAGTGACCTGTACATGCATTGCAGGCATCATCTGGAGGTAGATATTGTTGCATATGGAGGTATAGTTTCCTTTTTCTTTCTTGGTGAAATTACATGCATTGTTGAAAAATGTCTTTGTGATTAATGTCCCCCCTGTGGTGCTTTTCTCGACAGGGTCAGAGCCGCATTCTGCTGTTATACAGCATGAGTCTATCCATATACACAAAATGGTGGTATTTCATAACCTCCTCTTTTTTTTCTTGTTTCTGGGTCATCTGGACTGAACTTTTTTTTACGGTTCTGATTTGCAGCTGCAGTGGCAAGCATTTCCTGGTCTACCCAAGATATTTAAACCCTTTGTGCTGTTGCTGAAGCCCATGGTTCAGTTTATTCTGCTGCTTTGGTTTCTTTGTGTTAAGATATCTGCTCCTGATGTTTTTCTAGTTCAGGTGAGCTTGCACTTTTCAATATACAAAGGTGAAGATTGTGTAGCTACTAGGCTTACAAAACCCTTATAACCAGAAATAACCCTTTTTAACTCAGACATTGTCCCTTTGCTTCACCATGCCAAAACTTAAGCTTAAAAAGCTCAATTATCATGTGTTCTAAATATTTATGTATACATTAAAGAAAATGAATGTCAAAATCCCTTCTTTACTAACAACATGAAATGTCTTCAATTCTTTTTGCTTTTGTACAGAATCCACCTTCTGTTCCAACCTTAGGGGCTGTAAAATTCGCAAGCTGGCTTAGGAAATCAGCATTTATAGTTGATTGGCATAATTTTGGATATACTTTGCTGGCATTGTCTCTCGGAAGAAGTAGTCGATTTGTCTCCTTATACCGTTGGTACCTATGAATTACTTTTTCAAACCTTTTGTGTTGACCGCTATTCTTGGTGTGCACTAGATCCGAGTCTTGGCTGTTTAGGATAGAGATGCACTTGGGGAGGATGGCAGATGGTTTGCTATGTGTAACGAGGGCAATGCAACATGAATTGGCTCAAAATTGGGGAATTAAGTAAGAGGTTCATCTCAATGCTCACAATTTTACAGCATTCATAAAAATATTTTGAAATTTGGAATGCTTATGTAATTCTATTCTCTTGTATTTCATATTAATAGAGCAACAGTTCTATATGATCAGCCCCCCGAGTTTTTTTGCCCAGCTTCACTTGAAGAACAGCATAAGGTGCTTTAAGTTAATGCTGACCTTTTAAAGTTATCTCATTTTTATTTGGAAAATGTAGTGACATGTGAGTTATTTGTAGTTATTCTTTAAACTAGATAAAAATCTGAGGCAGCCGTTGGGTGTTGAAGATTGCATCAGCCCTGGTAACTTATAGTCTTTATAAATATAAACTTTATCTCCATTTGATCTTCATAAATATTTAGCATGTTTTTTTATGTGTTAACATAATTCTAACAGGAACTGCGGAAGCGGTGAACAAGGATATGCTTGAGACTATTTTTACCACCCTGGTTAATGCTGACATTACCTTAAAGCCAAACCGGCCAGCACTGATAGTGAGCAGTACAAGCTGGTGAGCTAACAATTATTAATATACTGTTTCTGTGTTGTCAGAAAATATATCCTTTGATTCCTTTCATTTCTATGCGGAAAATTTTGGCAATCTATAACGTGGAATGGAAAGTAGTTAGTCTGTGCTGTTGATTTAAGATATGGAATGCTTAGTAATCGGAAAAAAAATATATATGAAATGCTTTTTATATATCCACAACATAGAAGAATTGAAATTCTCAAAAAAATTATTCATACATCAAGTGATTTGAGTTAACTTTTTTGTCTGATTTTGGTGATGATTAAACATAAACATATTACAAATCTTACTGTACTTTTTATGGTAGAATACCTCTCAGAGTACGCTTCTTTACAGGACCCCTGATGAAGATTTCGGCTTACTCTTGGAAGCAGCTGTCATGTATGACAGACATGTTACTGCTATTTTGAATGAAGTCGATTCTAACAAAGAAGAGGTTCTTTAGAAGGAAATGCAGGGTGGGAAGCAATACTTGTATCCTCGGCTGTTATTTGTCATTACAGTTGTGGTATGCTGTAACTTTTCTTTTTTTGTTCTAGTATGGCAGGATTCATTTTAACTTTGTGTCTGGCTTGTGGGATAACCAAAGAGCTCTTAAATCATCAGGTAAAGGGCCAGGAAAGGAAAAAGATGAAGAAAAAATTAGAAGATTAAACCCCAAACGTGTGGCATTTCGCACTGCATGGTTATCAGCTGAGGACTATCCCTTGCTTCTTGGTAGGTTATAATTCCATTTTCTTTTGCTTTGTTCGTGTTCTTGTACACCATCCTCATGCTTACTTCGACATTGTCAATGCTGTATAATGTATAGGATCAGCAGATGTTGGTGTGTGCTTGCACACGTCCTCATCCGGGTTGGATCTTCCCATGAAGGTACATCAGAAACTCAATGGCATAGAGTTAAGATTGTCAGCAACATGACTATTCTCCAACTATAAAAGTGTGTTTGCTAACAATTTATGCACCATTTATTATAAGGTCGTGGACATGTTTGGTTGTGGACTGCCGGTTTGTGCTGTTTCCTACTCATGGTAAACTCTTGATCTTATTTATTTCTTTGATAGGAGTACTTTATATTTCTATCGCTTGATATGAATAATGCTTATGCCATCCTGACCTATTTTAATATGCTTTTCTTGTTAATCTTGGTTCGAAGCATCAAAGAACTAGTGCAAGTGGAGAAAAATGGCCTCTTTCATCTTCTTCAGAGCTAGCTGATGAACTTTTGGTAAGTTAACTTGTCTGGCTGCTTTACAGTCACAAGTGTTTTAATAAACAGGTAGCAATTGCACAAAAGTTTTGCTGGTTTGTCTTTAGATGTGATTTGGATTTGCTTATGCTGTGTATCAGAGTATCAGATACTTCAGCCGTATGATTTGATTTTGAATTATCAAACAGAAAGTTCATTTGTTGTCTGATTATTCTTATTGCATGCACACTTCTGAGAAGTCCCTCCTAAGAATCCCTTCATTATTAGGCTGACACCGTAGAGGCATTATTATTTTCATCCCATTTTAGCTCATGCGGTTTTATGCAGAGCAGAACAATTCTGGCATGTAATCTCACTTGGATCTATGGTAATCAATAAGTTATCCATAAACATTTGTGTGATTACACCAAGTTTGTCACTGTGTTCTTTTGCATTTCATGGTGATAGAACTAATATGCATGGACTGACCAGTGCAATGTTAACTTAATAAGCTTTGCCTTTTAAATCCTATAAATTTTGGACTAAAGCTTAATGTGTTCAGTTCCTGATAATGCTTGCCTGATAAACTGCACAGATGCTGTTTAAGGGTTTTCCAGATGCATGTGATTCATTGAAGGTTCTGAGGAATGATGCACTGGAAGTGTCTTCATCTGTGAGGTGGGCTACTGAGTGGGAAGAGCATGCCAAAGGGTTAATCTTAGAGGTAATTTGCATATAAATCAGTCATGGCTTTCATCTATGTGTGGTAATATATGCTCCGGGGCTTTGGGCCATTGACACCGCCTCTCCCTCTGGACAAGGAAATGCCAGTGGAATTGGCCATGTCACCTTTGTAAATTGATTGAATATTTGTCATAAGTCTCTTCTTGCAGAAATTTTAGTGTAGTCTCTGAGCATGGTTATGCATCTGATCGGGAGATTGAATTCGCAGTTGAAATTGAAATTGACACCTCGATATAAAGGTGCAAGAAGTTTTGAGAGATCTGCCCCCATTATCTGTCATTTTGTGTGATGTTGACAGAAATTGACACCTCGATACAAAGTAATTGCTTGATTTCGTCCTCATGTTTCCAGAATCAGTTTGTAGTAAAACTGTTTATCAGCTAATGAACTTGTTCATGAGTGTGACTATGGAATCATTTTGATCAACCAGATTAGTTGCATGGCGAGTTTGGTTCCAAACTACCAAGGCCATATATGCATAGTATCTTACTTAAAATACAGAGCTGTAAATAAGAATGAAGTGTACCACTTCAATCTGCGGCAGTTTCCTCTTTCTTTTTTTTTGGCTAGATTAGTATCTGAGGGAGATTATCACTTCCATTTCTTGAACTTGCCACCATGATGCTTTCCGAATTTGCCGTGCTTGAACTTCCCGTGGCCAAAGCCATGAGAACCACCGAAGCCAAAACCATGGGAACCTCCATGGTGACTACCATGCACTAGATGGTGGACTCCGTAACCTGCAGCAGCAGCAGCAGTGCCACCAGCAAACATAGCTCCCATTCCCCTACCAGATCCGTGCCCTGCAACCAACCATTCTAGTCAGTAACACTGCAATAAATGTAGCTGAGTATAGTCACCCTTGCTCTACCAAGGGTCGTTTGATTTCATATGAATGTCTAGACAATGATATCCTGAAACTTTAGGTGCTGCTTGTCACCACCATAAAAATGTGGGACACTATGTGGTCACTGACATAGATTTTCAACAGTTCAACCTTAATACATCACTGTAACAAATATAGCAGCACATTAAATAAGAGGACAGGGTTAGCTTTGTTTGATGGTGATTAGGTTTTGTTGCTGGATAACGCCAGTTTTAGTTGAATGTTGATCAGCAATCTGTTTATGAGTGCTGAAAAATTAAATGCAAAAACACCACTTTCTAACCATTTTAAGCTATCATCAACAGAACCAAATGAAGGACAACAATTTGAATTAAACCAAGCTGCTTTGATTACCGATAATATTCAGGGTTCATATAATATACCGATAATATAAGACTACTAATGCTGCTTTGATTACCCGATTGATGTGGAGCTGATGGACCTGGATAACCAGCCGGCGGATAACCAGCCGGAGGATATCCACTAGGAGCAGGATAGCCAGCTGGTGGGTATCCACTTTGAGGAGGATAGCCAGATGGCGGATATCCACTAGGAGCAGGATAGCCAGCTGGTGGGTATCCACTTTGAGGAGGATAGCCAGATGGCGGATACCCACTCTGAGGAGGATACCCGCTCTGATGAGGAAACCCGCTTTGAGGAGGATACCCACCCAAGGGAGGGTATCCACCTAAGGGAGGGTACCCACCAGGTGGTGCATATGCTTGTGGGGGATATCCATGTGAACCAGGCCGTTGAATGTGTCCAGCAGCAAATCCAGCAAGACTTGAAAACAGGCCTCTATCTGTAGACTCGCTGTTGTTGTCCGGTCCACCCCCCATCTTACTTTCAATTTGTATGTTCTAACATTGCATACATAAAATTATCATTGAACAATTTACTGGAATATAAAAGCCAAAATGATAAGATTCATAAGATAGATCCACCCACAGCCAGCAGCAAGATACCCCAACGGTCCATCATACAACAGTAGACTTACCACAGTTCTTACTTTTACAAAGTCCAAACCGAATGAAATAGACTATGTCACGGAAGTGTGTTTACAGAATTTCCCATTATATGTCTGGATATATCTTTAATGGAAACCATGATCCTCACTTGTTCAACATTTTTTCAATTTAAATGGATAGTTCATTTCCAATTCAGAGGATATACTTCAACAACAAAAGTTATTTACCAGAAATTGACATGCAAAGGGGCCATCTACATATGGACCAAGCATCCAAAACCTCAACTAAAGTACAATTCAAAAAAGGACAACAAACATTTGCTCACAAGTTTTATTTTATACAGTGGATACATATCAGCTAATAAGCTCGCTGCACTAAGAAAACATAAGAGCACACATCCACATAAGAGAATTTAAAATCTTCTGTAACTTAAGATTGATGATAAGAGTAACTTTTTGAAAACTCAACGTATTATAATATGTTGGGACTAGCACGTACATATATGTATATACATATATGGGTGATTTATACATATATAACAGATACCGCTACAAGTGTCACATACCAAAAACCAAAGAAAATATAGATTCAGAAACAAGGTCTGGATTAAGAGATCAACTGAGACAAACATGGGATGAAGCAAAAACATGAAGATAATAAATTTTCTTCAGAGAGTGGAGATAAATTATGTAATAGAGCCCTAATATTAGAACTTATATGATCAGGCTCATATGCATGAGACAAAGGCATATATGATAGTGGTGATCATAAAAATACAACTTGTCGAACAAAACCTTATGCGAGCATACATAGAGGTGCTTCCGATGCATGCTGTCATATGCCTAAAATAAGCCAGTGTCGAGTCTACCAACCATATTTTCAGATGATGCAGTGAATTCATGAGATAAAAAAATTCTGTTCATTCAACTTCTGATTTGTGTTCATCTTTTCCTATGACTCTCAGTTATCTTTGTTGGTTCTTTTTCTTTTTTATCTGCTAGGGAGTGACATTAGAGGAAATGAAGCTGCAAGGTCATTCTTTGATCATCTTTCATATTCCTACATGGCTGAACACCTCCTTAACCAGTTACGAAATGACAACTTAAACCTAATAATGTTGAAAAACAAACTGATAACTTTTCTGTGTTTTAGTTGAAATTACCGGCAAATGACAGTTTAAACTTGATGCTTCACCTACGGAAGTAGGCGGCTTTCAAGTTGGTCTTCTTTTTGAGGTAGTTCTTTCTGGTCTTCTGAGAGGGCTAGAGATGACTCGACTACTATATTGCCTTGATCCTAATTCTCTAACCAACTGGCATGCTTCACTTTATAAATATTCTCACAAACTGTTGGCTTCTTTTAAAAAAGAATTTACTATTTTTACCTTTCATATTTACAGGGTGCAAAGGAAGAATACAGAAAGTTTGGCTGGGTTGGGGAATGGTTCTGATTCAATCTAATGAAAATTTGATGATCTTTAATCGCTGATATCGTCTCTTAGAAAGTGATTTTTTAGGTTCAACTGCTCCAATGGTTGTTATGAATTAGGTCTCCTTTTGGCTTCATGTCCCTAAAATATAATATCTTCTATAGATCTTTACAAAATAAGCACATCATTAAAGCACAATCGATACCTCAGCTAATGAATATTTATACAAGATTGTGATGCCTCTTGCTGTGCCATTATGCTGAATTCACTGAATTTTGGTACCAAAAACTTGACCAAAATGCAGCCACAAAACGCCATAGTCCATATAACTTTGAGGGTGAAGGTTACAACCTATTGTTTCAAACATGACCAAGTAGATTCACTTAAAACATTGATCCAAACACTAACATCAGTTTCAAACTTGTCACAGCAATGTCATATTCCCCCATCATACCATGTGATCATTCAATATGTCCATACTTTGCTACACTATTCTTGTTAATGAATGATTCGAACAATCGAACTACCAAGATCACAACTCATGTTTAGTAAAACAAAAACTTTTGGAAAGATGAAAAGGTGAGCACTCATTCAAAAACAAGGAAAGAAACAAGTAAATTTGAAAAGCATTCTTTAAACCCAGATAATCAATAAACGAAACAACACTACAAAACTATTTCTTCTAGAATTAGATTTGTGTGATACATTGCACAGCCCACATCAAGATTGAAATGAGAAACCCATGTTCATGATCATGCATGAAAAGAACCAGAATTTTAGGTAAGCGAGAAACGAAACGTTAAACAAATGAAAGAAGCGATTTCATCAACTGCATGCATTTATCATTTATCAACAGAAACGATAGAAGAAACAACATCCTATAAAACCAGAAAAGAATAACAAACTGTAAATCAAAAGCATTCCAGAATGTTTTACAAATGGAAAAAAGTGATGTCAAAGATAGAGATTGCTCACCAAATTTGATTGATGGTGCCGTCTGTTGGAATTGCTTATTCCAAAGTAAACGTTCTCCTCTTGTTTCTTGTTCGTTCTCCTAAAAAATAAAACGCGTGAATATAAAAACTGCCCTCTCTCTCTCTCTCTCTCTCCCTCTCTCTCAAAATGTGAAAAAAAGTTTTATTTTTTTTATTTTGGTCGATATACGTGTGTATATATTGATCTCATGCAATGTCGCACCCTAATTGAATACATAAACTATGTAAGACAGTTCTATCAATCCCACACAGAAAGACAGAAATGCCAAGCCATTCCTACTGGAAAGAATGAACTTGAAAAGCCAACACAAATTAAGGTCAGAATCCTCCACGTGGTTTGTACACAAATTGTAATACTCATTCTTATTACCAAGAACTGAAAGATATATACATCAAACCCAAATACCATACATAATAACTAAAGAAACATGAGAATAACTAGTCTGAACTCCGAAGTAATTATTAGAAATTCAATCATGCTTATGGAAAGCTAGATCTTGAAAAGCCACCGATTCTAATATCTCCGATTACTTCCATTTCCTGAACTTTCCACCGAATCCCATGTGCTTGCCAAACTTTCCGTGTTTGCCAAATTTACCATGTTTGAATTTCCCATTACCATAGCCATGTTTGCCATGCTTGAACTTGCCGTGACCATAGCCATAGCCCCCATGATGACTCCCATGTACAAGATGATGAGCTCCATATGCAGCAACTGCCGCAGCAGCACCCCCAGCTAGCATTCCTCCCATGTTAGGTCCATGCCCTGTAACATTCTTTAGTCAGCAAAACGTAAAATAGAGAGATGACATGAGTAAATACTACTAAAATCACACCCTTTTTAGCTCTCATATCAAATATGCATCAGTATATAGTAGACAGTTTTACTTTATTATCTCTCGAAGCAATTATTCATCAGCATATCACAGAAAATTTACATTTTGTTACAATATTAGAGTTTAGTCCAAAGATAGGTTTCTAGTAAATCATTGATACTGGTGACCGACGAGAGCAATCTTTCAACAGCCCAATACGCGTTATTTAATATCTACCACAACCAAAATCATGGAAAGGAAACCACATTCATTCACCTTCTTTATATCTATGACAACCAAAATCATGGAAAGGATAACATTCTGAAACGGAACTAAGCTCACATATGAAATACAGGTGGTTTTTGTTTGGTTACCTGAATGATGTGATGAACCTGGATAACCACCTGGTGGATATCCACTATGGGGTGGATAAGCGGCAGGTGGATAACCGCCAGGAGAAGGAGGATACCCGCCATGAGGAGGATACCCGCCATGAGGAGGATACCCGCCTTGAGGAGGATAACCACCGTGAGGAGAATGTCCAACTGGAGGGTATCCATATCCTTGTGGGGGATACCCATACCCTTGTGGCGGATACGCTCCATGCTGCGGGTAGTGTCCGGTAGCATATCCAGCTAGATTTGAAAATAGCCCCTTGTCATTGGAATCATCTTTGTTGTCCATTGCACCTATTAATTCTTTGAACTTCAATCCAAAACTAACACCTACATCATCAAATTGTACTTCAAAGAATCAATGGAGGACGAATTTGGCTATTTAATATGGATTATGAATCGTTAATATCATGCAATAGACCAATTTAATTCAGATTACACTTGTACAAATAAAAAACCAATTAAAGACCCAAATTGGAATGGTTTCAACTTTCAACAACGACAACAAAAAATTTGATGTTATCTCTATATTATTAGTACATATGCATTTGATCGCAGATAATCATCAAACAAGAAACCCATGATCATTGATCATGAAGGAAAGAAAAAGAACAAAAAGTAAAAGTAAAACGAAAACAGCTGCAATCTATCCAATTAAGAGGAAGAAGTAAACCCAGAAGAGGATACAATCAAAGATCACTACGTACAGTTTAAAAAGAAAAGCGCAAGAGAGATTGATCACCCTGTTTGCTCTGCTGCTGCGCCTGTGTGTCTTGTTCTCTTTTGTAGAGAGGAGAGTTTTGTAGTTGGTAAATTCTCTAGAGCGGATTTAAAGACGCGCGCAAACGCGTGCTGGGGGACTTTTTCGAAGGCGTCTACGGATATCAACGTAAAATTGTTATTTTAATTAATATAAGCGAAATGCAAATGTGTTTGATGGAAATAATAAAGTAATCCTGTCCATTGGAATATGGAATGCAAAAATAAAAGACGGAAAATTGTATGGTCTTGTCGCGTGCGCTGTAGCTAATCACAATTTTAATGGTTTCAACCGCGTCACTTCTGCGTGTGCTTTATCTTATCTATCCCTTTCCTTATTGGCAAAGAGTTGTAAATTCTTTTTAGTTTCAAAAAACAAAACAAAAATGTGAATTTTCTTCCATGTCCGAAGTTTTTCTCACTTATACGAGTTATACAGATCAGATTTGAGGATTAACCCAACAGACTCGTTAGAATCCGTTTATCTCTATCTTCTTTATTCAAATAATTTTTTTTTTGAAATATTTTTTTTCTATTTCTTCTCCTTCTGTATGAATTATATTCTGTATTTCTTTTTTTATTCAGATAAAGTTATTGAATTATTTAGACAGAGAGAAGAGAGGGAGAAAGAGAGGGAGAGGACAGAAAGAGGACAAAGAGAGAAGGTGAGTAGAGGGAGAGGGAGACAGAGCAAAGAGAAAAAGACGAAAGGGGGAGAGGAGAGAGAGAGACGAAAGAGGGAGAGGGAGATGAGGGAGAGGGACGAAAAAGGGAGAGAGAGAGGACGAGAGAGGAGAGGAGAGGAGAGGAGTTATAAAGTTAATTAAATTTCTTATTTTAATTAACAAGAAAAAAAATTTATAAAAATTTAAAAAATAAGATTTAATGGGTTAAATCATATTTGGTGGTAATTTTAAACCCGCCCATTAAATTGACTGCTTTTTAGCGGATTAACCGTTAACATTTATGACGATAATGGACGAATTAATGGACAAAATTAAAAGGCGATAATTGATGTATTTGTGGGTGTCCACCTATATTGCCAAGCTTATTGGAACCTATTATGAGGCTCATTTTCATGCCCATAAAAATATGTGTTTTTTTTAGTTTAGCAACTAACCACCGCGTCTGAAAAGGCCTTGTTGCAAGCGTTTGAAACCGCCTTGGCTTAGAATTGGGTGTTGGTGACTTGGTGAAAGATGCAATTGTTTGATGGGTAAATTATGTATAAGGTCACTTAGGTAAGATTACTTATGTATAAGGTCACCTAATTTAACAAACACTACCAGAATAAGTACTATAGCCGACGAAATGACGAAAAACAGACCGACGACAAAAAGGGTTTGTCGGCCATAGTTTCCGGTTGTCGGGCATAGTACTATAGCCGTTGACCCAAAAAATGTCATCAGTGTTTGTGACGAGACCGTCGTCGGCTATAGTTTTTGATAAAGACCGACGACATTTTTTTAACTATAGTCGACAACTCATTAATGTCGTCGGCTATAGTTCTTATATCAGATCTGATTCGCAGCAACTCAATCATTCAAAAAATTTCATTGAGAAAAACGCAAAATACTCTGAAATCGTTAGGTGTTGTCGGAAGCTGTCCAAAATAGGTTCGTGAAGCTATATATAGGTATGTATATATGTGTGTGAAATCATTGGGTGTTGTCGGAAGCTGTCCAAAATAGGTTTGTGAAGCTATATATAGGTACGTGTGTGTGTGTGTGTGTGTGTGTGTGTGTGTGTGTGTGTGTGTGTGTGTGTGTGTGTGTGTGTGTGTGTGTGTGTGTGTGTGTGTGTGTGTGTGTGTGTGTGTGTGTGTGTGTGTGTGTGTGTGTGTGTGTGTTGATTAATGTTGACTTAGAGTTGATTGTTAATTTTGAGTAATTGATTGTTGATTTCGAGTTGAGTTGAGTTCGCTAAAAATATGTATATAAATAATTATATGTAAAATTGTTGATATGTATGTGTTCATTTAATATGTATATATGTAAATGTTGATTGTTGATATGTATATATGTAAATTTGTAATTGTTGATGTTTATATGTATATACATATGTTAATTGTTGATATATATGTATATATATAAATTTGTAATTAGGGAGTAGAAGAATTAAATTATGTCAGTGTCGTAGCGAGTAATTTCATTTTCACATTGATAAAGTATTGGAGCACCTGAAAAAAAATGGGTTTTGGGATGAGTACACATGTTGGATTTATCACGGTGAAACATCATCAGGGGTCAGCATGATCATGGATAATTTTTTGAGAGTGCCAGTACATCTAATGATCCAACAACGAGGTTGATCAACGATATGTTTCTTAATGAGAGCAGTGTATTTTCTCAAGCACCAGATATCCCTCCCGCCGTTAGGGGCTTCCCTCATATTGAGCCAGTCTAATAATTACCTAGAGCTGTCAACACTATCAGTATGGACAAGTAAAACAACATGATTACCTTGCAACAAACCTCATTGTAAACGGGTGTAATAAGACTGTTCTTGAAAGTGTCATGGGAGTGATGAAGCTCAAAGTGGAGAACAAAATGAGTGTCAAGGTTGTTAATGACTAGCTGAAGTGGACTGTTTCGATGCTGCCCCCGGCCATCGCCTTCCTACCACTCATCGTAAGGTGCAACATATCTTGAAAGACCTCGAGCTTTCCTACATCAAAATCCATGTATGTAGATATGATTGTGTTCTATTTTGGGGTAAAGATGCTTACGGGAATGATCTTGAATTCCTTGATGCATGTCTGGTATGTAGTACGGATATGTATAAGTCGACTCCTGCAGGGAATAATAAATTTGTGAAGATATTGCGGTATTTTCCGCTAGTTGATAGGTTGGAACGGTTGTTCATGTGTGCACACACGGATGAAGCTATGAGATAGTGGGCTGAGAGGAATTTACCTGACGATGATACTCTTATACACCCTGCTAACGAAGAGGCTTGGAAGTACATGGTTAGGGAGTTTTCTTATTTTGCATCAGAGGTTTGAAATGTTTGGCTCAAGCTCTCAAATGACGGATTCAACCATTTGGGCAACATGAGTCTTCAATACAGTATATGACCAGTTATTTTGTTACCGTGCAACCTTCCTCCATGGATGTGCATGAAGAAGGAATATAATATGCTCACTTTATTAATTCCAGGATCGGGTTATCTTGGAAAGTATTACGATGTGTATTTGAGACCCTTGATTGAGGAGCTTGAGTACCTGAGTGAAAAAAATTGGTTTGGCAAAAAAATTTCGTCCGGATCCGAGTAGAGATCCAAATGTGAAAATGGGACTAGCGCTAGTCATTCTGGGTCCACCACTATTGGCAACACTTATAGCGGCCATGCCACCTCTCGCCACATTCAACTACTTAGTCAGGGGACGACGCTGCAGCCGGAATTAGTGGTCCACCGACCCTCTAGCTCGAGAAGGCTCTATGAGGACAACCACCCACCCTCAATGGGCTGAACATCTCAGAAATCAGTCTGTATGCCGCACATTCCCCCTCCGGAGTCTATTCCTACTACGGCTCAGCCCCCTCGATCATCTGAGGCATGTGCTTCAGGTAGTTTCTCTACGGCCGAGGTACGATTATGTCCGTCGTCTACCCTCTTCTTGCCAGACGAGATACCTACGATACCTGTCATCGATGACACGTGGAGACCTATTCTAGGACAGATACCTACATATATTTTTTCTCTAATCTTTTTTGTATGTTTAATAATACATTATTCATATTTCTGTGTCAATTAGGAGAGAGTGCAGGAGGTGATGCATGATGTGTTAACTCAGGTAGTGAGAGAGCTATATCCTAACTCCCAGGATAAGGAGCTCTCTAAGTACATCTCTCAGATTGATCCATCTGATCTAATTGTAGCAGCGAGGATCGTGGCAACCGCGATACCTCCAGGAAAGAACACCTTCTACTACATGGGTCTCAACAAGAAGGTCCAAGGGGTGTTAAAGAAGACTCCCAAATTCTCCACAAGTCTGGAAGTTCTAGGAACTCTGAGCTACAAGAGCAGCTTCAAAGGCAGACGGGGGAGATTGAGAAGCAACGGAGACGGATGGAGGAGATGCAACAGGCGATTACATTACAGAATGCGAGATTAGCTGAGTAGCAGAGATTAGTCGAGCAGCAGACATCTATGGCGAAATATATGCAGCAATATTTTACACAGTTTCAGGCTGCTGGAATCCAGATCCCGGCCCCACCTCCGAACATTTTCGGTGCTCCACAGCCGCAGTCGCAACTGCAGTCGCAGGAGGATCAGCAAGACCAAGGTAGTGATTACATCAACAACATATATTTTGATCACTGTTAGTGTATGTGTATTTTTGTTTGTATGGATGTGTACATTATTGGACAATATGTGATGTATTTTCCAATTGTAGGTTCTGGGACGAAATTCAGAATTTGCAGTTTTTTTTAAAAAAAATCACCAACTATAGCCGATGACATGAACCTATCTCGTTGGCTATAGTTTACAAGAAACTGACATTTTAGAAGACTATAGCCGATGACATTCAAACTATAACCGACGTTGTTCTTCCACTATAGCTGACGACAATCATATAAAATATTGTCGGCTATAATCCGGAGCCGGTCAACTTTGTGACCATGGGGGTGGGTTTCACCAACGACTTCATTGTCGAGAATAGTCTAAACTATTCCCAACGATGTGTATGTCGTCGGCTATAGTTTGAACTATAGTCGACGACTACCCTACATTGTCGTCGGCTATAGTATCACCGCTGGTCTTTTTTCGACGATGTATAACCGACGACACATCATTGGATATAGCTATAGCCGATGAATTTTGTTAACAGGCCAACGACTTTTCGTCGTCGGCTATAGTGATCTTTCTGGTAGTGAAAAAAAAACTCTCATTCAATCTATTTACGTCTAATACCATCATATATAAACTAGTTTCTCTCTTTCTCTACTTCAGACCAAAATCAGACCCTAAATTCTCAAAATCAAAATGGTGCCCTAGTAGAGCTCCGTCCCAAAATCAAATCGCGCTCTCTCTCCATCGTCCTCCTCAATCCACCGCTGTTTGACTCCGCCGCTCCGCCGAACTAGTCTGCTCCTTGAATCAAACCGAGAGTGATACGACGCCGTTTGAACTCGATCCCAGTGTGGTGACCTCGACCAGTCCCTAATTGAACTCAATCAGAGCCTCAGATCTTCACTCTTAGTTTATGTTGCCATCTCCGATCGCGCGCACAGCGTCTTGGGACATATCACTGACCAATTGACCGCTCTCGAGTCTTCTACTCGCTCTCACAGCTCAGGTTTTCGTGTCTCTCTCTCTCTCTCTCTCAATTTCGTTATCGTTTTAGTTCAGGAATATCAGTATGTAGAGAATTACGATGTGTTTTTACTTATTTAGACTGTTCTGTACGTAATATATTGCGTTTCTATGCCGGAATTTTGATATGCCAAATTCTAACTACTAAATTAAACACTTAATAATCAGAAAAGACACAACAATTAAAACCCTTTGTTGTAGATGTAGCATTGGTAAATAGGGATTGTTCTTAACTAGGGATTGAGGGTGCCTGCATGACTACACTATGGTTTTTTTGGAGGGAGTTTATAGGTTGATTTTATACTCTATAAAATTAAACAAATAAGGGCCAGCAAACAGATTTAAAACCCTAAATTCTAACATGCTTCACCCATAGATAAGTAGAAACAATTAAAGAACATAAAATCCTAAACATGCTTTCTAGACCGAAAATAAAAAACTAAATCTATTTATTTATAAGTGATCATCCCGCCTAGTTACCTAGCCTTTTTCATGCTTGAGTTACTCTAGCAAACAACGAAATCCATGACTCAAAACTTAAAACACATGCTTGATTTATTGAATAGGAATGCAACTTCGCGTCTAAACACCCTAAACAATATTTATTAGTGATCATCGAAACCTGCAAAAGAGAGGGACTTCGCGTATCATTAAAAGCAAGGACTCGAAGCATTAAGATTAAATCAAACATATGCATAAGACTAAGAATCAAAAACACATGGAAGTTTTTAAGAGAAATTAAACATATAGCTAAAAACCAAACTTTATTCTTCATCAAATAACCGAAACAATCCAATACAAGGCAAAAGAAAGAAAATATAAGGTTATTGTTACACTTTTAATCCATGAACAGCACTGCAATCTCAAGTGCTTCAATGCCTTCTAGGAAGATGGATCACACTCACAAGGGACTTCGCGTATTGTGAGTGATTGAAGACTTGTGGAGGGTGGAGTACTTCGGCCTTGGAGAGGTGGATGGCTTCTTTGTGGAGGAGAGGTGTTTTTGCAGAGCTTTAGCTTCTAAGATGGGTGATGATCTACTTTGAGGCCGAGCTCCCCTTTATATAGGAGAAGGGTAGGTTTTTTCCTACCATAACAAGAAGTCCACATTAATTTCGGAGTAATCTGACCTCCTGTAGTAAAACGCGATATTCCTGAGTTATACATATTTGAATTGTGTGATTATTACGGCATTGGAAAGATATTTATGAGGGCTATAAAATATCTTCATTAATCACCTCAATCGGAGTTGATATGCGATTTCTACAACCTGTCGAAGTCTGTTGTCCTGTAACTTCATATTTCATTCCTTTTTAAGTATTAGGAATCTCAATCTCATCAAATCTTGGATTTCTTGTTCCCCAATTCTTCTTTTCCGAAAATACCATTTAATTGCACATATTTTGGGATTCAAATCAGGTACAAATAATCTTCAAATATCTTCCATGACTTCAGCTCCAAGGATCTCCATAATTTCGGCAATATTACTCTTTCTTGGTTTGCGCAGGAGAAATGTCTTCTTCCTCATTTGCACCATTTTGGTATCTATTTCATTTGTCAAATGGTTTCGAATTCTTGACACCATGTGGGCATGCATTTTAGTAACCATTTAAAGACCATTTCTCGGACCATTTCTTCTCCAGAATTAGGAACTTCCTCCTTGTTGCGTTTTGAGCTCATTTCTGCCTCATTTGTTCATTCCTCTTTATTTTGGACCTAAAATAATAGAATAAGTTATACATAAGAATACTAAGGTCATAACTTAGCCAAATGTAACAAGAAATACATTAATAATTGAGCATAAAATGCGTAGATCAAATTTGTGTTATGTGTTTCCTTCCAGTTTTTTTGGAAGTCTCTAGAATCGGTCGGATATGATTCTCTCTCTCTCTCTCTCTCTCTCTCTCTCTCTCTCGCTCATCTGATTCTATCTAACTCTAAGTTTCTACCCTCCCGCAGCTTCAAACAATGGTGCCTCTAGTAGCTACAAACCCTAGCCTCCGCAAAAAGTGCCTCCCGAAGCAACAAACTACAGCTCATATAGGTAAAGGATTTAGTGTTGTCTGTGAGTAGTATGTAGTGTGTTCTGTAGCAGTATGTAATGTGCGCTGCAGTAGTTTGTTGTGTTATCTGTGAGTAGTTTGTAGTGTTGTTTGTGAGCAGTATGTAATGTGTTTTATAGTAGTATGTAGTGTGCTCTGTAGTAGTTTGTATTGTTGTCTGTGAGTAGTTTATAGTGTTGTCTATGAGTAGTATGTAGTGTGTTTTGTAGTAGTATGTAATGTGTTTTATAGTAGTTTGTAGTATTGTGTGTGAGTAGTATGTAGTGTGTTCTGTAGTAGTATATAGTGTGCTCTGTAGTAGTTTGTAGTGTTGTTTGTGAGTAGTTTGTAGTGTTTTCTGTAGTAGTATGTAGTGTTGTTTGTGAGTAGTATGTAGTGTGTTCTGTAGGAGTATGTAATGTGCTCTATAATAGTATATAGTATTTTCTGTAGTAGTTTGTAATGTTGTTTGTGAGTAGTATGTAGTGTGTTCTGTAGTAGTATGTAGTATGCTCTGTAGTAGTTTGTAGTGTTGTATGTGAGTAGTATGTAGTGTGTTCTGTAGTAGTATGTAGTGTGCTCTATAATAGTATGTAGTGTTGTCTATTGTTTTGCAGAAATGGCACAAATAGAGGACCCTAAGAAACCCAAATTCCAAATAAGATCGACATGAAAAGGCTTTTGCAAAGTTATGGGTGAACTTCATAAAAATTTATCTCCAGAAACAATGAGGATGTTGCAGAAAACACCATTTGACAGTTTCATATGATTGTTTGCACAAATCTGTTGATGACATCATAAGAATGACGGGATTCTGGGATGTTGAAAATAGGGCATTATTGATCAGTGGAAAGGCATATTATCTCACAATAGATGATGTGGAAAAACTCTTTGGTCTTCTAGCTAAAGGTATGATTGTTTTACTTTAATGTGTTAGTACATTTGACTTTTAAGTGATTCTTCTAGTTTAGTGTTATTTACCTGTGTAGTGTTTCTGGTCTTGATGCTCTAGGGATGATCCATGATATGGATTCAAAGTCCAAGAGAAGCGGGATTCACGCTTGTTGGACAGATACCACATTAAGGTTAAGGAATTTATGAAAATTTCAAAGCTTGATAATGCTTTGGAGATGGCTATCGTTAACAAGAAGAATGACAAGGGTGTTGCAATTTGGATGGTCATTTATTCTTCTTCACAAACTCATCTTCCACAATAACGTGGAGCCTAATCAATGTGGCTCAAGATCTAGATGGCCTCTATAATTACAATTGGTCGAAGATGATTCTAAAGCATCTAGAGAAATGGTTGGACAAGTTGAAAGAGAACTCGACTTCTCTCTCTGGTTGTTTTCCGCTGATTATGGTACACCCTTCTTCCCTTGTTGTATATCTAAATGGAAGAATCTGTATTGATCTCTAATAGTATCTATCTTGGTCTCTAATAGTGTATTTATAGATATGAGTAGTATATAGTGTGGTCAGTAGTAGTATATATGTTAGAACAGTAGTGTGTGATGTGAGTAATATGTAGTGTGGTCAACAGTAGTATATATGTTAGAATAGTAGTGTGATGTGATGAGATGTGGTTATATATGTTATCCACAAGACCTCTTTCCTTTGTCATTAATAATTAAGTACAACTATGCATAAAATACCAAAGTAAAAAAAGAGTGAGTAATAAGTGATAAGAGGCACTTATAGCTTGGGCTTTGTCGATATTATTGTACTTTGATTTTTCCATAGTATCTATCTCGGTCTCTAATAGTGTATTTGTTGTGGAACAGTATTGGGTCGCAGAAAGGACACAAATCTGTGAAAGAGTTGCAGCGAGGAAGGGATATCCTCTCAGATTTTCACACTGGAAGCTGATGAAGCTGCACACCAAGTTAAGCAAGCTCTCTGATGAGGAGCTAGGTGAGAAGATGCAGATCAAGAATGAGATGGTACGGGTGAGGGACGACACCTTCTACTATTTTGAAGAGAGCATAGATGCTCCCTCTTTCAATATGTGGGTAAGTATCATTGTTTGAATTAGTAATATGTACATTGAACACTAGTAGTATGTTATGTTGTCTAAGATGAATTAGAGCCGACCTACCAGTGTAATTGAGATAAGAAGTTTCTTGGGTTTAGCGCGTTATTATCGCCGTTTTGTACAAGATTTTTCACGGATTGCGACTCCTCTTACCCGATTGACGAAGAAAGGGATAAAATTTGAGTGGTCTAATACATGTTAAGAGAGTTATCTAAAGTTGAAATAAAAAATTGACCACGGCACCAGTGTTGATATTGCCTGACGAAAGTGGGAAATATGTTATTTATAGTGACGCTTTGAAATTGGGTCTAGGCTATGTTTTGATGCAGCATGACAAGGTCGTTGCCTATGGTTCCAGACAATTGAAGCCCCACGAAGTTAATTATCCCACACATGATCTTGAGCTTGCTGCCATTTTGTTGGCACTGAAGAGTTGGAGGCACTATTTATATGGAGCGCAATGTAAGATTTATATTGATTACAAAAATCTCACTTACCTACGTACTCAGCCGGATCTGAACATGAGGCAACGAAGATGGATGGAGTTAATTAATGATTATAATTGTACTTTCGAGTACAATCCAAAGAAAGCTAATGTTGTGGCTGAGGCTCTTAGTAAGAAATATGGAGCCTCTCTATTTCATGTACGTGTCGCAACAGTATCACTTTTAGCTGAATTGCGAGCTACGAGAGCAGAACTGGAATGGAGAGATGATGGAGCACCATTAGCTAGTTTTCAAATTCGACCAGTGTTGTTTGACTAGGTGCGAGAGACTCAGGATGCAGTTTCCTATATGTTGAGTAAAAAGAATATGATTCAGAATGGCGTACTAATAGAGTTTCAACTAAAGAATGATGGTACTTTAATGTTCAGAGGAAGACTGTGTGTCCCTAAGAATGATGAGCTAAGGAAAGAATACTTAATGAAGATTATTCAGCCTATGCCATGCATCCGAACAGTACGAAAATGTTTCGGACACTTAAAAGCTTACTACTGGTGGCGTAACAAAAAAAGAGAAATAACAATGTACGTGAGCAAGTGCCTTATTTGTCAACAGGTAAAGCCAGAACGACAAAAACCTGCTGGAAAGTTACAACTATTAAAGATTCCGGTTTTGAAGTGGGAGCATATTACCATGGACTTTGTGTATCAGCTACCTCATACATCCAATGGTAATACTGGCATTTGGATAATTATTGACCGCCTTACGAAATCATCTCATTTTCAAGCTCTTCCAGGAAAACTCTCTGTGAGTGAATTAGCAAAGTTATATATGGCGGAGATTGTAAGGTTACATGAAGTGCCTGTGTCTATATTTTCTGATCGAGATACCCAGTTTACATCGAAATTTTGGCGAGCTTTGCAAAAGGCATTGGGGACCAGATTACATTTTACTACAGCCTTTCACCCTCAAACTGATGGCCAATTGGAAAGAACCGTTCAGACTTTGGATGATATGTTACGGTCCTGTGTTTTATAGTTTAAATGAAATTAGGATCAATAGCTCCATTTGATAGAACTTGCTTACAACAACAGTTATCAGGCTAGCATCATAATGGCTCCATATGAAGCTTTATATGGGAAACAATGTCGAACTTCGTTGTGTTGGAGTGAAGTAGGGGAAAAGTGGCTTATTGGTCCTGACTTAGTGAAAGACACCGCAGAGGACATCCAAATTATTCGAGACAGGTTGAAAACTGCACAAGACTGACAAAAGAGTTATGCTGATGTAAGGAGAAAAGACCTCAAGTTTGAGGTTAGTGATTGAGTATTTTTGAAATTATCTCCTTGGAAAAGTGTTGTGTATTTTGGAAAACGTGGCAAACTCCGCCCACGTTATATCAGTCCGTATAAGGTTATTGGACGAGTGGGTGCGGTGGCTTATAGGTTGGTACTACCTTCTGAGATGGCGAGAGTACATGATGTGTTCCACGTGTCTATGTTGCGGAAATACATTTCTTATTTGTCTCATATTCTGACACCTTATCAGCTCCCTATACAGGAGGATTTGACTTATGTGGAAGAGCCTGTCCAGATTCTTGATCGGAGAGTCCAGGAACTACGTCACTAGACCATTCCACTTGTGAAGGTCTTGTGGAGGAACCATGCAGTTGAGGAGGCCACTTGAGAACCTGAGCAATAGATGCGAGAGCAGTATCCCTATTTCTTCGATTAGCAGGTATGTAAAATTTGAGGACGAAATTTTAATTACGGGGGTAGATTCTAACAACCCAAACTAAAAATTACGCATAAATCGGCACGAATTAGGATTATCGCTAATTAATCGTATCATATAGTTTGTTAATGATTTTTTCACCGAGCAAGAATTAAACTTTATTTTCTTCACGAAAGTCATAGATTATTTTATTTTGAGCTCTAGGAATTTTCGAAAAAAAAATTCGGTTAAACGAGATATTTTTTATGATTTTTGGAAGTCTGCGTAGAAAAAATATTTAAAAGTATTTATTTTAGGTCGGTTTAATCTGAACCGTTGGATCTTGATTAGATCAAACTTCAGCCGTTGATCTGATAAGGTACTTGGGCGGTATAAATATGGTATTTACGGTGTAAATACGTAGAAAAAATAGAAAATACAAAAATAACTCTGCCGACTCCTATCGCCGTTTGACCGACCCGAAATCGAACCCGCCGGAAAACACCACCTTTGCCGGCAATCTTGGTATAGTTTTGAAGCTCTCCTCTTCCTCTTTCGATTTATGTATGTATTGTTGATTTTGGGTGCGAATTGTTGAGATTTATGGGTTAGGTTTCGGGTTTAATTGTCAGTAGTGTTATAGCCATTTTCTGGCAACGGCGATGGATGGAATCAATTGGGTTTCACCCCAGGAAGCGAACCCCTATGGGTTTGGGGACCAGGGGTTGACTACGACATTGAAATCGACCGAAAACATTTTTCGGCGATTTTCGAGCCGTGGGCTTTCGGGCTGATTTTCGACCAATCAGCAGTGAATTGGGTCTTGGGATAGTTAGAAAAGTTGTTGGCCTCGTTGAGATCTTTACAACGAGGGGCCAAATTCTCCAATCGGAGCCGGTTACACCGAAGGCGCATGTGACTCACGCGACGCCGCTTGTGGAGGCATGTGAGGTCCACGCGTCACCATCTACTGCGGGGCTCCGGCAAGGCAAAAATTCAAAGTTAACCGAGGGGTTTACGGGATAGTTTCTGAGTTAATTTTCACACGTTTTATCGAATTTCAGTATTAAATGAATATGTTAGTTATTCAGGAAACCGTGATCGAGATTTTGGCGAGGAGACTTCCGCAGGACCACGGAGCTAGCTGTGTACTGTGAGTGGACACTTTATTTTCACTATTGATTTGCGAGTCTGTGATTATGCATTTTACGATTATGCACTTTACAATTACGCATTTTGAGTGTATGCATTTACGATTATACATTTGCATGGAGGCACATATGATTTCTTTTACACAGAGCATAGTCACAGTTGATGGATCGATGCACTAGCTTATCGGCTGATCCCCGAGGCGTTCCAGGAAGGATATGACAAACATCTGACCCGTGATTTACGCAGTGCCCAGAAGGGTTAGGATAAACACCTGACTTTGACATTCTTGTAACTTTGTGAAAAATGTACACAAATTACTGCCTCCATACATTACACACTACCCAGAAGGGTTAGGACAAACACCTGACATGAGCTTGTTTATTTTTAGACTCGCATCATTTTTATGTACATTGATAGTGAAAGGTATATCATTTCTAATTTTCAGTTTATAGTGAAATATTATTTTCGTCCACTCATTCTAACAGATTTATTATTTTGTATATCTTTCTCTGGGTTTTTTGGTTTCTCCGCCCAGTTTGCAGTTTGTATCTTGAAATTATACGTCAGCGATGGAGGTATAGAGTTCGTGTCACTATACTCATCTAGTAGGTTATTAGCTTAACCTGCTAGTCTTGTGTATTATTTAAATTAGAAGTCGCTCTAAATACTGTATAGAATTTACTTCTGTTATATTGTATTTTCCATTCAGTACTCGGATTTCTTATCACCTTTTATAAACAGTTTATATATTTAGTGGATTCAGTGTTTGACTGATTTGAGAAATCCGGATGAAATTTGGTGCTCACGGTTTGTTTTTGTGGACATTTTAGAAGTGTATTTTCCTTGCAAGTTTTTGAGTTTCTTGATTTTAGAAGAAACTCTGACAAATTTTTTGTAGATTCAGTTGTCGTTAAAACTTAATTCTAGTTTAATCAACTAAATCGGAATCAGATCTTTTCACTCTATTACTGCATTGTGTGTGTTCACTGTATTATCATCCCATGTAGTAGTTTTAGGGGGATTTGAAGACACGCATGTAGTAGATTTTGTTCTTATTCTTGTATTGAGAAGGATACAAATTGTTTATGGAATCTTTCTTCCAATAATACAAATTGTTCTTACGAAAGAAAGAAAGATACAAGATTGTTGTATGGGAGTAAAAAAAATTAGTGTACGTAGTATAGAATCGTATCCTTTGGTCCATTTGTAGTGACATGCATGCATGGAACTTGGAATATCCAAAGGAGATGAACGTGTCAAAAAAGAAATATCATGGACATGAACTGCGTTACTTCAACGCGTGTGCTTTAAGCATCTACCCCTTTCGTTGAATTTGTTTGAAGCTTTTGCGACAACCATATGCTTTATTTTCATTTCTTTATGAAAAGAAATCTAGCATGATCAAGATAGCGGAGGATTATAGAAAAAGAACATATCCACCGTACCGTCCTTGGAACCATGAATTTAACGAATAAAATCCACGTAATTTACACACATATGAGGATCAGACCCCGACACCACGTGGTGCAATGGTGCACAATGGTCGAGGAATGTAATGTGAAGGCTAGGCATGAGTTGAGTTCGACATTGTTTAGAGGAAGCCAAGGAGCTAGCGATCGAGGGGCATCAGAGAGATGAGCTCAAGCATCATGTATATATGCAACTCAGACTTTAGCGAAAATACATACGTAGGGTCGTTGGCCCATACGGGAAAGCAATGCATCGATGAAATAATTAAAGTTATAGTAGTCTAACTACGAAGAGAGAGCTATCTTCAGTGGAATATCAGTTGGCTACGTACTACAAACCCAATTTTTCGATTCAGCAAAGTGTCCAAAAGGAGAAGATGCCATATTTTCCTCCTTTTTTTAATAAAAATTATTGAAATTGCATTACCGCAACTAATGTTTTAAAATGTAAAGCAGACATGACGCAATTTTTTAAAAACTTCACACATACGTAATAGCCTCGGCGTGAAACGCGTAAAAAAAATTAAGTTTTTTGAAAATAAAAATAATACACAAAAATTCAATAGACATAAAGTCTCAAAATCGCAAACATAAACATAAACATTAAATCAACTTCATGCTTCAAATTTATTGTTTTCATCAAGTAATAAATTACATTATAAGTTATCACCACTATCACTATCATCGCTGTCTTACACATCTTTATTATCACCATTTCCATTACTATGTTCAACTAGCAATGAATTAGTATCATCATCGTGGATTAGTTCTTTCACATTCATTATCTTCATCATACAAATCATAAGTTTTCATGGAACAATTTTTTTGTTACCTATATACGGAGAAATATTGATGGAGCAGCATTATTTTAGAGTGAAATCCTTAGATCTCTTTTAAATTAAAAACATAAAAAGAAAAAAATGTTTCAAAAAAAAAAGAAGTAAAACAAAAAATAAAATGCACCCCACTTTTATATATTATCCGCATTTTAGGTGCACGTTATACACGTTTTTCTGTAAAATGATTCAAATCGTTATAGTTTCAAGCTGAGGCAAGCCTCGACGTACAAAACATGCCGCTTTTAAAACTTTGCGCGCGACCGAGTATTGTACCTCAGATTATAAATATTGCGGCTCAGTGGAATAGCCGGACAGGTCTTGTTCCTCAACCCAATGATGGGCGGTGGAGAATTTTGAAGTTCCGACGAGAGGCAGTTTGGGTTTCCTTAGTTCTTTGTGATGGCACGGGAGAGGAGAGGCGGAGAGGGTAGGGCCTTTGACAGCTGCCTCAGATGGCGACTGAGGGTTGGAGATGGAGTGGTTCCAATTTGGAGTGGCTGGCAGGTTGGGCAGGGGCTGCTCATAGAGGCTGCCATGCAAGTGGGCTGGATTGTTCGGTAGCTGAAGGTTGGGCTCCTAAGTTGGGCCTGAGATAAAACCCTAGGCCTAGTTTTCTTATTTGGGTATTAGTAATTGTAGTTTTGTATGGGTTTCGTGAGTTAGGAGATTTTTTGGTCTCGGCTTATAGTCTAGTTTTCTTCGATTTTATTTAGCGGACTTGATCCGGGTTTGGTCCTTTAGCCTAGCTAGGATTCTAATTTTTTTTATGGGTTTCAATGGTTTGATAATACCTCACTGCTTAGTCTAGATTTGTCTCTCATTGATTTGTTTAGTTTTTGTGATTTTATGGTGGGTTGGGACGAGTCTTTTGCTTATCTGAAGTTTCTATGTTTCTTGTCGTTTCGGGTAGAAAATCGGGGCTCCATATTTTTCTAGTTCTTGTTCTTGTGCTACTCCTTTGCCAAAATATATAAATGCTTTGAATGTAATGTTTTAGTGTAGTATCTCTATTAATTAAGGCAATGAGCATTACCGCAGTTTCCAAGGTAGAATATTCAATATCCATGATTTTATCCTTCTTTCATTTAATTTTATTTAATTTGTCAATAGTAGAATTAACCAAGTGTGTTGTCAAATTCTTTGTTTTGTGGAACGCGTCTCACGTGTGGCGAATTTTTCCCAAATCTTACCGTTGTGAATCTCGGCTAGCTATTGATCTACGTCCGTACTCTCTAAATAATTTTCCTATTGTCGGTGACATACTAGTGGCTTCTCCGGCTACATTTGTCTTCTCCGCCCTTCCTAAGGGAAGTGGCGAAGGGGAAGAGGGTATGAGCTTGCAACGCAAGCATGTCCATACTAATGCAGATCTCATCTTAGATATGGAGAAATTTGCAGTTTCAAAGGATAGGTTGTCTGAATCGAACATGAGTTCTTCTCCTTTTCGTTCTAACTCAAGTTATGCGAAGGTGCTTTGTATTCCTATCTCAAAGTATCACTTAGCTATGGCTAAGAATTTTGAAATTTGTGATGAGGATGTTTCCTGCACTATGAGTATTCATGGCAAAAACGTAACATTCTCTGAGAGAATCCATTCCTAGCTAGATTTGGACTGGCATTGTGCTGTAGTGGTGAAACTAATGGGGAAAACAAATTCCACTATGAGTTATGTTAAAAGGACTAAGGAGGAAGTGACAAGTGAAAGGGAGTACATTGGCAACTCATCGATCTTCCTAATGAGTTTTCATTGTGAAATTCCAATTGGAAGAATATATGAATTATGCACTGTGTGAAGGACTATGAATTCTTGCTGGTCCGACATTGGTGGTGAAGAGATGGAGGACCAAATTTGATTCTAGATGAATCTATTGGTTCAATGACAATCTGGGCTAGGATTGAAGGGCTGCTTGTGAAGTACATGAAAAAGGATCCTATGTGGATGATTAGTTCTACACTTGGGGAGGTTGTTAAGGTTGACCCCATCACTTTGAGACAGACCAAGGCTAAGTTTGCTAGAATCTACATTGAGATTGGGATCAGGCTGCTTGCACCCAAGGTCTATGCACCCTTGGGCTAATTTTCAAAAGTGGACACGTGTTGCGTTATGATAGGTTACTTATTTTAAATTTCTTCAAGTTTGACTGGGCTTATGATAAGTTTAGTGTATGTGAACCTACTATTTGGCCACTAACAAAACAAATCTCGATCCGTATTGTCTTACCACTACACTCTGACCTTGGCGTCTATCTCCCAATTATCTTCGATCTAATTTTATCGTCGGTCGCTCACGTCGTGGTGGCACGAGGCCGAGGATAAACTCGGCATCTCTATCCATAATGGTGGATAGCGCTCTTCGCAACCTCCAGGTACATCTCCGAGATCACCAAAAAAGCCTCAACATTTGGGTTAACAAATTTAATTAAATGATGAAATTGAACCTCGACGTACAGAGGAGAACAGAGGAATCGAAGAACTTGAGTAAGGATTTGGATGAAGGTGGCTTCCAAATCTTTGTCGTCCCAATCCGATTGGGTTAAAATTATACTGAAGTGGAGGTGCAAAGCAGTGCTCTTGTTGCTGTCTGATTCACTTGTGATCTAATATACTTGTTTTGATTATTGGATTTGTATTGAGTTTCACATCGGTAGCTCATAATTTCTAATATCTAATCAACTCGGTATGTTCAACATAGGTTGATTCATCCGTTTTTGATATTGGGGTAGTCTTTGCATCTCTGATTAACATGTCTTCATTGCTTTTGTTCTGCGATGTTGTTATCCATATCAGATTTCAATAGTCAATACTGAGATATAAAGGTGTGTGGTTTAGTAATTCTTGAATGCAATATGCTTTAATAATCTAGTTTTTATTAGTTATTCTTGATTGGGTCAAAGTTGAACTGAGGTGGACGTGCATATGAGTGTGGCGCGGCGGTGAGGAGACGATGCAGCTCGGGGACGACAACTGATTTTCTGAGCAAGGAGAAGCATCAGCTATGTGAGCTTATCCTACGCTCAGTCAATAGTGAGAATAGTTGACAAAATTGACCATTTAAACTGTGACACGTGTCACTTTGAACTTTAGACTCTGGGGTGAATAGCCTTGGGGTGCATTCCAGAGTTTTCCTTGAGATTGATCTAGGCAAACCATTTATACCTTTTGTTGAAGTGGAAGGGATGGCTTACCATGTGGTGTATGAGGGAGTGGCTTTAATTTACTTTGAATGTGGTTGTTATGGACATGCCAAGGACAAGTGCCCTACCTTTGTTAAACCTGGAACTAATTTTGATGGTCAAGCTATTGTATCTGATGACAATGCACTTACTAAGAGTGTTAATGATCAAAATCTAACTGATGGGATGGTTGATGATGATACTGAGTTGCCAATGCAATAGTGAGGAAGGAAGATATTGGCAGTTGGATGATGATTAGCTATAAATCAAAGAAGAGGGTGAATCATGGTGGAGCTTTGGGTGTTAAAGGTTCTAGGTTTGGTTTGTTCAATGATATGGAGGTCAATACTCAAGTAAATTCTAACAGTGTTAGTGGGGTGAAGCACTCTACACCACTAAGAAATGTTGGAAATAACTTCTCTGTCCCTAAGCATGCTGACAAGGCCAAATTTAAGAGAAACAGTGATGGTCCAGCTGTTAAGGAAAGTGATATGGTGGCTCTAAGAACATTTTTTGGAATCTAGAGAGTGTTATGAAGCAGGGTGTTAGTTCCAGTGGCACCAAACCTGTGATCAGAGGAGGTAAGAACAATGATACCAAATATGTGGTTAGAGCTCCTATGAAGGATGTATCTAACACGGCCAGTGTCAAAACTGAAGGGTCTTCTGTTGCTAAATACCAAAGGAAAGGAGTCAAGGGAAGTCGTGGTTTTTTGATTTCTAATGTGATTTCAGTGTCTAAGAAACTCACTTTTGATGGCCCAAACTTAGGGAAAATTGGAAATGGTGATGCTACCTTTGGTCATTGCCAAATTGAGAAAGTTGCAGGGAGCAGGAAGGATGGAGAGTAATGTTGACATTTTCATGTTTGTTAAGAAAGTTTTTTCTAACAATAGCCTTATTGTTATGGATGAAAGCCAGACTCCTCTTAATGAGGAGGATATGGCTTCTGCTTAATCTGGGCCTCAAGCTCTCAAACTACCTTGATTAAAATCCTTGTTTGGAGTGCCAGAGAGTCAGATTGAAAGGACCCGACTTCGATTTAACTGCCTATACTAAAATTAGGCCCTAACAACTGTACTAAGCATAGTCTCTACGGATAATAACCGATAAAAATAAATAACAACAGAAAATTATTTGCGACTTCAGAGCAACTAGCTAACTACATTGATAAAAATACTAACTCATAGGATCTACAACTTCTTTAAAACTCAAAGAAACCCAAAAACCTACGCAAAAAGAACACTTCGAATGACAAATTTCTCAAAAAAATAGTGGACACCGATTCTCATCCGGATTTCTCATAATCAAAATAAATCAACCTTATGAACATAAACCACTGATACCCATCCAATTTATGCATCACAATTATCATAATACTAAATGTCGAATAATTATAATGTAGAGAGACTCGTAAGGAAATCGCCTGAGATTTGCCTCTAATACTCTCAAAACTACGGGCGGAATCCAATAAGTCGAACTCTCTAATTCACTATTTAATCTGGAGCTATAGACAATGAATCCCTGCTCCATAGAATCGTGTTAACATATGCTCTGACTGAGATGAATAAGTAATGCTTATGTATATCTTGAGTTCCGAAACTCAAAGCAACCAATTTCAGAATTCAAGTACCTAAATCTGTAGCAGCAAATGCCGCACTAAAACTGAGCACCTCAATAACTCACATAAAAACGTTTATATTACTATCCAACGCTGAAAGATTCATTGAAACTAGACATACGCCTATAATTAAAATATTTGTCCACTCGAGGTGGTAGAACAAAGAAGCGCTAATTTACATACCCAGACTCACTCTCGAATTGAATAACTGAATTGATGCCACTACCCGCATTAAACAACTCCAAAAATTTATGATTTCTTGGACACTGGATGCTTAACCAATGAAGACTAATCAGAGGATGAGAATGTTGTGCAGTCCAAGAAATGTGACAACTCTCCATTAGAAATCAATGATAAGACTTTACATCCCATCAAGCTGATAAACTATAACTTCGTTGAAAACAAATCTAAAACTCGTCGAAAGTTTGCATTTTCGTTTAATATTCTCATATATGCTCCTGCGAGTTATAAGCACTTGGTCATCTGCATGATACTCCTCTATCTGGTCTAGTGTGAATCCAAATATCGTGCAACTAATATCAAATCCAGTTATACTCATCTTTCGCTGATTTCAGCACATGCTGGTGATACACACCACTCCTTGCCGATTATCGAGGTTTAATGGTCTCCAATTCTATGAGCATAATACTCAAAATTCTAATACATAAATATGATATAAACACCTTCACTCTCGCGAACCCTCACAATTCATAATAAGGAAAATTATATTCCTGACTTGGCTACACATCACAAAAGACATCATTATAGAGGGAAGTGTGTTCACGACATAAAATGAACACGACCTACTCTTGAAGAGAATGGAGTAGATATAATTAAGATTAATCCTGACTAATAAGACTAAATTAGTATAATCACCAGATAGTAAATGAGTCTCCACTACTGAAGTCGATTAGAAACTCTCTACACGTCAAGGTGACCGGTGGCGATTTAATCAAATTTCACGTTGTAGTCTGAGGCAACTATCTACCTCTAGTACTACAAATTTTCTCCAAGAAAAAGCGTTAAACAAGGAGATCAAATGCCTGAAATGAAATAAGTCCGCACTCCAGCGATATGGTCTGGCTGAAATCATTACGGATTGCGATGTAAATGTGAAGTTACGGGACAGTAACATAATCCATAATAACATTTCCACGTAACAAGCTGGCTAAGGCATAATATAGTTACTCCTTACCTCCAACGTCAACCATGAAACAGAGCGCATCACCGAACCCAGTGACAAAGCTTCATGGAGAGAAAACTATTCGATTATCTTATACTAGTACTCGCATGCACCAAACCCAACGAAAATCAAATCAAGAGAAGAAAGCCTCAAAACGATATCTGAAACACTAATAGAGAATGGTTGGAAAAAATAACGGGAGGTATGATAGTTAGGTCGAGTCGAGCTAAAGAGTAAAAATAGAGTTAGATAAAACTTACTCTCAATAAAACACTTGTTCCCCAAAAATATATCAGAGGATCAGCTTGAGCTCTGCTATAAATTTCATCTTCATTTTCACGATTACACCATATCCTTGCTACTCAATTTGTATCCTCCACGACTATGGCACTGCATCTTTTCCCGATGAAAAATGAAACACATTAACCCAAAACACTACATGTTGAAGCCGCTAAAATTGGTGAAATCACCAACTCTAGGGTCAATGACTCCGAGGTCTGAAGTATATCCATCGAGGAAAATCCAATCACTAAGTCCATTCCTAAGTAAACCTTACCTCCCATAGTTGTCATCACAAACACATTGTCTACTACATTAATCCAGAATAAAGGAAAAGATGAAATGAGCACATGGAAGAAGGTTATTGATACTACATAATCGAGGCGATTATAAGACAACTAAATGTTATATTGATCCTCAAAGAGCAACCTCATATCTCGACTAACATTTGAGTCGATGCCACGGGTCGATAACTAGACAAATTACTATCACTGAATTCTCATAGAGCCACACAATAGACCCGATAGAAAGTGCGTAGTTATTTGCTGAAGCTTCTACTCACCACGCTTATGTCTTGAAACAATGCTTTGATATTTTTTGTGCTCAATCTGGCCAAACTGTGAGTTATGAGAAATCCCTCATTTATTGTTCTCCTATTGTGGATAAAAAAGTTAGCCTGTGAGATTAGCAGAATTTGTGGCTCCCCTCTCACTCATGATCTTGGAAAATATTTGGGAGTGCCCTTAATTCACACCAAAGTCAACAAGTTTACTTATGCTAGCTTGGTGGATAATGTGGAGAATAGACTTGCTACCTGGAAGTGTAAGCATCTTAGCATGGCATGTAGGCTCACATTAATTCAGCCTTTGACTACTGCCATACCAATTTCCTATATAACAGACGTGGTCCTACTGTTCACACTTCTTGTTCATAGTTTTGAAATATTTTTCACACGCATGTGGCCCATGCAGCTCTTTCTCCCTAAAGTCAAACCTCTCCTCTCTCACACACACAAAATTTGGTTCGCACTTCACCCATTTTTTGCTACTCACCGCTCACATATTTTTGTTTCGCCTCTCTCACATATCATCGTTGTCGGTGAAGCTACGCATGATTAGATTTACTATTTTCATCGATTTGTGAGCCTCGATCTCGAATTTAATTTTTGTCTCTCTCATCAATTTATTAGATTTGGTTCATCCTCGCTTTCATCTCTGCGAATCTCAAGACTCCCGACCAAGGTAAGATGCATTTTGATTTCAGTTGAATGATAGTTGGGTTATGATTAATTTGGATATTGCTTTGTTTCAGTTATGGCTGCTACTGCTAAATTGGATTAACTTATATTTAGGTTGGGTTAATATAGAAATAACTTGGAATGGGGATGAAGAAACTTGGGTTAATTAAGTGGGATCGTGGTTGCAAAGGGGATAGAGAAACAGCCTGGCTATAAGCCAAAACGAAAGGACATCAAAGAAAGATGGGGACATTTCACTTACAAAATTAAGTAACAAAATTTGGTTCGCTCTCCTCCCTAGATCCACTATCTCTTTCGCTCCACACCCCCCCCCCTTTAATTTTTTACATAGGGCTTTCAATAGAGAGATTGCCGACTGCTTTTTATTTTATTTTTTTATGGGTAATGTATTAAATGGTGTTTGGCAGATGGGTTTGAATTGATGTGCTAATAAGCTTTTCCATGTATAATTTTACGAGTATATAGGAAGACCAGCCTTCTTTATTGTTGTTTGAGTATTTTGGGTAAGCTCTCACATGAGACTTAATTGGATAGAAAGTTTTGCTTATATGCTAAGAAGTATATATACGCACTTGTGATTAATGTGGTGCTTGTGTTTGCATAACATTCTTCAACAAATATGTGTTTACTCTTAACTTTGGGTTCAAAGCAGGCTATAGGTGAACATTTGTTGTCGTGAATTCCAATTTGGTTTTTGTTTTTATTTGATACTTAGTCTAATCAATATGGTTTTTGGATACATGGTGGTTTGAAAAATGCAAGGATTGTATGGTCTTCTGTTGTTACTTATGTTTCCTGATAACAAAAGATCATTAATAATCGATCTAACAGGTGTGTATATCTCTTCAAATATGGTTTTTGGGTACATGGTGTTTTGCTATAGAAAATCGGAAAATATAAATGAAATGCAAGGATGGTATGGTCTTTTCTTGTTACATATGTTTCCTCATAACAGAAGATCATGAATAATCGATATAACATGTGTGTGTATCTCTTCAAAATGACCTCTCCTCTGATAATAATTGATATAACATGATTACAGGAGTGACATGACATATGCCTCTTGGCTGCCAAACTGACATTGTCTATATATATATATATAATATATTAGTATACTGTGTATAGTCCTTGAATTCCCAAAATCTCACCGTTTAATTTTGCACTTTTGGATCTCTTTTTTTCCCCAATTAGTTTTTTTTTCTTAGTTTCAGGATTCTATTTTTGGTCACATATTTAACAAAAATCATTTGTTTTACAGGGATTAGTTCGTCCAATTTCAGCTGTGTATATAGTTTTATTGGTTGGGTTTGGATTTTTGCTCTTTCAACAATTCATAATCAATGTTTGTGGTGTTTAACGGAAAGTCTGTTGAAAGATATTAAATGGGATGGTGACGATGTGAGCGTACGAAATCTTAGATGTGTGTGTGTGTGTGTGTGGAGGAGTGGTACTGTATATAGTGTGGATTTTTGTATATGTGGGTTTGTTGGTTTTGTTTATGTGGGTTTATAGGTTTGATCACTTTTGTTTTACAGGGATTAGTTCTTCCAATTTCAGCGGCGTATATAGTTTTGTTGGTTGGGTTTGGATTTTTTCTCTTTCAACAATTCATAATCAATGTTTGTGGTGTTTAACGGAAAGTCTGTTGAAAGATATTAAATGGGATGGTGACGATGTGAGCGTACGAAATCTTAGATGTGTGTGTGTGTGTGTGGAGGAGTGGTACTGTATATAGTGTGGATTTTTGTATATGTGGGTTTGTAGGTTTTGTTTATGTGGGTTTATAGGTTTGATCACTTTTTATGTATTTATCTATAAGGTTTATTGGATTTATAGCCATTGATTATAGAATTATAAATTCTTTTTTTCGTCATTCCTTTTCCTTTGGTTTTTCTAATTTAAAATTGATTTCACTCTGTTGGGTTGCCACTTTTTATTAAATTCGGAGGTTTTAGGGTTCTACTTCTAAATCGATTTGGTAATTTTTTTTTTGGGTTGTGATGAGTCCTAGGATTTAAGTGATGAGTTTTAATTTCATTTCATTTACCGCATTTGTGTTAGATATAGTTGTTGCATTTTACTTTTGGTTATCTAAATCATACCATGTCATAGGCAATATAATAAGATCTATGTTATATATATTGTCGATTATCTATGTTATTTCTAAAGGCTGTATTACTCTGGAGATGAGACAATCTGTGTGTATTTCTATCACTTATTGTCCTGTTTTGATTTTTTTTTTGTTGACAAGATTCTTTCTTTTATTGAAAGTGTGTATGTGAGTTTCTCTACTGCTAAAAGTGCTATGTATGTCTTAATCTTTGCATCAATTCTTACATTCTCTCCAATAAGTTTCTTAAATTGTTTTGGTTTAGGAATGAAATTATTGTTCTTTGTGGGTATAATTGTTTTACCTTTAATGTTTTTCCTTCTCTTTTTTTTGCAGGGTTCATAAGTTATATGTAGAAGATAGTCTGCTATAATTTGTGTTGTTGTCTCTTTGGCAACTATCTTCTCCCTTTTCAGGTTTTCCTCAACGATTAATCTGTATTTTTTCTGTTTAAGGTTGTCTCACATAATGTGTCGTTAAAAAAATCTGATTTTTAATAGTCTTGTTTAAGGTATGGGGCGGAAAAAGAAGTCTGCGGCACCATTGGAGTCTATTGCAGGAACGTCCCAAGATAAAAGATCTTCAAGCAAATGACAGTGCTTTTTTGAAACTATTTCCGAAGAATCCTCGACATGCCAAGATCCAAAAACAACAACACTTGACAATAACTATGATGGAGATCTTCACCATCTTATCTCAGGTAGTGTACAATATGAACTGTTGTTCCGTTAGATTTCAAAAGAGCTGACAATAATGGAAAAAAACTATTTTCTGATTTTTAGTAGTTCTAGCTAAAATTTCCTGAATTTAGTTATTTTGCTTTGGATTAGTTCTTTCTCTCAATTATAGAACAAACTAATCATAACTATTTTTTCAGTTATAGCAAATTTTTGAGACAAGTAATCTTCATTCGTCAAGTTTATTAACGAGCTAATCATATTTTTTCGACAACATTAATCGAGGAAAGTAGTTAGTTTTTACCATGATTAACTATTGAAGGCTTTCTAGTCAATTATTTATTGGTTAAGTTTTTTGATAATTTTTATTGAAAAAAGTTGCAGAGTACGTAAAGACGAGTTTGTAGCCACGTACAGTGTTGAAATTGGAGGTACGATGAAGAAATTACGATCAACGGAAGTTTTGTAGAATTTATGAAATCTTTTGGTCACAACTATTAAAACCAATTTTCCTTTTATGAAATCTTGTTGTAGAAGAGAAAATTATTTTTGGGTTAATTTTGACCAGGTTCAGCTTCGGATCGCCAGTAAAACTCACTGCCATGCCACCATCGACGGCGATGGTTCACAGCAGTGCATCCGACAGAGGATTGTTTATGTACATTTTATGTCGTTTTACTCGTAAACATGTATCAATCATAATGAAGAGGTTTTAGAATTGTTTTGGACATAGTTGATTAAGAAGTGTGATTAATCTGACATTAATTAAATGATTTAACGATTTTAAGGAACGATTGACTGGAACGTTGATTCGACCTTGTGTCGCGTAACATTCGAGAATTGTATTGCGACTTAAAAAAGGATTAAAGATTTAGAATATAGATTTAGATTAAAGCTTGTCATAAGTTTGGAAAATACGATATTCGAGAATGCAATATTCTTGATGGTATTGCTCGTTAGGTGAACAAGCTTAGTTATTCAATATTATTCTCGACGATTAGTTGCTAAATAATAATCGTTGTTTCAGGATGATGTATTAGCATCCAGTGGCAGACGTATAGAAACGCTGACAAACATGCATTGTCTTGTTGTATACCACGACACAGTACTGTGGGTGGACACTTTTATTTTTACAGTCGATTAGCCAGTCTATTTATTATTTACATATCATTTCAGTTTGAGAATTCAATATTCAGCATATATTTTGGAGGCTAGTTTCAGTTTCAGTTAGTTGTGTATCGATGCATTGGTTACTCAGCTGATCGCCGAGTGGCTCCAGGGAAGGATCAGCACTTTTCCCCTAGCATTCACGTCGTCTTTGTGTCAGGAGTCACCAAACGACTTTAGGTGGCTAGAGGTAAGAGAATCCTAGTCATCGTCTCCACTTGAGCACGATACTTAAGAAGGGTCAGGTGTCCCCTTCGACGTATGTTTTATATCTTTTGTCCTTTCGACTCATTTATCTTAGTATTTTATTATATATGGCAGTGGAAGCACAATGTACATCATTTTGGTTTCAGTTCAGTATATTTTCCTCCATTAACTTTAATGTTTTAAATCTGTATTTATCTGGGCTCTTCGTTTTAAATTACCCAACTTGTAGAGTTTCTTCTGAGGTCGAGCGCGTACATAGATCGAAACATAGTGGTATCTACCGTAGAATCTAAGGTAGATCCTACGAGTTAGGATTTTCATCAGTGTAGTTAGTTTAGAATGTCTAGCTGCTCTGATGTCGCAAATAGTTTTCTATTATTATTTATAGCTTTCAGTTGGTATGGGAAAAATAGTTCCTTCATTTATGGTTTTTGAATTTTACCTCCCTAGTTTGATTCTTATGTAATTTGACTAGACACTTTGATTAGTAGAGCCGTTTGGGTCTAATTCCGAATTAGAAAACTAAATTAGAGTTGGGTTGACAGAATTCACCCCAAATCAACACGTAATCCGAAGTGAATCCTGCGGGACTCGTATTAAGATGTCTCGCACCCAAGATTCGATACCAGTAACCCTAATACGAGTAACCCGAAACTTGCACTACGAATCTAAACTATGGAAATAGAAGTGATAGACTATCATGCCTCGTTCCCTGAATGATCACGACTTCAGCCGAGTAATCTGTAAACTAGGCAATTAAAAATGAAGAGCCCAGGGAAACACATTTTAAAAACGTTAGAGTGAGCGGACAAAAATAAACTGGACTGAAAACTAGGTTATAACTATGCTTTCTCCGACATATGTAATAATAAAATAATAAGCGAGTCCGTAAAGTCTCGAAAATGAAAATGATATATCGAGAGAAGCTCATTGAACCCTTCTCGAGTATCATGCAATGGAGCCGTCATCATGGGCCACCTAACCCAAGACAACAAATCAAAATGTAGTGGTAACTAGAGTAACTAGATCTCTAGTCACCTAAAATCGTCGAGAGCCATCTAACCCAAAACGACGTGAATGCCGGGGTAGGGTCACCTAACCCATCCCGGAGCTACTGGGGGATTAGCCGAGTAACTACTACATCGATGCAATACTGAAAGTGTGTATATATATATATAGCCTCCAAAACTAAAACTGAAAACTAAACTGAATATAAATAAAGTAAAGACTCGCTATAACGACTATGAAAAACAAAAATGTTCACTCACAGTATTGTGCTGTTGTATGTCTAGCTAAAACCTTTCTATTGTCATCCATACGCACCATCTGCTACAGACTGCCTAGGTGTCGTCCTGAAACAATGATTTATTTAATAACTAATCGTCGAGAAAAATATTGAATAACTAAGCTCATTCACCCAACGAGCATAATCGCCGAGAACGTCGTATTCTCGAACATCACACTTTCCGGAGTTCTTACAAGCTTAGTCCTAATTCTGATTTGAAAACTCTTTTTTGTCTTGGGAGTTGTAACACGTTCCTCAAATGTTACATGACTCAAGGGTGAATTGACGTTTAACTCGACCTTACAATAAAATTATAAAATCATTTAATTAATATCCGATTAATCACACGTCTTAATCAACTATGTCCAAATCAATTCAAGAACCTCTTCATTACAATTGGTATGTATTTATGAGAAAAACGGTATAAAATTATGCCAAAATTCCTCTGCTATAGCGCTGTCATGAACCGTTGCCGCCGACGGTGGTGCAACGGCCTAGTGCTTTTTTCCTGCGAACCAAAGCTTAACCTATTCAAAATCAACCTAACAACAACTTTCTAACTGCAACTACACCTAAATCAGCCAAGAAATCATCCAATTTTACCATTGAATTCTGATTCCCATAATTCTTCAAAAACTTCAATCATTTGATTCTCCTAGCTCTGGATGAATTAGAACATGCTCTTAGTATGTATAGCTTCGTGGTGAAGAGGGCTTCAAAGCTCAGTAGATCTCATTGGTTAATTGGAGCTTAAATCCATCGTCCTTTACTCTTAGGGTTATTGAGATTTTTGAACTTTCTCCACTAAATTCGACCAAAACAAGGAAGAGATAAGTTTTGAGGTTAAGGGCCGGGGAAAAGATTGAGGGGAAGAAGACGAAGAGATTGATACCTTCGATGGTCGGAGCATGGCGCGGCGTCGCCGTCACCGATTTCTGTGGAGAGAGTCGTGAGAGATGAGAGAGAAAGTCAAAAGAGGAGAGAGAGACAGTCAATGCCGAAAATAGAATATTGACTTCCATTTCTGGAATGATGTAATTATACATGCAAGTTGCGACTAACCAAATTCGTAAAAGCATACAAAACTTCCACTGGCCATAATTTATTCATCGTAACTCCGATTTCAATATTTGACGTGACCACGAATTCGTCTCAATGAACTCTACGATTTTTCTCCATAAATTTGTCGAAAACATAAAAATTTATATTTTGATCAGTAAAGCATAAGTAAATATAGATGATAAAAACTAATTACCTTCTTCGACTAACATTTAATCAAAATATCAAAGGTGAATTTCGAGTCGGGATGTTACACGGGTCCTTTCACAAGAGATCTTTCAGCAAAAGACAATGCTTTTTTCAATCTATTTCTGAAGACTCCTTCACATGCTATGATCCAGAAAATGATAGTGGAGATCTTCACCAAGTTATCGCAGGTACTGTACAATATGGACTGTTGTTACGTTATATTTGAATATAGCTCTTAATACTGGCTAAAATAGTGTTGTTAGATTATTAGTTCTTTCTTTTCAATTATAGAACACACAAGCTTATTATTGTGTAGTTTTGGAAATCAAGACTTTATTTTTGTATTATCTTCACCAAGTTATGTCAGGTGGTATACACATACAATAACTTATTAGGTTGTATGAATGGTTGTGTTGTCTTTTGAATGAATGGTTTGCCAATTTTTCATAAAAGTCAAACTTTTTCATAAAAAAATTTCTTCCTCAATGTCAGTAAGGTGAAAGGTCCTTTTTTTGAACGTTCTTAAGTTAATTCTTTTCTTTTCTTGATTGAATTTTGCGCACAATGTCTATTGATTTTTAAAATTAGTTTTCTTTGCTGAAATTGTTATTTTGATATTGTGCGAAAAAATAATAGTGTCTCTGTCGATGAAGGGATAGGATTACACCCGGCGGAACACTCTTTGGCTAAAAGACTGTGCTTATCTCAACCTGCTTCTCAAGAATGTTCGACATTACATTAGTCAGACACGGAAAATGAAGACAGTAACGACGATGAAGAAATTATACCAGGAATTATGAGTTTATATCGATTTATTAGGTAGTATAATCATTGCAATGTTTATTTGAATCAATCTAACAATAGTGCTTTTGTATCAATTGCAACTCCTTGTGGAACAATCTTTGGGCAGGCATCATATCAACAAACCCACGCAGGTGAAGAGAAACTTCAATATCAATCATCAATTCATAAAAAATCATTATCGATCATCTATTATGTAACACAAATTTTTATAATTGTATTGCACGTGTCATTGTCGATTATAACGATGTTGGTGATGACGCTTACACATGCAGTCATTGCACTGCTTTATTTTGGTCAGACAAAGCATTAAAAAGAAGAAGAGATAAATCAATTGATATATACTCATTGTTGTGAAATGGGCAATTCCAACTTCCGATGTCATATCCAACTCCTGCTTTTCTTGATGAATTGTTAAATCCAGATAATGGTCAAAAAAGTATATTATTTCGTGATAGTATTAGAGTTTATACTTCCATGTTTGTTTTTACCTCTATGGGGGCTAAAATTGAGCATCACATAAGTAATGGAGGAGCTCCTAATGTGTTTAAATGTGGACAAATTCATTTGATGGGTTATGTTTTACCTTCAAAAGGGGAATGTCCTAAATATGCTCAGTTATATGTGTACTACATTCAAAATGAGATTAACCGCTATTGATCCAAATAATGCAAATAACAAGATTGATGTTGATATTGGTAAAGGACCACTGGAATTGTTAGATCAATGTAATGAATTAACCAAAGAGTATCGATCTATGAGAGATGATTTTGAGAATCATTCGTTGCCCAATTTTGATGTGACTATACTTGATCGTGAAAAAACTGACAACAAACAATATGAATTTTCTTCTGTTTCTGAAATTGGTGGATTGATTGTGGGTGACATAAGTGAATTTAATTCTAATAGAGATATAATTATTCGATCAAACAAATGACCACTAAAACGAATATCTAAAATTCATCCTAAATTAATGTCATTACAGTATCCGCTTCTTTTCCATATGGAGAGAATGAATTTAAAATTAATATGAAATTAAAACTAATTGTAAGCAAAAGTGACAATAAAGATACAAAATTAACAATGAACAAATTTTGTATGTTATCAAATTTATGATAAAGCAAACCAATCGAGTACTTTGTTAAAAGGTGGAAGATTATTTCAACAATATTTAGTCAATACATTTGCAACTGTCGAAGAAAATCGTTTAGAATATATAGGACATCACCAACAAAAACTAAGGTGTGAAACATGAAATAATATATCTAGATTTGTTTCGGATGTAATTTTCCAAGGTTCTGATGTCGGAAAAAAAAAGTTTTTCTCCCTGGTTCTCACACAGACAGTCCAAGAGATATGATAAATAGTTATCAAGATGCAATGACAATTTGTAGAGAATACAGTAATCCTGATTTGTTCATTACTTTCACGTGCAATGTGAAATTGCCAAAAAATTTGAGATATTGTGAAAAAAAACCAGGCTACAAACCAGAAGATCGTCTTGATATTATCTGTCGAATGCTTCAAATAAAAGTAGATAATATAATTGATTATATTAAAGATGGACAACCCTTTGGGAAAGTCCATGCTAATGTATGTACAATTGAATTCTAAAAGCGAGGGTTACCCCTCGATTCTAAAAGCAAGGCTTACAAACCAGAAGATCGTTTTGATATTGTCTGTCGAATGTTTAAAATAAAATTAGATGACATGATTGATTATATTAAAGATGGAGAACTCTTTGGGAAACTCCATGCTAATATATGTACGATTGAGTTCTAAAAGTGAAGGTTACCTCATGCTCATTTATTATTTTGACTTAAAGATAAATACAGGTCCGGACCTGAATAGAGACCCATGAAGCCACAGCGTCGGCCCAAAATTTTGGGGCCAATTTTATTTTTTTCATAAACTGATCAGTTATAAAATACTAATATTTTCCATCCTCTCTCATAGTTCCAGCTTTTTCCAAATCCTAGGGAGATTAAACAATTGTCTAGGAAATCTAAACGTCATTACTCAAACTCCTCTCTTCCGTCGTCAAATTCAATATGTATTTTTTCTCCCTCTCTCTCTCTCGAGAGACCAGACCTGGTACTAATCAATCTCCTTTCTAGGCAGGTATTTATTAAGTGCAATGATTTTCTCTTTGTTGATGTTGCTTAAGTGGATTTGTTTTGTATTGAAACTAACATATGAATCATCTAATATGGCTTCATATTTACTAATCTTTTATAGTGTTATCATGTTGATCGTTGATGTTTTGATTCAGGATTGATCCGCTTTATTATTGTTGTCATGCTTTAGTGTTGTATTTTTCTCGTACGGTACAAATTATTTTGTTGTTTATGTTATTTATTACATAATCATCGGTGTTTTTTTTTCCTCATATAAACATTAAAATATAGGGCACCATTTTTCGAGCTCGCTTCGGGTCCCAAAATCTCAGGTCCGATCCTGGATAAATACAAATGTTATACAGAAAACGATGTAGATTCCATAATTTCAGCAGAATTGCCCAATAAAAATATTAGCCCAGAATTGTTTGAAATAGTTAATCAATTTATGATTTATGGTCCTTACGGTTAATTTAATTCATCTTCTCTGTATATACCATTTATTCCTAACACATTTTTTCAAGCAATAAAATCTCCTCAATATAGATTTTGTGATAATGATTCACATTTTGTAGTTAAAAAAGGAGTTCATGTCGGTAATAATTATGTTATTCCGTACAATGCTAATTTATTGTTGAGATATAATGCTCATATAAACGTTGAATCATGTTCTCAGTTTATATTAATAAAATATTTATTCAAGTACAGAAATAAGGACCCGATGGAGCTCGTGTATTGGTTCGTGACATTAAAAATGATGAAATCCAAAATTATTTCAATTGTCGATATTTAACTCCTCAAGAGTTCGTATAGTGTTTATTTGAATTTTTTATTCATTCTAGATTTTCTGCGGTTCAATATTTGAAGATTCATTTGCCCAATGAACAAACTGTTTGTTTTCATCAAGCTAATTCTCTTGAAAATATGTTACAAAATCCAGATATAGAGACTTCAATGCTGACTACTTGGTTTAATGCAAACAAGACTTATAAGAAGGCAAAAAAACTAACATATACTCGATTTCCTACTAAATATGTGTGGAATAATAATAAAAAAATTATGGACCCGAAGGAAAAAATATCGTGTTCTCGGTAGAATAGCACATGTGCCACAAAATACGAGTAAATTGTACTATCCTAGAATGCTTTTGAATGTTCAAAAAGGATGTATCAATTTTGAGGCAATAAGAACAGTCAATGGGATAGTATACTCTACTTATCAAGAAACACGTCGAGTCTTCGAATTACTAGGTAATGATAAAGAATGGGTCAAAGCATTGTTCAAATATACTTTTACTGCTACTTCTCCTCAAATTCGTTATTTATTTATTACAATTATTTTATTTTGGAACGTCTCAAATCCTCGAGTTTTACTTGATGCATATTGGATTAGCATGTCCAATGATATATCACACAAAATAAGATCAAATTATAATATGCCAAATCTTGGCATACCTGATGATAAATTAAAGAATGTTCTTTTGTATGAACTTGAAAAATTGTTTAACATGTCGTCCAATAGTTTAGAAAAGTATCAATTACCAATGTCAAAGACACAACAAATACATCAAGTTGACAATTGGCTTATCATAGAAGAACTAGATTTTGATTGTGAAACATTAAAACAAGAACATTTTGACTTGATCACCAAACTAAATAATAATCAAAAAATTATATACGATCAGATGATCAAAGTCGTGGAACAAAATAACACAAAATCATTCTTTGTTTATGGTTGCAGAGGTACATGATTTTTTTTTGTGGAATACTATAATTTCAAGATTAAGATCTAAATGAAAAGTTATATTGGTTGTCGCTTCATCAGATATTGCTTCATTATTACTTCTAATAGACATAACAACTCATTCACGTTATAAAATAAAACCGATTATAGATAAAGATTCAAATTATAATATAAATTTAAAAACCAATCTTTCTAATTTAATTGAAAATGATAAATTAATCGTTTATGATGAAGCTTCTATGCGTAATAAATGGTGTATTGAATCAGTAGACAGAACACTGCGTGATATTTTGTCAAAAAAAGAATAACCATTTGGAGGAAAGACAATTCTATTCGGTGGAGATTTTAGGCAAACATTGTCAGTCATACAAGGTGGTAGTAATGAACAAGTCATTCAAGCATCGTTTAATAACTCATATTTGTGGCCTAACATTAAAATATTTCCTCTAACTGAAAATATGAGATTGTCGACGATTGGTTTAACTTCTTTTGAAAAAAATGAAATTAAAGATTTTGCTGAATGGATGCTACATATAAGTGAACCTCGATTGGAATCTAAATTGCCCATAGATGATCTTGATATGAGTTGGATTGATATATAGAAAGATTTTCTGGTTGATGCCATAGCTGAACCCATAAAATCAATTTTTGAAGCAACTTATCCCAATTTTGATACCAAATACAATAATACAAATTATTTAAGAGAATGTGCTATTGTGACTCCCAAAATATAATTGTTCATGAAATAAATAATTATACTATTAAATTAGTACCTGGAAATAACAAATCATATTTTAGTTCAGATTCTATTTCATATAATTCAGGTAGTAGTGATAATATTAATGTTTTATATCCCACGAAATTTTTTAATAAGCTTGAGTTTACCGATTTGCCCACACATGAACTCATATTGAAAATTAGTATGTCTATTATGTTATTAAGAAATTTAGATCAGATACGAGGTTTGTGTAATAGCGCAAGGTTAATTGTGACAAAATTGTTTGAAAGATTAATAGAAGCAAAAATACTTATTGGGAGTAACGTCAGACAAAAAGTACATATTCCAGAATAGTACTAATTTCAACTGAAACTAAATGGTTTTTTACATTTAAAAGACGTCAGTTTCTTATTAGACCATGTTATGCAATGACGATTAATAAAAGCCAAAGTTAATCATTAAATCAAGTAGGAATATATTTGTCGGAACTAGTAATATATGGCATTATCGAGAGTGACGTCGAAAAAAAGTCTTAAGATAAAGATAAAAAAAATGGTAACGATGTGCCTAATAACTATACAAAAAATATAGTCTATAGAGATGTATTACAAAATATATGATATACGTATAACACATACATGTTACCCATATACAGAATACACAACACATAACCAACTTATATTTTTAATACATATACATTTACTATATAACAATCTTGAGTCTACTATACATCTGATACACTGAATTCACTGTTCCTAAGCGAAGAGTATTTTAGTCACTCAAAAGTTGAGAACAAAACTACGCACTCTTCTGTAACGACCCGAACTTTGAGTTATGTGATTATCGCGAGTTGATTGTTCATATGTGGTTTGTTAACGACTAAATTATCGGGAAAGAATTTGGTTTGAGTTCCTTCGCGGAAATTGTAGAGGATTTGATTTTGAGCTCGTAGGAGATTTCAGAGGATTTTTCGGATAATCAGGGAATATGAAATGAATATTTGAAATCATCGTCGACTTAGTCGTACTTATCCGATTGTGTTGGAGTTATCTGAGTCGTGGGTTTGGTCGGTTCGCGATGTATAAATATCGAATGGTCGTAAAAGTCAGAAAATCACACATTTGGGCCGTTTGACCAGATTTGACCAGCTTTGATCGAGTTGACTCGGGTTGACCGGAGCTCCACCGACCAGTTTCGTTGCCGTCTTCGGACCCGTCGATTCCGGCCACCTCTGGCCGTGTTCTTGATATGGTTGGAAAGCTCTCTTGATTTTCTATTGTTTCATGTATTCATTTGTGAAAATTGGTTGTGTTTTGAGGGAGTTTGAACTCGTTGAATTTCGTGGATTTCGCCGGAATCGGGTGGCGGTTTCTGGCGAGATTTGGTGTCGTGTTAGTGGGTGGGGGTTTGGTTCCCCTCAACCCCTTGATACTTTCTGGATTGTTTGTTTGGGATATGGAGGTCTGTGGTGGTGACCGTGGTAGTGACCGGAGAGGAGGAAACTGGTGAGTTTTTCGAGGGGAATTCCGGCCGGTGTGGTATGTTTTGGCCTTAGTGGTAGAAGGGAAAAGTATTGGGCTTGAGGAGAGGAACATTTTGAGGTATGGTTCACCGGAATTGGTCACCATTGGTGCCGCGGCGGCGGCGGCGGCGATCAACGGTGGAGCTCCGGCGAGGGGTTGACTTTTGTAGTTTTCAGAGATTTTTATGTCGTTTTGCTCGTATTCGCGCCCCGATTGTAGTTGTGAGGTTTTCAAATTGAATTGAGTGTGTTAATTTGGGACGAGGGTTGTTTGGGTGTATTTTGGAAATTTTGTTATTCTCGTCGATATTTCGAGCGATACGATTTTCAAGAACGCGAGGTTCTTGACGTATTTTCTCCGTATGTCGAAATTCATTATGTATTGATCGTATCCCTATTATTCAGGTGATCGTGATCGAGTGTTTGGTGAGGGATCTTCCGCCGGCCCTCAGGGCTAGCTGTTATCTGTGAGTGGACATTTTATCACACGTTGATTTTCATACTTTGATTTTCATAGTGGATTTGCGAGTCTTTGAGTATGCTTTACGATTATGCATTTAGGAGTATGCATTTATGATTATGCATTTTATGAGCATACGTTGATTTGGAGGCACATGTGATTTGTTTTTACACTGAGTATGGATATATGATGCATCAATGCTATGGCCTCTCGGCTGATCCCCGAGATGCTCGGGGAAGGTTACGACTTGTGAGCACCTGACCCGTGATACACAGTACCCGGGAGAATTACGACTTGTGAGCACTTGACCCGGGCGTATTATAACTTGAGGGAAACGTACTCAAGTTACTGCCTCCACACACACAGTACCCAAGAGAGTTACGTCTTTATGAGTACTTGACTTGGGCTTGATTGTTTTGACTCGCATGATTTTATGTGCATTTATTTTGAAAAGCATGTTGGATTTATTTATGCGGCATATTATGATTTACGTCCACTCACTCTAACGGTTTTATTATTTATATGTTTTTTTTCTGGGATTTTCGATTTTCGCCGCCCAGATTGCAATATCTTTCCTGTGGTTGCACGCCATTATAAGAGGCCTAGAGTTCAAATCACACTTTCTTTCTAGTAGGTTCCTGATGTAACCTGCTAGTCTTGTATATTTTGTAATTAGAAGTCGCTCTGAATACTTGTGTAGTGTTGTTCAGTTTAAGTTATACTCCTGAATATTTTTCAGATTTCTTGTAAACCTTAAGTTTTATTATATATATGGATTTTGAGAAATCCGGATGGACATTGGAGGTCTACGGTGTGTCTGAGAATTTATCTGTGAAGTGTAATCTTCTTGCAGGTTTTTGGTTTATACGTTTGACATGCTCTCCATCTCTCGGCTACCGCTACAAGAAAAGCCTCCACCATTGTAATCAATCTCGAATACTTCCAAGGTATCATTGTTAATCTTTCAATCTTTTTTATTGCTTCTCTAAGTTTTGGTATGATCTTTGCTGTTGTGCTTGCTCTCTTCCTCTTCTCACCAATTTGTTTCTACTCCAATACATTTTTGATGCCTCACATTTAGTACGAGCTATGTAGCTTATTGGGTTTGAAACAATGTTCTATGTGTTCTTCGTAGATTTCAGAATGTTGGATTTTGGTTCATTTTAGCTTATTTTGTTTCTTCCGTTCTTCTACTAGTTTGATATTTGTAATCTTTGTTTCTCTTGATTGTTTTGTGTCTATGAAATTATTTTCTAATTTTGGATTTCCGTTGGTTTAGTTGGTGGTCGAATCAGTTTAGGGTTCTTGGTTTCTTTATCTTTCTAGGCTCTTTTCAATCAATCTTAGACATCCTTGGAGGTTAGGTATCTTGCTTTCTATCTAAACCTCCCTTTCATTATTGGATTGCAATTTCAAACGATTATTTTGAGCTTGAGATTTATTTTTTTAATCGATCATTTTCGTCTATGATCAATTTCGTTGGTGTTTTGGCTCTTTTTATCTCTATATGTTTTGATCAATTTCGTTGTTTTGGGTAAAGCATAGGTAAAAGATATAGATATGTATAGTTTGGACAAGTTTAATTTGTTTTCCTATGCTTCTATATGATAGGAATTTATTTGGACAAGTTTAATTTGATTTCTTATGTTTCAATTTTGTAATGAGGAAATTGCCATTATGATTGGTGATTGGTATACAAAAAACCATACGGTTAGTATTTGTTGCTGTGTTGAGATTTTACTGCGAAGAATGGAGGTGAGGGATTCAAGAATGATATTTTGTATCTGCGTGTGTTGTATTTCAGGTACTAAGGGCTTCTCTTGATGCTGGAAAAGAACTTGGGATGCCCGATGGAATTCAGTACGAAACTGTTAATGTTGAACCAGGTATACCTCTGACATACACTATGCATTATCTAGTTCATTGCTTCAATATCAAGTTGTCATTTTACTAATGATATTTCCATATCAAGTATCATGATTTGTAGCAGATTCCTTTAGTCTGTATTTGTCATATGGATATTTCTCCTCAATCTTTTACTAATAAGTCTGAACTGTGATCAATATTTTGCACGAAAAACTTATCGTCTTCGTGTGCACAATGTTGGTGTTTCAACAAGTTTGAACTTTAGAACTCATAATCATAATGTGCTTCTGGTTGAAACAGAGGGTCATTATACAATCCAGCAGAACTATACAAACTCTGATATTCATTTTGGACAACTGTATTCTTTTCCTGGGTAAGCATTTCAGTTGTTTTCGTTTAGTTGTTTGATTCCAAGAAGCTATTGATTTTTGGAAAAAAGTTCTAGTTCTTCATTTGAGCTATTTATGTTCTTATTTTATACTATTTTTTTTATCTGTCGGACATAAGATTTATTAATGTTGAAGTCAGTGTAAGATTTCTTAATGATTTAGAACATACTACGGATGATGAGTTGAAGAAGGCGTATATAAATTGGCTATGAAGTGGCACCCTGATAAGAACTCAACCAACAAGAAAGAAGTTGAAACCGAATTCAAGCAGATCTCTGAGGCCTATGAGGTTTGAAAACTCTTATCCCTCTTTTTCGTCTTTGTGTTAGTTGCTACATATTGATCAGTTTACCCTGGTTTTTTGGGGTTTGATTAAAGTTAAAATCTTTCTGATGTTTATGTTGGTGTTGTGTGAATACTGGAGTGGTAGAGTTTGATAGTATCTAAAACTCAATTTAGTTTTATAATTGAAAGGACCCAACCCCGATTTAGTTTTCTAAACCGGAATCAAACCCCTTATGAAAATACGAACCAACAAAAACTATCAAAATTTCGACAGAGTAACGCTACTAACGCGGAATTGCCATTACCTACACCCAGAAAATACACTTCATCCTATGCCACAAAAATCAAACCGTGGGCACCAATTGAAAGGACCCAACCCCGATTTAGCTTCCTAAATCGGAATCAAACCCCTTCGAAAACACGAACCAACAAAAACTTTTCGAAATTTGGGCAGAGTTTCGTTACTAGCGTGGAATTACCATTACCTGCACGCGGGAAATACACTTCATCCTATGCCACAAAAAGCAAACCGTGGGCGCCAATCCCATCCGGATTTCTCAATATATCAACAGTAAAGTAAAGTAGTAAATATATATACACTTTACTGAAATCCAGTGTAAAATCGTATAACGTATTCAATAGGAAGCTCAGAGCGACATCTAATACATAATCGTATACGCATACCACAGTAGGTAGAACAATAAACCTACTGGATGAAACAAAGTAGCTCGAGCACTATGCCTCCGACCACGACGTGCGACACCAGAGCCTGAACTGCAAACTGGGCACGGAAACCGAAAAGCCCAGGTGAAAGACAATAAACACGTTAGAGTGAGTGGACGAAAATAAATGTCTTTCACCAAGTAATATATACATATAAAATCATATGCGAGTCAAATGCGTGAAAATCAAACGCTACGTGAGGAGACTCTGGCTACCACTCACGTACAGAGCATGCAACGTAAAACATATCGCGGAGACTCTCGTGGGCTTCCACGCGATAGCACAGTCTGAATCACGGGATCCCAGACCCACACGTGATTCTAGCCAGAAAGGCCTCGGGTCTGGATATATGTCCCCCCCGGAGCGTACTCGGGGATCAGCCGAGAAGCCAATGTGTATCGATACCACAACATATACTGAGACTGTACTCTGTGTAAACCAAATCATAAATCTTTTTCTATGCACATGCTTAAAACATAATATGTACGTATGTGTATATATTCGTATACGTATATTCGTATAAACATAATCATAAAACACATGCTCGTAAGATCATGATCAATCCGCATGCTCAAGTTCATAAATCATAAATAAGGACTCGCAATCAATCCGTGAAAATAAAGTGTCCACTCACAGACTGGCGTAACGCGTATCGCGTTAACACGTGATCCGGAGGAAAGTCCCTCGCCAAAACAACGATCACGAACCCCTGAATATTCACAATGTCCCATATTCAATATCATAATCCGACAATACAAATCAAACCACGAGAAACCACCGTTCTCGGAAACAGATAATTCAAAGTCGACGAATCGTCGAAAATCCGTATATACCACTTTAATACCTCGCTTTACGTTTGGACGCTCAACTCGAAAAACGAACCTCCCCACTGCGATCGGGGCGCGATTTCGAGTTAAATGACATGCGACTTGCCGAAAGTCAAAAAGTCAACCCGTTGACCGTCGACCGCCGCCCACGACGGCGCCACTGTTGACCGGAGAATTTCACGGCGGAGCAACCCCTATTCCATGCAAAACCACCCACTGAGCAACTTTGTCAACTGCACCGAAGTCCAATTCTCACTCTAACATGGTCAATTTCATGAAAAACTGAATGAACACACAAATTTCAAATCCAAAATTCTCCTTGTACACATCGAATTGAAACACGAAACTTACAGGGAAGCATCAAGGGGATAAGAGCTTCAAAGCCCACTCAAAGTTGTAGCTCAATTCGGCCAAAAACCATGAACCCGAATACACCTAATTTTCTCCAATTTTGGGCCGGAAATTCCTTCTTTTCCGGCGACCCACGCCACAAACGGTGGCCGGCACCACCACGGGAAGGCCGAGGCGCACCTAACGGACCCTTCCCCAAGCCTTGGGGTGGCCGGAAAAGACTCCACCGCCGTGAGCCACCACAAGCCGTCGAACTCACCCTCTCTCCACCGAGTTGACCGAGTCAACTCGGTCAACACCCAAATAGGAAAGGTCTGACCTGCCCAAAATAGCAACTTCTATTTATAGACTTTCCATTTTTGGAAACTTCATGTTTATCCAATTCAACGAACTTCAAACGCGCGTAACTTTCTCGTCGTAATTCCGATTCCGATAATTCTCGCGGTCACAAACTCGCCTCGACATACTCTTCCAATATTACCCGAAGTCAAACATATCGGCCAACCGAATAAAAAGTCAACCCTTCAAAGCAACACACATTAAATCGACTAAATAATCAACAAACGGCAAAATTCGCAACTAATTCCTCGTAACTCTAAATTATGCTCCGGAAGTTCCCACGAACTCGAAATTAAATTCTAAACAACTTCCGTGAAGAAGTCGAAACCAAATTCTCGTCCGGTAATTTAGTCGTTAAGTAGCCCACCATTTAAATCCGAACTTCAAATATTCATAACTAATTCCTCGGTCGTCCAAATAACGATCCGGAACCGCCCACGAATTCGTAATCACACGTAGAATGACTCTCGAGAAGAGACCCAGCTCCAATTCTTGGCCAATAATTTAGTCGTTAAGAACTCTGGCGATTCCAATATCTGTCGAAAATCCGCGACTGCGCTGTAACTCACGAATCAAGCTGATTATACTTCTGATTCTGGTCCGGGTCGTCACAAATCCACCCCCCTTAGAAAAATTTCGACCTCGAAATTTCCGAGTCTGCCGATTATAAGGTAGGAGCACTGCCTCTGCATACTGCTCAACTCACCAACGGCAATCTCAACTGAACAACTCTGATCACAAACTCCACAATAGGAGATAATTCCGTGCCGGAATCCCTGTACCCTCAAATCACAAATCTGAACTGGCTCACACAATCGCTAAGTGTTCCTACATAAGGAACAGATAGGGTACACAACACGCAACAACCTGAAACATAGTTCCGCCACGAGGAACACAACACACAAAGCCAACACTATAGGCGGTGCCGAACCATATGGCATAACACAAACTCGCCTATGGCCACATACGGATCAATACATCATAACAAATCACAACTCAGTCTACACTCATCAACATAACGCACATACTCATATTAGCATAACTCAAACTTCAAACTCGGGCAATAATCAACCCATTTCCGCTAACCTGACAGTCTGTGGTAGCACATTTCACAAAATCCCCATCAAACATCAACTCATACTCAAACCAAACTCGTTCCAGCACAATGGAGTACAACATCGTTCCTTAAAACGACGTCAAACAATATCAAAATCACAGTGGACAATAACCTGGTACTGCAAGCAACCTCGAACAACCGAAACTGCTGGTCCCGAATCCTCCGGAACTGCAACACCGAGGTCCACAACATGCCCTCCAAGGCCTGAATAATCCTCGAAGATCGCTCGCCAATCTGAGGATAAGAACCAGTACTAGCTCGTAATCTGGTCCCTAATGCTCGCTGCAAAGCTCGCCAACACACAGTCGTAGCTGATCACCTCAATCGGCGAACTGGGACACAGGTACACCATGTAGATGGACAACCTCCACCAAACATAGCCATAACCGCCTGTCACTGAAATCATTTCTGAAAGTACAAGTAAACATACCAAGTTTATCAAACTGTCCACAAAAACCCAACAACCGGTACCACAAACCAAACTGCGTATAAACACACACGAGATCACAACAGTAACCGCCACGTCTAATCGGAAATCTCAAATGGCTAACACATCTCGGCACGTCTCTGCCTCCTAGCCATCGCCAGTCGACGAATGTGGCATCAGTACACACATGCTGCGCTCGCACAAGCTGCTATATCGCTCTTCATGTTGCGTCACGAGTAGTAAACTTGAAGTATCTGACATTTCTCCGCGTCACTAGCGCCAAACACGCGCAAAATCACAAGCCTCAACATCATCATACTCAAATTCAGCTCTCGTAGCCCATAACTCGGCTAATACGGAAACTCGAGCCACACATACACGCATGCAATACCGAAACTCCTAACTCTCGACTGAATGCATCAACAGCAACATCATCCCAAACGGATGGTCAAAGTGCAACCATTAGCCTTCCTCGAACAAACTCTAATGTACAGCCATAGTCGTCAGTCGACTCCATCCATCGACACTGCCTCAAACCCAAATCTGGCCGAAAATGCAAGTGGATGAAACTCAATGGTCGGTGTACATCCTACACCACGCTGCACGCCGTAGCTATAAAATCTCGAACTCTCCGATGCTAACAATAGGACAGCTACACCCAAATCAAACAAAGGATACGTAACCACACAAGGTTTCCACTGTCCGCAACCATGAGCCACCGCTCTGCTACACAGTATCAAAGCATAACCCAACCAAATCTCGATGCATCGCCATAACCCACGAACTCTTCATGATCGTCAGGTAAGGTCAAAGCCGCAGTAACGGTCACCAACCTGCAGGAGTAAGCAACTCTCCTCGCGTGCATCGAACCACATGAACCTGACGCCTTCTTCGTCAATCCGGAAAGTGAAGTGGCAATCCAGGAAAAATCCTGTACAAAGCCGTCCGTACAAGCCTGCCAAAACCCAAGAGACCCCCAATCTCTGGCACAGTAGTAGGGCAAACTCCAAATCAACACGGCTTCGAAATGGTCAGGATCCACTCCAACTCCCTCGGATAACATCACATAGCCCAACATCTTCACGCTAATCGACCAAAACTCACACTGGATGAACTTCCACAAACAGCTAATCGTCTCGCGAAGTCCACAAAACCGCTCGCAACTGCTCCAGGTACTGGTCCACACTCTCGGAGCACATCAGGACATTGCCAACGAACATGACCGCAACTCGTCCAGAAACCGTCTGAACACATGGTCCATCAAGTCCACACGATCTACGGAGCATTGGTCAACCAAAGAAGTGACCAAGAACTCCAGATGCTCGCTCCGAGATCCGAAAACCACACCTGACTCATCAAACCACCACTGATGGTATCCGGATCCGAAATCGATCTTCGACCAGTCTGAAGCTCTCACAAGCTGATCAAACCAATCATCAATCCGAAGCGGAGGATACTCACTCTCCTCTGAAACGAATCAGGCTTCCGGTAGTCAATGCACCACCTCGTCAAATCGTCCAACATCTATGTAAATAGTGCAAGAGCACACCACACAAATATGTGGGGTCGCACGAAGTCTCCTGAAATCTCCTCCAGCAAATCCTGGAGTCGAAACAATAGCTCCATCAGCTCCGCTAGCTCCGAACGACAAGATGCCGGTAAAATAAGTCCGGCGCCTGGTACAAGCTCAATGGTGTAGTCAGTCTTCGGAACTGGAGGAACACCAGGTAACTCCTCCAAAACACACCTGGAAACTCGGGAACCACCTCAATGTCACCAATGTCAGGTACAGCAACCATAGTATCCACAACATGTGCTAGGCAAACAACATAACTCGTCTCCACCATCCGCTCGACCATCACCACGAAACAGCATCTCGGGGAAATCTGGTCGTCGAAACACAACCTCCTTCTCGAGGTACTCGAACACAGCCAAATGCGTTGTCAGTAAGTCTATACTCACAATCACACTAAAACCACAATGTCCAGCTATAACAGATCCGCGGCTAACCCATATCCTCCAACAAGGATCTCGCAACCTCCGGATGGATACAACACTCTCCAAGACCTCGGAAGTGGAGATGCAGGTACAATCGCCATGGACATCAAGCAACAGTAACCTCGGAGAAAAGTCTGTCCTCAAACAAGGTCATGGCACAAACTCCAACATACCCAACTAGCCGCACACATCAACCACAACTTGCTGAATAACTCATCAAAAGGATACATTGATCAGACTGCAAGAACAGCATCATGATTCCTTCCCGAATTCTGAGCTGTCGAACCTCAAACACAGTTGGCTGAAGGCGTTCCCTCGCAACGTGACCCTCCTGGCCACCGAAACAGCAACTGAAAATACTCCACAAACACATGTCACCGCAACACCTGCTGCGTGAAAGGATCACCAACGATCACCCAAACTCATGCCACAGGAGCAAGTCCGCTACACTGTGATCTCCGCCATCGCCAAACGGACCAGCAGAGGATCCTCAACATAATCGAAAAGGCCACAGCCTGATGAAGTCACTGATCCCGAAGTGTCGGAACTCAACCTCATCAAAAATCTCACTGCTGAATCCACTTCCTCAAACCGTCACATCGAAAACCGTGTACATCTTTTCTTCACAATAACCTCGCTGCTGAGTGCAACACACTAAGCTCCTCACGGATAACTCGAGGCACATCAATCAGAATCTCTCTGATGCTCATGTTCAAACTCATCTCGAACCTCGTACACTGCTTCCTCTGAAGCCACATAACTCGTGCAAACCGAAATAACATAGGAACAATGCATCTCTGCCTCAGGTGGGTAAGCACTCCACATTCGATTGCTGGATAGCCTGATAACACCATTACCGTGTAAACATCACTCTGAATGTAGGCCATGGAGTCGCAATCGGTACTCACACAATAACAGCCCACAAAATACACTGATCTGACTCAGGCATACATCAACTGCCATAAATCTCAGCTCTGAAGCAACATGTATACTCTTACACACACAACCAGGCAATCCGTGCCACACAATTCACTGAACTCTGAATACTCATCCAAATCCACAGTTCACTGGCAAATCACGCGTCGATTGATCCTCAATAGGATCCACAACCGAAACGACACAGAAAGCACGTCAGGAGGCATCCTAATGAATACAATATCGTTCACAACAAGTGGAACGTAATCATGGAACTTCAAATATTTGAGAGCATACAACACCCGGAATTTGATGATTATCCTCCGGCCGGTCGGGTCACCGTTCCAGACATGCTGTACATTCTCAAATACCCTTAGTAAACACGACTACAGAAGTCTACAGAACCTATAACCTAATGCTCTGATACCAAGCTGAAAGGACCCAACCCCGATTTAGCTTCCTAAATCGGAATCAAACCCCTTCGAAAACACGAACCAACAAAAACTTTTCGAAATTTGGGCAGAGTTTCGTTACTAGCGTGGAATTACCATTACCTGCACGCGGGAAATACACTTCATCCTATGCCACAAAAAGCAAACCGTGGGCGCCAATCCCATCCGGATTTCTCAATATATCAACAGTAAAGTAAAGTAGTAAATATATATACACTTTACTGAAATCCAGTGTAAAATCGTATAACGTATTCAATAGGAAGCTCAGAGCGACATCTAATACATAATCGTATACGCATACCACAGTAGGTAGAACAATAAACCTACTGGATGAAACAAAGTAGCTCGAGCACTATGCCTCCGACCACGACGTGCGACACCAGAGCCTGAACTGCAAACTGGGCACGGAAACCGAAAAGCCCAGGTGAAAGACAATAAACACGTTAGAGTGAGTGGACGAAAATAAATGTCTTTCACCAAGTAATATATACATATAAAATCATATGCGAGTCAAATGCGTGAAAATCAAACGCTACGTGAGGAGACTCTGGCTACCACTCACGTACAGAGCATGCAACGTAAAACATATCGCGGAGACTCTCGTGGGCTTCCACGCGATAGCACAGTCTGAATCATGGGATCCCAGACCCACACGTGATTCTAGCCAGAAAGGCCTCGGGTCAGGATATCTGTCCCCCCCCCGGAGCGTACTCGGGGATCAGCCGAGAAGCCAATGTGTATCGATACCACAACATATACTGAGACTGTACTCTGTGTAAACCAAATCATAAGTCTTTTTCTATGCACATGCTTAAAACATAATATGTACGTATGTGTATATATTCGTATACGTATATTCGTATAAACATAATCATAAAACACATGCTCGTAAGATCATGATCAATCCGCATGCTCAAGTTCATAAATCATAAATAAGGACTCGCAATCAATCCGTGAAAATAAAGTGTCCACTCACAGATTGGCGTAACGCGTATCGCGTTAACCCGTGATCCGGCGGAAAGTCCCTCGCCAAAACAACGATCACGAACCCCTGAATATTCACAATGTCCCATATTCAAAATCATAATCCGACAATACAAATCAAACCACGAGAAACCACCGTTCTCGGAAACAGATAATTCAAAGTCGACGAATCGTCGAAAATCCGTATATACCACTTCAATACCTCGCTTTACGTTCGGACGCTCAACTCGAAAAACGAACCTCCCCACTGCGATCGGGGCGCGATTTCTAGTTAAATGACATGCGACTTGCCGAAAGTCAAAAAGTCAACCCGTTGACCGTTGACCGCCGCCCACGGCGGCGCCACTGTTGACCGGAGAATTTCACGGCGGAGCAACCCCTATTCCATGCAAAACCACCCACTGAGCAACTTTGTCAACTGCACCGAAGTCCAATTCTCACTCTAACATGGTCAATTTCATGAAAACCGAATGAACACACAAATTTGAAATCCAAAATTCTCCTTGTACACATCGAATTGAAACACGAAACTTACAGGGAAGCATCAAGGGGATAAGAGCTTCAAAGCCCACTCAAAGTTGTAGCTCAATTCGGCCAAAAACCATGAACCCGAATACACCTAATTTTCTCCAATTTTGGGCCGGAAATTCCTTCTTTTCCGGCGACCCACGCCATAAACGGTGGCCGGCACCACCACGGGAAGGCCGAGGCGCACCTAACGGACCCTTCCCCAAGCCTTGGGGTGGCCGGAAAAGACTCCACCGCCGTGAGCCACCACAAGCCGTCGAACTCACCCTCTCTCCACCGAGTTGACCGAGTCAACTCGGTCAACACCCAAATAGGAAAGGTCTGACCTGCCCAAAATAGCAACTTCTATTTATAGACTTTCCATTTTTGGAAACTTCATATTTATCCAATTCAACGAACTTCAAACGCGCGTAACTTTCTCGTCGTAGTTCCGATTCCGATAATTCTCGCGGTCACAAACTCGCCTCGACGTACTCTTCCAATATTACCCGAAGTCAAACATATCGGCCAACCGAATAAAAAGTCAACCCTTCAAAGCAACACACATTAAATCGACTAAATAATCAACAAACGGCAAAATTCGCAACTAATTCCTCGTAACTCCAAATTATGCTCCGGAAGTTCCCACGAACTCGAAATTAAATTCTGAACAACTTCCGTGAAGAAGTCGAAACCAAATTCTCGTCCGGTAATTTAGTCGTTAAGTAGCCCACCATTTAAATCCGAACTTCAAATATTCATAACTAATTCCTCGGTCGTCCAAATAACGATCCGGAACCGCCCACGAATTCGTAATCACACGTAGAACGACTCTTGAGAAGAGACCCAGCTCCAATTCTCGGCCAATAATTTAGTCGTTAAGAACTCTGGCGATTCCAATATCTGTCGAAAATCCGCGACTGCGCTGTAACTCACGAATCAAGCTGATTATACTTCTGATTCTGGTCTGGGTCGTCACACCAATCCCATCCGGATTTCTCAATATACCAACAGTAATGTAAAGTAGTAAATATAACTATACTTTACAGAAATCCGGGGAAAATCGTATAAAAATGTACATCAGATTACTCAGAGCGACTTCTAGTATAGATATACAAATAGTAGGCCAAACTAAGAACCTACCATAAAAGAAACATCGCTCGAATACTATGCCTCCGACCACGACATGCGACACCAGAATCTGAACTGTAAACTGGGCACGAAAACCGAAAAGCCCAGGGGAAAGACATGAAAATCGTTAGAGTGAGTGGACGAAAATAAATGTCTTTCGCCAATTAATATATATTATAAAAACATATGCGAGTCAAATGTATAAAAATCAAATGGTACACGAGGGAGACTCTAACTCCTCACGCGTACAGAGCATGCAAGGAAAATCTCACGGGGTCGCTCGTAGACACATCAGTGCTAGTACAGTCCGAATCACGGGATCCCAGGCCCACACGTGATTCTAGCCAGAAAGGCCTCAAGTCAGGGTATCTGTTTCCACCCGGAACTACATCGGCACAAGAAATAGTCCCCCCTGGTAGGTAGGCACCCTCGTGGATCAGTCGGGATGCGAGTGTATCGATAAAACAACATATACTAAGATTGTACTCTGTGTAAACCAAATCATAAATCATTTCTATGCACATGCATAAAACATAATATATATGTATGTATATCCGTATACGCATATTCGTATATATAATCATAAAACACATGCTCGTAAAAATCACGATCATACTGCATGCTCAAGTTCGTAAAACGTATATAAAAGACTCGCAATCAATCCGTGAAAAGAAATGTCCACTCACAGACTAGTGTAACGCAGTTCGCGTTAATCCCGTGATCCCCCTTTGGACTTATGTGAGAGACTTGATAAATTGAACATAGATTTTTTATGGGGTGATTCTAGTAAGAAAAAGAGAAAGTCCACCTTGTTCAATTTATCAAGTCTCTCACATAAAAAATCTATGTTCAATTTATCAAGTCTCTCACATAAGTCCAAAGGAAGCTTAACTGTTGACATTGTATATACTAGGTGGCTTCCCGCCCCGATGGGGCGGTGTTATCAATACTATTTTGGTTTGATAAGGGAGAAACACGATAGAGATAGGGAAAACAACAACACAACAACGCAACTTGTTATATACTATGAATCACTTACACTCACAAAAATGTTTATAGTATGAATTTTCTGATAAACAACTAGGTGTGTCGCACTGAACGCTAAAAGCCTAAAAGGCTAATATGGGAATATGGGAATGACTACAAAGTCATTTGTGGAAATAAAATTTAAGTTGTAAGACTTGAATTGCTCTCTCGAATAGTTTCCACTTCCTTCCTCTTCCTCTTGGCAACAACATACTGAAGTTGTTGTTTCTTCGTTTGATCAGGAGTGCCACAGCTGACTCGCTCAGCTTGAGGGAATATTTCAAGTAACCTAACCACACAAACTTGATTATTCAATGTTTGCTTAATGATGTAGCTAGAGAAATGTAGAAGATCGAACACGTTCTGTAACCTTGACTGTAACTTGATGCGATTGGACTAGAAAATATCAGTTCTGGGATATTGTGAGCCCAACCCAAAATTCTTGATGGTCTTGGTATCAAGAAAACTCAACAAATGAATCAAGAATTATTGGCCAAAGCTTGTTGGAGGTTATCTCAAAATGATGGAGGGCTTTGGGTTACTATCTATAAAGAGAAATACTATAAAAAACAAGATTTGAGTTGTGATCAATATGCACCTCCTGCTGATTGTTCTAGTACATGGAGAGGGGTAGCCTATGGAGCTTCTTTGCTTAGGAATGGCTTATTCTGGCACATTGGTAATGGCCAGAAGGTCAGATTCTGGAATATTTGTTGGTTGTTTAATGATAAACTCAGTAATCATGCTCTTCTTGAAGTCACCATGGATGAGAATCTGCTGGTTTGTGATATGTGGAGCAATGAGGAGTGAAAAATTGATTTGTTGAACAGTTTGCTACCTGAGGATATTGTTAAAAAAAAAAATTCTTGAAGGGTGTGGGGATGATGTCAGAATTTGGGGACATGCTTCTAATGGGGTTTTCTCTGTGAAAACTGCTTATGCTTATCTCTTTGATTTTAGTTCTCCCTCTGCAAGGTGGAAGAATGGAAGAAAATTTGGAGATTAAATTTCCTCCAAAAGTGAGAACTTTCATGTGGTCTTTTGTTCACGTACAATAAATTGTTGACTAATGCTCAAAGGTGCAGAAGAAACATAGCCTCTTTAATTATTTGTACCATCTGTAGCATTAATGATCAAAATCAGGTACAATTGTTCAGGGAGTGTATTACTGCTAAGAAAATTTAGGATAGTTTGACATTGGCTGAACCTATTCAAAGATCTTTCACTCTAGATTGAAATGGATGAGTGGATGCTCAGCTATACAATAATTCTCTCCTCAGTTGTGGTGCTAAATTATGTGATTGCTTTGCTATGGTGTGTTGGTATCTATGGATTTGGAGGAATAAGTCCATTTTGATCCTCAATTTTATATGCATGGTGAGCCAAAGATTATTATTAATAATGATGTTGTCAAATGGTTCAATGACAATTCTAAAGGTACTGCTAGTGCAAATGTGAGTTACTGTGAGTACATTATCATGGAAAAAACCTCAGATGGGAACTGTGAAATTGAATGTGGATAGATCTAGAATCAGGTCTGGCAAAATTGGTGCAAAAGGTGTTAGAGATTCCACTGGTGGTTGGATTGCTAGATTTCAGGTGAACATTGGTGTTGGAAGTGTGTTAGATGTTGAGATTTAGGGACTTGTGCATGGAATAAAAAAATTTGTTCAACATGGTATCAAAGATCTTGAGGTGGAATCTGATTCTGCAGTATTGATCCATTTATTAAAGGATGGTGATTATATTAGTCATCCTCTCTAGAGAAGTTTAAGAGGGTTTCGATGAAGGACATATATAGAGAAGAAAATAATGTGGTTGATGCTTTGGCTAAGCACAGTTTGGAGCATGATGTGGGACTGATTTCTTTCAGTAATTAAGCCTGTGTATGTTGTGACTGCTTTCCTTGATGATTTAGGAGAAGTTACTCGATCTAGAAGAACAGTTGTTGGACCTGAGATAGGCTAGGTTATGGATTTTATTTTTCTTGTTTACATCTGTGTTAGACCTCCATGTAACCAAAAAAAAGAATTAACTAAGCATGGACAAAACAATAATTGAGGATGAAAAACGAGGCATAAAAACTGTTATACCTATGTGGGAGATTTTGGAACAGCAGCATAATCAAAAACTGCCGACGTGGGAGTTAACCCATTGTCAATATATATGTTTCATCATTTATCACCTTCTCTCAGTTTTCAATTCTCAAACAGAATCAGAGCACAAAAGAGTAGAAGAGAAAACTCAAATTGATAAAAGAGATTCATGTTTAGTAATCGATGACGAGTGAGATTGATTGAATTGATTCTTCCATTCAGTTTTCTTCAACTGATGTGTACGTTTTGTTTTCCTTTCTTTTGGGCAGGAAGAAGATTTTTAGATAACCATTTGGTTGTTGTTTGTGCCAACAAAGAAATGGACGTATGTCTACAGCAAGAACAAGTAAGATGATTATGTTTTGATTCATTATTAATCTGCGGTGTAAAAAAATTCTATGTGTTTATGTTATTCTTGGTATATTTCCCAAAAGGCTGAAAGGGAGACAGTATAGCTAAAGATGAGGAGTCTGACAAGTCTTAAGTCTGAAGTGAAGAATGAGGCTGATGATGATGAGAGAGGTTAATATGACTTAAAGTAGAAACTAATATGCTTTTTTTCTTTTTGTGCAGGACTATGAAGATTGAAAGAGGAAATGAAGAAGCAATGCGTTTAGGATTGCTTGGAGTTAAATGACCCGCAATTCTTATATATGTTGTTTGTCTAAAAGGAGGCAGAATGACTCAACTGAAAATGCAAAGTTGCAGGTATGTTTGTAATTTTAAGTTCTTGATTAACATGAGAATCATTGGGTCTATTTGATTTCGTTGCCTGTGTAATTTGGCATAGGATATACTAATTAAAATTGAACCCTTAATGCAGTTGGAAAACAGGGTCCAATTGGTTGCACAAAGCCAGAAACGTTCATCTGGTGTTCAAATCATATATTTCATTTAATGATATAACTTGCTTATGGTGTCTTGATATTAGCTTTTTCAAATATGTAATTTTAATTTGTTTCTCAATTAACAATAACATATATAGTTCATATGTATCTCAAAATAATTTCGTTTAAACTAGGTTGACATAGTGCAAGGGGCCGAGTTCAATATTAATCATACTGACAATTTGGGCACGTAATTTGTGAAGAAGAAAATGATTGACTGCGACAAAATGAAAGACTTCCTACTCAAAAAGAAAAGAGACGTACATAGAAGAGAAGAAATTTATTTATTTGACTTGAGAAGAAGAATTTGAAAATGAAGAAATACCAAAGAAAGAGGTAGAAAATAAAAAAAAACATATTAAAAGGGAATGGAAGAGAAAACACAGCCAGAGAGAATACCCTACGATTGACAATTATAGTATAAGTAGTGTTTCACTATTGAGTTTATGACCTTGATTTAATCAAGGTGAAACTGAAATAAACCTCATCTTAAGGAAGGATAGTTTAGTATGTTCAATTGTATATATGAGCAATTGTAGTACAAGAAATTGGTGCAACTGGTCTTTATTAATTAATCAATTTAAGTTTGCAATTCAAGCAAGTTGGTTGATTTGTGCCTTCAAATTGGCGTTTCATTATATTTAGTTGTTTATATTCAAACAAGTTGGCTGGTGATTCATTAAAATTCGATGCGGCTTACATCATAATCATTGGCATCCTGTATGAGATTAGGAATATGAGCTGTTGGTAACTCCATCTCAGGCCACCCGAACCTCGTACCCTTGAAACTAGCTACTGGTTTAAACACTAGCTTGTCCAGCAAGATTCACTCAATGACCACACACCTAACGTCGACCACCATACTCTCGATGCTCATTCACATTCACGTTAGGTCTCTCAAACACATCTAGTTGAACATCAGAGATCATAAGCAAAAGCACATATGGAATCGCACAAACGTGGCCTATAAACCGTAGATACCACCCAACTCCTCGAGAGAAACCCTTGACAGGGGAAGCAGATGGAGATCCTATCTTTGGCGGCTGACAACTCACTTCCATGTAGCCAATGCCACCTGTTAACCTTGGCATCCTTACCCTAAACCCATACAATGTGGAGTCCGAACTTTGCAGAGAGACCATATGGTGTCTGAATTACTTATTTCTGTTTTAAAAAATACACAAGTTGGCTGGTGTGCACATAAGACAAAATACACAGACAAGTTGCATATAGAAGGAAGGCAGAAGGCTAGAGAATGTGGAGTTAAGTAGAGATCTTTAAATTTACATTATGTTTTAGTAGTTTCTCTTTATATATATTTTTTTGACGAAAATAAGATATCATTACCATCTCGGCCTGAATAGTACATACACAGCTGACAAGCAACCCTAACTCTAAAGAGAGAAGAAGAAACTAATCATAGAAAATACTACTCTTTAAAACACTAAGTTTGACATTGTCGAGCTTACTTGCATCTTTAACGGATCATGAAAGACATGTGAGAATGAAGATGGATATACCCCTAAGCACGCAATTGTGGTAGGTATGCCACCATCCTTGAATTACGCAATCCAAAAAAGATGCAGGTAAGTCGACACCAATAGTGCATAAATCATCTTCTCCATGACCAAAATAGATGGGCAAGAAGATTTCATCAACACTGGGTAAACCAAGAAATATGCCCAACCATGCAGAAAGCCTATAAGCATAGGCCCAAATGAGTCAAGGGCTACTGCAAGGCCGAACAACACATCACGAGCTTCCAACCTTGTCCCCGACATTACTGTTGGCAAAGTCTAACCTTGCTACATCACATCCTCACACACTGCCGTCGTCAGACACCGACAATCAGCCGACTACAAACCAAGTCGACAAAGTCTTACTTGCGCTGCTGCTGACATACACCAAACCTCACCGGGTTGGAAACACCTTCAACCATCAATAATAGAGCGCCGCTCACCCTTGTAATGATTAGACAAAACTATTGTAGCCACCAAAGAAATCTGTGGCTTTCCTTCCCCACAATCACAGAGTGAGGATGCTCCCATCGATTCCGGAGAGCAGCCACAATAGAGGCTTGCTGGAGACCAAGCCTAGCACACCTTTGAGAAGGAGATCGGGACACGACGTCAGAAGAGGACGCCCTAGCAGTGGTGATGGAGAAAATTGTCAAACCATGAAACCTACGACAAGGCGCCGCAACAAAAAAGTGAGGAGAAAACCCTAGGAGGCGCATCGAGATTTTTCGTTTATCAACTTAGAATACTAGATTCATTATTGTTAAGCAGAAAAAAATAACGATATTGAATTTTCCTCTCTCTTACATGTAGTTTCTCTTTATATGTTTTTGGCTCTATTTAACATATAATGTATGAAAGAAATTCATACTTAAAATATTATCTGATAATTTTGAATTTTAAAATTGACACTATTGCCTCCCTATATTACCACTTATCCTATATGTTGCTAAGATTTTAGTGTATTTATTGTTCCACTTTATATGATTTGTGATAAAAAAAAAATTTAGTATTGACTGAACTATATTGTGTAAAATAATATAACAATATACCATTCAATAAATAAACTTACAATTCACACGTGCGAGCGTAACATCTTTTGTGCGTGTAGTAAGAGCATCTGCACCAGCTACCGTGGTGCTCGAGCAAACGGTGAGGTCGGTCGGATTTTGCTCGAGCAAACAAGGAATGGCAACACAACGGTGAGATCAGCAAGGCAAATTGGCAATCGAGCAATCGCTTGAGCAAAATTTGCTCCGGCGTTTGCTGCAGCACCTGGCAGAGCCCACCGCACGTAAGTGACATCAAGCCTAATCCTTTTTTCTTTTCTTTTAGGCCCGTGCAATGCATGCGCCAGTAAAACAGTGAAAAACAAAATTGACACACGAATGGGAGAGCGACACGAGTCCGGTCCGTCTGGAAATTTACCTTTCACGGTCTAATTGATCTGGGCCTTTGATTTTGAATCTAAAATTTGATCTAACTGTCTAGATTTAAGCAAAACGACTATTTTTTTAACGGAAAGAAATGAAATATTTGTACCAAAAATCCTAAAAAAATTGTAGAAAACACCCTAAAACTTTTCTATAAATACTACTTTAAATTATTCACCATTCATACTAATTTGTGCACAACAAATTTCACATCCTCTTCCATCTTTTCCAAAAAAAAATGGGCACCCATTGGCTTCCTTATAAAGATTTGCAAATGTGTATCTCTTTCACACGTCATAGCGTTGATAAATACAATGGAACCAAACAAAACAGGGATAAATTGTGGGAGACGATTTATGCCGATTTTATGCTAAATTAGGAGCCAATACAATGTGTAACTTCTCCGACTCCTCGTAGGACCCAAGTCGCGCTTTCGTCTCACTACAGTAAGTTCAAGATACTTTTGCAAAAATGAGGGGAATGTTTGCACGATGCACAGATGCGTATAGCTTGCGGTACTTCGCATATGGATGATGTAAGTTTCTATTCTTTTATCATATATGAACTAAATTATGTAATTAATACATCTAATTTGTTTAAATATATTTTAGATCAAGCAAGCTCAAGCATTTTATTGTGCGGCCAAGAAAAAACCGTTTACACACTTTGAATGTTACGAAGCGATTAAGGACCATCCATCTTTTGTTGCGGTGCTACCAACTACTCCATCTCCATATGCAAGCTCTCCACATGAAAAGAATTTAGAGGCTACTCCTTCCATTACTGAATCACCTTCAATCATCAATTTGGGTGACGAGAAAGTGAATGATACACCTCAAAGCAACGTGCTCAGTCCCTCGAGTCCGGTTAGAGCAATGAGATGCAAGGCAACAAAGGAAGAAAGGCGACAAAAGAAACAAGGTAAGACTCCTATTGAGCAAGAAGTTGAGGTTTTTCATATTATTACAAATGATCAAACATCATGGCATGCCTCAAGGAAGATGCATAATCAAAGTGAGCTTAATTATTACAAAGAGTATATAGAAATTCAAAAGCGGAAGGAAGCAAGGGCAATCGATAAGTTCCAACTCAAGAAACAAGAGGAGGAAATACGGATTATGACAATGGATTTGGAGGCTATGACCCTTATCTCGAAAAAGTATTTTACCAAAAGAAAACTAGAAATCCTTAATGAAGGAGAACTTAGAGAAGGAGGAGCTACCGATGAAATATTTTCGGATTGTTATCGCCCACGCAATATTTTTCCATAGTAGTTATAATATTATCTTAAGAATAAATCTAGGTTTGGCTTGTCATTATATAATTTAAATTTTCAAGAAATAAAAATATAATTTATTTATTAAGATGAAGTTGAAATGCATATTTGTTACACATATTGAAGTAAAACACATACTAAAATTAAAGACACACACATTAAATTAAAACACATGATAAAATTGAAACATACATATTTAGACTCTTATTTAGAGTATTTCACCGGTTTCAAGCCTCCAGTTATGCTTCACCAAGTCTTTTTGAAGCTCTTTATGAATATAAACGGATTCGAGATCGGCAACACGGTCATGGAATCGTTGTATATTACGTTCATTTTTTCTCATTGGCTCAAAACGAATTCGATTTCCTTGTGCATCCACCAGACCATCATAAACCTGGAAAGGTCTTGATGGGTTTTGCATATCTTCTTCTTCATTCTCCTCAAACTCTTCATCCACGAACTCTTCCTCAACAATCATGTTATGCAATATGATGCAAGATAACATGATGGATGTGATTATCGATTTCATGTGCAATGTACAACCATGACGAATAATTGCCCAACGATATTGCAATATTCCAAAGCACATTTCCACATCTTTCTGGTATAACTCTTGTTTCTTTGTGAATAGCTTATCTTGCGGCGAATGAGGATTGGATATTGTTTTGACAAATGTAGAGTACCTCAGATATATTCCATCATCTAGATAATAAGCGTGGAGTACCTCACTCCGTGGACTTCAAAGATGGCAGTTGGGCTTCTTCCAACAAGGATCTCGTCGAATACATCGGAATAATGGAGCACGTTAATGTCATTTTTAGCTCTAGGTACACTGAAGAAACGGTTCCATATCCACGTATCATATGAAGCCACCACCTTTTGGATAATAATGACCCGAGCCTTTCGCCCTGAGTATGCCCCTTAATGTGCGGTTGAGTAGTTCTTCCATTCCCAATGCATGTAGTCGATGCTTCCAATCATACCTGAAAACCCTCGACGATGACCTTTATTTAGGATCCAAGTGAGGTCCTCCAGTGTTGGAGTGCGGAGGTATCTTGGACCATAAATATCAACCACTTGGTGGCAAAACTCCTTCATATATTCTAGTGTAGTAGATTCCCCCATCGTTGTAATTTCAGTACACTGATCCGCAGTTGCGTCGTACGCCAATATTCGTAGATCATTGGTCATCTTTTGTTGGGGTAGAAAACCTTAACATTCTAATGGCATCTACTCTTTGATGCCAATATTAGTCGTGGTTGCAGAGATCCATCATGATAGTGTTGAATCTGTCTTTGTTCATTTGGTACCTCCGCCAAAATTCTTACACGTTGAAGATGGAGCGTTCGATGAAGTAATCTTCCATGAGATTATGTCCCCTCACCTCCCTCTGTCTTGGTCGATTTGGTTTTCAACCACGACATGAACCGCGACATTGTGGTTCATCGTCATATTGTGCCTCCTCTATGACCACCTGATTCACAAAAGATTGCTCAATGTTATCATCCTCTTGTTGTTGTTGTTGCCTCCGCCTGAAAAAATTGTTGAAGCTGAAAGGATTCATCAAAATTATGTAGAAAATCTTGAGTAGTGTTTAAAGAGATGTGTTATTTGCTCGGATTGGTATGAGTATAGAATGAGTGATGGATGAACATTTTATAGCCAATTATAGATAATCTAATATTTGAGAGGATGAAGACACGTGTCGCATCATCATTGGACAAACATCTTACCGAAAATTTGGTCTAATTATTTTGTCGATAATGCTAGCTGGGAGTGACATGTATCACATCGTCATTAGACAAAAATCATACCGAAAATCTGGTGACAATTATTTTTCCGGAAAAATAATTGGACACGTGTCATGTTTTTATTAGTCAAAAATCTTATTGAAAATCTTGTATATTTATTTAGTTGATTACGACACATGACAATGACACGTGTCATATTGTGAATGGTCGAAAATCCGGAAAATAATTTATTAACATTTTTCAACAAGATGAATAGTAATTGCTCTTGCAAATTGTGTGTTGTTGCATTTTGCAAATTGTAGATTTGATTTGCTCTTGAAATTGCTCTCATGGGTACGGATGCTCTAAGAGCATTTACACCGGGCAGATTTCTAGGATGAGCAACCAACAAAATCCGTGGGGCCGCCACAAAAAGCACGAGCAAGCAGCAAAATCCAATGCAGCGGTGAAGGAGGCCAACGACCGGAGGTTGACCTCGGAGGCGAGCAGCTGCACGAGCAAGCTTTGCTCGTCGGTGAGAACGAGCAGCCTGGTGGCTCCCACACACGTGGGTGACACCAAGTTGGGTGTTTTTTTTCTTCTGTTTGGCGCTTGTATTGTAATTTTTTTTTACTGTGGCATTAACAACCAATCATTATCTGCCACGTGGCCCAACGGCTCTCCCAAAGATTTAGCGAACTTGGGTCGTGCATTTTAATTCAAAACTTGAATCTGATGGCTCATAATCAATTCCAACATCCATGTTTTCCCCAAACGGACAGAAGCTATATTTTACCCCAAAAAATGCTAAAAATTTGCTTAAAAATCTAAAAAATTACAAACACCACCCTACAATTTTCCTATAAATACTACATCAATTTTACAAACCTCTCACACCAATTTGTGCACAACAAGTTCATCATCTCCCTCCATTTATTCTCTCATTCATTTGTGTTGTTTTTGCCAAAAAAATGTTAAATTGGCTTCCTTCCGAAGAATTGCAATTGTGCATTTCTTATATGCATATTAGTGTTGATGCTCTCATCAGCAACAAGCAAAAAATTGACAAATTGTGGGAAAATGTATATGTCAATTATATCAAAAATTGGGTGATTGGTCATGGTGAAGCAAGCAAGGAAAATATGAGCCAAACCGCAATTTCATCTTGTTTTACTAAGTTGAAGCCGGTTTTCAATTTTTGGGGAGATACTCTTAGTTATACACGAAGGAATCCACCACCATCCGACACCACTCCACAAGATCAAGTAAGTCCTTGTAATTTTTTTCATGTCCATTATTTTGATTTTATGAACTAAATATTGTCATATCCATTGTATTCGATAAAATTGTGACATAGAATTTTTTTTATTTTTTATAGTTAAGAAAAACTCTAAAGCGAAGAGGAGTGTGCAGTTACCCGGTGCCCTTCACTTTTTTACTTTTGGTTTCTTGGGAGAGGTTGATGATCGGGAAAGCTGTTTCCTCGCCTCTTTGCCCCTGAACCTCCATCCCGCCACCACTGTCTCACTCTTCACTACTAATCCCCCGGCCCCCAATTTTCAAATAAGTGCCACCAAGTCACCAATCTCTCCCTCTCTCTCTCTCTCTCTCTCTCTCTCTCCGAAACTCATCGCTTCTCAGTATATGGCTTCGCTGCTCCACACAGCGTCCCCTTCCTCTCTCGGCGCCTCCCGCTCTCTTCTTCCTCGCCTCTCTCGCTCCACAAACGTCGTCGTAAGCCTCCTCCTTCGCCGCCGCCGAAAACCTTACGCTCTTCTGATTATTCATTCTCCGAGTCCCGCACACATTAATTTACATATTTCTTTCTTTTTCTTTTGTTGCTTTTCAGAGGTGTAGCAATGTCGGCGAGCCTTTGAAATACGCCAACGGTAAGCCGTGCCTTCCTCCGCTCTTCAACGCCGGCCAAGAGACGATGCCAAATTTTCTGACGACGACGAAGCATATTGTGAATGCTGCTACTGTTTCCAAAAACGAATCGAGGCTTCGGATTTTCTCCGGAACTGCCAACCCTGCTCTTTCGCAGGTAGGTTTTGTGTTCACAATGTTGTATTATTATTATTATTGAGTTGATATTGGCATTCAATACATTAGGTTTTGAGATTTCGGCTCTTATGTACTGATTATGTAGCCGAGGTAGATTAGAATGTATGTAGAATATATCCATCAGATGCAGTCAGTAGTGAACTAGGACTGTTTGAAATGCAAGTTAATGTCAGACTTATGCCAGATGAATTGATGCGAAAAAGACGTATAAAAATAGGAATAATTAGGTACAAGAGACCTGATAGATAGAATATATAATTAGTATGGATCCTGGTGTAGTGACATTTCGAGCTGAAACTTTATAAGCTCAATTGTTCTTTCACAATAGACCTTTGTTAAACCTTTGTCTTGTGATGTGGATATGTTTGGAGAAAGCTTTTGCTGAGAGTGGAATTTCTAGGGAAATGTTATCAATCTGGAAACTTCTCTTGACAGAAATCTGAAGCTTTCTTTCTATAGAATTTCTTCTTGATTATGTTCTTAGCTGCCTACTTGACATGTCAGTTTAGGGTCTAGGGTTTATGGTCTTTCACAGGTCATAAAAAAAAAAACCATTTTGGACTCAACTAAACAAATGCTGATAGTTTTTACTTCAAGCAAACATATAAAAGTTTTCTTAGACTCTTTTCATGTAATTTTCTGCTGCCCACACTTCCGATGCACTGTGTTCATGTTGTTTGTGGCTTTGATAGGAAATTGCTTGCTACATGGGCTTGGAACTAGGAAAGATTAAGATAAAACGCTTTGCTGATGGAGAGATATATGTTCAGTTGCAAGAAAGTGTCAGAGGGTGTGATGTTTATCTTGTGCAACCAACCTGCCCTCCTGCAAATGAGAATCTAATGGAGCTTCTGATAATGATTGATGCATGTCGGAGGGCGTCAGCCAAGAACATTACTGCTGTGATTCCATATTTTGGATATGCCAGGGCTGATAGAAAGGTAAAGGAGCAATGAAACTGGTTTTTTTTTTTTCCACTTTGCATAAACAACTAAAGTTTAAGAGCTTTGATAAGTTTTTATAACACTGCCGTACTACACTAATATATACTGTGATTGACCTTAAAGTTATTTAATATTATCCACTGCCTGAATCACTTATCTTTAATTTATCCACTGGTAGATTGTGGGTGTAAAATTATACCGGCAATATTGGTGCTGGTGGGCTTGAAATCATACCAACAATATTGGTGCTGGACCATGCATGAAATTAGTTGCTCATATCTTTGCTTATATGACCTTCGTCCGGCTTCCTTGGCTCCCCCATAGTATATGTGGTCGATCATCGATTCATCGGTGTTAATTTAAAGTATATATAGTCCCCTCCATGGGAGGTATTCCTAATGGGTAGTATTGCTGTTGCCACCGTCAATGTAGTTTACTGATTTGAGCCACAAGGTTTTACATTTGCAAATGAAAATAGTCCCTTATAAATTCAACAAAACCTGGAATTGTTGGACTATGTTATGTGTGAGACCATTATATTAGTAGTATGGCTATCTTAGGGACTACAATTACTTGAACGAAAACTCTTAGGTCAATAAAGAAGCTTCTCAACATTAGCAATAAGGTTGATGTTGCAGATCATTTTTACTTGAGTTTCATCAGGAATTGGATTTGAAGTCATAGAAATTCACAACTTTACAATCCTCAGATAGTAGCTTGGCACGAATGCTTTCTGTGGCAAACTTTGACTTGCCTGCTTTGTTCAGTTTAATTTTTTATAATTGGATTTAGTTACTTATTGTTTCAGACTCAAGGGCGTGAATCTATTGCTGCCAAACTTGTTGCGAATTTGATAACCGAAGCAGGGGCGAATCGTGTTCTTGCTTGTGATCTTCATTCTGGTCAATCCATGGGATATTTTGATATTCCTGTGGATCATGTATATGGTCAGGTAAAATTTCTGTTATACATAAGGTTCTCCTGTTTCATAGTCTATCGATGAGGCTATTCAAATCTTAAACCTGCTATGAAATGTATTATATGTTAAACTGATAGTTAAATTATATCTAGAGAATAAATATCCTTCTTGAAATTACTACTAGAGTGATGTTGATGATATGTATGTGTCACTAAGTCTGATTTTTTAATTTCCGGCTCCAATGTACTTAACCTTCAGAAAAATGAGATTGATTTGTGTATGTATATATCCTTACGGTGCTGCTGCAATGGTTAAGGTCCCGTAAATGATTGCAGGAATCAAGGTTGTAGTAAAGAAGAGCAAAGTCTGTTTATATTAGGCTTCAGTTCAGTTATCCCATAATACTATGTTTCCAAAACTCAAAGGGAAGCCCTAGACAGCGATTGTACATTTTGAAGAAATAACCATTGTATGAGAAATTAATTTTTGTTAACATGTGAAGGAAATTGAAATGCAGTATGAACATGTTTAACGGACCATGTCTATAAGTTGTGAAATTTAGTTTCCATTGGTCTCTTTGGTACCTATGTCTGGGTCTAATATGTGTTTGTTTACGAGTTATGAGTGTGTCCTTCCTAATGTCTTGTTATCTTTGTTGGGAGTGTATATTTGTTTTGTTTGTACAAGACATTGACCCTCACTTTTAATGAGGCTAGTTATTGATTTAGCAAATATAAACATCTACTATCATCAAAGTATATTATGATTAAAGTTCATTCTTGATCGTGGTTCTTGTTAATGATGTTTATTTTTCATTATGTACTTCCAGCCTGTGATACTTGATTACCTCGCCAGCAAGACTATATGTTCTGATGATTTGGTAGTGGTCTCTCCAGATGTTGGAGGTGTTGCTAGAGCCCGTGCTTTTGCAAAAAAATTATCTGATGCTCCTCTAGCTATCGTCGACAAAAGACGTCATGGACACAATGTGGCAGAGGTATGAACTATTTCACATGAGGATGACAATGATTACAGAATTACAGTTACTTCTTAGGATTCTCTTGTTCTCAAAATATTTTGAAGTACACATGATCCATTGGGGATAGAAGAGTTATCTTTGAGTAAAGCTCTGGTGGTCAATAGAATTCATGGTCAATTGTGGTCAATCACCGTTAGATCTATATCTAATGTTAGATAATCACAAGTAAATTAAAGTACAGTTTATTCTTATCTATTAGATACAGATTTAATGGTGATTGACCACAACTGACTGCGAATCAATTGACTACCAGAACATGATTGGTTATCTTGAGATCTGATAATGCTGTCTTATTCCACAAAAAGATCGACAAATTGGGGACATTGTGGAGTGAAGGAGCACATGAACTTCATAGACAACTTGAAGTTACTAGTCATGGTGTCTCATTTTTCTTTTTCTTTTTTCCTTTCTTCTGTTTATCTTTTCTACACTTTTGTTTCATCTCTGACTAGGGTCCAAAATAAGATAATAAAATTGCAAGATGTCTAGAAGTTTTCATCATATCTCATATTCGTTGTAGGACTTTTTTTTTTTGTTTTTGTTTTGTTGCAGCTCTGGTCTTGGGTAGTGATCATTATTACCATCATAAAATTATGGAAGCTTATTGCATTGTCTATTGTTACTCATCTCTCCCTTTCCTATGGAAAATTCATTGCTTCCTCTAACTTCCTAACTATTGTACTTAGAATTTCTAAGAAACAAATGAACAAATCTAGATGCTACACTTACCGATTTTATAAATGCAATAGACCTGATGACCCAATTACTCTTGTCAGAAAGCAGTTCTGGGTTCTCATATGAATCAGTTAATAGTGCACTCAATAGTCTAGAGTAAAAGGACACTCAGTAAGCAGCAGTGATTGTAGCTGTTTAAAGACAGATTACCAAAATTAATCTTACAAATTTTTAATTACAACTGAAATTTCAAAAGGTTGTATGGTAAGCTATTTGAGAACAGGTTCTAGCTTATTGATATCAGGTATATGCTTATGCTTTACACTTTCTGTCAACACGTGTTTTCCAACTCAGCAGTGTACGTCAAATGTTATCCATTTTGCAGGTAATGAATTTGATAGGTGATGTGAAGGGAAAAGTAGCAGTCATGGTCGATGACATGATTGACACAGCTGGTTAGTTTCTACATACTTCAGTCGGTTCTATAAAGTATAACATAGTTACTGCATTAAAGATAGACCACCAGATTTCAATCTCGATCGTTTCTTGTGATTTTAAACTTATTTCTGGAAAATCACAATGTTCATAGTTAGATGAAAGCCGTGATAGATAATTAATCACTTGTGTAGTTTGAGTATAAATGGCCATCGTCATAAGAACTTTATATTTCTTTTGTATTGAAAAAAAAACAAAGGAGACCAAACAAGCACAAGAAAGTGTTCTAGATACCTTAATCATGTATTTGTGTCTGTACCTTGTGAAGTTATGGATTTAACTAGTTTATATCTGTAAAAATATGAATAAAGAGGACTTATGGATTATAATTAAGCAATCACCACTTGTATTGACAAGAATTACCCTCTTTAGAAGCCTAAGACCACATACAGCCCCTTTTGGTTGAATCGTTAATCCCTGGTAGCTAAAGAGTCTAAATTGTTAACTTTGATAATAAACAAAGCAAGAATTATTTTTATATTCTTATAACGATTACACGTGTTCTTTTATAGTCTCCACAGCTACATTATTGGTAGTTATTGTGCAACAAAGTAATATTGTTTGGCTGGTGGGTTATATAGGGACCATATCCAAAGGTGCAGCTTTACTACATCAAGAGGGTGCCAGGGAAGTCTATGCGTGCTGTACACATGCTGTTTTTAGGTACATGGTTTTACTGCTTGAATCTCCAATTTTGTTCTTTTGGTATTACATATAAAGAATGTCTGTATTGCAGAGTTTGTGATTGTTTCTAGTTTCCATCAGATTTAACAAATAACAGTTAAGTTTTTTCTGTTCATTTTGCTTGGGTTTCTTTTATTGTAATATCTTGCTTAGAAGTAGTGGTTCCAGGATCGAATAGCAGAAATAGTCCTTGTCAAAACGGATGCATATGTCACCCCACTGATTCCACTTAGTTGGGAGTGGAATCTTCAATGGTAGTGGATTAGATTAGAAACTTAGAATGCCACCGTGGATGAATTGGAATTCTTTGACTTTTCAGACAATGATAGAGGTCCCGTAAGTGACCATCCATTTGTTTTTGGGAATCATTTGTGGAACATGTGGCGGCAGTAACCATGCCTTCTGTAAAAAAAAAAATCAACACGACTATCCCACTGACAATTTTTGATTTGTAACAATTGATTTTATCATTGAAATCTCAGGGTATATGGTAGTCACTTCTTTGCTAAGTTAATCTAATCATATTTAATCTTCTTTTTTTCCTAAGCTCGGATCATTCTTTGTAATATATTTTCCCTGAAAAATTTCTTTTGGACCATAAGAATGATGTAATGTTCATGTTTCCTTGCTATTCAGATTTAAATTTACTTTTATCATTTTCCTTTTTGCAGTCCTCCTGCTATAGAGAGGCTATCAAGCGGTTTGTTCCAAGAAGTGATCATAACAAATACTATTCCAGTGTCTGAGAAGAACTATTTTCCCCAGCTTACTGTCTTGTCAGTAGCGAATCTTTTAGGAGAGACCATATGGCGCGTACATGATGACTGTTCTGTGAGTAGTATATATCACTGAAGTGGCTTCATATTACTTGGAATGAAATTAGTTATTTCTATACTACACCAATAGAATTCCAGTTCCAGTTCATTTGATTATTCATTTGTATGGTGACTGGCCTTTATAAAGCTTTATTCTCTTTTCAACTGTTGAAATTCTCTGTTGAAATAGAATGATCTATATGAAGCTCTTCAATGTACATCTCTGTATTTTTGCCTGTCAGCCATCTTCTGATTCAGTCCATTGTACCTCTATAGTTCTTTGCAACATGACAAGCTCTTACAGTTTTTATCGTTTAAGAAACGCACTGAGATTTATTCGTTTTGTATTTGTCAGGGCGGCTATGAAGCCTATTCTACATTGGGCATCGATTGATCAATTCAAGGATGTTGCTCTCCCAGCTTGTGTTACCGCCAAATAGCTACCTCGTCGGAACAAGTTTGTTAATAGAAAAGTTAAAACTTTTCAAAGAGAGGCCGGGTTTGTTTGTCATTTCAAGACTTTGCAAAATCTGAGATGGATGTATTTGAGCTGAACTCCATCTTTTGAAGAAATGGTGGATCCACTTACTAACCAAGAATCCAAGATGTTGTCATAACCGCTTGTGTAGCTGTACTCTTTAGATGATATATGATTATCTGAATCATAGATTGTACTATTGTAGAGTGTAGACCTTGTAAGGAGAATATACATGCATGTCTTTTTGCATCAGTAACTATCAAACGACTTCATGCCATTGTTCTAAGAGCTAGATCTTATATGTATGCTCGTGGTTGAATTAGTTCATTACTTTTGGTTGTTATTTTTCCTATGGACTTACCTTGACTATGTTCAAAATTTGATTACATATGTTGAATTGGTTCATTACTTTTGGTTGTTATTTTTCCTATGGGCTTATCTTGACTATGTTTAAAATTTGATTACATATGTTCGATAGACAGTATGCAGACTGATAAGTTGCTAATTTCTCTGGTAAGGGCAGCGAATTGAATCTACTATGCAATGAAAATTCAAGCAGAGGGGAGAATATCTAGGGCAACTTCCTTGAGAGATGGCATAGCTTCCTGCTGATGCAAACAAATGTACTTATTCCTCACTTTTCTGAACACTTTCCATGGACCTGGGTAGCACCTAAATGCAGAATAACAGAATCATCATACTGCTGTAGTGCTTTTAAAACAAAAAAGGAAAGGAGAAGAGTTCATGCTTTATCTCTAGATATCAGTGAGACAAATTCATTATCAGTAGTAGCTATTGAACCTGAAAAGAGTCCCTCCATTGCGTCCCTTGAAATTGTGGATGTAATATACAGTCTCCATATTCGGAAACAGGGTCTTCATAAGTGCGGCGAGTTTTGGGTAGAAGAAAGATGGATAGTCTTATTTCATTAAGGAAAAGAGTCATACTTGTCACCAAAGAGGTCACTAAAATTGTTTCAAAATAATGATTGATGGACTAGATTTATGCAGTGCATCTTATTTGAACCTTGCTATTCTCTACACGTGTTTGTTCAAAATTTATTATATATATTATCAATGCATCAAGGGCTTCTACTCCTAGTACAAATGTGAGAGAATAGCCTTATAAACCAAGTATATTATATTATTATTTTAAGTGAAGGGAGAGTAAAACCTGTCTCATATTCAACAAAGGATACAGCCAGATCTTATGCGGTCAAGTTCCCCGTTGAAAATAATCAGTTTTCTGGATGTGTTCAGAACAGCTTCCCTGTACAGCTCTTCAACCACAAGCATTTCTGTATTGCAAGAAAATAGACCAATAACAAAACTGATTGGTGATGTGTGGGAAATGAAGTTACAATTTGGTTAACTAAACCATTGCAGCTATGAGTCTTTGGACAATGTAGTGGTGAACAGAGTGAAATAAATCAAAAAATGATGACGAGAAAGGTTTAAGAGAAAAATCGGAGTGCTGTGAAGGTGTTTTGATAGCCATGACCATACAAGAGAAAAGGCGAAAACTGTGAAGGAAAATAAAAAATCAAAGACCAAAGAGTCATAGCAAGACATTGCAGGCCTCAGTACTGATTAAATTTGTTCCTAAAATCATGGACCACATGAATCATGAACTCCCTGGACATGGCACCAAACAAATTCTGTGTCCGAAGTATTACTCTATTCAACATTTAACTTTTCGTGCAATGATAGGAAGGGATACTAGGAGTTACCTGAGACATTGAAGTATGGATATGCAGCCAAGAAAAGTTCATCATCTGGCTTCACACGATCTGTCATTTTCACTTTCTCAGTAAAGCCAAAATCCTCAAAAAATGATGGCTTAGTCAGATAGTCCAACTTGAAGGATGCACCTTCAAATGCTATTTTTCTTGCAAATTCAACTTCATTGGCCTCGGGAAAAAACTGAAAGCTTTCATCGAAAGATTAATAGACTTGATTAGTTGCTAAAGTACTTACAAAGCTAAGTAAGGTAAAAGCACATAGAGACTAGCTAGGTTATACATGCATCAGATAAAAGGTCGACAACTCAGTCTACGACAGTATCAGCATATGCAGGATATAATACAAAACTTATTACAGTAGGTGAAAAGGATTTCAAAAAATCAAGGCTCAACTCAAACTCTGGTCACATCTGGATGTTCCAAGTAAATATTTACCCCAGTTCCCAGGCAGCTTAATTCTAATTCAACTGTTCCAGGTTATGGTATCAGTCTTGCGAATTGGATTTTATATAGTAATCAAAAGTGGAGTTGATAAACCAAAACTGGAATTACAATAGAGTTCGTCATTTAAAGCTACAGAGGAAATACAGGTTCACACTTCACAGCAGTATCAGTCATTTTAAAGACACAGTCTGCAACTAACAGAACTTGTTAACAGGATGACTATTTTCAACAATAAATGCGTAGTAGCATGTTGCAACGTAACAAACTATAAATTAGTTATAGCTAAAAACAATTCCCTCTTGTTTTCCTTCGGACTATGCTCTTTTCCATTAGTTAACTTTTCACTTTACTCTGAATCTAGAGGGATCCATGTTCATCCATCACAAACCAGTAGATACTGCATACATTATACACAACTAAACTTATTCATCATTAAAGAGGCCAAAGATCACGAAAATTACTATTCTGGTCCGCGTCGCTTTCTCTGGATTTATCAAGTTGTCACAAAATTCTCGAATTAGCTGTATACTTCCAGTCATTTCTATTCCTCCTTCGCCATCCCCTGAAATGTCAAACATGGTTCATGGATTCAGAAGAAACCTTATATTTGATGAAGATCGCGATCGATAGTAACAAACTGTAAATATTGATCAGCTGATGGAAGAGAATAACCTGTTACAGAGTCGAGTCCAGCAGTAGGAAACTCAATCTCCTACGGAAAAAGAGAAATCAAGACTTATATGTCAATGTCAAAAGCTTTGCATTTGTCAAAGATATCAGAGGACTGAAGCTACTAGCTCACCATTAACTTTTTATTATCCTTCAAAGCCAATTGAGTTGCTTTACTCGCCTATATCAAATGTGAAGAAGCAAGACAGAACTCAGCACCAAACAGCTGTTAATTAGTAGAAAACAAGCACACTGATACCCAACACAGCCTTTACATTACAAACAGATACCAAATTCAAGAAGAGAAAGGACTCTTTAATTCAAAGAGCTAGTAAAGGGTTAGTAATTTACTTGTTGAAGGAGCTCATCATAGTCACTAGGAATGGACACATCAAGCGCCACTGAGCTACTGTCCCCGGAAGCCGAATTCGCCACAAGTTTGGCACTTGTTGGCAAAATTGACTTGGCCAATTTGGGTGTACTCAAATTCCTATAGCAACTTGGTGGCAGATATTTGCAAGTAGCAGCAGCAACCTACGTTAATGTAGTGGGCATATATGCATTATATATTTAGAATAGCAGAGACAGCATATCAGTCTGAGAATGGATTGAAGTCAATGAGTTAAGAGATAGTGTTTACCTGGCGACTTGGAAGTGAAGGAATCGCAAACGGAACCCTAGAGGCAGTTCCGGCATCGGTTATCGGCATTTTCGATCAATCGTAGAGAGTTGAGGCGGGTATTTCAGTTGAGAGAGTTTGGTTGGCGGAGCCACACAGTTACATGTGGCGGGGATAATTCAATTTATTAATTGAAAGAAATAAAATACAGATTTAATGCAATCTCTTATATTTCTCAAAATTATTTGTGTATATTTTAAACACATTTTTGCTTGAAAGGTAGAGAAGGTAAAAAAAAAGTACTATGACTTTCCAAAATTTAAAACAAATATTTATAATTTTATTTCTATCTCTATATAATACTCAAACCCACCATTTGACCTAGTTAGCTAGCTTTTGCATGCGAAATGTTTTTGTCGGTTCTAGGACTAGCTCCACACTACCGGAAAAAACACTATATTCGACGAGATATGGAAAACTATAACCGACGAGATAAAAATCTCGTCGGATATAGGGAAAAAATAATTTTTTTTAAAATTTTTTTTAGAAATCTCGTCGGTTATAGTACTATATCCGACGAGAATGGATAAAAACCTCGTCGGTTATAGTAGGTCGTCGGTTATAGTCAGCTGGCTAAAGTCGGTCGGTAATACTATAACCGACGAGGTTTTTACCCATTCTCGTCGGCTATAGTACTATAACCGACGAGATTTCTAAAAAAAATTAAAAAAAAATTATTTTTTCACTATATCCGACGAGATTTTTATCTCGTCGGTTATAGTTTTCCATATCTAGTCGGATATAGTGTTTTTTCCGGTAGTGCCATGCCATTTCTTTGATATATATCTATGGTATTTCAGTTCCAATTTGATCTTCGTTGATATATTAGTTGTGATTATTCTCTGAAAAATGTATATATACTATTTATTTATTAAGAAAACATTTTTTGTCAATTATAACCGAATTTTATTATTAAAATATCCTTTAAAGATTAAAAAAAGAATATAAACAGTTAAACAGTTATTGGATATAAATGTTAAAATAAAATAAAACAAATTGTCCACTGCAGCTTGATCAAGCTAAATGAGCTAGAACTGAGTTTTAGTATAAGTTTAGTGCACACTACATACATTTACATTTGTTGTTTTCAATAATCATTTCAGTTGTTCTTTGTCACATTTAGTGTTTAGTTCAAGTGGGAGCTTGTTAGAAAATATTGGACTTAAACACATTGTGATAGGTTCATTGATTATACAGTAAGAGCTATTACATTATGACTCTAATTTCGGTTGCTTATTGAGTTGTATATTGCTGATAAGAGCAGGACTCTCATTGTTTAATGCATCTGATTAATATACATGTTGTGATTAGTTTTGGTCTCTATAGTTGGATAGATATGTAGGCAGATTCAGACTCCTTATGGGATGAGTCTAAATCGGTATTCTAACCCCTATATAAAGAGGAGAAGTCCCTGGTCACAAACACAGTTGTTAAGCATTGAATTTTAGCCCCATCACTAAAGATTGTGTGTGTGAGTCCAGAAGATCTTTTCTTCGTATTCTAGTAGTTGTTAAGAGATGGCCAACACGATGTACAATGGAGAAGGAGGACAAGGTTTTGGCACAGGTACTTATTCTGGTATAAGTAGGAACTCTTGTGTGTTCTGTTGTTGTGTTTGCATATTGTTTGATCTTGTAATAGATGTGAGTTTGATCTTGTTGTGATGTATTCATGTTACATGTTTTCAGATTAATAAATAGTGTCAGAGCTTTGGTTTCTCGTTGAGGAATAGGATAAATCAGATACAGAGAGAACAATCAAACTCATTCCTTCAAAGCTATCATTGTTATTCTTCAAATTCACCCTTCGTCATTGACACTAACCAAGCTGCACAAATCGAAACCGGCAATAAAATCATCATGCCAGCCTCAACCCTCCACGACCTTTCCTCTCTGATGATCGATTACCCCATGCTCTTCTTAGAAAATATTGGACTTAAACACATTGTGATAGGTTCATTGATTATATAGCAAGAGATGTTACATTATGGCTCTAATTCCGGTTGCTTATTGAGCTATATATTGCTGATAAGAGCATGACTCTCATTGATTAATGCATCTGATTAATATACATGTTGTGACAAGTTTTGGTCTTTATAGTTGGATAGATATGCAGGCAGATTCAGACTCCTTATGGGATGAGTCTAAATCGGTATTCTAACCCCTATATAAAGAGGAGAAGTCCCTGGCCACAAACACAGTTGTTAAGCATTGAGTTTTAGCCCTATCACTAAAGTTTGTGTGTGTGAGTCCAGAAGATCTTTCCTTCGTGTTCTAGCAGCTGTTCAGTTTCAAGAGATGGTTGTTCGAAGATTTTACACCCCACACTTTGTAATATATTGATTAACTCATAAGTGCAAGAATGATCTTCACCAGCAAGTATACGGGGACAAGTAATAGTATAGAAAAGAAAATCGAGTGTTGAACCCACGAGGATTAAGCACTTAGATTCCTTAACTCGGAGTGAAAAGTACAAAGACTATGACTCACTAGACAATACTTGACACTAAAAGGAAATGAAATTTGAAAGTGTATCTCACATTGCCAAGTCCTTTTGAGACTTAGTATTGCGATGGATGATGCAATTACGGTGAGTGATTATACAAGTTGATTGGTTGATTAACTAACTAAATAAAGTGAAAACATAAAGTAAAGCAAATCAAAGGAAATATTTGGTCGGCTAGAGATATCGCCACTAGCCAACTCAATGTACAAACAATGTCCAAGTTATGAGTTTAGTCCGATTCACATGTGTTTGTCCAATTCGTGTTCTTTTGGAGTCACCATTGGTTGTGAACCGAATCTCCTAGGCCATTAGAACACTAGAAGTGTTCCGGTCCAACATTCAAGTATAAAGCAAACCGAAACTAGAATGCAACTCAATTATGAATCGTATCCTAATCATACCACATGCCTAATGAGTTCAATATGTGATCGCTTACGATGAACGTGAATGACTTTCCTTCCTAAGTCCTTATTAGAAGATATGAAAGTATGTTCTAATGAATTTCCTAATCCACACCTTTTAGAACATGAATTAGAAGAAGTAACAATTAACTACAAAGCCTTTTTGAGTCAATGTAAGCTTGACCGAAGCTCCTTGGGTCATTTGGACTTCAAGAAGACTTCGGTCTATGTTCAAGCCCAATGAAAACTAAACCTTAAGCCCAACCTTTTAAGTGTAGACCTAAGTCATGTTTACATGCTTATCTTCCTTAGGTGAGTGACTAATTCACTTAGGTTCATTTTTAGCTTCATTAAACACATCTCAACTTAGTCATGGCCAAGACATGAATATAAAAATATTGAATCAAACCCAAATATGTAAACATACCACAATCACATCACAAGTTATCAAACTCATTCACAACATGTAATAAACTAAACTAAATTCAAATTCATAACTCAACACATAGTTGTGTGTACATCAAATTGGCTAGAGCTAAGCCCTAACCTTCCAAAAGACAACTACTCACTAACCATAGCTAAGATAGAGTATAGATATAAAAACTAGAGACAAATAGGAGAAGAGATAACCAAAGAGTCTTAAAAGCTTCAAGCTCTTCAAGTTCTTCTTTCCTCTTGCTCCAAATATGCTGTTATGCTCCAAGAACTTGAATCACCCACTTTAGGCTTAGGAGAAGATGGTGTAAATGAAAGTATGGTGGTAGTGATGAAGGTTTTTAAGCCTATTGGTGGTGCTAATAAGTGATTGAGAGGTGGAGGAGATGACTATTTGAGTTGGGTATGGATGGATGCCTAAGAGAGAGAGAGACTAAAACTATGAAAAACTACGAAATTTGTTGAGTTGTGTGTCGATGTAGTGGGGAGCTCGACCCCTATAGCTTTGGATGAGATATTTTGGCATCAAATAATTCAAAATTAAGGTTGGACATGATCCACAATTTTAGGTTTTACTTAGTGGTCCAAAGATGACTCACAAAACATGTGAGTGGCATATGTCTACCAAAATATCTTCTTCCTTGGGCTTGTGGACTTGGACTTAGAATGATTGGGCCTTAAAATATTCCGGCAAGGGAACGCCGGAGTTGACCGTTGACTGGTCGGAGTTGACTTTGACCGGTGGTTGACTTTTTGTCCTTTTCTCGGTTTTGCTCCTTCTGCACCCAATGCTTTGGAAAATTTTCTTGGCTTCTCAAAAAAGTGGCTAATTTCCATATTTTAGCTTGTTTCCTCGCAAACTCTCCATTTCCTAGCATGACAAAGAAACTTATTAAAAACGATGATTTATTCCAAGAAGGCAAGCTTTAAGCATAAAGTTAAGTACATAAATTTACTATATAACATTTGTCAAGCAAAGGGTTTACTATTCCTAACCCTGTTCATCAGGGCATTTTTGACCGAAGCAAAGGATTCACCCACTCCTCCCTCACCGACTCCTCTCTCAACCTAATCCAGTTCTCTCTCGCTCTCTCACAGCCTCTCCTCTCTCTCGCTCTCCTCTCCTCTCTCAGCCATCTTTCCGATCCAATCTCCTCTCTTCCTCTCTCTCTCTCTCTCTCTCTCGCCACTGCTATTGTTTGTCAAACTTTCTCTCATCTAATCATAGCTCTCATCTCTCAATCAAACTCTCGGCCTCTCAATCGGCAAGTCGATCGACCTCTCACTGTCGCACCTTCCATTGTCGTTGACCAAGACTGTGGCTCTCATCTCTCGATCAGACTCTCAGCCTCTTAATCGGCTCAATCGGTGAATCAAATGACTGACCCTGTCGCACCTTCCATCGCCGTCGAACTGAGTAAGTTCCGTTTTATCTTTCGCCACTCCAACAGACCCAAACCCAGAAATCCTTTTGATCCCTTGAGTTTATTTTGTAGCTTTTGGTGTATGTTTGTATTGGGTAGTGATTGAAATCCGTATATGGTTTGGATGGTCCATAGATATTAATGGGAAGTTTTGTTATGAAAAAAAAAACAGAAAGCTTTGTTTGTTGATGTTGAATTTGTGTTTTGACGGTATGCCAATTTCATTACATGGCAAAGTGATCGATACTCAGAAAATCGTACGGTGATTTAGCTTCCTTCAATTCCAAAGGTAACTCCTTTTTCAATTTCGTCTCTTGATTTCCCTTCGTCAGATACAATTAATAGTGTTTCATATCCTGGAAATCAATATGCTTCTTGGCCTTTACATGTCTGGGTCCAGAGTTGGGATCTTTTTTCTTTCGGGGATTGCATATAGTGGTGCCTGAGGCCTTTGGGGCAGTAGAAACCAGTTCTTGATTCAGTTGGGTTTCAGGTTTAGGTAATGAGAAAACTGGTTTCGGATTTTGATAAACATGCATTTGCATCAATACTACTTCCTCTATCCATCAACGCCTCTCTCCTCCAGTCCCCTAATTTGCATCAATACTACTTCCTCCAATCCTCCGTTATTCAATCGACCGAACTTTCCTCGCCGTTTTGTGCAATTTTCGTTCTTGACGTTTTCTTTCTGATTCCACTTAAGAATATCAACTTAAGAGGTATTGAACTGATCTCATTCTTGACATTTCGCGATGTTCTCCTTCTTCGTTTTGTTATACATTTGGTTGTGATTTAGTGTTTGTTCGGCTAATTTGGATTCTGGGATTGCACGAGATCTTTTAATTGGTTTCATAACCATGGGTTTCTCTTTAACTCCAGGTAATCTCTACCAAGATGTAATATCTCTCCATATTTACAGTTGTCTTTATGTTCCAACTTTCAAGATAGTTAATTGCTTTTCGGTGGATGTTTGAAACTTTGTTTTAATATTATTGGCTTGACTATTGTTTGAAACTTGCATGAGAAAATATGTTACCAAATTTGATGTTTGAGCTATAGAAGTATCTAAAATAAGTAAAATCTATTGTCTTTCCAACTAATCTGATTCGTTCTTTACACATGGTCGAAATGAAAAGTCTGGGTTTCCTCATCATTGCTCAGTCAAGTTTAATAAATTTGAATTTTTTAATGAGAGTACTGTTATATCAACGAAAACTGAGGTTTATGGGTTTGGGTATCAAGAATCAAAAACTAATAATTAGTTTATCTTGATTGATTGAATTTCACTCAAAATATGTATCCATGAACGAGAATGCTAAGGCAACTGAGTGAATTTTATGATCTTCCGGCTTCAAATTGTCATTGTTATATGCTGCAACCAGAAATTATACTTAAACTCTCACATTTTCCTTTCCATGTGGAGGTTTTTGATATTACTTGATGACTCAATTAGTTACTATAAATTCTAAATTTATTGAATATGTAGAATATGATGAGGAGTAAGATGTATTAGCCAGCACTTCATTGCTTTAGTTTCATTGTTAGCTGGTAGTTAGAAAAACCTTCCACAAGAACCATCTCTGAGAAGTATCCTCCCAATATATGTGTTCATGTATAGCTTTGCACATTACCAGCTATGTGTACTTAAATAAAGCAACAATGCAGGAGCTTAGAAGGCTGTGATAAACCGTCTAGAGCTATCTGTAACAATCTAACTGAAATAATATGCAAAACTCAATATAATATAGTATATGAGGACAATGGTCGACTTTGTTTATACCAAATAAGTAGATAATTCTGAATGCTATATGTAAACTATATAATTATTTTGAATTACCAGTGAAGGTATTTGTTTTGAATCCCTAAAACTTGAAGCTATGGCATATGTATAAAAATATACATGATAATACCTCTAAATCAGATTCAAAAAGTGTTCTATAAGAACTGGTTTGTGATTTATATATCCACATATATCACTATGTCAAATCTGGGCTCGGGGAAGATGTTAGTGTTGGGACGTCTCTATTCAATATGTACATGAAGACCGAGGGTGTTGAGGATGGGAGGAAAGTCTTTGATGAGATGAGGAAAGTCTTTGAGGAATAAGTTATCTTTTCGTTCAAAGCCAAGCAATAGCTAGATAGAGCATATATATATATATATATATATATATATTAGTACCTGAACATTATCATGAGTGCCTCTTTTGACTAGATCTGCGAATATGATGTAAGAATTCTGTTTTGAATTCTCATTGTTCCTGTAAAATAGACCCAGCTATCAGTTATTGTATCTTGCAAGAATAGAGTTTTAATATTCTTCTCTGAATGAAACTGGGGAATTGAGAAGGTCGATACAGAACCTAGAAATAAGGCTCAAGTAGGTTACATATATATATGATGAGCAACTGCATCAATCGATCTAGCTATCTGTATATGGTTTCCACATATATTATATTGATCAGTAAGCACGACTCTTAATTTATGTATAGGAACTTAGCTGGAACAGAGCTATCAGTGTTGGGCGTGCAAGAGTTAAAGCAGCTGGAGAGTCAATTTAGCTGGGGTTGAACGCATCCGCTCTGAAATGGTATATGCTGTTTAGTTTGTGCATGTAAAATTTACAAGTACGTGGTAGGCTGATAATACATCTCTATGATTTAAGCTGAGCTTATGTTATATGCTTCTTCTGCCTTTCTTGACCAATTGTATGTTGTTTTCTAGCAAGGATTGGATTAGGCATCTGGGTTCTCAAATTCATCAACTTTTTCATCATCGGGTATGTATTTAATGTAAAGATTATCGCTTTGGAACTGTGTTTGCATCTGTTTCGCATAAGTTGTGTGTGTTTTTTTTTTGTGATTGCGGGTTGACAAGGTTCTATGAATGGGTTGTTTGCTGTGAATGGATATATGGAAGGGGTTTCGTAATGGTGTGCTTGGGTGTGTTTGATTATGCTTTGGGTCTATAGTAGTCAATTGTACACCTTACTCCTAATCGTTACATTTTATTATATAATCTTCCTTTCTTTGGTTTATTGTTTGGTATTTTTTATTGTATGAATTTTGTGGTGATCATATGAGAGATCATGGTATAGTGTTATTTTCTATGAGTCTCTGTAATGGATTGGTTTGCGTTCATTATTTGTAATGGAGTTATTGTTTCTGTGTTTTGTGGTTATTCTTTTCTGATGAAAACTTGCTGAAATTTCATCAGCGTTTGTGGCTGAAAACCAAAAACCTGATGACTCATCTATAGCCTGTTTGATTTTTTTAATTAAGCTCACTCCATATATGTCTATATGTAGTCGTCAGTAGAATTCTTTTCTATGCAGACCCATTATATTTGTCCATCATATTCTATGTGTAAATCTGCCACTACCATTTCACTTTTGTGAAGTTCTTCGGTAGAGGACCGAATGGCTGTGAATGTGAGGACCAGGTCTCCTAGACCTCTTCCCAATTTAAGATGAATTAATCTTATATAATATTTCAACTAATGAATATGGGCTTTTGTGTAAAAATTAGGGTGTAATGTGGTTTCTAGCCTTGAGTATTATAGTATATTATTAATGCTCCATTCTTATTTTAAATTGGTTTAACCTCGCAACTATTTCAAATTAAATTTCCATGTCATTTTCACCTCTGAAACTTAAACCTTAGAACTTGCGGTGCATATAATGTGGAAAGCTAATCCTCTGATGTTTCAAACTTTTAGAATATGCCTTTTGTAGTTAACACTGCCAATCTAATCAAAGGTGATAAGAATTTAGAAGAGTAGATTATTTGTATGAAAAGACATTTATGTGTGTATCTCTTTTTTATTTTATTATTTTTATGCAGTAGGATTGATGTCATTAGACTGTTACTTACATTTGGGCTTGCACTTTTGTCTATTTATTATCGGCATGCTGTTGAGTTTATTTGTAATAGTAAAGACCTAACTTTGTGATATAGTTCAACTAGAATCACATTGCTTTCCTGGCATCAATCTCCTTGAATACCATCTGTGGAGAACATATCATATCTGAGTTGAATATTGAGCTCATCGTCAGATGCTTATGTTTCTATCCACATTTTCATCTGCTGCTTATTAAATCTTTTGTGCTTACATGTCACCTATTATGCTAACTATGTGTCTATCTTCAAATTTTTATTTTGTGGTTCCAAAGTGTATTATACTTGGTGGTGACGTGTTGTTTATGATGTGGCATGTCTAGGCCAAATTGCTCGAGGGGGTTTTGGGGGCTGGACATAGTGTAAATGGCTCTAATCAATTCTAAATGACTCTAAATCATTGTCGTTTTCTTCTCATTCATTCGCCTTTCTTTTGGACTTCTATCGATCCCTAATGTGCATATATATGTTATGTGTTTTATGAGTTTATGTTTTGTAGTGAGTTTTTAGTATTTCGCGATTTACTCTTTTTTAGCAAAGATTTAAGTGAGTTAACTTTTTGTAATTTACTGCTTATATGTATGCTCTATCATGTAATTTACTGCTTATATGTATGTTGTATTCTGTCACACTAGATTACTGTTAAAACACATCTACTCTCCTTATGTATGCCCCCATCTTGGTTGTCTACGTTTGCCTCTTCCAATAAATTGCTTTTTGTTATGGAGTTTGGAAAACTTTAATGAACCACCATTGGAAAATTTCATGAACCACCATTGGTGAGCTGGATTTTACTGAAGGTCCAATTTGATCTGGATTTGCTGATGCTTAAATTACAAATAAGTTTGAAGTTCAGGCTGTTGTCGGTCTTTTTTTGCTGAAGCAAAAAATAGGACATCTTTATTTTTTTTTCAAATCTTAAAGGTTAGTTCTTGATTGTTGTTTCAAAAATTTTCATTTTCCCAATTACGAGTGTTAAAAAGTTTTAATCTTTAAAGGTTATCCAATTGCTTTGAGTTTTGGGTGTTTATGGGTTTCCTTTTGTGCTCGCAAGAATCAGAAGGTTGTGACGTTGTTGCTCTCAAATCTAGCTCTCGCAATCTGCTCTCTCAATCTTGCGATCTGCTCTCCTCCTCTCTGGACTCTTGGCTCTCTATCTCTCTTGCATTTGATCGGGTCATAGTCCTTGCTCTCTCTTCAAACGTAGTCGCTGCATTCTCTTTGGACCCCAAAGCCGCAGGTTGTTTGTTCTTTTTTTTCTCTATTCTGTAATTTTGTTGATTTGGGATGATGGGTTTTATATTCATGCTTAGTTGATGCCAGTAAAACTCATACTTTTTATACTATTGTAGGTTTTGACACGGAATAAAGTGATTTTAGATTATAAAACTGGATCTCATTTTGTTTGTGACTATTCCTGCCTCTTCATTCAGCTGCTAAGAACTTCTTAGCCGCTAACCCAATGAAACTACAAACACCATGTACAAATATATTTTTATTCTATTATCATCATGTGTGTAAATATAAATTGAAATAACAACGACAATGTAATTTTGTGCAGAGTCTTCATAAATAGCTATAGCAATGTAATTTGGTGTCCACATTGTCCTCAACTTTGATAAAGTGAGTTAAGTAATTTATGTCAGTTTTGGAAAGATATTTGAGTGTATGATTCATATATGATAGTAGGTAAAAGAAAAACTATTAAATTGAAATGCATATATAAGTAATGCGTATATAATTCGTAATTGTGTGGTTTGATAATGAGTCTGATTTGGTTGCGTATTGATTTTTATTTCAGAGAGAGAAAAGCAGGCTTCACCTTCACGTACGGGTTCAAATTCTGTTGTTTTATCGGCCAGAGAAGAACAAGCTTGGCCTTCAGGTATGGGTTCTTTTGATGACTCTCTCTCTCTCTTTATTTTCATTTTAGAGAGGATTACTACCGTACATCACCTAGGCATCAACACAGATGTATTACTGCCCAAATTTACTAAAAGTCATTAATTCATTGATATTGAGAAAGTAAGGGTGCACCTTACAGAAAAATCTAAATGAGGTTACAGTAAAACCAACGTAATCAAAGCAGTAAGTGGTTCTTCTTTGATCTTATTGTTATAAAAGGCATATATAAAAGACAAAAACATAATAATGAAACCCGGAGCAAAGGAAAGTTGGGGTTTACCATCAAGAGTACCCTTAAAGCCAGACCTAATCTCATCCCAGCCTCACTCATCTTATCCCACCTACTCTTCCTTACATTCAGCCTTTACTCTCATCGCGGCCTGACTCACATGTAATACTAATATGGTAGTATACCTAATTATCACTAATGTATTAATATAAATATCTCTTATTTCATCAAGATATACACAAACACGAGCACCGATAGATTGGTGAGTGGTGGAAATTGTTCATGCCTTCATGGCCAATTGGAAGAATCTGGTTTTATTTATTATAAATGAACTGATAATGCATCTTTTTGGAAATTGTTCATGGCCAATATTGTGTCTTATAGATTACAAATGTTGCTACAAATCAATTTGCTCATTTGTGACTAATATAGTCTCATTCGTACACAATGTCTACCCAACTTTTATTTCCAAAAAATGGATCACAAGAGTGTGAACACCGTAAAAAAATTGATATCATCACCAACATCAGGAAAAAAATTGTATCCCTCCAACATAATCACAATTGCACACTACAATCTCACTTCCTCATTCGATCGATTTGTCAGCCTCATTCTCACTCACTTTTCGATTTGAAATTTAAGATTCCATCATCGTTGTATCTTCTGTGTTCGTAAGGTTTGGATATAGGTTCCTTTTCTCTCCTTGATTTGAAGTTCTTTTTCTTATTGTGTTTCTATTTGTGGATTCAGATTTCATAGTTTTGCAATACCCCTCTACCTGTTTGGGTTTCGTTCCCATCATCGCTGATCCTGACTAGGTATAGTTCGGTCTGCTCAGTTGGCATCTTTGTTCCGAAATCAGGTATTGATTTCGTTTTAGTGAAAAGCTAGCTTCGATTATGTCCTCTTATTGGGGGATAGTATGTGGTTAACGTTTACGTGAGCTGTCTGTAAAATATATTGATGGGATTTGAACTTTGTGTTGTTGTCTTGCAAAGATTTAATAAGGAACTCAAAGAAAAAAATAGATCAAACATCAGGTGATAAACAGAGAGAAGTACAGCCTTCAGGTTCGTCAAATTGAATCCCAACTATCTTCTTTTCTAAGCAATTTATGTTGAAAGTTTTGAGCCAATCTGTTTTGGGTAGGCTTGATTTTTGTGGGTAATTGTTTTGCTTCCATCATAGCTTCTCAATTGACCAGCTATTAATTGGCGTACTCTATCTAAAGAGCTCTAATCAAACCATCATTCTATTTGATTGAATCTATGGTTTGTTAAGTATATTTTGTTCGCTGCCTTCTTAAATCACGGCAATTCTGTTTGTGGGTTTATGCTAAGTAAATTGAGAGGTGCCATATGCTAAGATTTTGTAGGTTGAACTTCGCTACAATCTCCAAACAGATATATTTGCCTCATAAAGAAAGAGCCAAATAGATTATGCTATACATTGATCATTCAACATAACAACAGTTGAAGCCTTTGCCAAAAATAGAGAAAAATTTATTCTATGTTGTTTGATTGTTTCTTTTTGGTTTCTTGATGAGTGATTTAGCTATTGGGGCTTTATTTAATTCCAATTACATGACGGAGATCAATTTGATCAGTGTTGCCTATTTTATTTTCTTTGGATTCTCATATATATGGTGTGATTCGGTGATACTTTGGGGTTGTAAGCAATGGGGTTATCTGGATTTGTCTTTTCAATTGTTTTAATAGTTACTGCTCTCTTCATTGTAACCAATGTGCATTGTTGATTTTTTCCAATGTGCAAAATTGCCTAATTTCATTAAAGTATGGTAAACTTTGTCTAATTGCATTTACCTTGCAATTTATAAACTTTGGGATATTCACTTAAAATGTAAAATTTTGCATATTGGTGCGGTCACGATTTCGTTAGATTACTAAACTCCTCGGTGTATGTGCTTCACTTTTCATTTGATGATAATGCCAAGTGACATTATGTTTTTCCTAATGTATGATTACTAAGTTAGATGATTTGAGGTCCTAACTTGGGTTTTTAATGTTTTTTTTATTTGGTGAAAATAAAAGACTGGGCATTGATTGTTGTTTGGGCTTTTTGTTGCGCTTTGAGGACATACGTTTGCTCAATGTTGTGATCTTTCACTATGTGTCTCTTTGTTCATGAATAGAAACCTAGAAGATGATTTGTGCTCATCATAAAGCAACTATCTCTAGCTGGAGTTTATGCTCATCTTATGTCTTTTTCTTTTTTGGATACACAGCTCATCTCATCTCTTTTGCTACCTCCGGTCGGCATCTCTACTTTCTCATCTGATTCAACTGATCTCCTTTGATGGTAATCGATGAAATTGTTGGTGTTTAAAACATTTGTTTTTAACTAAGTGGAGTAGTTAATGCGTTAGAGCTAAATGATATTATTTTGGAAATTTGACAGTATTGATCTTTTCTTATGTTAATGATTATGGTAGTATATTTGTCATGAATCATTAGATACTTCCTATTAGTTTTTTTTAAACGCAACCGAGATTAACTCATCAATTTGACCTGAAATGGAAAAAATAACAATCCCAAAATAATCGGAGGGCTATATTCCTCAATTTGTCCACTACGAAAGTAAATCAATTACATCATGCTTTGTGATGAATTGAGTTATCTCATAGTAGTCTATTGATTCTGGATAGTCGTATTTTCTCTTTTAAGAAATTTATGTCATGAATAGATAGCATTTGGCTATGGTCAAACTTTAAGTTTTTATTTGTATTTGGTGAGAACTTTGGTATGGTATCTATATGCTCAGTTCTATTATGAATTTATATTTTTTTGCTCTGTTGCTTGGATTTGGATTTGATGAACCGAATCTGAATGCTATTAAATTTTTTTGGGCTAAAAAATGTATATTGGTTGATCATTTGCATTACATTTGCTGGCAATGTTTTTCATTTGGGTAGATGTTAAAAGCTAAATGTGACGACCCGGACCAGAATCAGCAGTATGATCAGCTTGATTGATGAGGTTGTGTGTAGTCGCAGAGTTGTTCGACAGTTATGGAATCGCCAGGCTCGTTAACGACTAAATTATTGGCCGAGAATTGGAGCTAGGTCTCTTCTCGAGAGTCGTTGTACGTGTGATTACGAGTTCGTGGGCGGTTCCGGATCGTTATTTGGACAACCGAGGAATTAGTTATGAATATTTGAAGTTTCGACGGAAACAGATTAATATGGCGAGCTACTTAGCGACTAAATTACCGGTCGATAATTTGGTCTCGGCTTCTTCACGGAAGTTGTTCGGAATTTAATTTCGAGTTTGTGGGAACTTCCGGAGCATGATTTGGAGTTACGAGGAATTTGTTGCGAATTTTTCCGTTTGTTGATTATTTAATCGATTTAATGTGTGTTGCTTTGAAGGGTTGACTTTTTATTCGGTTGGCCGATATGTTTGACTTTGGGTAATATTGGAAGAATATGTTGAGACGAGTTCATGGCCGTGAGAATTATCGGAATCGGAATTACGACGAGGAAGTTACGCGCGTTTGAAGTTCGTCGAAAAGGATAATTGCAAGTTTCCATTTTGGGAAAGAGTATAAATAGGAACTTACTAAAAGGGGAAAGTCAACTGTTGGTCATTAATGTGTTGACCAGTCAAATTGTATGGAGGAGGGAGGTGCGACGCGGTGCACCACGGCCACCGGCGACGAGGCCCGTTCGGCCACCTCCGAGGACGGCGCTTGGTCCAACCAACTCGGCTTGACTTCCCGAACCTGTTCCCGGTCACCGTTGACGGCGAGGGTCGCCGGAATTGGAGGAGGAATCCGGCCAAGTTTGGGAATTTTTAAGTTAGAGTGAGAATTGGACTTCGGTGCAGTTGACAAAGTTGCTCAGTGGGTGATTTTGAGTGGAACAAGGGTAGCTCCGCCGTGAAATTCTCCGGTCAACAGTGGCGCCGCCGTGGACGGCGGTCAACGGCGGTCAACGGTCAAAGTTTGACTTTTTTGGACTTTCGGCAAGTTGCATGTCATTTGACTCGAAATTGCGCCCCGATCGCAGTGGGGAGGTTCGTTTTTCGAGTTGAGCGTCCGAACGTAAAGCAAGGGGTTCGTGATCGTTGTTTTGGCGAGGGACTTTCCGCCGGATCACGGGTTAACGCGATACGCGTTACGCCAGTCTGTGAGTGGACATTTCTTTTCACGGATTGATTGCGAGTCTTTTATAAATGATTTACGAACTTGAGCATGCGGATTGATTATGATTTTACGAGCATGTGTTTTACGATTATGCATATACGAATATACGTATACGAATATACATATACGTACATAATATGATTTAAGCATGTGCATAGAAAAGATTTATGATTTGGTTTACACAGAGTACAGTCTCAGTATATGTTGTGGTATCGATACACATTGGCTTCTCGGCTGATCCCCGAGTACGCTCCGGGAAGGACAGATATCCTGACCCAAGGCCTTTCTGGCTAGGAATCACGTGTGGGTCTGGGATCCCGTGGTTCAGACTGTGCTATCGCGTGGAAGCCCACGAGAGTCTCCGCGATATGTTTTACGTTGCATGCTCTGTACGTGAGTGGTAGCCAGAGTCTCCTCACGTAGCATTTGATTTTCACGCATTTGACTCGCATATGATTTTATATGTATATATTACTTGGTGAAAGACATTTATTTTCGTCCACTCACTCTAACGTGTTTATTGTCTTTCCCCTGGGCTTTTCGGTTTCCGTGCCCAGTTTGCAGTTCAGGCTCTGGTGTCGCACGTCGTGGTCGGAGGCATAGTGCTCGAGCTACTTTGTTTCATCCAGTAGGTTTATTGTTCTACCTACTGTGGTATGAGTATACGATTATGTATTAGATGTCGCTCTGAGCTTCCTATTGAATATGTTATACGATTTTACACTGGATTTCAGTAAAGTGTATATATATTTACTACTTTACGTTATTGTTGATATATTGACAAATCCGGATGGGGTTGGTGCCCACGGTTTGCTTTTTGTGGCATAGGATGGAGTGTATTTTACGCGTGCAGGTAATGGTAATTCCACGTTAGTAACGAAACTCTGCCCAAATTTCGAAAAGTTTTGTTGGTTCGTGTTTTCGAAGGGGTTCGATTCCGATTTAGGGTGCTAAATCGGGGTTGGGTCCTTTCACTAAAGTCATTTCTTGGTAGGCAGTGTTGGTGTTGTGCTAGGTACCTTTCCATGATAAAAGGTTTTACTAATTAATTGTGCTTTTATTTAGGTATGGGGCCAAAAAGGGAATCAAGCAAGAGGAAACATTTTTTTCAACCAAATTTTGAACAATCCTCATCACACCATGAGACAATTGTAACGCCACAATATTTTGAAGATGAGGGACCAAGTGAAACAAATCTAGGCATCTCAACCAAGAAGTTAAGCAAGAGAAGTTATTTCTTTGAGGATCAGCAAAATTTTCGAAATGAAGGTACAAGTTCAATGCCTATAGAGGAGAGAAGCTACGACAAGAATGATGTTGTCGATGAGAATGTGTCAGGTAATCATTGAATCTCTATTTTCAATAATAATTATTTTAGGATATTAAATTAGTTTACCAAAAGTTCTCATAAGCATAGCAATAATATTTTTCAACTTGAAATGCAGTACTTGCCCTACCTTTCCTTGGTCAAACATTTTATCAAAGAACTCGCCGAGGTAAATGATATATTACATCATCAATTTTTGATTTATAAAATTTTATTATTTTTTAACGCAATTTTTAATGCAGGTGTGATTGTAAATTATAACGATTCTGGAGACGATTCCTACACATGCAATTATTGCGGTGCTTCCTTTTGGTCAGGCGAGGCTTTAAAGAGAAGAATCAAAAATCAATTTGTTTATACGAATTGTTGTGAAAAAGGACAAATAAAACTTCCAATATCAAATCCAACTCCAACTTTTCTTGAACAATTATTGAATCCAAACAATGGTCGTCAAAGTACATTTTTTCGTGAAAATATTCGGGTTTATAATGCCATGTTTGCTTTTACTTCTATGGGTGCAAAAATTGATTACAAGATAAATAATGGAACAGCTCCTTATGTATTCAAAATTTGTGGACAAGTGCATCATTTGATGGGATCAGTGTTACCTTCTGCAAATGAATGTCCTAAGTTTGCTCAATTATATGTTTATGACACGGGAAATGAGATTTTAAATCACATTAATGCCATTGATCCAGATAATAGAAATCAAAATATTGATGTTGCCATTGTTGAAAAATTAGCAACTATGCTTGACGACATTTATGAATTGGCTAAAAAATTTCGATCAGTGAGAGATCAATTTGAAAATATTTCGTTGCCTAATTGTAATATGACTCTACTTGATCGTCAGTCTACCGATGGTAAGCAATACGAATTACCGAGTACTTCTGAAATTGCCGGTTTAATTGTTGGTGACATTGGAGAATTTAATTCTAACAGAGATATCATAATTCGATCGGTTGATGGACATTTGAAGCGAATATGAAAGATACATCCGAAATTAATGTCATTGCAATATCCGCTACTATTTCCATATGGTAAGGATGGATTTAGAACATATATGTTGTTAGAGTGTACGGAAAGAGAGCGTCAAAGAAAAAGAACAAAATTGACGATGATAAAATTTGTCTGTTATCAAATCCATGATCGAGAAAATGATTCAAGCACTTTGCTAAAAGGCGGAAGATTGTTTCAACAATACTTAGTTGATGCATATGCGACAGTTGAGGAAAATCGCTTAGAATATATAAGAAATCATCAACCATTATTGAAGTGTGAACAATGGAATCAATTATCTACGCTTCCTTCAAATGGTGTTACTCGATGTTCTGATGTGGGAAAAACAATTTTTCTTCCAGGTACTCACATCGGCAGTCCTAGAGATATGTTAAATAACTATCAAGATGCCATGGTAATTTGTAGATATTACGGTAATCCGGATTTGTTTATAACTTTCACTTGCAATGTTAAATGGCCAGAAATTGTGAGATATTTTGAAAAAAAACCTGGGTACAAAGCGGAAGACAGACCAGATATTGTTTCTCGGATTTTTAAAATTAAATTGGATGATATGATAAAATTCATTAAATCCGGAGAACCTTTTGGAGATATTGATGCACATGTTTGTACAATTGAATTCCAAAAAAGAGGATTGCCACATGCTCATTTATTAATTTGGCTTCAAAGACCATACAAGTGTTACACATCAACAGATATTGATTCTATTATTTCTGCTGAATTACCAGATAAAAACATTTGTCCATAACTTTTTGAAATAGTTAGTCAATTTATGATACATGGTCCTTGCGGTTAATTAAATTCAAAATCTCCATGCATGAGAGATGGAAAATGCACAAAATCTTTTCCAAAACCATACATTTCTAACACCATTTTTCATGCAATTAAGGCTCCTCACTATAGAAGACGTGATGATGATTCAAAATTTGTAAATAAAAATGGAATTCATATTGGTAATAATTTTGTTGTTCCATATAATCCCATTTTGTTGTTGAGGTATAATGCTCACATAAATGTTGAATCGTGTTCTCAGTCTATGTTAATAAAATATTTATTTAAATATATAAATAAAGGTCCAGATAGAGCTCGAGTGATGGTTCGTGACAATGTAAATGATGAAATACAAAATTATTTGAATTTTCGATATTTAACTCCTCACGAATCTGTGTGGCGATTGTTTGAATTCTCCATTCATACTAGATATCCTACAGTGCAATACTTAAAAATTCATTTGCCAAACGAGCAGAGTGTTTTCTTTTATGAAGGACAATCTATTGAACAAGTTGTAGAAAATCCAGATGCAGAACGTGCAATGCTAACTGCTTGGTTTGATGCAAATACTTTTTATAAGGACGCGGCTAAATTAACTTATGCTCAATTTCCTTCTCAGTTTGTTTGGGACAGTGACAGCAAAACATGGCATCCAAGAAAAAGACGATATGACGTTATTGGCAGAATTGCACACGTACCACCACTTGCAGGCGAATTATTTTACCTACGAATGCTGCTGAATATTCAAAAAGGATGTCGCAATTTCGATTGGATCAAAATGGTCAATGGAATTACATACGCCACTTTTCAGGAAGCATGTCGAACATTGGGATTACTAGATGATGATAAAGAATGGAACGATGAACTGGTTGAATCTGGATTTAATGCGACCTCTTCTCATATTAGACAATTATTTGTTACCATTATTCTTTTTTGTGATGTCTCAAATCCGCGAGCTTTGCTTAATGCACATTGGATGAGTATGTCTGATGATATTTTATACAAAATTCGATCGGAATTCAACATGCCCAACCTTACCATACCTGAGGATGATTTGAAAAATAACATTTTATATGAACTTGAAAAATTGTTTAGTATGGCATCCAGTTCATTGAAAGAACATCATTTGCCGATGCCAAAAACATAAAAGATACATGAGTTGAGCAATAAATTAATGAGAGAGGAATTAGATTTTGATTGTGAGACGCTTAAACGTGAACATTGTGAATTGATTACTAAATTAAATTCGTGTCAAAAAATTATATACGATGAAGTGATTGAAGCTGTGGAACAGAAAACTGAAAAATCATTTTTTGAGTATGGTAGTGGCGGAACAGGGAAATTTTTTTTGTGGAATACTATAATTTCTAAACTAAGATCTAAAGGAAAAATTGTTTTGGCCGTTGCTTCGTCAGGAATTGCTTCTCTGTTACTTCCAAAAGGTAGAATGGCGCATTCACGTTTTAATATAAAGCCTGTTATAGAGAAAGATTTAAAATGTTCGATAAACAAACAAACACATCTTGCAGAATTAATTGAAAATGCACATCTGATCATTTGGGATGAAGCTTCGATGTGCAATAAATGTTGTATGGAATCATTAGATAAAACTCTTCGAGATATTTTGTCAGCAAACTCTGATGATCGAAAGACACAAATACCATTTGGAGGCAAAACAATTTTGTTCGGTGGAGATTTTAGACAGATTTTACCAGTTATAGAAGGAGGAAGCAAGAGTGATATTATTGAGGCGTCTTTGAATAATTCATATCTATGGTCATATCTTAAAGTTTTTTATTTAACAGAAAACATGAGATTATCGTCTATCGGATTGACGACCACCGAAAAAGATGAGATTCAAATTTTTGCAAAATGGATGCTACAGATAGGAGAGGGTCGATTACAGTCAAATTTTCTAACAAATGACCCTGATACATCTTGGATTCAGATTCCTGAAGATTTACTCACTGATTCAACTTTAGATCCTATCAAATCAATTTTTATGGCTACTTATCCAAATTTTGATTGTAAATACAACGATACATGTTATTTGAGAGAGCGTGCCATCGTCACACCGAGAAATGCAACAGTTCATGAAATAAATAAATATGCAATTAATTTGTTGCCTGGTGATAAAAAAATATATTTTAGTTCTGATTCGATTTCATTCAATTCTGCTACCTATAGTGATAACAGTCTTTTGTATCCTATAGAATTTTTTAATAAACTTGAATTTAGCGGTCTACCATCGCACGAACTCATAGTGAAGATTGGAATGCCAATTATGTTATTAAGAAATTTAAATCAAATAGAGGGATTGTGCAACGGAACACGGTTGATTATAACTAATTTGTTTGAAAAAATAATAGAGGCAAAAATACTGACAGGGACTAATATTGGGGAAAATGTTTATATTCCAAGAATTGTGTTGATTGCGAATGAAACTAAATGGCCATTCACATTCAAGAGACGACAGTTTCCTATCAGAGCCTGTTATGCAATGACAATCAACAAAAGTCAGGGTCAATCACTAAATCAAGTCGGAGTATATTTAACAGAACCAGTTTTTAGTCACGGACAATTATACGTTGCACTATCGAGAGTTACATAAAAAAAAGGCTTAAATATTATGATAAACAACGGTGACAACATACCAAATAATTATACAAAAAATATAGTTTACAAAGATATTTTTCAAAATATATAGCATATATAGCAATAATTAAATCAAATAGGAAGAAAAAGAATGTAAATAAATATAGAACAATTTTTTTTGCTGTAAATGAAGAGTTTTTTAGGATTTTGAAAGGAGATACAATATCTCCTTACTTTTGGTATTTATGTAACTTGCTTGAAAGTTTACACAGTAAATTATAGTTTTATTTTATTTTTATGATAATTATGTAGAATCTTTTTACAAATCTATTTTTATGCTAAACAACAATTAGACTTCCAAAAAATTATAACACTTCGTCATAAAACCGCGCCAAGGCGCCGGCACCCACCTAGTGAAACACAATTATGGTCCTAACAATGGCCAACATATACAATGGAGAAGGAGGACAAGGTTTTGGCACAAGTACTTATTCTGGTGTAAGTAGGAACTCTTGTGTATTATGTGTGTTGTGTTTGTAAATTGTTTTGATCTTGCAATATATGTGAGTTTGATCTTGTTGTGATATATTCGGTTTGCATCTTTTCAGGTTAATAGCTCTTTCAGGTAGAAAACCCTAATATTTATATTTCCCAGCAGCGAATCTCACACTGTGGGGTTTGGGAGTTCACTACAGCAGAAGGCCATGTCTACATGCCTTATTGGATGATGCAGAACCTTCACTTACGAGACGGAGACATCATTCGAGTCAAGAACGTGTCTCTTCCCAAGGGAACATTCGTGAAGCTGCAGCCACACACCAAAGACTTCTTGAACATTTGGAATCCAAGAGCTGTCTTGGAAAGAACACTGAGGAGTTTTACTTGCTTAACTACTGGCGATACTATTAAGCTTTCCTATAACGGCAAGGACTACTATGTGAATATCTTGGAAACCATGCCTTCAAATGCCGTTAGTATTGTTGAAACGGACTGTGAGTCGACTTTGCGCCTCCTCTGGACTATGTTGAACTGGAAAGGCATGTTGCTGCAACGTTTGTTCCTCTGACAAACAAGGCAGCACCTGAACAAGTTGAAGAACCAAAGTTCAGTGCTTTTACAGGAGATGAAAGACGTTTGGATGGGAAGCCTTTGTATAGTTATAGTAAGTGTAATGCTGCGTAGCCATCTTTCGCAGATTCTAGCTCGAAAGGTACCAGTTCTAAGGCTCCGGGGAAGCTTGTTTTCGGATCAAATGCTACTAGTGGTCTAAAGGAAATACACAAGGAAGCTTCGAAAGACGCAGTGGCGGATCCAAAAAAAAATCAGGTTGGGCAAGATTAATTATATCAAAGTATTGTTTATAGACGAATTTGGAGATTAAAAGGAAAAGGAAAAAAGTTTTCCCATGTTTTCTTTCTGACATCCCATGTTTTCTCTTTCTCTCTTCTCTCTCTCTTTTTTCTACGTATGCTTCTTCTTCTTCTCTCTTCTTTTCTTTTGCAACTTTTCATCTGACATTAAACATCACACAAAACCTACCCAAAGAGCCAAAATATGCATCATCAACATTAGGAACTCAAAATCCGAAACCCAAACAACCTATAACTGATGAATCTCACTAAAAACGTCAGATATTACAAAATAAAAATGAGATGTCGGAGGTGATAAAACTCGGTCGGAGTGGCGGCGACGCGGCAGCACAGGCGACGCAAGGAAGAACGGATACCCGAGAATCCGACCCAGTAAAAGCCGAAATTGAACAAATCTGTTTCTACTTGGTTATTCGTTGAAATTGCCGGAAACCGAACCGAACGAAAATCTCTCAGTTCGGGTTCAGTTCCGGAAAAAAAAACATTTGAAACTGATCCCAGCCCTAATTCTTTGTCATCTATTGCTAGTAAAATGTTCAAATTAATCCATGTCGTTAACTTGCGAATTATACATTAGTTCGTTCTATATGGGATTGGTTTATTGTAAAGTAAGATCATTTGCTATGTAGCCAGCCTAATAAAAATGTTTTACCTTTTGTAAAATGACTTGTAAAATGACAAGAGAATTTTATTGAAAGGCTTGAATTGGTAACCAAACTTCAACATTTTCTTCGATGGATCGTGTAATCTTTCTAGCTACAATCCTTAATTAGCCTATCAGAACTACGTACATGTACATGTCAAGCTACCATATATTGTTTATTAGGTTCTTCACAAACACAAATATAATAAACCTTGACTATATTTCTGAGTTATACGTACTGATTCGAAATTTACCTCCATATATATAACGGAAAGAGAAGCCCAAAAACTCCAAGCGTTGCAGATATCATGATGTTCGTTCCATTCGTTCCTGAATACTCGAGAAGAATTCCCAGACGAACTAGAATTGCATTGATCCTGGTCGTATTGGGCTAGTTCCCACTGTAAGTGCAACAAAGGAAACAAAAAAAGAGAAGCCCAAAATGCATGCATAAGCAATGACGCACATCTTTCCATCTCTTAACGAGGTCGGCAGTGCGCGTTGACATGGTAACTCAATTCCACAAGTGTCACAACCACCAGTCTCCATCTCTTCTATACATATATATACACATATACACACACATTCCTTCTTGGCCTCAAACAACTCGATCGATCATGGCGGATGATGAGATATGGATCATTCCATTCTTCGGTAAAGGGCATCTCTTCCCTTTAATGGAACTCTGCAAGCACTTGGCTTCCAGAGATTTGAAACCTGTCTACGTCATCTCTTCCACTCTTTCCTCCTCTGTCCCCACATCTCTCCGCCATCACCCGCGAGTCGAAATCGTCGAGGTTTCCGAAACCCCGCCGCCTCCTCCTCCGCCGCCGGAGCCTCTTCACCGCCACCACGCCTATCACAGCCTGATGGAAATCGGCCTCGAGAAACTCCTCTCCGCCCGAACAGTCCGACCCCTTTGCGCCATTCTCGACATGAAGATGAGCTGGACCCACCGCATTTTTAACCGGTTCGAAATTCCGGCCGTCAGCTTCTTCACCTCCGCCGCCTGCTCCGCCGCCATCGAGTACGCCATGTGGAAGGCCTCCCAGCCGTTGGATGATATCAAATATGGCGAGACCCGTTTACTATCCGGGTTACCCGAAGAAATGGCCGTCACGGTTTCGGACCTTAAACGACGCTCACGTGGGCCGTCACCGCTTAATAACAGCCCACGCGGCCAACCTATTAGCAGGTTTGGGGCCGAAGGACATCACCCGCTCAAAGCGGGTGATGAACCACCGTGGCTTGAGGAAACGGAGCCGTGTACGGCGGTGATGATCAACACGTGTGACGATCTAGAACGTCCGTTTATCGATTACCTCGCCGATAAACTCGGAAAGCCCGTTTGGGCCGTGGGCCCGCTACTGCCCCAAGAGTATTGGAAACCGGCCGGTTCGGTTCTCCACGATCGGGAAGTTCGAACCGATCAGATATCGAACATGACCGAAGACAAAGTGAACGAATGGCTGGATTCGAAGCCACGTGGATCAGTATTATACGTATCTTTCGGGAGCACTCTCTGTCCCACAAAAGAGGAGTCCCAAGCACTGGCCGAAGCACTTGACTCGTCAACGCGTCCATTCATATGGGTCATCCAAACAAGCACGAAAAACCCGTCGGGGAAACCTCAATCCAAAGAGGACTACTATTTTCCTCACGAGCTAAATTCTCGGGTCGGAGGAGGGAGAGGCTTGATCATACACGGCTGGGCCCCGCAGCTCCTGATACTGAGTCACCGGTCAACGGGAGGATTCCTTTCACACTGTGGATGGAACTCGACGGTGGAAGCGATCGGACGGGGAGTCCCGTTCTTGGCGTGGCCAATTAGAGGGGACCAATACTCCGACGCTAAATTCGTGGTGAGTTATCTCAAAGTTGGGTACCTTATTTCGGAGGATATGTCGAGGACAATAAAGAAGGATGAGATAACAAGAGGGATTGAGAAGCTACTCGATGATGAAGACATGAAGCAGCGAGCTGCAATCCTTAGGGCTAAGTTTGAGCATGGCTTTCCAAAAAGCTCGGTTGTTGCTTTAGATGCATTTGCAAACTTTATTAGACAATCAAAATACGAGTAAGAATTATATGTACGTAACTACGTATAAAGCATGCATCTAAGGACGTGCAATATGTGATCCTAGCACTAGGGTCATAATTTGATTTCTAGCTACAAATTTATGATCGAAACGAGTTCAGCGTAATACGAAAAAGTTAAATTGAGAAATTCCACACTTACCGCCAAATTCTTCTTCATTGTTCATATGTCATTATATCGTAGCCTTGAAACAAAATTTAGTCCACAGACAAGTACCTTCCTCCATCGATATAGACTTTTTTAAACCCTCAGCTCCCTCGCATAATATTTACATACAGATGAAATCTAAGCCTTTTCAATTGTTGAATCTAAGCCTTTTCAATTGTTGAATCTACATCATTGTTGAGGATATTGGGACTTGTGGGACTTTAGTCACACATAGAAGAAATTGTAAAATGTGTCATACATAAGGGATTACACATAAGAAGAAGTAATTAGGTGACTAGCTAGACATGGACTTTCATTAGTGGATGTGTGAGTTTGAGCCTTAGGCTACCAAAGAAAACTCAAATATATAAATGTCAAAAGATAGGCCTTGGATTTGTTGATTAAATCTTAATTTAAATTTTGAAAAAATTAATATTTTAATTTCTGAATTATTATTTTTGGATAAATATGAAAACAAGATCAAATCAAAAGAAGAGACAGTTCATATAACGATCGCGACTTTTGAAACGACGACGCTTGACACTTATAAAAGAACTACCTCGAGTTGTCATTGATCATCTAATTTCATCGACTTCATCTTCTTCTTCCATATCGATATTATGAGAAAAACATAAAGTAAATTCGTCAGGGTTCAAGTTCGTGTGCTAGAACTTGAACCAAGTAGTTGTATCCTCTAGATAGACGTCCAGACTGCAAGCACAAGTGGGGGGCACATTTCTGTCTTAGAACACTGCGTTGCAGGCCTCTCTATCTGATCAAATTAGTGAATTTCAATTTCTTCTTTGTTATTGATTTCAATTTCGATTCTATAGTTATTATATATATAGATTGTTTGTATACAAAAGACTGATTGGTTTTAACAATCTAAGACAAAAATTCTCTTGTCAAGATGGATGTTGAGTGTCAAACACCATGTCGAGAAACCTGAGAAATTCAAGGGTGCGGATTTCAAACGATGGCAATAGAAGGTGTTGTTCTATTTGACAACTCTTCATGTGGCGAATGTTCTTGTTACTGATGCTCCAAAGGCCATACCCAAAGGAGAAAGAGATGATGTTCCAACTGATGCTCAAAAGGCCGAAAATCAGAGGGCTATAGAGTTCTAGGCTAACAATGAGTTTCTTTGCAGGAACTATATACTCAATGCCTTAGACGATTCCTTGTATGACATATACTCGTCATTCAAAACAGCAAGGGAATTGTGTCTTTGGACAACAAATACAAAACCGAAGTTGCTTGTTCAAAGAAATTTGTCATTGGCAAGTTTCTTAACTTCAAGATGAGTGACGCCAAGTCTGTTGTAAAGCAAGTGGAGGAACTCCAAGTCATTGTCCATGAGTTAAGTGAGGAAGGTATGGGACTAAACCCGAATTTCCTTGTTGGTTCTATTATTGAGAAATTACCTCCTTCATGGAAAGATTTCAAAACATATCTGAAACACTTAACCTAGGACATGAATTTTGAGCAACCGGTTCAAAAGCTTCGGATCCAAGAGGATAACCAGAAGAATGAGAAGGCTGATGCAACTTGTTTGGAGGCAAACGCCAACATGGTCTAAGGAACTGTTTCAAAGGCCAAGTCTTAGAATTATAAGAGAAAGAATGATGTTGCCAAGAACACTCAATCTGGTGCAAAAAGGTCTCACTCCCCACAAAAGAACAAGTCGTTCAAGAAATCAAAATCTAGAGGTTGTTGGGTGTGTGGCAAACCTGGACATAAAGCAAAAGAGTGTCGATTCAGAAAGATCAAGGTCAAGGTGGTGAAGGTTCTGGAAATTCCAACAACCAAGCAAACCTTGTTGAAAGTCTGACTCAATTATTTGGAGTGGTTTCTAAAGCAAATCTGGTTACCAATACAAGTGATTGGTGGATTGATACCGGTACTACAAGACATGTATGCGCTTTAAGGGAGGTATTCTCTTCGTATCAACCAGCCGACAATGGAAAAGCTTTGTTCATGGAAAATGCCACAACCACAAAGGTTGAAGGAAAATGAAAGGTAATTCTGAAATTCAGTTCGGGAAAAAACCTGATACTCACTAATGTACTTCATGTGCCTGATATTTGTAAGAATCTAGTTTCATATCCGGTTCTTAGCAACAAGGGATTCAAACTAGTATTCGAGTCTGACAAACTTATACTCACCAAAGGTGGGGTGTATGTAAGAAAGGGTTACCTCTATGAAGGACTCTTTAAACTAAATATTATACCTACTATGGATGCTATTATTAATAATAATAATAATAATAATAATAATAATAATAATAATAATAATAATAATAATAATAATAATAATAATGCAGGCACTAGCACTGCTTCTACGTACATGGTTGAGTCCTCTTCTTTATGGCATTCTAGATTAGGCCATGTTTATTTTTTTTCTTTACAAAGAATAGTGAATTTAGGCATGTTGTCAAAATGCTCAATGAATAAAATGACTAAGTGTGAAATCTGTATTGAATCAAAGTTTACTGCTCTTTCACATAAATCTATGGAAAAAATTCAATGATAAACTAGGTTTAATTCATAGTGATTTGTGTGACTTTAGATTAACACCAGCTCGTAGAGAAAAGAATCATTATATATCTTTCATTGATGATTGCAGTAAATGTTGTTATGTTTATTTAATACATAGCAAAGATGAAGCTCTGAATATGTTTAAGACATATAAAACCAAAGCACTGTTCAAAACATCAGTCTAGGCGGCGCCTAGGCGCCCGAAAACCTTGGAATTTTCAGTGAAATCGCCATCTGGGACATTTTGGGCTTCGAATCGCCATCTGGGTGGGTTTGGGGGGGGGGGGCTTGGGCGGTCTGGGCATTTTTTTTTTCAATCGATATATGAATATGATTCTCGATCTGCATCTGCGTAAAACCTAAAACCCAAAAAAATCCAAAATTGCTCCACCTCTCTGAGTTCCAAGCCTCCAACCCTCCCGCGTGACGCTGCCTCTCTAAGCTCTCACTCTCCTCGCGACATCACCGCTTGGAGCTCTACTCTGAGCTTAGAGCTCTGACCCAAATCGCTCTGCCTCATCTTTTCCGGCTTCACTTCACCAACTCCTCTTCATGACTTCACTTCTCTTCGCCGACTCATCGTCAAAGCTTCACTTCTCAAACTTCAGCTCAACTTGTTATACGGTATGTGTACTTCTCGAGTATACAATCATATTGATCATATATATATATATACGTTTAGAATGGATAGGTCAGCACAAATATATTATCAATACTACAGTTTATAAGGGGAGGAGAGACCGTGGGATAAGCCAACATTGAGTTATGTTTTCTGTTTCATTTTGATTTGGGAGTAGAAGTCTTTCATCCAGTTAGTTGAATTGGAAGGCATCTGTTAGTTAGGAATCTTTAACAACAACTCAGTTCTTGTATTATTTGATGTGGTTTGCCAACTGCTTGTAAAACTTCAGATGCAATGTATGTAAGAATTCCAGAATTGTGGAATAATATTTATACAAAGTGGTTCTTGATGACTATGGTTCTATCCTATAAAAAGTGGATGCCATGACGAAAGTTTAAGCACTAATACATGTCAATTATGGTGTGAGGAGCCTCACTACCTTTACTAAATTCTGTGAGAGTGACATTGATCAGAGCATACAAGTTAGTTATCATTGTTCTAGGAAAGACTTTCACTCTTTCAATCAAATTTAATCTAATTATACTTATGACAAGTAGCTTTTAAATCATCATGTTCATTTTTATTTTTGTTCCAATGCATCATATGTGGGGTCAGGGCATGAATTCATATCTTCCAAACTTCTAATGCAGTATCCTCTTTGTCAACCTTTTCTGAGAACCCAAGTATTGTTTGACCTTTCATCTAAGGTGTTTAGTTTCCAAAATTGTTGATTGTCTAGTTGCCACATCAGCCTTTTCTTTTAAATTTATTTTTAACCTATCTTAAAAATAACCATCAGTAGATTTGAAGCTCAATGAGAAGTTGACGGGTAATTTACTTGTTGTAGTACTCGGTTTCACATTCTATTAATCAGTCTCCTTATGTGTAGTATATTTCCACGACTGGAAACATGTAAAATATGAAGCTTCAATAGTCTGGTAGGTTGTCTTAGGATTGTAAGAATTATAGAGTGTAAAAAGTCAGCTCAAATCATTATTTTTTTTTCCTTAATTGACACTATTTTACAATAGTTGACACACTGGTCTTCACAAAAACTTTTATAAGAGAATTGGGTGCATGTTAATAAAAGAAGGTTATCTCTAGATATTTCTACTTCACACTTAAAGGTAAGCAAGATTCCTATCTGGTGATCCAAGTTAAAAGTGCTCATTTATGAAGAGTAGGTGGAATCCATGAAAGTGTCACAGCCTTTAGTTTTGAGTGCTCGACTGATTTAGCTAAATACTCCACATTGATGTAGAGTTGTAGTCTTGTAGACAATATCAAGTGGGAACTGTGGGATTAATCTGATGGTTTGATATATGTTGCTTGCCTGCTTTCTAAGTAGATTTAGCCATGTAGGTAATTCACAATAGCTGATTGCGGAATTGATTGTCGTCTGAATTGGTATTCCAGCCCAGTATAGTATATATGAATTGGTATTCCAGCTCTGTACTTCATGTAGTTAATTCCTTTTCTTGATATATAGGTAATATAACTAAATCTGTGCTTATCAATGTCAATCTCAATGTAGTTTTCTCCCTGCATAAATGATCCACCACATTGTGGAGATGTTTGATGCTATAATTCATAGATAGTTGTTTACAAGCAATGACTCTTGAGTTGTTTGATGCTACAATTCATAGAAAAATAGACTGACCATTCCTTGTTTGTATACTTGCTATTGTGATATAAAAAGTTCAAATGATAATTGGAGTTTATATGCTTACATTCTTATAAAACTCTTACTATGCATGTAAATTTTATTTACATTTATGTAGTTATTGTATTTCTACTTGTGAATGTTGTAGGGAAAATGACTAGCATTCCTAGTAATGCAATATCTGGTTCATCTGCGGCATCGAATCCAACCAGTGCATCATCGATGATACCTTTGAAGCGTAATTTCGATGATATAGGATGTGTGTATGGTGAATTGAGGGATTAAAAATGGGATAAAACGAAGTGTAAATTGTGTGGAAAACATATGGCAGGAGGAGTATATAGAGTAAAACAACATATTGCCAGTGTTTCGGAGAATGTAACGACGTGTCCCAATGCTACAGCCGATGACAAGAAGAAATGTTTAACTGCGTTATCTGTGCCAAAAAAAAAAAGAATTCATGCATCAAAGTGAAGTGAGACAAGAAGTTCAAGTCACCATAGAAGAGGAAGTGGAGATTGAAGGGGCTAGAAAAGAGCCACATCATTTTGGTCTGATGGATAGGTTTGTATCCAACATTGATCTGGAGTCCGCTATAGAAAGTAGAAAAATGATGCGGCAACAAAATATCCATGATGCAAATTCAAAGGAAAGAACACATATTGTGCATCAATATTTGGCTAGGTGGATTTATGAAGCCGGAGTTCTGTTTCATGCTATTGATTGTGATAGTTTTTTTAGACTTGTAGAGGCGATTAGTCAATTTAGACCGGGCTATCAACCACCAAGCCAATACCTATTGAGAGAGCCTTTGTTTAAGGAAGAGGTTGAGAGAACAAAGAAGTATCTTAATAATCAAGAAGAAGAGTGGGCTAAAAATGGGTGTTCAATTATGACGGATGCATGGTCCGACCGAAAGAGAAGAAGCATCATGAATTTGTGTGTCAATTTCAAAGTAGGCACTACTTTTCTTTCCTCTAAGGAATGTTCAAAGGACTCACACACCGGAAAGTATATTTATGAGTACGTCAACAAATGCATTGAAGATGTTGGCGAAAAAAAATGTGGTTCAAGTGGTTACGGACAATGCAAGCAACAATATGGTGGCGGTGGATTTGTTAAAGTTGAAAAGACCGAATATATGTTGGACTTCATGTGCCACTCACACATTGAATCTAATGCTCAAGGATATTGGCAATGAACCGAAGTTCAAGGTTGTGCTTGACAAGGCAAAAGCTTTTACTATTTTCATTTATGCACATCATAAGACGTTGGCATTGATGAGAAAGGCTACCAGAAAAAGAGACTTGGTGAGGTCGGGAGTCACAAGATTTGCAACTAGTTTTCTAATTTTGCAAAGCTTGAATGATAAGAGAAATGAGTAGAGGACTATGGTTGCTAGTATTGCTTGGGGTGAATGCAAACAATCCAAGACTTTAAAAGGAAAAGCGGCATATAACACTATGTTGAGTGGTAGCTTTTGGAGTGGGGTCTCACTTTGCTTGAGCGTGTTTGGTCCTTTGTTTAAGGTTCTTCGAATTGTTGATAGAGACAAACCATCCATGGAATGGTTGCATGGAGAACTTGAACAAGCTAAAGAAGAGATCAAAAAGGCCCTCAATAGTGTAGAAGTTACCTATCATCCAATCTTAGATATCATAGAGAAAAAAGCAACTAGTAGGCTTGATAGTCCATTGTATTTGGCCTCGTATCTCTTGAACCCATTTTAATTCTAAAAAGATGAGAGTATATGTTTGAAACAACATGTCATGAGTGGATTCCTTGATTGTGTGGAGAGATTCTTCCTAAATGATGTTGAAGTGCAAACCGAAGTAGCTAGTGAAGAGTTCAAGACATATACAAAGATGGAAGGTAACTTTGGAAGAGCTGTTGCCTTGAACACATGTTCTAAAGCCACTTAAGATCCAGGTATGAACATTTATAACTTGCTAGTTATATTTTGTTTATTATCATGTTTAGTTGTTTAATAACTAATTGTGGATATTTTGCTTCTTCAGTTGAATGGTGAGTTAGTTATGGAAATCATGTTCCAAAATTGCAAAAGATGGCTATAAGAATCCTCTCATTGACCACAAGTTCTTCTGGATGTGAGAGAAATTAGAGCGCTTTTGAAGGAGTAAGTACTAAATATAATTTATTTTTTATGTTTCTATATGACTATATCTAGTAAGTTCCTAATAAATTAAAACATGGAAGTTACTGATTTATGACAAATAAGATATGCTAATATTTTTCTAACAATTGTAAATGTAGGTGCATACAAAAAAAAGGAATAGATTAGATGCGATAAGGTTGAAAAATTTAGTTTATGTGCAATTCAATGCTAAGATTATCAATAAGAAGAAAAGTGCAAGAGACCCACTTGTTGCTAATAAAGCGGAAGAAGCTCAAGGATGGCTTGTACAAGGAGGTGATGAAGATGTGGACTCCGATATCACTTGGGATGGAGAAGATGATATTCAAGAGCCTAGGAGAAGTTCTCATAATGTTGGAGTAAGAAAAATTGATGATGAAGAATTTATATCGGATGATGACATCGATTATGATGGAGATTATGACTTTGATAATGAAGGTGACAATATGGATATAAACTATGAGGCTTGATTTTATTTTGTTATGTTTTTGCTTTGTTAATTTGATGGGTTGTGTTATGTGACTTATCACTTATGTCACTTGAGAATTGAGAATTGAGAATATGACTATGTTATATTTTTATTTAGATATTATGACAATTTAGACTATATTTATGTCTAATTTGATTATATAAATATTTTAATTATTCATTTATTCTATATATAAATATATTAAATCAAAACCGCCTAGAACCCCCTTAGAATCCGATTAATCTCCGTCTAGCCGCCTAGGCGCTAGAAGGTGCCTTCACCGTCTAGGACCGCCAAGCGATTTTTAGAATCTTGAGCTGAAGTTTAAAATCAACTTGAGAAAAGAATAAAAATTCTAAGGTCTGATAGAGGTAGAGAATATGAATCCAATGACTTTGCTGGATTTTGTTCTTTTCATGGTATTGTGCATCAAACAACAGTCCTATATACTTCACAAAAAAATAGAGTTGCTGAACGAAAGAATAGAACATTGAGAAATATGATAAATTCAATATTGAATAGTTCAGGAGCTCTAACCAGCTTGTTGGGTGAGGCTTGTTTTACTGCAAATATGATATAAAATATAATTCTTCCTAAAATGAGTGATAAATCTTCTTATGAAATTTGGAAAGGATGGTCTCCTACTTATAAGACGATGAAAGTGTGGGGTTGCCTTACCAAAGTTCGAGTTTCTCTTCCAAAGAGAACTAAAGTTAGACCAAAAATAATAGATTGCATATTTTTCGGCACTGTCGAAAATAGTGCAGCCTATAGATTTTTGGTGTATAAATCTGATGTTATTGATATACGCACAAACACTACCTTAGAATCTGCCGAAGTAGAATTCTTTGAGGATATATTTCCTTACAAGGATAAGTCAAATCCAAGGAAAAGAATGTATATAGATACACTGCCTCAAGATGAATTAAACAAAAGTAGTGAAAATATTGAGGTTAATAGAAATACCTCTACTATTCAAGAAGAAATTATTGAACCAAGAAGAAGTAAACATGAGAAAATCGCCAAAGATTTTGGACCCGAATTTATGACTTTTGTTCTTGAAGAAGAACCTCAAACTTATAAGGCTTCCATGGAATCTTCCGAAGCACCTTATTGAAAAGAGGCTATTAATAGTGAAGTGGATTCCATTCTACAAAATAATACATGGAAATTAGTAGATTTACCTCCGAGTCACAAACCAATAGGCCATAAATAGATCTTCAAAAGAAAAACGAGATCTGATGGTACCATTGAAAAATACAAAGCTAGAATAGTAGCAAAAGGGTATCGTCAAAAGGAAGGTGTGGATTTCTTTGACACTTATTCGCCGGTAACTAGAACTACATCTATAAGAACGTTAATTTCTTTAGCTACTGTTCACAATTTGGACATACATCAAATGGATGTGAAAACTGCATTTCTAAATGGCAAATTAGATGAAGAAATTTACATACAACAACCCGAAGGTTTCGTTGTTAAAGGTCAAGAACATAAGGTGTGTAAGTTGGTTAAGTCCCTTTATGGACTTAAATAAGCCCCAAAACAATGGCATGAAAAATTTGATAATAGACTTTTATCAAATGGTTTTAAAATAAATGAATGTGACAAATGCGTTTATGTGAAAGAATGTAGAAACGCTTATGTCTTTGTATGCTTACATGTGGACGATATGCTAATTATGGGAATGAGTAAGGATATACTTAATCAAACCAAGAAAATGTTGCATTCCAATTTTGATATGAAAGACTTGGGAATAGCGGATGTGATTCTTGGTATTCGAATTCAAAGGAATTCAGATGGTTATATACTTACCCAATCTCATTATATAGAGAAAGTCCTTAGAAAATTCAGACACTATGATGATAAGCCGGTTGTTACTCCATTTGACCCCTCTAGTCACCTTTAGAAAAATCAAGGTGATAGTGTGTCTCAATTAGAATATACACAAGTTGTTGGGAGCTTGATGTATATAGTGAATTGTACTAGACCGGATTTGGCATATAGTCTAAGTGACTTGGTAGGTATTCAAGCAATCCTGGATAAGATCATTGGATAGCTCTAGTACGAGTTTTGAGGTACCTAAAGCATACAATAAACTATGGATTACATTACACCAAATATCCTCCCGTATTAGAAGGATATTGTGATCCGAATTGGATTTCCAATAATTCAGAAAGTAAGTCTACAAGTGGGTATGTATTTAAGCTTGGTAGTGCCGCCGTAACTTGGAAATCATCAAAACAAAGCGTGAATACACGTTCAACGATGGAAACAGAATTTGTAGTCTTAGATAAAGCCACCGAAGAAAGCTCAAAAACTTCCTAGAAGGTATTCTGTTGTGGCCTAAGCCTGTCATGGCTGTTTTCATACATTGTGATAGTATGATTATAAGAGCAAAAAACCAAATCTACAATGAAAAATCGAGGTATATAAGACAACGTCACAAGACGATACGAGACTTGCTCAAAAATGGAATAATTTTCATTGACTATGTAAAATCAAAGGAAAATATAGCCGATCCTTTGACTAAAGGCCTTAATAGAGAGCAAGTAATCTTTATTGAGGGGAATGAGTTTAAAGCCAATGCAATGAGTCACTACTTGGCGGAAACATAACCTAGCAACATTGGAGATCCCATAGTCTAGGTTCAATAGGCAAACTAGTTAAGACTCGAGGTGTCTAAACACACACATATGCCTATTCCTAAGGTGAGTGTGTACCTATTGACGATTAAAGGGTTGAATATTATATATTCTTAATAATGCTAATAGCTTTGGAAAGTAGGATAGTGCGGACTATTCTTGATTAGCATTACCTATATGAGACTAATATGGGGTCGCATTTATGAGAACCGAAATAGCTAAGTTCTCTAACAATCTCATGAAGTAAGGATCTATTCAGGACCAAAATGAACACAACCGTAAGAATTAAAATATGTCTAGATATGGTATGTGTGATACTTGTTGTCTCAGTTTACTACAAAACGTGAATAGTTCAAGACTATATGTTCACTACTTCACAAAGTAAATCCGATGAGTATTCACTACGAAAGGTTCAAGTCCAAAAGACATCTCTTCTGATGCATCCCCTATCTAACTTTTCCAAAATAACGATAAGTTCCTCTATTATCTTATTTTCTATTCAAATGTGGAGTATTATTAGAGTTTGAATAAAAAATATGGGGTATTATTGAGACTTGTGGGACTTTAGTCCCACATGGAAGAAATTGTAAGACATGTGCCCTTCATAAGGGATTATACATAAGAAAAACTAATTAAGTGACTAGCTAGACATGAGCTTTCACTAGTAGATGTGTGGGTTTGGGCATTGGGCTACCAAAGAAAACCCAAATATATAAATGTCAAAAGATGGGCCTTGGGATCTGTTGATTAAATCCAAATTTAAATTTTGAAAAAAAAAATAATATTTAATTTTAGAATTATTATTTTCAGATAAATATGAAAACAGGATAAAACCCAAAAGAAGTGACAGTTGATATAACGATCGCGACTTTTAAAAAGATGATGCTTGACACTTATAAAAAGACGATCTCGGGTCATTATTGATCATCTAATTTCATCGACTTCGTCTTCTTCCTCCATATCGATATTATGAGAAAAACATAAAGTAAATTCGCCAGGGTTCAAGTTCGTGTACTAGAACTTGAACCAGATAGTTGTATCCTCTAGATAGACGTCTAAACTGCAAACACAAGTGAGAGCGAATTTTTGTCTTAAGACACTGCGTTGCAAGCCTCTATTTGATCAAGTTAATGAATTTTTATTTTGTCTTTATTTTTTATTTCAATTTTAATTTTATAGTTATTAATTATACATATAGATTATGTGTATATAAAAGACTGATTGATTTTAACAGAGGAGAGCCAAGGCATTGCTCATCATGTGCGTAGCTTTCATAATCTTTCTTCGAGTAATGGTCTCTAGTTTCTCATGCAGATTATGCGACGTAAATCCATATATGCATTTCTTCTCTGCTCTTAGTCCTGCACTAAGCCATGCTTGAGTCACCCATTCTGGAGTATCATCGGTTTCAAGCTTAGGGTCAGAGCCTTGTCCAACCCTGCATCTAGTTCGTCTTCGGATCTCGCTATCTTCTCCATAAGCTCACTCGCACATTCGAGCATTGTCGCGGCCAAAACCGGTTTCAATCGAATCTCCTAGTACTTTTTCACCTCATCATGGGATTGCATGGCGAACTCGAGCATCACGTTGAGAGGAGTATAGGCTAGATGTTTGGGGTCGTTCTGGATAATGCATGCATGATTCTTGAGAGAGCTAAAGCACAACTTAGAATACAATGTTGTTTTGCAAGATTTTCTAATGAACTCGGTGATTCCGTTACAAGGAGGCGATTGGGTTGCTCTGCAGAGGCTTATTTGGTTAAACAATGAGAGAATGGCAAAAGCTAAAATATATAGCACTATGTATTAGATAACGTACCTTCCATCCCTCCCACTCTGTTGAATTTCTCTCTTTTTGATTCTTTGGAATCGATGTCTGAAGGTGAGTTTGAGACTTTGAGATCAATCGATGTTGATGAATGTGAAGAGGAAATTATCCGCCTATATACAGGAGGTCTATAACAGACTTGTCAATTAGTTGCTTCTTAATACGGAGCGATTTGAAGGGTTCTTGACGAATCTCTCTGGCTATAGTTAGAAAAATATACTGATGAAACAAGCAAGGAAAATTACCCAACTAACTAAACAAACAAAGCCAGGAAAGTGAAAATGGGCACACCTAATCACCTACACACTTCGGATCTCCAAACCGGCCACCGATCATATAATATATATACATGCATGTCACATAATTAATCTCCACCGTAGCAGCGGCGGAGCCCAAAGTGCCGGGGCGCCAGTGCCATCCGGAGTTTGAATATATATAGTTTGTTTTCCTATATGTACCTGAATTGTTGGATGGTTCAGTGGTTTCTCTACACCATCATGGGTACGAAACCCAGTGGTGAATATGAATAGTTTTTTTAACCTTTTTTTTTCTTTCTTTCTAGTTTTGGTACTTAACTCGTCAAATATTTTTTTACTTCAATTTTGACCCTCCCGATGTTCAACTCTGGCTACACCCCTGCACCGTACCACATTAATTTTACATAACGAACAAAGTGACAAGTCTTACAACTACCAAACCGTAACATGAAATTACCTCTCGAATTCTCAACTATCAAATTTTACAATATTTTGGCCAGAATTAGATTGAGAAGCTACGTATGTCATCATCTACTAGCAAAGTTACTAAATTCCATTGTGGTGGCATACTTGCAACTATGCAATATTGGAAAAGAGTGTATATACTTGGGCAACTTAGCGCACCTATAATAGGCTCACTAAATTGAAACTTTGGATAAACCTAGGCTTGTACTGCATATGTGTGTGTGTGTCCATAGCTAGCTATGATATATAGCAAAGTGATGAGTAGGAGATCCTGAATATCTAATACTGCTTATCTACTAGACACTAGTATATTTACTATTTAGCAACTCCCGGCCCTAAAATAATATACATGCAAGTGATGCAAATGAAGTAAGTGATGAAAATGAAGCTTACGTGGATCCCACTCTAGAAATGGAGAGCTTTCTAATGACTTTACAATGACTGAAGTCTCAACAATCGCAATAGGTTTTGGTAGTAATCTCGAATTGGTAATAAAGAATACTAGGTGTGGAATTCATATCTCATTTGGACTCAAATTGCGGACGCTGATTGTATTTAATTCTCATCACTCGTGAGGGGGGAAGAAGTGTTCTGATATGATCTTTCGCCACAAATTAGTCTCTCAACTTAAAAAACTTTTGAAAAATCGTATGATTAAGCATAAAAAAAGAAACAGTTTTAAAGGCATTAATTAATTTATACATATGGTGGTAGAAGATAGAGACCAAGAGACATAATTTATTTCTGGTCCGCTGGAGAAAAAGAAAAAATATACATTTGGTAATTGGTACGACACTTCTAGCTCAGCTTTTGGGAGAAACAAATATGTCATTTCTCTAGCGTCACTGCTGGCAGTGTTTGATTCTGCCAATAATTCTAATATTTTCCAAATTAAATTTTCCTTGGAGGTTCTAAAAGAAAAATGGAAATATATATGATCGATTAAACCCTTAGTTCAGCCTGCCTAACATCGTTATCCTCATTGTGATCATCTGTTCCTTTTGCTTCAAACTTGATATACTTGTACCATTTGGCGCAGCCAATATAGACCATGAGATCGGCTGTAGTCAAAGCTGCCAAGAGAAAGAAGAACCTATCCAAATGACCTTCGTTAAGGTTTCCAGGGATCCATCCATTCATATCATCCTTAGTTGAAAACTTCATCACGATCGTAACAAGTAGACTACTCACGTAGTTCCCAAGTGATATTGAAGTCATGCAAAGTGCACTCCCAAAGCTCTTCAATCCATCGGGTGCTTGGCTATTAAAGAACTCTAGCTGACCAACGTACATGAACACTTCAGAGGCTCCGACGAGTACGTATTGAGGTACTTGCCAGAATATGCTCAGTGAACTCGGACTCTCGCAGTCGGTAGTGGCGCAATCTGTTCTTGCATACTTTAACCTAAAAAGCTCCACCACTCCTGCCGAAATCATGGCCGCAATGGCAATCACAAGACCAATCCCCATTCTTTGAAGCTCGGTGAGTCCTTTTTTTCGTATCTTGGCGACAAGGGGGTCGAGGACCCGTCTGTAAATGAAGATGAAAGTTGCAACGCTGAGGATGTCGAAGCTTGACATGCTAGCTGGGGGAACGTGGAAGTTTGAGATCGTGGTTTTCATTACAGCACCTTGTTCTACAAAGAGGGAGGCCATTTGAGTGAAAACTACTGAGTAGAGTATTGTACATAGCCAAATAGGGAGTAGTCTCAGTACACATTTCACTTCTTCTACTTGTGTCACGGTGCATAGGCGCCATGGATTTTGAGCACCCCTTTGGATTTGGTTCGACTCGTGTGACGTCACAGTTGCTGCTCTATCCAAGAATCTGTTGAAATTAATACTACTCCTTAGAAATAAATCGAAGATAAAGATATACCAAAAATAATTAGTGTATAAAATTTTGATAGAACTTAAAGAATGTGAACTCACTTGAACCCTTGAGTGTGAAGTATTTTCCTAGTCTGATCTGGAGAGTATTGTTTCTCGTGCTCCTCATACAAATCAGCTTCATTGGAATTAGTTGTCTCGACCTTCCATTTTCTTGTTGCAGCAACCAGCACCCGACATAGCCTAGAAAGTGGATTTCCTTGAGGCTTGAAATGTCTATACCTTGGAGTTCCGCAAAGAAACAAGATCAGTGCGATAGCAGCAGAGCCGGTTGATGCCCAAAAACCTACAGTCCACATTCCTTTATCCTCAAAGTAGCCTATTATTGTGTTTGAGAAGAGGGAGCCAAGATTTAAAGCCAAGTAGAAGTAGCTGAAGAAGGAAATCTTTGAGTGTGCTTCTTTGGGGTCATCCTCATCAAACTGGTCAGCTCCAAATGTAGCTATGTTAGGTTGGTACCCTCCATTTCCTAGTGCTATGAGGTATACAGAGACGTAAAAAAATGCGACTCCAAAAGTCGAATGGTCTCCGCATGGAGATTCTTCACTGCCGCAACCTTTAGGCCTGAGCAAGAATATGTAGGTTGATAGTGACAAACTTGCCGAACCCTATACAAAATGGCAATAATCAGCAAACCATAGTAAGAAAGTTTTTCCACGATGATGCAAATATCGTATTAGGGTAGTTGGAAAAGTTTAGATCAAATTAAGTTGAAACAGCTTGCACAAAAGTATGGACTTTTGAATGATACATAGCTAGGAAGCAACTTACAATAACAAATATGACTTGAAAGATAGCACAAGTCTTGTACCTTCCCCAGTAAGAGTCACTGAGAAAGGCACCAAGAAGAGAGAAGATGTAAACTGTTCCAGTCCATTTGCTGACATTGTTTGCGGCCTCTGCATTATCTTGTCCCATTACCCTCGTCAAGAATAACACCAAGTTCACTCCCACTCCAAAGAATGCCAATGTTGCCAACCCTTGATTCACTGATAGTAGAAATAACTTATATCAAGTTTCGACAAGTTTATATATATATATATATGCTACACCATAGTGAATAGTGGTAAAAAAAAGTATACATATATGTATATTACCTAATATGAGAATTGCAGCAACCGACGATCCTGTTTTTCGTCGGACTGCCGGGCGGCCACGCCAATCGACGGTTCCATCCATCGTACATGCGTCTCTCATCTGTTGGTTCTTCTTTTCTCCTTCATAGGCCTGAAAAAATTGAACCGATCAAAGTGTAAATTCCTCAGACATAATAATGGATGCTTAGCCCTACAGAAAGTTCATGGCAAACCTGGTCTTTGAAAACATTTAAGCAGGCCATTGCTAATAAATAATTAGCTGCGAGCTATCTAGCTAAGTAGCACCACCCAGGAAGCTGAAGTAATATCAATTTTGATTGAACTGGAGAGAAAGGAAGAGCTAAGCAAGCTACGTAGACAAGTACTGATTGCTTGCTTGAAGGTGAGGGAAGTGTGAGTGATGAGGGATATGTATTTATAGAGGTATCTAATTCGAAGGAACGGCTACGATTATCTTTACTCGACACACGTGTAAGAATGATCAATAAAGATAATTAAAGGAAGTTAATTAAACCTTACATTTCACAGGAAAAATGAGCACAAGTAATCGTACTGAAAATAAAGGAAGTATACCGGAAGAAGCTATCAAACATATTTATAAAGTTATCTGTCATATTGAGAAAGAAACGTGACATTGTTGGATACAGTCATCCTCCACAGCACACCATCGATTTCTCGATCTGTATATCGTTCTGTGTCGACGTGAAGTAATTTAATTAACGGTTGTCAATTGTGATTGATTTGGATGATGAACTGTCTTGACGTAGACATGCATGCATGTTTGAAAATACGTTCGATCATTTTCTCTGTTTTAAGTTGTTACTGATTAAACTTCATTTCAGCACGACTGCTCATTATTTCTGTAGATCGAGACGATCGATCTCTTTGTAACATCCCAGAAGACAAAGAAAACTAGTAAAATTATGGACAAGGTAAGCAAATTTTTCAGCCGATTCGATAAGCCAGAGCCCTCTTAATGTATGGGAGTGGGGTTCTGATGAAACACAAATTATTCAAGATCGACGACCTAACTGGTCCTTTCATTGGCCCCTTCAAAAAAAGTCATTGTGCCTGTTTAACCAGACATGCGCGCAATATGCATATATGATGGAGCATTTTTCAGAATATTGATGGAGACAAGAGAAGAAGTTCGTCATGTAGCACCCATGTATGATACATATACATATACATATATGGAAATTAACAGCTTGCACTTATTTGTTAAGGGGTGTCTCTGGCTCCATTGTGCCCCCCAAACAAGAAGAAATTAACAAAATAACAACAATTTCTTAGCTACCAAGAAGAGAAACTTGATGCTAATTAAAAAGTGTCTGATGAAGACCAGCTAGCTAGTATAGTGCTCCTTTGTGGTGGTGGTGGTAGGTTAATTTAGTGGAGAGTTGCTACTAATAGCAGCCCATAACAATTAGATAAAGCGCGCAGTATATATATGTGCAAGAGGAGCCAGCTATCCGGCACTAATTGTCTAGTTGAAGTGAAAGCATGGTTGATTCTGGTTTTAGGGCCAGACTACATTCATGTACGTACAAAAGCCATAATATCTAACATTGGACAACTAGGTTTTAACGATATTGATTGAGCTAGCGCACACACCGGCAGGCCGCCACCCATAGCAAAATCGAGCTCAGAATTCCTTAATATCCAGCTGACTCTACCACAAGCAATAGATCGATCCCATGACTAGTCTAATTATTCTGAAATAATAGTCTAACTAATTTTGCATCAGTTAACTCAATTGCTGATTGAATGCCTGCTTTTGGCTAGCTTGTTATACATTTGAGATTGATAATTATGTATGTGGCAAAATTGAATTCCAATTTCAGTTCGGGTTTTCGCATACCGGCCAACTAATTAAGTCTAATGCTTTTCTTGTTAGCTGGTTAATTACTTAATTATCAAAGTTTGGTAGGCTATTTCCATCTACATTTTTGGACTATCCATTTTAATCGACAACATGCTGACTCAATTGAAAAGGAAATATTTTTTGGGTTTCAAGAATTGACGATTCTTCAGTCGGAGTGGTAGTTGATATTATCATGTCTGTAACTTGGTCTCCAAATAAAAGGCCTGGTTTTTACTAGCCATATTGTACCAATTTTTTTTCTCTAGAAATTTAAATAGTTTTAGACTTAAACACCAAGTAATTCGCTTGAAACTAATCCAACAATTTAATAACAGTCATATTTTGGTGGTAAATTGATTCTTGATCAGTTGTGGACAATCATCATTAGATCGATCTGTATTTAATAGATGAAAATAAAGTGTTTGAGTTGTAATTATGTAATGAATTAGTTTTTAATTGCTGTAATTACTATAGACGTACTTACATCCAAATCAAGGTACAAATAAGTTAATAAGGGGAGGCTAATTTCACTATAGTTAAGATGAACTACTGATTAACAAAATGCGATGCATGATGTTGTAAGCTACAACCTACTGATTAACAAATGGGTTGATATGACAATTTTATGTTTGATGCATGAGATTTCCGACGACAAGTCAATTTCTGCAACAGCAAAGTAAAATGTTTTGATACATATACAGATCAATACGTTTGATCGAGGACGTCATTTTCATGCAAAGGTTTTAAACGGGAGTGGTCATGTCAATCTAGCTGTACGTGTATAGACTTGCAAGACAAATTCCCTTTCAAAAATAAGATCAAGGATGCATGTGAAAAGCAACTGCACCTATATGCACAACTCATTCACGACTCTTAATTTGACCGTCATTGGGTCATGTTGCTTATCACCTTTAGCATGATAAACGTACCACTTGATACAATTAATCCAAATTAACTAATAAGCAGGTGCAAATATATACCTATATAAAATGTTATAAGCGATGATCAGGACATGACTTAATTTATTTTTTGATATGAAGCCATACAATTTATTAAGACCGATAAGTTACAAGTAGAATATTATTGTCGGTTCGTTAGAAAAAATTAAAGTAACAAATAATATTATCTGTTCAACACAGACTCTCATTACATAACTAGATAAAAGTAGACGTAGGGAAATGATTAAAAAATTCAAACTCCACATCCTATCTAATTATGCATCCCAAACTACAGCAATAACAAGCGTCACTCTTCAGCCTGCACTTTTACCAATGAGACTGGATCATTTGCCACAAATAAAAGAAGCTTAATTGAGCCTCCTAGCCTAATCTCAAAGAACAACCCTAGGGTTGTAGAAAAAACTTAGCCTCCAAAACTTTTCCCCAATCAGCCACACCTTGGTTGCCTCCATGAAAGATGCCACCATCATTGTCGTTGCCTCCATCAAGACCACCATCGAAGACCATCACTCTGTCGTCGTAAGCCACCGTGCCATGTCCATCAACAGTGTCATCACCACCATCATTCCAAAACACGCAATCCTAACCCTTCAATTGACAAGGAGAGGGCGAATGAAAAGGAAGAGAAGAGAACCCATAAGAATCCCAAGAAACTAAGATCTTCATCACCACTACACCTTCGAACCTACCATCGTTGTTAGTGACGATGTACTTCTCTACAAGTGGAGACAAAATCTCTTCACAACTCTCAACTCACAACGCTCAACGATTCTCTCTATAAGTTTCTCCGATATAGTCGGAGCCGTCACAAGGAAAAAACTCGATCAGGTCATGATTTGTTGTGGCATGGGGTTATTCTAGGCAAATTCATGTGTTTGTAATGTGGGTTATTAATTCCAAGCAAATTTGCGGTAACCTCTTTTCTGCTGTTATGCAGCTATTTGATCAGGTCACGATTAATCTGTATATAGAGTTTTTATCATGAATAGTACCTCACAAATGGATCATTCATCACTCTAGTACCTCACTTTTAAAAATTATCACTTCGGTACCTCACTTTTAAATCTCTAACTAAGATCAGTACATGTCGTTAGTAATAGTGTTAATTTATTCAAAAATTATTGAAAAAAAGTCAATTTTTAAGAAGAAAAAATAAAAATAAAAGTAACAGAAAAATAATAGAAAATAAAAACTAGAAAGAAAACAATATGAATTGAAAATTTATCCCTTAAAATTTGATATTTCAAAAAAAATATATCAATAAACTGACGATGTTAGTAACGACGAGTACTGATTTTTAGTAAGGATTTAAATGTGAGGTACCGAAGTGATAATATTCAAAAATAAAATACCAAAATAATGAATAATCCATTTATGAGGTTGATAACTCTGTCACTTCATGTGGATTCGGAGATATAATTTTGTTGTTGAATGTGAAGCTACATGCAAATTAAGTTGGACTGGTTTCTTTGAACTTCGATCTTTCAAAATTATACGTATACTAAAATGAAAATGAAAAACACTGTAGCTTATGTATGAACTCATATGTCCAAAAATAACCCTTTTTCGATCGTCGAATTCATTGACCTCATTAACAATTTTTTTAAAAAGAATTATAAAGAAAGCTTTTTGGCAGGTTAAGACACACTGTCGCAAATTTGAAAACCATAATTAGCTTGAGTGTGAAGGCCAAATACTGGCAAGAATAAATTAAATTCATCAAGAGTGAATTGAAATCATCAGTTTAGATACTAGGAATTAAAGCCGGGCAGCTCGTACGTACAAGCAAGAGAGGCCTCGGAAGGCCAAACGCGCGCAGTTAATTGGTAGCTAGGAGCGGTATGTTTTCAGGGAGCCAAACTATCAATATCGCTCTCTTTCTACTCGAACTAACTATCACTAATTTGTAGCTACCTAGTGCATGTACGTGTATATATACATGAATTAATTCATGTTTGATACTTGTGATGGCGAACGCTCTCCTAGCTAGCTGCTTGACTGTACGTACGTCGAGGACCAACCGGATAGATCACTCGCACTGTTTTAAAAAACGGCCGTCTAAGTCATCTAGGTGCTGACTAATCGAAAAAAATTATTTTATGGTCTAATTTTGATCCTAGACGGAGTAGTTAGATGAGAACCGACTAACGACTAATCGGCAGAAAAGCGTCGCCTAGGCAGTTTTTTTTAAAAAAAAATTAAGAGGTACAACGCAAATGAATGAATTCTAAACAGAAAATCCAATCCAATTTTTTTCGCGAAACATTGTCTCTCTCCCTTTACAAACGCCGCGACTTGGACGCCACTTGGTGTCCACTGACATCCTCCTTGTTTGTTATATGTTGATAATTTGATATGGTTAAATGTGGGACAGGAGCATAGTGTCTATGGCCATCACATAAACAAAACTTGATTCCGTGAAAAAGTCATGGTTGATTTCGTGAAGCTTTATGTTTGAATGGTTTCCATGGTTGCAAGTTTATAATGTAAGCTTTATTGTCATAAACTCATAATATACTGTGATTTGTGAATTATCAGCTTCGAAATAGATAATTTTATATTTCTAAGATTCTTGTTTATGCACATCTATTTCAAAAAATTGAGTATTTCAAAAAATTGAGATGGATGATTAATTGAATTTCTTTATAAACTTAGTTTAGAATTGTTATGATATTTCTTTATAATTTTTACTTTATGTTTTAAATTATAATATACCATATAAATATATAATTAAATATATATATATATAAAATGACCCGCCTAATTATCGCTTAATTACCAATTAAATTCCGCCTAAACATCAAAACGCTAGGCAGTAGCTTCACCACCTAATTTCGCCTAACGCCTTTTAAAACCTTGATCACTGTGCACTGACCCGAGGCTCTTGCACAATTAGAGCATGTGCACCCATGGAGGAAGAGAGGAAATCTCATTTTGAGGAATTCCTCACCCATTTGAGAAATTCCTCTCCAATAGGAAGTCCTATTCCTATTTTTCGTGCAGCGGTGCCAGAAATAGGACTTCCTATTACTATTCATTATTATTTAAAATTTTAATTTTTTATTTTCGGGTAATATTTTCAACCAATTTTCAAGTAATAGGAAGTCCTATTTAGACGCGCGTTAATATGTTTTCAATCAATTTTGTATGCCGGTAGCATACATTCGTTATAACAACGTGTTTATTATGATTCTTTATTTCGTCGCGATTCAAAATTGACATTTTTTTAAGTTATGATTTTTGACTCATTTTCTTCACGAAAGTTATAGAGGACATTAATATGAACTCGTCCGTATTTTTCTTGAATTTTTCGGAAGTCCGAGCTATTTATTATGATTTTTTTAAGTTTCAAAGGAAATAATTTATTTAAAATATTACAAACGATCAATTTTTCTCAGCCGTTGGATTGCTTAGATCTGTTTGAAATGGACGGCCCAGATCAACTTAGCCGTTGATCTGTCAGCAGCCCAGGGCGTGCCACGTGGCGTAGTTCTATTCGTCAGTAATTTTTTTTTTACAGTTTACCCGTAAAAAAATATATATAACGTGAGCCTGGCGTCACCCACATGCGTGGGACCCACCAGGCAGCACGTCCTCGTCTTCTTCCTCAAAGGAGGACGCCGGGCAGCACGTCCTCGTCTTCTTCCTCAAAGGAGGACGCCGATGAGGATGTCCTGTGATCGTCGGTCGCGAGTCCCCCCTCCTCCCGCCCCCCCTGCTCTTAATGGAAGCTTTTGAACCGATCGACTGATGATGGAGATCCTGATCAGGATCCCCTTAATTATTAGATTTTGTGCAACTGTTATTATCGACTCATGTACGTTCTTGTCACAGTACGTACGTAATCTTGCAGGACAGCTGCACATGCATGTCCATATATGTACACACGTACTACACCAACAGTGAACAAAGTAATTGACTGGCTGGCTTGGATCGATACATGACCATATATATGTAGCTAGCTAGTTCATCTTTCGAGAGACCCATATGGATTCCAATTTCCAATTTAATAGCTAGATAGATCATAGATCGGTCACTATATGGTACCTACGTACGCGTATACCTATGGATTATTAAGTCTCACTTGTACGGCTATCTCCAAGGCTCCAATATATTTAATTAGCATCAATAATAGGATTAATAACATGATTGTTTTTTTGGATGAGATATATTGCAACTTGTAAAACGTGGGAACGTACAAACAAATTATAAATACCGTGCGTTTATGACTCAGCATATTCCTTTTCTTCTTTGATCATTTGACAAGTAGAATATCATTTAACCACAATTACATCCACCAGCTAAACCACTGTATTATTATTATTATTATTATTATTATTATTATTATTATTATTATTATTATTATTATTATTATTATTATTATTATTATTATTATTATTATTATTATTATTATTATTATTATTATTATTATTATTATTATTATTATTATTATTATTATTATCTAACTTGATATTACAAAAGTCAATTTTACGATAGTTGAATTTGTGACTTTCTTTTTCAGAGTACTATCATATGACCACTACACAAAAAATGACAAAATTGTCAAATGTGTCCTACGCATGACTGTAATTGTCAATTTACATAAACTATCAATTGTGAATTTTTGTCTCCTGAGCTTGAAAATAATTGTCGATTTACACACTGTCTGTCGATTTTAATAGATTCTATCAAAATGACATTTTTTGCTATGCATAATTGTCTTTTTTCAATGTTTAAATCATAATTTACATATTTAAAAAGACAAATTCATTTTTTTGGTATTTTCTATTTTCTATAATAAAAAACTTTTAGTACACTTAGTTAGACTTTACATCAATTAAAAAGAAAATTATTAAAAATTTAAAACTTATATAAACCACAGCATATCAAAGTATTCAATCGATGGCTGAATTAAATCACTCCAACAAATAATAGTTTAGCTATGAAATCATTGAATATGAGGTTTTTTACAAAATCACACAAAGTGTTTTAGACAACCGAACAAAAGAGTCGTCTGAAGCATCCGAAAATCTGTTGTATATTGATCAGTTGTGAGCTGTGCATATATATCACATAATCGAGAAATCTTTGTTGTTAAAGATGCACTCCAACAAGTGAAATTTAGTTGTATGAAGAGTCTGAAAGAGTGAAATTTTAGGGATTATGAATTGTCTGAGTATCAGACAACTAATATCGATCATATGAGATATCGACAAAGGACTAATGTTTGTTGTTTGAGTGGTTAGCAAAACCTTATTTTAGTTGTACGAGTGGTTTTACAATGACAAATTTTCTACAATTTGTGTTGTATGGGTACGACTCAAAAGACTGATTTTGATCTATATTCAGTAGTTTCATACAGATTATATCATAACCCTCCAAATCACTTTCATTCATAGTACAAGAAATGACAATATTGGTTCAACATTTGAGTTCATCATTCAAACAAAAGTAGCTAGCAAAATAAACTAAGTGCACATATTACATTTCAACTAACTAGTCTATGGATCATAATCAGATCCCAAACTCAGAGTAGACAAACTTTTCTATTTGCTACATGAAACTAGATCTGCTCCAACGCGTCCACAAGTGGAGATGCTACTTGATTGACACCTCATCTTCGTCCTGGTTAAGAATTCTATTGATGGTCTCTGTACCCAAGCGAGAAATATGCTCGCTGGTGATATGATTTGAACCCCAATGCATTTCTGGGTTTGGACAGAACTGTGCAACCATCTTGGTATGTGCCTTGCAAACTTTGAAGAAGTTGCTTCTTTGTTTTAGAATTCTGCGAAATAAATTAGGCATATGAGACTTAGCTTGTATAAGCAACTATGAAATTAATTTGTATCCATTTCATACAAAGATTAGAAAAAAGAAGGTTAAAAGCAAAAAACATAATCAATGTCTTCAAAAATCAAAACAAGACTCACATGATCTTATCGTTCTTAGTATTTTGTAATCTTGCTTCCAAAATTGTAGAAGCTTCAATTGGCATATCAAAAAATTGTAGAAGCTTCAATTGGCATATCAAAGTAATCCACTTATAAGACATGCATTAAGTCATCACTGTAGTTTTCTGAGTATTATCATAATAATCACTTGCACTAATATAGTTAATATTGACAAGTTTCCTCGTAAGTATATGATAAAGCTTTTGTTTATTCTTTTTGTCTGCAACTAAACACGGGTAATCTTTTTTAGAATGACTAACCTGCAACCAAACCAGAAGGATGATCTGCTCTCATAATGTGATGCTTCTATTTATTAACTAACAAGTGAGGCAATGTAAATCGCATACAGTCATTCCGTTATAGACACACCTACATAAATTCATGTTACATCTTCTGAGGACTCACTAATACTCACACCAGTGAGAATAACATTGAGCAACAGAACATCCTAAAATCAAATCAAAATCAAAGAGTAAAATGTCAATACAGGAGTGAAACATAATCCAAAAGACTAACTAAGAGCTTGACCAGCCCCATGTTGAATGTAGATGGCACCAAGGCCGGAGGAGAAATTAATGGGCTAGGCGGTGGAATGCTTTGCTTCACTAACTAAGTAAACCAGATGCTCAATGAACGAGTTCAATACTTGCATTATCTGTATCTGATCCATTATCTCTAGCAAGATGATGAAATCTCAATGAAAAGAAAATGAAGGAGGCGAGAATGTTTCCATTCTTTATGGCTTGAGAGATTGATTCCAACAAAGTCCATTAAAACAAGAGCTGAGATCAAATACACATGAGCAAACAACTAAACAACTAAGTAGCTAGTTTTTTTTATATGAATTTACAAAAGTATATATTAGACATCAGGCTCTTATTTATATTGTCTCAAAATGATTCCGACAATTATGTGAAAATCATAAGTATGTAATATTCTAAATTTGTCTTCTCTACGTTTTTATCAGAAATTTCAGAGTGCTTATTTCAGTTGTATGTAATCTTCTACAAATCTCTAAACATTTTCACAGATTAATGATTTAAAATGTCTTCCAACAAAAAAATATGGGCTATACTTCAGTGTGTTAACGTAATATATAATAAAACACATGTTTATAAAATAACCATAAACTAGTAAACTAAGTTATTTCTTTAAGGTTGTAATATCAAATCTAGTTTTCCCATAAGAAGTGGTACCAGACCTTAACAAGTAACCTTTGATTGAAAATTTGTAATTTAATCTTGACCTTTCATTTTTTTTATAAATTTGATCTAACGGTTGTATTATATCTGAAATTGTTACCTGGTACTTGTTAACTATAAAACATTCTGGAACAGCAACCATGGATATAGACTTCGAATTCCTTCTAAAATGTCCCAATTCAATTTTGATTTTGATTTCCACTTTGATTTCAATTTTAATACTGTGTACTTGAACTACTCAATCAATGAAGCTTTTATGGTGTGCATAGACGGAGATTCTGTTTCAAGTCTTTGCCTCCCCCTTCCAACTTGGTTTCTACAACACCACCCCTAATGCCTTCATCCTTCATCGGCGGTGACCTCAACAGCATCGAGTCCTCCCGCTCCTCCAAGCTCGAATCGATTGTCGATGACGACGACGACTCCAGCACCGTCGTCAATGACGGGTACAAATTATACTCCGAGCTCCCACTGGTACAAACTCTCTCTCTCTCTCTCTCTCTCTCTCTCTCATGATCAAGCTTTCTCATGACAATAGATTTTCAATTTCGTATAGGTATACTGATTTTGAGAGATTGTACTAAATTGATGCAGTTTGAGGTTTGATTTTGATTTTGTCATGCACTCCCTTTGCTTCGATTAAAGACAAATCGAACAGTTGTCGATTAACTCCAAGTTCTTCTTCGACATTTTTTAATGGTGGTGCCTCACGGGGAGACAGCCTGGAACTCCGAGCAGAGAATCCAAGCAACTTAGTTTTTCTCTATATTTGTTCAATTCTGTTTTGTCTTCACTCCAAAGCCTATTTGTCTCTTCTCATCAATTAGGGCGAATAATCATTTATACAGGTATAATTTTTACGACTACCCATTTCTCTGTTTCCCAAGTACAAGTGATTTGAGCTGTACCCAGTTCATAATTCCAATCAAAATTCATTTTTTTTTGAATTGTTTCCATTCAATTTTGGAGAATTAAATGTCGAATAGCTAACTGGTTTCAGCTTTGGATTTCTGCTAAGTTTGTTGTTGTTGTTGTTGTTTGTGAATTTCAGGCTGTGATAAAGCAATTTGCTGGGACTGGTTATGAAAGCTCAGATGTAATGGTGATAGATGAGGTTGAGATGCAGAGACATCAGAACCTTGATAAACTTTACAGGTCTACTCGTGCAGGAAAGGTACACATGTCACCCAGAGCCTTAAGGCTCGTGCAGATAAACAAAAAAAGGTTAAGTTTCGACTTCAAAGTGTGGTTAAGGAATTTGTAATACATAATAGTTATGAGTGGGAATGATAGATTGAACAAAGCTTGAGTTTATGTTAGTGCCTTGTCAATTTTTCTATTGACTGGTATGGAGTTTGGGAATAATAGTTAGGAATTTGTATCTCACTTCCTTCAGTTGACTGGTCTGGAGTTGTCTCAATAGGTCGAACTCTTAGATTCCTTAAACTCTATGCTATATGGTGCTATGTTTGACAAGGTGCGGAATAAGAAAGAAGTTAGAGGTGGAAGATAAGATTGTTGTCAATTACTGAATAATTTTTACAATGAAACTGCTAGGCATTACTATATGTGAGTCCTTGTTTTGGTATTCGAGTTCTATTTTGTCATACTTTTCTAAAATGTTTTGAGTTTATTGAAGTAGAGTCTTTCTTTCTGGTACACAACTTTGATCTGTAAGATTCAATTTTCGCAATTTTTGTTTGCAGAAATTTCAGAAAGAAATTGTAAAAGCAGCAGAGTCGTTTACAGCCATAGGATACAAGCATATTGAAGCAGGTGGAAGTCTATTAGATTTGGTGACATTTTATGATACAATGGGAATTGTATGGTGAAATTTAACATGTAAGACCTTTGTCATTGGACTTATTACTATATGTACTCGTTTCATGCTAGTCAGGGACCAAGTTGTCTGAAGATTGTAGCCAATATGGTGCTGAAAACGTCAGTGATAAAATCTTAGCCAAAGGTGCATCTATATATGGCGATGCTCGTAAGCATGTAGAAAAGGAACAAGAAGACTTGAACAAGCTATTATCTTCACAGGTAGACTTCTATATATGATTGTATACATGTTGCGTTAATAAAATCACAATTTATAATTTCTGTTATGTATATAATAGAGTTAAGTACAATCATCTATATGCAGACATATCATTTTATGTAACCTTTTCTATGTCTAACTTCTGTGTTGTTATTATTTCTTTCCTTTGGTTGAACTAATAGCATCCAAAGGTGAACATGAAACTTTCCTATCCAAAATTAGTGCTTAATGATGGTATTGATTCAGTTAGTTGATGTCTATAACTAGTATGCTTGAAACTATAGCTTGCACCTTTAGATGGCGTCTAAGAAGAAGAATCAGGTCATCTTTGTAAAAGTTTATCACTGTGTTATTTTCTTGTTTTAGATTTTGGATCCGTTAAGAGCAATGATACGTGGTTCTCCTTTGGAAGAAGCCCGTCATCTCGCTCAACGTTATAGTCGCATGCGACAGGAAGCAGAGACACAGGTAATGACAATTCCATCTTAAATTGCTTTATAACTATCTGTCCTGTGATTACTCACCACAAGATGCAAACAGGCTGTAGAGGTTTCCAGAAGGCAAGTACGAGTAAAAGAAATTCCAAATCCTGAAAATGTTGGAAAGCTACATGCGGCGGAAACAAAGATGAAAGAAATTAAAGCAAATATGGCAGTTCTGGGAATAGAAGCTTCAGCTGCATTGGCTGCTGTGGAAGCACAGCAGCAAAGACTAACTTTCCAGAGGCTTGTTGCACTGGTGTGAATACGCTTTTGAAGATATGAGTTCTTTGTTAGATTGTAATGTGGTTATGCATTTTGATATACATATTATACTTACTGATGTGAAGGTTGAAGGAGAAAAGACTTATCATCTGAGAGTGGCTGCCATTCTTGGTGAGGTTGAAGCTGAGGTTAGTCTCACTCTTGAGTCTTGATTGTCTTCAGAAGAAAACTGTCTGCCATCTAAATAATATAATTTAAGCCATGACCTGAATTTTGTGACAGATGGTCTCTGAGAAACAGCGAAAGGAGTCTACTCCTCCTGTGATTCCCCAAGAGAGCTTCTCAGAGAAAACAATGTACTTCTTGGCCGAAGTATGTTACTGCTCACTATTCTTATGTCTTGATTGGTCTCTTAATTAGATAAAACGCTGTCCACTCACTAGACTTACCTAATCTTTCATGTCATATAAAATTAGCAATTTGCTGCATATTGCAGGGGTCATATTGTTGATAGAGAAACTTAACAATGACAGAAAATGGAAGCATAGACATATAAAAAAATTAATACTATCTGTTTGATAAGTCAGAAGGTTTTATCACTTCATGGCATTGTAACATTTGTATTAAAGTTTCATGGCTAGAAAGGTGATAATGATTAAGTGCTCTTCTTGCAAGAAAAACAGTTGACATTGCCCCTTAAGTATATGATTCAGTGCTCATTTGAAGTCATTTGTGTAGGCCCATAACTGTACGATTCATCGAAATTTTTAGTCATTGTGAACTGGCTCCCTGGCATATCATATGTGCAAAATACCTACAAGACTGAGTTTCATAATAGTCCTTATATTTCTTTTCTTTCAGGCAACTCATTCTTTTACTGCTGCATCAGAGAAAGAACTAAGCCTGTCAGTGGGTGATTACGTTGTTATGCGGAAGGTAATCTCGGCCAGGATACTTGGTCAGTGATTAATGAGATGAGGCGAAAGAGGTTTGAGTTGAGCTCATTTGCGTATAGTAAGGTGATTGGTTTGTAACTTTGTATATGGACAATGGGATGTGGAAGAAGGTGATGGACATTGTGGAGGAGATAAGGGAGATGGGGGTGGTATTGGATAGGAAGATTTACAACAGCATTGTGGATACGTTTGGGAAGTACAACGAGTTGGACGAGGCATTGGGAGTGTTTGAGAAGATGAAACATGAAGGTGTGATGCCTGATAATGTTTAACTCGTTGATACAACAACATTATGGGCCTGTAAGTGGTTACTGTGACTAATATGAATATATGCAATTCATATCAGGGTTATAGTAGAAGATAGGAACTTAATTGAACTAGTATTGCAGAAGTGCATCTCTTTGACTACTTTCTTATATAATATATTGATACATAGTTTGCATCTGTAATGTCAAATATTATAATTATGTCTCACAATTACAAGTAGAAAACCAAATCTTCAGCTGTTATGTTTGCTTTCCCAACTTCTCAGTCGAAATAAGGTTGATTAGTAGTGTCGTCCATGCAGGTACTGACCAAAAACCATTTGTCAAGCAACTGATCCAGATATAGACCAACTGAAGCAAGAGAGACATCATATTTCAGCCTCCACTCAGCAGATTCATCCATTGCTTCTCTATTAGCAAGGTCAAACTGTCCCCTGCAAGATTTTAACAAATCCAATACAACATTAAGACGGCAATTGAGAACAAACTCTTCATACCCAATTGAAAGCAGAAACTCTACATACTGACATACAATTCAGATAAAGCTACCTTCTTGACTAAATGATGTGCATTGAAAATTCATTAACCAAACCAACAGAGAAGGTTAGGATTTTCATCAATTAGTTCAATAAACATACGGATATTTATACAATTCTCATTTCCCACAAAATATATCCAGTTCCATCATCAATAACTATAAATTACAAATGAAAATTAACAAAAGAACTTGGCTTCAACTAAATTTATACATAAAGGGCATTCATGATTTGATTTGTAGAATCCACAGATCGAAACAAAAATGCTGGAAAGATATTATTGTACAGAAATGAGATGGGAAGCATAGCAAACCTTATGAGCTCGGTTTCATCAGAAGAGACTTTATAATCGATAGTCCAAAGCCTCAAGTAAACAGCGATCCCCAGAAACATCAACACTGCAAGACCCACCAATACTTTCTTGCATATCAGGGATCCACAGTACAACTTAACATAAAACTGTTACAACACTTCTGAACCAGCTCTCAAAATCACTTCCCTTACATATCAAGGATTATCAGCAACAGTCGAAGGAAAGTAGGGGGAGCCAAAATGCTTGCAACTGTGTATTTGAACCTACTTCTAATCTTCTACAACTCTGCTACAATACATTCCACTTCCTTGATAGTTTTGATGATCTACAATATCAATTGTAAAGAAAATTAGGAGTAAGTGCCATTTGAAATAACCATGGCCATCAGCTACATGTTGTCTTCATCACTTTCACGGGGAACAGTTGGAGTTTGTGACACAGTTCGACTCCTCAACTTTTTTCTCCTGGAGAAAAGCCAATAGTCAATGTCTATCACCTTTATAAACAAATAGAACTCTGAGTTCTGGAGATCGATGTTGCAGTAAGTATCCAACAAAGTATGAACCAGAATCTCTGCATACCTCATAAAAGAACAATATTGGTCAATTTCTTCCTTTGTCTCAGCACCATAAACAAACCATTCTTCTTCAGGTGCAACTGCATCCCGCACCCCCATATCTGTACAATACTAATTTAAGTATCCAAACTACTAAACTCATCACATTGGACACCATTAAAAACTTACCTTGAAGCACCAGATCTTCTCCATTGTTGTAACTCTTGAATTTCCAAAAGATGCGACCATCAACATCCACAAGATATGGTTCAGTTCTTACAAAAGCAAACCTTTGTTTCTCTCAAAAACATGTCCACAGAATTTTTACCAAGTGAATGAAAAAGAAACCTAGAAAAAAAATGGAGTAACAAGACATACATGAAACAAAACAAAAAAACAGCACTTGTACCATCGAAAATCTGAGGCCTTGTAATGCAACCCATTTTCATGTCTCTTCTATGTTTACTTATTGAGATATGTTCTTTCGATATGTATGTTGAACGATAAGCATAGTGCCATAGGCTCAAGCAAGATACGGCAAAACTTGCTACAGTGTATAGAGGCATAAAATTTTGAACTGCAACAACAGAACTGAAATCTTAGGCCATTTCATAACAACTTCTAATCCTAAACCGGAGCTATATTCATTAACATGGACCTTAAACATGAACCTTAACGGGTATTCCTAACAAAATCACAGAGTTGCTTGCACAGCTAATGACCAACTCAATCATACCCTTTAAACTTTAACTGATTATTCTTTCAAAATCACTGGAAAAGATTTAGTAAATAAATACCTGACCCAGTACGGCTGTATGTGCACCCCCCCCTTCCCGAGCGAAGGCCTGCCGGCTTTTGAAAGAGGAATGGAACCGAAGTAGTCGGTTTTTGTAGCCGATCGGAGCCACCGCTGTCGGGCCCTCCATCGCCACGATCATTACCATGCCACTTCATGCATGGATCGTCGATTGGATTGGATTGGCTCCTCGTCAATCAATCGACTTCCTAATTTCCAAAAATTCTACAAAATCACAAAAATACCAAAACTTTACAGAAACCCAGTTCAGAAACAGCCCAAAACGCAAGAAGAAGACGATTTCAGGAAGGGCAATGATGAAGACACGGACACGGTCGATGGAAGGTGGAGACGACGAAGAAGAAACTGATTTCAGGAAGGGCAATGACGAAGAAGCTGTGGATTAGGAGATATTGGATAGAGGAATTGACATGGGTTTTTAGTCGTGTAGAGTTTGTATACGGTAGATTTACAAAAGTACTGAATATGGTTGTTGTAGTTACCTTTTAAGATGTTTATTGAACCATCAAACTATAAATTTGATTTTTATGTTGTAAATTTCTTGTTTAGGTTCATTCTCAACCTTAAACTTGTAACTTTAACAAGTTACCAAAACATGGTCTTACATTTACTTATTTAGGTTTACATACCACCTTAACTTAAAACATATGTTTACCGATTAATGGTTAACCTGTAATATCAGGTCACTTTTATAACATGTGTTTTAATGCATACTACGTTAACACACTGAAGTACACCCCAAAAAATATATATATATTTAGTTGTTTGATATTTGGGACAACATATATTAAAAATTCAGTTGTCTGAAACACTTTTTGTAGTAATGAAACAATACTAATAATTAACTAATTTTACTCAAATGATTAATTCACGCAACTCAAAATAAGAGAAGACAATTAGACTCATCACGTGCTTGAATTGACACATGATTTCATTTCTTGAAGATGGTCCCGACGAGTCTATAAATATGAACTCTATAGTTTTGAGAAGGACGTCTAGATACTCATACCCTCGTCATTTTGAGCATGACCTATCTATTGTATATTTCAAAATATATGATGTTTGGGAATAGGTGTAAGTTGAAGGAATAGGTGTATCAGTTGGCAACAAACACAATTAACACATCATTGACTCTTCAATTAAAGAGATGCATTTGTTGATAAATATACAACAGACACAATTGTTCTTTGAAAAAGTACCAATGCACCTCTTAGGTTTTATAAATTGTAGGACATTGACAAATGTAAAATCATCTCTAAAAACTCTCTCTAGCCTTTCTCATATACCCTCTCATTCTCATACCAATCTTCAGAAGAAGAAAAAACTCGAAGAGAATTTCAATTTTAGCTAAACTCAAAATTCTAGTCTTTGTTGTATCCTAGAAGTGATTTATCTTAAGACCTGTTAATTAGCAAACTCTTGACCGAGTGGGGACAAATATCACTTTATGGAAAACGTATTACGTGCTTCAAAGTCAATATTTCTGATTTTCTAAATCTAGCTCTAACACTATCTTCTCCCTACACCTAGTCGAGAACGCATTCTCCTTGCTCCTGATTGAGATCTTATCTTTATTTTTGCGTCCAATCCGTCGGGGAACCTATCACCTCTCAATCTAAAACCAATCAGGATTTGTCTTAATAGAGCCTTTACAAGAGTTCCTTATCTGTTTAGAAGTTCTAAAAAGATCCTCTAGAATCAGTTCAAGAGCTCCTTTCAACCAATGGAATAGAAACTCAGTATCATTTGTGGGATACGATAGCCCACTTGAGTTTTTATTTATAATGTCAGAGTAGAACCTAACAAGTGAAAACACTATTAGAACTCTCCCTGTTCTACATGTCTCGAGAAGAAGTTAGGTCCACAACGACACATTAACGAAAACACTCGCACCGGGTACGCTACACATCTACAACTGCCAAAAGAGGTTGTATATAGGTCTTTCGCAAAATCATGCCATGTTAAACAAGTCCTACTCCACCCTCATGATCCAACCATATCTTGAAGCGTGCGCAACCAGTGCGTAGACAACTGCCTTTTATGTAGAAAACCCTCAAGCCTTCGTTGCCACGTCATGCCTATTTTCCTTAATTAGAGCACCAACATGCTTTGGATTCAGGGTGCCTTGTGCCGACAAAGGACTCACTGAGAGCCTAAGTGTTCCCATAAGAAACAAAGATCAACTACTGAAAGGCCAAAACGATAGAGGCGACCTTTCCCTATTTCTAACCCTAAAAGGTTGGGCATTTTTCTTCACTCTGACTTAATGTCAAAACAGTTCAACCATTTATTTATGTCACTACTAGCAAAATGAGTTTTTAGTACAAATTTTATTATGTGTTATATAAAAGTATAAGAGAAAGGATTTTGTGTCAAAAGATCAATCCACAGGGATTTTAGATACGCAAAGACAAAATGTTTATCCGTGCACGTTGCATGGGGACCTGCTCAAATGACACAGAATCTTGAATCCGTTAAGAGAAAAGTAAGCGGGCTCGAGTAAATTTGACACATCTGTCAGAAATGTTTGATTAAATAATCCATTAAAATTACTTTCTACAATTGACATAGATATTTGTATTTAGATAAGATATAGATATCTGTTCCACCTGCTATCCACAATAAAGACAGATTTCTGTGTCTATTGATTTTCAGTCTACACCAAAAAATCTGCCATAATTGCTCTCCACAACACATACAAATAACTATCTAATTTTTTTTATCAATAGTAGACACATATATCTGTCTTAAATATATTTACTACAATACACACGAAAATCTGTCTGTTTAGTTCCCAGACCAAATAGTGAAACTTTTCTAGTAATAACAACCTGTAACAAAATTTCCAAAAAAATCTGCTCATTCATTCCATGTTGATCAATACTCTCATAAAATCTAATATAGATAATCTAATCTAAGATAAAATAATTAATATATAAGATAATTACACATGCATGTTTCAGGTCTCTTATACATAGTTCACAAAATATAACATCTACAGTCCTTGAATGAAATTCTTGGTACACAAAACAAAGATGTTATGTAGAAGTTTGTGGTTCAGGCGGAAGACCATTGGAGTTTCCCCCTGTAACAACATACTTTTTGACCAAGAAGCCAAAAGACCAACCAAATGTTGTCAAAAACAAAAAAATATTTAGTTGGAAATGATTTGGTGCCTCACCGAATCATATTGCAATCATTCATCCTAAGAACGGTGTTGCACCTCCTTGTGATTCTACATTCATTCCTTGCATCCACTGATCCATCATTTTCTTCGCTCAATTTTGAACACCACCAATTGGGCATCCATTTCAGCTTTCAATCTTTGTTTCCTCTCAACAGCCTCGACTCTCATTCTTTGTTCCCTTGTTTCAGCTTCTAATCTGATCATCTCCTCTCTCTCAGCAGCTTCAATTCTCTTCTTTTCAGCTTTAGCTCTAACTCTACCAATATCTACTTGTTGCTTTTCGATTCTAGCTCTCAATGCTTCCACTGTTTTTGAAACGCTTCCTCTCTTTTTTCGGTGTGAATATATGAAACATATGATCAACGAATACTTGTTCCAAGTTCTCTGACTCTACCACGCCTCTCTGCATAAATATCTTCTCTAACCTCTGAAGTAATCTCGACATTATTCATCCTTTTCTCCTCTTCAGCTTTTTCCAAATCTTGTTGCATTTTTGTAGATACATCAGTTATATTACAAATATAACAAGCATTGCTTGCACTTCAACAATAATATACAACAACTAACATATATAACATCAAATAAATCTTGCTGCATTTTTGTACCAATAGTAGCCATAATACCAATATAACAAGTATTGTTTGCATTTCAAGAACAATATACAACAACTAACATAACAACAAACAAATTTTGTTGCAATGCTATACCAATAACAACTATATTACCAATATAACAAGCACTATTTACACTTCAACAATATATAACAACAAACATAATAGCTAACAAGTTTTAGTTGTACATGATAAACAATCAATGTCCTAATGAATCTAGTACCAAATAAATATCAAAACTGATACTACATCGACAGAAGTATGCTTAATTATTTATAGAAAGATATGTGTCTCAATAATGATATATGTATAATACAACACAATTTCTAGAATTTTTTATTTTGAAACACTTACAGCTTATGTGTAAACTAAAAATTGAGATTTTGCAAGAACTTTCAAAATCCTTTTACAACTTAACTATATGTAGCCATGCAAGTTAAAGTTTTTGTTGGACGTACCACTTATGTATGCATTGTTGTACTTAATTTTAAACTAGCATTCTTAATAGAAACTCATACGGTAAATGCTAAAATTCTCAAACAGAAACTCATATGCATGTATAAAAAAAAAGTTTTTCTTGATACACATTGTACACGCTAAAGAAATCTATCACTTATTACATTTTGACTAAATATACAATACTTACCACTACCTTTGTAGATGCAGCATCTACATACTCAGCCGTGCCTTTCTTGCGATGAGTCAACTTGAATATTTCCAATCTATCAGGTCTTTCATCAAGCCCATTCTCCACTTTGCTGCCAAAAAATTTACGATATCCAAAAATTCCATTAATCATACGAATTATTCAATCTACAAGTTAGAACACATGAACATAATAAAAACTCACATATTGATATATATATGTGCAGAAAATGTTCTTCTTCCTGTGGTGTGACTCATCACCTTTTGGCTCCTATTACTGACATTTATGTCAACCTTTACCTGAAGAAGTTACAAGAGGATACAATCCTTGTATGTTATGAAGTGATATACTTGTCAACTATCAAAAGAAAAAATAAGTACATAAGAACACCAGCATCTCAGATTATAGTTAAGTTCATGCTAATTATCTGAGTATCCTCCACATCTAGGTAATCAACATACTCTTTCCATTGAAGGCTATCAATACCAAAGGGGGGTATAAAGCACTGCGGGGTTCCTTTCTTTGGTAACCAATGCAATTTCTTCATATCAGCCTTCTGATGCTTCCACCGCTCAACAATCCTTTCCAATGTATACTTCTTGATCTTTGATCTTTTAGAAGCAGTTTCATGATCGGACCACTCAATTGTTGTCTTTATTTATAGAACATTATCGAAAGTCATTAATCATTTCGTATAAATGTAATTAAAAATTCACATATCATAGTTAGTAATACCTTAACACGTTTCCAAACGTTTTCCTTGACATTTTCATCAATGTGCCGCCAATCTTTCACAATGATAAGTAAAATTTCATAGTTAAATGCTATTATACCAATAAAGGTTGAGAAGTTCTAACACTTTTCTTTTGACCACACTGGTATGCAAGCTATTGAGTACCAATTGACAATTTCTCTTGGATGATCCACTGCCTATTTGTTGATGTTTGGTCCTCTTGTAGTCCTTTGATTTCCTATATTTACAACCGCATTGTGGACTGGTGGTTCACCATCATTCACATTCTCATTATGGAGTGGCATTTCACCACCATACATATTTCCCACATCTTGAGTTTCACTATCAATGTAGGGTAAAGAGTTAAAAACCACATGGCTAGTTAAAGTCATCTTAATTCATCGATTCTTATTTCATTCATGTATTCCATCGGTTCGTAATTTTCATAAAAAAAATAAGTACTGATAAATAGGAAAGACATATTGAAAATATTGGAACCAAATAATATACTTTTAAATTTCAGAGTTTGGGCTTACTTGAGTTACTTCGAGTACCGGAGGATTGATGTTAGATCGTAGGAAAATCTTCTTCAATTTATGGCCACAATGGAGAAAATTGTAGAGGGAGACAAATTAGGCTCATGGGGTTGATATCAAACAACGTATTCCATTGAACGCCTGCCCAATTAAATCTAATGCCCAACCATCAAACAAGGTCTCTAAGGAATTTTCATCCAAGACCCACACTTGTTTAGTTTCCAAGGAACTATGGATTGTTTTGCTCTCAAAGAGCTTTTGATTCTGGCAGTACAAATAAAGTGAGAACTGAGAAGAGACAAGTTAGTTTGTAAAGATTTTTAACTCTAAAACTAATACGTTGCTGCCTACACGACCATTCATTTTATTATCTCAAATCCCATATGAACTCTCAACCATGTGTGATCACAATTTATTTTCTTTTTACATTTAGTTGACTATCTAGTTAGCCATGTAAAATACCCAAAATGAGAGCATTCCCCATATAAGAGAAGTGGTAATCATTTATTTTATTTTTTACATTTTATTGAGTACTCCTACAGTTTTCGTGATAAATACTACATCAACAATTCTTCATTCTTACAATCATACACCACATTCTTCGGTTAAAAATCATCTTCATCGTATCATTCTTGTGAAAGTATAATACATATATAATTCCTGCTTGGAAAATTAAATGAAATCATAGAAATTATTCAAAAATATAATACGCATCATTTGGTTACAAATTGTGAAAGGACCCAACCCCGATTCAGTTGCCCAACTCGGAATCGAACCCCCTCTGAAAATACGAACCAACAAAAACCATTCAAAATTTCGGCAGAGTTTCGTTACTAACGTGGAATTGCATATACCTGCACCCTGTAAATAACACTTCGTCCTATGCCACAAAAGCCAAACCGTGGGCACCAATCCCCACCCGGATTTCTCAACATCATAATATAAACAATAAACAGTAAACATACTGTAGTATATATATATATATCCGAGAAAATCCGTATAAAACATGTATCAGAATGTATCAGAGCGACCTCTAATGTAAATATATACAATAAACACATCAGTAGGCGAAACAAGGACCTACTGGAAAATACAGGTAGCTCAGATCACTAGCCTCCAACCGCGACGTGAAATACCAAAACCTGAACTGCAAACTGGGCACGGAAACCGAAAAGCCCAGGGGAAAGACATGAAAACCGTTAGAGTGAGTGGACGAAAATAAATGTCTTTCACCAGTTGATGTATATGTTAAAATAATATATGCGAGTCCAGGTAAATAAAATAACAAAGTATACGGGGTCACTCATGGACACTCCCGTGCTAGTACAGTCCGAATCACTGGATCCCAGACCCACACGTGATTCTAGCCAGAAAGGCCTCAGGTCAGGATATCTGTTTCCACCCGGAAATACATCGGCACAAGAAACAGATAACTGTACCCACCCGGAAATACATCGGCATAAAGTACAGAGAACTGTACCCACCCGGAAATACATCGGCACAAGGTACAGTTTCCCCCTGGTAGGCACCCTCGGGGATCAGCCGGGATGTGTGTGTATCGATACAACAACATATATAACGACTGTACTCTGTGTAAACCAAATCATAAACAGTTCGATGCAAATGCAATAAACAGCATATAAATGCATATACATAATGTATAATGATATAAGCATAATCGTCTAACACATGCTCGTATAAATCGTAATCTCGTATACATGCTCAATTTCGAAAATCGTATAAAAAGACTCGCAATCATTCCGTGAAAAGAAATTGTCCACTCACTGGTCAGCAAAACGCGCACTCGCGCTAATCTCGTGGCCCGGCGGAAGATCCCTCGCCTGAAGCACGATCACGATCTCGATCTCGATCTCGATCCCCTGAATATTCATAAAATACAACTGATCAAAACATAACCCACAACTCTGTACTTAACCACGGAAACCAACTGTTCCCGGAAATGTGCAATGCAGTACAAAATGATTAACGAAATTCTCGAAATCTCCACTCGAACCCTCGACTGAAAATCGGCTACCCAAATCAATCCGGAAACCTCTGGACGATAATCAGGGCGCGATTACGAGAAAAACGACATTAAAAACACTAAAATCCAAAAAGTCAACTCCTCGCCGGAGCTCCACCGTTGACCGCCGCCGCCGGCGGCAGCGCGCCGTCAATTGTGGAATTCCACAGCGAGAATCTCCAGAACTCAAGGTCTCATCAAGCCAAATCACTTCTTCAACTACCCCAAGGGCCAAATCGGACCAGAACCCCTCCAATTCACCTGAAAACCAAACGGAAACCAATTTCCGGTGACCTAATCGGACGTCCACAAATCCTTCACCAAACTCAAAATTAATCACCCAGGGAGCTTCACCTAGGCTAGGGGAACTGAAACCCCAACATCTCCACCCTCAAAACTCGCCGGAGCACCACCTCCTAACTCCGGCGAACTCCGGCATCACAACCCGATTCGGGTTCCACAAAATCTCCAATAATTTCCTCAAATTCAAACATCAATCAACTCAGAATAGAAAGGGGAAGCGAACTATACCTTCCACAAGGTCGGAGGTGGCCGGAAAACGGACGTCGGACGGTGAAGCCAAAACGGGAAAGTTTTCCCCTCGGGTCAACGGTCAACAGTTTCTATTTTTGGAAAGTCAACGGCGGTCAACGTCAAACAGTGTTTTTCGACGATTTTACGACTATTTCCGATATTTATACTCGCGCCTCAATCGACGGTCCAAAATGAATATTCGAAATGATTCGGATAAATACAAAACAATCGGATAAACTCGTCGAAAACTGAAACTTCAAATAATCACATTATATTCCTCGATCATCGGAAAAATCTTCCGGAACAGTCCACGAGCTCGAAATCACGTACTCTACAACTTTTATGAAGACACTCAACTCAAATTCTCGGCCAAAAATATAGTCGCGAATAGAATCGACAAACCACATACATAACGGAAAACTGCGACTATGACCAATCTCGGGAATCGTGCAGAATACACAACTGATTCTGGTTCGGGTCGTCACAAATTGCTCAAAGAATGACGGAAGCAAAATCAAGTGTGCACACTATTGAATCCCTAATCCAAATTAACTTTTCTAATATCAGTGCGTATCATCGTTACGTCTTCTTCGACATTCACTTCACAAACTATTGCTTGAGGTGTGAACTACTTTGGATCATGATCCTACCCCATATCAAAGAAATCTCTTGGTTTTGTAATTTGAACAACTTCCCAATTGGTTTCAACACTACATTTGATATAGAAAACTTGTGGTACTTGACGTGTCATGTTACGGATTATCTAGTTAAACATTTTGCAAATATTTTAAAACATAGAGATATTTTGATAATATTGAAACTAAATGAAGAAAAAAAATTAGAGAGTCAAAAAGAAATTTGGGAAGTATTATAGAATTTTAAGTCCCTGTGAAGTTTCATACGAACTAAGTTTTCTTTTCTCAATAAGTGAAAACTAAATTTCTTTTTTTCAGCTTGAATATGTTTAGGACCATAATTATGTGCCTATTACGCTCCGAACTTTATGCTTATAGCTTATTTTCTATGAATAAAGCATTGTACTTATGACGTTTCCTGTTCTTGCTAAGAAATGTAGAGTTGGCTCGGAAATGTATTAAATATGAAGAATTTGATATTTATTGGAGAAGACGTATACATTTCCGAGGTCAAGGGAGAATTTGGAGCAACTTTGGGAAAAATGACGAAATATCTTCACCGGAGGTCATCGGAAGTTGCCCAGAACCCATCGAAATTTGCCACAGTCGGTCGGCCCACTTTGGCCGGTCTAATCACATGGAGTCCAGCTTAATGGAGGCCCATTGAGCTCATCTATGCTTACCAATCTGATTTGGAGAGAAAGAGAAGAAGTTGGACTGCATGATGTCACCACTTTGGAGCTTAGCCTTCCATAGCCTAAAATTGTGGATCATGGTCTCCCTCATACAAAGTTGACCTTTAGATCTGCCATCTCACCATTTCTTATCATCTAAGGGTCTATAATTGCCTCCCCATTCAGCCCAAATTCGAGCTCCCCTTGGCACCCACACATAACATACTTCATTTTTCAGATCTCTCAAGTTTTAGCTCTCTAGCAACTCTCTCCATCCATACCCATTACATAGTCATCTCCTCCACCTAAAACACACCCATAATCACCATGTAAGGCCTAAAAATCTCCATCACCACCATAATACCTTCCACTACACCACCATCTCTTTAGCCTTAGGTGGGTGACTCAACATCAAGGAACTTTGGAGTAAAGTTGGAGCAAGGAGGAAATAATAGCTAGAAAACCTTGGAGCTTTTGGGGACTCTTGGTTATTTCTCATCCTATTTTGTCTTTCAATCATGTATCTAAGCTTTATACTTATTATAGGTAGTAAGTAGTAGATTTTGGGAGGGTGATGTGATGAACATGTTTTGGATTATGTATATTTTATGGTTTTAGTGTATGCTATGAAGATTTGTGTTGTGAATGAGTTCATTGTATGATTGTGGTATGTTTATATGCTTGAGCTTGTTGTGTAATTTCTTATATGCATGTGTTGACTCTAGCTAGGTTGATGTATGTGTTAAAAGACTTAAAAATGACCCTTGAATGAATTAGCTACTCACTTAAGGAGAGATGAGCATGTGAACATGATTAGGGTTTTATCTATGAGATTTATCTTAAGAGTTGGTTCCCTAGCACTTGGCATGGATTAGAGCCTCTCGAGTCTCCTTAGACTTGAGAGACTTTAGTCAAGCACACATTGATTTAAAAGGTTATTGTGGCACCTCGTAGAATCTTTTGGCTCGTAAGTTGCTAGGTACGAGTTGATGGATTCAGCCGGACGTCTTTTCGGATTCTCCAATCGATATTCGAGAGGGAAACATTTTCACATCTATCACACGATTTACTTGTTAGCTTCACAACGTGACATACGATTGAGGTATAAGCCCGTAATTACTTCTGTCTTAATCTCAATTCACCAAAGACTTCAATGTATGGCTTAAGTCTTCTAGTGTCCGAGGTGACCTAGGAGTTTGAGTTCAAAACCAATTGTGACTCACAAGGTCACGATTTGGACAATACTTTGTGTGAACGAACTTAATCTATACATAAACCGGGACATTGTTTGATTCATCATGTAGTTAGCGGAACTCCCCTAGCTGACATACTTTTCTTATCTTGAATTTGTGTTATTTAGTTTCCACATTCTAGCGTAATAACCAACCAATCAACCTTCGTTAATCACTCATCTTAATCTTACCATCCCTCGCAATGCTAAGTCTCCAAAGGACTTAGTAGGGTGAGATTCACTTTAACATTTTATTTCCTTTTTAGTGTCAAGTATTGTTGAGTCTAGTGAGCCGTAATCCTTGTGCTTTCATTTTTGAGCTAAGGAATCTAAGTGCTTAATCCTCGTGGGTTCCACACTCGATTTCTTTTCTATACTATTACTTGTCCCCGTACACTTGCGGGCGAAGACGATTCTTTTACTTATGAGTTAGCTAATAACTCACTAAGTATGGGGATGTAAATTTTCCAACAAATATCTAGGCGGTTAAGCATTCAATTACTTTTGATATCTCGTCATGAACTCTTGATGTTATACTTACTTGAGTCTTCCACACTATGTCTTACAATACTAATTTTTTTAAGATCTACAGCATAATCACATTTTTTGTTTAAGTTCACTAAAAAATGACTAGAAAATGTACACATGCTATATATGCATGCATGTGATAATCAGTTTTTTTTTTTCAAAAGAATGAAGAAAACAGTTTTTTTTTTGGCTTAAAGGGGGGAAACATAACAGTTTTTATATGGGTAAAACTGTATTCTAGTGTTTAAGGTTCTTCATATAGAAATTTAATTAGGACAAGAATTTTAAACTTTAATGAGTAAGTTGAGGAAATTGTAGAATGCCACATATTTTTGAAAGAATTGAAATAAGGAATTTGGGTTTCCAATTTTTCTGATTTTAAAATGATGGAAATCATAAAATCCTCAAGAAGCTTATCCAAACACACAAAATTTAAGTGATAGAATTTTAAATTGCTGGAATTCAATTAAATTTCAGGGATTTCATTCTCATCTAAACACACAGTAAATAATAATATAGATAGTCTATTAAAAATATTTTATTCGTTAAAGTTGATGTTGACTCTAATGTTATAACTTGCATTTTCATAACCATGAGTAATGCACCATCTTGTTGAGTTATGTAAAAACTTAGTTTTGAAATGTGAGAGTTTTTCTTTTGAAAACTTCTATAATAAAGATTTACAAAGTACTTTTTAATTAACGATTACAAGAGCAACTTTAAATTTATGTTAATAATTAAAAGTTCAAATATTTTTGAGTATAACGTCTTTTCAATTTAAGGTACCGAATAAGATCAAATTAATGAATAAAACAAATTTTTTATACCTTCATTGTTCATGTTCATATGACAATATGTTTATTATGAATTCCAAAACTTATCAATTTTCATTTTGGTTGAAACTTTATTTAAATGAATAACCCATAACCATCTAAGTATGTCACGATAGATTTGCCAAATTCTGATTAAAAATGAGTCTAATAATAAAGTACTATATTAGTCCTCATTGTAGAGGTCCTCATTAGAACTTCTATCTAAATTTCATATTAAGGCAATCAATTAAAGAACAAGAAGACGATTTTCCTTTCAATCGTTTAATTCCAAACAAGAGACAGTCTTAATACTTCAAAATCAAAACCCTAAATCAACCTATTGTAGAGGGCGAGGCCAAATAAAATCGAGTTCCTCGGAAGATCACCATGCGACATTAGATGTTAAGGAGACTCTTGATTAGTTGGTGTATAAGCTACAATTTTTGCTTCACGACCCTAAATATGATTGGAACTAATGGAATGGAAGTCTTTGAGCATTTAATTCTGATAATTTTTTTTGTGTTTTATTAAAAATATCTTTAGATAGGAAATATTCCACCATTCTCTCTCGTACACCCATTTTAAGAACAAAAAATTATGCGGATGATTTTGGTCAAATTGTCTTCATGGTGAAAAAATCTCTTTCGCTTTAGTTCTCCGTCAACCTAGAGTTTGGGTGACTACGATAACAAATCTCTAGTCTCAATGTGAGATCCATTTATCGATTCTCATATCCAATAGCACCTTTTAGTCACTCTCGGGCGTCCCTCGCAAGACCCTCGATTGGTCGATTTCATGTGTGCACTCTCACGCAAACTTTTTTTTTTTGCTAGCAAAAGTGGGTGGTATTGAAGTCATCCACCAGTTAAGGACGATGGGGGTTGCGTTGATGTTCGTCTAGCCCAGGCTTGTTTCAAGGTTCTGATGAGTGAGGTGTGACAGTTGAGGAGTTCATTTGTGGAGGTGGCAACCTTATAGTTGTGGGGTTCTAATTTTCGAAAGCTTCAAGCAAAGAAGCTGTGGTAGCAGTGTCTTCCCAGAGTCAGATTATGGGGTGAAGCATCAATGCATGCTAACGACCGTTTCTCGAAAGGACGAGTGGGATAGCGAAGATGGTGTCAACATTGTCTTTGTACAACCATGAGCCTTCCTTGAATGGTCAATTGTTGTTGTGGCACGAGAAAGTTTCTTCTGATACTGTGTTGGGCCTAAGGTTTCTATATGGGCTTCATCCCTTAATCATAATGGAGCTGGTTATGATAATTGCATAAATATGTAACTCCCTTATGCTTAAGTATTCAGAAAATACTTGGTTTATTTGTTTAATTTTCAGTAATTAATTATGTTTTTGTCTATTTAGGTTATTTGGAGGAAAATACAAAAAAGAGCAATAAAAGGAGAATTCTACTCAAATAAGGATTGATGATGTGGAAAAATCATGCAGCGATAAGTCAACCCTAAATTGATGAGGAGAGGCCAAGCTCATACCTATATAAGAATCTTTTGATGAAGAAAGTAGGGTTGTTGAATTTCCAGAGAGAGAAATCTAAGAGGAGAAGATGAGCCCCATCAAAGAGTTCTAGCCATCCCAAATCGACCCGTCGAGATCTGGCTCTCGACCCGTCGAGATCTGGCTCTCGACCCGTTGAAAGTGCCCAGCCTAGAATTCTAGGATTTTTGGTTTATTTTTCCTTCTCCCTGATGTTTTGCTATTGTATTCGTTCGACTATGAGTAATTAAACTTTTTTAGTTAGGGGATGATCGAAGCCCTAGACATGCTTATTATTTCGAACCTCTTTTAATCTTAATAACTTTTTCGATGAGTTTTGTTTCACTATTTTTTCATTGATATTTTCTATGTTCATGCTACTTTGGTTGTAAACTTAGTTGCATGGCTTAGAATCTAGAGTCTAGGATATGTGATTGACCGCTATATCAATGCATATTCAATAGAGACATAACAAGCTCTTATGTGAAACAATTCCTTAATGATGTTAAGGCGACCGTTATATCGACCTTAGAAGCTTTGTTGGCTTTCAAACACTCTTAGAACTTAATGATTTTAATTGATTAGATTAGGACGTCGACATGTATCAATCTACTAGTTGAAGATCAAGCTAAGTCAGTATTGACATTCTGCTTAGTACGACCAATAAGAGAGTGTAATATAATCGATGTCCCACTGACATTGCCTCGATTGTGAGAGTCAGTCATCCATGGTTATCTAGATTAGAGTTGTGGTAAATTTTAGGTTGTCTAGGGTGGAGAGAAATTCCTAACATCCATCTTTATTTTATTTCTCCAACATTTTACTTTTTTGAAACTTATATTTTTCTGCAATAGGTATAATTTCGCCGAATTATTTTGGCAACCAAACCTACTCTTAACACCCTCAATTTCTGTTTAGTAGTCTGCCACTGAGTCCAATGTCTTGTGTTGTTTTTTCGTGACTTTTTATTTAGTGTAAGTATTATTTGTAAATTAGTCTTCGTCTAGTGGTCGAATCTATGAAGTTTCTGCCTTTCACGTCTTTTGTGTTTCTTATGTTTAGAGGCTTAGTTTTACCAATCATCAACGGGTAATGACCTCTATTTTTCATTAACTACATTGATAGACTTGACATAATAATACGGTATCTTTGAGGGTGATTTTGCGCCTATCAAATTTTGGCGTTGTTGCTGGGGATTGTTTAATTCTAAGTCTTCGTTGTGTCTTTTGTTTTTAGTTTAGTTTAGTTTAGTTTTATTTTTATTTTGAGTCTTACATTCTATACTATGTGCAGGAGCTTTGTGCATGCGTACACGTACGTCACTCTATAAGCTCTGAACCACTGTTACTTGATCTAGAGATTGAGAGATCAGTAAGACAAAATCAGAGACAACAGAGACAAAAAATAAATGGAAGTAACAGTGGTGGTAAAGACTCTGAGTTTGAACACCATTCTAAGTCTGAAACAGAAGTTGAGGAGCAGGAAGAACAACGTATTTCAATGCCACTACCATCACCACCACCAATGGCCAATAACTAGAAACTTAAGGAATCATTTATTCCAGGTACATGGGTAACAACTTTACCAATTGTGTTACAGATAACTTGGGGTCTTATGCAATTCCACCATCTCTTATTTTGAATCTGTCGCATTTCAGAGGCACTTCTTCTGAAGACCCTCAAGAGCATCTCAATGAGTTTGCATAATTATCACTACAACAAAAAAAGCCTTTTGCGACGGCACATTGCCGTTGCAAAAGAGTCAAATGCCGTCGCAAATGATCTTTTGCGACGGAAAAATGTGCTTTTGCAACGGCATCCCGTCCGTCGCAATTGGTGGCGACGCAATTGATATTAGCAACAGTTTTTACCGTCGTCCTTATTCTTTTGCAACGGCAAACCTTTGCCGTAGCTATTGATTTATTTTGCGACGGCAGTTTACCACGACTAACACCGTCGCAAAAATTTGACAAGGCGTAGTGTTAAAATCGTTTTTTGCGACGGTAAGGGTGCCGTCGCAAAATATTTTCCCTCCAGAATTAGTTTGGCGCCAATACTTGCAACGGTATACGTGCCGTCGTAAAAACATTTCCCGCCAAATTTAATTTTGAGATGGTATTTGCGACGGTAAAATTGCCGTCGCAAAAAAACTATAGTTGCCCTGCTTAACCTGCTACTTCATCCACAAATCTGTAATGCAAAGTCAATTCAATCTGTTTATAACAACAACTGATTACAACATCCAATTCAAAAGAATTTGTCAAGTCATACAACATCCAATTCACATTACATGCATCAGTAATCTACCTATATTGTTCTTAACTTACATGAGTTCAAACTTACATTAATTCACAAACTTACATCAGTTCCAATCTCTGCAACTTACCCAACTTACATCAGTTCACCACAGTACACAAAATAGATCAAAATAACAGTACACTGAATGAGCAATCTGGCCAATCTAGATTTTTTTGCAACTTTATGCTGTATACTTCAGATTTCTGGCCAACTTACAGCAGTTCGATCAGTTTTCTTTGCGACTTTCTGCTGTATCCCTCGCATTTCTGGCCAATCTTGATTTTTTTTGCCATAATCACCTATGCAACAATACATAACACGCATCATAAGTGTATATCAATCTGTTTAATGAATTGATTGAACACGCAACATAAGTGTTCCATGAGTTGACGCAAAGAAACATGCATATCAATCTATAATGACAAATGGTGTGCTAGTGATACTTTAAAAATGATGGACCATTACTTAGTCCATTTCATAAGTACTAGTCTGTTCACAGCACCCTGTGTTTTCCAATTCAGAGGTTAATGCTATGCATGTCTCCGTAACCTCAAGGATATTTCGATTATGCAGTACACTTACAAGATGGAAAGCATACACAAAGCTGATGAGTTAGCTACTTTAACATTTCACAGATCAAAGCAATCCCAGATTTAAGGCAGAAGAAGAAACATGTTTACTAAAACATAAACCACTACAAACTGCAAACTCAGAAGATTGACTAAACAGATCGTATCCAGATATCTACTGATTAATGCCAAAAGATCTAATGCCAACCCACCAAATTTCAAATTGATTCCTCTCATAACAGATAAATCAGTGTTTTTGGATCATACATTCACCATCTTTTTTTTGCTTGTAGCATTGTAGTGTTATCTATTAAACTTACCCTTTGAGCACCCTTTTGAGTAGAGGGCGATGTTTCTACCAGATTTTGAACAGGTTCTAGGTTCATTGGTTGGCTATAATTATCACTGGAAGCTCGTTGGTCTCCCACAGACTCCCTTATTGCTTCTGGACACTGAAATTCATAATAGACCCCATTAAGTTATGCTTCAATACTAATATCAATTCCTATTATGGAAGGTTTTCCCTTAAATCAGAACTAACCTGGATCGAAGGTTCTGACTCATAGTTTTGTTGCTGTTTGTTTTTCATCATATCAATTGTTTTCCAGAGTTTCTCAAGCTCTCCTTGAAATTCAGCTCGCACTTCTTCTTTAATTTTTGTATATAGATCTGTTTGGCTGGTAGGGATAGTTGTTGGTTCCTTCGCATATACTAGAGTACGGGGCACTGCACCACCAAATGTTCGGCAATAGCCATGGACATCATTACCCATAAGAGAATGAAAAATTCGATCTTTAACACTAGTCTTTTTCTGATCCTCAAGTGTTTCCCTACTGAGTTCATTCTCATATTCAATCTATAGTAACAACAAATCAAATCCATAAGTGCATTCATATCAGCAAATCAGCAGACTAAGTAAATGTACATATATGGTCGCCCATGCAAGAATCACAGAAATGGGAATTTGTTGTGGAAAAAGAACAATAGGACACTTTTGTATCAAAAGAATCATTTCATTTCATATCTGAAGTTGTTGATACTGCTGTCGCTAGATCATATCAAAAGGGTAGGTTTACAGTTGTTCAATTTGTTTACAGTGTTTTCAGGGTAGGTTTACAGTAGTTCAATCTGTTTACAGTGTTTTCAATATATTGGTGGCTATGGAGCAGTGACAATAAGTTATAGCATGAAAATGCTACATTAAGTTAACATAGTGAAGCTTTCAATACATTTCCGAAGATATATGTTAGGTTCTCATCGATAGGTAACTTGTACAGAACTAGAGATATCATGGCTGATAAGTACTGTTGCCGATAGATCATGTCAAAAGGGTAGGTTTATAGTAGTTCAATCTGTTTACAGTAGTTCAATTAATCTGCTTACAATGTTTTCAATCTGTTTACAGTGTTTTCAATATATTGATGGCTATGGAGCAGTGACAATAAGTTAGTGCATGAAAATGCTACATTAAGTTAACATAGTGAAGCTTTCAATACATTTCTGAAGATATATGTTAGGTTCTCATCGATAGGTAACTTGTACAGAACTAGAGATATCATGGCTGATACGTACCCTGTTGCCGATAGATCATGTCAAAAGGGTAGGTTTATAGTAGTTCAATCTGTTTACAGTAGTTCAATTAATCTGCTTACAGTGTTTTCAATCTGTTTACAGTGTTTTCAATATATTGGTGGCTATGGAGCAGTGACAATAACATCATAAGGAGTGGCCAAATTACTAGTCATCGATCACCATGAAAATGCTACATCAAGTTAACATAGTAAATCTTTCAATACATTTCTGCAGATATATGTTAGGTTCTCATGGATAGCTAACTTATAGAGAACTAGAGATATCAAGGCAGATTGACATGAAAACAAGTCAGGATATCAAGGCAGATTGACATGAAAACAAGTCAGGATATCAAGGCAGATTGACATGAAAACAAGTCAGGATATCAAGGCAGATTGACATGAAAACAAGTCAGGGCAGATTGACATCGATAACTAACTTGTACAAGACTAGAGCATCTATTAAGATCTTAGTGCAACAGATTAAAATGCGTCCCTGTTACTTAAACATGCAAGGTAACATGCACATGAAAACAAGTCAGGGTATTATCTTACAATGAATTCCTGCACAATTGGATCCTCTAAATCACGAGTTTTCTTCCACACGTTAAACTTATCAGTTTCTTCTCCATCTCTTTCCATCTGTTATAAGAAGATAAAAAATAAAAAGTTCATAACTAATACCACATATCTTATCTAGGCAAAATATGAAAGCTGACATTACAAGTGACTGCTCTACTAACTAATACCTCATATCTTATCTGGGCAAAATGCTTTCTACCAGTTTTGTGAGCTGGGCCACGCATTTCTCGATTACCAGCATTTTTGGATGCTACCAACTGCAAGTAAAATGTACAATTACAATTCTTATGGAGTTCTCAATGCATCTATTGTTCAACATATAGCTATAAGTTCACCTGACAATCTGCGTTACTCCAGTATGCAACAAACTCTCTCCATTGAGAAGCCACAATATGTTCAGGATTTTTACTGCCAAGTTCAGGATCTTCCTTATTAGGCTTAAAGTAATTCTACTTTGTTTTGCTCTTATGGTCCTTCCACAACAAGTTACAGTTATCCAAACATACATCTTTATAGCCATCAGGAACATCTAACACATTATTCTGCAGGTGCATAAAGTACAAAACCATATCATCTTGTAATAGTTAACATAAAGGACATTGTCTTAAATAGCAACTGCATACCTTAACATCAGTCCAAATACCTTCCTTCACCTCTTTATCAATCTTCTTCCAATCCAAAATATTAAGTGGAACTCTATTCCTATCACGTACTATCATCCCTAATTGGGACTTTAGTTGGCCAGCCCTTGGCCCCACAGGCTGAAAAGTAATCGGATTAAACTGCATTACAATTTTGACCCCTGTATCCCACTCTGCTATGCCCTTAGACTGCCCTCTTCTTGCTTTCATAGATTCTACAGCATTACCTTCTTGTGGAACTACAGTTAACAGAAATATAGTTTATAAGTGTTATATGAAGTAAAAATATGCATCTGGATATACCTGGAATTGGAGTAACCATAGAATCTGAAGGCCGTTGAGATGCAGAATGAGCATTGTTCAAAGTATTAGATGGTGTTCCTTGAGACGATGTTCCTTGAGACGATGTTCCTTGCGATGATACTCCTTGTAAAAACTCAGCCATGGTACGAGGAGGACGACCTAACTTTCTCTTGTTCATAGTTGCACACCTGTATGTAATGCATCAAAAACTATTGGAAATTCAACTAAGACATTGGTATATAGCCACGTTAACAGAATATTACAAAGAACGAGTTCATATTACATAACCAACTACTCTATATTACCACCCATTTGTCATAAATACTCAAAAACAGTATAATACAACAGACAACTCTGTAATACTAATAAGATCTTGGTGACAGATCAAATGCTTAATCAACCAGCTTCATCATAGTTGTCTTCCCCATCACCCACTTCTCTAGTACGCATCGTCACAATATTATTCCAATCCTTGTGGACACTGTCTTGAACATACCAAACTTGATGTGCTTGGGATGCCAAAATGAAAGGTTCATCTCCCACTCGATTACTTCTATACATCAGATGGTTGAAGTTCACTAAAGTGAACTTATAGGTGTCTACTTTTGTTCCTGTAGTATTCACCCAATCACACTTAAACAACACAAATTTGTTTTCAATTGAATAACTTATTTCAATAATATCAGTAAGCTTTCCGTAGTAAGCCAAGGGGTCGACACGAGGATTCCTATCTCTTTTGCTAGACAAACTCAAGGTATTTGTCTTTAAAGTTACTCCACAGTTCTGTGTTTTTCTCCTATCATCAACATCCTTAATTCGAAAATAATATCCATTGCTTGTGTATGCATTAAACTTCAAGGCTTGCTTGCTTGGACCATTTGCCAATGCCCTTATTTCTGGTGTGAAAACATCAGCACCTAAGGACATCAAATCTGTGACCTGATTCATAGACCACAGGATTGAGAGAGGCAGTGGAAAACTAAGTATTCCTACACATGTAACTAATAATAGGTATACCATACATGTTGTTTGAACCAGGTTCTGAATTCGTCAAAATGTCGCTGTTGAATTTGATGATCATCAAAGCAGGGGTACTCTTGATGAAGGGCAATAAGATGTAACCTGGTGGGCACAATTTCTATGTAAATTAAATGAGCTAGGAAGAAAAATGGTGGGCAGTGAGATAGGATTGCATACTTTATATAAGGTGTTACTGATTCAGCGTGGAACAATGCCCATCGATGAGCTTGTACCCATTCCAGATCTGTAAGAGTGAACTTCTTCCCTTCTTTGTCACCATCACCCTCTTTGTGTCTCATTGGTCGATTAGAAAATGTCTCAGCATCATCCAAGTACAAAGAACAAAAGCTCATACACTCTGCCATTAAGTAACCTTCAGCAATCGAAGCCTCTGGATGTGTTTTGTTCTTCACATATTCCTTTAAAGTGAAGAGATATCTCTCTATTGGATACATCCAGCGAAACTGAACAGCGCCTCCAATCAGCGCTTCATCGACTAAATGGATTGGCAAATGCTCCATTACATCAAAAAAAGATGGAGGAAATATCTGCTCAAGCTTACAGAGAGTTATGGCAATACTTTCCCTCAATTCTTCTAATTCAGCAGCAGTATTCTGTGAGCATAATTTCTTAAAAAAACTGCTCAATTCAATTAAGGCCTCAACCACATTTTGCGGCAAGGAATGTCGTATAGCAATAGGAATGAGCTCTTGAAGAAGAATGTGATTGTCATGGCTTTTGAGATTTCCAATGGATCTCTTGTCTAATAGTACACGACGTGATATATTCGATACATGTCCATCTGGTGCTCTAGCTACATGTAATGTAGAGAGAAACAACTCTTTACCATGATCGTCCATCTCAAAGTCTGCCTTTGGTGGGTACTCTTTCCCTGATTCTTGTGTCTTCAAATGCAAATGAGCTCTAATGTTCATATCCTTCAAATCACGTCTAGAATTCATGTTGTCCTTAGATTTTAAGGCATCTCCCAATATTGTCCACAATACATTGTCACAAACATTTTTCTCCGTGTGCATTACATCAATGTTATGTCTAATCATATGATGCTCCCAATAAGGCAACTCATAGAAGATGCTTCTTTTCTTCCAATTGTGTGTCTTTTTCTTTTTATTCCCATCTTCATCAAGTTGTGTCACTCGCTTCCTTTTTCTCCATATGAGGTCCTCCTTTTTGTATTGAGTAACAATGCCTTCTGAATCCATTTGTTTTAACAAATGAGATCCCAGCAAGGACTTAGGCTTCTGCCTCAACTCCTTTGAGCCATTAAAGGAGATTGCATCTTTTCTGAACACGTGCTCATTTGCTAACCATCTTCGGTGACATCCATACGACCATTTTCTACCCTTCTTCAACCACACCGAACCACACTCAGAGTTACAACAAGGACAAGCATACTGACCCTTTGTGCTCCATCCCGACAGGTTTGCATATGCTGGAAAATCATTTATCGTCCACATCAAGGCTGCATAGAGTTGGAACATCTCATTTCGCGATGCATCAAAAGTTTCAACACCTTTATGCCAAAGAACTTCCAGTTCTTCAACAACTAGTTGCATGTACACGTCAATCTTATCACCTGGTCCTGTAGGACCTTCAATTAGAAGAGACAAAAATAGAAATGGTTTCTTCATGCAGATGGATGGTGGCAGATTATATGGGAATAGTATGACATGCCAAGTGCTATGAGGTATCTTCGTAGTTCTAAATGGATTAAAGCCATCTGAAGCTAATCCAAGCTTCACATTTCTAGGCTCCTTTGAAAAGCTAATATTTTTCTTATCAAAGTCTTTGAAATCCATAGAATCTGCAGGATGTCTGTACACACCATCATTTATTCTCTCTTCAGCATGCCAACACATCAAATTGGCAATTTTTGAGCACATAAAGAGCCGCTGCAATCTTTCTTTCAAGGGGAAGTGCCTAACCTGTTGCGCAGCTACTCGTTTACCTTTGCGAGTTTCATTAATATCACGTGAAGCTCCTTTCTCTGGTACCCATCTAGACGTCTTGCAAATTGCACATTCATCTAAGTTTACATCTTCTTTTCTGAATAACATGCAGTGGTTCGGACATGCATCAATAGTATTAAACGAAAATCCCAAGTCCCTTGCTATCTTTCGAGCTTCATAATATGACTTGGGAAGAACCACTCCTTTGGGATGAGATAAAATCAAATCCTGAAGCAGGCCTGTGAACGACTTATTTGACCAACCATATAGGACCTTCTTGTGCAACATCCTCACTATATAAGATAAGGCAGTAAACTCCGTGCATCCTGGATACAAAGGAACTTGGGCACTTTCCAGAAGCTTAAGATACTTTGCAGTAGATTCATTCGGTCCCCTACCAGGATGATCATTGCCTACTTCTATGTTATGTATTCCCATAGCCTCATGTAACATCCCCAACATATCATCATGTGTTTGAGGGCTGACTTCACCTTCACAGTCACGAGACGTAGGATCAACAACGGTCGGTTCTCCAACAACAGCTTTTTCTCCATGGTGAGTCCAAATTGTATACTTTCTTAAGAAACCTACATCTTCAAGATGTTTAAATACTACTGCTTTAGACAAATATTTTGGGCGATTGCAACATTTTCTACATGGACAAGTGATCAGCTCACTTGCATCCTTATTTCTGTAAGCAAACTTCATAAATTCTTTAATTCCGTCTTGGTACTCTTTGGAAACCCTAGTTCCTAAGTTGATCCAACTCTTGTCCATTTTGAGATGTCTATAACAATTAAAAAAAGAAGTTGGATAAGGGAAAAGAAAGAGGCAAATAAGGGAAAAGGCGGGTTGTCAATCCAGTTAACAATCCACTCATGATCTGAAATAGATATGTCATTAAGCCAATCATTGGCTTTCGTAACCAAAGACCAAGTGTCTTTGCTAATGGACATCTGATAAATAGCTTACTCATAAGCACCCTCGAAACGAACTAACAGTAAGATATCTATAAGGACACTTAATACTCAAACATGTATATATATACAAACATGTCCTTTCAGCTTTAGTATATTTTTTTTTTGCATGATCTTGCTGTTGTCTTAGCACAAACATGTATATATATGTATATGTATATGTATACTTTACATATTAAATGAGGAGTAAACAGATAACTTACCAAATCAAATAGGCTCAGCTGCTACAGATTTATAAGCCAACTTGAACAATTAAGAATGACTTTTCCAAAGATAACCTAACAAAACAAAATATACTGATAAATACATATGAGGTACGAAATTCAAATCAGACATCAAAGGCATACATAATATTGTCCATTAACAGTCAAATTTCAGTATTCAGAAAACCAATCAAAACTAATCAACAACAACAAGTTTCCTACAACAATCTGATCTAATTTCACTGAAAGTTTAGTACTAGAACTCAAGAGAACAAAATAACCATAATCCATTTAGTTAACCTATAGGCAGCCAGCTGAGCTCCTTGAATATATTTTTCAACTCAAGTTGAACTTAATTAGGCTCATTAGAGAGGAATACAAAGAGAGAGAGAGAGAGAGAGAGAGAGAGAGAGAGAGAGAGAGAGAGAGAGAGAGAGAGAGAAAAGTAAAAGTCAGCCTATTATGATCAAAATATACTTACTATATATAACAGTGTAGGAGGTGCAAGGTCGTGTCAAGTAAACCGGCTTCCCAATCACTGCCTCAAACACCTACACACAAAATCGAAAGAAAACAAAAATCAAAAACATAATACACAAACAGGTGCATAGATGATTATGTACAACATATATATATATATATATATTCGTAAACTTAGAGTTAGTACAAAAGAACAACCAGAGAATCATTCACTTGGATATGAGGACTTTAAAATATATCTTATAAACACAACAAAGAAACACACCTTAAAGCTACAGTTCTACTTACTGTCACCAAGAAGTAAAGGTCTATTGATATGTACAATACAAAAGTCTCATTCAGAACAGTATTTCAGCTCAGTTCTATCCATATTTGTTACAAACCATCAATACCAAAAACATTCGACCACCAGATTATAGGCAACAAAGGATTCAAATTCATAGCAGTTTACAACAAGCCAAAATATCACTATCAGCAACAGTTAGTTCATCATCCATGAGAGAAATGTAGCTTAGAAATGAAATCACATCAGCTTAATATACTCAAACTCAAAATTGACAAAATCTCCCACAAAAATGAAAATAGAGAGCAAGATTATATTTTGTTGCATACTCAGATGCTCTAATATGGTGAAGAAATCTGACTTGCTTTGGTAAAAACGACTACTCCTCTCAAGTGTGTAGCTTCAACTTCACATTCATTCATACAAAGAAGGTAAATAAGAATCTAGGCTGAAATGTATAAGTTAATAACCTGAAATTACCTATATAACAATGCTGAACCAAAAATCTACTATTCCTTCTTTTTCTTTTTTTGAAAAGAAACAGCTTTTTATTGAAAAACAAAGAACCATACAAGCAAACAAGGGAACGGACAAGGAGTACGCTGAGAAAAAGAAACCAACTAGGAAGAACATTTAGCAGAATAGCTAAAGGCAGATTCTGAAAGGGTTCTAAACTGCCACTGCTGGCCAGTTTAGCATAATGAGAGACAGACTATAATTAAATTCCTTAGAAATGGAAGCCCATAGAGATGCCCAGAATTTGACCCTGTCCCACAACTCTTCCCTCCCTGACCCTCCATAATCTTCAAATAATCTTCTGTTTCTTTCCATCCAAATAACCCAAAGATTAGCCAACACCCCACAACCCCAGAGTGTCTTAGCTTTTTTCCTTTTTCCAAAAGCATTGGGATTCTCTTTTAGCAACCTAATTATATCCAAGGGATTACTACAATTCAGGCCAGCCTCTCTAAAAAGTCTTCTCCATAAAAAAAATACTCACTTCACAATGCACAAAGACGTGATCTACACTCTCTCCCTCGATCAGTTCTGCATAAGATGCATCAATGAGGAGAAAAGCAACAGCCTGGCCTTCTTCTTTGAAGAAAATCACATGTATTCAATCTTCCATGAGCCACTACCCATCCTAGGATCTTCACTTTAGTCGGAACTTTAGCATTCCAGATGAAGTTGACTGGAGAAAAAAATTTGGGTCTGACCCACAATTAATTAAGAAACTATGGAAGGATTTGCAAGAGAATAATCCTGACTGCTCAAGCTTCCATTTCCTTTCATCCGATTTGGACTCCACTAACCTGATTTCTCTAACTTGCCCATCAGAGAGGCAAACTCCTGAATCTCTTTGACTATTGCATCAGCTTATCGTTTTTCTGTTACTCTTATATTCCCTGACAATGTCAATCCATCTAAGTTGATTTATATGCCTAAAGTTCTCTAAGGTTTTCTGTTTTACAGAGAAAGAACTCATAACCAAGAAGTAAATCAGGTCTACTGATATATAGAATACAGAAGTCTCATTCAGATCCCATTTCAGCTCAGTAGTTAATCAGGATACAAAAGTCTCATTCATACCTATTTCAGCATGTTCTACATTTTGGGTCTACTAATCAAGACCCATTACTCAATTTGGGGACATGAGCAACCAATGCTGATAGATTCATTATTCAGTAATATTCATCAAGAATGATAAATCACAACCACAACTAAAAGCTTACAAAATCATAGCTTTCATACTGCTCAAAAAATATAAACCCAATACTCTAAAATAGGTTTTTAAGGATCGAAGATAAAACGAATAAGGTTTTACCTGAAGCCAAAATGTCCATTGATGCAGCTGGAAGATGAGGCATGGGAATGAGACTCGATGGAGTTGCAGGCACCAATAGCCGTACGATTGGTATCCCTTTTTTGGTTTTCTGGTTTGGCTTTGGCTTTGTTGGGTCTTCAAGTTGAAGAAGATGTTGAGATGGCCGGAGATGAGCCGAGAATGCATCGTTCAATGGTAGCTGGGTTCGTGTGTGTCGGTGAAGAATTTTTTGGAGAGAGTTTTGGCGATCGATCGATGAGGTTCTGTTTTGGAGGGAAATGAAATTTGTTTTAGAGGGAGAAGTAAACCCTCTGTTAGACACCCTCAAATCTACTTCTAATTAATATGCTTTTTTATTTTGTTTTATAAATTTTTAAAAATTTAGGGTTTTAATTTAGGGGTTAGGGTTTAGGGTCTAGAAATCTAGGGTTGGGATTACAATACATTTTTTTACATGGAAAGATAGATATGAACCTCACAAGAATGCATGTGGGGTACTTTGTTTTAATTTATTCATGACGGAATGGCAAATCGCATTTTATTTTTAAGGCCGGCGGGCAATATATAGCATCGATTGGATGCACGGATCAAGGTTGAATCCAAGTAAAAAAATTCTAATATTTTTACGGCGTACTTAGATTAGTCCGATTATCTAATCCGACGGTCAAAATTGCAAAATAAAAATATTTTTTCTGATTTCGTTTTATATATATTACTTTCCATATATATATGACCAAATACACATTGCATTGTGTGTAGACAACACTATAGTAGCTAGTCATATGAGGAATTTATGCAACATGAGAAACCATAATGGACTAGTACGTGATAAATAATTCCACACACACGTACCTTGTACGTAGTAATATATAGTATCGTACAAAAAAAAATGAACCTTCTCGATCAAAATTCGTTTAGTACGACAATTTTCTCCTATGGAGAGAGTACATAAATTGTATTTTTTTAATAATATTTTTTTTCATGAAATGATAAATATGAACCTGAGAATGTGTGTGCAAAATTTGGTCTAAAGTTAATTATTTACAGAGTGCCAAATTGAGTTTAAATCAATTTTTTTAAGAAATTTAACTTGCGACGGCAAATCAACCGTCGCAATTGCATACGTCTTTTACGACGGGGAACAAAACCGTCGCAACAAAAGATCGGGGCCCTATTTTGCGACGGCATTTTACTTACCGTCGCAAATGATGAAATAGTTGCGACGGCATTTTCGTACCGTCGCAAATAAGTGGAAACAATAGCGACGGTACATTTGCTGTCGCAAATGCATAGCAATTGCGACGGTAATGACTGCCGTCGCAAAAAAGCGTAGTTAATCTAATTTTTTGTTGTAGTGTATGTAGGATACAGAAATTCCAAACTATAGATGAAGATACAGTCAAACTTATCCTCTTCTCGTTTTCTCTAAAGGAGCAAGCAAATGCATGATCTAACTCATTGCATTCTCAGTCGATTGACACGTGGGAAAAGATGGGTGATACATTTATGAAGGAATTCTACTCAGCCTCTCGCACCAAGAATTTGAAGAAGCATATCAGTACATTCAGGAAAAAAGATGGAAATGAATTACATGAAGTCTGGAGTAAATTCAAGGGTCTACTTCAACAATGCCCGCATCATAAGTTTGACCTCAACACCCAGATGGAGTTCTTTTATGAATGACTTGATTCTTTTAACAGATCAAGACTTGATTTCGCTTGTGGGGGTAATTGGTGGAACATGACTGGAACTGAAGCCAAGAAAGTTGTAGAGAACCAAGCTGAGAATTCAAGGCAATTTCAATATAGAGATAGGACAATGGGAGCAAGAAGAAGATCCTTGAATGTAGTTGCAATAGATGAAGTCATGGAAAAGAGGTTGAGTTCTATGGAGAATGACATAACCTTAATTTCCATCTCATTGAAGGTTGAGAATAAGAAAACAATTGCTGCAACTCAGGTAGTATGTACTTTATGTTCAGCTACAGATCATCTAGTAGAGGATTGCCCAAAATTTAGAACAGATGATGAAGAAGAAGCAAATGTGAATTTTACTAGAAGACAATTCAATACTTATGGAGGAAATAGGGATCATCCATTTCTAAACTATAGGAGCATCAATGTGCTAAATCCTCCATCTAATCCACCCAAATTTACACAAAGAAAACCTAGAGAGGATGGATAACAATTTGGTTAGAGGCATGCACCGCAACAATAATACCAAGCTCTACCACTTCCATCACCTCAAGTACTAACATGTACACCATATTTGGAAGCCTTGATACAACAAATGATGTTTGATAATAAGAAAGAGCGAGAGGAAATTAATGTCTTCCACCAAGATATCAAGGCCACCACTCAGCAACATGGGAAGTCCATTAAGCTTCTTGAACGTCAGATGAGTCATATACAACAACTATTGACTCAACAAAACTTTGGAGCACTTCCTAGGAAGACTGAGCTTAATCCTAAGAATGAGCGTGATGTGCATGCTATATAGTTGAGGTGTGAGGAGGTGTTAGAGCCAGTTCAAGAGCCTAGAAAGAAAGAGGTTTCAAACGTTGGAATAACCGGTACTTGAGTAAATTGTATTTGATAACCTGTCAGGAACATTCTAGCAGTTGCAGTTTGATCCGTCGAGAGACACTCTTGACCCGTCGAAAAAGTGTTCGGAAACACACAATAGCCTACATTCGACTAATCGAGACAAAAGTCTTGACCCGTCAAAAATTGATCCAGAGGCGGACGGTAGCGAGCAATCGATCTGTCGAGAAAATTCCATCGACCCATCGAAAATTACTCCAGGAACCCCAACTCGGCATGACGAGAATGCATATGGAGCCAACGTTCAGACCACTTAAAAAAACGGCCAGGTATCTTATAAAACTTCTTCCATTGACATTCCCGTTCCTTTTCCTAACAGTTGAAAAAGAAAGAGAAGGAGGACAAGGGAAATGCCATCTTGGAAATTTTCAAAAAGGTTCAAGTGAATCTTCCTCTGCTTGAAGCACTCAAGCAAATTCCAGAATATGCAAAGTTTCTCAAAGAACTTTGTACAACAAAGAGGAAGTACATGCCAACTGAGACGATAACTTTGAGTGAGAAAGTATCTGCAGTGCTATAGAGAAAGCTACCCTCAAGATGGAAGATTCAGGTCGTTTCAGTATTCCATGCATTGTTAGTGATAACAGGTTTTCTAGTGCTTTATTGGATTTAGGTGCTTCTATTAATTTGATGCCCTATTCTGTTTATAATAAATTGAACCAAACACAACAATTACAACCCACATGGATAACTATTAAATTGGCTGACAGATCTAGTTGTTATTCATTAGATGTTGTTAAGGATGTTTTAGTGCATATATGTGACGGCCCAGAACAGAATCAGTATGAGAATCAGCTTGATCTACGAGCTTGCGCGTAGTCGCAGAGTTACGACAGTTATTTGAATAGCCAGGTTTGTTAACGACTTAATTATTGGCCGAGAATTGGAGCTGGGTCTCTTCTCGAGAGTCGTTGTACGTGTGATTTCGAGTTCGTCGGCGGTTCCGGATCGTTATTTGGACGACCGAGGAATAAGTTATGAATATTTGAAGTTTCGGCATAATCGGATTATAATGATGGATCTCGTAACGACTAAATTACCGGACAAGAATTTGGTTTTGGCTTCTTCACAGAAGTTGTTGAGAATTTAATTTCGAGCTTGTGGGAACTTCCGGAGCATTATTCTGAGTTATGGAGTTTAAGTTGTGAATATTTCCGATTGTTGAGTATTTAGTCGATTAAATATGTGTTGGTTTGAACAGTTGACTTTTTATCCGATTGGTCGATGTGTTTGACTTCGGGTGATAATTGAAGAGTATGTCGAGTCGAGTTTGTTGCCGCAAGAATTGTCAGAATCAGAGTTACGACGCGAAAGTTACGCGCATTTGAAGTTTGCCGAAAAGTGAATTATGGGGTTTCCATTTTGGGAAAGTATAAATAGTGAACTTGCTGTTTTGGGAAAGTCAAAGGAGACATTTATGATGTTGACCGAGTTGACCGAGTCAACTCGGTGGTGTGTGTGGCGACGGGAGGAGCCACGGTGCTCCACGGCGGCGCGACGATTCCGACCACCCCAAGGGGTGGGGCTTGTCCCGTTCGGTGCGCCTTGATCTCCTCTTCACCTTCCCGGTCTCCTTTCACGGCAAGGTTGCCGGAGGAGAGAGCAAAAACCGGCCAAAAGTTTGAAGAAACTTGGTGAATTCGGGTTCATTGTTTTCGGCCGATTCGAGCTATGATTTGGACTGGGTTTTGTAGCCCTCATCACCATGAAGCTACCATGTAAGTATGGAGTTCTAATTCGATTTGTGCTTGGAGAATTTTGGATTTGAAATTTTGGGAACAATTCGGTTTTGCATGAAATTGACCTAGTTAGAGTGAGAATTGGCCTTTGTTGTAGTTGACAAAGTTGCTCAGTGGGTGATTTTGCATGGAATGGTGGTTGCTCCGCCGTGGAATTTTCAGGTTGGTGGTGGCGCGGTCAACGGTGGTCAAAGTTTGACTTTTTGGGATTTTCGACAAGTTGCATGTCATTTCACTCGAAATCGCGCCCCGATCGCAGTGGGGAGATTCGTTTTTCGAGTTGAGCGTCCGAAAGTATAGCGAGGTATTGAGGTGTGATTTCCGGATTTCGACAGTTTGTCGTGATCGGATTATGTGTTTCGGAGGGGTATTTAAATTATACGATGTTGAGATATATGTGTTATTTTCGGAGGGATTGTTATATGTTTATGGGTGATGGCATTTATTACATCGATGTAACAGAGTTGAGAGATTCCTCTGGACCAGAGTTGAGAGATTCCTCTGGGCGGGGTTGAGTGGTCCCCTGCGTGCCGCTAGGGTTGAGAGGTCCCCTGGCCTATCACTGTCGGGTTTGAGCGATTCACTTGACGTCGGGCTTGAGAGGTCGCCCGACAACCTCCATATATATATGTGTTGTGTTTTCCGAACTCGCACTGTTTTATATTGAGTATGTATATAAACTGGTGAAAGGCATATGTTTATTTTCGTCCACTCACTCTAACGTTTTTATTTGCCTTTCTCCTGGGCTTTTCGGTTTCCGTGCCCAGTTTGCAGTTCGGACTCTGGTGTCGCACGTCGTGGTCGGAGGCATAGTGCTCGAGCTACCTTGTTTCTTCCAGTAGGTTTATTGTTCTACCTACTGTGGTATACTTATATGATTATACATTAGAGGTCGCTCTGAGTATTCTGATGTATATGTTTATACGATTTTACTCCGGATTTCAGTAAAGTACAGTTATATTTATTATTTTACTTTACTGTTGATATATTGAGAAATCCGGATGGGATTTGTGCCCACAGTTTGCTTTTTGTGGCATAGGATGAAGTGTATTTTTCTGCGTGCAGGTAATGGTAGTTTCACGTTAGTAACGAAATTCTGCCAAAATTTCTACGGTTTTTGTTGGTTCGTGTTTTCGAAGGGGTTCGATTCCGGTTTAGGGAGCTAAATCGGGGTTGGGTCCTTTCAATGTATGTGACTTGATATTTTCAGCAGAATTCTTCATCTTGGAGATGGAAAGAGAACCAATGCCCTCTAAGCTCCCATTGATTTTAGGTCGCCCACTCTCGAGGACCACCCACACGAAGATTAATTGTTATGAGGGAACACTAACCACACTACAGAAATATCAATCTCTTGCGGCGTGTAAATTATGACACACATTTCATGTATGTCGTAAAAGACTAGTGTCTTTTGTCTTTTATGACATTTTCATTATATGTCGTAAAAGAGTTGTATTTTTATTTTTTACGACTCACTTTTCGCGTGTGTCATAACGTCTATTATACATTTACAACACACTTTTATTATATGTCACAAAAGATTTAATTTTTTTATCTTTTACGGCACGCTTTAAAATGTATGTCGTGAGATCTTTTAAGACACACCTTATAATATATATCCTTATAATATATATCGTAATATATATCGTAAAAGACATAGATTCCAATTTTAAAATAACAATTTGATAGGAAAAGTAATTTAAATAAAAACGATTTGCGCAAACCTCTTCCTTCAATTTCCAATTATTTACGTAATGACATTGGGTGAATTCGCCAGTCGCACTCAGTCTCGGTCTCTTTCTCTCGGTCTCATTTCAGTCATTTGTAACAGAACTACTCTCTCTCTCTCTCCTGAGAACAGTAGCGGTGGTGAACCGAGATCGACCAACCGCCCTGCCTCACGCCTCGCCGCCGCGCATGGGATCGTGTCATGGCTGGTCCGAATCCCGCGTATCCGTCTGCTCGGGCTCACACGTCGCGAGCTCGGTCTCCAACCACCGCGAACTCAGCTCGGCCTGCTGCGCTGCCCCCACCCCCCCCGCTCTGCTCTTCTTCCCGCGCCACCTCACACTTGGGTGAGCCGAAGGCGAAGCTGGAACTAGAAGAGATGCAATCGGTCGGGCTAATCGAATTGTCTAGGTTTAACAGTCTGGCTCACTCTGTCAGACCGGTCTCTCCCCGGCTTCGTCTTGGAGCTTCTCGTACATTTGAGGTGCGAAATTGTGAGATTCATTGAAATTCAAACCCTAAATTCAGCTTTGCTCGTATTTGGTCTTTTCTTCATATATATATATACTCAATTGATATATCTATGATTTGTATGCCGATCATGTGATTTGAAATTGTATAGTCTGATATTGAGCTTGTGATTAGTGTGAGATATCATAATACTGCATATCAATGCCTTCGATACACAATCGTATAAGATTGACACCCATTTAAGCTTTGTAGAGGTGAATATATCAGAGCTGGTGTTATGATATGAATTGGATGATATCCTATATAATTAAGGATTTATATTACTGAAATATGATGGAGTACGTATACAAATATGTTTACAGATTTTGTTATGTCTCTTTACAGATTTTGATTTTATTTTCCAGTTTTAGAATCAAAGATAGTTCTGTACGAAGACTGCTAGAAGCAACTGGAAGGCAGGATATTTTAGAAAGACAGATCTGTTAGCTCTGGCAAAACACTCACTTTCGACGCTTTTCTCGTCGATGTAAACCACTCTGAATCAGGTGAGTGAGATCAAAAACCTTACTCTGGTTTCAATTTTTCAACCAGCCGGTGTCTTTTTCAGTCAGAAACGTGTCAAATCTTGTTCGGATCACTCAATTACTATGGTTATTCGTCACTGCAAGTCTAGTTGGTAGCTTTCTAAGCTCTTGATTTTCATAGGTGATTCTTACTTAGAATTATCAGGGCAAAGTTATTATATGGATGACTTCGAAGAGAATGGGTTGCCTGAATCATGGTTCCCATACTCTCATTACGGCTCTAGCTAAATTGGTTGCACTTATGTAAATTGTCATTTGATGTGGGGATAGAAGCCTTCAACATTCATTTTTGTCATGTTATTACAAAGGAGTTATAACCAAGAGGCCACAGTGCATATAGACAATGAAATCTATCTGAAAAAAAAGAGGAAAAAAAGAGATCATCTGAGCCATTTGTTCTGACTTTTCTTTGGTTAATAAATTCTGGCTTTGCCGACCAGATTCAAATTGATTTATGATCTTGCCGACCAGGTAAATATCCTATCTCACCTTTTGTCATTTGAAGGGAAGACTTGAAGTCCTGCTTGTTTTCTAGCTATTGGTTAGTTTTGCTTGTCATCCTTCATATAACTGCAATGTGAACTGGGTGTAGAAACACAACACGTTAGACACTTCCTTTATCAGCAATTTGTGCTGGCTGCACATATGAGGTTATGCAGAACGATATGTGTTTACTAAGCAATCAAGTTCAAACTTTCTTTGCGAAAGTATAGCTTCTGATTTACTTTGTTTCTGACAGTAGAGCTGGATCAATCACTAACATCTGATGTACTTCGTAGCTGAAGTTGTTATCAGGGGGGAGAGCTGTCATCACTTAGATATGATTTAACCGTTCCGTTTGTGAGGTATGTTGCTATGGATGGCCTCTCATCTTTCAAGAGGTACCAAATAGCGAAGGTCTACAGAAGAGACAATCCAGCCAAGGGTAGATACCTAGAGTTCTGCCAATGTGATTTTGACATCGCTGGCCCAGGAGACAAAATGGGCCCAGATGGTGAAGCTATCTATGTACTAACAGAGCTTCTGGACGAGCTGGACATTGGAGAATACAAGGTAACTATTATTTCAATGCTGTCTTCATGGATGTGATTGAAGTTGAAGAAGAACTGAATGTGTGATAGTCTCATGGCTTTTTGTATAAATTAATTTTACACTGATAGCTCACTGGCATTAGATATGATCCATACAATTTTTCTTTAAAACCAGATACAATAATGATTCATTGTTGCAATCTTATAATATTACCCTAGATTCGGTTTAATCTGATCGTGGTAGAAAGAGTTAATAAACAATGTATCCTTGCTGCTATGCATATCGAAATAAGATATCTGTTTGTGTTGATACCTTTTGTTCTTATGTATATATGGGCACCACATATGGGATCAATTAGCATAACAAAACTAATCTCTGATTGTTACATATGGTTTGTTATCTGTCAAGTTATATACAGTACAAATTCTCGATCTATTTCCCAGTCAGCCCTGAACTTTGAGTTATATTTGCATAAGTGATTTCTTTTGTTGCTTGTGATATTGATACTTTGCAGGCTATAAACTCTGAAGACCTTTTAGGTGTGGAAACTATTCCTGATAATCAATTCATATCAGTACAAGGAGGTGATTTAATGCTTATCAGGGCTGCTTAACAGAGCTATCAATTGGAGGTGATTTACTACTTACCATAGAAGTTAGCTTCCTTCAATCTAGAGCCAGAGTTTAGAGACAATTTGTTTTTACTCTATGTATCTGGTTCTCAAGTAGGACATATAGCTACTCACATCTTGTGTACACCCATTCGTATCTAGTAATTTCAACTCTGTATGAACTTTCAAATGTGTGACGCCTGAATGAGTGAATTTGCAGCAATATTACTTTGTATTATTGAATGCTTGTGCAAGTTTCTTTGCTTATATGTGGTTTGAATGAATTGGTCTTTGACAAGCCAAAATGTCTTTTACAACATACTTATGGCATGTTTGGTATAGCTTTTGAAAGCACATTCAAACATTAAAAAGTACTTTTAATAATTTTAGAGTGTTTGGTTATCACCAAAAGTACTTTGAGAAGCACATTGGAGGTATTTTATCTTGGAAGTGGTTCTTCTTGAAAGTGCTAATAATGAAAATCTCTTTGAGAATTCATTCGAAACAAGCATTTAATCATTTTTTGCGATGCACAATTAGTCTTTTACGACATGTTAGATAGATTTTTTATGACACACATAGATGTCTTTTACGATGCATATTATGTCTTTTACGACACAAATTTGTGTCGCGAGTAAAATTGGTCTTTTACGACATGCCCTTTTACAATACGAGTATGTGTGTCGCGAACTTATTTTTGCGACACATATTGCGCTATCGCAAAAAACCATTTGTTCCATAGTGCTATGAGGGTTGATGATAGAAAGATTCGCTTCAACATCTTTGAAGTCATGAAGCATACGGGTAGTGCTAGTGATTATTTCTGTTATTCAGTTGATGTGTTTGATAGTTTCATGTAGGAATACATCTAATATTCAATGGAGGAAGATGTTTTGAAGAAAGCCTTAGAGGTTGGAGGTGAAACTGTTCCAGCAGTCTAAGTTCGATGGGTCGAAAAGAACTCTCGACCCGTCGAACATGATCGGATCTAAGAAGAACTAGACGAAATTGAAGCAAAACTAGGATACAAACCTTCAAGTGTGGGATGGGACGATGATGATACGTCTTTAAGGATTGAGTCTCTCCAAGACTTGGCCATGGATGAGGAATTTTATAAAAAGATTGTTGAACTTGAGTCTAGACCATTCATGCCAGTAGGTAAGGGTCCAAAACCCATTCCATTACCAGTCTCTGATAAAGTTCTTCGACCTTCCATCGAGGTAACCCCTGAACTTGAACTTAAACCATTACCTGAGCATTTGAAGTATGCATTCTTGGAAGCTGGTAATACTTTACTAGTTATTATTTCTTCAAAGCTAACCAAATTGCAGGAAGAGAAATTGCTAACCGTTCTCAGGGAACACAAAAAAGCAATTGGATAGACCATAACAAACATCAAGGGAATACGCTCTACTCTTCGCACTCATAGGATATATCTTGAGGAAGGAGTTAAGCCGGAAGCTCAACGCCGACTTAACTCTCCAATGATGGATGTTGTGAAGAAAGAAGTAATCAAGTTAAGGGACACATGTATCATATATGCTATTTCTGACAGTAAGTGGGTTAGTCCTGTGTAGGTTGTTCCAAAGCACTTTGGCATCACTGTTGTGAAAAATGATGAGAATGTGTTGGTGCCACAAAGAACCCAAGCCGGATGGAGAGTTTGCATTGATTACTGCAAACTAAATGCAACCACACGTAAGGATCACTTTCCCTTACCCTTTATTGATCAGATGTTGGAGTGTCTTACAGGTCATGCTTCTATTGCTTCTTGGATGGTTATTATGGCTACAATAAGATTGTCATCCATTAAGATGATCAAGAGAAGAGCATCTTCACTTGTTTGTTTGGCACTTTTGCCTATAGACGAATGCCTTTTGGGCTCTATAATGCCCCAACAATGTCTCAGAGATGCATGATGAACATATTTTCAGACATGGTTGAGAAAATCATTAAAGTGTTCATGGATGATTTTTCTATTTTTGGTGATTCTTTTGACATGTGTCTGCATCATTTATCCATGGTTTTGAAGCGTAGTGTTGAGACTAACCTTGTTTTGAATTGGGGAAAACGTGACTTTATGGTAGAGCAATGTATAGTTTTGGGACATGTAGTATCTGCTAGAGGGATTGAGATTGATAAAACTAAGGTTGATATTGTGCGTACTTTACTCCCTCATTCATCTATGAAAGAGGTGAGATCTTTTCTTGTACATGCTTGATTTTATCGCAGGTTTATCAAGAATTTTTCCAAGATATCTAGACCGTTGTGTACATTGTTCCATAAAGATGTAGCTTTGAACTTCATAGATGAGTGCTTGAAGGCATTCAACAAGCTCAAGGAGCTTCTTACAACTGTTCCCATCACATAGGCACCTGATTGGAATTTACCTTTTGAATTGATGTGTGATGCGTTTGATTATGTAATTGGTGTTGTTTTGGGTCAAAATCTAGCTAAGTTGTCCCATGTCATTTACTATGCTTCCAGAACTTTAAATGATGCATAATTGAATTATTCAACTCCTAGCTGTGGTCTTTGCTTTGGAAAAGTTTAGGTCTTACTTGTTAGGAACTAAAGTGATTATTTTTTTTTGACTATGCTGCTTTGAGATATTTCATGACTAAACAGGATGCAAAGTCCAGGTTGATTCGATGACTATTATTTCAGGAGTTTGATATTGAGATTAAAGACAAGAAAAACACTGAGAAGTGGTGGCAGATCACCTGAGCAGGATCACTCATGGATCCAACGCAGAGGAGGATTCACTGCCTCTGCGCGACAACTTCCCGGATGAGCAACTTACATGCTTTTACAGATTCTGAGCCTTGGTCCACGGATATTATTAACTACCTTGTGTCAAGAAGAATATCAAGTGACTACAGTAGAATTAAAAAGGACAAGTTGGTGAAGACAGCTAAGGACTATGTGTGGGATGATCCTTGTTTAAGGAAACATTATCAAGATCTGTTGATAAGAAGGTGTGTTCGTTACACTAAATTTCAATCTATACTATCTTTTTGTCACTCACATGTAGAGGGTAATCACTTTGCTAGAAAGAAAACGGCTATGAAGGTACTTGAAAGTGGCTTCTTCTGACCAACTTTGTTCAAAGATGCACATGAGTTTCATAAATCATGTGCCAGATTTCAGCTCACATGTAACTTAGGTCCTAGAGATCAGATGCCCCAACACCCAATTTTAGTTGTTGAGATCTTTGATGTGTGGGGTATTGATTTTATGTTCTTTTCCTAGCTCCCAACAAAATGTTTATATTCTACTTGCAATTGATTATGTTTCAAAGTGAGTGGAGTTAGTAACAACTCGAGCTGACGATGCTGCTGTTATTTTGAAGTTTTTGAAATCACTGTTTGTTAGATTTGGCACTCCCAGGTACATCATTAGTGATGGAGGTTCCCACTTTTGTAAAAAGTCATTTGCAACTTTGCTCAAGAAATTCAATGTTCATCATAAGGTGGCAACACCTTATCATCCTCAGACGAGTGGGCAAGTAGAAGTATCCAACAAAAAATCATGCAAAATTTGGAGAAGACTGTTAGACCAACCCGAAAAGATTAGAGTCAACGCTTGGATGAGGTGTTGTAGGCATATAGAACAACATACAAGACACCGATTTGGATGTCTCTTTATCGAATGATCTATAAAAAAGGATGTCATCTTTCGATGGAGCTTGAACACAAGACATATTAGGCTATTAAATAGTTTAACTTTGAAATTGATGTTGTAGGTGTTCATAGGAAGTTACAATTGAATGAGCTAGATGAGATTCAGAACAATGCATATGAGTCTAGTCAAATCTATAAGGAAAAAACCAAGACATTTCATGATAAGATGATTAAAGGGCAAGTTTTTTGTTGTTGGACAAACGATTTTGCTATTCAATTCACGTCTGAAGTTGTTCCTAGGTGAAGTGGACCTTTTTTTTATCATTAATGTCTTTGCTCATGGTGCAGTGGAGATCCGAAATCCAAAGACCGGGAATACATTCAAGGTGAACGGACATAGGCTCAAGCCATTTTATGAGCCACCTCAAGTGACGGATGTGGAGGAAGTACCTCTCCAAGATGCTTTTACGGTGGAGTGAATCTGTAGCGTACCGTCTGACTGAAGACATTAAACTTAGCGCTGCTTGGGAGATAACCCATGTTGATGGAGAAGCTTGGAAACAAGATTTTCATTCTTAACCCTTCTCCTTTGTTATTTTATCCATGATTAATTTGTTTTGTGATTTGTTATGTGTCTCATTCAATGCTTGTTTGATGTATTACATGCTTTAGTTTTGTTTTACATTCAGAACAATACAAATTTCAAGTGTGGGATGAGGTTTATATCATATTCTAAGCGTTTATGTATAAATTTTTCATTTTGAGTAAAGTTTTTCAATTTTAGGAGTGATTTAGGATCTTCCATAGCCTCTGCTCAATCAGTCGAACCTATTTTTCGACCCGTCCAACTCGTTTTCTTGAATTTTTGATATCGGAGTCTCGATCCATCGAATTTTAGGTCCAGAATGAGGCAGTGGGTGTCCGTCGACCCATCGAGACCATGTCTTGACCTGTCGAGAATGAATGAGCCTTTTTTTTATGATTAGTTCGTCGTGGAAGGGTTTCTGCGTTAGATTTTGGAATTTTTTAATTTTTTTTTCTTGTGTGTTTTTGAGTATTATATGAAAAAAAAATACAAAAAAAAGTGCTAAGAAAAGCAACACAAAAAGAGTCTTTTAATTTATATTTTGAGTCTTAAGAGCCCTAGACTAGTCTGTGATGTGATATATCTTCTGAAATTGTGATTAAGAGTGAAACATGTGACTAAGTTATTTGAGTTTCTTTGGTTAATCTTGAAATATGGTGCATGTGCTAATGTGTAGTGGATGTAGAAACGAGTTAACTTGGTACAGATCTATGAGCATGCTTAAGCTTTGTTGAGATTCATTAACCTGTGAGTGATTGAGCATTTATGTGATATACATGCTTTCTTTGATTGAGTGGCAATTGCTTGCCGCAGATTGAGTTAATGGACTCTAGAGATTATTAGAACTTGATCTTGTGTTTTTTAAAGCTTATAGTCATTACATGTCTTGATTGAGGAAGTGATAAAGGCACTTAGGATCTACCACCATTGCCATATTAGCCTGTGTCCCGACTTTGTGTACACAAGATGTGCACCTTTTAGTTAACAACTTTTGAGCCTACATGTTTGAACTTTTGTCATCACTCTCATAATCCTTAACTTTTAACCTTAGAATAGTTATATCTCTACCTTTATTTCTAGGACTTCGTAAAGCTATACATGAGACAGGTACATGAAGATCAAGGTGACAACTTATGAAGATGATGCAAACACTACCACATTATGCATCATTGCCGGCGACAAGGGAAAAAAAAGGCCGGTGACTTGCTCCGTCGCCGGCAATAATGAGTATTGCCGGCGATATGGACCGTCACCGGCAATAAGTTCAAAAAGTCGCCGGCAATGGTCAAATTTATTACCGGCGACATTCTCCGTCACCGGTAATAATCTCTCCACCATTGCCGGCGATATTCCGGCTCAAATATCGCCGGCAATGGTGAAAAATTATTGCCGGCGACGGAGAAAGTCGCCGGCAACAATTTTCCACAATTTCCGGCGATTTTTTGCCGGAATTTCACCGGCAATAACTCCATTGCTGACGATTTAATGAATCGCCGGCAATACCTCTTATATCAGATCCAGATCGCAGCAGCTCATTCATTTGGATATAGAAAAATCCGGTGAAATCGAAAGAAGGAAAACGCTATGAAATCCTTGGTTATTGTCAAAAGGCGTCGAAAACCCGCTCGGGAAGCTATATACGTACGTAGCTATATATAGGTATGTATATACGTATGTATGTATATATATGTGTGTTGATTTAATTAGATCGATATATATATGCATGCATGTGTTGATTTAGAGTTGAGATATCGATTATTGGTTTGATATACAAATAGAGTGGATATATTGTTGATTTCGAGTGATTGACTGTTGATTTTGAGTTGATTTGAAATTATTTCGATGAAAATATGTTAATTTGTGTGTATATATATGTATGTATATAAAATTATTTTGTGAATATTAATATATTGTTAATATGTCTATATATATATACAGGCATGTTAATTTGTAATTGTGAATTGTTGGTATATATATATATATTTTAATTTATATGCATGCATAGGTCAACTTTTGTTAATTAATCGGATGAATTCGAATGTAATTAATGATGATTTATTAATTAATTAGTAGTGAATGTGTGTATATATATATATTTATAGTACGTAATGTTAGAATTTTCAGGATGGACAAGAGTTGGATGAGCCTCGAAAGATGGGATGTGAGATATCACCATGGAATTAGAAGTTTTGTGGATTTTGTGAAGGCTAATTGTGGAGACACTACACTTCATTATTGCCCATGTAAAGGATGTAAGTGTCGCAGCGATCGATTTCGTTTTCTCATTGATAAGTCCAGAAGCACCTGAGTAAATACGAGTTTTGGGAAAAGTACACTTGTTGGATTTATCACGGTAAAACATCGTTAGCGGGTCCGCATGATCATGGACAATTTAGTGAGAGGGCCAGTCCATCCTATGATCATGGACATTTTGCTGAGAGGGCCAGTCCATCCTATGATCCAACATCGATGTTAATCAATGATACGTTTCCTCATGAGAGCGGTGTATTTGCTGATCAAGCACCAAATGTCTCTCCCGTCGTGCAGGGTTTCCCCGATATTGAGCCAGTAGAGCCATTACTTGGAGCTCATGTCAACACAAGCGGTATAGGCAAGTACAACAACTTGATTGCATTGCAACAGACTCCGTTGTACGACGGTTGTAGTAAGACTGTTCTTGAAAGTGTCATGGGAGTGATGCAGCTCAAAATGGAGAACAAAATGTCTGTCAAAGCTGTTGATTATTGGCTGAAGTGGATTGCTTCGCTACTGCCACCCGGTCATCGTCTTCCTACCACTCATCATAAGGTGCGACATATCCTGAAAGATCTTGGGCTTTCCTACATCAAAATCCATGCATGCAGATATGATTGTATTCTCTTCTGGGGAAAAGATCTTGAAGACCTTGAAGCCTGCCCGGTATGTTTTACAGAAAGGTATAAGTTGACTCCTGCAGGCAACAAGAAAGCTATGAAGATACTTCGATATTTCCCACTTATTGATAGGCTGGAGCGGTTGTTCATGTGTGCTTTCATGGCCGAAGCTATGAGATGGTGGGCTGAGAGAAATTTGTCTGACGATGACACCCTTATACTCCCTTCCGACGGAGAGGCTTGGAAGCACATGGTCAGGGAGTTTGATCATTTTGCAGCAGAGGTCCGAAATGTTTGGCTAGGGCTCTCATCTAACGGATTCAACCCTTTTGGCAACATGAGTCTTCAATACAGTATATGGCCAGTTATTTTGGTACCGTACAACCTTCCACCATGGATGTGCATGAAGAAGGAATACAATATGCTGACTCTGTTAATTTCGGGCCCGGGTTATCCAGGAAAGTGTCTCGATGTGTATTTGAGGCCTTTGATTGAGGAGCTTAAGTATCTGAGTGAGTGTGGCCACCCCACTTACGATAGGTTAAAAAATGAGATGTTCCAGATGCATGCTATGCTTGTTGGCACCATCAGTGATTTTCCTGTCTGCGGTATGTTGTCGGGCAACGTTACCAGGGGTTACCGGGCTTGTTCAGAGTGCATGACTGTTGATTGTTGCAGTCCTCATTGCAGTAAAATTGTTCAGATGCGTCACCGTTGTTGGCTTCCATATGATCACCCATTTAGGCAGGATCAAGACGCTTTTGATGGGACTGTGGAAACAGCTGTGGCACCCAGGCGATGGACATGGGATGAAATTTTGGAAGTGTTGAATGAATATGATTTTGGCCAGCTGAACAATCATCCTGAGATAGTGGCGTCAATTCCAGACAAGCCCGAAAGGTATAAGTTTTGGACACATAAGAGTATATTCTGGGAACTCCCCTACTGGCCCAGGTTGCCTATCAGACACTACCTAGATGTCATGCACATAGAGAAGAATGTGTGTGAAAGTGTGGTGGGCACAGTTCTTAGTTTGGAGGGGAAAACAAAAGACATCCCTAAGGCACGCATTGATCTGAAAGCTATGGGACTGCGGAAACATTTGTGGTTAAGAGATGGTAAGAAAAAAATGCTGCAAGCTCCTTACACCGTCAAGCCGAAGCATAAGCATGAAATTTTTGGGTGGCTGAGTAATGTCAGGTATATATTCTTATGGCTATGCAGGAAATTGACCATAAATTTTTACTTATATATGGTTATATGCGAGAAATATAATTGTTGCTTATGGCTATATATGCAAGTATCCTTATGGCTATGCAGGAAATATAAGCAGGTGTGTTAACTTCCGGGACAATAAGATGTACGGATTAAAGAGTCATGACTGCCATGTACTGCTTCAACGCCTTTTCCCTATTTTCATTCGAGGGTACCTGCCCAAAGAGGTGGTGGAGCCGTTGGTGGCCTTGTCAAGATTCTTTCAGAAGTTATGCACCAGGGAAGTTAAAAAATCAGATCTCAGGGAGATGCAAGATGACATCATTTTTATCATGTGCAAGCTTGAGAGAATATTTCCCCCAAATATTTTCGACATCATGCCTCACCTGATGATCCATCTTCCCGAACAATTGTTGCTTACCGGTCCCGTACACTACACTTGGATGTATCCCATGGAAAGGTACAAATGATTCATACATTTGGTTTGCCTCTGTTTTTATATGTAAATTCTAATTTTTTAAGTATCATAACATGCACTTGTTAACTTGTAGACAATTGGGAGCCTACAAGGACTATGTGAAGAATAAATCTGCACCTGAAGGGTGTATCGCTGAAGCATATATTGCGCACGAGTGTGTAACGTACACCAACTTGTATTTGGGAGCGCTGGAGGACCCCCAACAACAGATGCCAATAGATGAACCCCAGTTCAACCTTTCTATCATCTCCAATGACGTGGTAGTACATGGAAGCTTGCCAAAGTCGTACAAGTTGGATGGAAATGAGGTAGCCATTGCCAACTGGTCAGTACTAATTAACTATCCAGAAGTACAATATTGAAAAAACTATCATCTTCACTACTCTGCTATTGCCGGAAATGTTGATTACCACAACAGGACGTTTGCAAACTACTTTGGTCAATGAGTAAGGGTATATGTGTATATATATATTTTTTATATCCTTATATAACATGTGTGTACGTGGTTTTCTTTTTCTATGTTCATAATTTATGGTGTACCTGGTTTCTTATCGTTTTCAGATGAACCATGTAGCAAATGATGGTTGCCCAGAGTGGTCAAATGAATTGAGGGTCTTGGCGATGAAACCGATAGCTTCAAAAGTTTACTCGATGTGTCAGGTCAATGGCATGAAATTTATATGTGAAAATTGAGACGACCGACTGAAAACACAGAATTGTGAGGTGATGGTCCATAGTGGGCAGGATGGCGTTGACTATTACGGTGTCCTTCATTCAGTTGTTGAACTAATTTATGGGAACCGCATGAAAGTGCACTTGTTCAAGTGTAGATGGTTTGATACTAGCCCGGAGAACACAAGGACCGATCAGTACGGAATATTTTCGGTGAATACTGCTACAAGCTGGTATAAAGAAGACCCTTTCGTTCTTGCCACATCAGTAAAACAAGTGTTTTATCTTGACGATCTTCTGAACAAAGTCCCATGGAAGGTGGTTAACCATGTTGCTCATAGAAACATATACAGTGCTGCCACACTTGGTGAGACCGCAGATGATGAAGAAGTTACTGCATACCAAGAGCTGAACGCTTTTGACATTCCGGAATCATCTACGATTCGCCTTAATAATGTGAGATCTGGGAGTGTGGTTCGAATTACTGGAGCAGAACTTCTCGATGTTAATCCAAATGAAGTTGACGCTGATTCAGATGACGAGGAGCGGCACATATTGCCAGAGGTTACCTATGAAACCGAGTCAGACTCAAGTGATGAAGATGATTATGATTATCATTCTTAGTACGTTAATGATGTACATATTTTAGTATATATAAACGTGCATGTATGTTTGTTATATAAACGTGCATGTACGTATTTATAGTCGGAAATTCTAGTTGGAAATTATAGTTGAAAATTCTAGTCGAAAATTATTGGCGTAAATTATAGTCGTACATTATAGTCGGAAATTATAGTCGTAAATTATAGTCGGAAATTATAGTCGTAAATTATAGTCAGAAATTATAAAAATTTGGCCATGCCAACGTCATATCGATCGGAGTTATTTATGAATTAATACTTGCCGGAAATTCTTGTCATAAATTATAGTCGGAAATTATAGTTGTAAATTATAGTCGTAAATTATAGTCGAAAATTATAGTCGTAAATTATAGTCGAAAATTATAGTCGGAAATTATAGTCGTAAATTATAGTCGGAAATTATAGTCATATTTATAGTCGGAAATTATAGTTGGAAATTATAAAAATTTGGCCATGCCAACGTCATATCGATCGGTGTTATTTATGAATTAATACTTGCCGGAAATTCTTGGCCGGGAATCACTATCATTACCAATGAGTTGATAACTCGTTGGTAATAGTATTACCCACGAGTTACCAACTCGTTGGTAATAGTATTACCAACGAGTTGCTTATCAACTCGTAACTCGCCGGCAATACTTCGATATTTCCCAGGAGGCAGCTCGAGCTTCCTCATTTCTTCACCTTCTTCCTTCAAAACCCTAAAATCTCCTCATCTCTTCCTCACCTCGCCGCCCACAAATTAACTTCTCTTCCTCTCCTCCCTTCTCCCCTCTCCCCTCTCCACACAAAAATACCTAAACCCAAAAACCCCAAATCTCCCCTACCTCTCCTCCCCTCCTCCCCTCCTCCTCCCCTCCTCCTCTACCTCCTCCCCCTACCTCCGCCGCCGGAATCCGAGCTCGAGGATGACAGGTCTGATCCCCTAGCTCCCTCTCTCTCTCTCTCTCTCTCTCTCTCTCTCTCTCTCTCTCTCTCTCTCTCTCTCTCTCTCTCTCAATTTTTGTTTTTTATAATTATGTATATAAATATATATGCATTTTAATTATATTTGTATGCATTTTAATTAACTTGATTAATTAAGTTTTGGGTGATGTTTTAATTTTTGATAATTATTAGGCAAGTGTGTGTATGTATATATGTAAAAAATATTTAGGTAATTTAAGGTGATTTAATTGGATTAATTGATATAGTTGATAATTATATTGCATTTTTAAGGTGTTGCATGGGCAAATTAAGGTGATTTGGATTAATTGATATAGGTAATTTAAGGTAATTTAAGGTGTTGGGCAAATTAAGGTGATTTGGATTAATTGATATAGTTGATAATTTAAGGTATATTTGTTAACTTAATTAATTCGTTAAATAAGCATTTGGGTAATAATTAATTGATATTTTGATAATTATATTCGTAATGATCGATATGATATGATGCAATTTAATTTAATGTTTGATATGATAATTATAGTCGATTTGTTTTTCAAATGGATCTTCTACGAGAACCGATAACCGCTAGAACCAAACGGTTCCGGTTCCGAACGGTTTCGGTTCCAAACAGTTCCAAACGGTTCCGGTTCCGAACGGTTCCAGTTCCAAACGATTCTGGTTCCGAACGGTTTCGGTTCCAAACGGTTCCAGTTCCAAACGGTTCTGGTTCCGGTTTTTCATAGAACCGAATCCAGGACTAATTGTTGGAACCGATAACCGTTTGGAACTAGAACCGTTTGGAACCGGAACCTTTCGGTTCCAGTTCTGGTTCTAGCGGTTATCGGTTCCAAACGGTTCCGGTTCCAAACGGTTCCATCCTTAATTTTCATAGAACCGAATCCAGGACTAATTGTTGGATATGCAGAAGGTTTTGCGGCAAATTGTTTTGGAGGCATCAAACGGAGAGGGCCTAGATCCAGTGGAGGAAGCAGTAGTCAAGCTTCCTCAACCGCAGTCAGCAACACGCGCAGTGGCCCAATTCCGAATGCTCGCACACAAATTTTGCTACGTGCGCGAGAAGAGGAGGAAGCTGCTGTGACGACCCGAACCAGAATCTGATGCATGTTCGGCACGATTCTCGAGATTGAGCTTAGTCGCGGTTTTACGTCGTATATGTGATTCGTCGACTCTATTCGCGACTATATTTTTGGTCGAGAATTTAAGATGAGTGTTTTCACGGAAGTTGTAGAGTACGTGATTTCGAGCTCATGGGCGGTTCTGGAAGATTTTTCCGATAACCGAGGAATATTTTATGAATATTTGAAGTTTTGGTTTCCGACGAGTTTATCCGATTGTTTCGTGTTTATCCGAATCATTTCGTATATTCATTTCGGACCGTCGATTGACCCGAGGGCGAGTATAAATATCGGAATAGTCGAGAATAGTCATAAAATCACTGTTTGAGGATTGACCATCGTTGACTTACTATTTTTGGAAAGTTGACCAGTTGACCGAAGAGGGAAGTTTCCTCTTTGAGCTTTGCCATCCGACGACCTGTTTTCCGGCCACCTTCAGCCAAACGTAGGGTAAGGTCTTCTTCCTCTCATGATTTCGAGTAGGTCTATGCTTTGATTGAAGGAAATTGGTTGAGTTTTCATGGAACCCGAATCGGGTTGTGTGCTTGAATTTCGCCGGAGTTTGTTGGCCACTTTCCGGCGAGCCACGGTGGTGGTGGTTAGGGGGGTTTGCTTCCCCTAACCTAGGTGATGCTCCAAGGATGTTTAATTTTGAGTTTTGATGAGGTTTTGATGGCAACTCGATAGGTCACCGGAGGGATTTATTCCGTTTGGGTTTGTGATGTTTTGGAGGGTTTCCGATGAGATTTGAGCTTCGGGGTAGAAGAGAAAGTGGTTTTCCTTGATGTGAACTTGAGTTCTGGAAAGTTTCGCCGTGAAACTCCACGGTTGACGGCAGCGGCGGCGGTCAACGGCGGAGCTCCGGCCAAAAGTTGACTTTTTGGATTTTGATGTAATTAGTGTCGTTTTTCTCGAAATTGCGCCCTGATTGTCGTCCAGAGGTTTTCGGGTTGAATTGGTTAGCCGATTTTCAGTCGAGGTTTCGAGTGGGGATTTCAGAATTCCCGTTATTCATTTTGTACCGCATTGCATATTTCCGGGAACGGTTGGTTTCCGTGATTCAGTACAGGGTTGTGGACTTTGTTTTTGATCAGTTGTATCTTGTGAATGTTCAGGATTGAGATTGAGATCGAGATCTGGATCGTGATCCTGCTTCAGGCGAGGGATCTTCCGCCGGACCACGAGTTTAGCGCGAGTGCGCGTTACGCGAGTCTGTGAGTGGACATTTCTTTTCACGGATTGATTGCGAGTCTTTTATTTATGATTTACGAACTTGAGCATGCAGATGATTATGATTTTAGGATCATGTGTTTATGATTATGCATATACGAATATACGTATACGAATATACATACGTACATATTATGTTTTATGCATGTGTATGGAAAAGATTTATGATTTGGTTTACACAGAGTACAGTCTCAGTATATGTTGTGGTATCGATACACATTGGCTTCTCGGCTGATCCCCGAGTATGCTCCGGGGGGGACAGATATCCTGACCCGAGGCCTTTCTGGCTAGGATCACGTGTGGGTCTGGGATCCCGTGATTCAGACTGTACTATCGCGTGGAAGCCCACGAGAGTCTCCGCGATATGTTTTACGTTGCATGCTCTGTACGTGAGTGGTAGTCAGCGTCTCCTCACGTACCATTTGATTTTCATGCATTTGACTCGCATATGATTTTATACGTATATATTACTTGGTGAAAGACATTTATTTTCGTCCACTCACTCTAACGTGTTTCATGTCTTTCCCCTGGGCTTTTCGGTTTCCGTGCCCAGTTTGTAGTTCAGGTTTTGGTGTTTTCACGTCGCGGTTTGGAGGTTAGTGATCTGAGCTACATGTGTTTTCCAGTAGGTTCTTGTTTCGCCTACTGATGTATATGTTGTATATGTTTTACACTAGAGGTCACTCTGATAAACTCTGATACATGTTTATACGGATTTTCACGGATATATTATATATAGTACAGTATGTTTACTGTTTATTGTTTATATATTGATGTTGAGAAATCTGGATGGGATTGGTGCCCATGGTTTGGCTTTTGTGGCATAGGACGAAGTGTTATTTTCAGGGTGCAGGTTATGCAATTCTACGTTAGTAACGAAACTCTGCCGAAATTTTGAAAAGTTTTTGTTGGTTCGTATTTTCAGAAGGGGTTCGATTCAGATTTAGGTAACTGAATCGGGGTTGGGTCCTTTCAGCTTGGTATCAGAGCATTAGGTTGTCAGATTCTGTAGACTCTTGTAGTTGTGACGCTTAAGGTATTTGAGTTGATACAGCATGACTGGAGTGATGACCCGACTGGCCAGCGGTACTCATCAATACTTCGGGTGTTGTGTGTCCTCAAATATCTGCGGTTTCATGATTACGTTCTTTCTGCTTGTACCTAATGCTTGTCTTGTATCAGTAGGATGCCTCCTCGACGTGGTCCCCGTGTTGATCGGGATGTGGATCCTGATGAGGATCGCCGAACGCGCGACTTGCTGATGCGACTGCTGCGTTTGGAAGAGCGTTTTGACCCTGTGGTCAAGGCTCGCACTGCGGGTGCTACTGTGTTTTCGGGTTCAGTTGATCTAGAGATATGCGAGGCATGGTTGGTTCAGATTGAACGTATTTGTGAGCGTCTGCAGTTTACTCCTGAGTAGATGACAGAAGCCGCAGTTGGTTTACTTGAGGGTGATGCATACTTTTGGTGGGTTAGCACCGACAGAGTTCCAGCTGACACTCCGTGGACATTGTTTCGTGATCTGTTTATGCGGAGGTACTTTAATCAGGCTACCAAGCAGCGCAAGTACGAGGAGTTTACGGACTTGAGGCAGGGCAGTTTGTCTGTACTTGAGTATCGAGATCGGTTTACCCGTTTGTCTCGTTTTACGTGGGATATGGTGACTACAGAGGAAGCCAAGTGTCGTAGGTTTGAGCTGGGATTGAATCTGAACATCAAGGCGACACTGACTACGATGCCTCGGAACAACTTTGATGAGTTTGTTAGTGCTGCACTCCGAGGTGAGGACATTGAGCAGGAGAGATAGCAGAGGTATCGGCCGAGACAGTTTGAGGAAGGTGAACCGAGTCAGGGGCCTTCGAAGAGGTAGAGTTCTGATACTTCCGGTTCAGCTTCATCTTCATCTTCAGGTGGTGGGACATATCGACCACCAGCTAGTGTACCTAAACGGAGGTCGGGATGGAGGAGAGATCGACTGCAGCGACCACAGGCTAGTGAGGATTCTAGCGGTTCCAGTCATCCTCGACGACCTTTTGGCACTTTTGCTACACCGAGGGAGTATCCGTTGTGCAACTTGTGCAATAGGTATCATTTTGGTTCGTGTCAGCGAGGCACCCTCAACTGTTTTCATTGTGGCCAGGTGGGTCACTATGCGAGGGCGTGTCCTCAGTTGGTTGGTGCTGGTGATCAGGCAGCTCAGAGCTCCGCAGGAGAACGAGGTGCCACTTCGGGAGCACGACCAGCACAGTTTGCAGGCCAGGGTAGGCAGCAGGGACAGCCCCAGCGAGGATGACCAGCCGGACAGGCGAGGGTTCATGCTATGACTCTACGTGAGGGCAGAGCATCACCGGAGGTCGTTATCGGTACGTTACATGTTTTTGGTATTCCTGTACTTGCATTGTTAGATCTGGGCGCTACACATTCATACATATCATTTAGACTGTCATAATTGGCTACGGTACCTGCATCTCCACTTCCGGGGTTGTGGAGAGTGTTGTATCCGTCAGGTGAGGTGGTGAGCATCGGTTGGGTGTACAAAGACTGTGAGGAGGTCGCGTTTCAACGACCAGGGTTACCCGAGATACCGTTCCGTGGTGAGAAGAACACTTCATTACCGTGTTTGATTTCCGCGATGAGGGCGGATCGGTTGATGAAGAAAGGTTGTGTTGCATATTTAGCCCATGTTGTGGACACTACAGCTACAGTGCCGGATCTTGGTAGTATTGAGGTTGTGTCTAAGTTTCCGGATGTGTTTCCGGCGGAGTTACCTGGTATACCCCCTGTGCGGGAGATAGATTTTACTATTGAATTGTTGCCGGGTACAGGACCGATTTCCTAGACACCGTATCGTATGGCGCCTGCAGAGTTGAAGGAATTGCAGATCCAGCTCCAGGAGTTGCTAGAGAAGGGATTCATCCGACCAAGTATTTCTCCATGGGGTGCTCCAGTGTTGTTTGTGCGGAAGAAGGATGGGTCCATGCGTTTGTGCATCGACTATCGGAAGCTGAATCAGATTACAGTGAGGAACAAGTATCCGTTGCCGCGGATAGATGACTTGTTCGATCAACTGAAGGGAGCAGCAGTCTTTTCGAAGATTGACCTTCGATCCAGATATCACCAGTTGAGAATCCGAGACTCTGACGTAGCCAGGATAGCATTCAGGACGCGGTATGGGCACTATGAGTTTTTGGTTATGCCGTTTGGGTTGACCAACGCCCCCGCAGCTTTCATGGACTTGATGAATCGAGTGTTTCGTCGATTCCTGGACAAGTTCGTGATTGTATTCATTGACGATATCCTGATCTATTCCAGGAGTGTGGGCCAGCACAAGAAGCATTTGCGAGCTGTGTTGCGAACTTTGACGGACCATCAGTTGTAAATGATGTTTAGCAAGATCGAGGCCGTGCTGAGGGAGTTAGTGTTGATCCTGACAAGATCGAGGCCGTGCTGAACTGGAGTAGACCTACTACTGTGCCGGAGATTCGGAGTTTGTTGGGTTTAGCAGGCTATTATCGACGGTTTGTACAGGATTTCTCCCGGATTGCTACACCACTGACCAAATTGACGAAGAAGGGCGTCAAGTTTGAGTGGTCTGATGCGTGCGAGGAGAGTTATTTGCTCCTGAAGGAGAGATTGACTACCGCACCGGTACTGACATTGCCAGACGACAGTGGTGAGTTTGTTGTGTACAGTGATGCGTCAAAGTTGGGCCTTGGCTATGTATTGATGCAACATGGTAGAGTTGTAGCATATGGTTCCATACAGCTGAAACTGTATGAGGCCAATTATCCGACGCATGATTTGGAGTTAGCCACTATCGTGTTAGCGTTGAAGAGTTGGAGACATTACCTGTATGGTGCTCAGTGTAAGATTTTCACTGATCACAAGAGTCTCACCTACTTGCGGACACAGCCGGATCTAAACATGAGGCAGCGCCGATGGATGGAGTTAATCAACGACTACGATTGCACGTTTGAGTACCATCCGGGGAAGGCCAATGTGGTAGCATATGCACTTAGCCGGAAATCTGGAGCCTCGTTGTTTCACATGTGTGTGGCCAGAGTATCGATGTTAGCCGAGCTTTGAGCTACAGGTGCTGTGTTTGGATATGATGATGATGGAGCTTTGTTGGCCAGTTTTCAGGTTCGACCCGTACTGGTTGATCAGGTACGAGAGGCTCAGGATTCGGATTCTTACCTGTTGGGCAAGAAGACCATGATACGGAATGGTGTGCCTACAGAGTTCCGATTGAGCGACGACGGTACGTTGTTGTTCAGAGGCAGGCTATGTGTACCCAGAGACGAGGACTTGAAGAAGGAGATTCTGGACGAGGCCCACAGTTCAGCGTATGCGATGTATCCCGGAGGTACGAAGATGTTTCGTACACTTCGAGCGTACTATTGGTGGCGCAACATGAAGCAGGAGATTGCCGCGTACGTGATTCGATGTTTGATTTGTCAGCAGGTGAAGGCGGAGAGGCAGAAACCTGCATGGAAACTACAGCCACTTGAGATTCCAGTTTGGAAGTGGGAACACATTACGATGGATTTTGTCTATCAGTTGCCGCGTACTTCGGCGGGCAACACTGGCATTTGGGTTATTGTTGACCGACTGACGAAATTCGCACACTTTCTTGCACTTCCAGGGAAGATTTCAGTGGGCAGATTAGCCAAGTTGTACTTATCAGAGATTGTTCGCTTACATGGTGTGCATGTGTCCATTGTTTCTGACCAGGATAGTCAGTTCACTTCTGAGTTTTGGTAGGCGTTACAGCGAGCGTTGGGCACGAGGTTGCGATTTAGTACAGCTTTTCATCCTCAGACTGACGGGCATTTCGAGCGGACCATTCAGACTCTTGAGGATATGCTGAGATCATGTGTGTTACAATTTCACGAAAACTGGGATCAACAGTTACACCTGATTGAGTTCGCCTACAATAACAGCTACCAGGCTAGTATTGAGATGGCACCGTACGAGGTGATATGACCAAAACATGCATCAAATAAACACTTAACACATAATTCAACCATATACAATTTAAAACCCTATAGATGTAGTATTTTGAGCAAGTAGGGATCGTTCTAACCGGGGATTGAAGGGTGCATGCAATTTTTGTGGTGTTAAAAGGGGGTATAAAAGAGTTGATTTTAATTTCCTAAATTTTCTATCTAATTACTAACTAAAAACGTCAATCACATAACAAGTATTCCTAGGACTCTATCATGCATCAACTCATAGACAAGCAAACACATAAGAAAATCCCAAAAACCCTTACCATATTTTCGACAAAAACCTAATTAATTATTTACATGTGATCATCCCATCCTACCCACATGCATATTATACAGCTTTAATCCTCCCATCATCTTCGAAATTTACAAACCTTAATTCCAATTACATGTTATGGTTTTCTTTATCTTTTAATCAAAGTGCAATGAACAGCATATAAACACCTTAACTAAATTATCGGTTTGATACAAAGGTAGGGACTAACATGTTCCGTGAACAACACTGCAAACGTCCTAGTGATCCTAACCTCTACCCATACCGAAGTTTTATGCCCAACACATAACACATAAAAGAAACTAAGATTCATAAACACATGGAACACGTATGGAATTCATAAAGTGTATAAAACCAAAATAGACATTCATTCACCGAGTTTTTACACAAATAAATACAAAGACAAAAGAGACTACGGAGTAAAGAGTTCATGTTACACTTTTAGTTCCGTGAACAGCACTGCAAACTTCAAGAGCAAGACGACCCTTTGATGGAGTTGGTATCGGTTTTTAGGAGGTGGTGATGGTGTAGTCGACCTTGGCTTTGGAGATCTTTGTGGTGGAGAATGTTTGAGGATTTTGGCAGCGTGAGAGCGTAAGATAGGTGATCCCCTGTTTTGAGGCCGAGCCTCTTGTATTTATAAGCTCACAAGAATCATTCTCCTCCTAGAATAAGGTTTCCTTCTATTTTCGGGCAGATCTGGCAGTCTGTAAAGATTTGAACTTTCCCGGAGTTGTAGATCTCCACAAATTATGATTTTGGTGTCGTTGGAAAGAAGACTCAAATATCTTTCCAACCATAGGTTAATCGCATCTTAACTCCTCCTGGTTCGTTCCCAGTTGTCGTTCGAAGTTGGCCTATCTGCACAGGCAGATTCTGCTTTCCTTATTCTTCATGATTTCCTTCTTCTTTTGACTTTGGGAATCCTTTTCTTACCAAATCTTGATCTCCACGAAATTGGCTGATTGGATCTTCATATTTGGGCTATCTAAATGGTCTTCTAATTAATTGGATCCATTTTCATTTATTCTTCTTCAAGATCCTTCCGGAAGCTTTCAAATCCTAGTCAACATAGGAAAGGTTTTCCTAGTCAACCAATGATTTCTTTTTCTCCTCAATTTTTCTCCTTTCTTCCTTGGAATTTCGAACCAATTTCTTTTTCCATTATTTTGCTGTGTTTTGCATGCTTGTAGACTCCTTTACTCCGTCTCTTTTGGTCAACACCTGAAATTAACAAAATAAGTTAAAACTAATAAAACTAAGCAATTATCAAAGTAAAAATGTAGAGAAAATATGTTAATTAATACGCCTAAAATGCGTAGATCAAATCCCCCCACACTTAGACTTTACTAGTCTCTTAGCAAACACTAAATTAAACTAAGACTCAAAAAATTTCAACAAAAATACTACTAAGCCCTTTGACTATTAAATTTTGAAATTCATGACAATCACAAAGTTTAAACACAAGGAATTCAAAAGTTAATAAAGACATTCTCATGCATGAACAAGTAAGACTTAGATGAAAACAATGGTGATTTATAAACTATGCATGCACTAGAAAAGTTCAAAATCCTCACATGGATTCACTCATCATCTTTTCACTCATGAAAAAGGGGTATTCACTCAAGATATATCGAAGAATAAACAAAATACCTCATGAATAAAACCAATTACTTGCACAAATGAACCCAAACCATATGCTTACTCATGCGATTAACTCCACAGATCAAAGACTACTCATCTCAAGGATCATAAAGGACTTTCAAGGGTTGTAATGGGGCTGAGGCTAAGGCATTCGAAAATTTGGATAAGTAGTGTTTAAGAACGTTCCAAAGACTTAGTCTAGCTCCATCATCTTGTTAAATTTCGTGCTCCATCTTCTTCCCCACGTTACCAGTGTCAAACTTTAAGCACAAGGGTCAGATTTCATCTTATTGGGCCCAGACTTCATTCTAATCTTCCTTAGATCTTTGTGAACAGGACAAAGGCCTTATTTCTTTACTATTGGGCCTTCAATTCAATACAAACTCCAAATCCACAAATATGGGGGACATTAATCCAAACTTGAACATTAAAAACCAATTGCCGGAGAGCTTCACAATTTTTTTTTTCTCTTTTTTTTTCTCTTTTTTTTTCTCTTTTTTTTTGGCAATTACTATTTCTTTTCTTTTGTTGGACAATTCTATCCCCATACTCACATCTTCCTTAATGATTCTCACGCCATCTCCATGTATCTAGCTTCAAAAATCTTCACCAAGTCTTTAGAACAAGGGTAAGGATTATCTACACTAGGTTAAAGTGTTTGGATATATATGGCGATGAAAGAAAAGCTTAATGTGGGCTCAAAATGGTTGACTAAGGGGGTCGCAACTCATGCGCACATATGGGACACATAGCAATTTGGCAAAAGTGGTGGTAAATCCTAAATGCCTTTAATCATATCCAAAATCAGAGTATGTATTGACTATAAGCTTTGAAAATCAACATGAGCAAGTTCTAGCATTCTCTAGTTCATTAGAAACTATGGCAAGTAATCATATGAAGCATGTAAACATTTTTGAGACTAAAATCTATATATGTCGAAATTCACTCCAAGAAAACATAATTTCAGCTCAAAACTCACTTTATGGTTTAAATGACTTAAACTTATCTAGCATGCGAATTCTGTACCAAGTTTTACAATCTATATCTACTACATGTTAATGCAATCAAAACATCTCTATTAACAAAAGAATTCCATAAATTAGTAATATGAAAGCCATGAACTCGAAATTGTCTCAGAAAAATATCATCATCGACGAGTTAAGGGCATCCTAAGACTCTGAAAAACACTAAAATACACTCAAAAACTACCTAAAATTTTAGAAAAATAAAAACCCACGAAAATTAAACAAAAAAAAACATTTTTTTTAGGGCATCATCCGCCGGAAAGTTTCATTGTCCGCCCGATTTTACAATTTATGACTCAAATAAAAGCGTAAACCCCTCCCCCACACTTAAATCCTACATTGTCCTCAATGTAATAAAGTAAAAGCATAGAATCAAGCATGGAGAATGAATTCACCAAAAATAACTAACTAATTAACACACTAACAAACTAATTAATAAAGAGGAAGGGAGAAGAAAGTAAATCTGAGCGTCGATCCTCCATTGGGTTGCCTTCCAACAAGCGCTTGTTTTTTAATGTTTTACAGCCTAGACATGATGCTTTTTTTCAGTATTTGAAACGGGTGCTTCTTGCTCAACGCCATCCAGGATGTTTATGTGACGTTGGCTTCTTCCAATGATACTCACTGTGCTGGACGAAAATCTCCCCCAGGATTTTGAACTGTTTGAGTAGATAATTTTCCAGAACCGCCCTTAATCTGGCCCATGAATTCAATCACTTGGCCCATCTGCTTCTTCAATTCATTAATGTCATTCCCTTATTGGGCTTGAGTGTTCAGCAAAGCCTGTGTGGATGATGAGAGCTGTGACAACATTTTGTCATAATCCGGATTGGTAAGAACATGCTGAACCGGTTGTTGTTGTTGCAATGGTTGAGGCGAAGGATTAAGGCATCCATCATTGTTCCTCCACTGAAAATCAGGATGGTTATTTCGAAACCCTTGATTGTAATTTCCATAGTTGTTGTAGCGAGGAGCACTGTGATTGTTCTGATATCCACCAATGGCATTGACTTCTTCCATCCCCTGAGCAGGTGCATTCTGAGGACACTGATCATTATGATGTCCATCCAATAGGCAGATTCCACACACAAGTGATGCCAGAGGCTGAGGTTTAGGTGACTTGGTTTCCAGAAGTTTTGTAATCAGTGAAGTGAGCTTGGCTAGCTCGGCAGTAGTGCTTGATGATGACACTTCACTGACTTTCCTACTTTGTTGCACTGTCATACCCTCGTATTGTTGAGTGTTGAGGGCTCGCTGGTTCAATAAAGTACGTCCCACAGTTGCAGGCTTCTCCAAAAATGATCCACCAGCGGCAGCATCTAGAAGTTCTCTCTCCAAAGGCTTGAGTCCCTCATAAAAGTATGTCAAGAGGTTGCTCTCAGATATTCCATGTGATGGGCATGATTCACACAACTCCTTGAATCTTTCATAGTAAGTAGCGAAAGACTCATCACTTTCTTGCATAACGCCCGTTATCTTCTTTCTCAGATTTGTGATCTTGGACCGCGGAAAGTACTTGGTGAGGAAAGCTTGGATGCAAGCGTCCCATGTGGTGATGGATCCAGCAGGTAGACTGAAGAGCCAACGTTTGGCCTTCTCCTCCAGTGAAAATGGGAAGGCTCTCAGTCGAAATGCATCCCTATCAGTGTTGGTAGGACACATGGAATCACACACAAACAGAAATGTGGTCAAGTGTGTGTTGGCATCCTCTGTTGTGTGGCCATGAAAACGTGGCAAATGATGGATGACACCACTCTTGAGCTCTGGTGCAGTCTGGCCTGCAGTTGGTGTTGGATAAGTGATCGACATTGGGCCAAAGTTACCCAGATTCGAGCAAGTCTGCTGTCTGATGGACTGTTCAATGTTGTCTCCGTTTTCACCCATGGATTCAGCTTCTGAAGTGTCTGAAAACGATGTAGGTGATGGTGGTCTAGGTGGACTACTTGGTGGACTGTTGAAAATAGACCCTTGTAAAACCCATTCTGCGTTAACCTGATTCTGATTCGGTCTGTTTATTGTTCTGCTTCTGAGTTCAAGTTGACGAAGAACAGGAGTGGACATTCATTAAATGGCCTAAAATTCAACAGATCAAGCATTAGTATCAACAGAATACATATGAAATGCAAAAATATATAATGTTATATGCAGAAACACACTTAAACGTGAATGCAAATGATATATAACTAAAATGCAATGCCAATGATGCAGAAATATAGTAACCAATGAGAGATCTAAGTATATAAACACACAAAATTTGTTTTGCACGTTGGACATGTTCTTAGGGCACCTTTCACACAATGTCACACTTCGATTTACCATGTATCACACATTTACTTAATGAGAATTAACTAAATGCATCAAACAAGATCAACCTAGATGATAAAATGGTGTGAATGCATAAGAGAAAATGGTTAGAACCTGCAGAAAACATCCAAGTTACATGAACAATCATGAATAGAATGACTCATCCATTGGTCTCATGTCCCTAACTTCACTTAGGTTAGGGTACCCGGTGATGAAATCCGAGCATCATGAAACCGCAGGCGAGTTAATGCAACTAAGTACCTGCAACGTTGGAAAGTCCTTTACATGTTCAAACAATTTTCGAGATTTTTAGCACACATGTCTCAAATTGATTTCGCCAAAAATTTACAAGGATTACAAGGCATTGATTTTTCAGTCTTTCCAAGGACGTGCGACCCGTGCGATAAAGTATGAATTCTCAATTGTTCAGCCTTGGTTCAATCGAAAAACATGGCCAGTTGGGGATAGAGATAACGCGAGAGGCAGGACTAATTTCGACAATACACCCCGAGGCTAACCTGGCCAATGGTATATACTCTATTGGTGTAAGTCTTTCTTAGATCCAGAACCTGTCACCAGTCATAACCCGTTTCTAGACACCATGTCCGAAATTCAGCCAAACTTTCAAAAATTCACACTCCCTCATAGTTCTTGTAGACTCCGCCCTCAACCTTATGTGTAAAACATAAGGGGTTAAGGAGATAAACAAGAAAAAGAGGCACCATCTATTCCAAGGAGTGAGGCCTACTTAATCAAGCATGTAATCAATGTAAATCTAAGACTATCCTTTAACATGCTTAACAATTATTAGATATATATATATATACAAACACCGATTATTATTTACAAAAATTAAAATTTACACTAACATTTATTCACATGTATTTATTTACAAAAAAATAAATCAATTAGGGCACATATACAAGGCATCGAAAATTTGTAAGTAAAATTAGCATATATACTTCGAAAATTCCTGAAAAAGAAAATGGTTAGTAATATGCACAAGTATAAATTTACATATATACACACAAAAATCACAAACAATTAACAATCCCCGGCAACGGCGCCAAAAATTGATATGACCAAAACATGCATCAAATAAACACTTAACACATAATTCAACCATATACAATTTAAAACCCTATAGATGTAGTATTTTGAGCAAGTAGGGATCGTTCTAACCGGGGATTGAAGGGTGCATGCAATTTTTGTGGTGTTAAAAGGGGGGTATAAAAGAGTTGATTTTAATTTCCTAAATTTTCTATCTAATTACTAACTAAAAACGTCAATCACATAGCAAGTATTCGTAGGACTCTATCATGCATCAACTCATAGACAAGCAAACACATAAGAAAATCCCAAAAACCCTTACCATATTTTCGACAAAAACCTAATTAATTATTTACATGTGATCATCCCATCCTACCCACATGCATATTATACAGCTCTAATCCTCCCATCATCTTCGAAATTTACAAACCTTAATTCCAATTACATGTTATGGTTTTCTTTATCTTTTAATCAAAGTGCAATGAACAGCATATAAACACCTTAACTAAATTATCGGTTTGATACAAAGGTAGGGACTAACATGTTCCGTGAACAGCACTGCAAACGTCCTAGTGATCCTAATCTCTACCCATACCGAAGCTTTATGCCCAACACATAACACATTAAAGAAACTAAGATTCATAAACACATGGAACGCGTATGGAATTCATAAAGTGTATAAAACCAAAATAGACATTCATTCACCGAGTTTTTACACAAATAAATACAAAGACAAAAGAGACTACGGAGTAAAGAGTTCATGTTACACTTTTAGTTCCGTGAACAGCACTGCAAACTTCAAGAGCAAGACGACCCTTTGATGGAGTTGGTATCGGTTTTTAGGAGGTGGTGATGGTGTAGTCGACCTTGGCTTTGGAGATCTTTGTGGTGGAGAATGTTTGAGGATTTTGGCAGCGTGAGAGCGTAAGATAGGTGATCCCCTGTTTTGAGGCCGAGCCTCTTGTATTTATAAGCTCACAAGAATCATTCTCCTCCTAGAATAAGGTTTCCTTCTATTTTCGGGCAGATCTGGCAGTCTGTAAAGATTTGCACTTTTCTGGAGTTGTAGATCTCCAAAAATTATGATTTTGGTGTCGTTGGAAAGAAGACTCAAATATCTTTCCAACCATAGGTTAATCGCATCTTAACTCCTCCTGGTTCGTTCCCAGTTGTCGTTCGAAGTTGGCCTATCTGCACAGGCAGATTCTGCTTTCCTTATTCTTCATGATTTCCTTCTTCTTTTGACTTTGGGAATCCTTTTCCTACCAAATCTTGATCTCCACGAAATTGGCTGATTGGATCTTCATATGTGGGCTATCTAAATAGTCTTCTAATTAATTGGACCCATTTTCATTTGTTCTTCTTCAAGATCCTTCCGGAAGCTTTCAAATCCTAGTCAACATAGGAAAGGTTTTCCTAGTCAACCAATGATTTCTTTTTCTCCTCAATTTTTCTCCTTTCTTCTTTGGAATTTCGAACCAATTTCTTTTTCCATTATTTTGCTGTGTTTTGCATGCTTGTAGACTCCTTTACTCCGTCTCTTTTGGTCAACACCTGAAATTAACAAAATAAGTTAAAACTAATAAAACTAAGCAATTATCAAAGTAAAAATGTAGAGAAAATATGTTAATTAATACGCCTAAAATGCGTAGATCACGAGGCCCTGTACGGGAAGCAGTGTCGCACTCCATTGTGTTGGAGTGAGGTAGGCGAGCGTTGGCTCATTGGTCCTGACTTGGTGAAAACCACGATGGAGGATATTCAGGTTATCCGGGATCGACTGAAGATCGCCCAGGATCGGCAGAAGAGTTACGCGGATGTGAGGAGGAAGAGTTTAGAGTTTGAGGTTGGTGATTGGGTCTTCCTGAAACTATCTCCGTGGAGGGGAGTTGTGCGTTTCGGGAAGCGTGGCAAGCTTCGACCGCGGTACATTGGTCCTTATGAGATTACGGAGAGGGTTGGAGCTGTTGCTTACAGACTTGAGTTAACGGCTGAGATGGCTCGTATTCATGATGTCTTCCATGTTTCGATGTTGCGGAAGTACATCTCAGATCCTTCACATGTGTTAGCCCCACAGCAGTTGCTGATCAGAGAGGTTTTATCGTATGTTGAGGAGCCAGTGCAAATTCTCGATCGTCGTGACCAGGAGTTGAGGCACCGTGTGATTCCGCTGGTGAAGATCTTGTGGCAGAACCACTCAGTTGAGGAGGCCACCTGGGAGACCGAGCAGCGTATGCGGGAGCAGTATCCTCATCTGTTCACTTGACAGGTACGTAAATTTCGAGGTCAAAATTTCTTTAAGGGGGGTAGATTTGTGACGACCCGAACCAGAATTTGATGCATGTTCGGCACGATTCTCGAGATTGAGCTTAGTCACGGTTTTACGTCGTATATGTGATTCGTCGACTCAATTCGCGACTATGTTTTCGGTAGAGAATTTGAGATGAGTGTCTTCACGGAAGTTGTAGAGTACGTGATTTCGAGCTCGTGGGCGGTTCCGGAAGATTTTTCCGATAACCGAGGAATATTTTATGATTATTTTAAGTTTCGGTTTCCGACGAGTTTATCCGATTGTTTCGTGTTTATCCGAATCATTTCGTATATTCATTTCGGACCGTCGATTGACCCGAGGGCGAGTATAAATATCAGAATAGTCGAGAATAGTCGTAAAATCACTGTTTAGGATTGACCACCGTTGACTTACTATTTTTGGAAATTGACCAGTTGACCGAAGAGGGAAGTTTCCTCTTTGAGCTTTACCGCCCGACGACCGGTTTTCCGGCCACCTTCGGCCAAACGAAGGGTAAGGTCTTCTTCCTCTCATGATTTCGAGTAGGTGTATGCTTTGATTGAAGGAAATTGGTTGAGTTTTCATGGAACCCGAATCGGGTTGTGTGCTTGAATTTCGCCGGATCCCGTGATTCAGACTGTGCTATTGCGTGGAAGCCCACGAGAGTCTCCGCGATATGTTTTACGTTGCATGCTCTGTACGTGAGTGGTAGTCAGCGTCTCCTCACGTACCATTTGATTTTCATGCATTTGACTCGCATATGATTTTATACGTATATATTACTTGGTGAAAGACATTTATTTTCGTCCACTCACTCTAACGTGTTTCATGTCTTTCCCCTGGGCTTTTCGGTTTCCGTGCCCAGTTTGCAGTTCAGGTTTTGGTGTTTTCACGTCGCGGTTTGGAGGCTAGTGATCTGAGCTACCTGTGTTTTCCAGTAGGTTCTTGTTTCGCCTACTGATGTATATGTTGTATATGTTTTACACTAGAGGTCGCTCTGATACATTCTGATACATGTTTATACGGATTTTCACGGATATATTATATATAGTACAGTATGTTTACTGTTTATTGTTTATATATTGATGTTGAGAAATCCGGATGGGATTGGTGCCCACGGTTTGGCTTTTGTGGCATAGGACGAAGTGTTATTTTCAGGGTGCAGGTTATGCAATTCTACGTTAATAACGAAACTCTGCCGAAATTTTGAAAAGTTTTTGTTGGTTCGTATTTTCAGAAGGGGTTCGATTCCGATTTAGGTAACTGAATCAGGGTTGGGTCCTTTCAGCTACACGATCCGGATCCGTGCAACCCTCAGTCCAGGCTCGACGGCCCTCAGTCACCAGACAGTCAAGCGAGCGACACTCAACGGCCGCATCAGAAACGCCCTCCATTCGAATGCCCCACATTGGCCCGGTGCCTACTCCCGTTTCACGGGAATCATCTGAGGCAGATGGTGTTGGCGCCTCATCGTCCAGGCCTCGTCTATTGTGACGACCCGAACCAGAATCAGATGTGTGTTTGGCACGATTCTCGAGGTTTGGTTTTAGTCGTAGTTTTGCGATATTATGTGGTTTGCCGATTCGATTCGCGACTTTGTTTTTGGTCGAGAATTTGGGTTGAGTGTCTTCACGGAAAATGTAGAGTACGTGATTTCGAGTTCGTGGGTTGTTTCGGAAGATTTTTCCGATAACCGAGGAATATTTGATGGTTATTTGAAGTTTCGGGTTCCGACGAGTTTATCCGTTTATTTCGAGTTAATCCGAATCATTTCGTATTTTCATTTCGGACCGTTGATCGACCCGAGGGACGAGTATAAATATCGAAAAGTCGAAAAATAGTCGAGAAATAGTCGTAAAAACACAAATTTGCATTGACTTGCGTTGACTTTCTTGTTTTGGAAAGTTTGACTGGTTGACCGTGGAGGAGAGTTTCCCGTTTCGGCTTTAACTTCCGGCGACCGGATTCTGGCCACCATCGGCCACGGGACAGGTATAGCTAGACTCCTCTCTTGATTTCGAGTATGTTAGAATTTGGTTTGAGTTGAAATGGTTTGGTTTTGAGGTAACCCGAGTTAGGCCGAGTTGGATGGAATCGGTGGTGATCGGAGTTATAGTTCCGGCGAGTTTTGGAAGGGGAGACTTGGGGGAAACGACTCCCCTCATCATTCTGAGTCTAATGGTATGATTAATTGGAGTTGGGGAGGAGTTTTTGTTGGAACCCGATTTGGAATTCCGATTTGGTTTCCGTTCGGTTTTGTTTGATTTTGGAAGGGATAGAGTTGGAATTGGGCTTGGTGACAGAAGGGAAAGAGATTCGCATGGATGAGATGGTCTGAACTGGAGAAGTTGGCCGTGAAATTCCTCCGTTGACGGCGCGCCGCCGCCTGCGGCGGCGGTCAACGGTGGTGGAAAAGTCAAATTTTCAGATTTCGATGTAATTAGTGTCATTTTTCTCGTAATCGCGCCCTGATTATCGTACGGAGGTTTTCGGGTTGATTTGGTTAGCCGATTTTCAGTCGAGATTTCGAGTGGGGATTTCGGGATTTCCGTAATTCATTTTGCACTGCATTTCGTATTTCCGGGAACAGTTGGTTTCCGTGCATCGGTACAGTGTTGTGGATTACGATATTGATCAGTTATGTGTATATGTATTCAGGAGATCGAGATCGAGATTTGGATCGTGATCGTGCTTCGGGCGAGGGTACTTCCGCCGGACCACGTGTTTAGCGCGAGTTGCGCTAGCTGATCTGTGAGTGGACATTTCTTTTCACGGATTGTTTGCGAGTCTTTTATATGATTTTCGAACTTGAGCATGCGTATTGAGATTACGAATTGCATGAGCATGTGTTTTACGATTATACGATATACTTATACGAATATACGTATACGAGTATACATACACTTATATGCTGTTTCATGCATTTGCATCAAAATGTTTATGATTTGGTTTACACAGAGTACAGTCGTGGTTACGTTGTTGTATCGATACACTTAGCCTCTCGACTGATCCCCGATGGTAGGCATCCTAGGCGGGGCGTTACCCCGACCTGACCGGCGAGGGGCGTATCCCCGGAACCGAGGCCTTTCTGGCTTAGAATCACGTGTGGGTCCGGGATCCCGTGATTCGGACTGTACTAGCACGGTGTGTGTCCATGAGCGACCCCGTGGGATTTTTACTTGCATGCTCTGTACACTGGAGAAGTGTGAGTTTTACCTCGTGTACTATGTTGTTTTTATTTATCTGGACTCGCATATGTTTTTATAACATATATAAACTGGTGAAAGACATTTATTTTCGTCCACTCACTCTAACGTGTTTATTGTCTTTCCCCTGGGCTTTTCGGTTTCCGTGTCCAGTTTGCAGTTCAGGTTTGGTGTTTTCACGTCGCGGTTTGGAGGCTAGTGATCAGAGTTACCTGTGTTTTCCAGTAGGTTCTTGTTTCGCCTACTGATGTACATATTGTATATGTTTTACTCTAGAGGTCGCTCTGATACATTCTGATACATGTTATGCGGATTTTCACGGATATACATATATACATAGTACAGTTTATTTACTGTTGTTGAGTATATTGATGTTGAGAAATCCGGATGGGATTGGTGCCCACGGTTTGCTTTTTGTGGCATAGGACGAAGTGTTATTTTTCCGCGTGCAGGTTATGGTAATTCAACGTTAGTAACGAAACTCTGCCCAAATTTCGGAAAATTTTTGTTGGTTCGTGTTTTCGAAGGGGTTCGATTCCGGTTTAGGTTGCTAAATCGGGGTTGGGTCCTTTCAGCTTGGTATCAGAGCATTAGGTTGTCAGATTCTGTAGACTCTTGTAGTTGTGACGCTTAGGGTATTTGAGTTGATACAGCATGACTGGAGTGATGACCCGACTGGCCAGCGGTACTCATCAATACTTCGGGTGTTGTGTGTCCTCAAATATCTGCGGTTTCATGATTACGTTCCTTCTGCTTGTGCCTAATGCTTGTCTTGTATCAGTAGGATGCCTCATCGACGTGGTCCCCGTGTTGATCGGGATGATGATCCTGATGAGGATCGCCGAACGCGCGACTTGCTTATGCGAGTGCTGCGTTTGGAGGAGCGTTTTGACCCTGTGGTCAAGGCTCGCACTGCGGGTGCTACTGTGTTTTCGGGTTCAGTTGATCCAGAGATATGCGAGGCATGGTTGGTTCAGATTGAGCGTGTTTGTGAGCGTCTGCAGTTTACACCTGAGCAAATGACAGTAGCCGCAGTTGGTTTACTTGAGGGTGATGCATACTTTTGGTGGGTCAGTACTGATAGAGTTCCAGTGGATACTCCGTGGACATTGTTTCGTGATTTATTTATGCGGAGGTACTTCAATCAGGCTACCCAGCAGCGCAAGTACGAGGAGTTTACGAACTTGAGGCAGGGCAGTTTGTCTGTACTTGAGTATCGGGATCGGTTTACCCGTTTGTCTCGTTTTGCGCGGGATATGGTGGCTACAGAAGAAGCCAAGTGTCGCAGGTTTGAGCTGGGATTGAATTTGAGCATCAAGGCGACGCTGACTACAATGCCTCGGAACAACTTCGATGAGTTTGTTAGTGCTGCACTCCGAGGCGAGGATATAGAGCGGGAGAGACAGCAGAGGTACCAGCCGAGACGATTTGAGGAGGGTGGACCGAGTCAGGGGCCTTCGAAGAGGCAGAGTTCTGATACTTCTGGTTCAGCTTCATCCTCAGGTGGTGGATCTTATCGACCGCCAGCTGGTGTATTGAGACAGAGACCGAGGAGATGGAGAGATAGACCACAGCGACCACAGACTAGTGCAGGTTCTAGCGGTTCTAGCTATCCTCGGCGTGCTGGTGGCACATTTGCTGTACCGAGGGAGTACCCGTTGTGTAGTCTCTGCAGTCGACATCATGTGGGTCCATGTCAGCGAGGTCCTGTCACTTGTTTCCGATGTGGCCAGGTGGGTCACTATGCGAGGGAGTGTCCTCAGTTATATGGCAGTGACGGACAGGCGGTTCAGAGTTCCGGAGAAGAGCGAGGTGCCACTTCGGGAGCTCGACCAGCACAGTTCGCAGGTCAGGGCCGACAGCAGGGACAGCCCCAGCGGGGACGACCAGCCGGACAGGCGAGAGTTCATGCTATGACTATGCGTGAGGGCAGAGCATCACCGGAGGTCGTTATCGGTACGTTACATGTTTTTGGTATTCCTGTAGTTGCATTGCTAGATCCAGGTGCCACACATTCATTCATATCATTTAGACTGTCATCATTGGCTACGGTTCCTGCATCTCCACTTCCGGGGCTGTGGAGAGTGTTGTATCCGTCAGGTGAAGTTGTGAGCATCGGATGGGTTTACCGAGATTGTGAGGTGTTTGTTGATGGCCATGGTTTAGCCGCTGATCTGTTGTTGCTGGATATTGTGGATTTTGATTTGATATTGGGTATGGACTTTTTGGAGTCGCATTGGGCCATGTTCGACTGCCACAGGAAGGAGGTCGCGTTTCGACGACCAGGGTTACCCGAGATACTGTTTCGCGGCGAGAAGAACACTTCCCTACCGTGTTTGATTTCCGCGATGAGGGCGGATCGGCTGATGAAGAAGGGTTGTGTTGCTTACTTAGCCCATGTTGTGGATACTACAGCTGCAGTCCCAGAGCTTGGTAGTATTGAGGTTGTGTCTGAGTTTCCGGATGTGTTTCCAGCGGAGTTACCTGGTATACCCCCTGTGCGGGAGATTGATTTTACCATTGAGTTATTGCCGGGTACTGGACCGATTTCCCAGACACCGTACCGGATGGCGCCTGCAGAGTTGAGGGAGTTGCAGATTCAGCTTCAGGAGTTGTTAGAGAAGGGATTCATTCGACCGAGTGTTTCTCCGTGGGGTGCTCCAGTGTTATTTGTGCGGAAGAAGGACGGGTCTATGCATTTGTGCATCGACTATCGGAAGCTGAATCAGATTACGGTGAGGAACAAGTATCCGTTGCCGCGGATTGACGACTTGTTCGATCAGCTCAAGGGAGCGTCAGTCTTTTCGAAGATTGATCTTCGATCCGGGTATCATCAGTTGAGGATCCGAGATTCAGATGTTGCCAGGACAGCATTCAGGACGCGGTATGGGCACTATGAGTTTTTGGTTATGCCGTTTGGGTTGACCAACGCCCCCGCATCTTTCATGGACTTGATGAATCGGGTGTTTCGTCGATTCCTGGACAAGTTCGTGATTGTGTGCATTGATGACATTTTGATATACTCGAGGAGTGTGGGCCAGCACAAGAAGCACTTGCGAGCGGTGTTGCGGACTTTGCGGGACCATCAGCTGTTCGCGAAGTTTAGCAAGTGTGAGTTCTGGTTGGATAGTGTGAAGTTTTTGGGTCACGTGATTTCGGCCGAGGGAGTTAGTGTTGATCCTGACAAGATCGAGGCTGTGCTGAATTGGAGTCGACCCACTACTGTGCCAGAGATTCGGAGTTTCTTGGGATTAGCAGGCTACTACCGACGGTTTGTACAGGATTTCTCCCGGATAGCTACACCACTGACCAAATTGACGAAGAAAGGCGTCAAGTTTGAGTGGTCTGATGCGTGCGAGGAGAGTTATTTGCTCCTGAAGGAGAGATTGACTACCGCACCGGTTCTGACATTGCCAGACGACAGTGGTGAGTATGTTGTGTACAGCGACGCGTCGAAGTTGGGCCTTGGCTGTGTGTTGATGCAGCATGGTAGAGTTGTGGCGTACGGTTCCAGACAGTTGAAACCGCACGAGGTCAACTATCCGACGCATGATTTGGAGTTAGCCACTATCGTGTTAGCGTTGAAGAGTTGGAGACATTATCTGTATGGTGCTCAGTGTAAGATTTTCACTGACCACAAGAGTCTCACCTACTTACGGACACAACCGGATCTGAACATGAGACAGCGTCGATGGATGGAGTTGATTAATGATTATGATTGCACGTTTGAGTATCATCCGGGGAAGGCTAATGTTGTAGCTGACGCACTTAGTCGGAAATCTGGAGCCTCATTGTTTCATATGTGTGTGGCCAGAGTATCGATGTTAGCCGAGCTTCGGGCTACGGGTGCTGTGTTTGGTTATGATGATGATGGAGCCTTGTTGGCTAGCTTTCAGGTTCGACCAGTGTTGGTTGATCAGGTACGGGAGGCACAGGATTCAGATCCTTACTTGCTGGGCAAGAAGACCATGATTCAGAATGGTGTGCCTACAGAGTTCCGTTTGAGCGACGACGGTACGTTGTTGTTCAGGGGCAGATTATGTGTACCCAGGAACGAGGACTTGAAGAAGGAGATTCTGGATGAGGCCCACAGTTCTGCGTATGCGATGCATCCCGGAGGTACGAAGATGTTTCGTACACTTCGAGCGTACTATTGGTGGCGCAACATGAAGCGGGAGATTGCCGCGTACGTGAGTCGGTGTTTGATTTGTCAGCAGGTGAAGGCGGAGAGGCAGAAACCTGCAGGGAAACTACAGCCACTTGAGATTCCAGTTTGGAAATGGGAGCATATCACGATGGATTTCGTCTATCAGTTGCCGCGTACTTCGGCGGGCAACACTGGTATTTGGGTTATTGTTGACCGACTGACGAAATCCGCACACTTTCTTGCACTTCCAGGGAAGGTATCAGTGGGCAGATTGGCCAAGTTGTACTTATCGAAGATTGTTCGCTTGCATGGTGTGCCTGTGTCCATTATTTCTGACCGTGATAGTCAGTTCACATCTGAGTTTTGGCGGGCGTTGCAGCGAGCTTTGGGTACGAAGTTGCGGTTTAGTACAGCTTTTCATCCTCAGACTGACGGGCAGTCCGAGCGGACCATTCAGACTCTTGAGGATATGCTGAGATCATGTGTGTTGCAGTTTCGTGGAAACTGGGATCAGCAGTTACACTTGATCGAGTTCGCCTACAACAACAGTTATCAGGCCAGTATTGAGATGGCACCGTACGAGGCTCTGTACGGGAAGCAGTGTCGCACTCCATTGTGTTGGAGTGAGGTGGGCGAGCGTTGGCTTATTGGTCCGGATTTGGTAAAAACCACGATGGAGGACATTCAGATTATTCGAGATCGACTGAAGGTTGCCCAGGATCGGCAGAAGAGTTACGCGGATGTGAGGAGGAAGAGTCTAGAGTTCGAGGTTGGTGATTGGGTCTTCCTGAAACTATCTCCGTGGAGGGGAGTTGTGCGTTTCGGGAAGCGTGGCAAGCTTCGACCGCAGTACATTGGTCCGTATGAGATTACGGAGAGGGTTGGAGCTGTTGCTTACAGACTTGAGTTACCGGCTGAGATGGCTCGTGTGCATGATGTCTTCCATGTTTCGATGTTGCGGAAGTACATCTCAGATCCTTCACATGTGATAGCCCCACAGCAGTTACCGATCAGAGAGGATTTATCGTATGTTGAGGAACCAGTGCAGATTCTCGATCGTCGTGAGCAGGAGTTGAGGCACCGCGTGATTCCGCTGGTGAAGGTCTTGTGGCAAAATCATTTAGTGGAGGAGGCCACTTGGGAGACCGAGCAGCGTATGCGGGAGCAGTATCCTCATCTGTTCACATGACAGGTACGTAAATTTCGAGGTCGAAATTTCTTTAAGGGGGGTAGATTTGTGACGACCCGAACCAGAATCAGATGTGTGTTTGGCACGATTCTCGAGGTTTGGTTTGAGTCGTAGTTTTGCGATATTATGTGGTTTGCCGATTCGATTCGCGACTTTGTTTTTGGTCAAGAATTTGGGTTGAGTGTCTTCACGGAAAATGTAGAGTACGTGATTTCGAGTTCGTGGGTGGTTTCGGAAGATTTTTCCGATAACCGAGGAATATTTGATGGTTATTTGAAGTTTCGGGTTCCGACGAGTTTATCCGTTTATTTCGAGTTAATCCGAATCATTTCGTATTTTCATTTCGGACCGTTGATCGACCCGAGGGACGAGTATAAATATCGAAAAGTCGAAAAATAGTCGAGAAATAGTCGTAAAAACACAAATTTGCATTGACTTGCGTTGACTTTCCTGTTTTGGAAAGTTTGACTGGTTGACCGTGGAGGAGAGTTTCCCGTTTCGGCTTTAACTTCCGGCGACCGGATTCCGGCCACCATCGGCCACGGGACAGGTATAGCTAGACTCCTCTCTTGATTTCGAGTATGTTAGAATTTGGTTTGAGTTGAAATGGTTTGGTTTTGAGGTAACCCGAGTTAGGCCGAGTTGGATGGAATCGGTGGTGATCGGAGTTATAGTTCCGGCGAGTTTTGGAAGGGGAGACTTGGGGGAAACGACTCCCCTCATCATTCTGAGTCTAATGGTATGATTAATTGGAGTTGGGGAGGAGTTTTTGTTGGAACCCGATTTGGAATTCCGATTTGGTTTCCGTTCGGTTTTGTTTGATTTTGGAAGGGATAGAGTTGGAATTGGGCTTGGTGACAGAAGGGAAAGAGATTCGCATGGATGAGATGGTCTGAACTGGAGAAGTTGGCCGTGAAATTCCTCCGTTGACGGCGTGCCGCCGCCTGCGGCGGCGGTCAACGGCGGTCAACGGTGGTGGAAAAGTCAAATTTTCAGATTTCGATGTAATTAGTGTCATTTTTCTCGTAATCGCGCCCTGATTATCGTACGGAGGTTTTCGGGTTGATTTGGTTAGCCGATTTTCAGTCGAGATTTCGAGTGGGGATTTCGGGATTTCCGTAATTCATTTTGCACTGCATTTCGTATTTCCGGGAACAGTTGGTTTCCGTGCATCGGTACAGTGTTGTGGATTACGATATTGATCAGTTATGTGTATATGTATTCAGGAGATCGAGATCGAGATTTGGATCGTGATCGTGCTTCGGGCGAGGGTACTTCCGCCGGACCACGTGTTTAGCGCGAGTTGCGCTAGCTGATCTGTGAGTGGACATTTCTTTTCACGGATTGTTTGCGAGTCTTTTATATGATTTTCGAACTTGAGCATGCGTATTGAGATTACGAATTGCATGAGCATGTGTTTTACGATTATACGATATACTTATACGAATATACGTATACGAGTATACATACACTTATATGCTGTTTCATGCATTTGCATCAAAATGTTTATGATTTGGTTTACACAGAGTACAGTCGTGGTTACGTTGTTGTATCGATACACTTAGCCTCTCGGCTGATCCCCGATGGTAGGCATCCTAGGCGGGGCGTTACCCCGACCTGACCGGCGAGGGGCGTATTCCCGGAACCGAGGCCTTTCTGGCTTAGAATCACGTGTGGGTCCGGGATCCCGTGATTCGGACTGTACTAGCACGGTGTGTGTCCATGAGCGACCCCGTGGGATTTTTACTTGCATGCTCTGTACACTGGAGAAGTGTGAGTTTTACCTCGTGTACTATGTTGTTTTTATTTATCTGGACTCGCATATGTTTTTATAACATATATAAACTGGTGAAAGACATTTATTTTCGTCCACTCACTCTAACGTGTTTATTGTCTTTCCCCTGGGCTTTTCGGTTTCCGTGTCCAGTTTGCAGTTCAGGTTTGGTGTTTTCACGTCGCGGTTTGGAGGCTAGTGATCAGAGTTACCTGTGTTTTCCAGTAGGTTCTTGTTTCGCCTACTGATGTACATATTGTATATGTTTTACTCTAGAGGTCGCTCTGATACATTCTGATACATGTTATGCGGATTTTCACGGATATACATATATACATAGTACAGTTTATTTACTGTTGTTGAGTATATTGATGTTGAGAAATCCGGATGGGATTGGTGCCCACGGTTTGCTTTTTGTGGCATAGGACGAAGTGTTATTTTTCCGCGTGCAGGTTATGGTAATTCAACGTTAGTAACGAAACTCTGCCCAAATTTCGGAAAATTTTTGTTGGTTCGTGTTTTCGAAGGGGTTCGATTCCGGTTTAGGTGGCTAAATCGGGGTTGGGTCCTTTCATCTATCTCCGCCGTCCGGTCTCTTCCTACCCGACGAGATTCCTGTGATCCCTGAATTCGATGATAGGGGGAGGCCTATTTATATTGAAGGATGGCCGGAGTTCCTGTGCGTGGAGGAAGCGTACAACTTCATCCCGTTCGACCCCGTGTATCTTTGGAGTGCGAGGTGCAACAACCAGCAAACAGACGATGCATGTAAATTTTATTTAACAAGATTGATTACTTAATTATTACTTAAGACTTACGATAAGTTCAATTAATAATATCAATTTGTTGACATTGTATTATTAGGCAATTTCATTAATGGCACTGGAAAACGAAAGACTAGAGGCCCCTGCACCGGGAAGAATCTTGAGCAGGCCACCGGGGGAAGGAAAACGCTCATTAGGGCCAATGAGCATGGTGAGGTGATCGAGACATTTGACACCACGCAAAAGTATGCCAGCATGGCCGGGGCCGTCGTGCGGGACAAGGTCCCAATGCTGTGGCCAGATTGGGGATCTGGGCCTGGCTACGTGAAGATGCAAGTGCATAATGCACTGAGTGTGAGTTAAATCCTATTTTCATTACGTAAATTTTACATTTATTAATTAAGTCCGAATAAATATATAATTTTACCGTTTATATATTCATCTTGCAGCTGTGGTTTGACGTGGATGAATGCCTTATTCACACGTGGGTAGAGCGTCAACTACATATCAGGTGATGTGATTCGAGTTATTTGAGTATATATCGAGTTAGATTTTTGTTTATCAAGTGTTTTAATATCTCTAACTTTTTTTTCTTGTGTTAATATAGGTATAAAGAGTGGAAGAACGAGCTTTCAAAACATTACACACAGTACAATGAGCTACGCTGAGGTTCTACCCCTAGCGAATTCTGGTTTAGGGAGTACGAGTGGCTGTGGCTGGTAGCCCACTTCGAGCACCCCAAAGCGAAGGTATGCATCCTGAATATATTTTACAACCCTAATGTATCGTATCACATTGAAATAGTTAGTTACTAATTTTTTTACATATGTTTATCGAACAAGGCGATTTCCAAGACGAACAGGGAGAACAGATTGAAAAACACCAAGGCCCATCATGCAGGTTCAGTCAACTATTTGGGTTGGTCAAGTAAGGAGCAGCAACAACAAGAAGTCAACCCGTTGGTGTTTGTTCATCAGAAGTTCTATCCGCAGTGCCCTGAAGAAGCGGTAAGTCTTTAGCCTCATTATTTTGTAGTTCACATATGCATGTGTTAATAAAACTATTTTTCTCTATTACTTTATTTTTTTTAATAATACATTATTCATATTCGCTTTTCAATTAGGCGAGAGTGGAGGATGCGATCACAGAAGTCACCATGAATATAGCTCGAAACAACCATCCTGACTGCTCAGAGGAAGAAGTGACCCAGTATGCCTCTCAGATCGATCCGCTTGATCGCCCTATAGCGGCTCAGATCATGGCAAAAGCGTGCGGGACTAGAAAGAATACCTACTACTGCAGGGGAATGGGCTCGGCGGGCGAAGGAGTATTGAAGAACACTTCGGAATACTCTAGCGGGTCAAGAACTTCAACTTCTAGGAACTCTAACCTAACAGCGGAGCTTCAGATGACGCAGAGGGAGTTGGAGGAGCAAAGGAGGCAGATGGAGGAGATGCGGCAATTGGTCGAGCAGCAGGCAGTCAGAGATGCTGAGTACCGGGTGATGGCCGAGCAACACCGAATTATGGTCCAGCAGCAGACATAAATGTTCACATGGATGCAGACAATGTACGCGTGCCAGACTACCGGACAACCGCTCCCCACACCTCCCCCGGTCCCTGTGTTCTACAGTGATCCACCACCGCAGTAGTCACCGCCACAGCAAGACCAGGGTAGCCACCGGAGTTCAAATGATTACGTCCACATGGATTTCCTCGACCCTTAGTGTAGTTGTAGTTTATTTTCGTATTGTTGCTGTTTGTACTGTACGTTGGACAATTATGTGTGTACTGTTGAACTTGTATTTGTACGGTTTCTGTTTTTCAGTGCAAGTTCTGGAATTGGGCCCAATCCAGAACCGGCTTTTTTTTGACAAATTTCTCCGGGTATTGCCGGTGACTTGGACCAAAATCGCCGGCAATACCCCTCATTTTCCGGCCACGGCGGAGCAACATTGCCTGCGACTCAAGTCGCCGGCAATGGTCAAGGCATTACCGGCGACTTGAGTCGCCGACAATGATCAAGGAATCACCGGCGACTTAGGTCGCCGGTGATGCCTCACTATTGCCGGCGACTTGAGTCGCCGGTGATGCCCTTCATCATTGCCGGCGACTTGAAAAATAAGTCGCCGGTAATACTTTCACCGGCACCAAATTTCCGGCGAGAGTATTACCGGCGACTTGTCGCCAGTAATGACTATTACCGGCGACCAAAAAAGAAAGGCCGGCGACTTTAAGTCGCCGGCAATACCTAAAAATGTTATAGTGAAAGGAACAAGTGTGGGATATCAAGCTAGTTGTGTTGAAAAAAAAATAGGCAAGAAAGTGAAAAAATTACTTTGTGATGTGCTAGTTTGATACCCCAGGTTAACTGTTGATGAAAAGAATGAAGTGAATGCCCAACAAGATGAACTCTGACCACAATGGTTGAGAGAATTAATTGGTGAAGATACTTCAATGGTTGCAAAGTTCAAGAAAAGCCTCTTATTATTGGTGCTCTACTAGGTTCTACAACTTATGTTTGAATTCCATATCCCTTTTGTTCTATAAACCCATGAGCCTAGTCTCATTACAACCTGATGAAGACCTATTGATCTTCAAGATAGACAAGCTTTGATCTGTGAAGATTAGTCACAAGAGTTGAACATATGGTTCGGTCCATTTGGCAAATAATTGAGTTGAATGAAAACCTTAGATATATTTTGAGTGAAACACTTTAGAGAGCATATATATGTGAGGTTGAATTATCACTTGTTTATTGCATGCTACAACTTTATATTCACCATGATTATGTGTTCGTCTTATATGTTATATGTGTATCATACATTGATGCTAATCTTCCAAATTTTGTGGATTGAATTGAAATATCATATGAACTTGGTGTTGCAATGTTAGGAAGAATACTGAGAGAATGTGTTAAGGGTGTTAGAGTTTTGTAGTTTATGTAATTGTTGAGTCTTAGTTTAGTGTTTTGCATAAGTACTAGGAAAAGTAAAGTGTTGGGTATTTTGATAGTTGTATAAATATGCAACTCTCTTGTGCTTAATTATTCAGAAAATACTTGGTTTATTTGTTTAGTTTTCAGTAGTTAATTATGTTTTTATTTATTTAGGTTATTCGGAGAAAAATACAAAAATGGGCGATAAAAGAAGAATTCTACTCAAATAAGGATTGATGATGTAGAAAATCCACCCCAAATTGATGAGGAGAGACCTAAGCTCATACCTATATAAGCATATTTTGACGAAGAAGGTAGGGTTGTTGAATTTTCAGAGAGAGAAACCTAAGAAGAGAAGAGGAGTTGCATCAAGGAGTTCCAGCCATCCCAGTTCAACCTGTCGAGACCTAGCTCTCGACCCGTCGAAAGTGCCCAGCCGAGAATTCTAGGATTTTTGATTTATTCTTCTTTCTCCATGATGTTTTTCTATTGTATTCGTTTGACTATGAGTAACTAAACTTTCTTAGTTAGGGGATGATCGAAGCCCTAGACATGCTTACCATTTCGAACCCCTTTTAATCTTAATAACTATTTGGATGAGTTTTATGTCACTATTTTTTTCATTGATGATTTCTATGTTCATGTTACTTTGCTTGTAAACTTAGTTTAAGGGCTTAGGATATAAAGTCTAGGATATGTGATTAATCGCTATATCAATGCATATTCAATATAGACAAAACAAGCCCTTGTGTGAAACAATTCCTTAGTGATGTTAAGGTAACCGCTATATTGACCTTAGAAGCTTTGTTGGCTTTCAAACACTCTTAGAACTTAATGACTTTAATTGACTAGATTAGGACGCCGACATGTACCAATCTACCAGTTGAAGATCAAGCTTAGTCGGTATCGACATTCTGCTTAGTACAGCCAGTAAGAGAGTGTAATACAATCGATGTCCTACCAACATTAGCTCGATTATGGGAGTCAGACATCCATGGTTATCTAGATTATAGTTTGGGTAAATTGTAGGTTGTTTAGGGTGGAGAGAAATTCCTATCATTCATCTTTATTTGCCAACAATTTACTTTTCTGAAACTTATATTTTTCTACAATAGCTGTAACTTCGCCGAATTATTTCAGCAACAAAACCTACTCCGAACACCCTCAATTTATGTGTGGAAGTCCACTATTGAGTCTAGTATCTTGTATTAATGTTTCGTGATTTTGTTTTAGTGTAAGTATTATTTGTAAATTACTCTTTGTCTAGTGGTCAAGTCTGTCAGGTTTCTAACTTTTGCGTTTTTTGTGTTTCTTGTGTTTAGAGGCCTAGTTTCACTAATTCTCAGCGGGTAATGACCCATATTTTCTATTAACTACATTGATAGACTTCACATAATAATATGGTATCTTTGAGGGTGCTTTTGCGCCTACCAGGTTATAGCTTATACTCTGATTAGGATTAGGTTTTGCGACTTCAGTGTTTGGGTTTTGAGGAGAGATGTGTTGAATTCTATTGCATCTCAGCAGTAGATTTTACCTACTCTTTAGGCAAACATTGTCTTAGTTTATCAACGTATGTTGGTGTTTGTTAAAGGTTATGTGAGATAGTCCCAATTACTTGTGTGCTTTGATTTTAGAATATTTGTTTGTGAGTGAACTAGTGGAGGTTTCCTATACTAGTTTAGCAATAGTACGTTTCTTTCTCTCATGTTGTATAGACGTTCATTATGTATATTTTATACTGCATTAATACGTATAATGTTGCTCGTTTTAATCGTTAAAAAAATTGCCTTCATAGGTTGTTGACTTGTTACAACAATACACTTCATGGTACATGGATTATCTTGTTGAAACTCAAAAGGGGAGTGATAAGCTCAAACCCACCATGAAGGTGAGTGAGACAAACTTAGCCATGTGGCCAATTAAACTCCCCTCTCCTCCTAACACGTGTAATTGGAAATATATGTTTATTTTTTATCAACTAAATAACATTGATATATTCATTCTCCAATTTACACCATTCTTTTTTCTTAGAACACTGCTATTCTTTTCTTTTCTGGGTCAAAAACAACTATGACTCTTTCTTGAAAAAAAAAAAACTATTATGACTCACCATCAAACGTTAAAACACCAAAATCTGTAGTTCAATTGTTATAATTGATGGTCAATGGAACTTATGGAAATGAATGGGGGCCGAACAATTCGGAAAATTGATGATTGGAGGATATCAGGTTCTTAAATCTTAATCCGTAGATGGAATGCACAAAAACAAACATTTAAGCTATCCTAGACGGCCAAACCAAATTGTAGTAGAGAAGGAAATAAAAAGAGAGAGATCTGATGACACAGAAACAAAATTTGGGACCCAACCCATTACCCATTTCAATTATTTGACAGATCTAATCTTAATTGTCTTAATTCCATTAATCTAGAGGAGGATGAGGAGATTGCCTCTCTCACATCTCAAATTTAGAAACACAGAAATGTAACAAAGGGGCTGCTCCTCTCGATGCTCCTCCCTGCATCTCAAATGGGTTTGGGTATTGGAACTGTCAAAACAGATAGTAATTCCACGTCAGCCTGACGACAACGTAATTTGTTGTTTGTTTTTTCATAAACGAAATGGGAAACCGAAAATATAAAAATAGTGATAAAGGAACCAATGACAACGCAGTAAAAGAGGCGGCATTGCTGTCTATCTCCCAACCCAACTTGCAACGTCTCCTCTCTTCTCGACTCCTCCTAGTCCCTTCCTCCCCTCTTTAAAAAGAAAAGTTAAATTAGACAGAGGCAGCAGAAGATAGGTCAAGATCCAACAGCACACAAAGGAAGTCTTCACCTTTATTCACCACCACCGAAGACCCTTCTTCTTCTTCTTTCCCAAAGCGGCTTCTTTTCTCTTCTAGGTAAATTTCTCCTCTTTATCTATCTGGGTTTTCTGTTTTTGTCTTAATCGATGATCATATGTGAAATTTGAGTGTTTTGACTTTCTCCACCCTTTTTTCTCTTTGATAGCTGTTTGATTGAATCTATGCTCAAAACGGAGACTTGGGTACTGGGTAGTTTATTCTTTTGTGTCATCTCTATGTTGTTGGATTGGTCAAGTTTACGATTAAAGTTGTTTGCATAGAGTGAAGAAAATTCGTAATCTTAATATTCAATATGTGATTCAGTCTATTAATCAGTAGACTTTATATACACATTTTCTCTTATACTACCAAATAATACAAGTCAAATTATCATCTCTTCCCCTTTTTATCTGTCTTTTCATTCTATACAATTATCAATTATATTTCTTTCTCAATTTCGTATAATGAATGATATCGAAATTCAACATTTTGTGTATTGATTTTCGTGTATCTTGATTCCAAAATGATTGGACCTTTCGATTTTCGTGTATCTTGCCTCTAAAATGAGCGGAAATTTTCATTGAATTTTATTAATTTTAACATATAATTTTTATGAAATTTTCAAATTTAGAATATATTTAATTATCTAAATATTAGAACTTTTATGAGTGTGCCTTCCCTTGCCATATTTTCTGCCTCCTCCCCTGTCAAGAATGATGGTGCTGATTATGATTGGCCTTGGAATGGAATGTGTGGAGCTTGAGCAGTTCTCTAGTGTCGAGTCTGTAGGATTTGAATTAGTTCTCGTGTTTTATGCAGCTAATTATCATGAAAAATCAAGTCTATTAACATCTTTTGAGTGCTTTATTAATGAGTTAGACTAAACACTGATGAATGATAGTAGGCATAGTTCAATTCCATAGGCCTCAACCATTTGATACTTAGTAAGTTGATTAATAACATTTCCATCTACATGTTACCATATGGTCCAACTTTATGTTTTGGTTCAACCTTGCTAGCTGTACATCTGTTCAGTGTTTTTTCGTGATGTTCTTCCGGGATGGACTAATTATGGAAAAGTTGAACTAGTTTGTCTTTGAAGAAAAATGTTGAGAGTAGTGAGTACTCTCAAACATAAACTCTTTACTTCTGCATCTACCTATCGGTTCGTTTTATCATTGATGTCTTACCCTTTCCCTAGTTTAATGAAAACATACAGTTTTACTAAATAGTGTTTGGATATCTCCCCTGTTTAAGTTGAATATCTATCATTCATACTGATATTTAGTGTTATGTTTTGACTGAGCACTTCATTGAAGTGAATGAAACTGGATATGTCAAACCTATAAATTTCTTTTGGCGGGATTGATTTGACTTCTGGTTTTGATTTCTCATATGAATATTGACTAGTGTTGACCTAGTCAATTTTCCTACACTGTGCTTGGATGCCATTCCATGCTAGAGTTTCCATTTTCATGCTGTATCCTAGGCTTTACTTATTTTCGTTCTGAACTCTTACACCCATCTTTGATTCATATTTTTTGCATGTTTGTGACTCTTGATCTAATAACCTTGGATATATCTTTGTTCAAACCATATGATTTCGCTTTCTTTTAATTTCCCCGACAACAGGCATGACTTTATATGTATTTACAGATTCAAGTTGCTTAGGCTAGTCAGAGTCTTCATTGAATATTTATTTATCAGAGTTTTCATTCATTTATTTACTTTTGCAATTACAACTCTTTTAATAGACTATGATGTCTTCGCCACCTACTAGATGGAGGTGTTTCATGGCAATAAGACACATTTTGATATGTCTTTTCACATAATGTAGAGCACTTCATGGAAGTATTTTGTTTCTTCTATCAATTAATTGGTGTACATTTTGTTATTTACTACTAGACGTGGTCATGATTGTCATCAATTAAGATGTTTGGATGAATGCAGAATCAAGCAGATTGACATTTTATGGATAAAGGAGGACTGGGAAAAGAGGCTCTGAACGAAGTGACCCGTGAGTCGCTTATTGCCATTTCGTACTCTGAACCAGAAAAGAATTTCGGTTTTGATAAGTTCAATGGTGAAACTCTGGTCAAAGGAATAGATTCTGATGGCGAGGATAAGTTCAGGTCTGAACTGATCTCAATTTCCTATACGCCGGCATCAGAATTTGGAAGCTTACCTGTTACCAATGGTGAACTCAAGAACTAGGTTGCAAGCAGTCCATATATGAATATAGCATGAAGTAATATTTTGTGCATGGACTTGTATTTTATAAAAGCTTTACATGTTCTGTTACATAACTTTCTGTTAAATAACTTTGGAGGAGAAAGAAAGGAAACGTTTACCTAGCCAGTTCTATATCTTTGATTCCTCATTCGTCATATCTTATACATAATTATAATAGCTTTGCCGAATTCTGCACTTATGTTTCCAAAAGTCCATATTAGAAGACACTTGCATTACAAAATGATCAATAAACCTCTACTAGGCCTCATAATTTGGCCTGTTGGCCCTCAAGGCCCAAAAAGTCCGGTCCAGTCCGAAAAAAGTCTACAATAGGCCCCGTCTTGGGCTTAGTGTTTCAAGCCCGGTCCGGTTCGTAAGGAGTCGACTTGTAAGTCCATATTGTATTTTAATTTTTATTTAATATATGATTTATAATTTAGACCTATATAAAAAAAATATTTGCAATTAGGAAATGATGTAATCTTTTTACTAGTTCAATATTCATTTTATACAAGAAACAAGACTAAGGAAATATTAGTTTAATATTTTCTTTATATGTAGTCACTCTTTAAAGTGAGAACAAGCTCTAGTCACTTTTCTTGTCTACTTGGATAGTTGGATTCGTTCTTAGATTCTCAGTTTGCCTACTTGACCTTAATGAATATATGTAGTTATATATATATATATATAAAATTATTCATTGTTTTAAAAATACTATATGAGTTTTGATTTGATGTTTGAGTATTGATCTAATGTTTGTGACTAGTGTGTTGGAAACTTTTTATTTTATTTTATTTTATGTAAAAATTGAGTAGGCCCTGCCTAAAATTTATAAAGATACCCGACCAGGCCTAGTTCCAAGGGTTGGGCTTGGGCTTCACAATTGTGCTTAAAGCCCAGCCCGACCCTAAGCCTGCAAGGCCCACCCCACGGAAGCTCGGCCCGACCCGTTGACGACCCCTAACCTCTACGCAATTCACTTTCTCATTCCCCTTCCAAGCTATCTAGAAAACTAGAACTTTTTTTTCTCTAACCAAACATATTTCGGATTTCTCTGTTTCCAGATAGGCCGAGTGGTTTTTTGTTCATATATTTTCTTTGTGGATCTCTCTTTAAACACCCAACCCCCTAGTTAAATTAGTTAAGCCTGAATTAGGTTTCAATAAGGCTAAGAGTTGCGCCCTATTGCCTAATGCAATGTTTAAGGCAATATTTTTTTTTATAAAATTTGCTCGAAGGCTATTGCTAATCACCGGAAGAAGGTCCTTGATGCTATAATCTCTCCATTCCAGAGTGCTTTTTTACTAGGGAGATTGATCACTGATAATACACTGGTGACCAACAAGGTATCTCACTACATTCACAATTATGAATCTACAGTAGTGGAGGTTTTCTCTCTTAAGTTAGATATGAGCAAAGCCTATGATAATATTGAATAGAGTTTCTTGGAAGCAGTGATGCTGAGACTATGTTTCAATGAGACTTGGGTACACTGGATCATGCAATGGGTCTCTAATGATTAGACTCGTCTTGACGTTTAGATGATATTTGTATATTGGATTGTTTGGTTGCATGTGAGGTTGGACGAAATTGAATCGATTTCTGTCATACCTATTTTCGGGATCCCCTATGTTCGGCGATTTTTGGTAGAAATTAGACATCGGGGTCAAGGGGGTTTTCCTTCTTGCCTCCTTGCGGTCCGATTAGGACCAAACGTGAGCCCAACTGTGGCTCGACGGTGTCGATTGCTCATCGAAAAGGTTTTCTGGCGAGATTCAGTTTTCAGGGTACTTTTCGCCAAGATTTCGGCCTAATTAATCGTTGATGTAGTTGAACACATTACTAGGCTCAACAAGAGCTTTCCATTGGTGTGTCACTTTCCGCCACCGGTAGTTGTGTCAAGTTATATGTCGTTTGGTTTGTATTGCTGATACGAGCATAGTCGTGGGGATTTATTAACGTGTAGGCTTCGTCGACCTAGTGGGTGGGTGGGGGTGACCAGTTTCTCCACCAGTGGTGGGCTATGGAGAAATTAAGTTTGTCTAACATTGTTATGACTGTTTTTTCGTAACATTTTGTCAGATTAGTACTTCGACTAGATTAGTCGAGGTTGTTTTTGGATTGAGTACTTCCTCGATTCACATGTATATTTATTGACTTTTACAATATTTAAGTTGGGTCAGATCTTCACAATCAGTCATAAATATCGATTCTCTTTTTCTTTTTTCTTTACCGTAAGCCCCCAGGACCGTACTAATCAAACTTTTGGATTGAAGGGGTGATGAAATCCCCTCCTCTCACATATAATTCACAATATATGGCAATAATCCACCTAAATCTAGACCTAGATCTAGGATATTGTGGCATTAAATTTTGCAACATAATCTCTAAATTTGAGAAGGTTAGGTAATTTACCTCAATATTGCTCGGTATGGGTAATGATTTGGAACAAGGAGGAAGAGCTCGTGAACATGGGATGTAGGAAGACGACCAATCATGACGACTGTGGGAGAGGATGCAAAGGATAGCTGGAGGAGGAGAGCGGCATCTGTAGTGATTGGCAGTGATGGGTGGACGACGTTGGTGGTGTTTTTAGGGTTAGGTTTTTTTTTGGTTCTCTATGGTGATGACTATCAACTCAAGAATTGTTGATGACGAGTTGAAGGATAAATGTAAATTGAATAATTGTAGACTGAAACTAAATCTTTATTCATTGATAGATTACCTTAAATACAGGAATTATAATCAATTATAATCAGTATTCCAGTAAATCAAGGATTTCTAGAATCTCTACTTCTAATCTAATTAGTACAAGCACGAGCTGTGAAGAGCGAGTAGTGAATTTTCATCGACTGGTCAAAAGGAATTTCGACCTTTCGAAAATTATCCAAGTGAAACGGCGAAAGTTTAACTACTTCTCCGTTATCATACTTAGACTACAAATTATGTACTACTTCTTTGTCTAAATGGCTACCCTAAACCCTAATAAACTCTTAACTCAAAACCATAAAATATTAGGTGACGAATATGTGAATATTCGGCCATTTTAGTCATACTTAGCCGACGAATTTCCACCATTTTTGTCATCTAAGATGAGTTTCATAATCTAACCTCTAAGAGCATGATCATGTGTACCATGTTACAATGCAAATTTTATTCGTCAAGAGCAGAGAATAAATAATTCTTAGATTGTGAGTGTTGACGGTTCAAAAAATAAAGTTACAAATATTCGTTTATGGACATTTTTATTTCGTTAAAATTTCAGTTTTATGGTTGAGTACGCTAATCAAATCCTTACCGAACTTCGAATTGATCAAAATTTTGTATGCGTACATATTATATTGTAAATAATATATCTAACGGTTGGTTTCTCTAAAGTCAATTTCGTTACTATTGATATGAAGTTAATATAGACATCCAAACACTTTAGTTATACAACAGTAGTAGATAAACAAGTCTTTACTTTTCGATCAACTTTTTATCTCAAATTTTAATTATTTTCTATCTAGTTGATAAAATTAGTTTCTAAGTCAGTGGACACGCTCGTAACTTTGAGAACGGGGTTACAAATTATTTTTTACGATCGTTTTCGTCTTTTAACTATTTATCAATAATCACTATATTAAATCGATCGAATCCTAAACTAATCCGATTTGTGTTGATTTTTTTTACAACATCATATAAATGTAATGGTTATACTTGATAGTTGATTTCTGATGATTCTTAAGCACGTAGCCAAAAATAATTTTTCAGATGTCTCACAAAAATACAACAATTAATTTAATTCTTAGACAACGAAAACTATTATGTTTCGTCGTCTAATTCAAAAAATAAATTACGTACACTACAAGAAAACAGCACTTAGACCACGGAAACGTAATTGTTCTGTGGTCCAAGTGACACTTGGACGACGGAGAAGTCTCCGTCGTCCAAGTACTACCTGGACGACGGAGAATACCATCTCCGTCGTCCAGGTGATCACCTGGAGGACGGACCGACACGCCGTCGTCCGAGTAACTTCAACTTAGACGACGTACCTACACCTCCGTCGTCTAAGTGAAGCATTATATAAGCCCGATGCCAAACTCGAGCTCTCTTCATTCGATTCCATCTGATCCCCTCTTCATTCCATTCGAAGAAGAATTGAAGGAGAAGGAGAAGGAGAAGGGAGAAGGCCGGATCAGGATATATAAGGGATCTCCGCTGACTAGCTAGCTAGCTTAATTAACAGATATCGAGAAGGCCAGCAGGTACGTACGTACGCAGTTAAAATTTTCTTAATATATATTTAGTGAAACGTTAACGTACGTACATACATGCATGGATGTTAGCTATATATACAGATTAAATTACGTACGTACGTAATTGATGGATCGATGTAGATCGAGTACGTATAATTAAGCGTAAATTAATGGACTAATATATATATATGTAATAATTAATTAATTATAATATTTTGTAGCAGTATGGACAAGAGTTGGATAAAGTTGAGGAATAGATGTGATGTCCAGTATATGGATGGAATTAGCGAATTTGTGAATTTTGCGATAGAACATGGTCAGGGAAAGAAACGTTTCAGGTGTCCGTGTCAGAAATGTCTTAATTGTCAGTATGCGGAGGTTAATGTTATGCTGCAACACCTGTACAAAAATGGTATGATGTGGAGTTACACTACATGAAGCGAGCATGGTGAAGCAGTAGAGTTCAGCGCAGCAGACTTCAGCTCAGGGTACAGTTACCATGGTGCCTCATCCAGCGGGAGTGGTGCCGGACCCCCAGCTTGCAACCCAACTGCAGATTTGGTCCATGATGCGTTTCCGGGATGTAGTCATGGTGGACACCAACACCAAGACGGAGGTTACAGTACCACTAATGAGCATGATGACACATTCTCCGATGCTAGCTTGGCCACTGACACCAGTGAGATGGATAAGTACAACCGGATGCTACTTGAAGCGCAGACCCCGGTGTTCCCTGGATGTCGAGAGAATGTGTTGCAATATGTGATTGATCAAATGAAGATAAAAGTGAAGCACAAAATGTCAGTGAGTGCTTTTGACGAAATTCAGGAGCAAATATGTAAGTTGCTTCCTGATGATCACAATCTTCCTAAATCTCATTATAAGGTTAGAAATATCTTGAGCAGCCTCGGCCTAAAGTACAGGATAATTGACGCATGTCCGAATGATTGTGTGCTATTTTACAAAGAGTATAAAGATTTGGACTATTGTCCCGTATGTGGCCAGTGCAGATTCCAGGTGAATAGAAAGAGTTCGAAAAAGAGAATTCCTGTGAAAGTTGTTCGATATTTTCCCTTGATTCCCAAATTGCAGCGCCTGTACATGTCTCTACACACAGCAGAGGCGATGCGATGGTACGCAGAAAAGCGAATAGATGACGATGTCCTGCGACACGCCGCGGATGGGGAGGGTTTCAAACATTTCGACAGAGAATTTGGAGACTTTGCTGCAGAGGTTAGAAATGTTAGATTCAGCCTATCTACAGACGGATTCAATCCTTGGGGAAGTAATAGCTCCGCTGTCAGCACTTGGCCAGTTATTCTGATGTCGTACAACTTGCCTCCGTGGATGTGCATGAACAAGGAATTTAATTTCCTTACTGTACTAATTCCAGGTCCTAAATCTCCAGGAAAGTGCTTAGATGTCTACCTCAGACCTTTGATCGACGAGCTGAAACTGTTGTGGGAAAATGGAGTCCCAACTTATGACAAATTCACTGACACGATGTTCATGATGAGGGCTGCCGTAATGTGGATGATCAGGGATTTTCTAGCGTATGGGATGTTGGCAGCCTGCAGGACAAAAGGATATAATGGATGTCCTATATGTTTGGACGATGTGAACTCTAGTTCGCACGCGGGGAAGGTGTGTTACTTGGGTCACCGTAGATGGCTTCCTCACGACCACCCGTGGCGACAGGATGAAGCTCATTTCGACGGGACGGTAGAGAACAATCCTAAACCCCGTAGTTGGTCGGGCGAAGAGATTTTAGAGAGGTTGAGCTATTTCGACTTTGGTGTGTTGAGCAATGACGCGGATGTAAAGAAATGCAATCCAATTCCTCCACATGATCTGAGCTATTGGGATCACAAGAGTATATTCTTTGAACTCCCTTACTGGTCGAAGTTGAAGCTGAGGAACAACTTGGACGCGATGCACATAGAAAAGAATGTGTGCGACAGCGTGGTGGGAACAATTCTCGGTATTAAGTTCAAGACTAAAGATACTCCCAAAGTGCGCAAAGATTTGGAATCAATGAATCTACGTCGTCCCTTGTGGTTGAGGAGGGATAGGAAAGGAGTGTACAACAAGATGCCAGCTGCACCTTACACAGTGAAGCCGACGCTTAGACGTTCTGTATTTCACTGGTTTAAGGACGTTCGTTATCCGGCTACGTATGCAGCTACTATAACTGGAGCAGTGGATGAGGTGCAACACAAGTTTGTGGGTCTAAAGACACATGACTATCACGTTATGCTGCAACGTCTCATTCCAGTGGTAATTCGACCATACTTGCCTCGTGACGTCGTAAAACCAATTGTGCCATTGTGCAGGTGGTGGCAGAGGTTATGCGCCAGAGAATTAAAGAAGTCAGATGTGGTGGAATTGCAACAACAAATTGTGCACATCATTTGCAAACTAGAGAGGATTTTTCCCCCTGCTTTCTTTGACATCATGATTCACCTAATGATCCACCTGCCCGAGCAGGTGCTCATTTCTGGTCCGGTCCAGTATACTTGGATGTATCCTCAAGAAAGGTACGTACAACTAATTAATTTGTTCCACTGGAGATTACTAGCTAGCTATATGTACTTATTCTTATTGTACGTTTGATTTTGTAGACAGCTTGGACAGTATAAGTCATTCGTCAAAAACAGGTCGGCCCCGGATGGCTCCATAGCAGAGACATACCTAATGCATGAGTGTGTTACTTACTGCAACAGGTACCTCAAAGATCCACCACCTCCCACTGCCTCCGATCCCAGTGCCCGCATCAATCTTTTTGTCGTCACCAATGTCGTCCGACCGTTTAGAGGAGTATTAAAGGAATCGTTAACACGGGAAGAACTTATTGAGGCACATTGGGTAGTGTTGCGAGACTGTGACTAAGTTAAGCCGTACATGATGTCATACAGGGAGAGGCTTCAGGCGTTAAATCAAAACAAGAGTTCGGCGTGGATTGAGAAAATGGTTAAGAAGAAGTTTCCCGATTATTTCTTCCAATGGGTACGTACATACCTCTCGGTATTTAATTAGTAATTTATATACGTACATATCGATCATGTTTGGAGAAAGTCCAAATTAAACCCTTATATTAATTTGCCCTTTTTTGCAAATGATTGATCTGCAAAAATCTGAAAACCACGGCGGGTGGTGGTCATGGCCAAAACACTTGCTAGCAGGGAAGCCGGTTAAACACTATATTTATCCCGGATGTCTTGTGAACGGTGTAAAGTTCCATTCATTGGCCTGAGACGAAGGAAGAAGAACACAAAACAGTGGGGTAGCGGTTGGGAAAGACAATGATCTATATTACGGGGCTATTGTATATGTGGTTCAGCTATGTTACGGGAATGATGTCAACGTTTTCCTATTCAAGTGCAGATGGTTCAAGCATACAAAGGAAGACCTGGGACTATTATCAGTCGATACAAACTCTACCTGGTATGAGGATGAGCCTTTCGCTCTCGCCACCTTAGTTCGGCAGGTGTTCTATCTCGACGATCCGAAAGCCGGTGAAGGGTGAAAAATAGTGAACCATATCTCTCACCGAGGAATATGGAATACAGAGACAATTGAAGGGACACCGGCGACGATTGAAGATGCTGATGAACCAGAAAGAGACATCCCTGCCTATCAAGAGCCTAATATTTCTGTCATCCGCTCCGATATAATGGACCTGGTTCAAGATGGTGAACCGTTACCCATGCCTGATGGTTGTACAGATCTAACTGAAGATGAGATTATCGATGAGGTAGATGAAGAAGACGAGCAGGAAGAGGACGCGGACGAGGACTCAGGTTATTCGTCGGACGATGTTGAGTATGATGACGAGGATGAGCCGTCGTCTAACGGGGATGAGGACGATGACGATTATGACGAAGAGTACGGTCATACGACGAGGATTATTAATTGGTAATTAATTATTGTAATATATGATCAATGCAGGTTTACGGTAATTAATTAATCCGAATTATATATCCTGGACAACGGAGAAATTAATTGCAGGTTGTCGCCTTTGGGTATTTTGGCTATCTCCCTAAATCATCGACCCTAAATCTAGCAAATCGGATCGATCGATCATTTATTTAATTTTTTTTTTGATTCAAAATAATTGAACGGACACCTGAATTCAGGGTCTATACACCTGGACGACGGAGATGAGATATTCCGGCGACGTTTATATTAGGTCCCCCGCCATTTTCACCTTTGGCGCCCCGCCAAATCTCAATCTCATATAAAACCCTAAATCCTGAACCCTAAATTAATCTAGCAGATCGGATCGATCGATCAATTTTTTAATTATATTTTTGAATCAGAATAATTGAACGGACACACAAATGACCGGGGACGACCTAAACCGTAAACCCTAAGGCCCTAACCCCTGAATTCGGGGTTTAGAACTTGGACGACGGAGAAGGTCATTCTCCGTCATCCAAGTGTGTACCTGAACGACGGAGAATGACCTTCTCCGTCGTTCAAGTGTTAAACCCTATACCATATACCCTAAGGACCCCTAATCCCTGAATTCAAGGTCTATACACCTGGACGACGGAAAATCTCATCTCCGTCGTCCAGGTGCAGATATCGTAAATTTTTCTAAGACAACGACCATCTAGACCTTCTTCCAATGCATATTCTCTTCGTCAAGACTTTAGAGTAAACAATTCTTGGTGTGTGAGCTTCGACGGTTCGAAAATCGGAGTTGCGAAATGCCTTGTATCCACGTTTCCGGTTTGTTAAATTATCGGTTTTGGGGTTGACTGTGCCGATGAAACCCTTCCCGAACTTATTATTTTATGGTCCTTTGAAGACAATTATATATTATGTTACGACGAACATATCCAACGGTTGTTTTGTCCAAATTCAATTTCGTTAATACTCTGCTGCAAATGAGCCTCTACTCCTGAACACTTAAGTCGTAAGGATTAGTCGATACTTACCAACTTTCAAAACGAAAAATTATTCATCGGTTCAAATTTAACTGTTCATATATACGATGCGTTCATCGATATTGGACGACTATTTCACTAGAATGACAGATCACTAAATTGCTAGCGAATTAATTTTAAAATTTTTTTTAACGTAAATTGAACCTAGACGACGGAGAATGACGTTCTCCGTCTAGGTTCAATTTACAATGGCAGTTCGATTTTTTTTAAATTTTTTTTTCAATGAAAATTACACTTGGACGACGGAGATGTAGTTTTCCGTCGTCCAGGTCAACACCTGGACGACGGAGAACGTCATTCTCTGTCGTCCAAGTCGAAAATCATGGCGGTTCGATTTACCGCCTCAATTTTTAACGCCGCTTGAATTTCCACTTAGACGAAGGAGAATCAATTATCCGTCGTCTAAGTCCAAATTTATGGCGGGTGAAACGTCCCGCCCATTAATTACGCGCCGCTTCGAAAAAATTTAACCCTTCACTTAGACGACGGAAAACACTGTTTCCGTCGTCCAAGTGCACTTAGACGACGGAGAACTATTCTCCGTCGTCTAAGTGAAACTCTATAAAAAGAACAGCACCCCCCCCCCCCATTTTCTCATTCCATCTCCTCTCTTCTCCTCCTCTCCTCTCCTCTCCTCTCCTCCGGCGACCCTCCGACGACCCTCCGACGACCAAATTTCCGACGTGGTTCCCCCACTCCAACGACTCTACTCTTTCGAAATTCCGGCGAAATTCCGACGAGGTAATAATTCTATTTTTTAACTCTTTAACATTTTTTTATTTAATTAATTATTTAATTTCTAAATAGTTTTAATTTATTAGTTTTAAATAATAAATAGTTGTAATTATAATAATTATTTTGTTGTTACTATTATTATTTAGTAATCATTATTAGTTGTTAATTATTTGGTAATGAATAATTATTAATTAAAATTAAATAATAGTAATAATAATAATTGTTAATAATAATTAATTATATTGATAAATGAATAATTATTATTAAATGCATGATAAATAATAATTCATTATTGTAATTATTTATTGTTTTAATTAATTGATAATTACGTGTATTTTCTAGTAAATTGCATGGTAGTACGTGTTCGATTTAAATTTAGTACATAGGCTTGGTTTATTAAGTCGCACTCTTTGGAATAGATGACGCCTCTTTTCCTAGCTTATCTCCTTAACCCCTCGTGATGTGTGGATTTCATCACCGCACACCATAACCTAAGTGAAGTTATGGACACGAGGTTGAGGGCGGAGTTTGCAAAGGACTTGAGGGAGTGTAAATTTTCGAAAAATTGGCCGAATGTCGGACATGGTGTTTAGAAACGGGTTATGACTGATGACAGGATTTGGACTAAGAAAGACTTTTGTCGAAATTAGTCCTGCCTCTCGCGTTATCTCTATTCCTAACTGGCCATGTTTTTCGATTTAACCAAGGCTGATTAATTGAAAATTTACACTTTATCGTGCGGGTCGCACGTCTATTGAACGACCGAAAAAGCCAAGCTTGTGTACTTTATTTAAATCTTAACCGTACTTAATTAGCGTAAATTTTGCACTTGTAATTATTATGGTAAGTAGGTATTTTAACAACGTACTCCTAGGTTTAAATGGCTCCATCCGGCAAAAAGAAAGCGCAACAGGAGGCAGAAGATGCCATGCTCCGAATGTTGGCGGACCAAGTCGGTTGGGTTCAACAGGAGGGCAACGACGCCCTCAATCCGGACCCTTCATCTGGTTCGGAGGTGGCGCCTGTTGGGGAAATTCCGTCTGCCCCATTTATCTCCGGCGGTGATGACGTCGACCCCTTCCAATCTCCGACACCCGGTACCTATTCAACGGGAAGTACTCAGGCGTCCTCGACTGCCGAATCTATCATGTTCAGCGCCCGACGTAGGCAAAGGAGGGCCCCCACTGACCCGGAACCGAAAAGGACTCGGGGTCTCGTTAAAGGGGGCAAAGCGGAGAAAATTTGCAAGGCGACGGGGAAAAAGATCGACTTGCCCTACGACGAATTCACCGGTGGCCCTCCCACAGCTCAGCTAGCAAGTCTCTCGGCGCATAGCATAGGGTCAATCGTCCGTAGCCGAGTTCGTATCACTACCCCTACTTGGAAGGAGGCGTCGGACAATGAAAAGGCGAAAGTCTTTAAAGATCTTTCGGTACGTAATACGTCCAATTTAGTTATTATATAATATTGTTAATATTAGTTATAATTTCATAATATATATGATTATAATTTTCTATTTAATTTTGATAGGAACAATTTGCGGTGGATCCGACACCGGCGATGTTGAGGCATATCAACCAAACCGCCCACTCAATCTACAAAGATTGGAAGTACAGGCTTCATCAGTACTTCCAAACTTACGGTCCCTCGCCTCCCCCCGTAGAGCTGCGTGGGGATAGAGAAGATGAGTGGGAGTGGTTGTGTAACCACTTTGCCGATGACTCCTTTAAGGTGTTAATTTACTTTTTTTTATTTCAATTAAGATAATTGAATTATTTAAATTTTAGTTAATAATTTTTTAATGATTTAATTATGTTGTGTAACAGAAATTCTCCGGTGTCAACAAAGCCAACCGGGGGAAGAAGGACAAACACCATACTACTGGCGCCAAGCAGTTCATTCAAATAGCCAAGGAGCACAAGGATAAGGGCTCCAAACACCCTTATCTTGATGCAAGCATAAGTGCGTACGTGACGCCTGGGCTCGATAATGAAGCCAGTCAATGCGGCGTAAGTGATATATATATGTGCTTTTAATTATAGTAATTATTATTTAAAAATTATTTCATTATAATAAATTAATTTTCTTTTGTAGGCAAGGGTGATAGAGCGTGCGGAGGAAGAGTTGGCTAACACTCAGCTTGCGTTCCCAGATGTGCCGCCGGAAGACCTGCCTCCTCTATCCTTAGAAAGCCAAATTGCAATCACCGATGAGGTCTACGGTCGTAGAGCTGGCAAGGAGGTTAGGCACTTCGGTCCTAGGGTGGTACGAGATTTATTGACGACCTCCGACTCATCGTCTACGGGAGGTTCGGGCCAGCGGAGAAGGACTCAGGCTGCGGCCGTCGAAGCAGCCATTCCAAAGGCTCGACTGGCACGAGAGGAGAATCAATCCATGCGGCAAAGACTTGACGAACAACAAGCACAAATAGCCCAACTCATCGCCCTCATGGAACAAAATCGAGAAGTATGACAACATCCTCCGAACCCACACCCCGACGACAACGACCCGGCTGGAGGCGGAGGACTCGGCGGCGCATCTGCTCCTCCAGTGTATTAGCTAGCTAGTAGTATATTATCTCGTTTGTTTCCGCATTCCGAACAATATTTTAATTTTTAATTTATGGGTTTTTTCGTATGTACAAATTAATTTACTTTGATTATTTAATAATTAAGTTATTAATTAATATTCAAAATTTATTTTATTTATTTAATTTTAGCATTTTTCATTATTTAAATTAAAATAATAATAAATTAAATTAATAATATTTAATTTCAATTTATTTTTTAAAAAAAATTAAATATTCACTTGGACGACGGAGATTATGTTCTCCGTCGTCCAGGTGCAGAACCCTAAACCCTAAACCCTAAACCCCTAACCCCTAAACCCTAAACCCTGCAGTTCTCCGTCGTCCAGGTGTTCACCTGGACGACGGAGACTTAGTTATCCGTGATTGGCTGGGATATTTGATATCCGTGATTAGTTAAAGTTTGGCTGGGATAACTTTCGCCAATCACGGATACTCTCCGTCGTCCAAAAAATTTTCCCCAAAAGTTTGGCTGGGATAACTTTTTCGCCAAAAATTTTCGGGATTTTTTAAAGACCCTAGACGAGGAAGTGCAAAGTGGGTTTAATAAGATCGACTGATTGGATCTCTTCCCCAATTCATTCGAGCAATCCGTAAAATTCAACAAGTCTCTCCTCTCTAAACCCAGCCGCTGCCCCGAGCCACACTTCTCTCCGACCCCGAGCACACCACCGAGGCAGCACCTGACGGCCTCCCTGACCCCGATGTCGACGACCTTCGATGCCACCACTGATCCCGATGTCATCTACTTCCTCTCCGACCCTGATGTCGTCTACTTCCTCCTTGACCCCGATGTCGTCTACTTCCTCCTTGACCCCGATGTCGTCTACTTCCTCTCCGACCCTGATGTCGTCTACTTCCTCCTTGAATGCCAACGCCGTTCGAGCACCAACATGTTTCCCTCTCTCTTTTCTCCTTCTTCTGATTGATGGATGTTGATGATGAATTCTTGATGTTTAGGAATGATTTTTTGCAAATATAGTAATCGAAAGAAGAAGAAAAATGTTAGATGATGATGATTATAATGCTGTTTGTTGATGATGGATGATAGAGTTTGATTTATGTTTATTGGAATTTGTTTCCTATTTTAGGATTTATTGATCATATGCAATCAAATTGGTATGAGAATTGGAATTGGAATTGGTTTACTATTTGAATTTCCATGCATTAAATTTTTGAATGGAATTTGGCATGATTTTTGTGTGGAGTTAGGCATTCGATTTTTAAATGGAATTAGGCAAGATTTATGATTTTTTGTTGTTGTAGCAATAATGATGTCTAGCGGGAAGAAGAGGCAGTACCAAATTCAGAGGAACCAGGCATTGCAACAAGTGCAACGGTGTATGGGTTTCATTGTCGTGTCAAAGGAGTTTGTTTCGGCTCAGCCATCAACGACTCCTTCTAATGCTCACTCTAAAGTGATGTCATCTCTGATGATTTCACCAATGACATCCTCGACGGCTATACCAGTGACATCCGCTTTAGCTGCATCATCACTGAAAGCGACATCTATTGAATCTCTGTGCTTTAGTGCCTGGCATAAAGTGAACACCAACACCTCAGGACCGCCCCCAAAACGCACTCGGGGGTTGGTGAAGGGGACTAAAACCGAGGTGATCGTAAAGGCAACGAAGTAGAAGAACAAGGTGACTTATAACTCCTTCACCAAAGGCCCTACAACAGTGGAGATCAATAGTTTGCTTACGAAAATTATCGGGTCTATTATACGAAAGAAGATATCTATGAATGCGTTGTCTTGGACAAACCTCAAACAGGAGGAGACGATGACATTATTCCACGAAGTCACAGTAAAAGTTTCTATTAATTTAATTAAATTCTAGAATTTTTAACCTGTTTAATTTAACTGGGTTACATAATTCAACACGACACAACACGACTCATTTATTAAACGGATTACACAGGTTGACATGTTTATAATTAAATGAGATAGATTTGAGTTTGCATTTTCGACACGATTATTAAATGAGTTGAGTTTGGATTTACCTTTTCAACATGAATAAGTATATGACTCAACACGAAGTTGATACGACACGACCCATTGACAATCATAATTTAGGCACTATTAGTGCCGACTTACTTTCATCTTCTTTTGATTGTGTGACTTATGAATGATGTCATATTTAAGACAATTGCGTGTTTAAGGATATGTCCATCATCATTCTCATAAGTAAGCTTGACATTGACGAGCTTAGCATTTTTCAAAGAGTATTATTTGATCTAATTTGTTTCTTCTTCTCTATCTTTTTAGAGTTAGGGTTGCTTGTTAGTTGTGTATATACTATTCAAGTTGAGAATGTGTTTAATAATTGTATGTAAAAAGAAAAAGAAAAACAATTATTTCAAGTTTGATAAAGTCTTTCAATTCCTTTTTATTTCATATGTTGGAATATGCACGTATTTAATAAGAGCAACATCATTTTATTTGATAGAGAATGACCCCATATATAGGAATCCATATTATATAGTCCTAATAGGATACAATGAAATATTATTTGATTACCAAGATATAGAATATCTATGTAATCTGATAAGAAATCTATCTAGTACTACGATGAGGATATCATACATAATCTTGATATATTTCAACACTCCCCCTTGTGGTGTCCGAATCGTCACTCGGTGTAGACTGTATAACTTTCTTGCTCGTTAACACATTCTGGTTGCCTCATCAAAACCTTGCTGAGAAAATCAAAACCTACTTGTAGGAGAAATTTCTAAAACTTGATCGAAGGAAAAGAGTACAACACACCCTTCATTTCATGAGCATAGACGCCTAGATTCCATCAGCTGCACCCTAACGTTGGCGTCTCCCCCTGATGTTGGCATCAAGGGAGTTCGGACAAGAGGCGCATGCCTATGTTCCGCACATGTTTCTTGAAATTGGACCTTGGCAGAGCTTTGGTGAACAAATCTGCTAAGGTTTTCTCATAACTCACTTGTGTAATAACTATGTTAAGTAGAGTCTGTTGCTGCTGATTGTAGAAAAAAATCGGTGAAATATGCTTGGTGTTATCACCCTTGATGAATCTTAATTTCATTTGTTCAATGCAAGCAACATTGTCCTCGAACAAAATGATTGGCTCATCAGTGATGGCCCTTAGACCGCACGTCAGCCTAATATGAGAGATAATACTACGAAGCCATACACACTCGCAAACTGTTTCATGCAACATAGTAATCTTCACATGATTAGAAGACGTAGCAACAAGAGTTTGCTTTGTATATCTCCAAGATATTGCCGTATTTCCTAAAGTAAAGACATAACCCATTTAGGAACGTCTTTTGTGTGGGGTCAGAGAGATAACCTGCATCAGCGTAACCAGTTAAAATGTCAATTGGACACTGGTCATGAGAGAGTTTGACGCCGTCCTTAGCAAAGGCCATGGCCAAATTTATGGCGAAAGTCGGGTCCATGCAACAACCTTTATGACCCACAGCTATAGGGTCTAATCCTACACTATTGTTCTCTCTGTAAGGATAGAATAAACCCATATCCATTGTTCCTTTCAAATATCGAAAGATGGATTGGACCCCAACCCAATGTCTGCGAGTTGGTGTTGAATTATATTGAGCAAGAAAATTCACCGCAAATGAAATATCTATCCTATATAGTACATAATGTTAAGTAGAGCAAAGCCCTAATAGCACTATGATAAGGTACCTCTACTTCAAGGAGCTCTTCATCCTCTTCTCGAGGGTGAAAATGATCCTTAAGAGGAACGAGGCTCCAGACGACCATGAGAGTACTACTAGGTTTAAACTTGCCGAAGTTAAAACTCCTTAGTAGCTTTTCTGTATAACTAGATTGATGGATCAATATTCCATTATCATGGTGCTCTAGTTCGAGTCCTAGACAAAACCGTTCTCCCAAGATCTTTCATTTCGAATTCAGATTTCAGTTCTTTGACAATATAATTGAGCTCAGGTAGAGTACCAATGATGTTTATGTCATCGACATATACTGCAATAACCGCGAAACTAGAATCTGACTTCTTGATGAAAACGCAAGGACATAGTTCATCGTTTGTATGTCCTCTTTCTATCAAATAATCACTAAGGCGATTGTACCACATGCGTCTGGATTGTTTCAATCCGTACAATGATTTTTTAGTATCATTGAGAATGCACCTTTCGACTTATGACTACTTGATGAGGGAAACTGAATACCATCATGAACTTTCATGTGCAATACTGTATCTAGATCCTCATATAAATAAGTAGTAACTACATTCATTAGCTGCATATTTAATTATTCAGAAATGACCAAACTAATTAGGTAACGAAAGGTGATGACATCCATGATGGGACTGTAAGTCTCCTCGTATTCAATTCCAGGGCGTTGTGAGAAACCTTGAGCTACAAGGCGAGTTTTGTATCTGACAATCTCATTTTTCTCATTCCGCTTCCTAACAAAAAACCACTTATTACCCATATGCTTGACGTCGGGTGGAGTCTGTTCAATGGGGCTAAGTACGTCTCATTTTGTTACTGAATCAAGTTCAGCTTGGATAACATCTTTCCATTTGGGCTAGTCCGAACATGCCTTGCATTCAGCAACGGTTTGGGGGGGGGGGGGGGGGGGGTGTGGTTTGACATCCTCTGTATTGATAAGATCCTGAGCAACGAAAAACGCAAAAGCATCATCAACAGTTGTCTCATGTCGATACTATATGTCATAGGTATGATCAATATAGTTTTATCGAGATTTCCTGGCTTTCATTCATAGGAATAGGATCTTGTGGATCGATATAGTATGGGATAACCTCGTGAGACAGATCGTGTATATCGATGACCATTAGATCATGTGATCTTTTGGTTGCCAACTTTTGTGGACGAGAATCAGTAGAACCTTTTGGTCTCCCCCTCTTTCGTGGAGGATCCGTGGCCTCATGGGATACCACTCCCGCGGCTACGTCACCATCCCTCCCTCGAGTGATGATTTTTCCTGGTCCTGGGTGCATTCCCAGAACTATTATTTTTTCCAGGTATATTGCAGCTGGAATATGCGATATAGTCACTTTTTCTGTATCTGCAAATGAATATGGGATTTTGTCATTGATGTTTTGTAGATCAACAATTCGTTGAAGTTCAGTTTCAGACTCTAGAGTTCGAGGATCATGATGAGATAGAATGGGGACGAACCATGACAATTCTTGTCATTCCTTATGAATTCTGTTCTCTCCTCCTCCTAATGATGGGAAGGTAGTCTCATCAAAGTGACAATTGGCGAATCTCGCCTTATAGATCTGACTTGTTAAGGGTTTGCCATAACAGGGAATGTCAGGTGCGTTAAAGCCTACGTATATACCTTGTCTGTGTTGAGGTACCATTTTTATACGCTTTGGCAGAGAACCATGAACATAGCAAGCACACCCAAATTGTCCTCAAGTATATAATATCAGGCTCATATCCTGTAGTCAACTGCATCAGAGTGTAGGTTTGTGAAGCTACTGGCCTCAAGTGGATCAAGGAGCTTGTATGCAATATTGCGTGGACCCATACAGAAGTAGGGAGGTTAGAGTGCATTAATAACATCCTAGAAACCATTTGTAGTCATTTAATGTGAGCTTCTATGAGCCCGTTCTGGGTATGAACATGAAGAACAAGATGTTCACTTCAATTCTCATGGCGGTGCAATAATTGTCAAATGTTTTTGACGTAAACTTCGCAACATTATCAAGTAGAATTGATTTGATTCGACAGTCAGGTTGTTGAACCCTAGGTTTGATAATTTCTGCTAAGAGTCTAGCATAGGCTGAGTTTCTTGTGGACAACAATGCTACATATGACCAATGTGTCAATGAATTAACAAGAACCATAAAGTATATAAATGTTCCGCTTTCTGGATGAATAGGTCCACAAATGTCACCTTGGATTCATTATAGAAACAAGTTTCTTTCTCTACCCTTACATATGCAGGGATGGTACCACGCTTGCCTAGCTTTGCAGAATATATAGTGAAAATATCCAGTGGAGTATATCGCAACCGAGGAAGGTGGATAAGTTTGGGAGACGATGACATCCCTCAGAGGAGGCGCATCACTGCCATTCCTAAGGTGTGATGTGTCAGGTGATAGTCCATCTGACCTTTCCACAACCATGACTTCCTTTTCATGAAGATTTTGAATCTTTCTATGAAAAGGGTGACCGTGTGTAACCTTGAATATCTTAGCCATTAATGGATGTCTTGGATGTCCAAGACGATGGTTCCATAGCCAGAAGACGTCTGAATTGTAGCTCATTAAGTCTTCACGGAGTATATAATGAACTCCAACTCTCTAGGTGGTTGTAGAGTACAAACCATTTCGAATACTAGGACACTTCTCTAAGATTTGCTTGACTCTGCAATACATAAATATAATGTAGAGAACTTCTTGTCATTCTCAACGTGAGTTTCAAGGTGGTAACCATTAGCACAGACGTCCCTAAAGCAAAGTAAAGATCGTGAGCCTTTAGGTGCGAATAGGGTATCCTGGATATACACTGGTGTGCCATTTGGTAGCATAAGCTCGACAGAGTTGTGTCCCTCGATTATGGCTGAGGGGGCATCCAAGGTTATCACAGACAACTTGGTTGGGATTAGGTTGATGAACAAAGATCTGTTCTTGAGCACAGTGTGAGTTGCAGCACTGTCAACGATACATTGGTAGTCTGTTGAATCCATGCCTATAAAGGTAAAGATTTTCAAGTTAGTTAATTAACCTACAATGATTACTTTCATTAAATGCCAATGGTGGAATGTTTACATAATTCTGTTTAAATGTTACATAATCAATTACATTATAAGTTCATGATCCATATGAGAACATATATCGAAAACTCTTATGTCTCCTTGTGGTTTTTCAGGTAGCTCTTATTGTTTATGACCAGGCGGAGTGATCAATGTAGGTGGGATGTAAGATCCACTTAAGAACCTTTATTGAAAATATATTTCTAAAAATCACTACTAGATAAGGTGAGCCGTACTAAACCAAAGAATAGTAAAAGCATTCTTTATTTGAACTTGATATCACTTTTATTACAACAACGACTAATGCGCAAAATTTAGAACAAACTAGAATGAAGGGGGATAATTGAGCGCACACACGTACAATAAACAGTACACTTGTGGGGTCTCAATTCGCAATCCTCTTCTCCTTGCATTGTTCGACCTCTTAACCCTAGACAGGGTCCTCGACCTTATACGACGGAGGCATGGCCGAAGCCATCCACCACTGACAACATAGAGGTGGCCAGTGGTGGTGCGTCGCCACATCGTTGGTGGCATTAAGGTTGATATGCCAGCGACACTCAGTTGAGTTTGAGTAGCATTTTTGGCTTCTATCTCGTTCATCCCTTCATGCAATTCGTTGAATTTTGAAGGTCCTTCATTTATGAAAGTTTCCCCGAGAAAATCTTCAAATCAGTACAAGAAAAATGCACCTAGACCGCGGACCGTTTCCGTTGTCTAAGTGCGAATTTTCGTCGTCTAAGTACTTAGACGACGAAACCTCCGTGGTCCAGGTTACGTCCTCCAAGTACCGTCGTTTGGGTACTTAGACGACGGGAATGGAGGTCTGCGTGGACCAAGTGAGACTAAGACCGTGGACTTTTTCTGCAGTCTAAGTGATCACTTGGACCACGAAAAATACGGTCTCCGTCGTCTAAGTGATTACTTAGACCCCAGACTTTTTGCGCGGTCTAAGTCCCTACTTAGACCGCGAAAAAACTTTTTCCTCGGTCTAAGTGATCACTTAGACGACGAAAAATACGGTCTCCGTCGTCTAAGTGATTACTTAGACCGCGGACTTTTGCACTGTCTAAGTCCCCACTTAGACCGCGGAAAAAGTCCGCCGTCTAAGTAATCACTTAAACCACGGAGAAAGCCAAATCTTAGACCACGCATATGACTTTCTCCGTGGTCTAAGTGAATATTTAATTTTTTTAATTAAAATTTTAATTTAAAGTAAAATATTAATAATTTGATTAAAATGCCAATTTCTCATTTAAATATTAATAAATTAATTAAAATACTAAGGAGAGCGAAGTCGCCGGAGAGGGGAGTTGCCGGAGGGAAGGGATCGCCGGATTTGGGTTGCCAGAAAGTTGCCGGATTTTTGAAAGAGAGTGAGAGTGAGAGAGAGGAGAGGAGGAATTAAAATACTAAGGAGAGGGGAGTCGCCAGAGGGAGGGAGTCGCCGGAGAGGGGGGAGTCGCTGGATTTTGGGTCGCCGGAAAGTTGTCGGATTTTTGAGAGAGAGTGAGAGTGAGAGAGAGGAGAGGAAAAATTGAGAATGGGATGAGGAAAAAGGATCGGATAGGTCCTTTATATAGAGTTTCACTTAGACCGCGGAGATGTTTTTTCCGTGGTCTAAGTGCACTTAGATGACGGAAATGGGTGTTTCCGTCATCTAAGTGAACATTTTAAATTTTTCAAACCGGCGCCCAATTAATTTGGCGGTTCATTTCCACCGCCAAATTTTTTGGGAACGGTTCAAATTTCACTTAGACGACGGAAATAGGTGGTGTAAATTGAACCGCCATCTTTTTCAACCTAGACGACAGAGATGGTTCATCTCTGTCGTTCAAGTAGAACCTGGACGACGGAGACGGTCTATTTCCATCGTCCAAGTGGTCACCTGGACGATTGAAATGTCCATCTCCGTGGTCTAGGCAAAATTTCCGTAAAATTAATTTTTTAAAATAATTTGCAAGGAAGTTTCTGATCTGTCATTCCAATGAAATAGTCATAAAATATCGATTAACGAATCATATATATAAACAATTGAATTTAAGATGATGAATTTTTTTATGTCTTTAAACTTGTTAAGTATCTACTAATGTGTATAACTTAAGTGTTATTAAGTATAGGCTCATTGCATATCGATATTAACGAAAATAATTTGGACAAAATAACTGTTGGATACATTCACCATAAGACAATATATATATAAATAGAATAATTTTCACAAAATAGTAAGTTCGTTAAGGGTTTCATCGGCACAGTCAACCGCAAAACTAAAATTTTTACAAACCGAAAACGTGGATACACGAAAATCCGTAAGTCCTATTTTAGAACCGTCGACGGTCACACTCCGAGAACTGTTTACTCTATGGTCTCGACGAAAAGAATATGCTATGGGACATGGTTTAGATGGTCATTGTCTTCGATGAAATTATGAAACTTTCACTTAGACGACGCAAATGCACGTTTGCGCCGTCCAAGTAAGCACTTAGACAACGCAGAGACACGTTTGCGTTGTCCAAGTGTTCAATTAGATGACGCAAACGTGCATTTGCGTCGTCTAAGTGAAAAGGCAGGGTTTAGGGTTAAGGGCCTTAGGGTTTAGGGTTAAAGTTATTAGACGACGAAGATGTCTTTTTTCGCGGTCTAAGTGTCATCTAGACTATGAAGACTTTCTCCGCGGTCCAAGTGGCCACTTAGACGACGGATATGTCTTTTTCCGCTATCTAAGTGTCACCTGGACCGCGGAGAAAGTCTTCGTCGTCTAAGTGCATTTTTCTTGTAGTGAATTGACAGAGGTGGATGGGCAAGATCGAAAGTGTTTTCTCAATTTTCTCCTCATCCATTTTGTGGATACCAAATATCTTATATTGGTAGCATATTTGAGTCATCTTTGTGGCGAATTCATTGATTGCGTGGAATCTTTCATATGAAAGTAATTCCCATCGATATTCCACCGAATTCAAGAATTCTCTGTGAAGTCTACTAAAATGTTCACATAGGGTATATCTCATATAATAAGTGGTAGGTCCTTACACGCAAATTTCTTTTGCAGGTTTGAGTCGAGATGTCAAATCAAATGCTGAATACATTGTTGTCGCTGCATTGTGTATAAGTCATGATCGCATATTGGAGAATAATGGGGCATGAGGTGACCATATAGGCAATTGCTCATTAGATGTGTAAACACATCCGCCCTCCACGTTTCATAACTGTATCCATCAAAGGTGAGGGGAGCGAAGTATAAACCATTCAGGTGCGACCTCTGAAAGGCAGGAGAAGAACGTTATTAGTTCTAAATCCGGACTAAGCAATCGAAATATATGTAGGTCACGTGCGTGAGAGGAAAAGGGCATTCGTTCCCTTCATCACGCGTATTCCCACTATATTTGTTCTTGTACGGCTGTTGATAAATCAATAAGACGGAGTGTGAGGGAGTAGAATACCCTCAAAATGAGAAATACAAAGTTGCGTAGGGAGAGAAGACACAACTTTCATTAGAAAGCTTACCTTTGAATTAAATTGGAGGAGGTCTTCTTCTTTTCTTTTCTTCTTCTCAATTTCTTCACGCGGTGGAGGTAGAGGGGTCATGGTAGTGCTTAGGGAGGAGCCGCGGTGGTGGTGTCTTCAAGTATATAGAGAACCACAATGGTTTCCTAGTAATCCTAGGAGAACTTTCAAGGTTTTTCGGAAAACCTTGGGGCACCTCGGGGTGGGTGCAAGCGGGAAGAGCGCACGGTGGCTCTAGCGGCCAAAGATGGTGGTCCCGGGCTATTGGCGGAAGAAGCTTCTCGGCGAAAGAGGGGCTGCCGAGAAGGGTTATAGTGGTGGAGGTGTTTTTGGTTTTTATTTCAAGGTTTACAGCTCGTGCTGATAACGTGTTGGAATATGCACGTAAATAATAAGAGCAACATCATTTTCTTTCATTGAGAATGACCCCTTATATAGGAATCCATATTACATAGTTCTAATAGGATACAATGAAATATTATTTGATTACTAAGCTATGGAATATCTATGTAATCTGATAAGAAATCTATCTACGATGAGAATATCACACATAATCTTGACATATTTCAACACATAAATTTATGTAGGCGTGGATTGTAGAATATCCCACCATTCTGAAACATTAAATATGATTTTTGATTTAGTCTTACAATTTATAATTATGTATTTTGTTTTCAAAATGATTCATATTATACGAATCATTAGATCTGACCATACACGATATGTTTATTGAACCAGTTGTAAACTTGTCAACTCGAGACCAGCCCGTGTATATGGATTGAGTTTGAGTTTACATTTTTGACATTGTAAGTTAAATGTGTTGACTTTAAGTTCATATTTCTGACACCATAAAGATTCTTAACCCGACATGAATTGACATGATACGACCTATTAACAAATACGTATAGATTTCACTTAAAAAGAAATTTTTTCACATTTGGGAACGACTAATTTGTTATGCACAAATTAATATATATACTTTCCGAAATTATGGTTAATCGATATTAGAAATTAATTGTGCTTAGCATATATATATATACACACATAATTTTAATGAAATTTCTTTTGCATTTTGCTATTACAAAGTTCATGAGATCAATTGCTCTTCCAACCATTTCGGAACTACTAATTAGTTCCACCCGAATTGGTATAATATCGATCTCTAGAAATCATGGTAATATATATCAAAATTAATTGTGCTTAGCATACAATCCATACATAAACAAAATGCATGCACTTGAATCTCTTTACTTTTCTAGTCATCGAATAAAAAATTCCTACTATATAAGGAGGGGTGGGCACGAATCCTGTAAATTCCGCAAATCTCGAATTCGACATGATCGGAATCGGGACGGGACATGACAGAAATTAAAATTTTCACTACTCTGTCTCATCCCGTTCTTTTGGAACGGGATTGGCTCTTTATTCTTGATTCTAAAATTCCGATAGACTTGTCTCATCTCGTACAATAAATTTTTTCTATTTTATCATTTATTTTATTAAGATTTGATATATTAAATTATCAAACAATTAATAATATTCAACCTAAAAAATAAAATTACCCTAATATGAACTAAATGTATCGATTTAACATGAAATAAGTGCTTATAGTTTTATTACTTTTAATTAAACATCAAGTAAAACAGTATTATGTTGTGTAATTGTTCACTTTTAGGTCCTATCAAATTATGTTTATCTTATATTGAGCCCAAAATTTGGTTCATCCTATCTCATTCAATTTTTTTTGTTAGATACTCTATTAATTATTCATTTTAAATTGAATCCAAAATTTAACTCGTCCCGTCACATCCCGTTCGAATTTCGGGGCGATCGGAATGGACTTTTAAAATGTACAATATCGTCCCGTGCCATTCGAGATAAGAATAAGAACGACCAAATATTGACTCGATCTGTCCCGTGCCCATCCCTACTTCTATATATATAAATGCATATATACCACAGGTATTATGGTAAAATATTTTCTCTGTGTAATGTTCAATGGATAAGTCCTTATCTTTGGGCAAATCCATCTCTGCCATTAGAGTATCTGAGTGGTACAACACGAGCAACTGTTTCTCCCCTCTGCTTATGTTCTCGAGCGAGCAATCGCTTCTCGTTCAGTTGCTTTTTAGCTCGGTCAACGAGCGGTAACTGTTGCAGGGCCCGCTTCCCTCCCCTCTGCTCGTGCTATCGGATGTGCACCGGCAGGCACGGAGCCAAGAATTAAATCTTGGGTGTGCTAAATTTTCTTTACTAGGAAAAATAATTTTTTCTTCAAAAAAATTGATATAATATATTTTATTTTGATGAAACATTTGACTTAAAAAGTTGGAGACATGAAAAAAAAGGGGGAAAACTAGAGAACGAGCTCCGAACGGAGATGCACGAGAAGAACTATGAATGTTAGGAAAGGAGGGACTTCGAACTTAGATGAATGTGAATAAAAAAAATTGAGATCGTCATTTTAATTTTATTATTATATTTTTTTTGATATATATATGTATTAACCCTTTTTTTTTAAAAAAACTTGGGTGCTGCAGCACACCTAGCACCCTTAGCTCCGTGCCTGTGCACCGGTGCATATATTCTTAGTAAAACGTTTTGACATGCCAGAGCAAAAGACACGTGAAGTTGTGGCGTCACCGGCGTGGTGCATGCTTTAATGGTAAGACACCACTGTATAGACAATTAACATGGCGACAAAAATGCATACATTTTCGGGCAAGACAGGCCAAAATGAATTCATAATAATTCATATTTACTATATAACAATTCTGATCCTCAGGGTTTACTATTCACGCAGCTGTTCATGGGGGCATTTTGGTCATAAAGTTTGTCATCGTGCGACCCGTGCGAGGATTTGCATAACCTAACCCTCTCACTCTCTCTCGATCAGAGACGTATCCAGCAGCTTCACTTCCTTTGCTTCGATCATATACTCTCACTTTACGGAGACGTCTCGCTCTCTCTCGCATTTTGATCTTCGTTGATTTTGGTTTTTGTGTTCAAGACTCTTCGAGGTTAGGATCCTGATCGATCGGGTCAAGAACGTCGAGCTCCGGCGATCAGAAGTTCACTTATATGGCAGTGATCAAGCTCTATCGCCGCTTCCATCTATGCATATTTTGAGAAACTGACAAAGCAACCATGGCACTCTGCTCCTCAGACCTCGCCGCTCTGTCGCTTCTCCAAACTCACCAACAACATCAGTGTGGTACCAGTTCTCTATTGGTTTCAGGTGGGTTTTGTGTTTTTTTCTTAACTAAATGAGTTTGTGAGTTTCATATAGTGTATTATCCAATCAATAATCGTGTGGGTATTGCTTGATTACAAATGCCTACTGTAACTTCACCGAATGCAGTTAACATGTTTAGGCTACTATAACTTCACCGAATGCAGTTAACATGTTTAGGACTGGGTATGTAGAAGATTAGAGTAGCTTATTAGAAAGAGATAAACTGCAGCACATATCATAGTGATAATCAATCGTTCATAGTTTGGCTGTAAAGAGCCAACCACAAATTGGTCCTCTCTCATTTGGTCTCAGCCTCTGCCCGCTTTCTTTCACCTCTCTCGATTTGATCAAAGTCTGATCAGGGTGGCTTTTCGATTTGATCAGATATTCGATTTACTGTTCTCCATTGATCAAGGCCCAATCTTTCTTGCCAATTTTGGAGGTCAGTGTGGGTTTTTGTTTGGTTTTTGCTCTGATATTTTCGATCGATTTTTAGATCTGATATTGTTTTGGATTCCTCTATTTCTGGCAGTGGTCGACATATTCGTCGCTTACCAAGAAGGTCTGGTGAGAAACAAAAACTATACACCTCAACATCGAAAGCTTCAGACTTTAGTAGACCTCTAATTCATTTTTGCTATTTACGTTTCTGGGTCACATGTATGTTGCGGCGGTGAAGCTCTCCTCAGGTTGGTGCGCCCAAACTCTACTAAAGTTTCAAGCTTTAAGAACTGGGTATTGTTTTTGATAATGGGTTATGTCAAATCTTCATTTTTATGGATGGGTGTGTTTCAATTTGAGGAACCCCCTAAACCATACTCTCTCTGCGAACCACTCGCAGATTGTCTTATTGTATATTTATTGCACAATTGTCTTATTGTTCTGGGTCACTGGCTGTGTTTGACTAAGGAGACCGAGTTAAATATTAGCTAATTAAGGATAGAACCCTTTGAATGATTGTTCAGTGACTCTGCCCAAATTGTATTTCAATACAAAGGCCTTAGAGGAATCAACCTTAGTTAAGCTTAAAGCAGAGAGAAACCCTGTAAAGCTATTCCACTTATTTAAGGCCAATGCCCACAATAAGCTTACGTTTGAGAAAAAAATGAGCTTTACGGTTTGGACACAATTTAGAAATAATAAAACTGTTGTGTTTGGTTTGGACACAATAAGCTATTCCACTCGCATATAATAAAACTGTTGTGTTTGGTTTCTTTGTGGGATATATGTTAATTTACCTGATGTTGAAAATTGGAAGAAGAATTTAAGTATATTTCTTACTCAAGAGAATCTAGAACCTGGTTTCCATTTAGATAAAATTTAGAGGAAACCGAGGGGTGCTCTGGCAGTGACTTGAAGGTATTACACTGAGGGGAGAGGGAGGAGGAGACTCGAGAGGTTCAGTTGGGACAGCAGATCACAGGAATATGGGAGAGCTAATGGGGAGTGTTCAAGTCAAATGGTGGACCAGGTGCTGTCTTTAGTCTTTTTTTCTCACTGTTTGATGGACCAAACCTGCCCGAGGCTGAAGCAATATCCTTCTCATTTTATGTTTTATTGATATAACCTGTGATTTTTGGATGACCTGCATCATCCTATAACTTAGATGGTGTATGTAATCATGACTAGAGTGAGGCAATATATGTTGTCATTCTTGACAGAAACAAACATTTTCCAGATAACTGTAGGAGGCATTACAGACGCAAAGGACTGAAGTGGAATGGCTTCCTCTGATCGAAAGTCTAACCAGAAGCCACAAATTTCTGTGAAGTTTTATTTTCTTGCTAATCGTAGTCGATAAAATGGTATAGATCGATTGAGTGGTGATGATAACTGACAAACATGCACATATTGCAGAAAATAATGTTAGAGATTTAAGCCTTCAACCTTCTACATGTAAACAGGTTACTTTACCATAGTGCTGAACTAATGTGCAGAAGCATCTTTAACACTGCAGTGCTTTTGTTTCGAATTTCTTAATCCAATACAAGAAAATTCTGTTATTTTGGTCTTAATGAACACAAAATATGTAGGCATATTGGCCTTCGTTCTGATTATATTGTTGCTATTATTGTTTCACTGAAAAATCATGTTTTGAACAATCATTTCAGTTATTTATACAAAATGAATTTTAATACTATCTGAGGTATATAAAATTTGTGCCTTTGAACACATTAAGTTGCTTATTGTAAGTTTTAGCTTAATTTTGATGCTAAGTTTGATCTACTTATTGGTTGGTGACGGAAGTGACGACGATTGAATGGTGTTGCGCTAGATTTATGGCCTTCGGAGTTACATCCGTTGATTAGATATATGAGGTTGGCACTCAATCCAAATTTTCCTGCTCAAAGTTAGCATATGTCTCTGTGACCGAAACCGTTCATTTCATTTGCCAAGATAGCCATGTTGAACTCTATTGCTGAATGAATATTAATTTGTTGTGTTTCCTATTTCTAATAAAGAGCTTAAAAGAAGAGATTTGACTTTGTATTGATGATGGTAAATCTTTATATATACGCCTCTATATTTAAAGAGAGTTTTTATGTTGGAGCTTAGGTTCAGGCAGTGTGATATGAAATTGATTTTTTATAACATTAAGTCAATAAGATTTTTTTTTATAACATTAGTCATCACTGCTTCAACTATAGCCCCAACTTGATTCCGTTAATAAACCCGATTTTGGTTCGTTGTTGTCTACGATAGTTTTTCGTTTTGGTATTGCCTTTTGGGATTAGTTCGATGTGCTCAACTGATTCGCATTTTTGTGATTTTCAGAATCTAAACATGTTGATGGTGATATGTACTGTTTCCAGCTCTGATTTGGAAGTCTTATAGACCCAACTACAAGGTCGATGGAGACGTTACTAGATTAAAGCTGCACAAAAAGTATATAGAGATGCACCAAGGTAGACTCTTTCATTATGAGTTTAGCTTTCAATTTTAGTTTTGGTACTAGATTATTAGAATTGTTTATAAAAAAAACAGTTTCATTCATAAAAAATTAGAGAAATTGATAACATAATTTTATTATTATCTTAATTATTTATCATCTTATCAGCCTATCATTTTTAAGGGTCTCATTTATAATTAGACTGATCAAATATTTACTTCCTTTTAATAAAGATATGTTTGTTTTTAAGAAACCATGACAAGTAGTAGCAACAGTTCTTTATCAGATTTTTCTTTTCAATATACTATCCATATTCCCTCCGATCTGTATTTTACAAATTTTGGGCCTTTAATTATTGAATTGTTGTTTATAGAGAGAGAATGGCCATACATTTAGTTATGCATCGTAGATTTTGGTCCAATCTCAATCTCGATTGTATCTTCCTTTTTGTTTACTGGTACATATTTTCGATAGAGGCAATTTATATTTACCCTAATACCTAAATTGCATAAAGAAAATTGAGTTCTGTGGTGGGAATGATACTGCATTACCTGAAAAGATTCTGGCTCGATTATGCGTAACAATAAAACCTAATTGTGATTGAATTTCGTTTGTGAAAGGATTCGGCCTCAATAGTGGTTTCTATATCATGCATGATTCATATCATTTAGTTTCAGTCATTTCATAGTAGCATAGATATTCCAGCACTTTAACAAAGATGAATATAGGTCTTCATTCTATAAATTGGGTGCTTGGTTGAGTCCCTTCGTTTGCTTTGCTTCTGAATTTTTTTGTATGGTTATATAAGAACAGTTCCTACATCTTTTGTACTGTATTGTATTGCTTGAACTTTTATTATATGGTTATATGGTAACAGCTGCTCTTCCGTTTTGGTTTTAATCTTTGGGGATTTTGATGTAATACTATTTAGCATCAAATCTGATTTAGGGTCTGCTAAACTAGCAGGTGAATGATGACGTTATATCTACATGAGAGAGTAATGACATCTAGCATCAAATCTAATTTAGGGTCTATCAAGGATCCACTTCAAATCAGAAGCTGTTTTTTTTCGCTATTATTTTAGTCTTCTTTGTTATTTTATGTGAATTGAAGTTTGAGGTTTCCTCATTTTTACAGGTGTCTATTAGCTGAGCTCTTCTCAATTTTAATTTCTATGTTCTCGAATCAGTTGACAGATTTCCGGTCTCACGGTTAATATTTTTCTATCGTTTTTTTTTTGGGTTTTTTTTGTAGCTTTTGGGTGATTGGTTATTGGACATATGGTTTTCATTTAGTTCAGTTATTTCTTTCGATTCTTTTTGGTTTGGTTTTTCATATTTTGAAATCAGTTTCATTCTGTTGGATTCTACTGCTTCTATCATTAGATTTCTTAGGTTCTAGGGCTCTAAGTTTTCATTTGATCTGGATTCTATGTTTTCTTCTGTAGATCGGTTTTTTTTTTCTGGGTTGTGCTTAATTAAAAAATGGACAATGCTAACTAATGTGTGACTCTCTTTTTCTCTAGCATAATGATTTCACCGGTTTGTTTGTTACAGTCGTCAATATTGTTTGTCCTATTTTTTGTTTTGGCTATTTACAGAATACTGGTAAATGTGGTTTGAGTCTCCTATTTCATAATGCTTGATAGTGGTTCTCTTTTATCTCTTACATCAGTTTCAGTTGGTAGTCTTTCTCTTTTATTACCTATAATGAAAGGCCTCAAGAACAATCTAAGGCATATTTCTTACATGTACAAGTGCTCAGTTTGGGTAATAATTTTTAGTTTATTTATAATTCTCAGGTATGTCCGAATTCCAGTCTTTTGATGACGAAATTTTCTATTATTCAGCAGGTATAAACTATGTTGCTTACTGTTGTACTGGTTTACTCTTTATCCTCTCTAAATAAACCATGCCAATAGCAGATGCATTAGTGTGTTGTCATGTGGATGCACTATGAAATTCTATGTCAATTTTTTTTCCATTATAGTTTAGTGATTATAAAGAAATGACATTTTACATTCTAATTTTCAGCATATCTTCATTTTTGAGTTGGAGGATCTATTATTGCCAGTTCTTTCCTTTAGTTTTTTATTATCATATGATCTTCTTGGGAAAAAGCTGTAAGGTCGAAAAGTAGGAAAGATGGAAGCAGACGAAGAGTAGAAATGAAGTTTGAGGGTAGACATAAAAGAAATTAAAGCTTGGTGTAATTTGTAGCTTCAGACATTTTTTTTTTACATTTTTGTTCATGTATATTATTCAAAGCTTGATAATGAAATGCCTCTTTGTCAAAAAACCGCCCCAAGGGGCGGGCAGTCACCTAGTATATATATATATAGTTAGAACTGCCGGCCTTGCTTTACACATCACCATAGAGCACCACCATCATCATCACCTCGATCACCCTCCCCCTTGTTCCTTTGTTTCTGTTTTGTCCTAGAGAAAATCCACCCTCTTGTTCTTTATTATGGTAAGATTGAGGTTTTATTTTAATCCGTTCCTGGTTTTTCTCTATTTTCATCTTTGTAGGACCTCTATATCCTAAGAATATTATATATAGAGAGAGAAACAGAAGTGATATTGGATTTCTGAGATATTCTCTTTTTTGATCTCTTTCAGTCTTATTTTGTTCAAAAATAAAGTCGAAATTTATTTTAACTAGTCACTTGTATAAATTTACTCCAACAATATTATTTAAAATGTAGTTAATTCTAAATACATGTTTAGTTTTGATTGGTTGATAATAAAATATTTATTTACTAATATAATTATTAATTACATTTACAATCTAAAAGGAAAGAATTAATTATAATATTGAATGTTTCGTTACCTATAATTTATGTTTTCAGTATAAGAATAGGAGATAAAAACATGAAATATAGGGAATCCCTAAACTGGCTAATAAGATAGGAGAATTGCTGGAGTGAATTTTAATAAAAAATCTTTGTATTTTAGTTAAAAATAACTTCTAGGGAATTTGCTGGAGTTACTGTTGGGAACTTGGGTTGTGTTGTTTTGGGGAGTGCAAGCCTTTTGGGAGTTGTAGTGGCATTGAAGTGGGTTCTGGAGAATTTGAATTGGTGGCTCTATGAAACCAAGCTCGGGGAGAAACAGTACTCTCTACCTCCTGGTGACTTGGTTTTCCTTTCATCGGTAACATGTGGTCTTTCCTCAGAGCCTTCAAGTCCGACGATCCTGATTCCTTCATCGACTCATTTGTCTCAAGGTAAAAATTAAATTTATTACTCTGCTAATTACCAGTTTTTTCACCGTTTTGCTAATAGTCTCGGGTCCAAAGATACATAGAGAGAGTATATGAACTACATTGTCCTTTTTCGATTAATAATTAAAAACCTAGAAGGCTCGACCTTTCTATATATTAGAGTATCGGATTTGGTTACGTTGGTCAAGACTGTTGTGTGTCCACCACTCCACCCCGCCCAACATACAAATTTTATTCCCCCTTCCCTCAAAACAAATATATTTTAGTAATGAAAAAGAAAAGCCCAATAATATTAATTTTTTTAATTTATGATTGGCTATTGGAGTTACCGTTCTGTCCTCCCCTGGGAAAAAATCCGAAGATGTTGGTGTTTCTGATGCCGTCTGTATCTGGTGTACACTAGTGAGTTGTGCAGCATCAAAACAACGTCAGATGAAACGGTTTTATTAATCTGAGTTGTCCATATTTGTCATTTTGAATGGCACATTCACTAACTTCGCTTTGTCTGAGGATTCTAATTTTAATGTGCATATCTTGCTTTGTTGTACACTAGTCTCTCATGCACAATGTGTACTCCTTGTTTTTCATTTCTTCTATGACAAAACTGCAACCAAAGCCTTGTTTTTGATACAGCTACAGCCAAATCCCAACAGCAGCTTTGATTCTTCAGCTGTTAACTGTCGTTCCTTCGGCATTACAAGTTTAGTTGTCCAAGATGTAACTTGTAATTAAGTTTGAGCTTAGTTGGATTCTATCTCTTTTGTTGATACTTGATAGTTTTAAATTTTATTCTTGACCAGCAACTCGCCCTTGATCATCTCACCCTGTGATCGACAACTCTTTTGCCAGATGAGTGTCGTTTAAGCTATAAGCTTAAGACACATTGTTTTTTTAGGAAAGCCCATCAAATTTGGAATGACACATAATGATGTAGGTTGAGTTGAATTGGCAATGCTGTTATCACTCGATTATTTCGTGATTGAACTTCGGAGCGTAGACTGGCATACAGATGGATTAGACACTGGTGTTGAAAATGTGGGTATTACTAACCTCCACTACAGAGGGTATACATTCCTTTTAGGGGTACCCATAGTTTCTTTGCTCTAAAGTAGCTTGGCCTTTTCTTGCCAAGTGAAAAAGGTTGTAGTGTTTTAGGGCAAAAGCTTATGCCTTTTACTAGCAACTAGATCTAGTGGGTATAATTGATAAAACAGAGCATTAGAAAGTTGACCCTTCAGATAAGGAAAGGGAAGTTTATTAAGATAAAACGTAATAACGGTAGTATAAAGTTTTCAATAATCTCCCTTCTGAGTTGCTATGATGTTATTCTTTGTACCATGGCTTTCAATGTTCTGTTTTGTTTGCTATGAATTTCAAAGAACTTATACACGAAAATTATCTTTTTCATTGAAAATTGGCAATGTTGATGAGAGAAAATATGGGACTAATAAGTTAAATATATGCGGGCATCCATTGTGTTTGATGGCGTTATGGTCATGCTCAACATTGGCCTGTTGTCTTGATGCCCAACTCTGTTCCTACTTTTAGTCAATATTGAACATTTGAACTTTGCATTGTGTTGAACCTACTCTAATTCATCGTCACATCAATGAACAATGCAGATTTGGTAAAATTGGAATCTATAAGGCCTACATGCTTGGTTTTCCTAGTATCATTTGCACAGCGCCAGAAACATGTAAAAGGGTTTTGACAGATGATGATGCATTTAAGCCAGGGTGGCCTGTTTCTACTGTGGAACTGATTAGAAAGAAATCTTTTCTTGGCATATCTTTCGAAGACCACAAGCGTCTGCGGAAACTGACTGCTTCTCCGGTCAATGGCCATGAAGCATTGTCGGTGTACATGAAGTATATCGAAGATATTGTTGTATCGTCATTGGAAAAATGGACGACGATGGGAGAAATAGAGTTTTTAACTCAACTCAGGAAGCTCACTTTTAAGATTATCATGTACATCTTCCTCAGCTCAGAGAGTGAGTCTGCAATGGAGGCTCTGGAAAGGGAATATACATCACTCAACTATGGAGTTAGAGCCATGGCTATCAATATTCCCGGATTTGCATACCATAAAGCACTGAAGGTGGGAATTAATCAGTTAACTTTTACACTTCTAAGTTGCAACTTGATTAATGTCTTTTCTTTCAACCTTCTAATGAGTAGTCCTTTAAATTTCAGGCTCGGAAAAATCTTGTGGCTATTTTTCAATCAATCGTAAATGAACGAAGAGCTCAGAAGAAGGCAGGGAGTTTGATAAATAAGAAAGATATGATGGATGCTCTTCTGGATGTCGAGGATGAACAAGGAGATAAACTTACAGATGAGGACATCATAGATATTTTGGTAATGTACTTGAACGCAGGCCATGAATCTTCTGGTCATACCATAATGTGGGCTACCACTTACCTACAAAAACACCCTTCCAGAAAGCCAAGGTACTTGAATTTATATTTTTAGTGAACTTTGTACTAGTTTCTTGTGTCTGCTTTTGTTTTCCTTCTTTTCCTGGGTTTTAGAATTTATCTACCATTGCATTTCATTATGTTCACTACATGTCCCTCTAGAATAATATGCTTACACGATTATGCTTAAATGATCTCCTAAGCATGTTTGACTAACTGCAGGCTGAGCAGGAAGCAATTCTGAAGAGGAGGCCACCAACACAGAAGGGGATGACACTTGAGGAATACTGCGAAATGGAGTACCTTTCCAAGGTACATGAGAATTGAAAATATATTGAGCAGTATATGCATTTTGCTCAGATTATAAATGCAAGATTATCGTTTATCATATATACATACATGTATATAGCTGTATATGTTTGGTTTCAGTATTAGACAAAAATTTCAGGTGTGAAATTCATTGTTATGGTAAATCTCTGCCACGAGAACCCGTCGTCACAATCAACGAAGATTTCTACAAGAGGTACTCTCGAACAACACACAAAGAGAGAGAGGGAGGGAGAGAGAGAGAGGGAGAGAGAGAGAGAGAGAGAGATATTTGTATGAAGCAAGAGATTTGTCCATACATCATGACTACCATCGGTAGAGTTTCTTGATCGGGAGCAGAAGTTCGATCGAGATGATGCCCGAATTGGGTTGAAATTGAAAGTTGCCAAAAATATAGATAGATATATATATATATATATAGAGAGAGAGAGAGAGAGAGAGAGAGAGAGAGAGAGAGAGAGAGAGAGAGAGAGAGAGAGGAGGGGGGCTCAATTTTCAGCTGGGAGAGCTTGAAGATGATGATGGTGCCCATAGTAATTAAGGGTAATTGAGAGTGTGCTTCAATTTTCAGCTGGGCTGAACTCATTCTTTTTGTTCAGGGCCTTTGATTTTTCAGATCATTTTTACATATTAATTACAAAATGAAAACTAATAATAGTATTTTGATTATTTGTGGAGTAAATATGACCAATTTACATATGCATTATGCATATATAGTTGTGAGTATACAAATATTCCATAATTATCATTAAATTTGAGCCAACATTGTTACCATTTGAATCTCCATTGACACACTTGTTTTTTATATCGTATTTGTAAACTATTGTTTATGTCGTAAATTTTCTAAATTAACAAAAAAATAAACCTAGTATCCAAAAATTATAGAAAAATTACTATATGAACTCCCACGATGTGCACATTAAATTCATTGTCAACTTGAGGTTTATTACATCACTCTTTTATTTGAACGAACAAATTTGATGGTTAATTACGATGAATAAGAGTTGGCTGTATTGACAGATATCAAATAGTCAATCAACGAGGCCAATATTTTCACAAAACACAATTAATTATGCATAAGAGACATCTGCGAAGTCAAATCGATCATTTAAGTTTTTTTGTAGAGTTGGATTCCAATAGTTCACTGTCTACTAGAGTTATTTAACTTGTTTAAAGTTATTGAAGAAATATGAACACTTTCAAATGGGAAATATTGGAATAAAACAAAAATTAATAAATCAACCATAGGATGCGGATATATAACTATTTTACACATGTTGTACAAAATTTAGCACGTTTCGTTACTATCTCGACCTCGATCTATGTGATCAACCTCGATTTTTGTTTATGTCGTCCTTATTTTCATTTAATATGAGCCACAAAGGACAACGTTGTCGTTGCATTATTTTTAAAAGTAATTTTTCATACGGCCATATAGTGATAGTTCCTCGAATGTCATAGATGAGAGGAGACAATAAATTGATGAGTTGATATAGTTAATACGGAAAAATTAAAAAAATTAATAAATATGGACATAAATAATCATCAGAGTTGACTACATGGATAAAGGTCGAGACCATAATGAAACTAGTTGAAATTTTTACCGCATGGCGTCATCGAAAGATGGCTATAACCATGCAACAACACCAGCTTGAACTGAAGATTCAATCCATGAAGACGACGGACCAGCACAATCTCTGCCACGAGAACCCGTCGTCACAAACCCAATTGGACACGGCCTGGATTCCATGGCCGGTATAGAGCATGCCCACAACATCCTCTACCCTCCGCGAGTGGCTGAGTGAAAACACGACCAACCAAGAGGACCAAGGGATACCACGACCTCAAAGAGATCGACCTAACGCCACCATGAGAAGAAACCTCAACTTGAGGCTAGATATGTGGCAACCATCCCCGAAGAGGTGAGAAGGCTGCCGCCAAGAAGAGAGCGAGAGAGATCTCATTATTGGATTATAATTATGTCTAAGTTTACGTCAACATGGTCGATCAGGGTTTTATTTGAAAATTTTTGCTCTCGTCCGATAGCGAGTCCACTGGTACGGAATTGCGAGGCCGAGGCCGAATACTTGTACTGGTTAAATTTATTCAATATTAATATTATTATTAATAATATATATTTTGTTGCCTAGAGGGGGGCATAAAACGATAAAACCTTAACCTCAGGCTACACTAGACATGCCTCAGATATCTTCGAAAACTCTCTTCGATCTAACCATAAATTGTCTCATTTCGGGACACTAACACATTGTGCTAATCTATGAGAAACAGTCCCATCTCTTTCTCTACTTACATTTCATGTAGTTTTCCTAACACTTGCCAAGCAATTGTCTTTTGGCCTAGGATGCGGCAAGTATAACATTGGGCACTCGGGATTGAGCCGTTCGAGCCTGCAATACCAATTTCATAGAGAAATGTTAGAAAACAATTAATGACAGGGTTTGCATTTCACATAACTGAGTGAATTAAAGTAATTACAAGATGACTCACTTATAGTTGAGGAGAAAATGATGTAGAAATATTCCAACTTCTAGCTTAGCAAGATCATTTCCAGGGCACAGCCTGCCTCCAGCTCCGAAGGGAACAAAAGTGACTGGTTTTGGTGTATAATTCTAAGGAGGAAAAGCAAAACGTTATTGACAGATCAAGGATATTTATCAACTTTACTTTAGCTACCATATTGTCAGTAAATACAAAATTAGAAGACTTACTTCTCATCTTTCAGGGTTAAATTCCAACGGTTTATCATAAATTTCAGAATCCAAGTGAATGCTCCTGAACCATGTCAAAACTTTCCATCCCATGGGAATGAGATACCCTGAAATCCAAGTAATAAAGTTCAGTGTTCAAGTCCTCTTTCCACGTCCTTACGAATGATTAAGATATAGACACACAATATTTTCTCCGAAAACATTGGTAAGCTTATGAAAGAGATACAAATAGTATCTTTAACCACGTGAAGATAACATAATCATAATATATACGAAGAAAATCATTAACTGACCGTTTACATTGACATCTTTTTTTGCCTAGCCTCTCGGAAAACCATAAGTGAGAAAGACACCACCCGAAGAGTTTCATCAATCACCTGTGGAGATTAAAAGCGTTAGTTGAAATGACATGGCAGAGATCGAATAAGTGAGGTGTAAGAATTAATCTGAATATTGCAAAATTACGTTTATTAACAACATATTAGTTCTATAATTGATGTTTAAGTAATTGATAAACAAAGATATCCTCTACTACACTAATTCATAAGGAAAAATGATTTATCTTGTACAAATAAGAGTTCTAAATGAATTCTATATTCATTATTCATTCAGAGTTGTATTGAGATTAAGAACTTTTATGGGAGACATTAATTCTATACACAATATATAAAGGCATACGGTCCTTGTTCTAACTATTACGAAGTCATTTATTACTCTTCCCCATAAAAGAGTCCTGACTATTAAGTATAATATAGAGGAGAAGTTGTGACACCGTCTACAAGCATGGGTATCTGTAAGTTCTCTTGATCCTTGATCAATCTATATATGTTTTTTATATTTTTGTATTGATCACAGTATTACGTACAATTTCATATTCATAACCCTGATTTCACATTCAATATTCAGTAGTCCTTAATCTTAATTTTACATTTGGTATCCGTCTTTGTAGTCAAGCAAGAACCAAATAACGTTTTATTTTCTAAGGAAAAAAAAATTAATTAAAGGGGGGCAAAAGGATTTTATTCGGTCACAATCATAACATGCAAAACTAAATTGGTTTAGAAATTATGCGGGCATGAGTGATAAGACGATCAGCAAGACAAAAGTTTCAATTGTCATGTAATCTTCTCCAAACTTTGTTTTAATTTTCCATCTTTGTTTCATCTCACTTCGATACTTCATTCATATAAAAAAAAATTGGGTTTAATAGAAAAGTGAGATGGATTCCATTAATCATAGAAAAATGCATAATAGTTTCCGCATTCATATATGTGTTTTCTGTGAAGTCTTCAGATTTTGTTTTCTAGCTAGTATGTGTGTAATTTGCAGATCGACTGTACTGTTATGCATTGTTGTTTACTTTGTTTTCTCCCTTACAGATATACATTTCATGTTGAAACAACAATGAACTTTACATACTTAGAAAACAAAAATATATTGAAACAGTGTCTTGATCTAAAGTGAGTTATGTATTCTCAATACTAAGTGCTATCATAGTAGTCATGTGTTGAGAGATCTTTCTAACTATTCACGAGTATTAGGTCAATATTTTGTAACACCATTCACAATAATATACGAACCTCAAGAAGGTGAGTTATACATAGGAAAACTTAAATTTCGCAATTCATATATGAGTTTTCTATATACATATACATGTGTTTGGTGGATAGTCTTATGTATTCTTATGATTGTTATCTGTGTTATTGAATTTTCGAACAAAATAAAAAAAAATAGTAAAGACCATTCAATTCATAAAGAATCCAAGATTTCTATTTTGGCGAATAGGTTAACAAATTCATAGCTCTTTTTGTCATCTGGTGCTACGTACCATAGTAGTCAAGATACAATGGAACTTCAAAACTTAAATCACCAAGACTTGTGGCTTACAATTTAGGAGGTTGTTTAATCATTCCCATAGGAGTATTCATATATCACAGTCCTTTAAATGGTGTAATCAGTGTATGACATAAATTTAAAATCATATTTAGAGATTGTTTAAAAGACTTAACTAGATAAACACGTCTTTTTAAGCTAACCTAAACTTAATTTTCTTTTTGTGGTCATACAATTCATATTAATTGTTCATTGACCATTTAGGCAATACATTGTATTCATAAATTTCATTTCACAAATACTAATGGAACTATTAATGTCTTGTTTTCTGTCATAAATAAAAAATTTATGAATCTATAGCTATACATATCTAAACTCAGTGACAATTGGGTTAAATTTATATTATATTGGTTCATGATCATATACATGTATCGGTGTATTGATGCGCTGAATTTTATTTTTAATTTCATTTATTCATTAAATCATATTAGATACAGTTAAAACTATATTTGATTGTTGTATATATCACTTGTATGATAGAGCTGATACTCGTGGTAATCTTATATGTAAAACTTCAGCATCAATATATATATTATACACGCATGACCCTTCTTACTTGCAATTTGTGTACGTACATTATTATCTAATGATGTCAGAACTACAATGGTTTAACTTAATTCATTCATTATTAGGTTGCTTGGTAAATCAGTCCAGGGAGTCCAAAATAGCATTACCTGAGAATGTATTAGTTTATATATGCAGTGACTCCAATCTATCTCCACTTCAGTGTATCAATTGATATAATTCTCTACATCCCCTTTGTTTTCGTAAATTCGTTTGGATATTAGTTTTTGATTGGTCTTTTAAAGATTGAATTACATGTAAGTATAATGTTCTGCATACATGTAGTAGTTAAATTATTTAGACAGACGACAAATTATATCTCCTAAATTGATGAATTATCTAGTTCAGTGGGAGAAATATAATTTTACATATATATGAACTAGCATTTATCACTCTTCAGTTTTTTATCTCAGTTAAATTAGCTATGTTTCAATTATTGGGCATATATATATACACACACATTATTGTCATATACATTATTGTCATATATATACATTATATATATACACATTATTGTCATGTGTGTGGTTATTGTCTCCCTCCCTCTCTCTCTCTCTCTTTGTGTGTTGTTCGAGAGTACCTCTTGTAGAAATCTTCGTCAACGAACTTCTTTGTAGAGAGTTCTGGCACATCGCCAAGTTGTTGGCTTAGTTACCTGACTTACCTTGCTATTATAACCACACACATGAGTTTGAGAGTTAATCTGCTATGAAGACCATAGAGATAACAAGATTGAATCAATTGCTGTAGTTAAAATGTGGGATACACTCTCGATTGTGAATCTTCACAACCAGTGGAGAGAAGTGGCTCCGAACATCCATGCTTTTACTAGATTTTAGTTATTGAATGTTGATCGAATCTCATGAAAGTAGACTTTTTTTTAGAATTAAGAATGGTATTAATCTTTTTAATTTGTAGACAATGTAAACCTAATTACTTTTCAACTAGCTTAATTAATTACTTAATAACGTGACCGCCAACGAAATAAGCTAGCTTAGGTGCTAGAGAGTGGATGGAGTTTGATTTATCCACCTACTGCTGATTGATGGTGACCATTACTAGGTTGACATGTGTAATTAAGTCCGAAATTCACATTGAATTTTGGTGTGCGGTGTGAGGTATGCAGAGCTAACGGGACAATTTTTTGAAGGCCCATGTGATATGGGGTGTGCTGAGCAAATGTTGGTGATGTTGTTCTCGGTAGAGGTATCGGTGTGAGTAATGGTGATGTGGATATCGATGTAGGTATCAGTGTTGGTGATGATGATGTTGGTGTGTGTGTTGAAGAAATGCATATATGCATGTGATCAAACTAAAAAAGTTTTTAGGGAAAAACATGAGATGTCAGTTCTTATGATCAGAATAAATGATCGAGGATAGATTACAACATGTGGCTACCCTTAACAAGGACAAACGACAGATAAGAAGCCGCAGTTTACACTAGCTACACAAAAAAATCGTCTAACTAGAACAAATAATCCTACAAACAATAAGCTCAAACAAATAAAATGTAACCAAGTAACCAGTAACCATGATATAGCACACAACAGGATGATAAACAATATCTATCCTGCTCGAACTTATTGACTTGCTGAAAATAAAATTCTTAGCAGAAACTTGCGGCCCAAGGAGCACGACCCAATGGAGAATTCACCTGGATCCTAAATTAGTCGAATCAAAAACCAAGTTACTCGAACCAAACAATGGGCCATCTCACCATCCCAAGAAGCAAGCCCATCAACACCCCAGCCTGATTCACCACAAATCGAGTACCGCCGTCCGAGACCAATCACCTGCACAACCAAGCCACAACACCGAGCTGCACCACCTCCGCCTCCAGCCACCGAGGTTGCATCCCGCCATCGACGAATGGGCCCAATACCCAAAGGGAAGTCGGTCATTTGATCTTGACACCCATGCCAAAATCAATGGCTGCATGATAGTCGTATATTTATGCGTCTATTGAGTATTTAATTCACTCCATATATTTAGTTTATTGTTATATAATTGAGTATTTAATTAATATTTATTATTTTATAGGTTTTGTGGAGGAATAAAAGAAAAGGAAACAAATGAAGGATTCCTAGCATAATATGGAATTAAGAAGGAGTTTTGTGCAAATAAACAAGCCTATTCCAATGAGACTTGAGGAGATCTATTGGGGAATTATATAAACCCATTTTAGAGTTTTTGGAAGGGAAATCAGCAATCTTGGAGCACAAAATCGAGCAAGGAAGAGAAGTAGCCGCGAGAGAGCCTGACACCAGCCTTCGACCCATAAAAGACCAAGTCTTCGACCCATCGAAGCTGGACGACAGTTCTACTTCTTCATCCAATCTTGATTTGTGAACTTTATGATTTGTTTGGATTCTTTTATTATGTCTTTTAGTAGCTAAACATCTTGTTAAGGGGATGCTTGAAGCCCCGTACATGAAGTCTTTCTAATCCATACACTTTAATCTAGTTTCACATATTCAATTTGAATGAAGTTTCTTTCTCTATGTGGTTCATTGATGATTTCTCGTTTGTGTGCTTTGGTGGCCAACTTAGTATCCATTCTAGGACTCTATTTTTATGAGATATGGACAACTAAAGATAATTTCTTCCACCAAATTCTCTATAGTGACACCCCAGATAGATTAGTTCGTCGGGGGATTGAAATCTTAGGTCTAGCAGGACATACCTATAGTGTACTCGTGAACCGTTGTAGTTTCTCAAACCTTTTCTAGATCTTAATGTGTTCTTCTTTGTAAACCTTAGGGTCCATGACTATGGGTTCAATAGACAAGTAGATGTGGGGGAGGTCCATGACAAACTCACATAGGCATTAAGATTAGGTAATAGGATGTGGTTGTAACGATTAGCCCTTCTTGGGAACTTTCATTCACTAGATATGTATATTAGGTTAAGTATGTGTTAGATAGATAGAATAGTGGTGGTGGATTAATATTACATTGCTCTTAACTCATTCATCATATAGTAAATCACATTGCATTCATTATCATATTTACGTTCAACATTTATTATATGCATTAGCTATAGCTTAGCCAATTTATTTTGGTACCCAAATCAACTCAGAATACCCTAAAATTTTGTGTGGTAGTCCACCACTGTTTCTATATTGTTGTGTCAAAATTTCGTGTCATTTAAGTCTGTTTAGAGTAGGGTTGTAGTATTATTAGTATACCATAGTCAAGTCTATCAGTATAGTAGTTTAGTGTTAAGATTTAGTTTCATCAATTCCTTGTGTTTGATAACCCATATAATTGATTATTACAATGATATATCTTAATTGAGAATATGGTATCTTTGAGAGGTGGTTCTCCACTCGTCAAATTTTTGCGCCGTTGTCGGGGAATTGCTCAATAGAGTCGTTAAATTTCAGTTTTTTTTTCTTTTTCCTTCGAGTCTTATTGTTTTTATTTTGTGCAGGAACATTGTGATGCATACTAGGCACACTAGAAATGTTGAGCCATTGTTACTTGTCTGGAAATTGAACGTTCAGCGAGACAAAACAGAAGATAGTAGAGACAACAGTCGATGAGCGTGCACAATAGTGGTGGTGGGCAATCTAAGCCTTAAAAGCAATCTGATAAAGAATCTGAATTTGAGGAGCAGGAAGAACAGGAAAATTTGGGAATGGGTGTTGATAATTCACCAATCGTGTTACCAGCCAATTTGGGAAACTATGCCATTCCCCCTTCACTCATCACAAATCTGCCACACTTCAGAGGCACTCATTTTGAAGACCCTCAAGATTATCTCAATGAGTTTGCAGCTCTGTGCAAAATTCAGAGCTCCATAAATGTGGATGCAGATACTGTGAAGCTCATTATGTTTTTTTTCGTTGAAGGAGAAAACAAAAGCATGTTTTAATTCTCTAGCTCCTTAACCGATGGACACTTGGGAGAAGATGAATGGTGCTCTTATGAAGAAATTTTATTTAGCTTTCAGGACCAAGAACTTGAAGAAATAAATTAGCACCTTCAGGTAGAAGGATGAGGATGAATTACATGAGGCATGAAGTCAATTCAAGAGTTTGCTTAGACAATGTCCCCACCACAAGTTTGAGTTGAATGCTCAAATGGAGTTCTTTTATGAAGGACTTGATTCCTTCAACAGGTCCAAACTTGATTCAGCTTATGGGGGGAATTGGTGGAATATGACTGGACCTCAAGTAAAGGAGATCATTCAAAATCAAGCTGAAAATTCAAGACAGTTTCAGTCCAGAGATAGAACATTGGGAGCCAGCAGAAGATCAATGAATGACGTTACTATTAATAGAGCCATAGAGATTGAGTTCCATTGAGAATGATATTGCTTTGATTGCTAGTAGTATGTTGCCAAGAAGACAACAGTTCCTGTAGTTCAGGTTGTGTGCACTCTCTGTTAAGCAACTGATTATCTAGTAGAAGAATGCCCTCAATATAGAGTAGACGAGGTGGTTGACCAAGAGGAGGAAGAAAATTACTTCCAAAGGAAGCCCAACATATATGGTGGGAACATGGATCATCCACTTCTGAGTTGCAAAAGGAACAATGTTCTCAATCCCCCAATAGTTCCACCTAGTTTTCAGCAAAGACAAACCAGTGGGGAGGGGCAGTAATTTGGCCAAAGACGTGTCTCTCAGCAACAACAAACTCTAGCTCAAACATTAACGGGGAATTCCACCTTGGAAGCTCTGATTCAGCAAATGATGTTTGATAACAAGAAAGAGAGAAAAGAGAGTAGTGCTTTTCGCCAAGACATCAAGGCCACAACTCAGCAACAAGGAAAGACAATTGACTTGCTAGAGCAAAAAATGAGCCAAATGCAACAAACCCTCGCTCAAGTTAACCCAGGAGGTCTCCCTAGCAACACTATTCCGAACCCCAGGGGGAAATATGAGGCCCATGCTATGGTTTTGAAGAGTGGAAAAGTGTTAGAAGAAGTTCCCAAGTCAAAAATCCTAAAAAGAAAGTGAGAAGAACCGGTGACCTAACCGACAACATCAAGAGAACCATCGAAGGATAGCTCAGGAACCCCAATTCAACAAGTCAAAAATGCACCCAGGATTAACTCCTTAACAAAGCCTAATAAAGGCCAGTACCCTCTACTCGCTCTCCTTCGATTATTCTTAATGTGTATTTTCCTAGCAGGTTGAAGAAGCAGGTGAAGGTTGACAAAGAGAAGGAGATTTTGGAGGTGTTCAGGAAAGTATGAGTGAACATCCCTTTGTTGGATGTGATCAAGCAGATACCATAATATGCAAAGTTCCTCAAAGATTTGTGTACTACAAAGAGAAAGTTCTATGGAACTGAGGTCGTGGCTATAGGAGAAAGAGTATATGCAGTTCTGCAAAGAAAACTTCCACTTAAGCTAGCCGAACCAAGACGTTTCATGATTCCATGCACTATTGGTGATAACAGGTTTGTAGGTGCTCTACTTGATTTAGATGCATCCATAAACTTAATGCCTTACACTGTGTATGACAGGTTAAGGATGGGAGAAATTCTCCCCACGGGTGTCACCATTAAATTTACAGACCGCTCTAACTGTTACCCTCGAGGTATTGTTGAGGATGTCTTAGTGCAAGTGGGCATCGCTTCGATGGGTTGAGAAAATGCTCAACCTGTTGAAAATTGTCACTGAGAGCATGCCTTCATAGGTTGAGAAGATTTTCGACCCCATCGAAATTTTTTCCAAGACCGACCCACTTTTGGACAGAGAGTTTGTTTTGATGCATTGAGAAAATCTTCGACCCATCGAAGGTTTTTCCACAAGCATCACTTCGACCCATCGAAGTGGAACCAGTTTTCGAGATTGCTTCAGCGGAGGACCTTAAGATGGAGGATGAGTATAATGCTATGGAAGAGGCATTTGAATCATTTCCAAGCATGAAATGTAATCCTTATAAACCTATTTCTTTTTCGATTTCTGATGACCTCCTTGTTCCATCTATACAGATGGTGTCCATATTGGAGCTGAAACTTCTACCCGAACATTTGAAGTATGTTTTTTTGGGAAAGGATGATACACTCCCAGTCATTATCACTTCAAAGTTTTCAACAAAACAAGAGGAGAAGATGCTGAGTGTACTAAAGGAGTACAAGGCCGCCATTGGATGGACAGTGGTTGACATTAAGCGGATCTGCCCAACATTGTGTACTCACGGGATACATCTAGAGGAGGGAGATAAGCCTACAAGAAAAGCTTAACGTTGACTCAACCCTCCCATGATGGAAGTTGTCAAGAACGAAGTGATCAAGCTTCTTGATGCAGGTATTATTTATGCTATTTCTAACAGCAAATGGATTAGTTCTGTGCAGGTAGTTCTCAAATGTTCAGGCATCACAGTGGTGAGAAATTATGAGAATGTATTGGTGCCTCAACGTGTGCAAATGGGGTGGAGAGTATGTATTGATTATCGTAAGCTTAATGCCACAACACGCAAGGATGACTTTCCACTCCCATTCATTGATCAGATGTTGGAGCGCTTGGCTGGGTCTACTCTGGGTACAATCAAATAGCAATCCACAAGGATGATTAAGAGAATACCACCTTCACATTCCCATATGGTACTTTTGCATATCGGAGGATGCCTTTTGGTCTATGCAATGCTCCAACGACATTTCAGAGATGTATGGTGAGTATCTTCTCAGACATGGTTGAAAAGATCATTGATGTATTTATGGATGAATTTTCCGTGTTTAGTGATTCTTTTGACTTATGTCTTCATCATCTATCTATGGTTTTAGAGTGATGTGTAGAAACTAACCTTGTGCTTAACTGGGAGAAATGTCACTTTATGGTGGAACAATGTATAGTTTTGGGATATGTCATATCAGCTAGGGAAATTGAGGTGAACAAAGCTAAAGTTGATATTGTGCAGACCTTGCCTCCTCATTCTACTATGAAGGAGGTGAGATCTTTTCTTGGCCATACAAGTTTCTATCATAGGTTCTTCAAGAATTTTTCCAAGATAGCCCGACCGTTTTGTGCACTGCTGTAGAATGATACATCATTCAACTTTACAGCGGAGTGTCTTCTAGCTTTCAACAAACTCAAGTAGTTGTTGATCACAATCCTAATCATTCGGTTACCGGATTGGAGCTTTCCATTTAAGCTCATGTGTAATGTTTCAGATTATGTTGTTGGAGTGGTTCTTGGCCAATGCCTGGAGAGGTTACCTCATGTCATTTACTATGCCTCCAGAACCTTGAATGATGCATAGTTGAATTATTAAACTACTGAGAAGGAGCTCTTAGCAGTGGTTTTTGCTCTTGAAAAGTTTAGATCATACTTATTAGGACTAAAATTATCATATTTTCTGACCATCTTGCTTTGAGATACTTAATGACCAAACAGGATGCCAAGCCTAAATTTCAATGGATGCTCTTGCTACAGGAGTTTGACATTGAGATTAAGGACAAGAAGAGGTCTGAGAATATGGTTACAAATCACTTGAGTAGACTTACCCAGGGTTCTAATGCAGAAGAAGACAATCTTCCTATCAGAGATAGTTTTTCAGATGAACATCTCTTTGTTGTTCAACATGCAGCACCATGGTATGCTGATATTGTTAATTACAAGGTTAGTAAATACCTTCCACCTGACTTCACTAGAGTGCAGAAAGCCAAGCTAGTCAAGAAAGTTAGGTATTATGTGTGGGATGAACCAGACTTGTGGAAACATTGCACTGACACCATCATCCGTAGGTTCATCCCTGAATCTGAATTTCACTCTATTCTAGCTTTTTACAGGTGGTGGACATTTTGGAGGAAAGAAGACGGCTCTCAAAGTGCTTGAGAGTGGATTTTATTGGCCCACTTTATTTCAGGATGCACAGGTTTTCTTTAAATCTTGTGCCAGGTGCCAAATGACAGGTAACATCGGTCCAAAAGACCAAATGTCTTAACACCCCATTCTTATAGTCGAAATACTTGATGTGTGGGGTATTAATTTCATAGGACCATTTCCAAATTCTCAAGGGTGTTTGTATATTCTTTTTGTTGTTGATTATGTATCTAAATGGGTGGCAGCTGAAGCCACAAGGACTAATGATTCTAAGGTTGTTCACAATTTTCTTAATGAAATATTCAGCAGGTTTGGAACACCTAGATGCATAATCAGTGATGGAGGATCTCGCTTCTGCAATAGGACTTTTGATGCCTTGCTTAGGAAGTATAATGTGACACATAAGGTGGCAACACCTTATCATCCTCAGACAAGCAAACATGTGGAGGTATCGAATAGAGAGATCAAACAGATCCTTAAGAAGACAGTTGGTCCAACCTGGAACGACTAGACTCAACACCTTGATGATGCGTTGTGGGCTTACAGGACAACATATAAAACGCCTATTGGGATGTCTCCTTATAGGTTAGTATATGGGAAAGCTTGCCATCTTCCGGTGAAACTTGAGCATAGGGCGTATTGGGTTGTGAAGAAGTTCAATTTTGACCTAGATAAAGCGGGTTTGCATAGGAAGTTGCAACTCAGTGAATTGGACGAGATCCGACATAATGCATATAAGTTCAGCAGGATATACAAGGAGAGAACAAAAGTTTTTCATGACTGAAATATCAAAAGAAAAGAATTTATAGTTGGCATGGTCAGAAAGTTTTGCTATTTAGTTGTCATTTATGCTTGTTTATAGGTAAGCTTAAGAGTAGATAGACTGGACCTTATGTTATTACTATTGTTTTTTCTCATGGTACTATAGAGATTGTGAGTTCAACAACAGGGAAAATATTCAAGGTGAATGGACAACGACTCAAGCCTTATTATGAGTCATTTATGGAGCATGTGTCTAGCTGAAGACGTTAAACTTAGCGCTACTTGGGAGGCTACCCATGTGGATGGAAAAGCTGGCAACCAGATTTGATTTCTTATCCCTTCTCTTTTATTTTCTCCACAGAGTGTGTCTTGTGTGTGATATGTGATCTGTGTCATACTTGTTTGGTATATTGTATAGTCTAATTTTAGTTTTTACATTGAGGACAATGCAACTTTCAAGTGTGGCGTGGGGTTATATCATATACTTAGTGTCTAGATATAGATTTTTAGTTTTTGAGTCAGAATTTTTTATTTTTTATATAGTGTGATTTTATGACATATCTAGATGTCTCAGGAATTTTTGAAATTTTGAGAGCATGTTTGTATATATGTCTAGTGTATGCTTGCAAAATTTCAGCTTATTCCGGCATGTGGTTAATTCTGTAGAAATTATGCAAGTGAGAGTGCACAGTTTCTTCGTTTTTTCCGTTTTTCTTAGAATTTCCAGAGAGCACCCTTTGATCCATCGAGGAATGTGCTCGAACCATCGAATGATTATTTCAGAATGAGACCCGAGAGCATTTTTCGATCCATCGAGGAATGTCCTCGACCCATTGAGGCTTAGTGTCAGTTTTAAACATTTTTCTTAGTTTTCTTGTGTGTTTTAGTGTCATATATGAAAAAAATAATACAAAAACAAGTAGTGTCAAGAAAAATACAAAAAAGAGAGTCTTAAGAGCCCTTAACAAGTCAATGATATGATTATATTGAAAGGACCCAACCCCGATTTAGTTGCCTAAACCGGAATCAAACCCCTTCGAAAACACGAACCAACAAAAACCGTAGAAATTTTAGCAGAGTTTCACTACTAACGTAGAATTACCATTACCTGCACGCGGAAAATACAATTCATCCTATGCCACAAAAATCAAACCGTGGGCACCAATCCCATCCGGATTTCTCAATATATCAACAGTAATGTAAAGTAGTAAATATATCTGTACTTTACTGAAATCCGGAGTAAAATCGTATAAAATATACAACAGAATACTCAGAGCGACCTCTAATATATAATCATATAAGTATACCACAGTAGGTAGAACAATAAACCTACTGGAAGAAACAAGGTAGCTCGAGCACTTAGCCTCCAACCACGACGTGCGACACCAGAATCCAAACTGCAAACTGGGCACGGAAACCGAAAAGCCCAGGGGAAAGACATGAAACCTGTTAGAGTGAGTGGACGAAAATAAATGTCTTTCACCGAATAATATATACGTTATAAAAACATATGCGAGTCGAATGTATAAAAATCAAATGGTACACGAGGGAGACTCTAACTCCTCACGCGTCCGGGTACACGAGGAAGACTCTAACTCCTCACGCATACAGAGCATGCATAAAAATCTCACGGGGTCACTCGTGGACACATCCGTGCAAGTACAGTCAGAATCACGGGGTCCCTAGCCCGCACGTGACTCTAGCCAGAAAGGGCCTCAGGTCAAAGGTCTGCCTCCCCCCGGTAAAGGCCTCGGGTCAGGAGTCACAGCCTCCCCTGGTAAACATCCTCGGGGATCAGCCGGGATGCGGGTGTATCGATACAACAAAATATATAACGACTGTACTCTGTGTAAACCAAATCATAAATAGTTCGATGCGAATGCATGAAACAACATTTAAATGCGTATACGTGATATATATACTGGTATAGGCAATAATCGTAAAACACATGCTCATATAAATCGAAATCTCATATGCATGCTCAAGTTCGTAAAACGTGTATAAAGACTCGCAAACAATTCGTGAAAAGAAATTGTCCACTCACAGACTAGCGTAACGCAGTTCGCGTTAACTCGTGATCCGGCGGAGAAATCCCTCGCCAAACAAACGATCACGAACACCTCGCTGTACTTTCGGACGCTCAACTCGAAAAACGAACCTCCCCACTGCGATCGGGGCGTGATTTCGAGTGAAATGACATGCAACTTGTCGAAAACCCCAAAAGTCAAAGTTTGACCGCCGTTGACCGCTGCCCGCGGCGGCGCCACCACCAACCGTGAAATTTCTCGGCGGAGCAACCCCTATTCCATGCAAAATCACCCACTGAGCAACTTTCACAACTGCATCGAAGGCCAATTCTCACTCTAACCATGTCAATTTCATGATAAACCGAATTGTCACCAAAATTTCAAATCCAAAATTCTCCATACACAAGTGAAATTGGATCACCAAACTTATATGGTAGCTTGTAGGTGATGAGAGCTTCAAAGCCCACTCCTTTTTGCAGCTCAAATCGGCCGGAAAATCAAAACCCGAATTCCTCCAAAATCCTCCATTTTTGGCCGGAAAATTCTTCCTCCTCCGGCGTCCTCACCGTGAACGGAGGTCGGAATCAACATGAGGGGACCGTGGCGAGTCGAACGAGCCAAGGGTCAAGCCTTGGGGTGGCCGGACGGCGTGCCACCGCTGTGGGCCGCCGGTCACCGTCGTGAGTCTCTCTTCCACCTTGGTCAAACCGAGTCAACACAGTCAACCATCATAATTTCAGTTTTTGACTTTCCAAAACAGGAAACCCCTATATATACTTTCCCAAAATGGAAACTTCCAAAATTACGTATTTTGACAAACTTCAAATACACGTAACTCTCGCGTCGTAATTCCGATTCCTATAATTCTCGCGGCAACAAACTCGACTCGACATGTTCTTCCATTATCACCTGAAGTCAAACACATCAACCAAACGGATAAAAAGTCAACGGTTCAAACCAAACACATACTTAAACCGACTAAATAATCAACAATCGGAAATATTCACAACATAATCCTCGTATCTCAGAATAATGCTCCGGAAGTTCCCACAAGCTCAAAATTAAATTCTCAACAACTTCTGTGAAGAAGCCGAAACCAAATTCTCGTCCGGTAATTTAGTTGTGAAGAAGGCTGTCTTTTAAACCCAATTATATCGAAATTTCAAATATTCACAATTTAATCCTCGATCGTCCAAATAATGATCCGGAACCGCCCACGAACTCGAAATCACACGTACAACAACTCTCGAGAAGAGACTCAGCTCCAATTCTCGGCCAATGATTTAGTCGTTATCAAACCTGGCGAGTAAATCCATTATCGGAAATCTACGATGATACGCTAACTCGCGAATTAAGCTGATTTCTCATGCTGATTCTGTTCTGGGTCGTCACATATATCTTCCAATTTTGTGACTAAGAGATGATTATGTGACTCGAGTTTCTTTGGATAATGTTGATATATGTTGCATATGCGAATATGTAGTGGATGTAGAAATGAGTTAACATGGTACAAATTTTTTGAGCATGCATAGACTTTATTGAGATTTATTTAACCCGTGAGTTTTTTAGCCTTTATGTGAAATACATGCTTTCTTTGATTGAGTGTCAATTGCTTGCCACATATTAAGTTAATGGACTTTAGAGATTACTAGAACTCGCTCTTGTGCTATTCAAAGCTTTTAGTCAATATATGTTCTGATTGAGAAAGTGTTAAAGGAATTTAGGGGACACCACCATAGCCATATAAGTATGTGTCTTGATTTTGTATACACAAAATGTGCACCCCGTAGTTAACCACTTTGTGCTTACATGTGAAACTTTTTGTCATCACCCACATATCTCTGATCTTGAACTGTAGAATATTTATATCTTTGCCCTTGTTTTAGGACTTGGTGGAGCTATATATGAGACAGGTATGTGAAGACGGTGACAGTGTCGAAATGTGATAACAAGAGACAAGTGTGGGGTATTAAGCTAGTGTGAAAAAAAGTACTTCTAAAAAAAATCTAAAGGAAAAAAATATGTGATGCGTAGCTTGATACCCGGGTTAACCGTTGATGAACAATGATATGAAGGCCCAACAATATGAAGTCTGGCCATAATAGTGAAAAAAGTTCATGGTTGTAAAGTTTGAAGAAATTTCTTATTTGGTGTTGTACTAGGTTCTGGAATTGTGTTTGCGATCCATACTAATTTATTATTTAACCTATGAGCCAAACCCCATTACAACCCATGAAGTCTTTTTGATCTTCAAAGATGACAACTTTTGATCTGTGAAGATTAGTCATAAGAGTGAGCATATGGATTGATCTATTTGACACGTAATCGAATTGAGTGATATTTTAGATATATTTTAAGAGAAACACGTATGAGAGCATATCGATGTAAGGTTGAATTTTGATTAGTCTTCTGCATGTTCTAACTCTTTTTCTCGATATGCTGACTCACATATATATAGCTACTATATATCTAAGTGTACGTGATAGAGTTAACAAATTTGTCGACCTAGCATTAGAGTCACTTAGATGAATCCTAGTTAAACAATATATAATTGGGTGATTATATTTACACACCTCCTTTTACTTAATGCACGTACCCGTTTTTTGTAACTTTAAAAAAATTTATTTTACCCCTCAGCAAACTTGAAAGGGAAACTTGGCCGTGCCGGACGATCATTGAGCGAGGTCCAGCATGAACCACTATTGCTCTTCACAATATAAATGTTATTTTCACCATTTATAGATTACAGAGACTAATCAAACTAATCATGTTGGTATCAACCAAAATCTAACAAAGAAGATTGAAGAATCCAAATTGATAAATGCTAGATAGATCTAAGATTCTCCTATCCTATATAGATTCATTTTGTTGAACTTGATTCCATATACCACCATGAATGATTTGATTGAGTAGTATGACGAGACAAAAATCAAAATCGAAGAAGTTGTACGTTGGTACCACTACTGGTGTCTCTCGAGGATAATTTATTATTTTTGTTTTTCTCTATCAATCGATGAAAGAAATTGCTATCTGGGTATTTCAAATTCATTATGTTCATGAGCTAATGATGAATTTCGGATCAAATTCATTCAAGGTATTTTTGTCAATTGTTCTGTCTTTTGATATCGCTAAATATCATGACTAGGTCTCACAATATTTCTAAGCAACTGCAAATAAGATATAGATAGATCGATGCAGCGATCGCTGTCAAGAGGGATAGAGAGGTTCCAACAAAAGAAGAGTAACTCGAGATAGAGAATAAAGATTAGAGTTTTTATCACGATGGTACCTCACAAATGAATCATTAATCTCTTCGGTATCTCACTTTTGAAAACTATCACTTCGGTATCTCACTTTTAAATCGCTACCTAGGACTAGTACCTGTTGTTAGTAACACCGTTAACTAATTAAAAAATTATTGAAAAAATGTCAATTTTTAAGGAGAAGAAAAAAATAAGTAAGAGAAAACAAATATTAGAAAGAAAACAATAAGAATTGAAAATTTATCCCTTAAAATTTGATTTTTTTTTTTTAAAAAAATTTAATAGGAATTGACGGTGTTAATAAAGACACGTACTGATCCTTAGTAAGGATTTGAATGTAAGGTACCAAAATAATAGTTTTCAAAAGTAATGTACCGAAGTGATGAATGGTCCATTTGTGAGGTATATATGATAATTACTCTAAAGATTAAAGGGTAAAAGAGGAAAAAACTAAGAAAAGTGGCAAAAAAAAGAAGTATGGAGGGATGTGCATCCAGAAAAGAGGAATGTGCAAATAAAATTCTTCTATATAATTAACAAACAAAATGTATTCCACAAAACTAGCTACACTACAAGAAAAATACACTTAGACTACAGAACTTTTACAGTTACGTCGTCTAAGTGTAACTTAGATGACGGAAATTGTTTCCGTCGTTCAAGTATGACTTAGACGACGGAGATGTCTTTTTCCGTCGTCCAAGTGGCCACTTAGACAACGGACCGGCACGCCGTGGTCTGAGTGGCCACTTGGACGACGGCATCTAGGTTCGTCGTCCATGTATCCACTTGAACGACGGAAAAAGACATCTCCGTCGTCTAAGTACCTTAACCTTAAACCCTAAACCCTAAGGCCTTTAACCCTAAACCTTGACTTTTCAGTTAGATGATGCAAAGACAGGTTTGCGTCGTCTAAGTGAGTACTTGGACGACGCAAACAAGTCTTTGCGGCGTCTAAGTGCTTACTTGGACGACGCAAATGTGCCTTTGCGTCATCTAAGTGAATATTTCGTAATTTCATCTAAGACAACGACCATCTAGACCATGTCCCAATGCATATTCTTTTCTTCGAGACCATAGAATAAACAATTCTCAGAGTGTGACCGTCGACGGTTCCAAAATAGGACTTACGGATTTTCGTGTATCCACGTTTCCGGTTTGTAAAAAGTTTTTGCAGTTGACTGTGCCGATGAAACCCTTAACGAACTTACTATTTTGTGAAAATTATTCTATTTATATATTGTCTTATGGCGAATGTATCTAATGGTTATTTTGTCCAAATTCAATTTCGTTAATATCGATATGCAATGAGCCTATACTTTATAACACAAGTTATACGCATTAGTAGATACTTAACAAGTTTAAAGACGTAAGATTATTCGTCGTCTTAAATTCAATTGTTTATATATACGATTCGTTAATCGATATTTTACGACTATTTCATTCGAATGACAGATCGAAAACTTCCTTGCGAATTATTTTTAAAAATTAATTTTACGGAAATTTCACCTGGACCACGGAGATGGACATCTCCATCGTCCATGTGACCACTTGGACGATGGAAACAGACCATCTCCGTCGTCTAGGTAGTCACCTAGACGACGGAGATGTGTATCTCCGTCGTCTAGTTGAAAAAGATGACGATTCAATTTACACCGCTAATTTTTTGGGAAACGGTTCAAATTTCACTTGGACGACGGAGATGCCTATTTCCGTCGTCTAAGTGAAATTTGAAATGCTCCCCAAAATTAGGGCGGTTTACTCCCACCCGTCAAATTAATTGGGCGCCGGTTCCAAAAATTTAAACATTTCACTTAGACGACGGAAAAAACACCTCCGCGGTCTAAGTGAAACTCTATATAAAGGACCCATCCGATCCTTTTTCCTCATCCCATTCTCAATTCCTCCTCTCCTCTCTCTCACTCTCACTCTCTCTCAAAAATCCGGCAACTTTCCGGCGACTTCCTTCCTCCGGTGACTCCCTTCTCCGACGACTCCCAGCCTCTGGCAACACTGCTCTCCCACGAGTTTAAATTAATTTATTATTTTACAGCGACCTAAAATCCGGCGATCCCCACCCTCCGGCGACTCCCTCCTCTCCGGCGACTCCCCTCTCCGGCGACTTCCTCCTTCTGGCGACTCCGCTCTCCTTAGTATTTTAATTAATTTATTAATATTTAAACGAGAATTTAGCATTTTAATTAAATTATTAATATTTTACTTTAAATTCAAATTTTAATTAAAATAAATAAATAATCACTTAGACTACGGACATATTCATATGCGTGGTCTAAGTGTTCATTTAGACCGCGGAAAAAGTCCGCGGTCTAAGTAACCACTTGGACGACGGAATTGAACTTTTCCGTCGTCCAAGTGGAACTTTTCCACCCAAAAACTATCCACACAAAACAAACAAAGAACCCATGGGCTTCAAGCCCTACCTATTTTTTTTTCGGAGATGGCCGGAAAACGACGGTGTGATCGGGTCAATGGTTTCGGGTCGGCGGAGGAAGAAACGGGATAAGCCCATGAATTTATGTTCTTCTCCCAATTTTTTGAATTTAATTTCTCAAAAATCCCCTATTTATACCTCAAAGCTACTCGTTAAATCAACGACCCAAAATTCAACCTCATCAAGATCAAACGGTCGAGAATTAACCGAAAAATTATCATTTCTTTTTAATTTTACTTCTCGCACCGACTTTCGATAAACATAAAAACTAGCTCGCAAATCAGAAAAATTCTCTAAAAATTCCTACGAGCTCAAAATTAAACACTCTACAACTTTCGTGTAGAAAGACAAATCAAATTCTCGCCCAAAGAAAATTCGTTAACAAACCTACTTATGCGACTAATTCACGATAAAGCTTAATATGTCTCGATGAGTGCGTAATTTCGGTTTGAGTTGTAACAAAGTAATCCAGTGAAATTATGCAATACTATTATGTATTGGAATGAAAATTATCATCATCTAAAAAAATATATAATAACGAGCTAATATATATATATATTGTATATATATGTATGAACCATGTATCTACAATTTTAGCACCATTATCATCTAATATTCATCCAATAATTAAGATATACTCAAACTGTCACGATCTTTTTAGTTAATTCCTACCATTATTTTTTCACCTGGAAATAGAGTAGATGGTCAGCAAGGCAGCTCAACAGTAGCTGTTTGAATCATAAACTCATCATATTAATTGTCAAGAACATGTTAGTGCGTCGCATCCCTCGCCTTGTGTTTTGTATGTATGAATTGAAAGCCATATTCATATATGATTCACAAAATATGTATTGGTGTATAGTTGAAAATCCCAATTCTTTGTTTACAATATAACTTGTACATATGCATGCCTGGCTTATTACCTTATCCCGTACGTACTTAATGTCCTTCGTTACTTTATAATTATATCTCACTGCCAACAAAATAGCATTCATCGGCAAGAGACCTACAACTTCGATGGTTAGCCCGAATTCTATCTTGACCTGGTTAGCGCTCACGTACCAGTCAAGGAACCCATCAGAAAGCACTTCAGCAAAAGAGTAAGAACACTGATCCCACATCGAAGAATTGGTAAAAGCTCTAATCTCAACCACCCTTTATAAGCCTAATGGTTCAACATTAAATGGTACACATTCATTATCTCTTTACGCTGTTAAGTTGTTTAAATCATATCTCGTTTCTGACTTAGGCATCGGAGGGTTGAAGGCAGGCACACCGGGTCTCTCCATAACGATTGTCATTCTTAGCAGCGAGAGCGATTGGACAAGAGCGATCGTAAAGCGTTATCGAAAGCAAAAGCAAATATCAATTGAGAGCGGGAGCGACGAGACAAAGCGACATCGATACACCGATAGCGGCATACAAAATTTGGAGTATATTTGTATTAGTCTCATCCGTTCAATATCAATTACCCCTTTTTGGTTTTGGATATTAACATTGGCGTCATCTGTGGGAATCCACACCGGATTTTATTTTCCAAACCATGAAGCGAGCGACAGGCATAGATACCTATCTGACACTAGGCATGACACCGAGCACTCAGCGAGAACTTCTCCACCAAACGCCCATTACGAATAAGAACAACGAAGAACCCGCATTCTTATAGCAAGCGGAAAAGCAGCACACTACTGGGGACCAGAAGGTATCAGTTGCAAGCGACATGAAACTACGATACCAATTGGCAATGCAGAAGTGCACAGAGCTCGAGAGAGCCCGAGAGTTTGAGCACCAGCGATACATGTAATCTAAGTCAAGGCTAAGGGTTGTTGAGCAGAGGCGACTCAACTCGGAATCCACGATGGACTCTCTGAGCATGGAACCTTATCAGGTGATCCACCAGAGGGAGGTGGCCATCCGGTCACCCTTGCACCATCATCACCTGCAGAATGACCGGTACCGGAAAGGCTGCAGCGAAACCTCGAGCCAAAATTTAACAACGTGGCACGCCAACCTGATCTGCTTGTCTGGACATAACCATTACCGCCACCACCCCCACTCAAGATCACACCGACAATACAACAGCTGGACGCGAGAGTGGCAGCAAGAATCGTCGAGTTAGAGGTTAAGGTACACTAGCTGACGCAACCTAAAACGAGTTACCTAGACCGAACGCTCCCAACAGTCCGTATCGAGCCGTTCTCGACCGAAATCATGCTCCTAGGCAGACACCCATTGTCCAAGGTGAAGGCTGAGCGATACAGAGGGAAGATGGATCCGTCCCTACACATTGATATTTTTGTGTCAGCTACGACCGGTAGAGGATATGATGTGACGACCCGAACCAGAATCAGTAGAGTAATCAGCACGATTCACGAGGTTACGCGTAATTGCGGTTTATCGATAACTGTGTGGTTTGCCGGTTTTGTTTACGACTTAATTATCGACCGAGAATTTGAGTTGAGTCTCTTCTCGAGAGTTGTGGTACACGTGATTTCGAATTCGTGGGTGGTTCCGGATGATTTTTCCGATGACCGAGGAATATAATATGATTATTTGAAGTTTCGGAATATCGACGAGTTTATCCGTTCGTATCGTGTTTATCCGAATCATTATGGTTATCCATTTCGGTCCGTCGATCGTCCCGAGGAGCGAGTATAAATATCGAAAATAGTCAAAAATTGTCGAAAATACACTGTTTGGAAGTTTGACCGGCGTTGACCACTATTGGGAGCGTTGACCGCATTGACCGAGGAGTTGAAACCAGCCACCGTTTGACTCGCCGGTGACCTTTCGTTTCCGGCCATCTCCGGCTTCGATTTGGGTATGAATCGATTCCTCTCTTCATTTGCAACTATTTAGAACTTGGAATTTCTTGATTTGGTTGAGAATTGAGGGAGAAATCACGGTTTGAAATTTGGTGTTTTCCGGCCGATTTTGGGTTTCGGTGACGGAGGTGCTCCGGCCACGGTGGTGGCCGGAGAGTTGAGGGATTCTACTTGTGGGGCCACGGTGGTCCTTTTGGGACAAGCCTCGAGGGCTGCCGTGCGCCGTAGGCGGAGGAACGGAGGTGGACAGGTTCGCCAGAGGTGGAGGGAAACCGTGCCCAGTTTGCAGTTCGGATTCTGGTGTCTCATGTCGCGGTTGGAGGCTAGTTGTTCGAGCTACCTGTGTTTTCCAGTAGGTTCCTTGTTTCGCCTACTGTTGTATATTTTGTATATATATACACTAGAGGTCGCTCTGATACGTTTTGATACATGTTTTATACGGTTTTTCCCGGATATACTATATATTACAGTCATGTTTACTGTTTATTGCTATTGATATGATATTGAGAAATCCGGATGGGATTGGTGCCCACGGTTTGGCTTTTGTGGCATAGGATGAAGTGTTATTTTTCGGGTGCAGGTAAAGGCAATTCCGCATTAGTAGCGTTACTCTGCCCAAAATTTTTACGGTTTTTGTTGGTTCACGTTTTTAGAAGGGGTTTGATTCCGGTTTAGGAAACTAAATCGGGATTGGGTCCTTTCAGCTTGGTATCAGAGCATTAGGTTGTCAGATTCTGTAAACTCTTGTAATTGTGACGCTTAGGGTATTTGAGTTTGTACAGCATGACTGGAGTGATGACCCGACTGGCCAGCGGTACTCATCAATACTTCGACTGGCCAGCATAAACAGTTCTGGTGGGTTAGCACCAATACTTCGAGTCAGATGCATACTTCTGGTGGGTTAGCACCGATAGAGTTCCAGTTGATACTCCGTGGACTTTGTTCCGTGATCTGTTTATGCGGAGATACTTCAATCAGGCTACCCAGTAGCGTAAATATGAGGAATTTACGAACTTGAGGCAGGGCAGTTTGTATGTATTTGAGTACCGGGACAGGTTTACCCGCTTATCTCGATTTGAGCTGGTGTCGATTTATTTGGCTGTCTCGATTTCCGGGTGAGATCTTATACATTTATTTGGCTATCTCTCTAACCACCGTTAGCTCTGCCATCGTTAGGCGAGAGGTGGATACAGAATTACCAGTATTTTTTGCAAGCAAGGGTCTAAATAAACCGGAGATAAGATATCTAGCATTAGAGCAGCTAGCCTTGGCACTGATTGTGTCAGCAAGGCGGCTGAGACCATACTTCCAATCACACACCATCCATGTCCTCACGGATCAACCACTTTGGCAAGTACTTAAGAGATCCGACCACTCTAGAAGGCTAGCCAAATGGGCTATAGAGCTCAGCGCGGCAACCAAGGGCCAGGTGGTGGCTAACTTCATAGCAGAACTCACGCCAACGTCGGACGACCAAACAGAATTACCAACACTGGTATCATCCGCAACGGCATCATCAACACTGATGATACGGTCGTCTAATTGGAACCTATACATTGACGAATTGTGCACATCCGATGCGGTAGGGGTGGGAGCAATCTTGACTGGGCCAGGCAAAGTCTTTGCCGAGTATGCTCTATGATTCCTCTTTCCAGCCTCAAATAACGAGGCCGAGTATGAAGCATTAATCGCTCGTCTGCGACTCACTATCGATTCGGGAGCAATGAACGTTAACATTTTTAGCGATTCCCAGCTTATAGTAAACCAAGTCACCAAGGACTTTGAAGCCAAAAGAATGCAAATATTGGCATACCTAGGTATGTAAGGGCAGTTTTAAATAAATTTTCATTTTATAACATTACTCACATCCCCAAGGAGAAAAACACAAGGGCAGATGCTCTACCAAGACTTGCAACGACACCGCTACACACCATAAAAAGGCATACCATGGTGGAAACGTTGGAAAATCCTAATATCTCCAAAAATTACCTTGAAGTATTCATGCTCACACTAGCTGCCCTACCACCGACAGAGGACTGGAGAACGAACGTAGTCAATTACTTAGTCAACAGGACGCTACCGGAAGATCACATGGAAACAAGGAAGCTAACTTAGCAAGCGGCATTCCATAGCATACACAACGGCCAGCTCTACATGAGCAAGAGGGGATTCCCCATACTCAAATGCGTCACGTGAAAAGAGGGTCGAGGACTGCTAGAGGACGTCTACAAATGCAAATATGGGAACCACAGCGGACCAAATACCATCATCCACAAGCTCCTCCGCTACGGATTCTACTACAAAAAAAATGAGGGAAGACACGAGATAAATTGTAGAAAAATGTGAATTATTTGTCCAGTATGCAACTAGAATACATGCCCCGGTAGCCCAATTGTCAATAATCATCAGCCCCATTCCGTTCGCACAATGGGGACTCGACCTTATCGGGCCATTAAACGCATCATCATGCCAGTTTAAATACTTCATCGTCAGCATCGACTATCAAACAAAATATATTGAGGCAAGGCCACTAGTGCTCATCGCCATGCAGAAAGTAATCAACTTCTTATTGAGGGATATACTGCTGATATGGCGCACCACTCACTATTGTCATTGATAACGGGAAGCAAAACAACAGCGACAAAATGAAGAAATTCACAAGTGACTTGAGGACTCAATTAGTGTTCACATCGATATATTACCCCCAGACCAACAGACAGGTGGAAGCGGCTAACAAAAAAATCAAGGTGGGACTCAAGAGAAGAATGGAGGACTACAGCCACAAATGGGTGGAATGTCTCTATGAGGTGTTATGGTCAATCATAACTACGTCGACTGAGACAATAGGAGCTGCGCCGTTTTCACTAGTCTATGGAGTGAAAGCAGTCTTGCCACTAGAGGTCACGCACCAAAGCCCCCGCTTTGAAGGATACGATGAAGACTCAAACGAGGAAGGGCTCAACATGGCAAACATATTACGAGAAAAATGGGAGGATGAAACCAACGTAGAACTCATGCCAAAAAAGCAGCGGGTCGCCCGCCACTACAATCGTCGAGTCAAGGCACGGAAGCTCCTGGTGGGTGACATGGTGTGGAGGGAGATCATCCCAAAACCAGAAGGATTGTCACCGCTATGGGAGGGACCATTCAAGATCATCGAGAGCCTAACTCCAAGCACGTTCATCCTGGAAGACAAAAGCGGGGCCAAAATACCAAGAACGTGGAACGCAGAGCATCTCCGATATTGTCACCATTAAAACAGGTTTTACTATTTCGGTATTTCTAGTGTTAGAAAATTTTCTCCGCTATACCGGGGACTAAACCCGCTTTCGTATTATTATGATATCGCCATCAATGAAATGAAAATTCTTCAGCCCTTTGCTTGTAAAAAAAAAAACCCTCATCATCTAACATTTGATGTGGTCATTTGTCCAATCTATCGCTTCGATAGAACGGGCAAACGGTACAAACGAATTTCTTTCAGCCCTTTCATTGATCAGCAATATGTAATCTTACTTGGAGAAATTTTCGCAAAAAAATAATTTCTCATTAATAGCATATCGGTCAGGTTCATGACCAACGGTTACGGCGTTGACCGAAAAACAAAGGCCCTCAGCGGCAAGAGGAGTTAATATTACATAGACAAAATGTATTTAAGATTGTTGAAGAAAATGACAAATACTAATACTATTAAAAAAAGGGCTCCAAGCTTCATGCTGGGCCATAATCTTCAACGTCATGCATGTCTTGCTCTTTTTTGGCTTCGCGCTGACGCTCATGATAGCCTACAACGAGCTCCTGACTGGTCGCTGGGTCCAAGCCTTCTACATTATGAAGATGACGTGTTAGCGTGGTGGTCGATTATGGGTTAAGAGTCAAAGGGTGAGCACCATGAGGAGTCATACATGCCGCTGTCGCTCCCTCTCCAGGGCCTCCGCCTCTTCCTCCTTGATTTTCTCCAAGGATACATGTTCTGTTGCACGCTTTAGGCGCCGTTCTTCGATAATTCGAGTAGTGTCAACTTTATACTTGTCATTCACCCACTCATTCTAAATGCACTGCTCCCGAGTCTCCTGAATTCCCTTTTTGAAGGTCGATTGAAGTGTTTCACGGAACTCGGTGCCAAGCTTGAAATCTTCAACGGCATCAGCCAGCTCCTGCGTCCGGCTCTCTTTCAGCTCCGTGACCTGCCCCTGAAGAGCGGTAACTTGGCCTTCATAGTGGTGCGCGCCATATCGACAGCTTTCAAATGCTCCCGCTCCACGCCCCTGGCATGCCTCACAGAGTCCTCCAAACACCCATCGACATCCTGCAGCCTCTTTTCCAAGAGCTCACACTTGTGCTCCATCTTTTGCCATTTCTTGTTGGCCTGCACCAACTGTTCCTCCTTCCTACCAAGCTCTATGCCCACCTGAGCGAGCTCTTCCGAGGACGCCACCATACTCTACCGTTGGTGGCACATTAACTGGAGGGCAGAAGCAAAAGACTGAAGGCACACGTCAACACCAGAAACAATATCAGCCACAGTGCGCACCTCGACTGGGATGTAAGAGATTATCTGGGCAGAGTAGGGTAGCAGAGCCGTCCAGTGGCCAGAATCAGGGATTGCAACACCGATACCCCCATCCTCGTCAGCACATAGTTCATAATCGAAACCACCAAGGTCACGATCTGACAGAGCATCGACATCGATAATGGCCCGAGCAGTAGGAATAGCCTCCACTCCAATGGACCAGAGGTTGTCCGCACCAAGCTGACTAGCAACCGTGATAGCATTGTCACTAGCAAGGGTGGTCTTCTTGGATGGTCTCTATGACCCACTGGCGGTAGCACCCTTTCTCTTCTCACCACGATCGGTGCCTCTAGCCCTGGAAGTAGCAGGCTTGGTCTTGGGAGGACCATCACTCCCTACCCGATTGGTCTCTTCTTTGAGATGGGGACTGATGGCGGCTAGGGCAGAAAGAGTGACGGTTTGGCCCGTTTGGACTTCGAGGTCAAGCAGCTTGGCTTGGTTTCCCTCCTCCTCGAGGTTGGAGATCAGATCATCAATGTTTCCTAAGGTGTCCATTTTCTTATCCCGCCTCGCATTGTTATAACCGACTGCAGATTAACAAGGAAAGGGCACATAAGAATAACGGATTAGTATATAAGACAGCGGAAGACTAAGGAATAAAGAACACAAGGGAAAATCAGGCACAAGGGTAACAGTCATCAAAACACAAGCGGCATACGACATACTAGGCATTTTGGCAAGGCTGGTAGATTCCAAAATTTGGTAGACATTTAAAAGGTACATGCCCCAAAACTTATTACTATAACATCGCTTCACTCTATGGCAACGCCGTTTTTCAGTAGCACAGAGGTAATACTGACGAGTAACTACAACAAGGGAAACGACATATAAGAAAAGGAAAGAAAATAGGTCACGCGCTAGTTAAAACATAAGTACCAAACCACCATAATCACCTCGAGAGTGAAACCTGGTAGGCACATGGGCCTAGCTAGCAGCTTCCGTCGATCTTGACCAAGCAACCCCGACAAGAAAGTGTTCAGACCTCTACTCCGGGTTGGACGTCTGGAAGTCATGGAGGGCAAAGGGACTACCTCGTCGTTAGACTAAACGGAGTGTCTCGCGACACCCCTTCTTCGTTGAATCAAAGTAGTACAACACTTCACTCCGAGTAGGGTAATCCAGCTCAGCCAGCTTCCACAACATGGACATGGCGTTCAACGACTAGAGCATCAATGGCGAAACTTTCTCAATAGTGCACCGAAGCTCCCCACATATATACTCATGAAAGGGGAGAAGCGACAACCATAAACCAAAGCATAGCTGAGCCCAATCCAAGGCGACATGACCAACGGGTGGTCTGGTAAAGATCTCAGCCTTACCCAAGGTCCTAAGAATAATGGCATCGGGGATCTAGAACTCCGATTTCATCTCCTTAATGGTAGAAAAAGACATCGACTTAATGGGCTCGTCTACTTCCTGGGAATTGCTCAGCGTCCAGACTCTTGACCCACCTAGTTCAAACATCTGCGGATTGGGAGGAATAACGGGTGTCGAGCCCGATGTTGACATCGTTGGCTCAATTTCACACTGCTCAGGTTGAGAGGATGATGCCATGCTACCTGCGAAATATTTACGGATAAGGTTAGCCCAAGGTTTACCCATCTCATCTTTCCAATCCGTAAACGACTTCCTAAGGAACATACCTGGTCCCCCCCAACACCAAAGCAGGTTCTCTAGAGGTTATGGACATAAAGCTAGTCAACGTACGCGACACCAACATCTCCAAAAAAAAAGCAATTGGGCCCGGGGACTGGATCCAGGCTCAGACACATAGCAGATACGACCTAGAGAAATGAATACCAGAAAACTCAACAGCAGCGAAGATACCTCCGACCACCGTGAACGACGGCAACATAGTACCATACTATCTACATTCAATCAAGGCAGAAAAACCACAATCGAAAACACAAGCAAATACGAAGCATGCAGAACCAACCCAGAAATTCAAAGCTCACTTAGAGAAAACAAGCACGGATTGAACATAATCGAAACTTACTTGATCTCCGAGGGAGATGATCGGAAGTGGAAAACAATGGTAGAAGCAAGGCTTCACGGTACGGCAATGATATGGCAGTGACAGATGGATTCATCCTCTCTCTCTCTCTCTCTCTAAAAAACCTCGTTTGAGATGAATATGCTCATAATGCAAAGTGTGGGAAGGAAAGAGATAAAGGGGAGTATAAATATGCCACCTATGGGCGTGATCGCCATCATTCAAAGAAACACGTCGGTTCGTAAGATGCGAACACGCGTCCACTGACGTCACCAGACACTGAAGAGTCTAGAACACGAAACGATACGCATTGTTTTCCTAATCAAAATTTCTAAGGAAAACAAAATGATCACACTTCAACCTACGACGAGACGTTTGGGAAGCCTAAGATGTCCTAGAATAGCACATGACGGTTATAGATTTGGCGGCATTTAATGAGGATAGAATGGCTGCACCCACCAACTCGGGGGAGAAACATAGCGGCGGCGAATGTCAAAGGACCCTGGGATGGACGCTAACCGCCTCAACCTTCTGTAACGCCCATATTAGCAACAAATGTTATCATTGAAAAGTATTCTCCTACCAGCAACAATGTCTTCGCCTTATCGCCAAAAGTATTCTCCTATCAGCTACAACATCTCCTACGCCATATCGCCATCCTTCAACCAGCCAAAGAGCCATAAAGTCGGGTAGGGGATACGAACTCGGGGACTTAAGGGTTACTAATTCAAAAGAGTTCCACCCACCGTTACGTCCTTAGGTGTAGCTACCAGCAGCAAGCAACAACAGCTACTGGATTGGGAGGGACTGAGTGTTTGTAAAAGGACCCAACCCCGATTTAGTTGCCTAAACCAGAATCAAACCCCTTCTGAAAATGTGAACCAACAAAAACCATTAAAATTTCGGCAGAGTAACGCTACTAACGCGGAATTGCCATTACCTGCACCTGGAAAAAAACACTTCATCCTATGCCACAAAAGCCAAACCGTGGGCACCAATCTCATCCGGATTTCTCAATATCATATTATTAACAATAAACAGTAAACATAACTGTAATATATAATATATCCGGGAAAAACCGTATAAAACATGTATCAGAATGTATCAGAGCGACCTCTAGTGTAAATATATACAAAATATACATCAGTAGGCGAAACAAGAAACCTACTGGAAAACACAGGTGGCTCGAACAACTAGCCTCCAACCACGACGTGAAACGCCAGAACCTGAACTGCAAACTGGGCACGGAAACCGAAAAGCCCAGGGGAAAGACATGAAAACTGTTAGAGTGAGTGAACGAAAATAAATGTCTTTCACCGAATAATATATGTTATAAAAACATATGCGAGTCCAGATAAATAAAGATAATATAGTACACGAGATAAACTCATACTCCTCTAGCGTACTGAGCATGCATGTAAAAATCCTACGGGGTCACTCATGAACACATCCGTGCTAGTACAGTTCGAATCATAGGATCCCAGACCCACACGTGATTCTAGCCAGAAAGGCCTCAGGTCAGGGTATCTGTTTCCACCCGGAAATGCATCGGCACAAGAAATAGAAATCTATACCCACCCGAAAATACATCCGCACAAGGTACTGTTCCCCCCTGGTAGGCACCCTCGGGGATCAGCCGGGATGCGGGTGTATCGATACAACAACATAAACTGTGACTGTACTCTGTGTAAATCAAATCATAAATAATTCGATGCAAATGCGTAAAGCAATATATAAATGCATATACATAATATAATCGTATAACACATGCTCATATAAATCATAATCTCGTATGCATGCTCATGCTCGTAAAACGTGTATATAGACTCACGATTATCAGTGAAAAGAAATTGTCCACTCACAGGTGAGCAAAACACGCACTCATGCTAATCTCGTGGCCCGGCAGAAGATCCCTCGCCCGAACCATGATCTCAATCCCCTGAATAGTCATAAAACATATCTGATCAAAATCATAGCTCACAACTCTGTACTTCACTACGGAAACCAACCGTTCCCGAAAACATAAAATACTGTACAAAATAATCAACTGAATTCCCGAAATCTCCACTCGAAACCCTCGACTGAAAATCCAATACCCAAATCAACTCGAAAACCTCAAGATGATGATCGGGGCGCGATTATGAGAAAAATGACACTAAAATCATCGAAAACCAAAAAGTCAACGTTCTCGCCGGAGCGCCGCCGCCGACGGCGGCGCGCCGTCAACGGAGAGTTTCTCCGGCGAGGAAAGTCCAGTTCTCTCGCTCTCCTCAAGCCCAACACAATCCATAACTAGCACAAGACCCAATTCCAACTATTTCAACACGAATTTTAGCTCGAAATCAAATCGGAGTATAACTCCGGCAACCACCACGGGTTCACCCAAAAACTCATCCTCAACCAAATTCAACGACCTAGGAAGCATCAACGAGGCTAGGGAGTTGAAACCCTATCACCCCCGCCACCGTAGCTCGCCGGAGCACCACCCCCCGTCATCGGCAAAATCCACAAAACTAACCCGATTCGAAACCACCCAATTCATAACCAATTTTCACAATTTCAACTACCAAACAACTTAAGAACTCAAGGGAAGTCGAAATATACCCCAAACGTGGTCGGAGGTGGCCGGAAAATCCGGGTCGGCCAGCGAAATTCAAACGGGTCGATTTTCCTTCACGGGTCAACGGTCAACGGTCCAATAGTGAAAGTCAACGCTCGGTCAACGCCTCAAACAGTGTTTTCGACAATTTTTCGACTATTTCTGATATTTATACTCGCGCTTCAGGACGATCAACAGTTCAAAACGGATAACCATTACGATTCGGATAAATACGAAGCGAACGGATAAACTCGTCGATAAACCGAAACTTTAAATAATCATATTATATTCCTCGGTTATCAGAAAAATCATCCGGAACCGTCCACGAGCTCGAAATCACGTGCACTACAACTCTCGAGAAGACACTCAACTCAAATTCTCGGCCGATAATTAAGTCGCGAACTAAACCGGCAAACCACACAATTAACGATTAATCGCGATTACACACTAACTCGTGGATTACGCTGATTACTCTACTGATTCTGGTTCGGGTCGTCACAAGTTTGAGCACCAAAGAGTGTATCCCTCAGTCAGTGAAATGTAGCTGTTCATTGCATCCCCCAGCACTGAATAGTTACGAAGGGGTATGTTAGTTACATACCGGGAAAGGCTTCATTGGGAACGGGCCTTTTGGGTTAAACCGTTACTTAAAGGAACCTCGTATGACGTCATGACTCATTCATGAGGCAAACAAACCTAAGGGCGTTAACATCAATACATTTTTTGCTTACCCCCGAAAGACGGTAAACTAGCTACTTACCGGCCTCACCGATACTAACTACAGGTGCCTATTTTATTTTCTTGGATACAGGTACCGACTTCATCAAGCGGAACAACCTTGGTCGGCGAGCTGAGGAACTATATGACACTTATCCGGCTCTAACAAGTAACAACGTCCATTAAGTACGTACAGATAGTATCGCTGGTATCCAGTTTTACAACTCACCAGTCAAGATTAATCCTCTTGGCTGAGCGAGTAGAGGGACTTGTACATATACCTGGCTAATTACCTTATCCTGTACGTACTTAACGTCCTTCATTACTTTATAATTATATCTCACCACCAACATAACAGCATTCACCGGCAAGAGACCTACAACTTCGCTGGCCAGCCCGAGTCCTGTCTCGGCATGGTTAGCACTCACGCACCTGTCAAGGAACCCATCAGAAAGCACTTCAGCAAAAGAGTAAGAATATTGATCCCACATCGAAGAATTGGTAAGAGCTATGGTCTCAACCACCTTTATAAGCCTGATGGTTTGGCATTAATAGTACCTATTTATTATCCCTTTACATCATTACCCTGTTTAAATCATATCTCGTTTTTGACTTAGGCATCAGAGGGTTAAAGGCCGGCATACCCAGTCTCTTCTTAACGATTGTCATTCTTAGCAGTAAGAGCGATCGTAAAGCGTTATCAAAAGCAAGAGCAAATATCAATTGAGAGTGGGAGCGACAAGACCAAGCGACATCGATACACTAATAACGGTATAGATCAAAAGCAAACGGCAGCGACATAAATTACGATCAACCAACATTAGCATATGAAATCCAGAGTATATTTGTATTAGTCTCATCCGTTCTTATCAATTACCCTTTTATGGTTTTGAACATTAACATAGGTTTCATTAAGTATTAGAAAATATAATACCAAGACCAAGCTAGCCATGCATGTCGATCGATCGGTCTTACGCATCTTAATTGAGATCGATATTGCAATAGTGCTCCACCCCTTCACAATGTCAACTCACCCTTCACGATCACTTCCATCATTTTATATAATTTTCAAAACTTTATCTTCAAATTTAGTCCAGCTAGCTACTTCGATACTGCTTTGCCCCGCAAATTAACTATTACAATGCTGTCACAACCATTAACAATTATGGCCTTTAAACACATGATATAAATTATTGAACCACCAAGAATGAGCCAATTGTATTCTCTCTTTGAATTTTCTCATGCTGTCAATGCGTACGTACTATATTGAAAAATACAAATAGGTCATGTCTTTTTCTATTTAGTTTTCATTCAGGATTTCTTAAATACTAGCAAATCATCCCACGGGTTGCCGTGGGTTCTGAATAGAGTTTATTATCAGATATATCATTAATCAATACTAACACAAATTTCAGGTTTTTTTTGTTATATATTTTTCTTTGGATATATAATACTCTCGCAGTTGACACAATCTCACTCAAAATTCTTTCATCTTCCTCCTCACTATTTTTTACCTCCTTCCTCATTATTTTTCCTCTGTATTGAAATCTATTTTGTTCACCCAAATCCCCATTCCTTTAGTAACTCATTATCTGGTTTTGTTTTTCCCTCATTCATTCGATGAGACTTAACTTTTTCTCCACCTCAGCCAACTACCTGTAAAATTGAAAAATCTTGTCTGTTCATTACTGCATTCTTGGTCTAACCTTCGATCGAACTCCGACCCCGGCCTCACATTCATTGCCAAAGTGATCGAGCAGAAGATTTTGCTATTGTCTGTAGCTTTCTTATTTCTCTCCGTTATACTTCTTTATTCTTATCGTTCTGTGTTGTTCCTCTTCTTCTTCGAAGTTCCTTGATCTGCTTCTTCAAAGTTCTTCTATTGTACTCCTCCTTTGTAAGATGAATCTCCTAAGCGGGTAAATTATGATTGTTAAGAGAAAACTTAGGAATCTGATTGTTATTCACATAATTACATGGATCTAGCAATGGTGAATTCCAGCAATGGTGATCTGCAGAGTTCGATCGTCCTTTTTATTTCAATGAACGCATGGGTCATGAATTTGATTGTCTTCTATGCAAGAGGTTGAATTTGTTCATATGGTCATATGATTTGGGTACTTTGATATGTGTTTGCTAAATGAAAGATGGAAGAAACTCAAAACCTGGGTTTCTAGAGAAGATATGTAATATGTTTGAAGCTTAATTTCGGTATGCAATTGCTTCTCCTCCCTGATTCACTTCAATCAACTGATCAGTCATCCCAAATAACCATGTCCCATCCCAGGCAAGAGAAGGAAGTAATTCAGTAATTTTAAAAGAAGAAGAAAGAACATGGGGGCAGAGAGGAAGAATAAACACGTAGAAGATCGATGGAAAATGGCTGATCCGGAACTCTTCAATAGTGAGGAAGATCAGTAACTAAAGAAAAAAAGTGAGGGTAAAAAAGTTACCACACTGTTCATAAGGACATCCACCGCCATTAGCACTTTATAATTTCATATTACTTTTTTTGGATGTGATTGTAAAAATAAATTATAGTTGGGCTCAAATTGAAATACACCAAAACAACAGTTGACTATGGACTTATGGCAACCACATGAGGCTTAGACTTTCAAGATTTAAATAAAAAGTAATTAAAATCACATATTCAAATCAGAGAATGGTTCCTATGGTTTCTTGTTGGGTTCATGATTCACATATATGTCAGATATTGCATCCATTTTATTTGACTTTGATTTCTTTTACATGATTAATTTGGACTTTCCACACCCTCCTGCCTCTTTCTTTGAATCAAAATGCTTTGATATAAAGCCTTGGAAATCTTGATGCTAACCTCACAATCAAATCATCAACCAACTCTAAGCTAGCTTGCCCTCCTTTAACTCGATCAGTTTCTTAGTTTTCATATATCCATGGCCGCCATGGAGGAGTTTCCTCCCTACCATTTCAGATGCCCAATTTCCATGGAGCTCATGAAGGAACCTGTTATCATTTCCACCGGCGTCACATACGAACGTGTCAATATCGACAAATGGTTCTTCACTTACAAGAAGAAGACATGTCCGGCCACAATGCAAATAATCGAGAATTTCGACACCATACCGAATCACACTCTCAAAAGGCTCATTCTTGCATGGCAGAACAAAGAGGATGACTTGAAGTCTACTTCTTCTTCTTCATCCGAATCATCGAGTTTGTCTTCGGATAAAAATGAGGAGATTGAAGAACTTCTCAGCACAATCATGTCATCTCCATTCAAGGTGAGTTCACTGAAAAAACTACGTTGCATTATTGAAATGGGCGATGAGACGAGAAATGACTTCATTCGATGTAATGGAGTGCAAGTTCTTGTTCAAATACTCGACCAAATCCTCACGGAGAGCTCGGACTTTGTGACTTTCCGAGCTTGCGAGGAGGCTCTTTGTGTGCTCCACCAACTTCCAATCTCGGAGGAAGAAGGGATCCAAACGTTTGAGTTGTTGTCGAAACAAGATTCGACGAGATCAATGGCGATAATGCTTCAACGCGGGAGCACTGAAGCACGCCTTCACACCATTACGATATTCAAGAAGATGACAAAGACCAATTACGATTGGAACTTTTTGATACAAGATCAAGGTATAGACTTCTTCAAATCCTTGTTGGAGCTTGTTTCGGACGCAATATATAGCAAAGCAGGCTCATGTGCATTGCAAGTGTTGATAGAAATCTTGAGAGCTTCAAAGAAAAACAAGTTGAGAGCCATTGAGGCAGGTGCTGTTTGTGTCCTCATAGAGCTATTGCCGGAGTCCAACAGGTCCAAATGTGAGAAAATGTTGCAAGTGATCAAGTTACTGTGTGAATGTGCCGAAGGGAGGCTGGCCTTGGTGGAACACGGCATGGGAATCGTCGCGATTTCGAAGAAGATGATGCACGTCTCCAATGTTGCCACCAAGATTTGTGTGAAGATCATGTGGTTGGTCTGTAACTTTCATCCCACGGAGAAAGTGTTGGAGGAAATGTTGGTTTATGGATCAGTGAAGAAGCTTCGTGTACTGTTGCATATGGATGGCACGTCTTCTACCAAAGACAAGGTTGTGAAGATCTTCAAGTTGCATGGAAGCTCATGGAAACGGTACCCTTGCTACCCTTCTGATTTGAAGGGATACTTGGGAAGTTTGTACGAATGAAGTTTGATTTAATTAAGTTTAGATTAATCTTCTTAATTTTTTGTTCCAAATTTTTCGAATACAGCAAAGAGTAAACCATTGTTAAAATTAAGAAACTTTCAGTTTGAACTGATAATTAGTGTGGAAACATTCTACCTTTTCACATCTTTAATTTATAGGATTCCTAATTTATTTTGAATGGTAGGATTCCTAATTTATATATATGTTTTGATTGAGCATGCACATGGGAATGCATGTGTTTCTGGATTTGAATTGCTTACAAACTTGTTTAACCGATTTAAAATATAGATGGAGCTTCCTCCTATTGTTGAATTGGAACCCCAAAGAAACCATTTCTTTTAAATCTTAATTAGAATATACTCTCTGCATGTCAAAATGTTTGATAATTTCAAAATATTCGCTATCTACAAAACTTACAAATATATAGTTGGCGGAAATGTTTGGTTTTTATTTACCATACTTTTCAAGAACAACTTACCTTCGTCATGATACTTCATAATATTAAATCATTATTCTATTTTGAATAAAATAAGTTCATTAATAAACCTCACGGCTTAAAAAGTTTAAAAGTTCATATAGTGACTGAGAAGCAACACTAACTTTATTAAGAGAAGAGTAATAAAATCAGAATAACAAAATCAGAAGTAAGAACAGATTTTTATAACACTACAGCCTAACAAGACACGTCGAACTTGCATGCTCCTTACCTAAACCCTAAACTATGCAGAACATGTATCATGGTAGAAGACACACCCCTGAGTATTCAATTGTGATAAGTGTGTCTAAAACCCATAAAATATGCATATCCTACAAAAGAAACATACAAGCCGACACCAAGAGGTACCTATATCTCCTCTCCTTACCCGAAGCCGAGCAAGGGGGTCTTCACGTGATAGGTCAATCGGGGTGTTGCCGCGACATCTTTCATTTTAGTCTTCTCATCCGCAAAGGACATGCCAACAGAAACAAAACCCCAGCCCACACGCCAGAGCCCATTCCTCCAAGCCAGTCCATTGTGGACCTACTCCTCCTGCAGTTAGATGCCCTAGCATGGCAGTGCTGAAAAGTGGCGAGCACTACCAGTAATGCCGCCGCCGACCGAATCCCAACGTGCCACATCCAAGTCCTTGATGTCGCCGCCAGGCGGCCGCTACCCGAGTACCCATCCATGAGATCAATCGCCTTCGTTAAAGTCTGCAAAACTCTTGGTCCTCGCAAGTCCACCACTACTCCACCAGAGTCAGTAATGAACATGTTGCTACCTTGTCGGTGTCCAGCAAAGACTCGAACTAATGGCACAACTTCAAGCCCGTGCCTTATCCATGGCGGTTTCCTCTTAATCGCACCCAACAAAACAGCCTCCAAAGCACGGTAGACCATGCCTTCGCCCGAGCACACCAGAGGAGCAGTGTTCCTGATGATAGCCGACGTATGAGAAACTCCATCCCGCAGAGGATGAGGGGAAGTTAGAGCGGTGTGATTCTTCTCACGAGGAGAAGCTTGAGCAATCGAACGGGATTGAATTGAGAAGCAAGAGTGCATCAATTGTTGAAAATTTGGGGATGGATAACGCCGTGCGGCGCTAGAATTAGAGAGAGAGCGCGCATTAGGGCTAGTCCTTAAACAATACTATATTATATTATTATTCTATAAACTTGAAAAACCACAAACTACTACAAAACAAGCAGCGCTGTTAACCGAAAAGAAATAAAATCAAGGAATGGGTGAAATGCCCGTTACTGAATGATATATTCACCTCAAAAAGATAAAACGGAAAGAATAGAAGTCACAGAACAATATACAGAGGACTTGTGAATTTAGATTAAGATGAATTTATTAATGAAGCTAATAAGAAAACACGCCCTAGTAATTACTCGAAGAACAAGTACTGGAAGGTGTACATCCATGATAGTATACCAAGTGTAAGTCAATCGTTTAGGGTAAATCTCAGGTACGGTGGATATGTCGAATGTTGACAGAAGTTACAGTATGTTGAAAAGCCTTCATAACAGATGTAAGAATCCTATATATATAGCTTCTTCCTTAATTAATCTGAAATTCACATTAATCTGCAGTTTAGATAACATAGTTATACGTTTTGAAGGAGTACAAAGACATTGGGTCCAAATATCCAACATAAAATCGCTTTAGGGCAAAGGTTTATACAGTATATATACCCTCAATCCCGGCCAGCGGTTGAAACTAGATTATTAATTTGTTGTGTTTTAATATTTCATAGTTTTGTTGCAGTTAACTAAATACTATAAGTCAATGCTATATAAATAACTTGAGCTAGATCTTGAAGGTCTGACCAAGTTACCTAGCTACCAACTTGATTATGATTTATATTTGCTCGATCTAATTAACTTCACCCTTTTCCTGAAAGTAGATCAACTATATATATATATATAGGTTTTCTTTCTCATATTTTCTGAAGACCAAAGATATATGTAGGCTGAATGCACAATCTCAATCTACATATATATGTATATTGTTTCAGCAAAGCCGTAGTTAGTTAAACTCCTACATATGACACATGCTATATGGTGCTGGAGTGCACGTTTTGTTCAGTTTTATCATTGCCTAGTCAACAGTTTTATAGCCTAGATTTAATTTCTATGTCATATCTTAATATTAGCCAGAGCCATAAGAACTCCACCTCCACCTTGGTTATATATTGTTGGTTCTCATCTCCACAATGTTCAAAGACAACTAGCTATTGGTCGAATTTGTAATTTGCTCCTAAATGTTGAAAGAGTGGTGAAGTTTTCGTGCAACGAGGGATGGCAATGGGTATGGTATGGTAAGAATATCGAAATATCATACTGATATTCGAGTTTATATTTTGTATCCGTACCTGCCTTCATATCCGTATTTTTTTATTAGGTGTTACTCATACCCATATCCGTTGGATACTAGGATATATATCCGTACCCACCCGTTACCCATAAAATATATATATTAAAATATAAAACGATTATAAGCAAAACTATAGTCCAAGATATAACTTTCTCCCTTGATCACTTTCAGTATCTGCATTAAGTCTTGAGTCATTCTCTTATTGAATAAGTGTAGAAGTGTTTTCATTTTCAACTTTCAGAGAAACTTGATTCTCTTGATCATTAGAGTTGTTGACTAAATGTTGCATGGAGGCCATTTCAAAACTAAACACTTCGCGTACAGTTTGTGGTTTGAGAGATGGACGAGGAATGCATTAGACGGCAAAATAGGCTAGATAAGGCTAGATATATAGAGCTAGTCAGCTAGGGTAGTAATGTACTAGGGTTTTGGTATATATATAGTAGTTTTTATATATAGTTAAATTAATGATTATTTACTTAAAAATCTTATATATAAAGTGATTATTATACGGAATGCTAATTATATATATAATAAATAAATATAAAAAATTAATTCTATATTCTTATGAGGTGGATATGGATATGGATATCAAACTATCATACTCATCCTGTAGTCGTACTCAAAATCAGGGTATTGAGTACACCCGTGCTCATTACTCATTTTTACCCGTTATTGCTCCCCATTATGGTCGAATAGCCGATGGATACCTAATTACCCCATGTAGGGGTTGTCAACAAGTCGGGCGGGGCCCCCGTGGGTCGGGCCTTGTAGGCTTCAAGCCGGGTCGAGCCGGGCTTTTAAGAAAATATAATAATTACGGACCGAGCTTTAAGCACAATTGTGAAGCCCAAGCCTGACCCTTAAAATCAGGTCTTGCTAGCCAAGCTAGATATCTCTATAAATTTCAAGTCGGGCCGGGCAGGGCCGGGCCTAATTGTTTTGTACATAAAAAATCAGTTTTCAACGCACTAGTCCCAAACATTAGATAAATACTCAAACATCAAATCAAAACCTATAGAGTATTTTCAAAACAAAGAATAAAATATTTATATATATATAAAACTAAATTTATTCATTAAGATCAGACAAATTAAGAATCTAAAAGCAAATCCAACTATCCAAATAAACAAAAAAGTGTAGTATGAAGAAAAATAAATACTAAAGTTTCTTCTCACTTTAAAGAGTGACTACATAGTAATTTGTTGTAGTCTTATTTCTTTAGTCTTGTTTCCTTATATAAAGAGAAGATTTAACTATTAAAGAGATTACAATATTATTTATTTATTACAATTTTTTTAATATAGATCTAAATTATAATCCATATATTAAATTTTAGAAATTAAAATACTTCGCGGGCTTTCAGACCAGGCTGAACGGGTTTCTTACGGGACAGGCCTACAGGCCGGGCCGAACTTGAGACACTAAGCCCAAGCCCGACCCACGAGCCGGACCTATTGCGGACTTTTTTTGTGCCTGACCGGGCTTGGCTTCTCAAAACCCGTGGGCCAAATGATGAGGCATATATAACCCCATGAATATTATTGCCATCCGTAAGTGCAACGCATTAGGGTAGAAGATGATGACCGCAATCCGCAATCACATGAAGACCTTTGATAGCTATGTTCATATATATATATATATATATATACACACACACACCACACACACCCAACTGTCCAACCATAAACTTCTACCAGTTTCTTACCGTGTAATCAAAGGCACAGATAATGCCATAACACAACCAAAGCAAGCAAGCAACACCGACCTTGTATTTGAATGCAAGAAACAAGTGAGCTGAGTCAGCGTAATGACCTTTGAAAACTCTTTACTCCTCCTTCCAAAGACAATACCATCAATCTGAAGTATAAACTTTCTTGCCTTATGAAGAAGTCCCCTAGTCTGGGACAGAGTTGTTTAGTAAGAAGAATACAAATCTGCATATGTTATATTTAAGTTGATAAAAAAGAAAGAGAACAAAAAAAAGATGATACATGATAACTTTTGTATTATTCTGAAGAGAACATTATGCATTTTATCTGCAAGCACAAATTTATTTCATCTATAACCATCTAGTAAATGGCTAAATAAGATGCTTATCGTCGTACTAAGATGAATTTTAATTTAGTGGTGTTTTTATATGTACTGCTGAATGCTGATACAAGAACCGAAAATAACCGAGTCCAAGAAGCCCCACAACACTCAAAGCTTTGCAATAGCAGTTACAGGCAAGTTGGATCTAGCGGGGAGCTTTAACTCTTCCCATTCTCCATCATCCAACTTAGAGAAGTACTGATCAACCATTTGATTATTGATGAACTCCAACTTAGAAGGCTCCCACTAAATGAAATAGACCAAAAAAAAAGGATGAATGTCCAATTTGTGAAATACATAAACAAACATTATGTCAGAACTCAGAAGCAATGTACATGGACATATATAAGATGGATTATATTCTCCAACTAATGGTAATCATAAGGATTATCTATGCATAGAAAATACATGTGTTTAGGGTTTCATGCACAAACTCAAGCTTACGTAATATCTGTGAGTAGGAGTTCTTCCATTGAAAGATCGCATATACTGCGCAATTTAAGGAAATACATATGGTCAAGGAATCCCTACCTTTGGGTTCCTATCCTTGTCCAACAATATAGCTCTGCAACCCTGCAATTAGAAGCAAGGTTTAAGTCATCCAAAGTAATAAAATAATTTAAAGAAATAAAAATATATATATAAAGAAACATATGTAGGTAAGCTAAACCTCTCTGAAATCCTTGCTGACTTCTCCTTGCAAGACATGACAAACCATTCTATATTCACGTACAAGACATTGTCCAACTCCCTGAAGCCTTCCTTCTCTAATCTAAAAATTGCAATGGAACTATTAGTATCAAGCCAAATTCTACAAGATTCAAGATCATAAAAATAATAATAAAAAGCTTCTTAATAGCTACCCACAATCATTAGCATATTACAGTGTTATCATGATTTACACTTTTAGCTAATTAGAAGACATTGGAGCCCAGATGGTTGTCCGACGTGGACACATAGTACTAAAGCTTTGTTGCAACTCATCCTACTCCAAAATCTCCTCTTACTATAGTAACTTGGGTCCTGTGATCGTCTAACAAATAGTGGTGAACCTACTAGTAGTAGAGCCCTTTTAGTGGGGTAACTAAATTTCAGGACAAGAGAATTATATAGAACCAGCTTGGACCGAGGTGTATCATCCAAAACAGTTGACCCATTAAATTGCTATCTAGTCTGAAAAAGTATGACTTTCTCCCAAATATTACAATTCAATTATCAGAGGATACAGTATGTGCATATTTTTAGAATGAAACTTATGCAACCCAAGACCATCTGTCATGCGGTTGACCAAACCATTAAAACCTATGCAACACAACCAAAAGCAAACCAGCAATTCAATAAATAAAAAGAAGAGAAAAAAAAATCACCCCTTTCGTTAGGGGAAGATACCGGCAACAATTATTTAAAGGGAAATACCAAAAAATATCAGACTTTAGGAATTGCATTATGTCATATTTGAACAAATCAAATGTAAATTTGAAGCTTTTTTGAAACATACTGATCTCAAAGAAATCTTCAAACTCATCGGCGATGCCTTCTTTAGTGATTCAATTGTTGTCGTTAACCAATCATTTGCACCATTCACAGCCTCCTCCTCCTTGATAGAAAGCATAGGGTGTATCATAAGCATATTCTGAACATTCTATATATGTCCAGGTAGAACACACTAGATCGAAACTATTAACAAACAAACCCAAGAAGCAAAGTTTCCTAAGGCACCACAAACTATAATAAGTCTTTCATTAACTTTGAAACATTAACTTACAAGGGCAGATAAGATATCTTCTACTGTTCTTTTTGAAAAGCACTTGTTAATAACATCCATCCTGTAAGAAGAAACAAACAAAAAAAAAACAGATTCACAAGTTTGTTGCTTAAGAATAAATAGTCAGCTTATCATTAACCAAAGGGTCTGACTGAACTGATAGGAATCATTAAGCATTTCCGAGACACGGAGCGATTTCAATATTCCAACATGTGATATGCTTCAGATTTTACTTTTGAAAATATATTGTAGAATTAGAATGGTGTTTATCAATGTAGGAAGGGTATATAATTCGTGTCAATCTTACAATATGAAAAGTAGAAATCGTACAGAACATCAACTCCTATAAAATCAAAGTTTAGAGCCACCAAAACAATTGAAATTCAGTCCAATAAATCCAGTAGCCAACCAAAACAAATATTGAAGCACGAGAGCTTACAGGTGATAAGCACTTTTATCTTTAAGAGATTGATACTGCGAGTATTCATCTAATATCGCTTGAATAGTTGATAACTCACTTGAAGCTACTTTGTGCAGTGCTGCTTCTAGCAACGACAGACTCTGTTGAGCAATCAAACACAAAAGAACTACTCAAAACAACTTAACAGACACAGATATCTATCTGTTGGGAAGTTTATCAATTAATGTAGTAGTGACATGAAAATTCACCATGAAGAACAATTCGTTTAACAACTTCACTACATCTGTACATGATTATCAGGTTACAGTAGCTAAGCTGTTACCAAAATTACTGGAGTCTTACATGAAATAGATATATCGCAGATATATAGGGATTGTATTTATGCATGTAGATCGACATTCTTTTACTTTTGAGCCACATAGGATCTCTTCTGAATCTGGACTTGTAGATACACCAGTCAGTCATCTAAATACTGTACCTTGATGTTAAACTTTTAAACGAAGTTGAGCAGAAAAAGGGCCTTTTTGAAAATTTTGGACATATCTTAAAGTTGACTGCCGATGTAAATCTCATTGTCAATAACCTAACCTTGAAGTATCACCAAGAGGGAAAAAAAAAGAGAGAAGACAATAGTGTATATCCTACGAATACATTGCACTGAAGACAAGGCAAGTAGTGACTCGTACTGTAATTCAGCAACCATTTAACACATAAAAAGTTATAGACTAATACGATAGTTGGTGGCTAACCTTTGAAGGAACAAAGTGAGTCGCAAGACCACAAGCAAGCATTTCGGCGCCATCTAATCTGCTACCTGTAAGGCCAACATATTCTCCTGCAACGTATTGCCATGGAGAATGAATATGACACAGTAAAACAACTTCTATAAAGTTCAATATCAGCTGCAGAAAATGGAACAGATGCTTTGTAATTAAGCCATCAAATTTGGAGAACATCAAACACTACGCAGAAATTAGAAGCAACATTCTGTCATTCGACTGTAGTTGATAACTAAATCAACTAACTAGAAATAGTGGCAATCAAAAAGAAGAATGTACAAATGGTGGATAAGTCATCCAGCAAAGTTGGCATTTTATAAACAAGGCAATTCAAGGGAAGAACGCAAACATTTACCAACTGGAAGTTCTAAGAAAGCAAAGAACGGCAGGTCTCCGATTAGACAAAGAAAATGATTTACATGACAGTAGAATTATGTAAACCAAAGATAGTAGCTAGCATTACCAAAGAACCCAGGAAGCCTGGACAAATAATAAGAAGCACCTACATCTGGAAAAAGTCCCAAAGCTGTTTCTGGCATTGCAAAAATCTGCAATAGGGTAATCAGAAGTAAAAAGGATTAGGCCACAATCTTGCAAGACATAATGAAAAGTTGCTCTAATCGCCTTTAGCATGTCAAGAAAACAACCGAAACAAATTTCTAGGACATTGTGCAGAATTGGAAGGTACAATTGAAGATGAGGCAACAATATTGCCTAACTTCACACTGAGGTTAAGTGAGACACATACCGAATTCTCAGTTGCAACACGGAAAGTTCCATGTATGGAAGCACCAGCTCCACCTCCCATGACAATTCCATTCAGAATTGAGACCTTAGATTATAATTCATTGCAACATAAGGAAAAGATCCACATATACCAACACAACTTTTCATTTAACAAATTAACGCTGGTAGCAAAGGTCATAGTAAAGTATGAAAGACTTAAAAAGTGAACTAGGTCACCTGTGGTTTACTGTATGTTGCCATTAAGTAGTTTAAGGTAAACTCCTTTTGGAAAAAGTATGCACCTCGTCTCCAGTTTCCTATATAACAGATATTGGAAAGACAATAGTATCAGCTAATAACAACTCAACACTGACTCAGCAGCTTCCAAATGAAATGATGGCTAATGTAAACTTAAGAAACAGAAAAGAGAATTAAATGTGTGAAGCATTTAAGGGACAATGACATTTGCACCTTAAAGAGGTCATCTTATATAATCATATGAACATAACCAAATAATGGAATTATGTTTCCTCTAAGAACCAATATAATAAGAAAATAATAGACCACAGATGTTGAAGATAATTTGCCTTCATTAACTTCACGAACCACAGCAGCTACATCACCACCAGCACAAAATGCTCTTCCTTTGCCCTATATAAAAACAGATGGCATATAGGATTAGGCACATTCAATTATTCTTAATTTGAAACTTGTAGTTGATGAAGACAAAATCTCTCCATCTTCCGAAATGTATCAAAAGCCAAACTAAAATGTGGTTCGGTATAATTTAGGACACTGTTCGAAAATAGGCAATCCCACTGAGTACGCAGATAATACCACAAAGTCACTCAAATGCATAGTCAAAACTCAGAAATGACCCACAAACAACCCTATTTTTCATAAGTGGATACTGTGTCCGAGCTCCATGAAGCTCAAGATGTGACACAAAGATGTCCAAGAGAACGTTATGTGAGGCACCCACCTCACAAAGGAGACAAAGTTGAATAAAACAATGATGTTCTAACAAAAATCCAACCTTGAACTTTGGACTCTGTCCTAGTCCATCAAGATCAGGCATTTTAGATCAACACTGACAATTGCCTGCATGCTAATACTGTTGGGTCACCTCTTTTTGTACTACTGGGGAAGTGATTGAGAAATGATAGAGCGTCAAACTGGTTTAGTATTGCAAACGTTCACATTCAGTAATATTCACGCGATGATTAAAACACACAAAATATGAAGTAACTGTAACTTATTCTATCACAGAAAAGAAAGAATAAGTTACAAAAGGACTAGCTCATCGAGTACATAAGAACCTATAGTAGAAGTCATCCTTCATAAAAGCTCGCAGATAGGCCATATTAGATAAAATAAGATACTACCTATAAACCTCAGTAACCATATCCCACAAATAAAACTAAAGCAAGTATATTACCTTGAGAATCACCAACTTGACATTAGTGTCGTTCTCATATGCAAGAAAAAGTTCCAACAGTCGAGAAATCTACAAGGCAGCAAAAAAACAATAACCTGTTTTACCAACTTTCCCAACCAAACATCCCAACACTCCAGCACAAGACTCAGGATAATCGTCATTAAGTTTCATTTCAGCAAGATTTATCTCTGAGATCTTTAACTAACATCAGTACACAATTCTCTGAAGGACCCAATTACATATGACTCATAAGGTAAGGTAAATTCAGTAACCCAAAGAATGATTCAAGAAATTAAGCAAGTAAAAAAGTATCAAACCATTTCAAAGTTGAGGGCATTCAATTGTCGAGGTCTATTTAACGTCACTATCCTCGCAAATAATTCCTCTTGTACCAAAACCACCTATTTGGATAAGAAGAACAAAACACAAGCGTCAGAAACAAAAAGCTCTCAACTTTCTCTATTATCTGAGAAACCAAACGAATCATATAGTAGTAGGGAGGGACTGAATTACAACGGAAGAAAAGAGGGACACAAGCAAGCACGTATTGCAAAAGTAATGGAATTAAAATTAATCAATCAGGAGAATAGGTATTACCGAGTCTCCGTCGAGAGAAGAAGCCATGACTGATACAGTGTTGCTGATCCTTATGCTGGAGATGATTGATATATATACCTCTCCCTTCTTTTCCCTTGTTCACGCGTCTCCTACCTCGCCATTCAACGTGTCATTTTTCTTTTCTCGTTTTTTTTTTGACACAATATCATATATTATTTGAGGAAAATGCTTCTTCTTTTTTTGGATAAGAAGATATTGGATTATGTAAATGTTATAAATACTATACTTAACCATTGTGGTTTAACTACGACCCAACTATGAAATGCAGGAAATAAAAGTTTTTTTCTAGTTAAATGATGCACTACCTGATTACATTCTCTAGGTACATGAATATAAGTAACCAATGGGAAGAAGCGAAAGAGTGATTTCACTTCTTCAACAAGAGCTCCCTCGATAGAGCAATCCTTATCTGTGGAATTTAAGGATTGAACAACTCCAAGTGCATCCATCTCAATTATTACAGGGAAATAAAGAAGACAGCCTTGAATTAAAGCCTGGAGCCTAAGAACAACAGCATACAATTCAGTAGCTGCAACTCCAAACCTACCATTTAAAGCTTTAGAAACAGCCAGTAATGCGTAACCTTGGTGATCTCGAACAACAGCCCCTACTCCACGAATATTAGAATGAGGCAGCAAAGAACCATCAACATTTAATTTCAAATTTTCAACTTCAGGTCTTGTCAAGTGAGAATGATGAATTGTGGATGCATTTGAAGGCAAAGAGGGAATTGTGATAGTCTCTATGTGTTAATAATATAAGTAACCTGAAGTAAAATCGAAGAAGCATTTCTGGTGTGTCGCTGGAAAACCTCATCACACCTTGCTTGCCAGAGAATCTTGCAAAGTGTTGTGTTAAAAACCAAATCACTTGTGGAAACAAGTTGACATGCTTGTCGATAAAGCTCTACAAAACTTCCATGCATCAAAGAACGAAGAGACTGTTTAAAAGGTGTTAATCTCCAGACTTCTTTTGCTCTTGGACATAACCATAAACAATGCTCCAAACTTTTAAAAGGTGACATGCTTGAGATACCAAAAAGTCTTACAAAATGATGTGTCCACCTGCCACATCATCAATTCGTGCTAGATAATATATTAATATTACCCAATTTTAATACAAAGTTATTAGCATATTTTTGAGTTTTTCATTCTCATGAACAACTGAAGTTCTTCATCTGTATCTATCAAATTTGTATACCAATATTTGATTTCCTTAATTCCATCAAAGTTTTGATCTACATTTAGAATCATAGATTTTCAGTCTTTGAGTCATCTTGAACTCCAGTCACCCATACGAGTCACCCGAACCTCTAAGATTGAAGACACCAAAACCTCACCATAACCAGTACCTTAATCCTCTCGGTGAGAAAAGTATCTCCAAACGCGTCGCCCAGATCCAACCTTACTCGAAATTCTAATTTGAAACTAAAGATCAAACATCATCACGAGAAGTAAAATTAACATTGGATTCAGATCGACCTTCCCTCTTCTATTTATGTCTGTTTTATTTCTTTTTGGTTTCTCGCAATTTGGAGTACAAACATATTTGCTAGAGGAAGATTGAATTGAGATTCTGGAAATATTGTGTCTTACAAAACTTTACTGCTTCTTTCTGTGTGGTACACTTTGTTGGCATTGATGTTGGTTTTCTTAATCTAATTGTCATATTTATATTGTTGGACAAGAATATAACAATCTCCAAAGGAAAATCTGGGTTTCATTGTTGATGGGTGTAGGACATGATTGTTAAGACGGTTCCTCTATTCCTTATAAGATTGATGGTCTTGCTTGAGTTTTTTTATGATAATATACCACCTTAAAAAGTGAAAAAATGAGTTTTAGGCTTTCAGCTAATTGATGGTACGAGTAACTTTATTCTCAAAGGAAATTGATGGTATGAACATTGATCTCAAAAAGAGTTGTTCGATTTGCAAAAAAGGAAAAAATTCATATCAGACTAAAATATGGATAATGCAGATGATGTAGCACTTGCCACATCATTTGGTATTGATTTTTGATATAAATTGTTTGTATCCATAGCATTACTCATTATTTGATCGATTAAAATAGCGAGTTACATTGAAAACACAACAGTGTATATTCCGCATGGGATTAGACTTTGGTACATTGATGCACCCATACATCAAAAATAGATGGTCTCATAAAAAACAAGTACATTATCTCATAAAATAAGTAGACTGTCTCTTAAGTCTTAAGATAAGTATATTGAGTTTCTGGGAGTCCCTAGGAAACTTAGCTTCGTTAGTGCTTGAGTGCGGTAGCGGCCTCTGGGCATCGTTTATGTGTTGAGAGGTCATGTTGATATCGGATTGACTAGTGGAGTGTATGGGTATGGTTTGTTTTGTGCGATGGATGTTCTATCCTAGAACATTCGCGGTACAAAGAGATTGCAAAGTTGTCGGGAGTGAGGTCGATGGTGTTCGCCAAAAAATCATCGGTGGTGTTTCTTATTGAAACCCTAATTGCCGATCTAAACCATTTTGAAAAATTCCAAGAAGAACTTAGGGTTTGATGAGGAGATTATGGCTCCATGCATGCTCGACTTGTGGTGGCGGAGGATTGATGATGTTCTGGTCTAAGGAGACTGACCTTCATCTTCGCGATCACATCCCTAGGTTTATTGATGTCGAGGTGTGTGCGTCGAAGGGACAAGGAGATTGGTTCCGGATTATAGAGTTATATGGTAAACCGGCGCCGATAAACAGACGGGTGAGATATTTGAGACAATTATTTACACTTACTTTTACAATTTGGCTCTTAAAAAAGGAATCAAACGGTATCGATTACAATTCTTCCAGTTGCTGCGTTGCACTTGGATCTAGACTATATTTTCGACAAACTATACCATTGATTGCTTCTTTCATTGGTATAGAAGTCAGATGCTCGAACAGTATTTTTACTCCTCAATCTATTATAGATAATAATTATTTAAAATGTAATTGACTTATGTCGCAAGAGTTTATTGAACAATATTTTACTGAAACCTAATTCATTAAATTGAAAAAAAAATTATCACACTTTACAGCTTTAGACCATCTGCAACGTTTCACCAGCCCCTACACAAGCTTTTTTTACAATGCAGACACTGAAGCCACCGAATTTCATCAAAGAATGTAAGGTTACATTTCAAAATATTTTATTTATTTCTTTAATATTTAAATTTTTTTTACCACCTCTATTCATATTTTTTTTTGAGATAGCGATAATTTCATTCATATGTCATAGTGATACAGAGTTTCACCAGATTGTTCGGCCTGATAAAAAGAAACCCTATATACCACTACTGTTCTCGATAGGTCTACATTCACAACCTAGACATGTAAATCAGAGTAGCTCTGAGACTAAAAAATTCGGGCGTACCACTCCTTAATTGTCTAGGTCACCACCTCTACAACGATCCAAGAGTTCCAGATTCCCACACCTTAAAACTACTGAAAATAGGCCTAATCCAAATTTGAACAAAGAAAGCCCAAGTCCAAACAAATGGAACCTAGGCTCAGAAACCATTCTATCTCCAAGCAAGGTAGAACTCAAGCCGCCCCTGCTGGGTCTACTTGGTATCTCGTTGAAGCTGCCTTTTAGCTGGTCAGCGTCGCGCCGGTCTCTGTCGTCGTCTGTTCCCCACTCCATGTCGTCACTGACCCACCCTCCCACTTGCCCAGAGATGATTTCTTCCACCTGCAGCATGTCTTCCTTCAGTCGTGCCCGTCGTGAATACCGTTCGCCAGTCAAATCGAACCACACGCGGCTTGGCCGGTTCCCTGTCCCACCGCTCTGTAGTTTGCGTTGTCACCACCACCATCGCTTGGCCAATTTGTAGATCATGAACTGGGAATGAAGTGCCAACGGTCGTTGCCATTGGCACTGCATCCCACTTCTTCGCTGCAAAATCCTATCGGAATCCAGGCGGTCCACCAACCACGCCGGAGCACGCCGGCACAAGGGTGATCAGAGACATAGAGCCATTGGATGGTCGCTTGCAATCGGGAGTAGGAAAAAAAAAGAAAGGGGTTTTCAGGAAAGACTGTGAGGAAATATCACGTTAGGAATCCGATCTAGCGTACTGGATGCGGATCAATCAGATTCGCAAGTCGAAACACCATGGGGTTACCGAAGACTGCCGACAGACTTATAGCTTACAACTTTTGTGAATTTTCCGCTTATGTGCTCCCCAAGTGGGTTAGAAGTAATACGTACATTGAAACTTAGAATCCACCTCTATTAATATAAGAAATCATCTATCTTATATATATAATTTGCATGAAATAATATATCCACAATAATCGTATGTAGCAAGTTGTTTTTCTTTGGTTAGCAAAATTATACACTGTGTTGCAATGCAAGTATGAATATCTAGCTTTCACTGTTATTCGTCATTGCGGCTAACAAATATTGTTAATTAAAACTGAATTCCACTCAACTCTGTTTATTCCATGTAATTTTTATTTTAGAATTCGTACAATGTTTATTTTTATGTAATTTTTATTCCAAAATTTGAACAATGCATGTACTTCAATGATCGTAGCGGAGTTGGTCATATTTTTTGCTCAAATTGATTAACCAATGCATACGTTATTCCTTATTTCCATAATTTAATCACTAATTAGTCATATATGTTCTATTACTTCGTATTCAATGATTTGTTATATTGAAATGCTTTCTTTGGTATATCAGTAGCACAACAAACAATCTTTTGTACATGTCAAACAAGAGAGTGATGTTTTCTTTGTCATCGAATGGATGTACTTCAATGTGTTGAAAAAAATGTTATTTAGATTTGAGCCATGCATTTGGAATCCCGCGTTAGAAAATTGAAGAGTTATCCATTGTTGATAAAGAGTTGTACCACACACACTAATGTCGAAGCCTTTTGAGTTAAAACCCCCTAGCCATTGGATCTCGGGTGGCTAAATGGGGAGAGTACCGGCCTTTTCGATCTCATATGTGTGGTATTCGTCACTCGCTTCCATATAACAATTGATATCAAAGCTCAGGCTACGTTTGAGATTTGGTCTCATATGATCGAGTTACAATTTGGTTGACTTTGCCTTTGTTTGGGTATCGCAAGATTTGAAGCCTATGCCTGTGGTCGAGGTGGAGCTATTGCAAATCAGATCGTGAGATGTTTGGGGATGACTCTAGTCACGCCAAGGTGAAAATTGTTGAAAAAAGTGTGGCTTAGATTTGAGTCATTTAGAATCCTACATCATAAAATTGAAGAGTTATCCATTGTTGATAAAGAGTTGTATCACACACACTAATACTGATGCCTTTTGAGTTGAAACTCTATACCCGTTGGATCCGATGTGACTAAATGAAGAGAGTCGATATTTTCGATTCTGTATGTGTGGCATTCGTCAGTCGCTTTCACAATAGTTATAGCTAAGTTAGTCATACTCTGTGATGTCATTAAGAAATGCATACATCGTATGGATAGATTGGTTTACGTGGATGAATTGCTCCATTTTTCAGTTTTCACATTCCAACAATGAAGCTGTTACCTTTCGTGCACTTCTATATACTATTACATCACATGGAAGACATAATGTAATATGACAAATCATTGAAAATGAATCAATGAATTATAATATAAAAAATAATATAATGTAATATGAATTATAATTAAAAAAATAAAGAATCACAATATAAGATACACTAGAAATATACTCATGTTCCAACATTAATCTAACCATATTGCAAACTATCAAGCATGCATTACATCTAAAATCTGTTTCTGACAAATCATTGATATTTAGCTCAAACTAATTACTCAATGCATTCGTCTGTTTCCATAATTTAATCACTAATTAGTCGTTTCTATTACTTTATATTATGTATCTAACAAACAATCAATAATATTTTGTTTTAAATTATCACCACCTTCTAAAAAATCAATGCATGTTATCAAGATTCTTATGTCTCATTAGCTTCTAAAATACCAAAAAAGAATCAAATTTCTAATCAATGTGACGATATGTATAATGTGACGATATATATGTTATCACTCTCTTTCTCTATCTTGCAACCTCTGTATAATGTTATTTATGTGAGTATTCATATATCAAATGTTCTGTTGTGTATGTTTTTGCGTCCCCGCTCTTCGATTCGCTCTTCTATATACTTTCTTAACTTTTAAGGTAACCCTTCTTTTATATAAAGTTAAAAAATTTCCTAAAATTCAAACATTCGAATGCTTCAAAGTTAGAGTATATTGTATTTCACAGACCATCAATAAATTCAAAGTATGCATTAATGACAGCATGCAAACCATATATATCAAATATTTAACATTTTTTACAATTATTTCCTACATTCAATCTTGCTTCTCATTTTTGCTTTTCATCTGCAAGAAGTTTGTGCTATTACTTCTTAAAGCATACTACAAATCTGTTCCACGTTCATTACTATCATCATTTTGAAACTTTATTTCTCTTTTCAGTTTATTAAACAACGATACTCCCAACTATTATAAGAGACATCTATCCAAACACCATTGCAAGGAATTATTGTGACGAATACAAAATTATTCAACATGAGGCAGTCCTCTGCTTAACAATACGAACATGATTCTTGCATGTGCAAGAAGAATTTCCACAATTTCCAATACATTCCTTTGGCATAATTTAATTTTAACTACTACAAAACGCAGCTCGGCAACAAATCCCTCGTACGGCGTACTAGGCATATATTTTCATTTTATGATATATTTATAATATTTATCGTCTCATTCAGATTAGTATCATATTTAAATCTGTATCTATGCCTTAAAAAATCTAGGCAAACTATATTTGTTGATTTAAAAAAAAAAATTGTTGATATTTTATATATACACGGATGCATAAAGAAGATCAACGACATATGTTTGGTGAAGTGAAAATATGCAAGATGACAATTGAAAACCTTAGGTACAAATTCATATGAACAATTAATTTATTCATCAAGGCATGCCAAATGATCACTCAAATTTAACAAATCTTCATGTTCCATAGCTGAAGACAATGAAAGGACCCAACTTCGATTTAGTTGCCTAAATCGAAATCAAACCCCTTCGAAAACACGACCTCAAATTTTTTTTGCCAGAGTTTACTTTGAAAGTATAAGAACCATTCTTAGAACCTGCAAAGAAACACGCTCCGAATATTTCACAAAAGCTAAACCGTGGAGCTCCGATCCCCATCCAGATTTCTCAACAACATATATATGATAAACTCAAAGGTTTACAAGAAATCCAGAATCATTTAGGAGTATACTCCACTGAAACACAGTATAAGTACTCAGAGCAATGCTTATATACAACATTTATATCAAGTAGGTCAAACAAGAAATCTACGGAAACTGAAAAGTGATCCGAAGAATATGTCTCCGCAGTCGACGCGCAACACAGGAACTCAAACTGCAAACTGGGCAAAGGAAACTGAAAAGCCCTGAGGAAAGGCAAATAAAATCGTTAGAGCGAGTGGACGAAAATAAACATATGTCTTTCACCGTTTATATCATAAAATAATGCAAGTTCGTAAATGCATAAAAGTCGTCACTCCGGCGGATTTCCCTGCCAGAGTAGCAAGTTGGGTGAATCTCTCAAACTCGATGGTGATAAACTAGGCGAATCTTTCAAGCCTAGTCAGCATATCAAGCGAATCTTTCAAGCCTGATAGAGGGACTACCGGTCATCAGCCGCGTAGCCAATGCATCGATGCTAAATAAATAAATGCCATCACCGATAAAATAAACAATACTTTTCAAACGATAAATAATCTGAACATTGTACTGGAAACAAATACTGAAATCAAGAACTCGCTACAACAGTGTAAATAAATGTCCACTCACAAAGAAAAGCTAGCCTTGAGGTCCGGCGGAAGATCCCTCACCAAACGCTCGATCTCAATCACCTAAATAATAGGGATGTGATCAATACATAAAGAATCACAACATATGGAGCTAATACGTCGAGAACCCTGCGTTCTAGAAAGACGTACCGCTCGAAATGTCGACGAGGATTACAAAATTCACAAAATAGACCCAATTAACCCTCGTCCCAAAATCGAGTACCCAAATCAACTCATAAACCTCAAGACTACGCTCGGGACGCGATTACGAGCAAAACGGTATAAAACTTCCCAAAAATCCCAAAAAGTCAACCTCCGATTCATTAGGTCCATGAAAGCAGCTGGCACATTGGTCAACCCAAACGGCATAACAAGGAACTCATAGTGCCCATAACGTGACCGAAACGTCATCTTGTCCACATCGGACTCCCGAATCCGCAACTGATGGTATCCAGATCTGAGATCAATCTTCGAGAAGACTGAAGCTCCTTTTAGCTGGTCGAACAAATCATCAATCCATGGAAGCAAATATTTGTTCTTCACCGTAACCTGATTCAATTTCCGATAATCAATGCATAGCCTCATTGAACCATCCTTCTTTCTCACAAACAACACTGGAGAACCCTAAGGTGAAACACTAGGTCGAATGAAGCCTTTCTCAATCAATTCCTGAAGTTGACTCTGCAATTCCCTCAACTCTGCTAGTGCCATACGATAGGGTGCCTGCGAAATAGGTTCGGTACCCGGAAGTAACTCAATGGTGAAATCAATCTCCCTAATTGGAGGAACACCAGGTAAGTCCTTCGGAAACACATCTGGATACTCGCAAACCACCAAAATATCACCAATATCTGGCACACGAACATTCGTATCGATCACATGTGCTAAGTAAGTCTCACAACTCTTCCTCATCATCCGATCAGCCTTTATCGCCGAAATCAAACAAGGCAAAGTAGTATTCTTTTCACCCTGAAACAAGATTTCTCGCATGCATGGACTCCTAAATATAACCTCTTTCTTGTGACAGTCAAGAACAGCCCAATGGTTGTCCAAGAAATCCATACCCAAAATCATATCAAAATCCACGATATCCAGCAACATCAAGTTCGTGACTAACCCATAACCTCCAATAAAAATCTCACAGTTTCTATATACACACCTGACACACACTACATCGCCAGATGGATACAACACTTGCCACATACTAGGGAGTGGAGATGCAGGTATAGTAGCCAATGATGCTAGTCTATATGACATGAATGAATGCGTAGCCCCTGGATCTAGTAAAGTAAGAACTAGATGACCAAAAATGTACAATGTACCGATGATAACCTCTGGAGAAGCTCTGCCCTCACGTAAAGACATGGCATGAACCCGAACCTGTCCAGTTGGTCGTCCACGCTGGCCACGATTCTACTGACTACCCTGTCCAGAAGACTGTGTTGCACGATCACCAGAAGTAATACCCTGATCACGATCAACACTCTGATCTGCAACACCACCACGCTGAGGACACTCCCTCACATAATGACCCACTTGGCCACAACGGTAACAAGTAGAAGGACCATACTGACACTGACCAAAGTGATGTCTGTGACAGTTGTTGCATAATGGAGTCTCCCACGGTGTAGCTGGTGTGCTGAAGAAAGGTCAAGGATAATTCGAGCCACTAGTACTCCCACTCGTCTGCTGTCTCTGTGGTCGACTCCTCCTCCATCTATGACTCTGCCTAACAGTGCTGGTAGGATATCTGTAAGGTCCACTACCCGAAGATGATGCCGATCCAAAAGTACTTGAACTCAGCCTCTTCGAAGCTCTCTGACTAGGTCCACCCTCTTCAAGTCGACGCGTCTAAAACCGCATCTGTCTCTCCCTCTCGATGTTTTTTTTGGTTTTGGGTTACAATGTACCACATCTAAGTAAATCACTGTTGGATTCACTTAAGAGGGTTGTTTGAAGCAAACCCATAGTCAAAGCATCTCGTGAAAAAGTTCAAAACGTTTGATTGGGCTTCGTTGTCTGTCATTATAGTTTTTTTAAGGAATGATCACTACTGGAGGAGAGCTTTGGAGCGACGAAGTTAAGTTTCTTCGTCGCCCCATTTTCAACTGAGGCGATGAAGATTGGAATGGTTGCCTCAGATATTAGTTACGTCGCTTCAATTAATTGAGGCGACGAATATTAATCTTGGTCGCTTCAATTAGATGAGGCGACCACTTTTTATATTCGAAGCGACGAAGATTTTTTGGTCACCTCGAAGAAAATTGGGGCGACGAAGATTGATCAATCTTCGTCGCCTCGTTTTTCTTCGAGGCGACGAAGATTTTTTGGTCACCTCGAATAAAATTGGGGCGACGAAGATTAGTCAATCTTCGTCGCCCCAATTTTCTTCGAGGCGACGAAGTATTTTTGGTCACCTCGAAGAAAATTGGGGCGACGAAGATTGATCAATCTTCGTCGCCTCGTTTTTTTAAAATAGATTTAGTGAAATTTAGGTGATGATTAGTGTAGATTAGGTGTATTCAAGCCTTAATTAGTAGTGTTATTAGTGTTAATCATTAAATCGAGCGTATGGTTATATATAATTGTGGTGTTTATCAACTTATAACCATACAATCGAGCGTATGGTTATATATAATTATTAGTGTTAATGATCTTCTATACACAAGTCTATAGTATATAACATTGACTTTACAAGAATTTATAGTTTTTGAGAGTTTTGAACAAACATCATAGTTTACAAGGAATGGTCTTTTATGCACAAGTCTATAGTATATAAGATAGACTTTACAAGATTAACAATAACATATTGACGTTGCGTAAGGCTATGGTTGAGGTGATCTACCTTAAGTATTTGTCTACAATTAGTTAAAAAAAATTATAATTTTTTGAACTAGATATTACAACATTTTGAACAAAATTACAACAATTTTTTTTATCATTTACAAACAATTAAACTAAAAATACAACATTGACAACGATTTATTCTCAAATTTGTAAAAATGTGCTAATTGGAATATTTACAAAAGTTTGAACGAAATTACTAAAAAGTCATTTCATTTTATAATAATAACCAAAAAAATTAATGAATAAATCTACAGTTGAGTCACTCCCCATGCACCCTAAAATTTCCCATTAACATGTATAATTTTTCATATTTCCAATTTTGTTTGGTTCCTTAAATCTTGGTAACTTAAAAATGGGAACCGGAACCAAAAATTAAACTTGAAACCAAACCATTAATATTACTTTAAAAATCCAAAAAACCAACCAAACCTAGAGGTTCCGGATTAATTCGGTCCGGTTCTCCGGTTCTTCGTGGAATTTGTCACAGCCCTACTATACATTATGTAAAAATTATTGATATTTACTTTAAACCTTAAATTATACATTATGTATTTGAGAAATTAATAGATATTTTATGAATTTCTAAAAATAACACAAAATGAGGCGACGAAGATATCAATATTCGTCGCTTAAATATATCCAGGCGACCAAGTTTGGATACCAATATTCGTCGCCTTGATTAGGGTTTAGGGTCTATGAGGCGACCAAGTTTGGATCCCCAAGGTAACCCTGTGAATGCAAACTTGGTCGCCTCAGTACATTGGAGCGACGAAGATTGAAACTTGGTCGCCTCAATACATTGGAGCGACGAAGATTGAAACTTGGTCGCTTCAGTATATTGGAGCGACGAAGATTGAAATTTGGTCACTTCAGAAATTCTAGGCGACAAAGATTGAAACTTGGTCGCTTCAGTATATTGGAGCGACGAAGATTGAAACTTGGTCACATAAAATCGAGGCGACATAGATGGAAAACTTAGTCACATGAATATGGAAGCGACGAAGGCCTCAATCTTCGTCGCTTCATATTGATTAAATACCCACAGTTGCTGCTCGATTCTGCATTCTTCTTCATTCTTCTTCACCTTCTTTCTTCTTCTTTCTTCTTCACCTTCATTTCTCTCCGGCAACTAGCTAAACCCCCAAATCTATTCTTAAAACTACAAAACCCTCTTCTCCACCTCTCTCTCTAAACCCTAAAGCTCATCCTCTTCCCTAAATCCCCAAATCCCCCACCCCCTAAATCCCTAACTTCCCCAAAACCCTAAATCCCCAAATCGGGTTTCTTCCCGAATCCACCGGTCTCAAGGTATGCCTCTCTCTCTCTCTCTCTCTCTCTCTCTCTCTCTCTCTCTCTCATACATAAGTCTCTCTCTTGCTCGTTCTTGGCTCTGCATTGTTTTTAAACTTGTACATCATGCTCAGAAGAGAAAATGAAAACGGAACTCTTGGCTTTCCATGCGAAATTTTTTTTTCCTCTTTGCTCATTTTTGTGCTAGCTTGTATAGAGTTGTTCTGTGATCTTTTTTTAGTCTCTTCGTAGCTCGTTTGGTTTTGTGATAATTGGTTTGGGTGGTGTAAGGTAGCCCAATTTGGTTTTGTGATAATTGGTTTGTAAGGGTGGTGATAATTGGTTTTGTGATAATTGGTTTGTAAGGTAGCCCGATTTGGTTTTGTGATAATTGGTTTGTAAGGGTAGCCCGATAATTGGTTTTGTGATAATTGGTTATGTACTATAGCTCTATCCTTTGTATTCAATATGTAGAATAAGTTCAATCATATATTTTGATTCTTGTTATCTGTAGAGTCCGCTTCTTGCTTAGAGAAGGCTGTAACTTTGCAATGTGATATAGGAAGGCTAAACATGGCAGCAAGAACTTACAAGGTATGAATCTGAACAAAATATTGAGAAGGCTCTTGATTTCTATGAAAGGGCTGCAGATTTTTTCCAAAATGAAGAAGTAAGATCTACTGCAAACCAGATGAAGCAGAAAGTTGCACAATTTGCTGCTCAGCTTGAACAGTATGTTGTCTGCATTTAACCTGCATTTACATTTTGTGTGGATTATTGAACTTCTTCAGTTTGGTGGTTATTTAATTGATATGAATGTTGTAAGGAATTTTCTGAACCATGGCTCAAGTATGGGGTGAAAGGACATCTTCTAAGTGCTGGATTATGCCAACTCTGCCGTGGAGACCCTATCACAAATGCGTTGGAGCGATATGAGGTCTGAGTTTGGGACTCATCTAGAATTGTCCTGGGGTACCTGATTTTTTGGAGAATTACATAATTATTTTGCTTCTGCAGGATTAGGATCCAACATTTAGAGGAACACGGGAGTACAAGTTCTTAGCGGTGAGTTATACTACATTGGAAGCTGTTCAGTTTTGAAATATTTTTGTTGAAAGTGGTAATTTAGATCCCCTAGGAATTGGGAAAGTGAATTAGTTTCATTTTTCTTTTCTTTTATACATATATGTATTTGTGTATTTATCAACTAGAAGTCTTCCTCTGGTTATTACTGAAATTGGAAGTTTCGCTTCGTGCATTGGGACAGGATGTTGCAGCTGCAGTTGATGAGGAGGATGTTTCCCAGTTCACTGATGTGGTGAAGGAATTTGATAGCATGACTGCGCTGGTACATATCTCTATGAAGTTTGATATCCTTGCTTCCATTTGAAACATATTTTTTGTTCTGCATTAGCCTAAGCTTGGTTACATTAATTTTTTTGTTCACTGACATGGTGGTGAAGGAATGACCCCACTGGGTCAGTTTTCTTTAAGTTTTACACAACCATGGCATCCATTAGAAACTTGTTTGTTTTAATTTTGCATTGACCTAAATATTGCTGCATGAAATTCTGTAGGATTCTTGGAAGACCACATTACTGTTGAGAGTGAAGGAGAAGCTGAAGGCCAAGGAGTTGGAGGAAGATGATCTGACCTAAGCTAAGTTGGATGCTTAGCTATATGATGAGTTGTTGATTCACAGGATGGCTACGACGATCCTGATTCTTTGACCAATAACAACAGCAGTAATATTGAACCTCTTCCCGGCCTTGAAGCCATATTTAAAGAGCTGCTACAGGAAGAAGGGTAAGCTCTTGAACCTTAGTCAAATTGGAACAATCGTCGTATAGTAAAATATGGAATCAGTATAATTTGAGTGTTTATTTAAAATTTAAAGTAATTTCTCCCAGTCAGAGAAAGATTACAAGAACTTTCTTTAGTTTGATAAGTTGGCTAATGTCAAACTGTAAGAGTCAATGTAATTTAGGTGTCCAATCAGCATATTTTCTGCTCTTTGGGTAATTGGTCACCCAAGAGTGTAATTAGTAATGCACTATCAAAAAATTGAAAAGAAAGTAGTCTCATTCAAATCCCCCCAATGACTATAAATACACATGAGGATTTGCATGTGGTATTATCTCATTCTGTGTTTTGTACCAGCAGCTAGGGTCTCTAATTAATAGTGTTTCTTTTTGGTTGTTTCAATATGAATTATGTTCTAGTACTAAAAGCAATAGCTATCTTCCTACTGTTTGCTCTTACTGTAGTGGAGCCTCAGTCCATTCCGGATGCTAGAAAGAAGCGGTCTAATGCCGAGAAATTTATCAACTCATTGGCTAGTCAGGATCTTGTTACCAACTTGCCTGGCCAGCCTTCTGTAGACTTCCGGCACTACGCTAGATATGTCACAGTCAATGAAACAAATGGCAGGGCTCTCTTTTACTGGTTTTATGAGGCTGCTTCTAACTCAGATCAAAAACCTCTTGTTTTGTGGCTCGATGGAGGTGAGCTTACCTATATATGTAACAATATACTATATAGAACTCATATATGTGTTCATAAACCCTTTAACGATGTCGAATAGTCTCAAACCAGACGTTTTATTTTATAATTAATAAGCTTGTTAATTATCTTTGTAGCATCCAGATTCCACTGTGCTATCTCCATCTTTGACCAAATCCAGGATATTCATACTTAGTTGTTAGATACATATGGTGAGGCCTATTGAGTGTTTTTACTCATTTTAGTAATATTTGTGACTTCTTTTTATCTAGTATATCATGTGTTTTGATTCTGTTTACTTGGCTTGGCTACTAAATTTCAGCAAATGATGCATATACTTTCCTGCATAAAGCCAGGAAATTTCAGCAAATTTAAGCAAATGATGCATATACTTTCCTACATTAATATTTTTTTTTATTTTTTTTTTCTATTTGACTCAATGAGGCGACGAAGATTGGTCAATCTTCGTCGCCTCATTGAGTCAAATAGAAAAAATAAATTGAGGCGACGAAGATTGGTCAATCTTCGTCGCCTCATTGAGTCAAATAGAAAAAAAAAATTAAAAACATTGAAGCGACGAAGATTGAGCAATCTTCGTCGCCTCAATTTATATTGAGGCAACGAAGATTGGTCAATCTTCGTCGCTTCAATATAAATTGAGGCGACGAAGATTTCTCAATCTTCGTCGCCCCATTTTCAACTTAAAGCGACAACACCTATATCTTCGCGGCTAAAAATCGAGGCGACGAAAAATGTTTTGGTCGCTTCAAATAAAATGAAGCGACGAAGTTTTTCAATTTTCGTCGCTTCAATGGTGAAGGGATGAATCTGAGGCGACGTGACGAGGCGACGAAGTTTTGGTCACAAAAAATCGAGGCGACGAGAAAATGATCCGAGGCGACCATGAAGTTTCGTCACCTCGAATCTCTTTCCCAATAGTGGATGGAGATACTGACTTTTGTATTCGTGCCTCCCTGCCCTCACTCTGATGGTGATTATCACCCCACCTTGACAGTAGTAAATGTTTTTTGTTTTGTTTTGTTTTACTGGAGATGATCAACAAAATATTTGGAAGAAGTTTCCATTCTCACAGCTATAATAGACGACTGGTGGTGGTTGCAATGACTTCAAATCCTGCATCTCTTTTCGGAAAATTCTCATTCGAGGACCTTTTAGGTAGGTACTTGGAACGTATGGCAAACCCTCGTTTCCTACTTGAATATTGATTTTGAGTCGCACAAAATACATCAGAGTTTAACATTTTAACCGGATCGATCTTGAAATAGTATTTGGAGATCATTCTAATTTTAGAAGTAATTCATGGACGTCCCTTTAACGTTATCCACAAGTTTGTAGATCCTATTATATCTATATATTAGAAGTGTCGATTCGAAGATTTATACAGTTCTTGCAACTCATTTGATTTCCTTGTAGGTTGTTGATAAAAGAATAGGCAAAAATGCAGGCTGTGAAGGACAAGATTGGTGAAATGAGCGCCATGAAAAAGGTCAAGGAAGAGGCTCGGGCCGAAGAGAGGGTATACTCTATACTGACGATAAATTTCCATTGTTTGTAATTAAATATATAGACATTTAATATTCATGTATACGTTGTGAACCACATTTTCAATTCCATACATCTTTAATTACGTAGTTTTTAGTCTTTTAGATGTAAGCACAACACGAAACACTAGAAAGATAAAAAGAACACATATATAGAGAATTCAGAATAAAATGATTATCACTTTTAGTTGTTGTGCACCTCTCTCACGACATGACTTCATCAGTTTGATGTTTTGATAAACAGTCCAGCTATAGTTCATGCTGGTTCTCGATTCTCCTCTCTCCTCATGATATTGATTACCAATCAACACGATCCTAATCCGGCCTTTCATGTCTGAATCACGTAGGCCGAGAAGGAAATAGCGAAAGCCCGAGCAGAAGTAGCTCACGAGGTGAGATTGGCGAAAGAGGCAGAGGCCACGATGGTTCATCACGTGGCCAAGGCCAGAGAAATTGCCAGAGAAGGTGAAAGATTGGCGAATGAGCAGATGCCGAAGCACGGGGGTAATGATGCATCATCAGGCACAGGAGCAGGGAATGATCCTCCTAATAACGCTGCCTCTAACCCTCTTCCGACTACAAACATGTCTCCCCCAATTTACAACAAAATGTCTTAATTTGTATCCTCAAATCTCTACGTACTCAATCCGATGTTGCATGCTGACATGCATGCATGAATATCCATGTCTACGTTAATTAACATGTTCGTGATAGGCTATTATACAGCTAATTCGCACCCCACGCTTGATGCGTACGTGGAGGTAGTTACATATTCTGTTGAAATTTGCGTGTTCTAATTTAATTCGTCCTAATTTGTTATTTGTATAAGTTTTATAAGCTGTAATACATACAGAAATGACAATCTTCACAACCATAAAATTGCTTTTCAATGAGCGCAGAAATAAGTCGTTTATAAAGTTTAGACTTTAAACACGCTTAGATAATGACGAAATTCCAACAAGGTTAGAATTAATAATTAGGGTATATATATTGACCATTGAACAACATGCATGCATGGATGGATGGCGAAACTGTATACCATTTTCTTATCTTACATACAACTAACCATTTTGCAGTCGCTATTTCACGCCCCTTTTATTGAATATTTCAAATACGATCAATATGCCAACAAGTTTTCATGTCAACACGAAACATTGCCTAACCTCTAGTAGAAAATTGATCAACTATGACGTATAAACCAAGTGTATTGACATGTTTCTACAATTCTACAACATGCATCTGGTGAGGATTGCTTAAACCAAGTGTAATCTACGTAATCCACAAATTCCAAACAGGACTTTTTTGTCGAATGATCGATCAAGATGTATAAGAAATTAATACGTTTGTCCACGGATTCATACACGCACTCTTTTCAGTTAAACTTTATGAAATTAAGAATGCAGATCGATGATAGAAATGTGTTCTATTTGATAGCGAAGTGTTGCAATATAGTTGATAAAACAGTCTGATGAAGAATTTGGAAAATCAAGAATATAATTGATTGTTTTGGTTAAACTTGTGATGCAAGCTAGATTGGATTGTTAGAGTTAGCAAGTTTAGCAAAATAGTGAAATGGCATATTACTCATGAGAAGGAGATTACAAGCATATGAAACAAATTTCTAGCTAGCTAGGAAAAGTGGACAAGGTAAACAATCATATCTAATGGACGATCTACTACAAAGTGAATCCAATAGTCAAAGAACCACCATTTTCTCCATCGGTTCAAGTGTCCAAAGGGTGGTGAGCTAACACCATGGCAAGTCCAACCAACACGGTTACTTGAGAACAACAGCAAAACTAATACCATTCCATGCACTTAACAATATATCTCCCAAATGCACATAACTAGATTTTGGTTTTGAAATCCCCTACAGTATTTTGTTTCTCTGCTAGCTGCTAAGTAGTACGTATGGCAGCAAAACAAGAAGCTAAGGCGAAAGCTGGAGTGATCACTGCTGTATATAAAGTTAACCTGCACTGCCCCCAGTGTGCTCGTGAGATCAAGAAGCCTCTTATTGCTACCCAAGGTACACCCGAAATGCCCTCTTATATATTTGGTATGATGAAAATGGAAAGACGAAACAAAGAGTCATTTTGAACTTTCAGGTCCTTTGTATTTATATGCCTTCATGATTGGAGATTCTGGCTCTGTTAACACATTGTATCAGGGATTCACAATGTGGAGGTTGATAGGGGAAAAGGTGAACTCAAGGTCAAAGGAGAATTCGACCCGATCAAAATTCAGAAACGGCTCCAAAAACTGTCTAAGAAGAAGGTTGAATTAGTGTCACCCAAGGTCCCGATCAAGGAGAGCATCACAACAGAGAAGATTGTAGTTAAGGAAACCAAAGAAGTGGTGTTCTCTCTCATCCATCTTTAATTCGATCTTGACTACTTATTGTGTAATATTACCAAATAGATTGATGACATACATGGGCAATATAGCTGATCGAGCTGATTCTAAAAACTAATTAAAACCAACTGTAGAAATGTAGAATGGATGAAATTAAAGTATGCATTCAGCTAATTCTGTTTGTTGTTTTATTTCAAATTAAGGTGACTTCACGGACAACATTGGTGAAGGTTCACATGCATTGCAACAAATGTGAGCAAGATCTGAAGAAGAAGTTGCTAACGAACAAAGGTATACAGTTAACAATTCATCAAAAATCTTCAATATGTATATAGCCGTATAGAATCATGACATGTAGATGATGCATATATATGTGCAGGTATTCACAAGGTTAAAACTGACATGAAAGCACAAACCCTAACAGTGGAAGGAACAATTGATCCTGAAAACCTGATATCATACTTGCGAAAGAAGGTGCACAAACACGCAGAGATAATTCCCCCAAAGATAGAGAAGAAGGATGGCTCCAAAGAAAAGGAGAAGAGTCCCCCAAAACCACCAGAGAAAAAGGAGGAAAAGAAAGAGAATGAGCAAGATAGCGGTAGATCTACTGAGATAGTGACCAAGGTTGTAGAATTCAAGGAAGAGATAAAGGTGGTGGAGGTAAAAACTAAAGAGGGGAATGCTGCTCCTTACTTCATTCACTATGTCTATGCTCCACAAACTTTTAGTGATGAAAATCCAAACGCTTGCACTGTAATGTAAGTACGAGCTAGCATTAATGTGTAAAACCTTTGCCCTATAACTGAATCGATACATTCCATATAGTGCTTTCCTTAATTAATAAAACATGATTGAACCACATCATATATATTGAAGACGAAAAAGACTCATGCATGATACTCTAATTAGTATTAATATTGTACTTATTCCATTATCATGTAATTAATTGATCGACTCCGGCCAGAGAAGCTGTTATATTATGTATGGAAATAGGATCATGTTCGATGATCCCTAATTCCATATAAGTACATCAAGAATTTTCTTCTGTGTCTCATAGTTATTTTAATAATGTCGAAGTGCATGTGAAAAGACTATGGGCACTTATTCCTTTTCCCCTATTTGTTTCTGATAGGCAATGGGTACTAAGAGAATGAAACTAATTAACACTCATACTTATCCGAGGTACTTTAAAAACTAAGCTAGAAAGCAGACATATAGGGCATAAACTAATGAGTCAAAGTAATAATAATTAATCTGCGACAGCTTAAACTAATCCATGCCATGGTACTTTAATTATATGCACAATAGCAAGACCAAACCTAGCTAGCCTAGCTACTTGTTGTATGGATGATTATGATTATATTATAGACGTACATGTGATATATATCGATCATGTTTGTTCCAAGATCTATCTGCATCTAGAGAGAAAGAAAGAACGAGCAAGTTAAGCTTTACATACTTAAATAAATTAGTCTAATTAATGTTTACACATAACCACGAGATCATATTGATATATATATTTTCCATTGGAGTGGAAAGCTTTATCGATGCATACATTGTAAGTAGATATATATTACATAATCATTTTCAGACAAAGCTCCATGCCAGAATTAGCATATATCATTTGGTAACTCAATCCTATTAAGATTTTTTTAATTGAAAAAGCCTACGATATCGAGTGCGTATAATAAAACGCAAAAGAATACACCAAAACACCAGTTCATTTCGAAGAACATGCACACTACAAATTAAAGCACTTCAATTAGGAGATTGGAAAGAGTGAAACCAGTTTTTATTAATTAAGGGAGATTGGAAATGGAGATTTTCAAAATCAAGACACTACAAATTAATTAAGCACTTCAATTAGGACATAAAAATGTACTTACCACGACATAAAAGATTGAAAAGGAAAGTAAGCAAGAAACAATTGTACAAGATGATGATAGAGTTCAATTGAGATCTTAATCAATGCAAACATGGATTTCTCTGACCTGACCTAGCTTAGGAGAAAACTATCAATACGATGGCCGCCCTGTAGGGTTTCCAGCCCAACCATCTTGAAGCTGAGGCATGTTATTCAGAGGCAGATTAAAGAAGGGCAGCCCCGAAGACTGATCCGGAAACGGGTTGTTACTGCCAACTCCTCCGCTTCCACCGCCACCGGAAGACTGCGGCACAGGCGGCTGAACCTGCAGCTCCTCCTCCTCCTCCAAGGGCAGCCTCTCGTAAGCCACGTTAGTAAAAGAAGAAGCTATGACTATCACGGGTCCTGACGCCAGGAGAGGTCCAACAACATTTCCCCCTACCACCTGGCCCTGGCCGCCTGCTAAGAAAACCGTCAAGCTAGTAGCGCCTGGCGGGGCAGGCGGCGGCAGGAACGAGCCTGTGAGGGACAGGATCTCGAACCTACCGTGCAGCGTGACCACTGCGCCAGCTCCTGCTGGCTGTCGCAGGGTCACGTTGGTCACCATCCCGCTCCCACTGAGAACACAAATCCCTCGCTGCCGTTTCCGCGCGTAGGTTCCCACGCACTCGAATATATCGCATCCGCTGCTGACCTCCAGAATATGAGCCCTCAGCGTGTAGGCGCTCTCCCTCGTTATGATCACCGGCGGTTTGGGCTTGTTTCTCGACCCGGCCGGCCGGCCCCTGGACCTCCGACCCGAACCGCCACCATCTCCTCCCGAGCCTCCGGAGTTTGGGGTGACAAGGTCAAGCCCTTGGTGAAGGTTATTGTTATTGTTGCCATCATCACCAACGTCGTTAAAGAGGTTGTTGGTGCGGTTGGAGTCAAGATCATCGGACTCCGGCGGTCTCTGGAGGTGGAGGTCGGGGAGTTGGAGCTGCTGATGGAACAAGCGAGATGCTGAGCCCAAGTCTAACCCAGCCATACATACACAGAGAAAGACAGCTAAAGAGAGAACAGAAAACAAGAAAAATATAGTAAAATATATGGGGGATAAGAAATTTTAATATGTGAGAGGGGAGCTCTAATATTTTATGGATATGTAGAGAAAGGAAAGCCTCATGATACTTACCAACCCTAGATGAATAGAAAACAAAGGGAATCGAGGGCAGAGAAAAGGGAGAGGTTACTAATCAGAGAGGAAGACGAAGCTTAGCTAGAGAGAGAGAGAGAGTTGATAAACGCAGCAGGCATATTCTCAACGTCTAAAGTATTTAAGTTTAAATAATTATCCAAATAATAAAAGAAAACATGGATCGAACTAGTTAATTTAGTAACTTTTAGATTCTAGTTGTGCCCTGTTCATTCTTATATATACACACATCAGTCCGTTGAATTTTGCTGTGCTTTGAAGACTGCTTACTCTAACTGATAGATGTTGAAGGAGTAAGGTAGGACCTTTTCATCTTTCGAGAATTAGGGTTGAAAATGGAGAGTTCATATATATATTATGACATTACTATCAGTGATGTTAAAAAAGCAATGGTGTTTTACGTAAATAGAGGTAATACACAGTTCTGCAACTACATAATTGCAACATTTCACATGCCCCCGAAAAATTTGCACTACTAAAATTCGGAAGACAGACGACGAAATGATTTTACCGTCAAGGAGCAAAATTTCGCCGTCTCCACTCTTAGTCGACGCCAGAAACTTCGCCGTTTAAGTACCTTCATATAAGAGCTTATACGACAAAATCAACCATTTTTCATCGTTTAAGGCTTCACTTAAACGGCGAAAGTGAAGGTGTCGTATGGTATATTAGACATTGAAAGTTTGTGAACTATATAGAAGAAAAATGTCGTCACATATACAGTTTTTAGACGACCAATTTGTAGGTTACTAACATTAAGACAACGAAAACCATTATAGTTTGTCGTCTGGTTTGTAACATTTAGATGACGAAAACCGATACGTACGATTCGTCGTCTGGTTTGTAACACTAAGAAGACAAAAATCAGTATGATTCGTCGTCTAGTGTGAAACATTTAGACGACGAAAACCTATATGGTTTGCCGTCTAGACTGACCCACTAAGACGACAAACTTTCCTTACAGCACTGTTATCGTCCAATCTGTAACATTAAGACTACGAATGTCTATGTTTCGTCGTTAATTTTTTTATTTATTAAAAAAATATAAATGCAAAATTCAATATAAATAATTAAATAATTATTGCAAATATTTAATTTTTCCATAAAAGTTAAACATCCAAAAATAAACTAAACTAAGTAATTAATCGCTAAGACATCGATATCAAAATTTGAGTACTACGTACCGATCCCACTCCCACCACCTCCATCAGGGCCATCATCTCTCGGATCCCGAGACAGAACATCTGGATGATAATCAAACTGTACGTAGGTCCATCTGCCTGATCAAACTCTCCAAGGCTTGGAACTGCTCTTGGTTCTTTTGTTCCAGTTCATGGTACTCTCGAAAAATTTCCTCGACCCGCTCCTCGGTCGCTAGTATCGACTCATGATCAGCAGCTAACCTCGCTACCTCATGCGCCGCCTCTTGGGTGATCCTCGCAGCATTCTTGGCAGCCTCAAGTGTACACGATCGAGAGCGTGACGATTACTGGCTCAAATCTCGCACGCCTACCCATCCAAGACCCTGAATCTCCTTCCCTGGTCAGAATCCTAGTGTTTCCTTGAGCAATTAGACTTGAGTACTGAAGTCTACAGGATAGAGATCATTAGGCGAAATCTCCAGATTCTGTGTTGCCATCTCAGTTATACACTCTTCGTCCAGTAAGGCAATTCGAAGAAATACTTATGTGAGTCCAATTTCCAAGATCATATGAACGAAATGGATTGTTGGCAGTCACAAAATGAAGACTGCTCAACACTCTGAAATCAATGCTGAACAACTTCTCCAAAATCTCATCACCAGACCACTCTCGGGGTTTCGAACCATTCTCTTTTATCCCGTCGAACCTCATTGCATCCTGTCGCCATGGTGATCCTCAGAAAGTTATCTACGTTGACCCGTGTAACACACATTATCCGCATACCTACTAGACTATATGTCATCTAAGCAAACAAGACAAACCTTGTACCCTTTAGTTGCACAAGATGATAACATCCCATATGCAGAAAAATCCCTATTGGTCCACATCATTGCTACTCTGATGAATGAAGTTCCAATGTCCTTGTCAAAAGTTGAGACTCCATTTTCCAACAAATCTTTCATTTCGTCAATCAAAGGTGTCATATACACATCAAAACACTTTCCAGGAGCGCAATGACCTGGAACTAACAGAGCAAGAAAATTAAATTCTTTTTTCATACACATCTAGGGAGGCAAGTTGTACAGCATGATAATAATAGGCCAAATGATGTGTGATAAGCTCTTAACACCAAAAGGATTGAACCCATATGTAGAAAGTTTGAGTCTCACATTTCAAACTTCTGATGCGAAGCCTGGAAATGACATGCCAAAAGATTTAAAAGCCTCCCCATCAGTGGGGTGTGTAAGCACATCGTCGTCTCTCCTTTGGTCCCTGTATCTCATTTCCTTCGCTGTGTATGAAGATAGACATGTACAAACGCTGTGGTTTAGGAGTCAACGAAAAATATCAAAGCACTTTCACATACAAGAAAATTTTTTCTCTTCTCAGGGTTCCATCTTGATTCGCGCATACGGGACAATACTCGCAGTTTGCATGTTCTTTGTAAAACAAGACACAATTAATTTTGCAGGCATCAATTTTCTTGTACCCAAGAGAAAGGTCGCTCAAGATCTTTTTCACCTTATAAAGGCTATTGGAAAGATTGTGATCAGGAAGAAGTAACTTACAAATATGCTGTTGGATAGCGTCAAAACCAACATTTGAGATTCTGTATTTCACTTTTATCTCTGTTTGCTCCATTATGCCTCTCAAAATAGTCTCTTAATTTAATCTAGGCTTGAAGTAGAACTCTATTGTACTTATCGAAAATAGTAGTGTCAAAGTTGCGGACTGCATGCACTGTGTCATAGTTAGGAGCTAGTATCATAACCTCCATCTTTGAACCTGTATCTACTTGAACTATATGATGGAAAAACATCATATATCAATTTCATAGTAGGGTTCCGAGAAGGGCCGACAGTGCTACTGGATGAGGCACATTGGTAACTGTACCCAGATCTAAAGTCGCCATTCACGTATGAAAATTAGTATCTCATACTTCAACATGCTCAGTCCATGTAGCAGTGTAACTCCATATCATACCGTGCTTAAACAAGTGCTGCCATATTTCTAAAACTGACATAAACTCTGTGTTACAGCATGTTCTGCACGGACACCTGTAGCTTCTTTCCTTGACCATGTTCATTTACAAACATCATAAAGTCTACAATTCTTTGTACATACCTTAAATTACCTCTTTCTAACTGTATCCATCTCTTGTCCATATTCTGCGTAAACTGTCATGAGTGAAACTATAAATAAGCCAAAAATTAGGAACAAATTGTCGAAATATAATCCCACGATAAAAAACAAAACCACAAAAATAACTAACTGCAAAACAAAGTTCAGCACTCCCAAACTCTCCAAAATGGGGCAATTCAAGAACATAGCTAATTTTGAGTTAACAACATGATTCTCGAATAATTAATAAACCTAGCTAGCTAATTTTGAGTTATTAAGAACTTCGCTAATTTTGGGACAATTCAAGAATCCAGCGAATTTTGAATCATCAACATAATTAATGTACATCGAGAATTCTAAGCTAGCTAATTAAACATCGGGAATCATTTATCATTCTTACAATCATCTAATAACTAATAAACATAACACAGTACGTATGCATTTAATCATTTTAATCCACAAATAATTTTCAAGAAATATAACATTTTACCATATAATCAACACATGCAAGTAATATAAAGTAAACAATGCTATAGCAGTCGACATAAATCATTAGCTGGAAAATTTATTGGAAAAATCATATGAACATGAGCCAAATTGAAAAAAAAAATATGAGAGAAAATAGATAATACCAAACACTAACCAATATAAGATCGAAGAGCTGGGCAAGATTTAGGAGGCCTAAATCGATCGAAGTCTTTTTGCTAGAAACTGCAATCGTCGCCTGAGTTTGAGAGAGGTTAAGTTTTAGGGTCTTTTCATAAATTTTGCAATTTGAAACTAGAACAAGAGCTTAATAATTAAATTCACTTAAACGGCGAAGACGTTCTTTGTATAAGAGGTAGAATTTTTCTGTATAATTAGAACATTAAATGACGAAATAGTTTGCCATATAAATGAACACTTAAACAGCAAATGTGACAAAAAAAATGGCGTCTTCCTCGTCCAGAGTTTACATAGATGACCAAACTATCGACAAAATTTAATTCGTTACCTTTGTAGATTTTTAGATGAAAAATTTGCGACGAAACCTCATTCCGTCGTGTAGGTGTTAGTCAGACGACGAACTTGCCATCTTTGGCGAGGTATTCACCTTTTATCGTCCTAGTCACTTCTAGACGACGAACGTTAAAATATTTCGTCGTCTAAGTTAGGAATTATGGTAGTGTTGACTCTTTTTTATGAGATGAAAGATAGAATATATTAGGTCTGATAAGTTACAAAGGAGAACACCAATTACTGACCTGATAGAAAGAACTCCATATACTACATCGTACTCAATACAAGGCTATCATAGAGATAATCATATAGGCTAGATGTAAGAAAATGACTGGAAAAAATCTGGATCTCACATCCTATCTAGTTATACACCTCAAACTATAGCAACGCATGTTACTCTACAGCCTCTTCTCAGCGACTGGAGTTAGTGGCACCCTCTTCTGCGGAGATTTGTACTTGGACACCTCCGACACACGATCACTCACTGTCCTATTGCGGCAAGCTACCGATGGTGGTGTCTCCTCTCTTCTTTCTGCTCATTAGGACCTGAGTAGTTGTTGTCGATCCTCCAGAAGTCAGCAATGATACCCCATCTTTGCACCATCCAATACCTTCGGCCAGTAGAAATGCCCCATCCGTGTTCACTAGGGTCACCTCCTACAGAGATGATCCAACTGTCTGCGATGCCGCTTTTGTCTTACGCCGCTCAGAATTGACATAAGATTTCATACCCTAAGTATTATCCCCTATTACTTGGTGGGCTGTAAGGTTTTCTCTAGGTGGGCCTGGCTGTAGATTACCAGTTAAGCATGTAACCTGAGAAAAAACAAACTAGGTTAGTGGATCCCCCCTCAAAAAGAGGGTTCCCTACATGTAGGACAAGTGTCCCAAACCTCCTTCCCGAACATTATGCATGCTTGCCATGTGTCCAGCATGCACAACCTTGGCTGTTGGTGTCACTCCCACCAAGGGCCTCGTCATCTCCGCCGTCGGTGTCGACTGCACCACTGTGGTGGAAGCCGACCCCTGGCCAAATCTAAGAGGCGGTTGTGGGGCTTGCGTCACCGCCCTCTCCGCCCATCTTTCCTCCTGGGCCTACTACATCACACACCTAGAACCACCATGCACAAATAATCAACAGAGAGAACAAAACCCTTTCACATTTAGGTGCTCAAAAACAATCAACAAAATACATTCCAGGGGCAAATCGGATCTTCCATTTCACCTCCACACCCCGACGAAGATCAAGCTGAATCTTGGTCTTCATCACCCCATTTGCGAGTAAGGTCGGATCATGCTTGATATACTCACCCATAAAGTTTCTGATTTGCTCTACCCATCCTCGAGTAACTGTAGCCTTGGGAACATTGTGGTCCACCACCTAGGTCTGAGTCACCCCCACCGCCACCGCCGAGGGGTCAGAGAAACTGTCGAATTCGTCCACCACCACTGTATAGTCCTGGAAAAACTAAGGACCACGTATAGCGCGTTAGTTGCAACCGGATCTCTAAACTTGCAACAAAAAATTGATCTGGATCATACCGGTGCAGCACAACTTGGCCCGAGCCGAGTGGACCATGCCAAAGATGCACCATGCCTGCCTTCCACAAAGGATCTCGGATCTCCGACAAAGCCACAAGCTCAAAAAGCCTCGCGACGCCATAATGCATCCCGGCTTCATTTCCACCATTAGCTTCCTTTGCCGTCGGAGCAAGATTAACGACGTCAAAAACATGATCATTCTCATTCAAGAAACCCATCCCAGCTTTGAATTGTGAAACAACGTCATCTGCATCGGCTGCCATAGAGTCAAGCCTCGGATTTGGATTTTTCGGGAGGGGAGAGAGAAAAGGGAAGAGAGATTGGCACTGATTGTATAGGAAATAAAAGGTAGAGAGAGTAACGGAGGAGAGAGATCGGAAAAAGGAAGCGACAGCGCCACTAGGGTTTGGTTTGGTTATAATTTCAGCGAGAGAGAAATAGAAGGAGAGAAGAGACAGCAACTCACACTACAAGAAAACTGCACCTAGACCACGGACCATTTCCGTCGTCTAGGTGCAGTTTTCCGTCGTCTAAGTACTTAGACGACGGAATCTCCGTCGTCCAAGGTCCGTGCTCCAAGTGTTGTCGTCCAAGCACTTGGACGACGGAGAATTTAATCTCCGTCGTCTAAGTTCACTTGGACCGTGGACAATCTCCGCGGCCCAGGTGTTCACCTGGACGACGGAGAATTAGTTCTCCGTCGTCCAGGTGAACACCTGGGCCACGGAGATTGACAGGGTTTAGGGGTTAGGGGTTAGGGGTTAGGGGTTAGGGTTTAGGGTTTAGGGTTTGGGCACCTGGACGACGGAGAACATAATCTCCGTCGTCCAAGTGCCTATTTAATTTTTTTTTTTAAATAAATTGAAATTAAATATTATTAATTTAATTTATTATTAATTTAATTTAAATAATTAAAAATAGTCCAAATTAATTAAATAAACTAAATTTTTAATATATATTAATTAATGTAGTAAATAAATAATTAATTGGTACATACACATCCAAAAAATCCATAAAAATTAAAATATTAATTGTTTGAAATTCAGAAATAAAGAAACGAGATAATTAACTAGCTAGCTAAAACACTGGAGGAGCAGATGCGGGGCCGAGTCCTCCGCCTCCAGCTGGATCGTCGTCGTCGGGGTGTGGGTTCGGAGGAGGTTGACATCCTTCTCGATTTTATTGCATGAGGGCGATGAGTTGGGCTATTTGTGCTTGTTGTTCGTCAAGTCTTTGCCGCATGGATTGATTCTCCTCTCGTGCCAGTCGAGCCTCTTGAATGGCTGCTTCGACCGCCGCAGCCGTAGTCCTTCTCCGCTGAGCCGAACCTCCCGTAAATGATGAGTCAGAGGTCGTCGACAAATCTCGTACCACCCTAGGCCCGAAGTGTCTAACCTCCTTGCCAGCTCTACGACCGTAGACCTCATCCGCGATTGCAATTTGGCTCTCTAAGGATAGAGGAGGCAGGTCTTCCGGCGGCACATCTGGGAACGCAAGCTGAGTGTTAGCCAACTCTTCATGCGCACGCTCTATCACCCTTGCCTACAAAAGAATAATTAATTTATTATAATGAAATAAAATTTAAATAATAATTACTATAATTAAAAGCACATATATATATATATCACTTACGCCGCATTGACTCGCTTCATTATCGAGCCCAGGCGTCACGTACGCGCTTATGCTTGCATCAAGATAAGGGTGTTTGGAGCCCTTATCCTTGTGCTCCTTGGCTATTTGAATGAACTGCTTGGCGCCGGTAGTATGGTGTTTCTCCTTCTTCCCCCGGTTGGTTTTGTTGACACCGGAGAATTTCTGTTACACAACATAATTAAATCATTAAAAAATTAATAACTAAAATTTAAATAATTCAATTATCTTAATTGAAATAAAAAGAGTAAATTAACACCTTAAAGGAGTCATCGGCAAAGTGGTTACACAACCACTCCCACTCATCTTCTCTATCCCCACGCAGCTCTACGGGGGGGAGGCGAGGGACCGTAAGTTTGGAAGTACCGATGGAGCCTGTACTTCCAATCTTTGTAGATGGAGTTGGCGGTTTGGTTGATATGCCTCAACATGGCCGGTGTCGGATCCACCACAAATTGTTCCTATAAAAAATAAATAGAAAATTATAATCGTATATATTATGAAATTTTAACTAATATTAACAATATTATATAATGACTAAAATTGGACGTATTACGTACCGAAAGATCTTTGAAGACTTTCGCCTTCTCATGATCCGGCGCCTCCTTCCAAGTAGGGGCAGTGATTCAAACTCGGCTACGGACGATTGACCCGATACTATGCGCCGAGAGACTTGCTAGCTGAGCTGTGGGAGGGCCACCGGTGAATTCGTCGTAGGGCAAGTCGATCTTTTTCCCGGCCGCCTTGCAAATACGCTCCGCTTTGCCCCCTTTAACGAGACCCCGAGTCTTTTTCGGTTCCGGGTCAGTGGGGGCTCTCATTTGCCTACGGCGGGCGCTGTACATTATTGATTCGGCGGTCGAGGACGCCTGAGTACTTCCCGTTGAATGGGTACCGGGCATCGGAGATTGGAAGGGGTCGACGTCATCACCGCTCGAGATGAATGGGGGAGCGGGAATTTCCCCAGAGGGCGCTATGGACGGACCAGATGAAGGGTTCGGATTGAGGGCGTCGTTGCCCTCCGGTAATTCCCAACCGACTTGCTCCGCCAACTGGCGGAGCATGGCATCTTCTGCCTCCTGTTGGGCTTTCTTCTTGCCGGATGGAGCCATTTATAACCTTATAATGATAACGTTGTTAAAATACGTACTTACTTACCATAATAATTACAGCTAAAAAATTTACGCTAATTAAGTACGGTTAAGATTTAAATAGAGTACACTAGCTTGGCTTTTTCAGTCGTTCAATGGACGTGCGACCCGCGCGATAAAGTGTAAATTTTCAATTAATCAGCCTTGGTTAAATCGAAAAACATGGCCAGTTAGGGATAGAGATAACGCGAGAGGCAGGACTAATTTCGACAAAAGTTTTTCTTAGTCCAAATCCTGTCACCAGTCATAACCCGTTTCTAGACACCATGTCCGACATTCGGCCAATTTTTCGAAAATTTACACTCCCTCAAGTCCTTTGCAAACTCCGCCCTCAACCTCGTGTCCATAACTTCACTTAGGTTATGGTGTGCGGTGATGAAATCCACACATCACGAGGGGTTAAGGAGATAAGCTAGGAAAAGCGGCACCATCTATTCCAAAGAGTGCGACTTAATAAACCAAGCCTATGTACTAAATTTAAATCGAAGACGTACTACCATGCAATTTACTAGAAAATACAAATAATTATCAAATAATTATTATTTATCATGCATTTAATAATAATTATTCATTTACCAATAAAATCAATTATTATTAAAAATTATTATTATTACTATTATTTAATTTTAACTAATAATTATTCATTACCAAATAATTAACAACTAATAATGATTACTAAATAATATTAATAACAACAAAATAATTATTATCATTACAACTATTTATTATTTAAAAATAATAAATTAAAAGTATTTAGAAATTAAATAATTAATTAAATTAAAAAATTGTTAAAGAGGAAAAATTTCGAATTATTACCTCGTCGGAATTTCGCCGGAATATCGGAAGAGTAGAGTCGTCGGAGAGGGGGAACCACGCCGGAAAGTTGGTCGTCGGAGCGTCGCCGGAGGAGAGGAGAGGAGATGGAATGAGAAAAGGAGGGGGTGAGCAGTCCTATATATAGAGTTTCACTTAGACGACGGAAAACACTGTTTCCGTCGTCCAAGTGCACTTAGACGACGGAAACAGTGTTTTCCATCGTCTAAGTGAAGAGTTAAAAAATTTCGAAGCGGCGCGTAATTAATAGGCGGAACGTTTCACCCGCCATAAATTTGGACTTGGATGACGGAGAATTGATTCTCCGTCGTCTAAGTGGAAATTCAAGCGGCACCGAAAATTGAGGCGGTAAATCGAACCGCCATGATTTTCGACTTGGACGACAGAGACTGCCGTTCTCCATCGTTCAGGTGTTCACCTGGACGACGGAGAACTACATCTCCGTCGTCCAAGTTAAATATTGATTGAAAAAAAAATAAAAAAAATCGAACCGCCATGGTAAATTGAACCTGGACGACGGAGACTGTCGTTCTCTGTCGTCCAGGTGTTCACCTGAACGACGGAGAACGGCAGTCTCCGTCGTCCAGGTTCAATTTACGTTAAAATTTTTTTTTTAAATTAATTCGCTAGGAATTTAGCGATCTGTCATTCGAGTGAAATAGTCGTCCAATATCGATGAACGCATCGTATATATGAATAGTTAAATTTGAACCGACGAATAATTTTTCGTTTTGAAAGTTGTTAAGTATCGACTAATCCTTATGACTTAAGTGTTCATGAGTAGAGGCTCATTTGCAACAGAGTATTAACGAAATTGAATTTGGACAAAACAACCGTTGGATATGTTCGTCGTAACATAATATATAATTGTCTTCAAAGGACCATAAAATAATAAGTTCGGGAAGGGTTTGATCGGCACAGTCAACCGCAAAACCGATAATTTCACAAACCGGAAACGTGGATACAAGGCATTTCGCAACTCCGATTTGCGAACCGTCGAAGCTCACACACCAAGAATTGTTTACTCTAAAGTCTTGATGAAAAGAATATGCATTGGAAGAAGGTCTAGATGGTCGTTGTCTTAGAAAAAATGACGATATCTGCACCTGGACGACGGATATTAGAGTTTCCGTCGTCCAGGTAATCACCTGAACGACGGATATGAAGTTATCCGTCGTCCAGGTTCTAACCTGGACGACGGAGAATGACGTTCTCCGTCGTCCAGGTGTATAGACCCTGAATTCAGGGGTTAGGGCCTTACTGTTTAGGGTTTAGGGTTTCTACAATTGGACGACGGAAAATTACCATCTTCGTCGTCCTAATGTGTACCTGGACGACGGATAATGACCATATCCGTCGTCCAGGTGTCAAAACCCTGAATTCAGGGGTTAGGGCCTTAGGGTTTACGGTTTAGGTCGTCCCCGGTCATTTGTGTGTCCCTTCAATTATTCTGATTCAAAAATATAATTAAAAAATTGATCGATCGATCCGATCTGCTAGATTTAGGGTCCAGGATTTAGGGTTTTATATGAAATTGAGATTTGGCGGGGCGCCAAAGGTGAAAATGGCGGGGGACCTAATATAAACGTCGACGGAATATCTCATCTCCGTCGTCCAGGTGTATATATAGACCCTGAATTCAAGTGTCCGTTCAATTATTTTGAATCAAAAAAAAAATTAAATAAATGATCAATCGGTCCGATTTGCTAGATTTAGGGTCGAGGATTTAGGGAGCCAAAATACCCAAAGGCGACAACCTGCAATTAATTTCTCCGTTGTCCAGGATATATAATTCGGATTAATTAATTACCGTAAACCTGCATCGATCATATATTACAACAATTAATTACCAATTAATAATCCTCGTCGTATGACCGTACTCTTCGTCATAATCGTCATCGTCCTCATCCCCGTTAGACGACGGCTCATCCTCGTCATCGTACTCAACATCGTCCGACGAATAACCTGAGTCCTCGTCCGCGTCCTCTTCCTGCTCGTCTTCTTCATCTACCTCATCGATAATCTCATCTTCAGTTAGATCTGTACAACCATCAGGCATGGGTAACCGTTCACCATCTTGAACCAGGTCCATTATATCGGAGCGGATGACAGAAATATTAGGCTCTTGATAGGCAGGAATGTCTCTTTCTGGTTCAGCAACATCTTCAGTTGTCGCCGGTGTCCCTTCAATTGTCTCTGTATTCCATATTCCTCGGTGAGAGATATGGTTAACTATTTTCCACCCTTCACCGGATTTCGGATCGTCGAGATAGAACACCTGCCGAACTAAGGTGGCGAGAGCGAAAGGCTCATCCTCATACCAGCTTGAGTTTGTATCGACTAATAATAGTCCCAGGTCTTCCTTTGTACGCTTGAACCATCTGCACTTGAATAGGAAAACGTTGACATCATTCCCGTAACATAGCTGAACCACATATACAATAGCCCCGTAATATAGATCATTGTCTTTCCCAACCGCTACCCCACTGTTTTGTGTTCTTCTTCCTTCGTCTCGGGCCAATGAATGGAACTTTACACCGTTCACAAAACATCCGGGATAAATATAGTGTTTAACCGGCTTCCCTGCTAGCAAGTGCTTTGGCCAGATCAATCATCTGCAAAAAAGGGAAAATTAATATAAAGGGTTTACTTTCTACAAACATGATTGATATGTATATAAATTACTAATTAAATACCGAGACGTACGTACGTACCCATTGGAAGAAATAATCGGGAAACTTCTTCTTAACCATTTTCTCAATCCACGCCGAACTCTTGTTTTGATTTAACGCCTGAAGCCTCTCCCTGTATGACATCTTGTACGGCTCAACTTCGTCACAGTCTCGCAACACTACCCAATGTGCCTCAATAAGTTCTTCCCGTGTTAACGATTCCTTTAATACTCCTCTAAACGGTCGGACGACATTGGTGACGATAGAAAGATTGATGCGGGCACTGCGATCGGAGGCAGTGGGAGGTGGTGGATCTTTGAGGTACCTGTTGCAATAAGTTACACACTCATGCATTAGGTATGTCTCTGCTATGGAGCCATCCGGGGCCGACCTGTTTTTGACGAATGACTTATACTGTCCAAGCTGTCTACAAAATCAAACATACAATAAGAATAAGTACATATAGCTAGCTAGTATATAATCTCCAGTGGAACAAATTAATTAATTAGTTGTATGTACCTTTCTTGAGGATACATCCAAGTGTACTGGACCGGACCAGAAATGAGCACCTGCTCGGGCAGGTGGATCATTAGGTGAATCATGATGTCAAAGAAAGCCGGGGGAAAAATCCTCTCTAGTTTGCAAATGATGTGCACAATTTGTTGTTGCAATTCCACCACATCCGACTTCTTTAATTCTCTGGCGCATAACCTTTGCCACCACCTACACAATGCCACTATTGGTTCTACGACGTCCCGAGGCAAGTATGGTCGAATTACCACTGGAATCAAACGTTGCAGCATAACGTGATAGTCATGTGTCTTTAGACCAACAAACTTGTGTTGCACCTCGTCCACAGCTCCAGTTATAGTAGCTGCATACGTAGCCGGATAACGAACGCCCTTAAACCAGTGAAATACATAACGTCTAAGCGTCGGCTTCACTGTGTAAGGTGCATCTGGCATCTTGTTGTACACTCTTTTCCTATCCCTCCTCAACCACAAGGGACGACGTAGATTCATTGATTCCAAATCTTTGCGCGCTTTGGGAGTATCTTTAGTCTTGAACTTAATACCGAGAATTGTTCCCACCACGCTGTCGCACAAATTCTTTTCTATGTGCATCGCGTCCAAGTTGTTCCTCAGCTTCAACTTCGACCAGTAAGGGAGTTCAAAGAATATACTCGTGTGATCCCAATAGCTCAGATAATGTGGAGGAATTGGATTGCATTTCTTTACATCCGCGTCATTGGTCAACACACCAAAGTCGAAATAGCTCAACCTCTCTAAAATATCTTCGCCCGACCAACTACGGGGTTTAGGATTGTTCTCTACTGTCCCGTCGAAATGAGCTGTATCCTGTCGCCACGGGTGGTCGTGAGGAAGCCATCTGCGGTGACCCAAGTAACAGACCTTCCCCGCGTGCCAACTAGAGTTCACGTCTTCCAAACATATAGGACATCCATTATATCCTTTTGTCCTGCAGGCTGCCAACATCCCATAAGCTGGAAAATCGCTGATCGTCCACATTATGGCAGCCCTCATCGTGAACATCGTGTCAGTGAATTTGTCATAAGTTAGGACTCCATTTTTCCACAACATCGTGAACATCGTGAACATCGTGTCAGTTTCAGCTCGTCGATCAAAGGTCTGAGGTAGACATCTAAGCACTTTGATGGAGATTTAGGACCTGAAATTAGTACGGTAAGGAAATTAAATTCCTTGTTCATGCACATTCACGGAGGCAAGTTGTAGGGCATCAGAATAACTGGCCAAGTGCTGACGGCGGAGCTATTACTTCCCCAATGATTGAATCCGTCTGTAGATAGGCCGAGTCTAACATTTCTAACCTCTGAAGCAAAGTCTCCAAATTCTCTGTCGAAATGTTTGAAACCCTCCCCATCCGCGGCGTGTCGCAGGACATCGTCATCTATTCGCTTTTCTGCTTACCATCGCATCGCCTCTGCTGTGTGTAGAGACATGTACAAGCGCTGCAATCTGGGAATCAAGGGAAAATATCGAACAACTTTCACAGGAATTCTCTTTTTCGAACTCTTCTTATTCAACTGGAGTCTGCACTGGCCACATACGGGACAATAGTCCAAATCTTTATACTCTTTGTAAAATAGCACACAATCATTCGGACATGCGTCAATTATCCTGTACTTTAGGCCGAGGCTGCTCAAGATATTTCTAACCTTATAATGAGATTTAGGAAGATTGTGATCATCAGGAAGCAACTTACATATTTGCTCCTGAATTTCGTCAAAAGCACTCACTAACATTTTGTGCTTCACTTATATCTTCATTTGCTCCATCACATATTGCAACACATTCTCTCGACATCCAGGGAACACCGGGGTCTGCGCTTCAAGTAGCATCCGGTTGTACTTTTCCATCTCACTGGTGTCAGTGGCCAAGCTAGCTGCGGGGAATGTGCCATCATGCTCATTAGTGGTACTGTAACCTCCGTCTTGGTGTTGGTGTCCACCATGACTACATCCCGGAAACGCATCATGGACCAAATCTGTAGTTGAGTTGCAAGCTGGGGGTCCGGCACCACTGCCGCTGGATGAGGCACCATGGTAACTGTACCTTGAGCTGAAGTCTGCTGCGCTGAACTCTACTGCTTCACCATGCTCGCTCCATGTAGTGTAACTCCACATCATACCATTTTCGTACAGGTGTTGCACCATAACATTAACCTCCGCATACTGACAATTAAGACATTTCTGACACGGACACCTGAAACGTTTCTTTCCCTGACCATGTTCTATCGCAAAATTCACAAATTCGCTAATTCCATCCATATACCGGACATCACATCTATTCTTCAACTTCATCCAACTCTTGTCCATACTGCTACCAAATATTATAATTAATTAATTATATATTACATATATATATATATATTAGTCCATTAATTTACGCTTAATTATACGTACTCGATCTACATCGATCCATCAATTACGTACGTACGTAATTTAATCTGTATATATAGCTAACATCCATGCATGTATGTACGTACGTTTTCACTAAATATATATATATATATATTAATTAAGCAAATTTTAACTGCGTGCGTACCTGCTGGCCTTCTCGATATCTGTTAATTAAGCTAGCTACCTAGTCAGCGGAGATCCCTTATCCTGATCATTCCCTCGGCCTTCTCTCTTCTCCTTCTCCGGCCTCTCCTTCTCCCTTCTCCTTCAATTCTTCTTCGAATGGAATGAAGAGATCGAGGATCGGATGGAATGAATCGAAGAGAGTTTGAATTGGCATCGGGCTTATATATAATGCTTCACTTAGACGACGGAGGTGTCGGTACGTCGTCTAAGTGGAAGTTAATTACTCGGACCACGGCGTGTCGGTCCGTTGTCCAGGTGATCACCTGGACGACGGATATGGTATTCTCCGTCGTCCAGGTGATCACCTGGAGGACGGAGATGGTATTCTCCGTGGTCCAGGTGGTACTTAGACGACGGAGACTTCTCCGTCGTCCAAGTGTCACCTGGACCACGGAACAATTACGTTTCCGTGGTCTAAGTGCTGTTTTCTTGTAGTGTCACAACAAACTCAACACTTCGCTAAAAAATTATGATAGTGTTGCCTTAGGCGTAGAAAATATTTGGATTACCTTTACAGAGTGAAAAAAAAATGAAGTCTCACCCGAAGTAATATTGATTGCAAATAGTATATATTAATTGGTAGTTGATTAATCAAACAGTGCAACTCATTAATTATATACATATATGACTTTTAAAAAGGAGGTGAAATTGGAATTTTTATAATCCACACCCCCTTTATCAATTTGCATGTGTATCTTGAATATCAATTTGCAAAAGAATAGAGAAATGGGGTGTGGATTGTAAAAAAAAGAGAGCCAATTTCACCTCGTGTGAACAATAATACAGTTTTCTCCCGTGTTTGAATTGACGTAGAACAATGAATAATAAAGTATCACTTAGATTGTTCTGCGTAGGCTATAAAGATAATTTACCTTTAAATTTAACAAATCAAATCACTTGATCATCTGTCTCACTTGATCATATGCACTACCAGCATTTTCACTATAGCCGACGAAAAAAAAAAAAAACCAACGAGATTTTTTGTCGTCGGCTATAGTGGACAATTTCCGCTATAGCCGACGACAAATCAACAAAAAATCGTCGGCTATAGTATAGCCGACGAAAAAGGGGCAAAAACATCGTTGGCTATAGTATAGCCGACGCACTATAGCCGACGATTTTTAAGGGTCGTCGGCTAAAGTCGCTGGCTAAAACCTGTCGGTAATAGTATAGCCGACGAGGTTTTTACCCATTATCGTCGGTTATAGTATTATAGCCGACGAGTTTTAAAAAAAAAATTAAAAAAATTAAAAAAACATTTTTTCCACTATAGCCGACGAGATTTTTATCTCGTCGGCTATAGTTTTAAAAAAAATCGTCGGCTATAGTGTTTTCAGCGGTAGTTATGTCTCAAAAAAAAAAAAAAAAAAAAAAATCAAGGGGCCAAAAATCTATTTTTGAGAGATTTCAAGATTTATATGTCTCACTTAATCGAATAGTTCAGTTATCACCAAAGCTATTTTGTGTCCTGACTCCTGAAAGGGAAATAAATTAATCATATGGCAATTGATGCATATATAGTTTTCTTGCTCTCAATCAAATATAGTATATGTTGCATCCGGCTAGAAAGTATTATAATTCTCAACGTACCATGCTGTACTTTGTTTAGCTAGGTTGGAGTTTCATTAATATATGAAGATCTCATATTTACCATTACAGATGTCCTGCATCTTAACCTGTTTTATATATATGCCATTTAGGCCTCCATCTTGGTGCCGCAATACCTACCTAGTCATGATGAAATGGTAAAATAATTTAATATAATACAATTAAAAGTATTTTCATTGATGCTCCATATATTTTTAATAAATTTGTTGAAAATATAGCTAAAACCTAAATTTTTCAGGATCGAAGAAATTTGTGCTCCAACCATATTAGTAAAATAGAGAATATGAATGTCATATTATGGTAAGTTTATTACAAAATAAACTATAATATAAATTTAGTTAATGCATTAGTAGTCTCTAGGAGATCGATGTCTAGATTTAGGAGCTCCTAACATTCTGCCTATCTTAGGAACTTAATAGAGAGTATGAGTGGAGTAAAAAACTTTAACTTTTATTTAAAATTTGACTAAATGGTTCCACTATAGAGTCCTATTGGAGATGCTCTAAAATATATTACCTTAACTCTCTTTTTTGAACATTTTATACTTAGAGCATCTCCAATTGTGCTCTCTATATTTTAATAAATTTGTTGAAAATATAGCTAAAATTTAGATTTTTAGGGAGCAAAAAAATTTATGCTCCAACCATGTTAAGAATATAAATGGTACGAATTCATATTTTTGGTAAGTAAAATGCAAAACAAGTAAGAAAACGAGTTTAATTAATGATCTAGAAGCCTTAGGAGCCCTTTTCTTTCTCCTCAGATTTAAGAGTTCTTAAGGTTCTCCCTATTAATAGGGAGAATGAATAGGGAACAAAAATATAGTTTTTCTCTATTATTTATCTAAAGAGGTCCAATAGGGATCCTTATTGGAGATGCCCTTAAGAGCTAAGCATGGATGGTGATTCTAAAATGGCTCAAAACAACAAAAATATTATCAACTCTTTGAATGTTTATATGGTAATGTAGCATCGCGTTAATTAGAAACTCAAGTCGATACTCATATGAGAATTGGGTTGAAATTTATAGGATATGGAGGAAGAGGAAAAGGAAATGGATATTTAATTATTCATCAAATAAGATGTTCTATTCATGATTTTTGTGTAACAGTGCAACAAATATGAATTCTATTACTATTCATTAATTATAAAAACTTATTTTATTTAGTTTTTAGTAATATTTTCATCAAATAAATAGCAGACATGTGTCATTATCGTTTAAATTTTTGAACAAAATTTCCGATAAGATTTTCGATGAGTCATTTTGTGACACGTGTCACATCCATGTGTCGTTGTTGGGTAAATTATCAGATGAAGATTTCCGGTAAGATTTCTGACCAGTTATTGTGCGATACGTGTTGTTGTCAGCTAAATTATTGGATGAAGATTTCCGGTAAGATTTTCGACTAGTCATTGTGCGACACATGTCACATCCATGTGTCATTGTCAAGGAAATTATTGGATGAAGATTTCCAGTAAGATTTCCGAACAATGAAGATGTGCCACGTGTATTCATCTTTGAACATCAGATTATCTAAATTTTTCTATAAAAGCATCGTCTATAGCTCCTTGAAACCTCACAACATCTACAAGTCACTTGATAATCTACACCCTTAAACATATATCTTCAAACACTTCTTTACATTCCCTCTTCAGTAAGATGAATCCTTTCGATTACGAAAGTCTTCCAGGAGGAGGCGACAACAACGTTAGCAAACTACTGCAATTGCGAATTTCTTCATCACTGATGCAGTCATGGTAGCTGTAGCGTTTGACGATGAGCCACCTCGTCACCGCCGTCCAAATGAATCAAGGCATAGGGAAGCAAGGGGATGGAATCTGATGGAGGATTACTTCATCGAACACCTTGTTTTCAACGAGCAAGATTTTTGTCAGAGGTTCTGAATGAGCACGCACTTGTTCAACCGCCTCAAGACAAAACTCTGCAACCACGACCCATTTTGGCATCAAAGAGCAGATGTCACTGGATTGCAAGGACTTATTCCTGAACAAAAGATGACGGGTGCTCTACGAATGCTGACATACGACGCAGCTACAGATCATTGTACTAAAATCATAAGGATGGGGGAATCAACCACACTAGAATGCATGAAGAAGTAGTGCACACAAGTAGTCTTACTTTACCAAGACTATTACCTCCGTGCTCTAGATGCAACAGACGTCACTTCTAAGAAGGGCAAGGAAGCGGGGATTTCTTGGTATGATTAGAAGCATCGACTGCATGCATTGGGAATGGAAGAACTGCCCAACATCTTAGCAAGGGTCATACTCATTGCGGAAGGCTCGTCCCACTATAATCTTAGAGACAGTGGTGTCATATGACACATGGATATGGTACAGCTTCTTCAGGATGCTTGAAGCACAAAATGATATTAATGTGCTCAACAACTCGGGTATCTTTGATGTGCTCCTTGCCAGAAGAAGCCCACAATCGACTTATAAAGTCAACGACATGACGTTCCATCACACTTATTATCTAGCTGATGGAATATATCTGAGGTACTCCTTGTTTGTCAAAACAATTTACAATCCCCAGGATCAACAACAGAAGTTGTTCGCAAGGAAACAAGAGACATATCGCAAAGATGTGGAGATGTGCTTTGACATCTTACAATCTCGTTGGGCAATTATTCGTCATTTAGCTATGTGTCATCACACATCAACATTGAAAATGATCATGTTGACTTGCATCATAATCCATAACATGGTTGTTGAGGAATAATTTGTGGAATACGATTTTGAGGAGAACGAAGAAGAAGATCTACAAAACTCAGCTAGTGTTTTCATAGTTTATAATGGGCCAGTGGATGAAAATGGTAATCGACTTTTTTTGGGGCCGATTGGAAGAGATCAACATCAACAATGGTTTAGCGACCGTCTCATCAATCTCCAATCAGTTTATCTCCTTAGAGAGTTTCAAAAGGACTTAGTGAAGCACAATTGGTTTCTTGAAACCAGTGAACAACTCTAAATAACATGTTTGATGTATATGTGTTTGCCTTTTTGTGTGTTTGCGTTTTATGTTATTTGAGTGCAATTTATCATGTTTTAATGTAATGTGTTTGAAATTTATCTAAATAAATAAAGTGCGTTTTTATTTCTCAAAAATTTAAATTACATAATGACATGCCAAGCATAGAATTATTATTAAGACAAACTAAACTAATCACTAAAATCAAGGTTGCGGTGATAACAATTTGTGAAGGTTGCATCGCCAACTTCTTCTTCATTGTCATCTACTTGCTTAAGGATTTTCATTTTTCTCTTCATGAAGTATCTCTTTTAATTTGGGGTCATAGCCTCAAAATTAATTGTCATGATCTTTGTTTCTTTCTCTTGTATCCTCAATTTGTAGTTTTTCTCATCAATCATTCGTTGCTTTTCTTCATTTGCCTTTTGCCAATCGGCAATAATTTTTTGATTAGCCGTAATGCTCTTCAAAGTCTCATCTCTAACCTCATTTGTAGGTGTCATGGACTTCTTTCCCCTTATTTTTGATTTCTTGGCCACCTTCACTCCTTAGGGTCTAGCCGGACTCGAGGTATCTTCAAGGTTGTTTTGTGGTGTTGGAATGACTTCATCCTCACTCAAGTTGACGGAAGGAGGTACTTCACTAACAAGAGGTGTAGCTTTGAAGTTGGAATGGTAAGAAGGTGGAGTACTAGTTTCGATGGGTCTAAAAGAAGGATGACGCTTGACCGCTTCCCAACACTCAAAGTTCGAAAACTCTTTCTTCTTTTTTGACACATAAAATGTTTGAGTTTTCCTTAACTACAAAAAAAATATAACGAATTGATATGTCACAATAATATCAAATAAAATGGACTTGACATTTTTTATTGCATAAAATCAAATAAAATTGAGAGGACCAACATAAATAAATCCTTACTTCATCTTGTAAATTTTTGCCGGATTCCGGATTCTTTCTTGCGTATGCAAGAGCCGAACTTCATTCTGTCAAGTTTGGCTTCAACTCAACAAAATAGGAGGTAAGTGCATTTTGGATCCTAGCCTCCGCCCTCGATTCACCATGTCTCATCTCCCAATTTTGTTGGTAATCGACATAATTTTTTTCTCACAACTTGTCGACCTTTTGTTTGTTGCTAAAGATAGGATCCACGCTTTGATGATAATAATATATGCACAATTGTACATCTTCGGAAAGAAGCCAATTGGTAGACATCTTTTGCAAAAACAAAAGGATTGAGAGAGAGAAAGAGGGAAGAGAGTGAGGAAGATGATAATTTGTTGTGCACAAATTGGTGTGAGATTTTAAGAAAATGAAGGTAGTATTTATAGAAAATAGTAGGGGTTTATTTGCAATTTTTGGGGATTTTTCAGAATTTTTTGATGAATCAGCCCGTTATTAACAAAAGGAGCAGTTGCATTTGAATTTTGGCCGCACGATCGAATTTTGGATTCAAAATGGACGGTCCAGAATTATAGAGTCGTTGGCCCTGCGTCTGGACCTAGCCCGGCCACGTGGCAGGAGCCTATTGGTTGGTAAATGAGCCGTAAAAAAATTACATATTTACGGCGTGTATAAAACATGCAACAAAAATATATAAAAAAAGTAACTCGTCCTGGCGTCACCCATGTGAGTGGACTTCGCCAGAGCACACTTCCACTTCGGTGATGGATTTCAACAATTCGGGGAGGAATTCCTCCGGGTCAACGTGCGGTCGCTGACTCCATTTTACCCCGCTGCACGGATTGAGGCTACCGAAATTCCTATTTCTGACTGGGACCCACCAGATGAATTCCGGTTTGGGAAAAAAATTCTCCCCCCCCCCCCCCCCCCGTGCAGATGCTCTAAGGGAGCGTGATAGATAATTGTACATGTTTGTCCTACCAATCTGTTGAATAAATCAAATATTTTTTGAATAAAACAAATTTTGTGAAGCATGAACGTACCATATCTTTCCACTCGTAAAAGTGCTCTCCAAAATTCAAAAGAGTTGTAACCAAAAATAAATAAATCAAAAGAGTTCTCTCCATGAATTTCGAGTGGACGAGACTTCCCTGCCCAGGCATGGACAGCCAGTGCTACCCATTTCCAATAAAACTTTGACACGTGTCCAAACTCTCTAGGATTAAAAAAAATTTGCGCACTCTCTCCTTAATCACCACCAATCTCTTCCTTCTCTTCACTCACTCCCCTCCCTGCCTCCACATCTTCGACTCCTCTGACGACCATAACTGCTGGCTCCACTACCTCTCGACTTCCTCCCCTTCCACCCACCACCAGCCGACATCGACAATACGCTGTTCTGGAACATGTCGACATTTGGCTCGAACCGGTCGACGAGGAGCACGTGGATGAGGGAGTTGGAGTTGCCGACAAGCATGAGAACCTTGTTCAGGGAGGTAATGTGGCTTTTCCAACGAGGTCGTCAACTCGGTCGGGTTGAGCTTGCCGTTGAGTTGTTCGCCAAGGTTGTCGGCCGAAGAGTATAAGGAATGCTTAGTTTTTTTTAGTTTGGACACGTGTCGAATTTTAATTGCAAAATGGTAGCACTAGCTGCCCATGCCTGGGTAGCGAAGTCTCGTCATTTAATAACTACTGTGTTAAGTTTAGTTTCAGATACCTCGATCATACAGCTTCAACCCCTTGTCATTCTTTCCCGTCGTTATCTACAACAAAATCTCAAACCCATAATTCATTTAACTTTCATTATTATTCCAAGGTAAATTTTGATCACAACAATTTTCATTACCTTTTTCAAGTCAGTTGCCTTGATGGTTCCATTTTCCAACACCTGAATCTTGTAGCGTTTATCAGCCCAGTAGTCGATGAAGGACAAAGCTCCTATGAAATTCCCCAGAGGCTGGACCGCCGCCGATAAGCACTGAGTCTCGAGCTGCTTGAACGGATCGTTGGCAATAATTAAAAATTAAAACCAACAACAAGAGCAACGTGTCAAGTTTTGATAGCAGAAAATGAAAACTGGGTAGCAGCTCCTGCCCATATGTGGGCAGCCAACTTTTATCCATTCCGGCTCCATCACCAAGTCCCATGTGTTCCTAAAGCTGACAAATAGTAATATATTATCAACTACTTAGTAATTGAATAGAATATGCATGCGTAATGACCAGGTTATTACTCGAAGAGGACGAAAGACTTGCTACTTTGCATCAAGGCTTAGCTTAGATTTTGGCGATCCAATCTCTTGCATGCGAGATTTGACCAATCTCCTGCCCATATGATCGATTTCTGTCCAAATCACACTTCACCATAATCTCTCCTCTTTTCACTAATTTTGTTTTGTTAATTCACGAAAAGATGAACAGAGATAATTATATACAAATTACAATTGTACTGTAAAGTGCACATATACGTATTTATGTGGAACGAGATCTCTTCAGTGACGGAGCTACACAGGGACAAGCTCTGGCTATGGTCCCCTCCTGTTATTTGACCTGGATGTATAAAATATATGTTGAATTGTATATGGTATGGATCGGATGAATTATGCATAAATATCATTGTCTCTTAAACAAGCTGTACATGGAATATGCTAAACCTACGTACTATTGATTTTACTTAAGGTTAATATATTGGACATTAAGGTTGGGCCTATTAATCTTAAGGTTAATATATTGGACATTAATTAATCTTTAAAAAAATGTAAATAGAATTTGATTTTTTCCTTATAAATATGTACCTATTTATATAGTTTACTATGAATAGAATTTGATTTGTAGCTTTTATCTTTAATAGAATGTTTAATTTATTATCAATTTCTCTATGCTCTTTTAATTTATATAAAAAAATTTAATTGATAAATATTGTGAGTAAATGTTTTACGAAGTCGGAAGGACGACGAGTTAATGAATGATCGATTGTTTGATATTATACATTGAGATACGTGCACATATCCGTTGCTAATGGCGATAAAGTTATTATAAAATATTTTTAAGATGTAAAATTTCGACGAGAACAATTACCTTCGTAATTGAGAGTATATTTACGAGCACAAATTCAATATATTATTTAATATTTTAAAATTATTTTTATTTTTTATTTTATTTTAATCTTGGCCTCCTTTGACGATGTATCTTGGCTCCTCTACTGGATCTCTTCCATTAGTAGTGACACTCTTCCATAAAGATGTCTATATAAATTAAGAAGACAACCATAAAACAATACTATATGCATACACTAACAAACATATATATATTCCTTGATCGAGAACAACGTCCAACAGAATTGCAACTATATATAGTGCAAAATAAAATTGAAATATTGGATTCTTAGGGAATGTTTGTTACGCCTCCTTATATTAGAATTCTTAGCTAATGATAAAAAATTGTCCAATCTCATGTTTGGTACCACAAAAGACTATTTTAAATGAGATTATGTAAATCCTTAATCATGTTTGTTACACATTCTTATTATTAACTTATTTTAACAATAATTCAATCTCATGTTTGGTGTCACAAGAGACTATTTTAAATGAGTTTATGTAAGCCATTGAAGTGATAAAAATACCATTTTTACCTTCTTATACAAGGAGCCCAAAAACTTACTCCTCATATAACATCTCTTAATATAAGAAATATAATATCTTTTATATAATGAGTGCAAGTATATAAGAAACTCAAATACTTGCCTCTTATTTAACAAAGTCTAATATATAAAATATATTATTTCTTATATAAGCAATATAATGAGATGTAACAAACAAGCCCTTATACTCGTAACTTATTGTATTCCGCTTAAAACTTAGTAATTAAGCTAGCTAGACCTCCGGGAACAAACTCAAGCTTAACATCAAACTTTAGGTAACCTAGGTAGATCAAGAACCTGAAGCACTTAGGTATCAGCTAATCCAACAGTTGAAAGCTGTGAATTTTCTCATGGTGTTCTGAACCGACCATGTTCGGTCATCGGCTAATTCGGAGGCTCATCTCACGGCTAGTTTCATTTTTTGGTTCTAGTCACATACTGAATTGGCCACTAATATACTAATCTTACATATATATACAGCGGCGGAGGCTACGTAGGGACCAGCCCCCCCCCGTTTTGAGACAAATATATTTTGTTCCTGAAATAGTCATGATTGTTAGTTTGGTGTGGTGTTTTGGGTTTGACTTTTGAACTTGTCAAATTTATAATTTCTTCTTTTTTTACCTATTGTGACAAAAAAAAAACATATTTGTCAATTATTTTGGTACTTTCTATTTTTTTTGGGCATGTCTTCTTCAGTTTTTGATTAGAAAAATGGCAGATTCTTTTCACAATGCGTTTATTTTTCTTTTCAAATTTTAGACCAAAATTTTTTTTGCCCCCATGTTAAATCCTGGCTCCTCCCTATCATATATATCATGTGTTGACCTTACTATAGGGACTTCAATTAGCTACTAAACATGTACATTTTGGTTAATATAGTACACGTTCCTCCAACTTTGACTGCTTCAAATGGATTCTTATTTCTATTATAAAGAAGCACTTGAGTATTTTAATTTCTTGTTTAACAAAGCAAGTTCTCCCGATGGAACCTAATGACGTGCAACTTTATCGTCTTGCAACAACGACAAATATCATCGGCCAATTAAATTGCGGTCAACGGACACAAAGATTAGTAATTAACAGTCTCTATGTCTCGTCAAGTCCGAAAATGGCCCCACCACGTTGTGCTTATGGATCATTTCGCGGATCGTATTATAATAATAGTAATAATCTGCAAAGGTTTTATTTATGGCTAGATGGCTTCACGTAATTTTTATGCACATTTGCATCAGGCAAGGAGTAAAATATCGGATATCGAGGATATATCGACGTTTTAAAATTTGGATATTTCGACGGAAATATCGATGAAATATCGATCCAGTGAAAATTACATGGAAATATCGATCCAGTGAAAATTACATGGAAATGACGGAAACTAATAAAATTACATGGAAATTTGTAATGAAACATTTGGAAGTTGTAACATGATCAATTATCTACCTTATGTGAAAAGAAAATATTGATCTGACATCAAGACATATGAATTTGCTAAATTACTATATGAATTAGTATGTGTTAAGTGCTGATAATTATTAAAATATAATTTATTAGTTTTATTTTTATTTTTTGATGTCTAAAACTTATAGGAGGCTAGGCCATCACGCCTTTTGTACAATATGTTACACATCACACATCACAAAATCAAATATATAAATACTTCAAAACCACGTAGGGGACCTATGAGGTTCGAAATTCACACTATTTTTTCTCCATCTCCATGTGCATAATCATGTGTGTATTGTGAAGAATAATCATTAAATGATTGTTCTCCCATGTAATTCTGCATGTATTGGACATGTCACGTGAATGGTGGATTGGACATTGAGCATGTGAAGATTGGACATTTACCAAACTAAATGTTAAATGTGAAAAGTTTACGAAAATTTCGAAAATTTCGGAAAATATCGGAAATATCAGGGATATATCGGAAATATCGATAAAAATCGGAAAATTTCGGAAAATTTAGAGATATATTTGAGGATTTTTAGGTAACTTCAAAAATCTAAATATCGGCGAAATATCACCGATAATATCGATTTTACATACCTTGGCATCAGGTCTAAACCTCCATCTCAACTGGCTCTCGATTAAAGGTGAAAAAGTTGATAAGTGTTTAAAGAAATTATACTTCGTATATTCGTATTTTAGTTTGTACTGTACTATATAGATTAAAATGGAGATTATAGAAATTTTGTATTATTCGGGATACTGATTGTAATGTCTTTATTTAAAACCTATTATCAATTAATAAAGTGACAATTAATTACAGTTTTAGTTATTTTTTTTTATCCTTCAACACTTTATCAACGAGTTCTAAGTTGATATCCAACCATTACCACAAAAAATGAAAAACCCTAAACCCCAATCTTCACCGCCGACTACCACCAGCTAACATCATCACCAACGCCGTCATCGATCACCATCAGTGCTGGCAACTTTCGGCCCTCTGCGCCACCATCGCTCCTCCGTGCCCAACGCAAGCATCACCTACTCATGAAATATCTTCTCTAGTGTCAAGATTGCTTGACTTCACAAGTTATGCGCCAGGAGAGAGTTACAACTCCTCGTCAATAAACTACACCGATTATTATACCAATCGAGGTAAATTTTTGTTAAATCCTACTTCACATATTAGGTAGACAAACTTAATTTTTGCATCACCCTAGAGATTAAGATCTATCAAACTTAATTTCTGCAGCACCCTACAAATTAGGATGTTTATTGGTTTGAAACTATATTGAGATCATTAGAGAGGGGATTTCATCACCCATTTGATTGAAGTTTGATTTGTGACTGTCCTAGGGGAGTCACGTTATTGAAAAAAAATTCGATTATATGTGATTGTCTAAGTACATCACAATTTATTGAGTGTGGTATGATGTTGTCAGTTATTAAGCATCGATATATGTGACCACACATCTCGGCGTTCTTATTCTCTATACTTGAGATTAGTAATCGTGATTTCGATACTAATTATCTTCATTATCTATTTTGTAGATGACTGAGCCGGCGCGGATAGGCCAAAGTTTGACATCCTTGATTCAAAAGGAACAGAGTATCATTGTTGGGTATCTGATGTGAAAAATACATTCATCAAAAAAAGATACACCAATACCATCATCTTACCGACATATCCAAATGCGGTTGGCCCTAGTGATGAAATCAAAGCTCAAGCACTCATATTTTTGAGGCGTCATATCCATCAAACTCTCAAAGAACACTACTTGAAGAAAACTGATCCCAAGGAATTATGGGGCGTTTTGAAACAATGTTTCAACAACTTGCATGATACACAGCTTCTATAGTTGACTGAAAGATGAAAAACCATTCGTTTGTTGGATTATCCAAATGTTGATGCTTACAATCAGGCTATGTTGAATCTCCAATATGAGCTTAGTTTCTGTGGGGTTGACAAAACCTATAAAGATTTGATCGAGAAGATTTTGAACACCATTCCTTCTCCATGAGTATACTTGTTCATCAGTACCGGCTTGAGTACAAACAAGGAAGAGTTTAGACTTTTAGTGATCTCATGAATATCCTAGATAAAAATGAGAGACATCATGAGATTATCTCAACAACAATTCAAGGCCCATTAGGACCAAGAAAGTTCCTGAGAATTATCACATTGGAGGAAAGGCTTCAAAGCAAAACAAAAAACAATTTATCAAAGCCTTATAATCATGGACAACATGCTTCACGCGGTGGGAGGGGAGGCCAGGGTAGAGGCCAAAGTCAAAATTTGACTTGGAAATTCCATCAAAATGCCAATCCCAGTGCTTCAAACAAGAACCAGTCACCTTCCGGTTCCAAGCAAGGAGAAAATCCTTTTGCTCTGTCTGGAAAGTATCCATATTTTAAATATGGCTCTAATAAACATATACACAAGCAATGTTGTTGAAGCAATGACATTTAGAATATCTACAAGAGCACAAATCATATTTGGCACAAGAGGCAAACTTTGTTGGGGGAGACTATCAGATGGAAGAAGACGTTGACGTCAATCGCACTATAGCAGACAACAAGCTAGCAAGCGAGTATTGAGACTCTATATTTTGATTAAGTCTATGTATTAGGTTGTTGTTTCTCCAATGTATTATCTCAAGTTTTGTTTTTGGCTATTGTTTTGTCATGTTTTTAAGACTTTGTTTTTAGTCGTTCTAGAATAAAATATACTTGATGTAATTAAGTTGGCAAGTAAGAAAATTTCTCTAAATTTTTTGGTTTATGGAATGGTTGAGATTTTTTTTTTCATAATACATGAATAGTTCGTAATATAAAATTCTCCATTGCCCATACTATAACACCAAAGGAAAGAAAGAAAAAGACGAAAAAAGAGGAAAACTTAGTTTCCTGCGGGTTTGACCCGTCAAAGGTTACCTTTGACCCGTCGACCCGAATTTCCTAGAAACATTTTGGAATGTTTTGAATCAGCTAAAAATCTGCTGTATTTTTCTTCGACCTTTCGAAGAGTTCCTCGACACGTCAAGTCAGATTCCATATACTCAATTCCGACTATAACACCGTCGTTGTTGCTTGATTTTGTTTGTACATCAATTTTACTTTGCCAGGTCAAGCACTCTATACTGGTCAAAATCCCTTGAAAATCTTGAAGTACTCGCTTAAAGTATTCATCATGTCTTGAGTTCAAAGACTAATTGATTTACATTCTTATGTAGATGTCTGAATGCAAGATTGAGTGTTTAGCACATAGTAATACTACCCATATTATTCTGCGGAATAGGCAATTGTTTACGGATCTTATGCCTTATAGTTCCTCAGTGACAACCATGATTGGTTTAGTGTCGGTTATAAGAGGGCGTGGTTTTGCACAATTCTTGTTGCCTCATGGCACTTAAAATTTATGTTATTGATGCCTTATACGCGCTAAAAGTCAATCAAACCTTGCAAATTTTAAAGGAAATTCACGCCAATGGTTTTCACTTGGAAATATACTGTGATAATGGGATAGAGTTTTTATGTGTAACCTCCGAAGAATGTGGTAGAAAACGCATTCTGGAGAAGTTTATGAGTATTTGTAGTGGTTTATATCTTACTACAGTTCAGATTATTGAATCCAATGCAGTTGCTCACACTACTATGTGTGATTCTGTCTCATATAAGCTTTGGTATTATAATATGTGTCACCCCGGTCAAGATATGATGATCAACATATTAAAAAATTCACATAGTCATCTGTTCTTTAGAGCAAGAAGCATATATGGGAATACCAAACACCATCAATTTTGATGGAGGGGTTGAGAATACTCTTCTTAGTCCATGTTCTGTCTCTAAGACGAGCGCAACACAATCTCGGCCAAATAGTGCTGAGGTATAGTACCGTACGTTATCCCACCAGATTTTATTGTGGCACTCTCTGATGCATACCCCTCATTTGGCAAAACTTGTTCATTAACAAAGTTACAGGCACGACCCTCTTTTGATGTAAACATAACTAAAAATACCCCATTCTTACAACGAATCCAAGGTGATATTTGTGGACGAATCAATCCATAATGTGGACCATTTAAATACTTTATGGTTTTTGGTTGATGCATCAACACGTTAGTCACACGTTGTTTTGTTATCCACAAGGAACGTTGTATTTGCTAAACTCCTAGCTCAAATCATTATGCTCTGAGCTCACCACCCGAATCCCTCAATTAAATCCATTCGATTGGATAATGCAGAAGAATTTACATTAAAGTATTTTGATGATATTGCATGTTGTAGGGATTGATGTTGAACATCTCGTTCCCCATATTCATTCACAGAACGGTCTCGTAGAAGCACATATCAACTGGTTATAGCTTGTGGCACGGGCTATGGTGATGCACATCAACTTACCTATCTCTGCGGGATATGCAATTTTACATGCAGCTATGCATATTCATTTCAGACTCGTTGCCCGTCAACCATTTTGTGCATACCAGCTGCTAACTATATATGAGCCAGACATTTCACATCTATACATATTTGGTTATGCAGTATATATGCCTATTACGCCTTCATTGCGTACAAATATGGGACCAACGGTTGTCCACTATTTAGAACATTTGACAAGATGTCTTTTTACTGCTAGATTTGCAGATTGTCAATTTGATGAGACATATTTCCTGCCGTTAGAGGGAGATAGGAATGGTTCTATTCCAGTTGAACATCATGAATTAACGTGGTCAAACTTCACTATGTCTCATCATGATCCCCGCACATCTCAGAGTGAGATAAAAGTGCGACGTATTCTTGATCTTTAGAAAGTAGAAGATTTGATGCCTGATTCTTTTACTGACATAGAGAAAGTGACGAGATCAGTTATACATATTGCAAATACTCCTGCAAAGTTAGAAGTCCCCAGTAAGGGCCAAGTAAATGCCATGCCCGAGCAAGACGCTATCCCTGATGCCTATCGTGGGAGTATGGCATCGGCCTCGGCTTCTAACTGGAAAAGGGAGAGACGAGTAACATCCACAGATGAGCCACTGGTTAAAAGGTAGGTCACCTAGGCACAAAATAATAATGTCATCATCAACATTATGAATCCTTCACATGAGATCGTTTCAGACTACAGTTTTGTCATAGAAGTACAATTGACATCTTTGGGGGACGCTTTAGAGTCATTTATGATTTCATAGAATAAATAAATTTCGCTAAGTAACATAAGTACGTGCGTTATTATAGATAAATCTTCCATATTAGTTGATGATACATTTGCTTATTCCGTCACTTAGGAGATCATTGACTACGATGAAGTTGAACCTTGTTCTGTTGCGGAAATTGGCCGAAAAGGAAAGATGCAATCCAGAATGAACTAGACTCTTAAAAAGAGAGGAAAGATCTGTGTTCGGTAGTGCTATGCCTACCGAATGTTAAGTCGGATGGACATAAATGAGTTTTGTTTGGAAGCGTAATGAGAAGGCTGAAGTCTTGTGGTATAAAGCTAGACTAGTTGTGCAAGGATTTTCTCAACGCCCTGGTATTGATTATGAGGAGACATATTCTCCTGGCATGAACATCACTACTTTCCGCTACCTGGTCAGTTTGGTAGTGTCCGAAAAACTAAGTATGCAGCTCATGGATGTGGTTACAACATATCTCTATGGAGATCTTGATTAAGAGATATATATGAGATTTCCTTATGGTATAGTTATACTCAATTCAAGTAACTCTAAACCACGGAGTGCTCATGTGATAAGATTGAGATGTTCAGTATATGGATTGAACCAATCCGGTCAGAGGTGGTACATACGTCTAAGTGACTACTTTACTAGGAAGGGAAACAAAAATGATGATTTATGCATATGCGTGTTCATTATAAGAACAAGTTCAGGATTTGCAATTGTAGTAGTCTATGTAGATGATATGAACATCATCGGGTCTCTTGATGAGATTAATGAGACAATTAGCTACTTAAAATCCGAGATTATGATGAAAGACCTTGATATGACTCGATTTTACCTCAGTTTCGAGGTGGAACATCGAGTTGGTGGAATTCTTATTCACTAGTATGCTTATGTCTAAAAGATGCTCAGGTGATTTTATATGGAAAAGGCACACCAATGGTTGTGCGTAGTTTGGAACCCAAAAAGGATATGTTTCGTCCGAAAGAGGATGATGATGAAACTTTGGGAGCTAAGATTCTGTATCTTAGCGCAATTGAAGCTTTGTTGTATTTGGCTCAGTGCACACGTCCAAAGATTGCCTTCTCAGTGAACTATAAAGCTAGATTTAGCTTTGCGCATATGCAACATCATTGCAATGGAGTAAAACACATAATTAGGTACTTGAAGGGATCCATTGACCTGAGCTTATTCTTTTCCTACAAAGAAATAAGAGAGAAATTGGAAATCCTTAATTGGATTCCAGAGATGCAGCATTTTGACCTATCGAAAACATGTCTCGGTCCGTCAAACTAGGCTTCCTTGAAGTCTTTCAACCCATCAAATGATCACCTAGCCACTGACACTGCATCTTCCTGCAGTGTAGTCCCCTATTCTGAGACTTTGAATGATGTGTTAGTAGGATTTGTTGATGTCAGGTATCTCTCTGATCCGCATAAAAGACGTTCTCAAACTGGTTAAGTTTTCACCATTGGAAACATGACGATATCTTGGAGATCTATATAGAAAACCCTTGTTGTTACTTCCTCGAGTCTTTCTGAAATCATAGCTCAACATAAAGATGTTAAAGAGTATATCTAGTTTCGGTCAATAAAATACCATATTCGAGGGTCTAGTGGATTACCATATACTACGATTGCACCAACTTGTGTCTTTGAGGATAATGCAGCTTACATTGAGAAGATGAGGTTGGGTTTCATTAAGGGTGACAATACAAAAGACATTTTGCCAAAGGTATTCTACATTCTGCAATAGTAGCAGTTCTTGAATATCCATGTGAGCTAGATTGGTTCTGTGGATAATGTTGCAGACTTATTCACCAAGTCACTTCCAAAATCTACTTTTGAGAAACATGTGAAACGCATTGGAAAACGACACTTATCTGAACTCTTAGATGGAGTTAGCAATCAGGGGAGTTATTTTGGTAGACATCAGGGGGAGTCTGCATCACATAGTAGTATCATTTGTAGTTGATGTGTTTCACTCTGTTGTTTTGTTCAAGAAGTTTTTGTTTACTTGGCAAGGTTTTTAGTGAAACAACAAGTTATGCATCACATTAGGAGCTTGACACAAGGGGGAGTATTTATGGGCAAGTATTAATTGATCGATGCTCTTTTATGTCAATAGTTTCACCATGATATATCCTATACATATCATGAAGTAAGTATACAAACAAGTTAAATGGGATATGAGCAAGGAAAGAAATATCGTTTTTGGGATATTATCATTTTTTTGACTTACCTAAAAAATTCTCAGTTATCAAGGTGTTTGACCCAAAATTTCCCAACATTTATCGAAATTTTTGATATATTGCTGATATTTACCGATATTTGCCAATACTCTCAAAATTGAAGAAAATTTTCTCTGATTTTTGAATTTAGAATTTATTAAGCCCAAAGCCCAACACATAATTAACCTAAAAAAGACTTCAATATAATCATACATCAATGGGATTAGAACTCCTAGCCGTGTACTTACAAAATATTATGATCATAAAGGTAATTTAAAATTGAAATAGCTTTACCTTTATCTATCATGTTAGAGACACTCTCCTATTTTTCCATCTCTTCGAATATGAGATCAATATAGTGAGCTGCACAAGAAATCCAGTAAACATAATAATGCTTCATCAATACAGTGAGCTCCACAAATATGAGATCAATACAATGCATGCCTTATCCCATATGTCATGCCTTATGGTCTATCATCGAGTGACAACTCATGGTCTCAATCACAGAGAAATGACTCAAATGATGATAGTCATAGAGAAAGTTGAGCAATGCAATGCCTGGTTTTACCCATATGGTTGGCATGTAAGTCAATACATGCAGAATTTCATGGAAGATCAATCATTTAGTGATTACACTTCACAATAAGCTTGCAATGATCAGGGGAAAATTCTCATTAGGAGGAGCATTCGAAAGCATGCTACCTAGGACATAAGCGTGTTATACTCTTTTTCTTTGACCATGGTTATTTTTCTCCCACTAAGTTTTTGTAACCTGGAAAAGCTTTTAACAAGGCAATACTAGGTGTGTCCAACACCGTATTATTCATTGGTAGACGTCCAAGGGGGAGTGTTGTAAATATTATATTCATGTGAATGTCTATGTAAATATTCAATAGTTGTGTACCTATCATATAAATTTTATGTACATATATAAAGGTATAATCAGATGAATAATAAAAAGTATATACACTTTTCTCCCCTATCTCTCTGCGTTATATTTTCTTTCTATCCCCCTTTTTCCCAATTTATAACATAACTTTTTTTAATGGTTAAAACCCAAAGGGAGGCTAGGCTTTTGTACATTATGTTACACATGTTACATATCATACATCACAATGTCAAATACACAAATACTTCAGAACCATGTAGAAGACTACGAGGTTTAAAATTCACACTATCTTCTCCATCTCCTTCTGGGAGTCATGTGTATGGCACCGTGCATATGGAGGCTCATCGTCAACTTTGAATCCTGCAAAATAAACAAGTTAAAAGTAGTAAAATAAAACTACAAATATTTTCATCAACCACTTACCATAAGTGTTGTTGTAATCTAAAAACTTTAAGCCATTAGTAATATACACAAATGTAAAGGAATAAAAAAATATGTAATATCAAAGTTTAATATGGCATATCCAGCCATAGGTATCAGTACATATATGCATTGATAGGTTCATATAGGCTCTTCAGAAGCTTTGATGAATTTATAACTTCGCGAAAAGTTAGAATCTGTTGCAATATTATGATCAGAATTTGAAATCGATTTCATAGTCTAATGATACTACTCATTGAGGAAACTTTGATTTAGTCATATTGAATATGTAAATGAGTATGTATAAGATTTAGACTCTTATTCCACGAGTGATTTATAAACTCGTTTAATCATGGAGTTGTCATTCAGACAATTTGAATCATCTAAGGATTATAAATAAGTTCTTACTTATGATGACACGATGTTTGAGACTTTCTTATGTGCCTTATAAATGCACAATATACCTTAACAACCTATCATAAGTCTCTTGTCAATGTCGACGTGGTACTTATAGAAAAGAGCATGTAAATAAGGACTCAGGGTTCTCTTGCCTTAGTGAAAAATGACTTTTTGGTGTTTCTTTTTGTGCTTTTCTGGTATAAAGTTGCAAGAAAAAGTAAATTTACCTAAACTAAATAGCAAAAAGTAATATTAGAATCTAAAGAGCATGTAAATAAAAACTGAAGAACGAAAACTATAACAACTAAGTGCATAAAGGAAAAGACAACGATAAACGAAGATATATTTTGTTAGTGTGTGATCCCGTAACACACAATTACTGCATACTTAGTCACTAAATATGGGTCAACACAGCTTAGACCAAATGCAAGGCAGCAATGCAGGCTTCAACTTTAACCAAAGAACTAACACCATCCGAACGTCCACGCGTTCGGTATGGCAAACGGAAAGTACAAGGACAGGCAATGTACAAAGAAACAGGATCCCACATCGAAGAAAAGAAAAAGACTCTATACTCAACCACCAATATAAGCAACACATTTATGACAGATACAAGATACGCCTGTTACTCTACCAATACTACTGTTACACTCCATACCTTCTAATTAGAGCGTCGGAGAATCGAAGGCGGGAACACTCCGTCAAGACTCCTAACGCCCGTTTGGTGTATTGTTCTTAACAGCAAGTAAAGAATGACATACGCGCGATAGACCAAGTCAACCCGAAATAGCTCAACCCGCTCTTCTGCTAAAGACCTTTGCGGAATTTGGTAGAAAAAATTGGCGCCGTTTGTGGGAAGCGAGCAATCGTAAACCACATATGAAAATCCCGAGAAAAAAGAGCCTGCAAGCCAAAACTAGCAGCAAAGATGGCGACAGACCACATCACACCCGAAAGCAGGAAGACAAGAGACACACCCGTAGACGCGATCAACAGCATCAACGACCTAACAGAGGATGAAGCGGTAGCCCATCTCGTGAAGGAACTCCAATCGGCCAGAACCGAAACAGGAAAGCCAGGCCTGACAACGATTGGAGGAACTACTTGATGCTTTCATCCGGAGCCAGGAGACCCAACGTGAGGAGCCAGGACTGACAAAAGGACCAAGAGCAGGCATGCAGGTCATCAGGATCAACCCACCATAGGGACTGCGAAACAACCAACTTTCGGGACCACCCCCACCGCCTGAAAGAATATAGGAATACGATGACGAGGAACCAACTACGATAATCGAGGGTGCCATGCTTCGATGGATGGAAGAAATAGAGGCCGAAATCACATCACTCAAGAAAAGAACACACATGGGGCCAAAGGGGATATACATGCCTCGCGTAAACCCATTATCGGATGTCATCGTGGCACAAGGAAGGGACCAAAATTCCAAAATGGTCAATATCAGCAGATTCAATTGGAAGGTAGATCCATGAACACACATGGACGAGTATCAATCCGCCACCGTAGGTACCTGGTACTCGGACGCAACCCTCTGCTTCCTATTCCAAGATACGTTAACGGAAGAAGCGAGAAACTGGTTCTACGAGGTGCCCACACTACAAGAAAATGAAACATTACCGGCGAGATTCCGGCCAACAAGGCCGGCGACCGAAAAAGTCGCCGGTAATGTCCATCATTACCGGCGACTTACTCCGTCGCCGGTAATGTCGCCGGAATCTCGCCGGTAATGTTTTGGAACATTACCGGCGACTCCAACCGTCGCCGGCAATGTCAAGCCGAACATTTCCGGCGATTTTCCGGCCGGAATTTCGCCGGAAATGTTCTGCTTGACATTGCCGGCGACAGTTGGAGTCGCCGGTAATGTTTTGGAACATTACCGGCGAGATTCCGGCGTAAAGTCGCCGGTAATGTCTTCATTTTTGGAGACTTACTCCGTCACCGGCAATGTGTCTTATATTAGATGCCGGATGCGGCAGCTCGATCATTCAATCATTTTGATCGAAAAAAATCCAGAGAAATCGAAAGAAGGAAAACGTACGCTCTGAAATCGATCATTCGGTATATTGTCAAAATTAAGGCGCGCGTCGAAAACTCGATCACTCGGGAAGCTATATATATAGGTAGGTGTATATATACGTATATGTGGTATATATATATGTGTGTGTGTTGATCAAATCCAATTCGTGAGATATATATGAAATGTTGTTGATGTCACCGAAACGAGAAAACAGCTTGTAGTTAATCTTGTGTCTGAATCAACGACTGGTATTATCGTATTGTTATCGGAGGCAGCCTTAACAGAGCCTCCTACCCAGTCAAATACGTTTTGAATTGAAAAAAGTAGAATACCATCATCGAGTACTGAATCGAATTCAGAGATTAGATCGATATATATATATATATGCATGCATGTGTTGATTTAATTAGAGTTGAATTGAGATATCGCGTCGATTATTAGTAGTGAATGTGTGTATATATATATAATTAATACGTAAAATTGTTAGAATTTTCAGGATGGACAAGAGTTGGATGAGCCTCGAAAGATGGGATGTCAGATATCACGAGGAAATTAGGAGTTTTGTGGATTTTGTGAAGGCTAATTGTGGAGACACTACACTTCATTATTGCCCGTGTAAAGAATGTAAGTGTTTCAGCGATCGATTTCGATTTCCCATTGATAAAGTCCAGAGGCACCTGAGTAAATACGGGTTTTGGGATAAGTACACTTGTTGGATTTATCACGGTGAAACATCGGTAGCGGGTCCGCATGATCATGGATAATTTGGTGAGAGGGCCAGTCCACGCTATGATCATGGAGATTTTGCTGAGAGGGGCAGTGCATCCTATGATCCAACATCGATGTTAATCAATGATATGTTTCCTCATGAGAGCGGTGTATTTGCTGATGAAGCACCAAATGTCCCTCCCGTCATTGAGGGTTTCCCCCATATCGAGCCAGTCGAACCATTACCTGGAGCTCATGTCAACACAAGCGGTATGGACAAGTACAACAACCTGATTGCATTGCAACAGACTCCGTTGTACGACGGTTGTAGTAAGACTGTTCTTGAAAGTGTGATGGGAGTGATGCAGCTCAAAATGGAGAACAAAATGTCTGTCAAAGCTGTTGATTCTTGGTTGAAGTGGACTGCTTCGCTACTGCCACCCGGTCATCGTCTTCCTACCACTCATCATAAGGTGCGACATATCCTGAAAGATCTTGGGCTTTCCTACATCAAAATCCATGCATGCAGATATGATTGTATTCTCTTCTGGGGAAAAGATCTCGAAGACCTTGAAGCCTGCCCGGTATGTTTTACAGAAAGGTATAAGTTGACTCCTGCAGGCAACAAGAAAGTTGTGAAGATACTTCGATATTTCCTGCTTATTGATAAGCTGGAGCGATTGTTCATGTGTGCTTTCACGGCCGAGGCAATGAGATGGTGGGCTGAGAGGAACTTGCCTGACGATGACACCCTTATACACCCTTCCGACGGAGAGGCTTGGAAGCACATGGTCAGGGAGTTTGATCATTTTGCAGCAGAGGTCCGAAATGTTTGGCTAGGGCTCTCATCTGACGGATTCAACCATTTTGGCAACATGAGTCTTCAATACAGTATATGGCCAGTTATTTTGGTACCGTACAACCTTCCACCATGGATGTGCATGAAGAAGGAATACAATATGCTCACTCTGTTAATTCTGGGCCCGGGTTATCCAGGAAAGTGTCTCGATGTGTATTTGAGGCCTTTGATTGAGGAGATTAAGTACCTGAGTGAGTGTGGCCACCCCACTTACGATAGGTTCAAAAAGGAGATGTTCTAGATGCATGCCATGCTTGTTGGCACCATCAGTGATTTTCCTGCCCGCGGTATGTTGTCGGGCAACGTTACCAGGGGTTACAGGGCTTGTTCAGAGTGCATGACGGTTGATTGTTGCAGTCCTCATTGCAGTAAAATTGTTCAGATGCGTCACCGTTGTTGGCTTCCATATGATCACCCATTTAGGCAGGATCCAGACGCGTTTGATGGGACTGTGGAAACAGGTGTGGCACCCAGGCGATGGACAGGGGAAGAAATTTTGGAAGTGTTGAATGAATATGATTTTGGCCAGCTGAGCAATCATCCTGACATAGTGGCGTCAATTCCAGACAAGCCCGAAAGGTATAAGTTTTGGACACACAAGAGCATATTCTGGGAACTCCCTTACTGGCCCAGGTTGCTTATCAGACATTACCTAGATGTCATGCACATAGAGAAGAATGTGTGTGAAAGTGTGGTGGGCACAGTTCTTAACTTGGAGGGGAAAACAAAAGACATCCCTAAGGCACGTATTGATCTGAAAGCTATGGGACTGCGGAAACATTTGTGGTTACGAGATGGTAAGAGAAAAATGCCGCAAGCTCCTTATACCGTCAAGCCGAAGCATAAGCATGAAATTTTTCGGTGGCTGAGTAATGTCAGGTAAATATTCTTATATATGACTATGCAGTACGGAAATTGGTTTGCCTTTAATTTTTACCGGATTATGGTGATATGTGAGAAATATAATTGTTGCCTATGGCTATATATATATATATATACATGCAGGTATCCTTATGGCTATGCAGGAAATATAAGCAGGTGTGTTAACTACCGGGACAATAAGATGTACGGATTAAAGAGTCATGACTGCCATGTACTGCTTCAACGCATTTTCCCTATTTTCATTCGAGGGTACCTGCCCAAGGAGGTGGTGGAGCCGTTGGTGGCCTTGTCAAGATTCTTTCAGAAGTTATGCACCAGGGAAGTTCAAAAATCAGATCTCAGGGAGATGCAAGATGACATCATTTTTATCATGTGCAAGCTTGAGAGGATATTTCCACCAAATTTTTTCGACATCATGCCTCACCTCACGATCCATCTTCCCGAACAATTGTTGCTTACCGGTCCCGTACACTACACTTGGATGTATCCCATGGAAAGGTACATTTGGTTTATCTCTGTTTTTATATGTAAAGTCTTAGTTTTACCCCTTTTAACATGCACTTGTTAACTTGTAGACAATTGGGAGCCTACAAGGACTATGTGAAGAATAAATATGCACCTGAAGGGTGTATCGCTGAAGCATATGTTGCGCACGAGTGTGTCATGTACACCAAAGTGTATTTGGGAGCGCTTGAGGACCCCCAACAACAGATGCCGATAGATGAACCTCAGTTCAACCTTTCTATCATCTCCAATGACGTTGTAGTACAGGGAAGCTTGCCAAAGTCGTACAAGTTGGATGAAAATGAGGTAGTCATTGCCCACTGGTCGGTACTGATTAACTGTGAAGAAGTACAATATTAGAAAAACTATCATCTTCACTGCCCTGCTATTGCCGGAAATGTTGATTACCACAACAGGACGTTTGCAAACTACTTTGGTCCATGGGTAAGGGTATATGTGTATATGTCTTTTTTTTTATTGCCATTTTCCTTATATAGCATGTGTGTACGTACGTGGTTTTGTGGTTTCTATGTTCATAATGTCTTGTGTGGTTTCTTATCGTTTTCAGATGAACCATGTAGCAGATGATGGTTACCCAGAGTGGTCAAACGAATTGAGGGTCCTTGCGATGAAACCGATAGCTTCAAAAGTTTACTCGATGTGTCAGGTCAATGGCGTGAAATTTATATGTGAAAATAGAGACGACCGACTGAAAACACAGAATTGTGGGGTGATGGTCCATGGTGGGCAGGATGGCGTTGACTATTACGATGTCCTTTATTCAGTTGTTGAACTAATTTATGGGAACCGCATGAAAGTGCACTTGTTCAAGTGTAGATGGTTTGATACTAGCCCGGAGAACACAAAGACCGATCAGCACGGAACATTTTCGGTGAATACTGCTACTACCTGGTATGAAGAAGACCCTTTCGTTCTTGCCTCATCAGTAAAACAAGTGTTTTACCTGGACGATCTTCTTAACAAAGTCCCGTGGAAGGTGGTTAACCATGTTGCTCATAGAAACATATACAGTGCTGCCACACTTGGTGATGCCGCAGATGATGAGGAAGTTACTGCATACCAAGAGCCGAACGCTTTTGACATTCCGGAATCATCTACGATTCGCCTTAATAATGTGAGATCTGGGAGTGTGGTTCGAATTACTGGAGCAGAACTTCTCGATGTTAATCCATATGAAGTTGACGCTGATTCAGATGACGAGGAGAGGCACATATTGCCAGAGGTTACCTATGAAACCGAGTCAGACTCAAGTGATGACGATGATTACGATTATCATCCTTAGTACGTTAATGATGTAGTCGGAAATTGTTGTCGGAAATATGATGTAGTCGGAAAATGTAGTCGAAATTGTAGACGGAAATTGTAGTCGTTAATCGTACGTAGACGGAAATTGATAATCGAAATTGTAGTCGGAAAATGTAGCCGGAAATCGTAGACGGAAATTGTAGTCGTTAATCGTACACGGAAATTGATAATGGAAATTGTAGTCGGAAAATGTACGTAGCCGGATATCGTAGACGGAAATTGTAGTCGTTAATCGTACGTATACGGAAATTGATAATGGAAATTGTAGTCGAAAAATGTAGTCGTTAATCGTACGTATACGGAAATTGATAATCGAAATTGTAGTCGGAAAATGTAGCCGAAAATCGTAGACGGAAATTGTTGTCGGATATTCTTCGGGAAATAATGACATTACCAACGAGTTATAAGCAACTCGTTGGTAATGACATTACCAACGAGTTAACTCGTCGTTGGTAATGTCATTACCAACGAGTTGCTTATAACTCGTTGGTAATGTCATTACCAACTAGTTGAAGTCGTTGGTAATGACATTACCAACGAGTTATAAGAAACTCGCCGGCAATATTTTCTGGATAGAAACCCAGTCGAGCCCGAGCCTTTCATTTCTCCTCCTCTCCCTCTCCTCCTCCTCTCCCTCTCCTCTCCCTCTCCCTCTCCTCCTCCCAAATCGGTCCGGTGAGTTCAAAGTAGCTCACCTCCTCCTCCTCCTCTCCCACTCCTCCTCCTTATCCTCTACTCCTCCTCTCCCTCTCCTCCTCTCCACCGATCCCCTCTCCTCTCCTCCTCCGAAAATCTCCTCCTCCCCTCCTCTCCTCCCCTCACCATTGTAGTCGGCAAAGCATTGTAGGTGGAAATCCATGGCAGGTCCGATCCTCTCTCTCTCCCTCTCTCTCTCTCTCAATTTTTAATTATTTTTGTGTATGTGTATGTGTATGTGTATGTGTATGTGTAAATTAATTAGGGTCCTAAGTTGGAAATTAGGGTGACAAGTTCTAAATTTATATGCAATGTATATATATGTGATGTATATATATATTTAGGTATGTGAAAATTAAGTGATGTATATATATGTGAAAATTATGTATATATGTGGTTTGGATGAATATGTGATGTATATATATGTGGAAATTAAACCTAATTAAGATGCATGATATATATATGTGTGAAAAATGTGGAAAATTAATTAGGGTTTCTGATTTGGATGAATATGTGAAAATTAAATTTAATTAAGATGCATGATGTATATATATATATATGCATCGAAAATGTATATATGTTAATTTAGGTGATATAGTTGTTAATTAATCGTATAAATGAAGGTGGAAATCGGGATCGGAACGGTTTTAAACCGGAACCGCGCGGAATCGGAACCCTTTGGAACCGGAACTGTTTGTAACCGGAACCGTTATGTTACAAACGTTTCCGGTTACAAACAGTTCCGGTTTCTAAAGGTTCCGGTTCCAAACCGTTCCGGTTCCGATTTGTTATAGAACCGAAACGGTTTGGAACCGGAACCGTTTGGAACCGGAACTGTTTCTAACCTTTCCCGTTATGTTACAAACGGTTTCGGTTACAAACAGTTCCGGTTACAAACAGTTCTGGTTTCTAACAGTTCCGGTTCCAAACCGTTCCGGTTCTAATTTGTTATTGAACCGAATCCATGACTATTACGGTGTCCAGGAGGTTTTGCGGCTAATTGGCTTCGAAGAGGTTTCTGAAATAGTGGAGGGAACAGTAGTCAAGCTTCCTCCTCGCCCGCAGTTAGCAACACGCCCAATGGGCCAATGATGACTGCTCGCACGAGAGCCTTGCTAGAGGCACGAGCTGAGGAGGAAGCTGCACGATCAAGAGCCGTGGAACCGGAAGTCAAGGCTCGAGCCTCAGTCTCTAGACGCTCAATCAGCAGACGTCCCTCCGGTGGCAGAGCCTCAGACGAGCGACAGTCAACGGGGGCATCAGAAACTCCCTCAATCCGAATGCCCCATATTCGGATGGTGCCTACTCCCGTTTCACGGGAATCATCTGAGGCACATGGTGGTGCTGGCGCCTCATCGTCCAGGCCTCGTCTATCTCCGCCGTCCGGTCTCTTTCTACCCGACGAGATTCCTGTCATCCCTGAATTCGATGATAGGGGGATGCCTGTTTATGTTGAAGGACGGCCAGAGTTCCTGACCGTGGAGGAAGCGTATAACTTCCTCTCGTTCGACCCCGTGTATCTTTGGAGTGTGAGGTGCACCAACCAACAAACGGACGATGCAGGTAAATTTTATTTAACATCAGATTGATAACTTAATTATTACTTAAGACTTGCAATAGGTTCAATTAATGATATCAATTTGTTGACATTGTATTATTAGGCAATTTCGTTAATGGGACTGGAAAACGGAAAGGGGCTAGAGGCACCTGCACCGGGAAGAGACTTGAGCAGGCCACCGGCGGAAGGAAAACTCCCATAAGGGCCAATGAGGATGGCGAGGTGATCGAGGCATTTGACACCACGCGCAAATATGTCAGCATGGCCGGTGCTTTGGCCAGATTGGGAATCTGTGCCTATCTACGTGAAGATGCAAGTGCATAATGCACTCAGTGTGAGTAAAATCGTATTTTCATTACGTAAATTTTACATTTATTAATTAAGTCCACTTAAATATATAATTTTACCTTTTATATATTCATATTGCAGGTGTGGTTTGACGTGGATGAAGTTCTTATTCACACGTGGGTAGAGCGTCAACTACATATGAGGTGATGTGCTTCGACTTATTTGAATATATATCGAGTTAGATTTTTGTTTATCAAGTGTTTTAATATCTCTAACTTTTTTTCCTTGTTTTAATATAGGTATAAAGAGTGGAAGAACGAGCTTTCTTCCCATTACACTGTATACAAGGAGCTAGGCCGAGGTTCTACCCCTAACGAATTCCGGTTTAGGGAGTACGAGTGGCTGTGGCTGATAGCCCACTTCGAGCACCCCAAAGCTCGGGTATGCATCCTTAATATATATTACAAGCCTAATGTATCGTATCAGATTGAAATAGTGTGAGATCTAATTTTTTTCCATATGTTTATCAAACAAGGCGATTTCGAAGACGAACCGGGCGAATAGATTGAAAAACACCAGGGCCCATCATGCAGGTTCACTCAACTACATGGGTTGGTCGACTAAGGCGCAGCAACAACAAGAAGTGAACCCCTTGGTGTATATTCATCAGAAGTTCTATCCGCAGTGCCCTGACGAAACGGTAAGTCTTTCGCCTCTCCATGTGTTAATAAAACTATTTTTCGATATTAATAGATTTTGTTAGTTAATACATTGTTCATTTTCGTTTTTCAATTAGGCGAGAGTGGAGGAGGCGACCGCAGAAGTGACCATGAGTATAGCTCGGACTAACCATCCTGACTGCTCCGAGGAAGAAGTCACCCAGTATGCCTCTCAGATCGATCCGCTTGATCCCCCGATAGCGGCTCAGATCATGGCAAAAGTGTGCTGGACTGGAAAGAATACCTACTACTGTAGGGGAATGGGCTCGGCGGGCGAAGGAGTATTGAAAACCACTTCACAATACTCTACCGGGTCAAGAAGTTCAACTTCTAGTCGTAACCTCGCAGCGGAGCTTCATAGGACGCATAGGGAGTTAGAGGAGCAAAAGAGGCAGATGGCCGAGTACCAAAACATGGTCCAGCAGCAGACACAGATGCAGGCTCAGATGTACACATGGATGCGGACGATGTACGAGGCTCAGACTACCGGACAACCGTTCCCCACACCTCCCCCGGTCCCGGTCCCTCCGTTCCCTAGCTATCCACCACCACCACCGCACCAGTCAACGCCAGAGCAAGACCAAGGAAGCCACCGGAATTCAAATGAGTACATGGATTACTTCGACCCTGACCCGCAAGTTCCTGGACCCTGACCTGTAGTTGTAGTTAATTTTCGTATCGTCGTTGCTATTTGTACTGTACGTTGGACATTTATGTGTACTGTTGAACTTGTATGATTGTACGGTTTATGTCTTTCAATGTAGGTTCTGGAATTGGGCCCAATCCAGAACCGCGTTTTTTTTTCAAAATTTTTCCAGACATTACCGGCGACATGGACCTCAGTCGCCGGCAATGTCTCACATTCCGGCCACGGCGGCGCTGCCATTGCTGGCGACGCCGTTTCCCGTCGCCGGCAATGTTAACACCGGCGGGGGATTTCCGGCGAAAAAAATAGACAAGGCCGGCGACGGGAGGTCGCCGGTAATGTCTCCATTTCTGGTAGTGCCACTGGATCCATACACTCGTTCGAGGAGCTAACAGAGTGTTTCCTTAAACGATACTGGCTGCAGAGCAAGTACAACACTGCCAGCACACTTCTCAAGATCCGCCAGGGACATCGAAAACCTATCCGGCTTCATTAATCGATGGAGAGCCCTTGCGAACACATGCAGGAACCTCGATAAGAACACGGCAAAAACAACGTTATTGGAATTTCTGACAGGAACCCCGTTTGTAGAGAAGTTGGTCAAGAAGGACCACCTCGGGTTCGACGAGATCGTCGACCTGATCGTACAGAAGGCGCTGGTGGAAACCTGTGTATACTGGGATCAAGGTTCAAACGCAGCTCCACCCTTGAAGGCACCAAACTACATACACAACCGCCCATCATCACCCCACAGCTAAAAGCCCGCCACCGAAAACACAGCCCGAATTAACCTCCCGCAAATGCAAGAGCCACTACTGCGAACACAAAAGAAAAAAATAATATCAGCAAGCGCATCACGAGCGTGACACCTCAACTGGACAAAACCTACCACCACCACCCAGAGATATCCACCAACGCCGTGCAATCTTCTCGATCACCCAGGCCTCAAACGAGGAGGTGCTCAAGCAAAATAAAAGCCAGATCCGCCCGCCAATGCCGAGAGCACCCGGTATCGCCCCCATACGGAATAACAAGGGAACGTGGTGCATATACCATGATTCAAACACCTACAACACCAACGACTGCAAAATCCTGGCAAGGGAAATCGAGCAGCTGCACAATGAGGGAATGTTAATCTTCCAGAGGCCGAACACCGAACGATAGGTTGCAAACATACGAATGAGGGGTACAATCAACAACATCTTGGGAGGGAAGCGGAAGCCCGAATGCCCATGAGAGCTGGAAGAGCCTGGCCCAAGGGACGTATTCGCAGTACATCCCGGGAATCCACCAAAGGCAGGCATGAAGGATTGGCCTCCAATCACTTTCTCCTGCAGTGAAGAGGAGGGTAACTAGAATAACGCACTCCCATTCATCATTGACGGAATGGTGGATCGATATCTTGTCAAGCGTATTCTCATCGACATCGGGGCATCCATTAACATCATCTTTCGGGAGGCATACGAGGGGCTCAAGCACCTAAGATACAAGATGACATAGGACCATGAGAGCATTGCCAGCTTCTCGGGCGAAACCACATACCCTCTCGAGAGTGCCTATATGCAATTTGCGTCGGGATGCCCAACACCCCCCAGAACGAGATCAGAATGGACTTCGTCGTCGTAGACATTCTCACGTCCTACAACATGATCCTTGGACGACTCGACATCTCGAAGCTAAAGCTGATTATCGCAAGCCATATGCTCTTGGCCAAGTTCCCAACAGATTACAGAATCGGCACGATCAGAGGGTACGATTTCGTGGAAAAAGAGTTGCGCACCTGATGACCCAAGGGGTGGGCTGAACGCCATCTAGCCGGCCACGAAACGAGAAGAGCTGCACATGATACACCTGTCCAGCGAACATCCAGAGCGTATGATTTGTATCAGCGCCCATCTAGAGCCAGACATAGCAGCCTGACTGGTTCAGATCTTATCGGATTACCAGTAGATGTCAGCATGGTCTTACGTGGACATGCCCAAAATCGCCTCAAGCCTCATCTCCCACAAACTCAGCATCAATCCAATCATGAAGCCAGTCGAGCAGAAACGACAGACGTATGACCAAGAACAATACACTGCCATGCATGCGGAGGTGGACAAACTGTAGAAAGTCAGTTTCATCCGAAAGGTTGACTATCTGAAATGGATCTCCAACTCCATTATGGGCAAGAAGCACAACGGATCATGGCGCATGTGTGTGGATTATAGCAATCGGAATAAGGCCTGCCTGAAAGACAGCTTCCGATTGCCCAGGATCGATCAGCTGATGGACGCCATTATAGGATACGAACTGCTATCTATGATGGATGTGTATTAGGGGTACAGCCAAATCCTCATGAATCACGAAGACCAGGAAGCCGCTTGCTTCACTTCAGACAAGGGACTCTATTGTTACTTAGCCTTGTCGTTCGGCCTCAAGAACGTAGGCTCCACCTACCAAATATTGATGAACATCATATTTGATGGGCTAATGGGTGAAATCGTGGAAGTATACATTGATGACATACTGGTCAAAAACACCAAGGCAGTGGACCACCCCCAACACCTACGAGCTGTACTCGAGCTCTTGATCAAGAATGACATGCGATTGAACCCGGCTAAGTGCACATTCGGCGTAACGACAAGCAAGTTCCTCGGATACATTATTAGCCAATGGGGCATCGAAGCCTCCACCACAAAGGTCAAGGCAATACTAGACATGCAACCTCCAACGACCAAGGCCGAGCTCCAAAGCCTAACGGGAAAACTAGCTTCCCTGAATCGCTTTATCTCTCGCTACTCCGAAAAGTGCGCACCATTCTTCAAGGCCCTACGAACAACAAACAAACGGAACGTCATTTGGACACCCAATTGCGAAGCCATCTTCACTTCCATCAAGCAATATCTTGCCTCAATCCCCCTCTTATCCAGGCTCGTGAAAGGAGAAACCTTATATATATACTTATCTGCATCCTTAACGGCTGTTAGTAACGCCCATGTCCGGAGGGAAACAGATTCGGAACTTCCAGTTTTCTTCACCGGAAAGGGCATGACACCACCCGAGACCCATTACCCAACAATCGAGAAGGTTGAACTCGCACTTGTAATGGAAGCCAGGCGACTCAGGCCGTACATCTAGGCCCACAGCATCCACGTTCTTACAAACTTTTCACTACGACAAGTGCTGCAATCACCCGATCACAGTGGCCGCTTGGCAAAATGGGCCATCAAGCTGAGCGAATACGACATCCATTATACTCCCTGGATAGCAATAAAGGGCCATGCCGTCGCAGACTTCATAGTCGAGTACACTGAGGCCGAAGATATAACAAAGCCCTATCCTGATGGCACAACACCCGTTAGCACATACACCCTCGACCAGAAGACCCCAAAACCCGAATCACTATGGAACCACTACGTAGACGGGTCATACACTAAGAACACTAGTGGGGCCGGAATCATCCTTACCGGGCCAGGGGCGTACGAGCAGAATATGAACTCAGATTCGAATTCAAAGCCACAAACAACGAAGCCGAATACGAAGCCCTCATTGTCGGACTGTAACTAGCCCGAAACTCAGAAGCCCCAAGCATCAACATCTTCAGCGACTTGCAACTGGTCGTCAACCGAATCAGGGGTGACTTCAAAACAAAGGGCGATATGATGACGGCATATCTCGGCCACGTTCACACGATGCTAAGCAAGTTCAAGTTTTTCAACATCAACCACATTCCCAGGGGCAGAAACACCAAGGCAGATGCACTCGCCCGTTTGGCCACATTGCCCATCCATACGGAGCCAGGGCAAATGGTAGTGGAAGTCCTGAAAGGACCAAGCATCGCGAAAACACAAGAGGTCTTCATCATCGAGCCATACGTAGCTAGCTGGATGGACCCAATCGTCAAATACAAAACCATGGGAAAACTCCCAGCAAACCGGGTACAAGCACGAAACATCATAGCTAGAGCAGTCAACTTCAGCATCCGACACAACAGCCTATACCGACAAGGGAAGACATGGGCCAACCTAAAATGCGTTACACCAAAGCGAGGCGACATGATACTAAGGGAAATCCATTCCAGCGTATGTGGCCATCACGCAAGAGCACGATCAATCACACATAAGGCACTCCGAAGTGGATTCTAGTGGCCTACCATCCATGCTGACGCAACCGCAATTACGACGACCTACCACAAATGCCAGCTATACGCATACAAGAACTATACGCCTGTAGTACCCCTATCGAATTCTCACTTCTCCAGTTCCGTTTGCACAGTAGGGACTTAATATCATCGGAGAACTTCCGAAATCCAAGGGCCATTATTGCTACATCATTGTGATCATTGACTACAATACCAAGTTTATCGAGGCCGAACCGATGGTCAAAATCACAACTGAAAAGGTCAAGAGATTCCTTTGGCGTTTTCTCTACTGTCGCTACGGCACCCCACTCAACATCATCACCGATAACGGGCCGCAATTCCACAATGACAAGCTTAAGGCATTCTGCAGGAAACATGGCACCAACCTGGTATTCGCATCACCAGCACACCCCCAGACAAACGAACAGGTAGAAACAGCCAACAAAATCATCAAAGAGGGAATCAAGAAGAAAATCGAACTCATCGAGAAAGGAGACATCTGGTATGGACGGTGGCCCACACTCCTCCCTGAAATACTATGGTCAATCCAAACAACTGCAACAACAACGACGAAAGAAACCCCATTTAGCCTCACATTTAAAAAGGAGGCTGTACTACCACTCGAACTCACATATAGAAGCCCAAGAATTGAAAGCTATGACCCCTCCACAAACAGAAAATGGCTACGACTCGACAACGACCTCCTCAAAGAGAAGCGGGACACAACACATCTTCACAACATCGCGAACAAGAAGCGAGTCGCTCACCTATTCAACCAACGTGTTTGGGAGCGCCCACTCCAAATGGGGGACTGGGTCATGAAGGTAATCCAAATGAAGCCAAAGAGTTTACAACTGTCATGGGAAGGTCCTTACGTCATCGACGCAGTCGCAAGCCCAGGCACGTTCTACATCAAGGACATGTTCGGAAGAAGGCTAGGCAACCCCTGGAACACACAACACCTTAGGAAATATTTCCACTAAGTGTCTATCTGCCTACGTTTCATTGGCATCGATACACGTACATCCAACGTTTGTGTAACTTTTTGTATGAGTGCATTCGTGCGCTTTTTTTAGCCAATGACAATGAAAGTATTCATGTAAGTCAAACGCATTCAGACAAGCAATGTAAACGAAACAAAGGTACTTAGATATATCTCCAAAAGTTGTACATAGATCTCATTCAAAGACAAGCAAACACATCCAGGCACTAGAGCAAAATACTACAAAGCAAAAAAAATAAAGCAAAATTACAAGATAATCATTAGAAGCATCAGCCCCACCCTCCTTTGTCTTCGGCACCCCATCCCCAGCATGCGACCCGCCCTCCGGCTCCTCAAGTGAACGCTTCAGCTTTTCAGCCTCAGTGGCTTACCATACCTCGAACTCATCCACCTTGATGAACGGGAGCACGAGTGTGGAGAAGTCCTCACACTGAACATTGGCCTCAGCAGCAACCAAGTCTTCGAACTCGTCCGAGTTCTTGAAAGCCTCGACCGCATCGACCTTGACCTTCTCAAACTCGGATGACACCTTGAACTCGTCCACCGCCTCCTCCGCAATCTTCCTGTGAATATCCTCCGTCATCACATGAATGCGAGCCTCAGCCAGTTCATGCTCCAGCTTCGTAGTCTAAGCACCACTGGACCATCGGAGAGTGGCAAGATCCATCTCCAGGATTGCGATCCCAGACTGAGACTCCCCCAGCTCCTTCCTCAGCTCATCGAGCTCACGAACCAGCTCGTTCACCTAAGAGATCTTGCATTTTTCTATGTTAGTGTACCTCGTCAGAGCCTTCTGCAACTTGCCAACTTTGGCCGAAAACCACTTGCTCTCGACTTTCGCCTTGGACAGCGCAGTAATTTGTAGCATCGACCCCTCTAAGCTCTTGATGAGGAAGAGCTGGGTGTAGGTATCAAACACTGCATTTAGGGACTCGCTCGGAGTCACGCCGAGCTGACGCCACTTCTACAGTGACTCAATACCCGCACTCATGGAGCTCTGGATGCGAGCAAGGAACTCAGAAAACAGGGCTGGTTTGCCCGCCACAGTAACGGTGACGCCCGGCGAGGCCTCGGTGGACAGACCCCTTGGGCGTTTAAGAGGATGGCTAGACCCCCCCTGATCTTCTGGCCAGCGTGACCCCAGCCTGGGCACCCCCGCATCTCCAGGCTGAGGAAGGGGAGAGAGCTCGAACGAAATCTTGGAGGAGATAGTCTTGGCCGGAGAGCGAGACTTGCTCCAATAGTGGGAGTGCGATTGACCTTGACTCTGACGCTTGTCCCTGTGGTCGATCTGGCGCTCACAGCGCTCCTTACTCTGCATATCCTTCTCTCGACGGAGGCGGTCCTTTTAGGCTTGTTCGCCCTCTTCCCCTCGACGGGTGTTGAGAGTAGCCTCCTCCACCCAGTCTTCAGGAGTAGCGGTCCGTATAGCTGAAGCCCCAACAACGGCACCCACGGCCTCGACTTCTTCATCAACCTCGGGAACCAGGTCAAGATACCAGTTGCAGACAAGAGGGTGGAACACGGGCTAATGAGTATCGCCCTGGACAGGATTGCCATTCCCATCCTCTACTACCATACGGGCCTGCATGGCCCTCTCCATCAGCACCAGTATATGCTGCTGGGCTGCATCCTGCTTGGCGAAGGAACAAGACATCTTCATTTTTGCTGCAAAAAAAAGAGAACGCCAGTCCGAAATCTACACAAACGGCAAAAGAAAACACACGAAATAGAGAGGTCACGAACATACCAAATGCCTTTCCTCCAAACGAGTGAGGGGATACGATCGTTAATCTACAAAAAAAACAGGGCATTAACAAGCACAAATACGAAAAGAAATGAGCAGACAAATGCCGATAGCCGGCAACACTTCAACACCACACCTAAAGGCTGAAAGAACTCAAGGACTCGATGTATCTGATCGTGCCCACACGAAAGCGCACAATCGGGCTTGTCAAACTCCCACTCACCCCCGACAAGGCAATGATACCGGTGTCAGGCAGTCGAAGAGGAAGGGGGCTTCGTTAATCACCGCTTCGTTCAGGGCTCCACCGCTATCGTACCCTTGTCCTTCATACGTGGGGAGTACTTTAAATGGAAGAAATGACTGATCTAGGCACGGAGTGGGGAACTATAACCCACTGAGCTTCCAAATATTGTGAAATTCGATCAGCACGCGTGTCAGCGTAGGACCACACTGACCCAACGTGATGTTGAAGAGGGCGAGGGCGTATTGGAAGAACAGGTGGAGTAGAAGCTTCAATCCAGCCTTAAGCTGGAACTCGCTCACACAAACGTGACCGCAAGGAGGACACGAGAACGGTTCGCCTTTATGGAGGGCCCTCAGCTTCACCGTTCGGGGAATGTGGTAATCCCGGTACCACCGTTCGATCTCACGTATGGACGGGACCCTTCCGGCTCTTAAACCGCCTGCCCATTCGCAAGACACCAAAGCACGGGCTCACCTCAGGGGAGTACGGGGAGGGCAGCCCCTGACGCCCGGCCACCACGGTAGGATCACGTAACCCTACGAGCTCCCAGAAGAAGAGGTCAACACTTCATCACTAGGCACCACAGAGGCACATCCATAGACCCGCTCTGCTCCATGTTCGGAATGGATGACCTACGCAAAACACCACCAGCGTTAACGGACAAAGGGGAGACGCTCAGTACGCTATCGGACGAAGAGTCTGAAATACTATTGGCAGGACCGTTTGACCCTATACAGAACCTAGGGGTTTGCAGAAGGGACTCATTGCTTGAAACAACTACAAATTTCATGATCCTAAGAGAATAACAAACAAGAGAATAATCCAAACGGCGAACGCATGGAGTATGCCACGACCCTAGTTCTTCACATAGCACAAACAGGTACCCACCATTTCGCAAACACCCAAAAATAGATCAAAAGCCCCAAAAGAATCAAAAACTTCAAGAACAACTGTTCTTCGTTACGTACCTAGAAAGCAACAAACCCAAAAATTTCTTTTTTGAGCATAAAAACAGATAAACGCAGTACTTTACCTAGTCAAATGTATTCTACACTAACAAAACCACAAGAAACATACCACAAAAATCCAAAAATTACCACAATAGTACCATAAACAATAACGAGTGCAAACGCACCAAGGCAACACGAATCACACGTTTTCGAAACAACAAGAACAAGCAATTACCTTTAAAATATGAGAGGAAGATTCACGAGACGGTTAAAAACTCCAAATTAATCATAAAGAGCTTCGGGAAGGCGTTTCGGTAGAGTTTCAGTTGAGAAGCAAAAGTGTAAAAAAGTGAAAGTGAAAGCCAAGCTATTTATAGGCAGCAAAACTAACCCTAAGCGAACGCCCACCATTTATTTTCAGCACTTCTTACCGCAGGATTACGACACGTGTCCCACGCCAAAACTAATTACCCTACCGCTCCGAATTCTGTGCGCCACACATCACACATGCAGCAAACAACTGTCAAAACGTCCCTGGCACACTAGCATGTCAAACGATAGGTAACCGTTACAAAGCTAAAAGGTCAGAATGCGAAAAGACAGAGGGGGACCCACCCCGATAGTCGACCAGCAATGACGTTCGCACTATCATGGGACAAGTAGCAACATCACTTGTCACCATGAAAGCAGCTCCAAACAGTAACATCAAGTTTCAGAGTCCACCCCGATAGCCGAACAGCAACAAACGTTCACACTATCGTGGGACGAGTAGCAACATCACTTGTCAGCACGAAAGCGGCTCCAAACAGCAACATAATGTTTCAGAGTCCACCCCGATAGCCGAACAGCAACAAACGTTCGCACTATCATGGCATGAGTAGCAACATCACTTGTCGCCATGAAAGCGGCTCCAAACAGCAACATCAAGTTTCGGAGTCCACCTCGATAGCCGAACAACAAAAAACGTTTGCACTATCGTGGGACGAGTAACACCATCACTTGTCGCCACAAAAGTGGCTTCAAACAGCAACATCAAATTTCGGAGTCCACCCTGAAAGCCGAACAGCAACAACGTTCGCACTATCGTGGCACGAGTAGCAACATCACTTGTCGCCATGAAAGTGGCTCCAAACAGCAACATCAAGTTTCAGAGTCCACCTTGATAGCCGAACAGCAAAAAATGTTCGCACTATCGTGGCACGAGTAGCAACATCACTTGTCTCCACGAAAGCATCTCTAAACAGTAACATCAAGTTTTAGAGTCTAATCAGATAGCCCCATAGCACGAACATTCGAAATTCGACCTCGAACCATCTCTTCATCGGAGAATTGAGGGACTTGGGGGTATCGAGACACGGACCCCTCCCCGAGTGACCACGTGTGCGCAACCGGAAAAAAGCTTTACAACTCCCCAATCAAGATCTGATTCTCTTGATTTAGGGACTTGGGGACTTGTTAGTGTGTGATCCCATAACACAATTACTGCACACTTAGTCACTAAATACGGGTCAAAACAGCTTAGACCAAACGCAAGGCAGTAATGTAGGCTTCAACTTTAACCAAAGAACCAACACCATCTGAACATCCACGCGTTTGGTACTGCAAACGGAAAGTACCAGGACATGCCATGTACAAAGAGACAGGATCCCACATCAAAGAAAAGCAAAAGACTTAATACTCAACCACCAATATAAGCAACACATTTATGACAGATACAAGGTACACCCGTTACTCTATCAATACTACTGTTACACTCCATACATTCTCACTAGAGCGTCAGAGAGTCGAAGGCGGGAACACTCCATCAAGACTCCTAACACCCGTTTGGTGTATTGTTCTTAACAACAGGTAGGGGACAACATACACGCGATAGACCAGGTCAACCCGAAATAGCTCAACCTGCTCTTCTGCTAAAAACCCTTGCGGAATTTGGTAGAAACAGATTTAATTAAGGAAACAATGAAAGGCATTTGGAGAAACGATGTATTGTATTGATGTGTTGTGCTGGTCGAAGACCTTTTACAATGTAGTGGAGTAGTCCTATTTATATTAATACATTTCTTGGTGAAGGAGTTGTACATGGATTCTTCTGTAATCTCTATCATCAATGTGATATTATCACCTTTATTATTACTAGATCATAATATTAATTCATTAAGACTCATGTCAAGAGGAAGTCTTGATCTATATCCTCCACCATCCTTTCATGTTGATTGCAAGTCCCATTATAATTATCCTTTCTTATCTAGTCCAAGTGGGTCTCTAATTTCATTATTACTCAACAAATTTCATAATAATAACAAGATCATTATTGAGATTTAACAAATATCGTCAATAATGAGCGAGCTTTTTCTTCATTCATCTACTAAAATATCATAAAGCCGATGTGCTAAAAATAAGGTCCAATATAACCCGCTCCTTCGACAATTGGGTTTAACAGGCTGACGTGCAAAAATCAGGTACAAACATACACTACCAGAATAAGTATTATAGCCGACAAAATGAAGAAAAACAGACAGATGACTTTCTTTATCGTCGACTATACCATAGTATAGCTGACGACAAAAATAGTTTGTCAGCTATAGTTTTCGATCGTCGACTATAATTTTACTAAAGTCATCGAGTGTTTGTCAAGGCAAAATCATCAGATATAGTTTGACTAAAGCCGACGACATATTTAACTATAGTTGACGATATTATTAAGCCATCGGCTATAGTTCTTTATTACAGATCTGGGCAGTAGCTTAATCATTCGAAAAAAATCGGTGAGAAAAAAACAAAACGCTCTCAAATTGTTGGGTGTTGTCAGAAGCTTCCAAAATGAGTTCGTAAAGCTATATCCCGCTACAAATATATAGGTACGTATATATATATGTGTGTGTTGATGGTTGATTTTGAGTTAAGTTGATTTTGAGTTGAATTCAATGAAAAAATATATATATATATAATGATATGTTAATTGTTGATATATAGTATGCATATATATGTTAATTTGTAATTAAGGAGTAGAATAATTAATGTAATATGTAGTTTAAAGATCGATATATATATATAATGATGAATTTTTAAATGGTGCATGTGTATGTATATATATATACAATTAGAATTTTTAGGATGGACAAGAGTTTGATTTACCTTCCAAAATGGAATCGAAGATATGGCATTGGAATGTGAATTTTTATGGAATATGTGAAGGCTAACGCTAACGGGGATACAAATCATTATTGCTTGTGTAAGAAATGTTATTGTCGCAGCGATTTGTATCGTTTTTCCATTGATATAGTATGGAAGCACCGGAAGAAAAATAGATTTTGGGGTAAGTACACATGTTAGATTTATCACGGTGAAACATCATCAGTAGGTCAGCATGATCATGGGCAATTTTCTAAGAGGGCCAGTACATCCAATAATCCAACAATGAGGTTGATCAATGATGTGTTTCTTTATGAGAGCGGTGTATTTTCTCAAGCATAAGATATCTCTCTCACTATTGAGGGTTTCCCTCCTATTGAGCCAGTTCAACAATTACCTAGAGCTATCAACACTGCCGATATTGACAAGTACAACAAGCTGATTGTCTTCCAACATACCCCGTTGTACAACAGGTGTAATAAGACTGTTTTTGAAAGTGTCATGGGAGTAATAAAGGTCAAAGTGGAGAACAAATTGAGTGTCAAGGCTATTTATGTTTATCTGACATTGTCTGCTTCGGTGCTGCCCCCTGGTCATTGCCTTCCTACCACTCATCGTAAGGTGCGACATATCTTGAAACATCTTGGCCTTACCTACATCAAAATTCATGCATGCAGATATGATTGTGTTCTCTTCTGGAGTGAAGATGCTAAAGAGAATGATCTTGAAAACCTTGATACATGTCTGATATGTCGCACAGATAAGTATAAGTTGACTCCTGCAGGGAATAAGAAAGCTGTGAAGGTACTTTGGTATTTTCCACTGATTGATAGGCTATAACGGTTGTTGTTTGTCTGCACACATGGCCAAAGCTATGAAATGGCACTGAGAGAGATTTGCTTGATGATGATACCCTTATACACCCTGCTGACAGAGAGGCTTGGAAGCACATGATTAGGGAGTTTTCTCATTTTGCATCAAAGGTCTGAAATGTTTGGCTCAGGCTCTCATCTGACGGATTCAACCCTTTTGGCAACATTAGTCTTCAATATAGTATATGACTAGTTATTATGGTACCGTACAATCTTCCTCCATGGATGTGCATGAAGAAGGAATACAATATGCTGACTATGTTAATTCCAGGGTCAGGTTATCCAGGAAAGTGTCTTAATGTGTATTTAAGACCTTTGATTAAGGAGCTGAAGTACCTGAGTAACGTTGGCCATCCCACTTATGACAAGTAAAAAAATGAGATGTTCCAGATGCATGTCATGCTTGTTGGCACCATCAGTAATTTTCTGGCCCACAAGATGTTGTTGAACAACATTACCAGGGGATACAAGGCTTGTCCAGAGTGCATGACTACTGATTGCGGCAGACTTCATTGTAGGAAGATTGTGCAGATGTGTCACCATTGTTGGCTAGGACTTGATCACCCATGGCGGGAGGATGACCAGGCATTTGATGGAACTGTAGAAACTGATTTGCAACCAAGGAGATAGACGGGGGATGAAATTTTGAAAGTGTTGAATGAATACAATTTTGGGCAACTCAGCACTCATCCTAATATAGTGATGGCAATACCTGACAGACTCGACAGGTATAAATTCTGGACACACAAAAGCATATTCTAGGAACTCCTGTACTGGTCAAAGTTGCCGATCAGGCACTACGTAAATGCCATGCAAATAGAGAAGAATGTGTGTGAAAGTATGGTGAGCACAATGTTGAATTAGGAGGGAAAAACTAAAGACGGCCCTAAGACATGCATTGATCTGAAAAGAATGGGTATACGAAAACATTTGTGGTTGAGAGAAGAGAAGAAAAAAAATGCCTCAAGCTCCTTACACCGTCAAGCCTGACCAAAAGAATGAAAGTTTTAGGTGGATGGGTAATGTTAAGTATCCTTCAGGTTATGCAGAAAATATAGTTCGGTTTGTTAACTTCCAGGACAATAAGATGTATAGATTTAAGAGTCATGACTGCCATATACTGCTTCAACATCTCTTCCCTATTTTCATTCGATCATACCTACCCCGTCAGGTGGTGGAGCCGCTAGTAGTATTGTCAAGATTCTTTCAGAAGTTATGCACTAGAGAAGTGAAAAAATCGGACCTGAGGGCAATGAAAGAGGACATCATTTTTATCATGTGCAAATCTGAGAGGATATTTCCCCCAAATTTTTTTGACATCATGCCTCATTTAATGATCCATCTTCCCGAACAATTGTTGCTTACTGGTCTTGTACACTACACTTAGATGTATCCCATGGAAAGGTATGTACGATTCACATCATAATTTTTAGTCTATTTTTATATAATTATATTTTTCAATAAACATCACATGCACTTTGTAATTTAATAGACAACTGAGGGACTACAAAGACTATATGGTAAATAAATCCGCACCTAAAAGGTGTATAGCTGAAGCATATCTTGCGCATAAGTGCGTAACGTACATCAAGTTGTATTTGGGAGCGTTGGCGGACCCTCCACAACATATGTCGGTAGATGAACATAGTCGAAAAATCTTCCAGAACCGCCCACGAACTCGAAATCACGTACTCTACAACTCGATTTCGGAAAAATCTTCCAGAACCGCCCACGAACTCGAAATCACGTACTCTACAATTCCCGTGAAGACACCCAACTCAATTTCTCGACCGAAAACATAGTCGCGAATCGAATCGGCAAATCACTATTACGACAATAAACTGCGACTAAACTCAATCTCGAGAATCGTGCCGAATATGCATCAGATTCTGGTTCGGGTCGTCACAATTTCGATTTACATGAGCATGTGTTATACGATTATGCCTATACCAGAATATATATTATGTATATACACTTATATATTGTTTCATGCATTTGCATCGAACTATTTATGATTTGGTTTACACAGAGTACAGTCGTTATATATGTTGTTGTATCAATACACTCGCATCCAGGCTGATCCCCGAGGATGTATACCGGGGGAGGCTGTGACTCCTGACCCGAGTCCTTTACCGGGGGGAGGCAGACCTCTGACCCGAGGCCTTTCTGGCTCGAATCACGTGTGGGTCTGGGATCCCGTGATTCGGACTGTACTAGCACGGATGTGTCCACGAGTGACCCCGTGGGATTTTATGCATGCTCTGTATGCGTGAGGAGTTAGAGTCTCCCTCGTGTTCCATTTGATTTTTTATACATTCGACTCGCATATGTTTTTATAACGTATATATTATTCGGTGAAAGACATTTATTTTCGTCCACTCACTCTAACAGTTTTCATGTCTTTCCCCTGGGTTTTTCGGTTTCTGTGCCCAGTTTGCAGTTTGGACTCTGGTGTCGCATATCGTGGTCGGAGGCATAGTGCTCGAGCTACCTTGTTTCTTCCAGTAGGTTTATTGTTCTACCTACTGTGGTATACTTATATGATTATACATTAGAGGTCGCTCTGAGTATTCTGTTGTATATGTTATATACGATTTTACTCCGGATTTCAGTAAAGTACAGATATATTTATTACTTTACATTATTGTTGATATATTGAGAAATCTAGATGGGATTGGTGCCCACGGTTTGATTTTTGTGGCATAGGATGAAGTGTATTTTCCGCGTGCAGGTAATGGTAATTCCACGTTAGTAACGAAAATCTGCCGAAATTTTGTTGGTTTTTTTTGGTTCGTGTTTTCAGAAGGGGTTTGATTCCGGTTTAGGCAACTAAATCGGGATTGGGTTCTTTCATTTATGCTACCATATGCTTTGTAGTAATTCATACTCTCGGCCGGTTGGTAGTAATTGCCTTGGTCGTAGAATCATATGTTGGCTCATAATAATAAATCATGTTAAAAAATTGCTTATCACGTTCACGGCGTACTTGGCCATGCATGGTTTGAGTAAAACTTTGGACATAACATTTCCCATATTTGTTAAAATCATAACTCGCCTCATACAGATGTTCTTGCGATTGATTGATCATTAATTGCATCATTCACTCAATAATTGTATCGGTCCCACTGCGTGTGCAAAAATATGTTTACACAAAAATCGTCACTGTATTTGTCGACGACCGATGGATTTTGGCTCACAATATCCTTCTTGGATGTGCGGGCTTGCCAACTAGCGGTCTATTGGCCAAGCAAAGTTTTGATAGATTTGCGCTCGAATTATGACTTCTTCAAACAATTGTGGGCTGAGGAAGGAACCTTCTCGGCCTCATGGTTCTCTTGCCTTAGTGAATAAGGACTTTATGACGTTTCTTTTTGTGCTTTTTTGGTACAAAGTTGCAAGAAAAAATGAATTTATCTAAACTAAATAGAAAAAGGTAATACTAGAATCTAAAGAGCATGTAAATAAAAACTTAAGAACAAAAATTATAACAACTAAGGGCAGAAAGGAAAAAAAAAAGCGATAATTGAAGATAGATTTAACTAAGGAAAAAATGCAAGGCATTTGGAAAAAAGATGTATTATATTGATATGTTGTGTTGATCGAGAATCTTTTACAATGTAGTAGAGTAGTCCTATTTATATTAGTACATTTCTTGGTGGAGTTGTACATGGATTCTTCTATAATCTTCTATAAGCCTTAATGATTATCAATTCATGATAGTCGAATTTATTACAAAATTAACATTTGACACAATTATTTCTTGACAAAATTAACCACGAAATTTGAATAAAATTGTTACCTCTTGTTCTGAAAATTGGAAATTTTAGAATCCCAAATTTGATATGGACCCAGGAGAGATAAGAGAAAAAAAAAATTAGAAGAATGGGACTTTTCTTCAGAGATTGAGAGATTCAAATAGAGACGGTGAGGTCAGAGATTGAAAGAAGAAGGTTAGATTAGCCGATTAGGAGATAAGAAAATACATCAATTTTGTTTTAAGTCATCCCGGGCCCCAGTACCTAATACCCAAAGTTTACCTCTTTATTTTCCTACCTAATCCCATAAACCCAAAACCTATATTGACGTAGCCAAGAGTCTATTCTAATAAGAGCCCAGAATAGACATGACATAGTCGAACAACAACCTGTTACAATAGAACATATGCAAGATAATACAAAACAGATATTCAACACCTATATTCAACACCATTAGCAGTCTGAAAATTCGAAGCTTTCAAGAATTTGAGAGAGCAAAAAAAGAAGATGAACCCACAATATTTAACACCTATGATTCTTAATAAAACAACAATGTGGCTAATCTCTCAGACAACCATCCATCGTAGTAACCTAATATGCAAATTATAATGAAGTCAAAAATGAATGCATTACATATTCATTGAATCTCAACCAAGTCGTCCACTGTGTAGTCCAGTATACTAACGTACACTTCAAAATTATACATTCTCAAGGGCCAATAAATCAAAGAAACCAGATGTAACAATCCGAACGAAAATTCACGTATAAATCAACACGAAACAATATTATCACGAATTAATTATTTTGCGTGAGTTATTAACGACTTTTTTCATCAGGCGAGAATTTGACTTGATTTTCTTCATGAGAATTGTAGAATGTTTAATTTCGGGCACGTAGGAATTTTCGGAGAATTTTTTAGATTTGTGAGTTATTTGTTATGATTTTTTGGAAGTTTTTATTTTCGGATAACTATCGCGATGTTTATCGAAAATTGTCGTAATGGATAAATCGAAAAGAAATTTATTTTTATTGGTTAATTAGTGACCGGACGATCGCGATTTAGTCACTTAATAGCCGTCGATCGATTGAGGAGCTTCCCCTGTAAATAGCAAGTTTCCCAAAATATTTGATTTACCCGATTTAGAAAGTTGGACTGGGAGTTGACCATGTGTTGACCAACCATTGACCCAACCTAGTTTGCCGACCCGTTTCTTAACCCGCCGGAAAAGTGACCATCCGGCCACCATTTCAAGCGATTGAGGTATGGATTTTCTTCCCCTCTTGCCCATGAATGGTTTGGTGTGATTATTTGGGATTTTTAGTGATATTTTGGAGCAACCAGAACGGGTTTTTGGAGCGGTACCCACGGACACCGTGGGCAACAGCGCTCCGGCTGTTCTCCGGTGACGACGTGGGGTGGGTTCAACTGGGTTTTGTCCCATAACCCCATGGCCCGCCGTGCGCCGTAGCCGGCGTATTAACGCCGAGAAGTTCCGGCTGAGTTTTGACCCGCCATCTTTCGAGTGGAATTCCGGCGAAATACGCCAGAATTTGAGGTGGTCACAAGAGGGAAAGTTATTTGGCTTGGAGAGGAAGAGAATGAGGGGTCGAACGCTCCAAACGGAGCTGTCCGGCCGGGAGGCACGTTTGGCTCACACACCGCCGCCGAAGGTGGCGCGAGACCTCCGGGGAGGAAAAATTCTGAAATTGTTCGGGAAATTTTTGGGGTAGTTTATGAATTGATTTTTGCACGTTTTATCGAATTCCAGTATTAAATGTTTATGTTATTTATTCAAGAGATCGTGATCGAGATTTTGGTGAGGGAACTTCCGCCGGACCACAGAGCTAGCTTTGTACTGTGAGGGGATACTTTATTCTCACTGTCGATTTGTGAGTCTATGATTATACATTTTATGATTATTCACTTTATGATTATGCATTTTACGAGTATGCATTTGCATGGAAGCACATATAATTTGTTTTATACAGAGCATAGTCACAGTTGTTGCATCGATGCACTGGCCTCTCGGTTGATCCCCAAGATGCTCCGGGAGGGATAGGACAAACTCTTGACCTTGAGATTTTACAGTACCTAGGAGGGTTAGGACAAACACCTGATCTGGGCTTGTTTATTTTCAGACTCGTATTATTTTTGTGTACATTATTTATGAAAGACATATTATTTACAATTTCAGTTAAAAGTAAAATATTATTTTTGTCCACTCACTCTAACAGTTTTTATTCATTTATATACCTTTCCTGGGCTTTTCGGTTTTCTGCACCCAGTTTGCAGATGTTATCCTGTGATTGCACGTCGGAGACGGAGGGGTAGAGTTTGTGTTACTGTACTCATCTAGTAGGTTCCTAGCTTAACCTGCTAGTCTTATGTAATATGTATATTAGAAGTCGCTCTGAATATTGTATAGAGTTTGACTTGTTGTGTTTACTTTCCACACGATTTTTGGATTTCTTATCACCTTCTATAAACAAAGTATATTTATAGTAAATTTAGATTTTGGTTGATTTGAGAAATCCGGTTGCGATTTGGTGCCCACGGTTTATTTTTGTGGACATTTTAGAAGTGTGTTTTCCCTGCAAGTTTTTGGGTTTCTTGATTCTAGAAGAAACTCTGGAAAATTTTTTGTAGACTCAGGTGTTGTTAGAGCTTAATTTCGGTTTAGGCAACTAAATTGGGATCGGGTCCTTTCAGTTGGTATCAGAGCATTAGGTTATAGGTTTTGTAGACTTATGAAATTGTGTTACTAAAGACATTTAGGAATACACAACACTTCTAGAGCGATGGGCCGACCGGTCGGCGGATCCCCATCAATGCTCATGGTGTTGTGTGTTTTTAAATGTTTAAGGTTTCATTACTGTATCCTTCGTGTCTGTTGACTAATGTGTTTTCTTATCCATAAGAGATGCCTCCTATACGTGGAGCCCGCGCCAATAGGGCTGAGGAACATGATGAGGATCAACGAACGCATGATTTGCATATGCGAGTTTTACAATTAGAGGAGTGTTTTGATCCTGTAGAAAAGGCAAGAATAGCTGGAGAAACTACTTTCTTCGGTTCTACAGATCCTGAAATTTGTGAGGCATGGATAGTCCAGTTGAAGCGTGTATGTGAACAACTTCACTTCACTCCAGAGCAGAAGACTGTAGTAACTGTTGGGTTACTTGAGTCACATGCTTACTTTTGGTGGGCGAGCACTGAGAGGGTTCCTGTTGATACACCATGACCTACACTCAGGGAATTGTTCATGTGCTGATATTTTAATCAGGCTACTCAGCAGCAAAAATATGAAGAGTTCACCAATCTGAGACAAGGCAGTATGTCAGTGCTTGAGTATCGAGATGCATTTACTCGTTTGTCTCGATTTGTGCGTGATATGGTGGCGAGTGAGGAAGCTAAATGCAGGAGGTTTGAGCTGAGTTTGAATTTGAACATTACGGGGACATTGATAGCTATGCCTCGGGATAACTTTGATGAGTTTGTTAGTGCAGCCATTAGAGGCGAGGATGTGGAAAGGGAGAAACAAATGCAGTTTCGGTCTCGCCGCTTTGAGGAGGGTGGCCCCAGCCAAGGTCCTCTAAAGAAAGTGAGCTCAGGTACTTCGGGGTCAGCATCTTCTTCTAATAGTGGATCTTATAGATTTCCTGGTGGCACTTCTGGTCAGACTAGAAGCCAGAGATGGAGGAGGAATCGACCTCAGATACAACAATCAAGTGGGAGTTCTAGTGGGTCGAGTTACCCTCGACGCATATATGATTCACCTTCTGCACCGAGAGATTTTCCGTTATGCAACATTTGTAACAAGCGGCATTTCGGTTTATGTCAGCGGGGAACCACTACTTGTTATCGTTGTGGCCAGGAGGACCATTTTGCTAGGCAGTGCCCGCAGAGGGGTACATATGGTGGTTCAGCAACCCAGAGATCAGGGTACCACTTCTGAAGTTCGACCAGCACAGCCCACAGAACAAGCAAATCAGCATAACCGCAATCAGCGTGGACGACCCTTTGGGCAGGCCCGAGTCCATGCCATGACCCTGCATGAGGGTAGAGCTTCCCCTGAGGTTATCATCGGTACATTATATATTTTTGGTTATCCAGTCCTTACTTTATTAGACCTGGGGGCTACGCATTTTTTTATGTCGTATAGATTGGCATCTTTGGCCACTATACATGCCTCTCCACTTCCGGGTATGTGGTGAGTGTTATATCCGTCCGGTGAGGTTGTGTGTGTTGGATGGGTATATAGGGACTGTGAAATATTCATAGGAGATCATGGGCTAGCCGCAGATTTAATGTTGTTGGATATTGTAGATTTTGATGTAATTTTGGGGATGGACTTCTTAGAGGCTCATTGGGCAGTCTTTGATTGTCACAAAAAGAAGGTAGTCTTTAGGAGTCTAGGTATGCCAGAAATCTTATTTCGTGGTGAAAGAAATATTTCTCCCCCTTTTATGATTTCAGCAATGAAAGCAGAAAAGATGTTAAGGAAAGGATGTGAGGCATACTTGGCACATGTGATTAATACTGATGTTTGTGTGCCAAGTATCAGGAATATTCCAGTGGTTTGTGAGTATCTAGATATTTTTCCTGAGGACTTACCTGGTCTCCCTCCGGTGAGGGAGATTGGTTTTACTATTGAATTACTTCCAGGTACTAGTCCTATTTCTCAAGCACCATATCGAATGACTCCAGCAGAATTGAAGGAGTTGCAAGTTCAACTGCAGGAGTTGATCGATAAGGGTTTTATTTGACCAAGTGTTTCACTTTGGGGTGCTCCAGTGTTGTTCGTGAGGAAGAAGGATGGTTTAATGAGGTTGTGCATTGATTATCGAAAATTGAATCAAGTCAAGGTGAAGAATAAGTATCATTTACCGCGGATTGATGATTTGTTCGATCAACTCGAGGGAGCAACAGTTTTCTCGAAGATTGATCTTAGGTCAGCATACCACTAAGTTCGGATTCGAGAATCAGATATTTCTAAGACGGCTTTTCGATCACGCTATGGACATTATGAATTTCTTGTTATGCTTTTTGGCTTGACAAATGTCTTAGCCTATTTTTTGGACCTCATGAATCAAGTCTTCAGGCGATATTTGGATAAGCGTGTCATTGTATTTATCGATGACATATTGATATATTCCAATGATGTAAAGCAACACCGGAATCATCTACGTGCAGTTTTGCAAACCTTGCGGGAATCTCAGTTGTATACAAAGTTTAGCAAGTGTGAATTCTAGCTAGATAATATGAAATTTCTGGGTCATGTGATTTCAGCTGAGCGAGTTAGCGTTGATCCAGATAAAATTGAGGCGGTGTTGAATTGGAGCAAACCTACCAATGTAACTGAGATAAGAAGTTTCTTGGGTTTAGCAGGTTATTATCACCGTTTTGTACAAGATTTCTCGCGGATTGCGACTCTAAAATGGTCTGATGCTTGTGAAGAGAATTACCTGACATTGAAGGACAAGTTGACCACGACACCGATGTTGGCATTGCCTGACGAAAGTGGGGAATATGTTATTTACAGTGATGCTTCGAAATTGGGCATAGGCTGTGTTTTGATGCAGCATGGCAAGGTCGTTGTGTATGGTTCCAGACAACTGAAACCCCACGAAGTTAATTATCCCACACATGATCTGGAGCTTACTGCCATTGTGTTAGCACTGAAGAGTTGGAGGCACTACTTGTATGGAGCGCAATGTAAGATTTATATAGATCACAAGAGTCACACTTACTTGCGTACTCAACCAATTTTGAACATGAGGCAACAAAGATGGATGGAGTTAATTAATGATTATGACTATACTTTCGAGTACCATCCAGGGAAGGCCAATGTTGTGGCTGATTCTCTTAGCAGGAAATCTGTAGCCTCTTTATTTCATGTACGAGTCGCACGAGTGTCGATGTTAAATGAGTTGCGAGCTACAGGAGAAGAACTGGAATGGTGTGATGATAGAGCACTGTTAGCCAGTATTCATGTCCGACCAGTGTTGTTTGACAAGGTGCGGGAGACTCAGGATGCGGATCTCTATCTGTAGAGTAAGAAGAATATGATTCAAAATGGCCAACCAACAGAGTTTCGACTAAAGAATGACGGTACTTTAATGTTCAGGAGAAGACTTTGTGTTCCTAGAAATGACGAGCTGAAGAAGAAGGAGATACTTGATGAGGCCCATTATTCTGCCTATGCTATGCATCCGGGCAGTACAAAAATATTTTGGACACTTAGAACTTACTACTGGTGGCGTAACATGAAAAGAGAAATAGCAATGTGCGTGAGTAAGTGCCATATTTGTCAATAGGTGAAGGCTGAGCGGCAGAAACCTACTGAAAAGTTGCAACCATTAGAGATTCGGGTTTGGAAGTGGGAGCATATTACTATGGACTTTGCATATCAGCTACCTCGTACATTCGGTGGTAATAATGGCATTTGAGTAATTGTTGATTGCCTTACGAAATCATCATATTTTCTAGCTCTCCTAGAAAAGATCTTTGTGAGCAACTTAGCAAAATTATATGTGGCAGAGGTTGTGAAGTTGCATGGAGTACCTGTGTCTATAGTTTCCGATCGGGATACTCAGTTCACATCAGAATTTTGGCGAGCGTTGCAAAAGGCATTGGGGACTAGATTACATTTTAGTACAGTTTTCCACCCTCAGACTGATGGCCAATCGAAGAGAACCATTCAGACTTTGGAGGACATGTTGTGTTCATGTGTGTTGCAGTTCAAAGGAAGTTGGGATTAACAACTTCATTTGATTGAATTTGCGTACAATAACAGTTATCAGGCCAGCATCGGAATGGCTTCATATGAAGCTCTATATGGAAAATAATGTCGAACTCCGTTGTATTGGAGTGAAGTAGGAGAAAGGTGGCTTATTGGTCCTGATATAGTGAAGGACACTGTTGAGGATATTCAAATTATTCGAGACAGGATGAAAGCTGCACAAGACCGACGAAAGAGTTATTCTGATGTAAGGAGGAAGGACCTTGAGTTTGAGGTTGTTGATTGTATATTTTTGAAATTATCTCCTTGGAAAGGTGTTGTGCGTTTCAGGAAACATGGAAAACTCTGTCCACGCTATATCGATCCGTATGAGGTTATTGAACGTGTGGGTGCAGTGGCTTATAAGTTGGCACTACCTTCTGAGATGGCCAGGGTACATGATGTGTTCCATGTATCTATGCTACAGAAATACATTTCTAATCCATCTCATGTTCTGACACCTTATCAGCTCTCTATACAGGAGAATTTGACTTATGTGGAAGAGCCAGTTCAGATTCTTGATCGGAGAGTCCAGGAACTACGTCACAAGACCATTCCACTTGTGAAGGTCTTGTGGAGAAACCATGAAGTTGAGGAGACCACTTGGGAACTTGAGTTGCAGATGCGAGAGCAGTATCCCTACCTCTTCGATTAACAGGTATGTAAATTTTGAGGGCAAAATTTTTATTAGGGGGGTAGATTGTAACAACCCGAACCAAAATTCACGTATAAATCAGCACGAAACAGTATTATCGCGAATTAATTGTTTTGCATGAGTTATTAATGACTTTCTCATCGGGAGAGAATTTGACTTGATTTTCTTCACGAAAATTGTAGAATATTTAATTTCGAGCACGTAGGAATTTTCGGGGAATTTTTGGGGAATTTTTCGAATTTGTGAGTTATTTGTTATGATTTTTTGGAAGTTTTTGTTTTCGGATAACTATCGCGATGTTTATCGAGAATTGTCGTAATGGATAAATCGAACAGAAATTTGTTTTTATTGGTTAAGTAGTGACCAGACGATCGCAATTTAGTCGAATAATAGTCGTCAATCGATTGAGGAGCTTCCCCTACAAATAGCAAGTTTCTGAAAATAGTCGGTTTACCCGATTTAGAAAGTTGGACTAGGAGTTGACCATGTGTTGACTAACCTTTGACCCGACCCAGTTTGCCGACCCGTTTCTTGACCCGTCGGAAAAGTGACTGTCCGGCCACCATTTCAAGCGATTGAGGTATGGATTTTCTTCCCCTCTTGCCCATGAGTGGCTTGGTGTGATTATTTGGGGATTTTAGTGATGTTTTGGAGCAATCCGAACGGGTTTTTGGAGCGGTACCCACGGACGCCGTGGGCGACGGCGCTCCGGCTATTCCCCGGTGACGGCGTGGGGTAGGTTCGACTGGGTTTTGTCCCAAGAGTCAAAACCCCTTAACCCCGTGGCCCGCCGTGCGCCGTAGCTAGTGTATTAACGCCGAGAGGTTTTTGGCCGACACTACAAGAAAATGACCCATTGCCGGCGACTTTTATGTCGCCGGCAATGTTTTTGGACATTACCGGCGATTTTTGCCGGAAAAATCGCCGGTAATGTCTTTTTTTTTTTTTTTTTAACATTACCGGCGACATAAATGTAAGTCGCCGGTAATGTCTTGCCGGAAAAGACATTGCCGGCGACATACATTTATGTCGCCGGTAATGTAAAAAAAAAAAAAAAAAAAAGACATTACCGGCGACATAAATGAAGTCGCCGGTAATGTCTTTTTTTTTTTATTTTACATTACCATCGAGAGATTGCCGGCGACGAACATTACCGGCGACAAAAATCGCCGGTAATGTAAAAAAAAAAAAAAAAAAAAGACATTACCGGCGATTTTTCCGGCAAAAATCGCCGGTAATGTCCAAAAACATTGCCGGCGACATAAAAGTCGCCGGCAATGGGTCATTTTCTTGTAGTGCGAGTTTTTACCTGCCAGTTTTCGAGTGGAATTTCGGCGAAATACGCCAGAATTTGAGGTGGTCACAGAAAGGAAAGTTATTGAGCTTGGAGAGAGGAAGAGAATGAGGGGCCAAACGCTCCAAATGGAGCTGTCCGGCCGGGGGGCGCATATGGCTCACGCATATAGATAATGTGGCGGTGGTTAGGGGCGACACCATGGTGGTTTCATGCGGCTTGGTGATTGGGATTGAGGCTGAAGAGGGAGAGGAGCAGTAGACCAATTCCAGGGATCATTATTCTTGAATCTTTCCGGCGAATCTCAAAATTGAAGCATAAAGACAACTGTTGAGAAAGAACTAAACTGAAAATTGATACCGAGTTGTTAATACAACCCCAATAGAAAGAAGACGAACCTAAAATGTCTGACCTTGTGGGTGAGATGGCGAGACTGTGAGAGAGAGATTATAGCCAAATACTGAGGCGGAGAAAAAAGAGGAGAGGACGCAGAGAAAATTAACCAAAATACAGAATAAAAATAGAGGTCAAATTGGTAAGGAAACTGTTCATAAGGGATTCCACCGACATAAGCATTTCACATATAGTATAATATGCTGTCATGGGAATAGAAACGATGCATGTTAAATAGGTCTATATATGCAGCAGATGAAGACAGACAGGTATAACGCATATATATAGCACTAGTTACCCCGGTATACTTTTTATGAATGAATAATGGTTGCCGCCGCTATACTATTAAGAAATAATAAAAGAAAGTGGATAAGGAAGCGAATCACTACGAATAAAATATCGGATATCGAAAATATATTGACGGTTTAAAATTTGGATATATCGACGGAAATATCGATTCTATGAAAATTTTGACTGAAAGATGGGAACTAATAAAAATACATGAAAATTTATAATGAAACTTTTGGAGGTTGTTATATGATCAATTATCTACCTTATGTGAAAAGAAAATATTGATCAAACATCAAGACATATGAACTTGCTATATTACTATATGAATTAGTATGTGTCAAGTACTGATAATTATTAAAATATAATTTAATACTTCTATTTTTATATTTTGATGGCTAAAACAGCTAGATCATCACGCCTTTTGTATAATATGATACACATCACACATCACAAAATCAAATATCACTACCACACTTTGCACTATTGCCGGCGAGAAAAAAAAAAGGCCGGCGACGGAGCAAGTCGCCGGCAATAATTAGCATTGCCGGCGACTTGCACCGTCACCGGCAAAAAGTCCAAAAAGTCGCCGGCAATGCTCAAAATTATTGCCGGCGACCTTCTCCGTCGCCGGCAATAATCTCTCCACCATTGCCGGCGAAATTCCGGCCGAAAAATAGCCGGCAATGGTGAAAAATTATTGCCGGCGACGGAGAAAGTCGCCGGCAATAATTTTCCACAATTTCCGGCGATTTTTGGCCGGAATTTCGCCGGTAATACCTCTTATATCAGATCCAGATCGCAGCAGCTCATTCATTTAGATATAGAAAAATTCGGTGAAATCGAAAGAAAGAAAACGCTCAGAAATCCTTGAGTATTGTCAAAAGGCGTCGAAAACCCGCTCGGGAAGCTATATACGTAGCTATATATAGGTACGTACGTATATTATACGTATATATATATATGTGTGTTGATTTAATTAGATCGATATAGAGTTGAGATATCGATTTGGTTTGATATGCAAATAGAGTGGATATATTGTTGATTTCGAATGATTGACTGTTGATTTTGAGTTGATTTGAGATTATTTCGATGAAAATATATATGTTAATTTGTGTATATATATATATGTATGGATATAAAATTATTTTGTGAATATTAATTGTTAATATGTCTATATATATACAGGCATGTTAATTTGTAACTGTGAATTGTTGGTATATATATATTTTTTTTAATTTATATGCATGCATGGGTCAACTTTTGTTAATTAATCGGATGAATTCGAATGCAATTAATGATGATTTATTAATTAATTAGTAGTGAATGTGTATATATATATATATATTTATAGTACGTAATGTTAGAATTTTCAGGATGGACAAGAGTTAGATGAGCCTCGAAAGATGGGATGTGAGATATCACCATGGAATTAGGAGTTTTGTGGATTTTGTGAAGGCTAATTGTGGAGACACTACACTTCATTATTTCCCGTGTAAAGAATGTAAGTGTCGCAGCGATCGATTTCGTTTTCCCATTGATAAAGTCCAGAAGCACCTGAGCAAATACGGGTTTTGGGATAAGTACACTTGTTGGATTTATCACGGTGAAACATCGTTAGCGGGTCCGCAAGATCATGGACAATTTGGTGAGAGGGCCAGTCCATCCTATGATCATGGACATTTTGCTGAAAGGGTCAGTCCATCCTATGATCCAACATCGATGTTAATCAATGATATGTTTTCTCATGAGAGTGGTGTATTTGCTGATCAAGCACCAAATGTCCCTCCCGTCGTGTAGGGTTTCCCCCATATTGAGCCAGTCGAGCCATTACCTGGAGCTCATGTCAACACAAGCGGTATGGACAAGTACAACAACCTGATTGCATTGCAACAGACTGCGTTGTACGACGGTTGTAGTAAGACTGTTCTTGAAAGTGTCATGGGAGTGATGTAGCTCAAAATGGAGAACAAAATGTCTGTCAAAGCTGTTGATTCTTGGCTGAAGTGGACTGCTTCGCTACTGCCACCCGGTCATCGTCTTCCTACCACTCATCATAAGGTGCGACATATCCTGAAAGATCTTGGGCTTTCCTACTTCAAAATCCATGCATGCAGATATGATTGTATTCTCTTCTGGAGAAAAGATCTTAAAGACCTTGAAGTCTGCCCGGTATGTTTTACAGAAAGGTATAAGTTGACTCCTGCAGGCAACAAGAAAGCTGTGAAGATACTTCGATATTTCCCGCTTATTGATAGGCTGGAGCGGTTGTTCATATGTGCTTCCACGGCCGAAGCTATGAGATGGTGGGCTGAGAGGAATTTTCCTGACGATGACACCCTTATACACCCTTCCGACGGAGAGGCTTGGAAGCACATGGTCAGGGAGTTTGATCATTTTGCAGCAGAGGTCCGAAATGTTTGGCTAGGGCTCTCATCTGACGGATTCAACCCTTTTGGCAACATGAGTCTTCAATACAGTATATGGCCAGTTATTTTGGTACCGTACAACCTTCCACCATGGATGTGCATGAAGAAGGAATACAATATGCTGACTCTGTTAATTCCGGGCCCGGGTTATCCAGGAAAGTGTCTCGATGTGTATTTGAGGTCTTTGATTGAGGAGGGTGGCCGCCAATTTACCGTACAACCTTCCAATATGCTGATTCTGTTAATTCCGGGTTCGGGTGGCCGCCTCCGACGCCGCTCACCTCGCCAAGATCCGGCGATCTATTCGGGGAGCAAAAAAACCCTAAAATAAGTCTCTCCCTCCCATCTTTCTCCTTCTCTGTCTCTCTCATTGTCCGATCTCTTTCTCTTCTGCAATAGCTATTTTTATTCAATTACTACTTCCAAAGCATCAATCATTCCCTTAAAAATTCACTACCTAACAGGCTGAGATTATTGCAGACTCTGATGGCTTATTCTTATAGCATCGACATATGCAAACCTCCTCGCACAACTCCTCTCCCTTGAAGTTGCCCCTCTGATTTACCTAGACAATTTTTGACTTGTGGGTGTCTGCCCGAATTTGAGCTCGGCCTTCAGCTTGATTTGGTATCTCCAAGTAGAGCTTTATTTAGTTATCTGGGTGTCAATTTATTCAGTGTGTGAATTTTAGCTGATGAACACTTGGGTTGTTGTTTTTGGGGTGTTCAGTGGGATGACGAGGTGAGAGTAGGTGCGGCGGACCGGCGCTGAGTACCGACAACTCCGACAAGGTTATCTGGTTTAGCCGAATTATCCAGCGATTTTGCTTTTACCATACAAGGGTATTATTGACTTTTTATGGAAATTGACTATCTACATCTGGTCAAGAATTTATTTATTTTTAATTGAAATTGATGGTCACGATTTGGCTGTATCATTCTGGTAAACCTCCACTGCCAGTGGAGAGCAGTCGTTTCGACTATGTATGGCGCAAGTCGCCCTAGCTACCGAAGAAAAACTTTTGACTACAATCCGACCTTTACTGTTGGAAAATTCAATCTCCTTCGTCATTTGTTCTTGTTTTCTATTGTGAGAGTTTGAGTTATGATTTATGAGGCATGATCTGAAGACATGCATGCATGGTAAACATGGACTTTTATATGGTTTGGCTGGTCGGATGCATGAGCGAAGTCACGGCCAATGTAATCGAGGATAGAAAATAGTAGTCAATAGTGGGGGATTTAACATGTTCATCTGAGAAAAATGGAGACGGTTGTCTCGGCCGTTTTGGTCTTTGCAGGTAGAGAGACCTGACAGCTTGTTCCTCTACCCTAAATATAAGAGTAGTGTATGTTCTAGGCATTTGAGACAAGTCTAGTCAAGCATGTCCGTGATGAGGTCTCTTGGTAACATATACTTGTAGATAACCAAACTCCCTTCACAAACCTGAGGAGCTTCATTTAGACAGTCTTATTCAGTACGCTATAGCAGGTAGGTTAATTTCTTTCGACAAGTCTGTTCGATTTCCCACAGATTAGTATCTCTTGTTTTCACTGTGTTAGATAGTGCAGCTTGTTCTCCTAACACTCCTAGATATGGCCACCTGACACGGTACGTTGATAATGTAGATATCAAAAAGAAAATGAAATAGAAATGGTAGTCTTACCACAAAACAGCACAAAATAAATTGCAATTCCAAAACTGAAAGAAAGAAAAGATAATCCAAAACACAAGCTTACATGGCATAATTACCTACAAACTAATTAAACTAAGTTCACAAAACAGTACTGGGAAACATCAGTAAATCCAAAAAATAAAAAAAATACAACTTGCTTGCTTAATTTCTGTGCACACCGATAATCATGTAATGAAAGAAAAGGGTCTGAACTGCTCATTAGCTTGTTTGTAATATATCCTTACATGTACCGGTTTATTTGCAAGCTAGTCCACTATACAAAATGCTTCTGAGACTACAAGATGATCATAAACAATAATAGTAACTATAACATATGGGCTCTGTTCATTTCCCCAAATTGGGAGTTGGAGCAGTATCTAATCAATGGGGTCTTGTTTTCTGATTTCTAACTATGAATGAACAATGACTATAAACATTATGCTCAAACAATTGGCTACACTCTTCCTTTTCTTCTGTCATCCAGTGCCTGCTCCATAAACAGTAATGTTCACGTCATAAAGAGTGGATATGTACGAGTGTGAATGCATACAAATAGACATGTATTAAGTCTTTCCATACAGATTTCTCACACTAGTGGATCAAATATATCACAGAACACAGATGTAACTCCACGTAAGATACCTGACCAGTGATCTCGATTATCAGTATTGCAATACAATATCTAAACTGTTTGGCAGGATTGAATCACTATATATGTGAATCTTTACCATTCGAACCTCTTTACTTTTCCATGTAGACTGATTCCGAAAATCTATAGAATCTAGCACCATCTTGGCTCTAGTGAATACTCTGGAAAAGTAAGTTCAGTCTAAGCTCCTAAATTTTAAAGTGGCTGACATAATAAAGTTAAAATAACATAGACCAGAGTGTGTTTTGAAGCACCCTTTGTACTTTAAGCTTAAGATGTTAATTGCAACTTTGTCCACTTACTATTTTTGTGAACTTGACACAATCTATTATTCAATCAAACTGTGAAAATGACGAGCAACTAGATCACGGTAACTCCTCATGGTGAGCAAAGATCACAGCATAGACTAAGTTTTTAGGTATGTTGAAGTTTAGTATGGAAACACTTGATACTTCATGTAGACTTGCGACCAATTAATCTATACATCCATCTTTTAACCATTTAAATTTCTGTTCTAAATCTACCACCAAAAGAGAGAAAAAAGGGAAGAAAAAATATCGAAACTCATGCATGAAGCAGCTTAGCATATTACTTTTAGGTATTTACCTTGCTTTGTAGCAGTCTCATTGTCAACACGAGAGTATCACGCATCCTACAAAGTAAATTCAGTGAAACCAAATAAGAAGGGATATTGTTTAGAGCAAGTCATATGCTTCAAATATAAAACAACAGTAATTATAGCAACAATCATAAGGGTTTGTATAGGATCCATTAATATATCAAATATGATACCGTACATTGAAGAGACTGGTTTGATGCATAGATACACTAGTTAAATGCATCAAGTAGACTAGGGTTTATGATTATGCCACTCAGACATCAGGTAAACTAATTAGAGGAAACCCTACTGGTCTGAAAAATCGCGTACTAAAGGCGATTTCTGAAAAATATCTGAAAATACCATCTGGTCTATGGTGGAAACCCGCCAAAAGGAGATTAACACGTCTTTTCCAATATGAGAATTACCCTCGAGAGAAAAACTCTTTAATGCTGTTCAACAGTATAAGCGAATATATACCAAATATACTGGTGACAGACTAACAGGACAGCTTATATATACTACGGAAAAAAAATATTAAATTTAATCAGTAATACAAGAATATGTCAATTAAGTGTGAGATATGCATTACCGAATGCTGTATGTGCTAAATGGATGAGAAGATCCATCGGAACATGTCAACACAAATTGGGTTGAGAAACCACAAGGAACTTTGATCTGCAACCAATATTTATAGAAGTTGAAATGATCGTCTCTTATATACAAAAGGGAATGTTGACAATCAAATTTCAAAACTTTTGCATTAAATCCACAGTAGAAAACAACCAGCCTTGGTAACTTTTAAATTTAGGATCCAAGTAAAATACCTACTGATAAATCATTTGAGAATTTCTCTGCAATTATGGCAGCTTCTGTGCTATTGATCTTGATCTGATAGCCTGACCTTCTCAGATATAATGTTGCTGGCTCCCAATTCTCAGCAGAATCCATCTGCTTTTACAACAAGATGATATCACAAAACTGACAAAAGTTGTCTCCTTTGATAACAGAGCAAAAAGTTGGTTGCAAAGCACTATTGTATTAAATGATAGATCACTAAACAGTTAGAGAATAAAACAAAGGAAGTTCGTTTATTAATGAGAACTTCACAGTATGACAAAGCCATCATAACTTGTTCGGACAAAAAAATGATTAGAAAAAAAGAAGTCAAACCAACACTGACCTTGGAGGCAAAATCACAAAGATATATGAGATAACAATAAAAATTTCTGAGGAACATCATTTTGACAAGACAAAGTCAACCTCCCTTACCAAAGAAAAAAAGATGAACTATATGTCCATGAACGTTTTAGAAAAGTATAAGATCGAACATTTGACATGAATTTCTTGCTCTCCAATTGAGTAACATAACCAATTCCTCTGGAGCAGAAGATTCCAAGACACTATCCAAGCTAGCCAGCTTACTTCAAAGGAAATGACTTTCATACGCCTTCATAAATTGCGAGTGCTTTCTTTATATAATGTACTTCTACTTTTTGTAATCAAGCAGTGAGGGAGGGTTGAACTCAGAACCTCTACCAACACTTTATGGAATGAAATGCCTTACTGCATTTGGCCTAAACATCATCTTTTGTCTTCTTTTTTGGAAGAACAAACAAACATGAGAAGTTTTATTCATACCATCGTAACTGTATTAAGAATTAAATGAATATAACACCTCAAGTAGTTGCCATTAGTATGCAGTTTTTTCAGGGCCAAAAATACAATAGCAAACAATACTTTGATTCCAGAATCATGCAAGTTCATGTGAGTTAGTAACAAGTAAACCTCAACAATGACTCTGAAGTCTGAACCAAAATGAGCAACAATTGGTAGAAAATTTATCAGCTTATGTACCTATATTGAAGTTTCCTCCTAAATGCTTCATACAATTCATCAATGCTCAATCAAATTTCAGTGAGCACCAATTATTGTTTGATGGGGTTCATTAATCTATTCTAAAGAAGGAAACTAATGATTAAGATATTTTCCAGTATAATAGAGAAACAAATTGCCAGGAAAACTACACCTACCAACAGTAGAACACTAAAAGTGGCTTGTCCTTTAGAAATATGTGTGTCAATCTCCAATTGCATCTCCGGGTCTATAAAGTACCTCGAAGACAATGCAAACATAAAAAACTTAGAAAACAATACATCTATCAGAAAACATTGTTTGCATTTGTCCAGGAAAATTAAATAGGTCTATGATACAAACCTTCTTTTTGTTCCCTCTAAGTATATTTTACATACAGATCCATAAGGTGACAAATTAACGGAACAAGTATGACACTTTATGAAGCAGACAACAAAAAAAGCAGAACAATAGACTAGTCGATAAACCTATTTTAGCAAAAGGATCTGAAACTGTCATAAAAAGACTTATGCACTCAGCATGCAGGTTCAACAGTAAATGGGGGTAAAAGGCATAAAAAAAGTGCAAGGAAATAAATGAAGTTATAAGGACAGAAAAATCATATCCTGTCATGGTAACATCAGCCACATCTCAATATCATCACACACAGACTAACACAGATAAGTACATGATAAAGCTCAAAAATTCAATGGATATGACAGGGTTTGGAGAAAGGAAGACTTAAACTCATATCAGAAACAAAAAAAACATTTAACAAACCAAACGTATACTATTAACATTGGTACCAATGTGTTATAAAGGAAACGACTATACATAAATTAATAACTACTAATCAGTGCATTTTAATAATAAGAATAACTATAAGAACGTAATTGCAAAATAAAGATTGTATTAGCCGACCACATATTGCAGCATACCACATATAATTTTGTTCTGATCATTAGCGAAAAGCATCACTAGCTCCCCCTGAAAAAGAAAAAAAAATAGATGATTTACCATCATATAAAATTATTAGGTATAACTGCACCACAAGTTCCGAGTACCATATACTGTACTTATGACCAAGTGCTTCGGGTCACCAAGTTCAAACAAAGACAAAATTAGGCTTAAAAAATACTCTCATCAATTGATGAAGTAATAAAGCATGCATAAAGGTATACAGTGGATGTCCATGTGACTATGTAATGTTATATATAGCCAATACTACACGATAAATGTAAGCCAAAGAAATAAATCAATGAAGAGTCAGGCCTTTGGAACTGGCTTTTAGTTTCCCTATTTCCTTTTCAAAAAAAAAATATCATCAAGAGTAATAGTTTGCATAACAGATCATGGGATAAGAAAGCCACGAAACTGAGTAAAACAGAAGAAACCAAGCAAACAATAAGACCCAAAGAAAAATCTAGACACCATCTCCCTTGTACAAATAACTAGCAAAAGAAGAAATATCCCTCTCTGAAGAAACTGAAGGCCCATGCATAGGCTAGAAAACAAACCCTATCTCGCTGATTTTTTTTTTACGATTATATCATTAAACGCCATACATGGGCAGGGAAGAGCAGAACAGAAGTCTGCCTTCCATAGTAAGAAACTGCAAATACAAATAAGAGAGACTAGGTCAAAGATCAAGTGATCAACCATTCGCGCAAAGGAGAAGGGAAATAGACCTTGACTAATTACAAAGCAATACAAAGTAATTTAACTAAGGGCTAGGGCATCCATCATTCTTCAGAACTCCAATCAGAGATGGTGGTGGCATCACTGCCCATCAATGAAGACCCATCACCTTGCTACCATGCTTTTTTGCGGCATTTGCTGCAGCCCCCTCTCACTTATTAGCATGGACTACTTGGATTGTTTGATGGTACACACATGGATTAATATAGGGACGAATTGCAACAGCTTGAGCTTCACGTTGAGACCCTTACCTAATTTCTTTTTTTCCCTCCATTCCCCCTATCATGTATCATGTACTGTTAATTGAACCAAACTCCAAAGCATATCTTATCTGACCAATGAGTAAACACGTTGCCACATTCTTTATATCAACAATCACAAAGTGAAAACCACTTTAAAGGGAAAAGCAATGACGTGTAAACAAGAAAGCATAGAATAGTGCACTTGTTGGAAAAAGTAAAAACACAAAGCAGTATTAAGATATACAAAGGTATGTAGAGAACCTGACAGCCTTGGTCATCCATTGGTATGCAATCAACAGCAATTATTTTATCAACATCGTCAGCTGTGACTATATACTCTGGATTTGTAGCTCCTAATTGAAGAAAAAGAAAATAAATTAACAAATAAAAACTCACAGGTTTCGGTTGCCCTAAAAGGAAATGTACAAAAGACAAATATCAATAAAGACCAGATTCATGTATTTATATACCTTCAATAAACTCCCTGGTGCCATCTTGAAGATGACGAACCCACTGGTAAGCAAACAGTGAGGACATATAAGTAATTCATAATATAAGCAAATTGCTAATAGATAAAAGTTGATAGAGGACATCGAAGCAAGTATACCTGGAACATGCAGAGAGAGGTCCCACGTACAGGAAATCCGCATCCAAGAAGTTTGCCTCCCGGTACAGCTTCACCAATAATCTGAAAATTCTCTATGCCAGGGCCTTTCAAAATGAATAAGACATGTTAGATTCCAATCAAATCATGAGATGAGACCATGTTTAAAGATAAAACACTAATCACCTTGGGAAATAGAGGATGTATTTTCAGCATATGTGTGAGGATATGTATCGCCGTCGATTATTTGCTCAGTTCTCATATTTGCAGCATCTTTACCAACTGAATCATGCATAATAAAGTCATCCATTTTCCTGAGAGGAAGAGATGTTAAAGAAACAGCCAAAAATCTACTAGGTAATCTGTACAGTTTTCAATATGTCATTGACACAATCATATATTCAGGGTACCCCTTGGATTTAGATATATGCATCAACCTCCTTTAGTAAGGATCTGCTTATCCAAGTGTATCGGCTAATCAAGTTGAGTGATATGAGTAATAACCCATAATAAGAACATTTTTTTACAGCGGAAAGACATTACATACCTATCTACACTGGGTGTGTACTGTTGTGGATTCTGTTTATTGATTAGCATCAAATTTTTCGAGTCTGTATCAGTCATGTATTGCTGCGATTTTACAGTTGGCTCCAAATGGTGAGCATCAGTATAATGATCAAAACCTTGCTGCTCCTGTATATGTGTATATACATACATATAGAGAGAGAGCGAGTGAGAGAGAAGGAAAGAATCTTTAGTAAATAATGAGAGAAAAAACAAGATAAAGTTCAGAGACAGACAAATTAATAATCATGAACTTCAACGAGTAGATCATACCCTTCGTACTACAGATCCACGAGAAAACTGATTGTTCAAGATGCCATAACCTTTGTTGTCTTCACGATTAGATTCACTTTCAGCATAATTTTTCCCCACTGATGTTAATTGTCTAATTTTATCCTGTTAAAAATAAGCAGACATTAACTGCAACTGTCTTTATAATCCATAATTGAAATCTTATACTAATCCAGATAAATATAGCTTTAGAAAATCAAACCAATATGTCTGATAGTATAGCATGTACAGAACGAGGCAAGACAAAAGCAGCAGCAACTATAGTAAACAACTACAGAGCTTCCGCTCACTCAAACATCGATCTCAAACACAATTACAATAAAAAGCAAACTTTCATTCCCACCAAAATCATTACACCTGTGGCATTAATGAACATTCATAATTTTTACTATGATGAAAAAGGAAATGATTACCCTGTTCTATGGGTGAATTGGCTGATTTCATTCAACTTGGTCCTCTTTCTTAGGTTGTGATATTCTTGTGTATTCTATACAAATGTGAAATTGTGAATACAATTGTCCCAAATAAGAAATGTGATTCTTATACATGGTTGTCAACTTGTCATCATTGAGTGTACAAAGTGAGATGCTTTCCTAAGTTGCTCGAGGCAGCTTCTGTAATACTTGTATAAACAAATGGAAAGAGAACGCTACAACCAAACGGCTGAACCCAGCCAAGGTGGTGGGCAAGACTCCCAAGCAAGTGCCATCAGTGAAACATTCCTATTTAAGCATGCTTTTTCTAAGATACAAATTATGCCTCCGCAGATGTTCCAGGAAAAAACTTATGGAAACAGCTAGGATCTTCTCAGCACAAGCACTATTTAGCCAGATGGGTCACTTAGTCAATGGGACTCATCAAAAGCTTTGAATTGTTAGTCATGTGTTGAATAATCATGGCCTATCGGCTATCACAGATAATATATGCTCCATATCCACTCCCTCGATAACAAAGCAGACTTGTCGCCAAAATTTAGAATCCTAAGGACCCAGATCCTAATTGACCTTCAATCTTCAAATAATGTAACAAATCATAAATATACATCGACAAGCTTAATTCGGAGTTGAATATCTACTCTCTTGGCCATCCAAAGCTAAGATATGCACCTCATATTCACCCACAAGGCCTAACCTTCTCACTCTTCTAATCCCTAATCCCACCATATATGCAATTATAGGCTGATTTGCAACTATGAATGTTTTCTTGTGGCACCAAAGAAGAATTTTACTGCAGTACAGAACATGGGTAGGTAAATGTATGATCATGGTGCAGTATGTGAATGCAGAAAAATAAAATAAAAAATGAAAAAAAAACATAGAAGTTCTAGAAGAAAGTTATGCTTTAGAGCTGCAGGAAAGAAGAGTGTGGGCAAGCATTCCAATGAATCTATTGATTACAATAGATAAGCTTAAATACAGGCTTTAGATCAGAAACACTAGACTAAACACTCAAATACGTAGCATGATACCCTAGGATTACTTAGAGAGCAGTCACTTGAGGACTTTTAATTAAAGACGAGTTACATACAGACTTATACGCATAAAAAAGCAATATGAGCTACAGAATTTCCCTTTGGTTGTCAAATCTTCATATGCAATTTAAGGCAAAACTTGCATTGTATAGTATTTAAAATTAATAATAAAAAATATTTAAAAACATTAAAAAATTACAAAAGACAAAAAAAAAAGAGTAATGACAATACATGATGTCACAGGAGTGCCAACTTACATGTGAAGTTCTAATCTTCCACTGCAATTCGTCATGTAGATGCTGCAAAGTCAACAACAAAAAAGATGAAGGCCTACATTCGAAAACTATTTCCTACACTGATTGGTGGAAATCATGTTGCAAATGTGATAGACCCAAATGAAGGAGCATATTTCTATAACCTAAAAGGAATTATAGTTCAGCAGATGGTGTGGAAGGGAACACTAAGAAAGAATAATGAAAGGTAGATATCTGATCAAGCAACTTTGTGCATGTAGGAAGCGACATGATCTAAATGTAATGACACATCCGCATAGACAGATTTAAATGTTTTGGCAACAGCCAACAATCACCAAAAGATGTAGTACAAGAAGGGGCAGACTCGATGCAACTTTTCACTATCAATATGCATATCAGGTAACTTGTAGAATAAGTTATGTTATACAGTTTATACCTTTAAACTGTTGGTTATTGCAGAAGCACTAATAACATGGGGCCAAATACCATATTCAGCCAATAAGCCAAGCATGGATGATATGAAGACGTACTTCTCATCATCTGCAGCCTAGATTATTTGAAAGCCATCAATAACCCAAGATTAGACAACTTTAAGCTTCTCAGGCTCTCAGCTATATAGTATCACAGCATTCCACAACAGTACCACCAATTTTAACTATGGTTTACCTTCAGATCATGAGTTAATTTCAAATTTTCGTCAAGATGACCTTTCCTGCGAGCCAACTCATTTAATGCAGAAGTAGTGGCTTCATTCTGCTTCTCATCAATTGCCTATCAGTAAAGTATAATATTTCATACTCGACAACTTGCAGCTACAGGAATCAAATACTACAAGCTTTGTAATTCACAAATGTGACAAAAAGGACAGGGTGATATGTTAAGCGTTGGACAAACCATTCTTAAGTCAGAAAATTTCTTCTCCGATGCATACTTTTCATTCAGCAGCCGCAACTCCTGATACCACAAACATCAATGAAATCTCCAGCATGAATTTATGCAGAAACAAACCTGCTATAGTAATACAAAGGCAGATAAGAACAAGGTCCTTTGACTTTCTATACCTTCACACAGGCAACCGTGATTTGCCCACGAAGAAATTGGATTTCCTCTTCCTGCACTCTGGCTCGGGAATAAAGTTCCTGATAGTAAAACTTATTAGTGTAAGAAAATCAAATCTAGTTTAACTTTACGTGTAAGGTAATGAACATTAGTACCATAGCTTCTTGATCTTTGAGATGAACATCACTGTCATCCCTTGAGTTCTGCAGAGAACGATGTGCATCCGAGGAGTCGTGCCTAGAAAATAGAACATACCACTTCACTAGCATACTAAATATTTGTTAGGACTCAGTAGGGCATGATACCAACAAAATTGAAATGCCAGTTTTTTTTTTCTTAGAGCTATTTGACCAAGAGCAATAATCTTGCAATATAATTGTTAGAGGATTATAATGTGATTGATACTCTATCTGGAATGAGACAGGCTCCATGCATCTACTGTTCCCCCAAGGTTTCATATTCTTGCTCTATTTTACAGGCAGAAGAAAGAAATTACTAGTCTTTCAGCAAACTATCACGAACAAGCAGTGAGTCAGTAACTACATCAAGAAGCCGAAAAAGCTCCACAGAATCAGACTCATACATGATACATCTTATGAACCAAAAATCATGCTGAAGGTTTTACACTTCATGCAAAAATGATTGTTGTTGAGACTTGATAGATCATTGTGTTCCCAGTTGCATAAGTCCTCATGAGAAAGACGAAATTAAAAATGAAGCCATCTAGACGATCTAGTATGGCTTCAACAAAAGGGAGGTTATTGGATCATTTAGACATAAACCATAAATACACAACCTTATTTACACCCCATTCTCAATTGCGATGACTAATATGGTAAAAAAATCAATTCACTAATATACTCATGACGGATACATGCACTTTATAATCATTAATCAACTAGGTTTCAGCTTTACCTGTTCAAAGTATCAGCAGTTGCACTCTGCACTCCAGCATCCTTTAACTGCTGCGAGGCACTCCTAATTGAAGACATCTCCTTGGCAGTTCCAGATTCTCTTCAAGAAAATCTGTAGGATAATAACTGATGTTTCCCATCATAACCAATCAAATCTTGCATTTTACTCCATTTCATCCTCCCATTACTCAATTTAATCACGAAACTTTTGTATGGCCAAACAGCTGCCCCTACATTAGATAACCACGACAATGGAAGTCCAATGAGTATATACATTACATATATGTGTGTACCATCAGCATAGAATTTCGTTAAAACTAAACTTAGATAATGCTACACAAACCATTCATAAGATCGAGTGCAGTACACGGTAGGTTCCTCATACAGATTACGTTCAAGCCGGAAAAAATACTTCATTACATCATAATTCACTGAACAGGTAAAATTCAATAACACAAGACCTCAAGCTACTTTCCATAAATTACCCAAAATAAACTCTAAAAGCTACTTAAACTCACAATGCTATTCAACAAATGCTCAAATTTCAACAATTTCTATATCCAGCAAATCCTAAAAACCAAACTAAAAACCTAACCTGAATAATTCAAGTTCCAGCCTCCGAAATCCTAAACCAAATCGTTCTCGCTCTTCAGAAATATCAATAGCCTGCACAAAAGATCATTTGGTAATTCGCTCAGAACAAAAACCTGATTCAGTAAATTTGAAATCAAAATATATATTTATATAGACACTTACGCAGAGAGAGAGAGAGAGAGAGAGAGAAAGAGAGAGAGAGAGAGAAAATGGAGGAAGAGACAGAGAAAGTGAGGAGAGCACTTTGTAAAGCTTGAGAGTGGATTGGGGTTTGGTTTAAGGAATTGAGAAAGATAATAAGAGATCGATGCGAGAAATTGGGACACTGAGATTCACTGACAGATTTTATTTTCCTTTTTTCTTTTTCGTTTTCATTTTCATTTTCATTTTCATTTTCATTTTCATTTTGTAATCTCTCAAAACTTCCTCGAAGACTTTCAGACGGAAGTCAATTTAATTTTTCTCTGTTGGATATTACGTTACTAACCCTATAATTGGTAACATTCTACCAAAATCAAGAGCATACTTTTGCTTGTAGTTGTTGACTTGAAGCCCATAGTTTTAAGATTATGATTGTAGGAGTTGTTGTAGCTCACACTTTAAGAGCACCTTCGATAGCTTATTTATAATTTATTTATTATAAAGATGCAAAAGTCAAAAAAATTATAAAAAATTATCTTCAACTTCCAGCTTCTTCATCATTATTTAGGAAAAAGAGAAGAAAATGAAAATTAATTTATATATTATAACGATGCAAAAGTCAAAAAAAATTATAAAAAATTATCTTCAACTTCCAGCTTCTTCATCATTATTTAGGAAAAAGAGAAGAAAATGAATCTGATAAAGGTAATAGTTAATTAAGTCATTATTTAGGAAAGAGAGGAGATTAGGTAATAAGCATTAAATTTTAGAGTTTGTAAGAAAGTTTAGAGTTTTTTTTTTAAAGAAAAATGGTTGTAATTATTACTGAATTTTGTAATCATCAACAATTTGGTCACTGAACTTTTAAAAATATCAAAATAGTCACTGAACTTTAAATCTGTATGTCGATTCGGTTTGTCCGTTTTAAAAATTAAAATTGTCACGTGCTTTCATTTTAGGGATAGAATTTTGAGGGAAAATCATGTAGCATAAGTTGGAGAAATGAGAAGACCGGAGAGGAAGAAAAGAGAATTGACGTCTGACACGGACATAATGATCAAATTAAAATATAAAATAAAAATTCACCCGAAAATCAATTTTATGAGGAATTGAACCCCTGACTTCTCAGCCTATGAAAGTAACATCAGGGTGGTCAACCAACATAATGACCAAATTGATATGTGTGATAATAGTTCAGTGACCATTTTGATGTTTTCAAAACATTAGTGACTAAATTGTCAATTGTGACAAAGTTCAATGATCATTCTAGTTATTTTCCCTTTCTATAGATATGAAGTTTCTTGTTCTCTTTCATATCACTTTCTCTAAAATATAGAATGTTTAAAATATCTGTCGGAGCAAAAAAATCTTATTTTTCTCTAAATGAGCTAAAATCTCTATTATAAAGTAGTTGTTGGAGATGCTCTAATATTTTTTTTTTCTAGGCTTAGCCTATCTACATTGCTTGAGGTAAGGGCTTACGACTACCATTAAGTCTTGATTGATGAAATGATAGATTAAAAATGGGGAATATAAAGTTTAAACCCCATAAGAAGAGAAACACCCGAAATAATATCGGGATACTCAACTAAGACATTGTATCATAAACTGCACCATTTAGCAAAGAGAGTATCATTGGCTACTCCATTTGCTTTACAAATTAGATGACAAAGCAATGGAAAGATAACTAGCCGATATGCTTTTTGCTCATGCCTTTCTTCGTTCATGGTTCGATATTCTAGTGTCTTAAGCGTAGAGGAACCACACTAATCCATCCTAAACTTGGTGATTAAACTCTACTACGGTGACGATATTGTAGGGGAGGTCCTGCGAAAAATAGGCAACTAAAGTGACATATCAATTCACTCTGAACAGATTCCCAACTACGCTGCCGACAAAAATTATTGTCAACACTAAATCTCATCCTACCACTAGGAAGGTACGCCAATTCGACAAACCAACAGACATCCTAACCTAGAGCAGACAAGGCACTAAAGGTGCACAGCCCCAAGACAACTCCCACAAAGTGCCTACCTTACAAGGATGACTTATTTTTAACAATAATATTAAAACCTGAAAATATAAAATACTAAACTTCAAATTATTAAAATAACAAAAATAATGGCCTAGGGTTTTATCACAAGCCCTAACTTAAGCCCAACAAGAAGCAACAGTTTAGCCAAGCCCAACTGCATTTTCGACTTTGTCACCATTCTCGTAGTTTCTGCCCGATGATCACCAATCTTGTCACCGTCGCTCTCCAAAAAAGAACTCCATTCAAATTAGATCGGGATCACCCACTAAGCTGATCCACCTGTGACGACCCGGACCAGAATCACCAGTATGATCAGCTATATACGTGAGTTACTGCGTAGTCGCAGAGTTTCGTTAGTATTTGAATCGCCGGATTTGTTAACGACTTAATTATTGGCCGAGAATTGGAGCTGAGTCTCTTCTCGAGAGTCGTTGTACATGTGATTTCAAGTTCGTGGGCGGTTCCGGATCGTTATTTGGACGACCGAGGAATTAATTATGAATATTTGAAGTTTCGATGGAAACGGATTAAATTGGTGATTTACTTAACGACTCAATTACCGGTCGAGAATTTGGTTTCGACTTCTTCATGGATGTTGTTCAGAATTTAATTTTGAGCTCGTGGGACGGGGTTGGTCCCGTTCGAAGCGCCTCAACCTCCTCATCCCTTCCTCGGCCACCGTTCATGGCGAGGCTCGCCGGAAATGGAAGAAAAATCCGGCCAAAATTCAAGAAAATATGGTGAATTCGGGTTCCATAAATTTGACCGATTCGAGCTGCAACTTTGAGTGGGCTTTGTAACTCTCCTCCCCTACAAGCTACCATGTAAGTTTGGAGTTCTAATTTTGATTATGGATGGAGAATTTTGGATTGGAAATTTGTGTGAACATTCGGTTTTTCATGAAATTGGACTAGTTAGAGATTGAATTGGCCTTTGTTGCAGTTGACAAAGTTGCTCAGTGGATGATTTTGAGTGGAATAGGGGTTGCTCCGCCATGAAATTTTTCGGTCAGGTGGCGGCACCGCCGTGGGCGGTGGTCAACGGCAGTCAACAGTTTGACTTTTTGGGTTTTCGACAAATTTCATGTCATTTCACTCGAAATCGCGCCCCGATCGCAGTTGGGAGGTTCGTTTCTTGATTTGAGCGTCCGAAATTACAGTGAGGTATTGATGTGTGATTTCCGGATTTCCGACAGTTTGTCTGAAAGGACCCAACCCCGATTTAGCTTCCTAAATCGGAATCAAACCCCTTCGAAAACACGAACCAACAAAAACTTTTCGAAATTTGGGCAGAGTTTCGTTACTAGCGTGGAATTACCATTACCTGCACGCGGAAAATACACTTCATCCTATGCCACAAAAAGCAAACCGTGGGCACCAATCCCATCCGGATTTCTCAATATATCAACAATAATGTAAAGTAGTAAATATATATGCACTTTACTGAAATCCGGGTTAAAAATCGTATAAACATATTCAACAGAGAACTCAGAGCGACCACTAATACATAATCATATAAGTATACCACAGTAGGTAGGACAATAAACCTACTGGAAGAAATAAGGTAGCTCGAGCACTATGCCTCCGACCACAACGTGCGACACCAGAGCCTGAACTGCAAACTGGGCACGGAAACCGAAAAGCCCAGGGGAAAGACATGAATCACGTTAGAGTGAGTGGGCGAAAATAAATGTCTTTCACCAGGCAATATATATACATATAAAATCATATGCGAGTCAAATGCATGAAAATCAAATGATACGTGAGGAGACTCTGGCTACCACTCACGTACAGAGCATGCAACGTAAACATATCACGGAATCTCTCATGGACTACCACGCGATAGCACAGTCTGAATCACGGGATCCCAGACCCACACATGATTCCTAGCCAGAAAGGCCTCGGGTCAGGATATCTATCCCCCCCGGAGCGTACTCGGGGATCAGCCGAAAAGCCAATGTGTATCGATACCACAACATATACTGAGACTGTACTCTGTGTAAACCAAATCATAAATCTTTTCTATGCACATGCTTAAAACATAATATGTACGTATGAATATATTTGTATACGTATGTTCGTATATGCATAATCGTAAAACACATACTCGTAAAATCATAATCAATCTGCATGCTCAAGTTCGTAAATCATAAATAAAAGACTCGCAATCAATCCGTGAAAATAAATGTCCACTCACAGACTGGCGTAACGCGATACGCGTTAACCCGTGATCCGGCGAAAAGTCCCTCGCCAAAAGAACGATCATGAACCCCTGAATAATCACAACGTCCAATATTCAAAGTCATAACTCGACAATATAAATCAAATCACGAGAAACCACCGTTCTCGGAAACACGTAATTCGAATACGGCGAATCGTCGAAAATCCATATATAACACCTCAATACCTCGCTTTACATTCGGACGCTCAACTTGAAAAACGAACATCCCCACTGCGATCGGGGCGCGATTTCGAGTCAAATGACATGCAACTTGTCGAAAGTCCAAAAAGTCAAACTTTGACCGTTGACCGCCGCCCACGGCGGCGCCACCGCTGACCGGAGAATTTCACGGCGGAGCAACCCCTATTCCACTCAAAATCGTCCACTGAGAAACTTTCATAACTGCACTGAAGTCCAATTCAATCTCTAACTCATCCAATTTCAAGAAAAACCGAATTAGAACACAAAATTCAAACCCAAAATTCTCCATGTACAAATCAAATTAGAACACCATACTTACATGGTTAGAATCCTTGAGAGGAGAGCTACAAAACCTAGTCCAAATCATAGCTCGAATCGGTCCGAATCCAAGAACCCGAATTCACAAATTTCCTTCTACTTTCTCGCCGGAAAATCTCTCACCTCCGGCAACCTCGCCGTGAGAGGTGACCGGGAATTTGAAGAGCACCACTGGACGAGTTGAACAAGACCAACCCCGTCCCACGGGGTGGCCGGACGGAAAAACCCCAACGGTAACCGTCGCCTCCGTCGTGCCCAACTCGGTCAACACGAGTTGACCGGGTCAACCCCCCAAATGGAAAGGTTTGACCTGCCCAAAAAGGAAACTTCCTTATAAAGACTTACCATAAATAGAAACCTCATAATTTGTATTTCAATAAACTTCAAACACACGTAACTCTCGCGTCGTAACTCCGATTCCGATAATTCTCATGGCCACAAACTCGTCTCGACGTACTCTTCAATAATCACCCAAAGTCAAACACATCGGCCAAATGGATAAAAAGTCAACCATTCAAACCAACACACATTAAATCGACTAAACAATCACAATCGGAAATAATCACAACTAAATCTTCGTAACTTAAAATCATTCTTCGAAAGTTCTTACGAACTCGAAATTAAATTCTGAACAACTTCCGTGAAGGATCCGAAGCCAAATTCATGTCCGATAATTTAGTCGCGAACAAACCTTCCATTTAAATCCGTTTCCGTCGAAACTTCAAATATTCATAACTAATTTCTCGGTCATCCAAATAATGATCCGCAACCTCCCACGAACTCATAATTACACGTACAACGACTCTCGAGAAGAGACCCAGCTCCAATTCTCGGCCAATAATTTAGTCGTTAACAAAGCTGACGGTTTCAACACTGTCGTAACTCTGCGACTATGCGACTTAACTGCTGATTCTGTTTCGGGTCGTCACATTGTCGTAATCGGATTATGTGTTTCTGAGAACGGTGGTTTCTCGTGATTTGTTTTGAATAGTCGAGTTATGACTTTGAGTAATGGATTTTGTGAATATTCAGGTGTTCGTGATCGTTTGTTTGGCGAGGGACTTTCCGCCGGATTACGGGTTAACGCATATCGCGTTACGCAAGTCTGTGAGTGGACAATTTCTTTTCACGGAATTCTTGCGAGTCTTTTATATGATTTACGAACTTGAGCATGCGTATGAGATTTCGGATTACATGAACATGTGTTTATGATTATACGATTATACGATTATACTTATACGGATATATGTATACGAATATGCATACACTTTTATATTGTTTCATGCATTTGCATCGAACTGTTTATGATTTGGTTTTCACAGAGTACAGTCTCAGTTACGTTGTTGTATCGATACACTAGCCTCTCGGCTGATCCCCGATGGTAGGCATCCCAGGAGGGGCATTACCCCTACCTGACCGGCGAAGGGCGTTTCCCCGGAACCGAGGCCTTTCTGGCTTAGAATCACGTGTGGGTCTGGGATCCCGTGATTCGGACTGTACTAGCACGGACGTGTCCATGAGTGACCCCGTGAGATTTTTACTTGCATGCTCAGTACGCTGGAGGATTATGGTTTTACCTCGTGTACTTGTTGTTTTTATTTACCTGGACTCGCATATGTTATTTTAAACATATATATCAACTGGTGAAAGACATTTATTTTCGTGCACTCACTCTAACGATTTTCATGTCTTTCCCCTGGGCTTTTCGGTTTCCGTGCCCAATTTGCAGTTCGGACTCTGGTGTCGCATGTCGTGGTCGGAGGCATAGTGCTCGAGCTACCTTGTTTCTTCCAGTAGGTTTATTGTTCTACCTACTGTGGTATACCTATATGTTTATACTTTAGAGGTCGCTCTGAGAAATCTGTTGTTTACGTTGTACGATTTTACTCCGGATTTCAGTAAAGTATAGATATATTTATTGTTTTACTTTACTGTTGATATATTGAGAAATCCGAATGGGATTGGTGCCCACGGTTTGATTTTTGTGGCATAGGATAAAGTGTATTTTCAGGGTGCAGGTAATGGTAATTCTACGTTAGTAACGAAACTCTGCCAAAATTTCTACGGTTTTTGTTGGTTCGTGTTTTCGAAGGGGTTTGATTCCGGTTTAGGCAACTAAACCAGGGTTGAGTCCTTTCAGCTTGGTATCAGAGCATTAGGTTATAGGTTCTGTAGACTTCTGTAGTCGTGTTTACTAAGAATATTTGAGAATGTATAGCATGTCTGGAATGGTGACCCGACCGGCCGGCGGATAATCATCAATATTCCGGGTGTTGTATGCTTTCAAATATTTGAAGTTCCATGATTACGTTCCACTTGTTGTGAACGATATGTTATTCATTAGGATGCCTCTTGACGTGCTTTCCGTGTCGTTTCGGTTGTGGATCCTATTGAGGATCATTCGACGCGCGATTTGCCAGAGAACTGTGGATTTGGATGAGTATTCAAAGTTCAGTGAACTGTGTGGCACAGTTTGCCTGATTGTATGTGTATGAGCGTCTGTATGTTGCCTCAGAGCTGAGAATTGTGGCAGTTGATGTTTGCCTGAGTCAGATCAGTGTATTTGGTGGGCTGGTATTGTGTGAGTTCCTGTTACGACTCCATGGCCTACATTCAGGGTGTAGTTCATACCGTAATGGTTTTATCAGGTTACCCAGCATTCGAGTGTGGAGTGTTTACCCACCTGAGGCAGAGATGCATTGTCCACATGTTTGTTTCCGTTTGCACGTGTTATGTGGCTTCAGAGGAAGCGGTGCACAAAGTTCGAGATGAGTTTGAACCTGAGCATCAGAGAGAGTCTGATTGATGTGCCTCGAGACAACCGTGAGGAGCTTAGTGTGCTGCACTCAGTGTCGAGGCTATTGAGAAGGAAAGTTGTACGCGGTTTCCAATGTGATGGTTTGAGGAAAGTGGATTTAGTCGAGATTTTGATGAGGTTGAGTTCCGGCACCTCGAGATCAGTGACTTCATCAGGTTGTGGCCTTTTCGATTATGTTGGGGGTCATCAGATCAAGCAGAGGACCGTTTGTCGATGACGGAGATCACAGAGTAGCGGACTTGCTTTTGTGGCATGAGTTTGGGTGATCGTTGGCGATCCTATCACACAGCAGGTGTTGCGGTGACTTGTGTTCGAGGAGCACTCTCAGTTGCTATTGTGGTGGCCAGGAGGGTCACGTTACGAGGGAGCGCCTTCAGCCAGCTGTGTTTGCGGTTCGACAGCTCAGAGTTCATGAGGGGTCATGATGCTGTCTCTGGAGTGACCAACGCAGCCTTTTAGATGAGCTATTCAGCAAGACGCACTTGATGTGGGCGACTAGTTGGGCATGTTGGAGTTCGTGCCATGACCTTGTTTGAGGACAGACTTTTCTCCGAGGTTACTGTTGTTTGATATCTATGGTTATTGTACCTGCATCTCCACTTCCGAGGTTTTGGAAAGTGTTGTATCCATCCGGAGGTTGCGAGATCTTTGTTGGAGGATATGGCTTAGCCGCAGGTCTGTTATAGCTGGACATCGTGGTTTTGATGTGACCATGAGTACGGACTTTTGACGATGCATTTGGCTGTGTTCGAGTGCCTCGAGAAGGAGGTTGTGTTTCGACGACCATGTTTTCCCGGGATACTGTTCCGCGATGATGGTCGAGTGGTTGGTGGAGACGATTTGTGTTGTTTGTTTAACTCATGTTGTGGATACTATGGTTGCTGTGCCCGACATTGGTGACATTGAGGTGGTTCCCGAGTTTCCAGGTGTGTTCCGGAGGAGTTACCAGGTGTTCCTCCAATTCGGGAGACTGACTACACCATCGAGTTTGTACCGAGCGCTGGACTCATGTTACCGGCATTTTGTCGTTCGGAGCCAGCGGAGCTGATGGAGCTACAGTTTCGACTCCAGGAGTTGCTGGAGGAGGTTTCAGGAGATTTCTTGCGACCCCGCGTATCTGCGTGGTGTGCTCTTACATTGTTTGTATGGATGTTGGATGGTTCGACGAGGTAGTGCATTGACTACCGAAGCCTGATTTGCTTCAGAGGAGAGTGAGTATCCTCCGCTTCGGATTGACGAGTGGTTTGATCAGCTCGCGAGAGCTTCAGTCTTTCCGAAGATTGATTTCGGGTCCGGGTACCATCAGTTGAGGATCGATGTGTCAGTTGTGGTTTGGACAGTTTTCGGATCTCAGTACAGGCATCAGTAGTTTTTGGTCACGCTGTTTGGTTTACCAATACCCCCGTAGATCGTGTGGACTTGATGTACCAGGTGTTCAGACGGTTTCTGGACGAGTTTGCGGTCATGTTCGTCGGCAATATCCTGATTCACTCCAGGAGTGTGGACCAGCACCTGAAGCAATTGTGAGCGATTTTGCGGACTTCACGAGATGATCAGCTGTTTGTGAAGTTCAGCCAGTGTGAGTTTTGGCCGATTAGCGTGAAGATTTTGAGCTGTGTGATGCCATCCGAGTGAGTTGGCGTGGATCCTGACCAGCTAGAAGTTGTGTGGATTTGGGGATTGCCCTACCATGGTACCAGAGATGGGGAGTCTCTTGGGTTTGGTAGGCTATTACCGACGACTTGTGCAGGATTTTTCCGGATTGCCATTTCACTTTCCGGATTGACGAAGAAGGTGTCAAGTTCGAGTGGTTCGATGCACAAGAGGAGAGTTACTTGCTCCTGCAGGAAGGTTGACCGGTGCTTCGGTTTTGACCTTACCTGACGAATATGGTGAGTTCGTGGTTTACGGCGATGCATCGAGGTTTGGTTTTGGTTATGCGTGATGCGGCCTTGCAGAGCGATGGCTCATGGTTTTGGGCAGTGGAAACTTTATGTGGTTGCATGTCCTGTGTATGATTTGGGTGTAGCTGTCCTTGTGTTAGCATCAGAGAGTTCGAGACACTATAGCTATGGCGTGCAGCACAGTGTAGGACGTGCACTGATCACTTGAGTTTCATCCACTTGCATTTTCGGCCAGATTTGGGCTTGAGGCAGTGTAGATGTATGGGATCGACTAACGACTATGGCTGCACCTTTGAGTTTGTTCGAGAGAGGCTAGAGGTTGTATTTTGATCATCCGTCTGGGATGTTGTTGCTGATGCATTCAGTCAAGAGACGGGAGCTTCAGTGTTTCATGTGTGTATGGCTCGAGTTTCCGTATTAGCCGGGTTATGCACTACGAGAGCTAAGTTCGAGTGTGATGATGTTGAAACTCATTGTTTCGCGCGCAGTTGGCGCTAGTGATACGGAAATGTATCAGATACTTCGAGTTTACTACTCGTGACGCAACATGAAAAGCAATGTAGAAGCTTGTGTGTGTAGATGTCACATTTGTCGACTGGCGATGGCTAGGAGACAAAGATTTGCCGTGAGGTAACAGCCATTGGAAATTTCCGGTTAGACGTGATGTTTGTCGCTGTGATCTTGTGTGTGTTTGTATGCACTTTGGTTTGTGATACCAGTTGTTAGGCCGTTATGGACCATTTGATGAATTTGGTATGTTTCCTTGTACTTTCCGAAAAAGATTTCAGTGGCAGGCTGGCATAGCTGTGTTTGACGGAGATTGGCCATTTACGTGGTGTACCTGTGTCCTTGATTACTGACCGAGGTAATCAGCTACGACTGTGTGTTGGCAAGCTTTGCAGCGAGCACTGCGGACCAGATTACAAGTTAGTACCAGTTCTTATCCTCAGATTGGTGGACGATCTTCGAGGACTATTCAGACCTTGGAGGGCATGTTGTGGACTTCGGTATTGCAGTTCCGGAGGATTTGGGACCAGCAGTTTCATCTGTTTGAGATTGCATGCAGTACCTGTTTGTGGACCACAATGAATTGACGTTGTTTGATGTCGATTTGAGGTACGATGTTGTACTCCATTGTGCTGGAGCGAGTTTAGTTTGAGTTTGAGTTGATGTTTGATTCTGATTTTGTGGAATGTGCTACCACAGATTGTTAGATTAGCGGAAATGAATTGATAATTGCTTGAGTTCGATGTCTGAGTTGTATTGATGTGTGTAGACTGAGTTGTGATTTGCCGTGTTGTTTTGATCCGTTTGTGGTCATAGGCGAATTTGTGTTGTGCCGTATAGTTCGGCATCGCCTATAGTATTGGCTTTTGTGTGTGTTGTATTACGTGTGGCGGAACTGTGTTTCAGGTTTGTTACGTGTTGCGTACCCTATCTGTTCCTTATGCAGGAACACTTGGCAATTGTGTAAAGCCAGTTCAGATTTATGATTTGAGGGTACAAGGATTACAGTACAGAGCTATCTCCTATTGTGGAGTCTGTTATCAGAATTGTTCAGTTGACGTAGCTACTTGAGAGTTGAGCAGTATGCAGAGGCAGTGCTCCTATGTTTAGCCAATAGACTTGGAAATTTCGAGGTCGAAATTTTTTTAAGGGGGATGGATTTGTGACGACCCGGACCAGAATCACCAGTATGATCAGCTATATACGTGAGTTATTGCGTAGTCGCAGAGTTTCGATAGTATTTGAATCGCCGGATTTGTTAACGACTTAATTATTAGCCGAGAATTGGAGCTGAGTCTGTTCTCGAGAGTCGTTGTACATGTGATTTCGAGTTCGTGGGCAGTTCCGGATCGTTATTTGGACGACCGAGGAATTAATTATGAATATTTGAAGTTTCGACGGAAACGGATTAAATTGGTGGTTTACTTAACGACTAAATTACCGGTCGAGAATTTGGTTTCAACTTCTTCACGGAAGTTGTTCAGAATTTAATTTCGAGCTCGTGGGAACTTCTGGAGCATTATTCTGAGTCACGAAGATTAAGTTGTGATTATTTCTGATTGTTGGTTATTTTGTCGATTTAATATGTGTTGGTGTGAACCGTTGACTTTTTATCCGATTAGTCGATGTGTTTGACTTTGGGTGATAATTGAAGAGTATGTCGAGATGAGTTTGTGGCCGCGAGATTTATCGGAATCGGAGTTACGACGCGAGAGTTACGGATATTCAAAGTTCGTCGAAAAGGATAAGTATGAAGTTTCCATTTTGGGTAAGGCTATAAATAGAAACCTACTGTTTTGGGCAAGTCAAACATTTCCAAAATGAGAGTTGACCGAGTTGACCGAGTCAACTCGGTGGAGGAAAAGATGGCCGACGTGCTCGACGGCGACTTCACAGCGGCGATGGATTCCGGCCACCCCGTGGGACGGGGTTGGTCCCGTTTGAAGCGCCTCAACCTCCTCGTCCCTTCCTCGGCCACCGTTCACGGCGAGGCTCTCCGGAAATGAAAGAAAAATCCGGCCAAAATTCAAGAAAATATGGTGAATTCGGGTTCCATAAATTTGACCGATTCGAGCTGCAATTTTGAGTGGGCTTTGTAGATCTCCTCCCCTACAAGCTACCATGTAAGTTTGGAGTTCTAATTTTGATTATGGATGGAGAATTTTGGATTGGAAATTTGTGTGAACATTCAGTTTTTCATGAAATAGGACTAGTTAGAGATTGAATTGGCCTTTGTTGCAGTTGACAAAGTTGCTCAGTGGACGATTTTGAGTGGAATAGGGGTTGCTCCGCCGTGAAATTTTCTGGTCAGGTGGCGGCGCCGCCGTGGGCGGCGGTCAACGGCGGTCAACAGTTTGACTTTTTGGGTTTTCAACAAATTTCATGTCATTTCACTCGAAACCGCGCCCCGATCGCAGTGGGGAGGTTCGTTTCTTGATTTGAGCGTCCGAAATTACAGTGAGGTATTGAGGTGTGATTTCCGGATTTCCGACAGTTTTTCGTAATCGGATTATGTGTTTCCGAGAACGGTGGTTTCTCATGATTTGTTTTGAATAGTCGAGTTATGACTTTGAGTAATGGATTTTGTGAATATTTAGGTGTTCGTGATCGTTTGTTTGGCGAAGGACTTTCCGCCGGATCACGGGTTAACGCATATCGCGTTACACAAGTCTGTGAGTGGACAATTTCTTTTCACGGAATTCTTGCGAGTCTTTTATATGATTTACGAACTTGAGCATGCATATAAGATTTCGGATTACATGAGCATGTGTTTATGATTATACGATTATACTTATACGGATATACGTATACGAATATGCATACACTTTTATATTGTTTCATGCATTTGCATCGAACTGTTTATGATTTGGTTTTCACAGAGTACAGTCTCAGTTACGTTGTTGTATCGATACACTAGCCTCTCGGCTGATCCCCAATGGTAGGCATCCCAGGAGGGGCGTTACCCCTACCTGACCGGCGAGGGGCGTTTCCCCGGAACCGAGGCCTTTCTGGCTTAGAATCACGTGTGGGTCTGGGATCCCGTTATTCGGACTGTACTAGCACGGACGTGTCCATGAGTGACCCCGTGGGATTTTTACTTGCATGCTCAGTACGCTGGAGGATTATGGTTTTACCTCGTGTACTTGTTGTTTTTATTTACCTGGACTCGCATATGTTATTTTAAACATATATATCAACTGGTGAAAGACATTTATTTTCGTCCACTCACTTTAACAATTTTCATGTCTTTCCCCTGGGCTTTTCGGTTTCCGTGCCCAGTTTGCTGTTCGGACTCTGGTGTCGCACGTCGTGGTCGGAGGCATAGTGCTCGAGCTACCTTGTTTCTTCCAGTAGGTTTATTGTTCTACCTACTGTGGTATACCTATATGTTTATACATTAGAGGTCGCTCTGAGAAATCTGTTGTTTACGTTGTACGATTTAACTCCGGATTTCAGTAAAGTATAGATATATTTATTGTTTTACTTTACTGTTGATATATTGAGAAATCCGGATGAGATTGGTGCCCACGGTTTGATTTTTGTGGCATAGGATGAAGTGTATTTTCAGGGTGCAGGTAATGGTAATTCTACGTTAGTAACGAAACTCTGCCAAAATTTCTACGGTTTTTGTTAGTTCGTGTTTTCGAAGGGGTTTGATTCCGGTTTAGGCAACTAAACCGGGGTTGGGTCCTTTCACCACCTCCAATCCTCAGCTACACAACCCATTTAGATCGTACTACACCCAAGGATAATATATTGAAAACTGAGTTTGATCTACTCTAAACCCTGAAGCATATCACTTCGTCGTCGTTGATGCTTAACCTAAGGAGGAGCTCCGATCCACCTGGAGGTAGCCCAACTCACCACATATCTTCCCCATCACTTTGAAAAAATCCTCGTGAAACCAAACCCAGCCTCCCTCAACTTCCTTTCGAACTCACAATACCCATAATGCCAATCTCCAGGCCAAGAATAGATATCGTCTGGCAGCACCCCAGAGCGTCGACGAGATCCGAGGTTGCCAGACGAGTAAAAGATACGAAGGGTTTTTTTTTATCTCATCGCACTCTCGAGTATAAGGTACTATTATTTTGAAAGAACTATGCTTTTTACTAAGCAAGGTTTACTTTTTGTTTTTATGAACTAAAAGAGATCAGAGAATATCAGACTCGAGATACAATCCATGCACGAGATTTAACCTTTTATGAAGAAATAAGGACTGCTAAACCCTAAACTCAATCTGCAATGGCATCCTAATTTAATTTAACATGTCAGTGTCCCTAGGGCGGTTATGTTACCGATGTTTGCTGGGACAAATCTTTGTTGGGCTTGAGGATTATCCTTAGGCCTAGGTTTTGATTTTTTAATCTTTTGTTTTATTTTGTTTTTATGTTGAGAATAATTGTTGTTAGTTGTGTGGCTGTTGAGAGTTCGTGTTGTTTGTCTTAGGTGAGTAGCTCCAAGCAGCAATGTCTTTCGTCGTTATAGTTGGAGGTGCATAATTAGCTAGATAGTCTTCATTCTACACCTACTCCGTTTAACTATGTTAGGTACTAGATTATCAAATGTAATAGTGTAGGTTACTCATGGAAAATTCTTTCTATCGTGTTGTTGAACGATAAACTCTTTGTAATTTACCAGCTCCTTTTCTATCATTTCACTTCAAAAATCAACAAGCCAGATGAAGTGGTGAGGAGTACGATAAAAAATTAATTTTATTTAAAATAAATTTTTATCCTACAAAACTTGTAAATGCAAAATAAATAGCTCTGACTCTCGATAAATTATACAAAAGTTACCACGGTCACATCTTATTGTTACACGAAATTTATTATTGTATCTTGAAATTAAAGTTTTAGCTTCTTAAAATTTCATAAAACTTTCCTAAAAGTACTAAATACTTATATTTATGTGAGGAGAGCTCAATAATAAAAGACATAATTATCCCATATTTTGTATATAGGTTGATACACCTCATCATCGTGTTAGTATGAGCGTTGACGGATCGAAATACACAAGTCATGAGGGAGTGGTTACGATTGTTTTAGTTTGGTGGTAATTAGATGAAGACTCAAACATTAATGATAAAAATATATAAGTTTTCTATCCAGTCATAATTCTTTGCTTTAATGACATATGACGATCTAATTCATTGAATTTCCTTTTTATCTACCTTTTTATTATTCAATGTATATTTTTTCACATAAAACTTTGGTTCAAACTCAATCGGATGTCAAAGTCCAAACTACTCATATTTGTACAACTTACAATTTGTAATTTTACAATCAAGACCACCTATCTTATAGATTATAGGTTGAAGATCAACTCACCCAAAAATGAATCAAAATGAAGATCATTTGGGTATCTAATTTTATTAAATAGATGAACGGTTATGTGATATCTTGATGTTTTTATATTATTTATATTATTTACGAATAATTCGAGTTCGATTTGATGTTGTGGTAAAAGAATTTTAGCGTTGGTAAGTTTCAAGTTGTCTCGGGTTGACTTTTTATTAAATTGTCGAAGTCGGTTAACTTTGGGTGGAAATCGAAAAATTTGTCGAGATGAGTCCATAGACACGAAGAATGCCGAAAACGGAGTTACGACCAAGAAGTTACTAACAACGAAAGTTTGTCGTAAAGTTATTACCGATTTACCATAAATGGAAATAGTATATAAAGGGGTGGTTTCCATTTCGGGGAAGGGATAAGTTTTGAGTAAGGATTGAGTTCAGTCAACTTCCTCTCCCGTGGAGAGAGAGACAGCGACCAGAGGCGGTGGTCCGGTGGCACTACGTCGTCTGGCCACCTTCGACCTTGAGACTAGTCCCGTTTGATTCGGCTCGGTGTCCTCTACCCATTTATGAGTTTGATCGACCGCGATGAGGCAGGAGAAGGGTGAATTCATGACTAGAAAAGCTAGGTTTTTCGGGTGGTTTCAGGTTTGCGATTGCCGTACACTATTTTCGGCTAATTTAGGTATCAATCGAGGCCATGAGAATCTCATTATGGGTTATTTATACTTGTATGGATTGAATTTTCATGTTTTGCACAGATTGGATTCGGAATTGAACGATTTCAATTGGGTTCGTTTTGACCTCCGTCGTACTCGGCGGAGCCAGTGTTATTCGGCAGCGGGGTGAGGGGAGTTTTTCTCCCCACCTCATCGTGAGTCGATTGGGTCTACCGTCGAGCTCCGAAATGGCTCGACGGTAGAGATTGGAGCCGGAAACTTAAGGACAAACATAAGTTGTCACCACCCCATGGTATCCTCAATGATATCGCTGTAGCTCGGAGCCTTAGCACTATCGCTCGTCTCCCCTCTTCAAGCCAAGCCGGTGGTACATTTTCATCTTCTCACGCCCAAGGTCCACCTCGTGGCATGACTCCAGAGATGCGTACTTATTTTGAAGGATATTATGGTATGATCCAAACCCAACATTTGTCGGTCATGCAAGAAATGAGCAACCTTGGCAATCGGATGAGTTCCCTAGAATTGCATTATCATGGAAACAATATCAGGCCCTCGACCATGGAACAAGCGGATATAGAGCAACATGCTGTGGAGAATGATGGTGAGGATTGATGGGTGGATGGATGAAAGGATGAAGACTTAGTGCATTTATTTTCTTTTATCCTTGACTTTTGTGTGTTATGTTATCTAACCCTTTTGTGGCACTTTGTCAGATTTGTTTTTATGGTTTATCATCGCAATTGCACCTCTCGGTTATCCTGGGTTGATGTCAATGGGGTTACGCACATGTTTGAATCTTTTATGGTCCCGCTTATCTTTATGCACTTATATGATAATTTGATGCCTTCATGGATAATTTCGATAAGCATGTGACCACTTTCTTTGTATTTAGTTTGAGTTTTAGTTGTGTTTAATGTGTGTTACGTGTGAAGTGATTGGGCAAGACACGAAATGTGAAATTCTAGAATTTGGAGTGGGATGCATGGAGGCCAAACACTTGCAGTTCATATTTTGGGTTTCCTCGGCGGGTCAAATATTCGGCTCGACGCTTCGAATGCACACTCCTATCCAACGTCATTCATCTCCTCGACGAGTCGAATATTCAGCTCGACCCATCGAATGCACACTCTTGTCCAACGTCTGCCATCTCCTCGACGGGTCAAAGATTCTGCTCGACCCGTCGAATGCACACTCTTGTCCAACGTCTACCATCTACTCGATGAGTTAAAGATTCTGCTCGACTCGTCGAATGAACACCTCTATCCGACAAGTACAATTTCCTTGACCCATCGAGGAATACCCTACAATTGACTTTTGGGTGACAAAAGAGCTTGCACTTTTGAAGCTTGGATCATAATAGCAATACCATAAGATCAAATTAAATCTGAGTGCACTAGTAAGGACTTATGATAGTGGAGCTAGGCTGGCGAGGCCTAATTTGGCCTTCATTGGTTTACATGTTCATGTCTATGCAGCTAGGGGCTGGTCGACAAAGCTTTTGCACCATCTTTATCCCTACTCTCTTTATTTTCCTGCTTCATATGGACATGTTTAGGAATGATGCTTAGTATATATTTGAGTCGTGTTAGAATGTGGTAACCTTTGTCTGACACATGTTGTGATACTTATTGCTATGGACTAAAATACCTTTATAGGTTTCCGTTCATTCCATGTTATGATATTCAAGTTCTATGTGTGAGGTCCCCTCGTGTTACATGCTAGATTACAATATGGTTATTCTTTGAAATGTGATTAGTATGCATGCCTCCATTGTGGTTGATAGGACTCTAATAGCTTCATTATTTCTTAGAGACTAAATGACCCTTTAAGTATGAATGCATGCTAGTTGCTATGCCGAGGGGAACATGTGTTAGGTGAATAATTTTATGAAATGATGATGCCTTGCTATCTTGTTTACATTTTTGGTTATTATGTGGCTTTATGCAAATTGAGGATAATTTGGTTCTAAAGTGTGAGGTAGGCGGCTAAGTCATTATCACTCCTTATCCGGAAAATCCATAAAAATTGAAAAAATGTGAGAAATTGTAATACAAAAATGTGTGTTTTGGTGTGTTTGTGTTCAAATAACCACTTTCAATGATGAAATTAAACTAATAGCTAGTAGATTGCATAATTTTGCGCATGTTTAAAAAGAGAAAATAATACATGTTTAATCGGTTTGAAAAGTGCATATGTCATTCAAAATGAGTTCACATGAGAAAAAGAACGATTGATATGTTTTCGAAGCTATCCATGCCCATATGAGATTTTTGAGCCTTATTGTGCATACATAGCTGCATTATGCACCTATTCTTTCCTTTGTGACATCGATAAATTATACTGTAATCTAGAACTTGCTTTAAACCGTGCAAAACGTTCTTCAAATCATGAGTTATTTTCAAAAATGATAGAGGCATTAGGATTACCATCATGGCCAAATTGCTTTTGAACCCTATGATGCATATATCCTTTAGTGAGCCAATTTGAGCCTTGTATTATTTAGCCTTTTATTTCTTGAACACCACAAATCCTTACCAAGCCTAAACACTTACTCCTACCCTTAACTAGGCAATCGAGCAAGCGATAATGAAGTTCTATTAAGATGTGCTTAGAGATTGTACCTATTGTGAAGTTTAGCAAAAACTTAAGTGTTAGGTGGAGGAGGTTGTTGTGATGTTCATTAGTGTTGTGTTTTGTTCAAAAAGAAAAAGAAAAGAAAAAAATAGTACCAAAGAAAAGAAAAGAAAAAGAAAAAGAAAGAGAAAATTAGAAAAGGAAAAAGGGGGAAAAAGATGGTAGTGTATATGAAGAATAAGTGTTTTAGGAAATGGTTTGTGTGAAAAAGGGAAAGCTAGTAGCACCTAGAGTATGTTTAGAACTTCAACATGTGAGTTGCTTGCTAGATTGCTTAGTTCTTGAACTCCTATACCCTTTTTTCATTTAAACTCCTTCCTTAGCCTCGTTACAACCCAAATAAAAGTCCTCTTGATTTGAAATGCTTATGCTTTTGGATTCTTTGAGCATTGGTTGAAAATCGAGCCTATGGAGAACATGTGATTGATGCGATTTATGAGTGAAAACACTAACCCTCAAACACTTGTGTGCATTGAGTGATATTTAGTGATTTTTATGGTTAGGAAACATATTATTTTGGATACATCTCATTATGATGCATTTGGCTTAGCATATTGCATAACCATTTTGGCTTATTACATATGCATTGATTTCATATTTTAAAAGTGTTGCTCAATAGTAGTTCAATTCATCTAGCCATAGTTCTTTGAGGGATATCGATCATTAAGTCGAGACACTTACATACTCTTACATGCTTTGTGTGTTTTTGTATTTCAAGTCTAGCTTAGCTTAATTCTTTTCGTCTTAGTTTTCTTGAGGACAAGCAAAACTTAAGTGTGAGATAGTTGTGAGGACCATAATTATGTGCCTATTACGCTCTTAACTTTATGCTTATAGCTTTTTTTTTAATAAAGCATTGTTCTTATGATGTTTCCTATTCTTGCTAGAAAATGTGGAGTTGGCTCAAAAATGCATTAAATATGAAGAATTAGATACTTATTGGAGAAAACATATACATTTCCGAGGTTACGAGAGAATTTGGAGCAACTTTGGGAAAATGACGAAATAGCTTTACCGGAAGTCGCTGGAAGTTACCCGGAACCCGCCAAAATTTTCCACGGTTGGCCTGCCTAATCACATGGAGTCCAGCTCAATGGAGGCTCATTCAGCCCATTTATACTTACCAATCTGATTTGGAGAGAAAGAGAACAAGTTGGACCACATGATGTCACTAATTTGGGGCTTAGCCTTCCATAGCCTAAAATTGTAGATCATGGTCTCCCTAATTCAAAGTTAACCCTTAGATCTTCCACCTCCTCTTTTATTATCATCCTAAGGTCGAAATGGGGCATCTCAACTCAGCCAAATTCGAGCTCCCCTCTCCCCACTCACACAACTCACTTCATTTTCAGATTTTCCATAGTTTTACACTCTCTCTAGAACCCTTATCGATATACCAACCCTCTAGCACTCTCTCTTACCTCTATTACTCCCTTTCTAGGTCAAAATACCTCTATAACCACCACTACTAGAGACCTAACTCTTCCCTCTCTTAGGTATAACCAAATCTCACCACCATATCACCACCACTTTGGCTTAGTTGGGGTATTCCTCCTCTCATCCTCACCTTTTAGGGTTTGGCTAAGCTTTTAGAGTTCAAAAGAGTGGGAAGTAATCCATCTTCCCCTTGATTCTTGGAATCCTAAAGGTTTACCTTACCTCCTCTTGAAGACTTGGTGCTTGTTGAAGAAAAGAAGTTGAGCTAGAAGGCTTGGAGTCACTTGGTGAAGCTTTGGCTAGGGGACCATTGGTTATTTCTACTTTTTCCTACTTTAAGCATGTATCAATTCTTATACTCAATTCTTATACTTAATTATGTGATGAACAAATAATGTCTTGGATTATGTATGATTTATGATTTTAGTGTATGGTATTTGATTGTGTGTTGTGAATGAGCAATTGTGTGTGTGTGGATGTTTAGCGTGCTTGAGCTTCATGTCTAATTTCACTTATACATATGTTGACCCTAACTAAGTTAATGTATGTATAAAGAGACTAAAAATGGACCTTAATTGAATTAGCTACTCACTTAAGGCAAGATGAGCATGTAAACATGATTATGGTATTTTCTAAGAGGTTTACCTTGAGACTTGGTTGCCTTAGCATCTAGCATGGGCTAAAGCTTCTTTGAGTCTCAATATACTTGAGGGACTCTAGTTAAGCATACATTAAATCCAAAAGGTTATTGTGGCTAATAGTAGACTCACTTGACTCGTAACCTAATAGGTGCGAGTTGAGGGAATCACATAGACTTTCTCTTGGATTCTCCAATAGAGATTTGAGAAGGGGAACCTTCCACATATATCACATGATATGCTCATTGACTTCACAATGTGACATATGATCGAGACGCAAGCCCAAAATGACTTGGGTCTTAGTTCCGATTCATGAAATACTTCAATGTTGGGCTTAAGTCATCTAGAGTTCGAAATGACTTAGGAACTTGGTTTCAAAATCAAACGTGACCCAAAATATCACGATTTGGACATTACTTGTCTGAATGGACTTTAATCTAATACATAAACCAGGACATTGTTTGATGCATCATATGGTTAATAGGGATTTCCCTAGTCGACCATCTTTCCTTATCTTGAACTTGTTTGCTATTTTTCTTTGCACATTGTAGTGTACTCATTCAACCAATCATACTCATATAAAACCACTCATCATAATTTTACCATCCCTCGCAATGCTAAGTCTCCAAAGGACTTAGCGGTGTGAGATTCATTTCCGCATTTTATTTTAGTCTTTGTGTCAAATCATGTCTAGTTAGTCGTAGTCTTTGTGCTAAACATTGTGAGCTAGAGAGTCTAAGTGCTTAATCCTCATAGGTACGACACTCGACTTCCTACATTTATACTAAAACTTGACATCGTGCACTTGCGAGTGAAGAACTCTTTGTACTTATGAGTTAGTTAATAGTTCATAAGTTTAAGGGGTACAAAATCTTCAACATGCGTCACAGGTTATTGTAAATTTTAATATTACATTAACAACCGTCTATTTGATTTGCAAAATTCAATGATTAAATGATCTCCGATTTAATCAAATCTATGCATACATGATGATTTACGAGGTAAATGATACGTTAGGTGGTTTCAATTATAAAACCACAAACTGAAGGTTTGGACGATGGTGTCCAAACTAAGTTTGAACCCCAAGTATTTTCCTATTTTTCCTTATTACCAATAACATGCTAGACAACATATATTAAAGGGCAACTGGGCATATATATAAAGATTTTAGTCAACAACTATACATCATTGTACAATTCATTTAGTTACACACGCTATGAAAGTTGAGTATATATTTCTTCAAATTTAGGGGGGTGTATTCAACCAAGGATTTTTAAGATTTTTTTATAATCCATGGATTATTATGGATTATCTTAAATACACCAATTATTTTAAATCCATTTGGATTTAAATGAATTATTTTGTATGGTTTATCAAGATTTGTTTGAATTTAGAAGGATTGTGCAGAGAAATTTTATCTTGTAAAACACTACTACTCATCTAGTCGTAAAAGACATAGCATGTCATAAGATCTATATTGTTCTCAATACATTTGTATGCGTCAGTATAACTACTCATTCAAACAACAAATAAGAAACAAAATTGCACATTCATTCAATAATACAAGTTAATATTGTTGCAAATTCATAGTTTGAAATGTTTAAATTCACACTGAAAATTATGTCATGTGTTGCACATAGATGTATAATGGTGAAAGAGAAGAGAAAAGCAAGATAAAATCGAAGTAGAATTAATGCACACAAGTTGAATATCTCCTTAAATCTGGTCAGTAAGGAGGGTATTGTACATAGTATTCCCAAATCAGTTTGGCCCTTCTTTTTAGCACATCGAATACAGTTGAATTTGCACTTTACATCATCGAGGGAAAAAACTAAAATCTAACCTCTACTGGTTGTATATGATAATGAAGCTTGATGTTCTATGCTACACTACATTTTTTAGGGGTTTCTTCTGTAATCATTCATGACTGACTCTTCTTTCTTCTTCAAGGAAGTGACTGAGGGATGACAAATTTTTAATAATGCTCGCATTCTCACCATGACAACTATTATTATGTATTGTATCCAATTAATCAGACACAATTTGCATTAACAACATAACACCATGATCTCAACAAGTCAAAAAAGTACTCAACAATCCAAGATCACAGAAAATTAATACAATATATATCTATCTTGTCCATCATCGAACTTTGATTTATCAATGTAGGTAATAAATGATAAATTTAACTAGAATAGTTAACATCTTTCTAAACAACATCAATTACCTCCAGCTCCAAGCTTTTCCATGAAATCGTGAATGTCGTGGAAGTATTCAGAATATGTGTTTTTATAAAGAGATAAATATATATATATATATGTATATATCTTCTTCTGAGTGAACATATAACTTGTGAGTTCCATTCAATAGTTTAGCATATCGATCATAAGAACTAGCAGAAACTCTCATGCGATTAATGTATTCTACTATTTCTCTATGGTGCTCCATCAGTCCCTGCACAAGCTACAAGTTAGTTAAGCACTTAAGCTCTTCCACAACTTTCCCCAATGTTGAAGAGAAAAAACAAATCATAGTCAATTACTTTAGCTACAATGTAAATTTAACACACAAAACACAAACACGCTTATTTATTGCGCTCAGTTCTCCATAAGTTAGCACTTCCACTGTCTCCTATGTTGAGATGGATATCTAAACCATATGATTACTTCATAAATTTTAGGGGAAACACACACACACATAATCCTCAACAAAAGGAAACTTCTAAAAAGTTGCTTACCAATGGTGGAGCGACTGTTATATCTAACCAACGTGTTCTAAAAAAGCTATTAAAGTGTTGTATAAGGCATTGCATGTAGTCCACAAAATTTAACTTGATATCAACATTTACATTCATCAGTGTATGGCAATCCAGGTCATTCAAAAGTTATGGAGTGTGGACACATGGTACTTGCTTTCTCACTTAAGGTAAGAGAAGGATACTTGAGCACACTATATCGAGAAATTGGGGTAGATTTCAATCTGTATTCAGTTACTATTACACCACAAAAGTATGCTCTCCATGAACCAACCTACCCTAAACCCTCTGTGATTAGCCACATGGAGCAACATATAATTAAACGAGGGTTGCATCGTATTCACTGTAATCTTCAAGGACGTCTTTTACTGATATGGTGTTTATCCTCAGTTGATCACTCATTGACATATATAATAAGCATTAGAACTATACATATAAAGAAGATATGAACCAGTGAAGTGCTCACTTTATAAATCATAATGGTACAGCAGACATAAAACATATTCTTAATCGAGAGCCAGGAATCAAGAAAACAAGCATTCAACGTTACTCATATAAAGGATAAGAATAAATCTTCATTCAAACTCAACCATACACAATTTCAAACATTTGTGCATATTAGTAACTTGTTTCATCAAAAACATCTAAAGTAAACACACATTAAGTACCGATTAAGCATCCACGCTGCAGAGCACTCATTCTTGGAAGCACTACTGACCCAGTCCAAAAAATTAAACTTTATCTAGAGTCTGTACTATTGCAGAAATATTAGTCTTCTATGCTTGATAGAAAATATCTCTCCATTAGAACTAACATTTGTGTGACTATTTAATAGGCTTTGCATCAATAAGATTGCAAAGAATCTTACAAGATTATATGCACATTTAGCCCTAGAAATAGACCAAAATAGTGTTATAAAGGCTGAAGATTCCCACATTCAAATTGAAAAGGCACAATTTGTTAGTTACCAATTAAAAGTTTCAGGAATTAGATAATAAGCTAGTAGAGTTGAGATCGCAAGACCTATATGTGGGTTTGTCAAGACTGGACCAGACAGACCGAGTGTTGGGGTGTAGAGAAAGAGGTCGCTGGAATCGTCGAGCTGGGCAAAGGAGATGCCGCGGGAGGAGGTGTTGGAGTTCCTTTAGGGTTATCTGTTCATCTTTAGAGATTGTATGAAAAAGAGAATCCACGAAAATCTGGTGGTGAGGGGAGCTGTTTTCACATGAGGTTAGGTATTTATACCTAGCCCTTCAAAATCCTACTAAATCCTAAGAAATCGGTGACTTACCAAATCCTTCTAAATTGGTGGATTGTTTTAATACCATAAGATTTTAACAGATTGTTTATAATTTAAATTGAATACATTAGAATTTTAAATGATTATTTAAAATCTAAATTGTATAAATCAAGATTTTAAAGGATTCTTAAAATATAAAATAATCCTTGCAAATCTATGGTTGAATATACCCCCTTAGTCTTCATATGAGCATATCTAGCATCAAAGTAAAGATAAAAATACAAAATAAAGTTGTAGTCCATTACGTAACCATTTTGCAAAACCCTCCAAAAAGCAGCAATTATTGCTCTTCGTCTCATCTGCCAATCTGTTCACAAAAATAATAGCCACCAACATTGAAAGCAATTACGTAAAAAATTATGGACTTGCATCAGTCATCAAAAGCAATTACCACCCCCATGTAAGTCATACTTTTTCAACAATATAACTACTTAACTAGTTGTCATAGTTATGCTAATGTTGTAAACACCATATCTTTCTAGTTCCACCCCATGCAAGTCATCCTTTTTAAAAAATATAACTACTTAACTAGTTGTCATAGTAATGCTAAACACCATATATTTATAGTTGGGATACCCTTGTTGTAGGTTCTCCTGCTTAGCTTCATTGAAACTTATGTAATTATGTAGTTTTAATTTTTTTTGAGAACATCTTAAAATTAGATCGTACCTGCTCAAAAAGTATCTTTTCGATCTTATAGAGGGCTTTACGAACACCATTATTAGGTTCACCTCTCTATCATGGTGGACTGGTGCAACTAAGAAATCATTGTTATATTCACGAAAAATGCAATGTGTTCGATGAATGTTGCTCTTTAATTGACAACAATATCTATGAGTTATTCACCAGTTTCAATAATTGATTCCACAAATCGATGGGATTAATCTGTTTCAATGCCCATCACAGATGATTTTTCTAGGAGAAAGTAAGAAACATCATTTTCATCATTTTCATTATGTTGAAAAACCAAGAATATGAAGCCTTCATTTTGGTTTGGCGGCTCGAGTACATGTTCCAATTTGAAAAGTTTGTCAGGTGAATAAAGAAGTTTATGGGCTACTAAGTTAATGGTAGAATGATATTGATTTGAGATTTTGTTATGCCTAGTGCCTTACTGTAGCTCCGTCGATGACAAGAATATTTACATAAGACAATTGAGGCAATTCTTAGATGTGAGGCTATTTGTACATTACTGAGCTTCGAACCCTTGTCAGCTTAGGCAAAACTATACATAATTACCACCACACTATCAAAGAACACAAGCATATATGGGAAGACATAAGTGATTTATACACTTTCAGGGGGGCATGAGGGTTTGGCCCCAACGTGGCTCCGGTACTAGCATTAGTGATTTGTTTTCATGATAGATGAAACCAAAATCTAAGGAACCATGTACAACTTGCAGTACGTAGTTTGATGGTTATGGTTGTGTCGCCGTTATATTAACAATATGAAGATCAATAAAGAAAATTACATATGTTGATTGCATAAAATATTCAGGTATACAAAAAAATGAAACAATGAAAAATAGGTATAATAATAAGCATTTTTTTCTCACTCATCATCTATCAGTGTGACTCCTCACATTTGCTATCCCGTATTACAAAAAAATGTTGACATCTATGCGTTAAATGAACTTCATTGATTCTTCTCTGTGAATTTAATATTAGGAAAATCAGATCATGGTATTAAATCTGTGTTACATGGTATTAAATATGTGCTATATGAAATAAGAGAGTTTCTAAGTATTAAACTACTTGACAAATAGTTTTATTTGTCAAGTGGTATGTCAGTTTCGAGACGGATGGATCCGACAGAAACTGAAGAAAAATGATGAAGTGGCATTTTGAGATCGTCTAGTAGATTCAATGATAATTTTTTCGAATTTCAAATGTCTCAAATTGAGAATAAGTCTGAGTATTAGTGGATCTTCTACTTCGAAATCATAAATTTTGTAACTAAACAGTAATATGGACAGTGCCAAAGTTGGACCAACTTTGTTATATAATAAAATAAATAAATATTAAACTTGCTTAAGAAACTAATCAGGAATAGTCTCAAAGAACAAAATATCAACATTTCCAACCATCATTGCGCAAGTTTTATATGTTATTCTCTATTTGTTCCTTAGTCAGACATATTAAATGTCAGTTTACCCACTTGTGGTTTGGATCTAACATCATTTTACTACTTCACTTGTTGAAATTGATCATTTCACTTCCTAAAATTTTCAAAATTTATCATTGCTACTTGTGTTTCTAATTTTTAACATAACACATAAACTAAGAGGAGATTACAAGTGATGAAAAATGTTGAGTTCGCGTAGTAAAATGATTACAATCAAAAAGCTAAAGTAGTACAATGATTGAAAATGAAAAGTTAGGTATTAAACAAGTTAATGAAAAATCACAAGTAGTGAAATGATCAAATCCAGAAGGTCAGGTAGTGAAATAATGTTGATGGCACATCACAAGTAGGAAAATTGAAATTTTCCAAAAAAATATATAAACTATAAATCGAAGTAAAACAACACAAACAGTTCAAAACCATCGAAATCTAGAGAAAAAAAATTAAGATCGTTGAAGGATAAACAAATACGCAATAACTATAGACTAAAAATTGTATCTTTATTCAGTGATAGATGACCTTAAATAAATGTATTACAATCAATACAATTAATGTCACCCAAATAATCTAGGATTGCTAGAATCTATATCTAATCTAATTAGGACAAGACACACACCGAAAAATCTGAAAGACACTTTCCTTAAACACTCCCCTTTGTGTTGAGCTCCTAATATATGATGCATAATTTTTTGTCTCACTAAAAACCTTGCCAAGTAAACAAAAACCACATGGGAAAACAAAGACTTGGTCGAAGAGAAAAAGAGTACACCGCATCAACTACAGATGATACTAAATGTGATGTAGACTCCCCCTGATGCCTAACCAAAGTGACTCCCCTTGATTGGTAACACAATCTCGGAGTTCAAATAAACGTCGCATGGCAATGCGTTTCACATGTTTCACAATTGTAGATTTTGGTAGTGACTTGGTGAACAAGTCCACAACAATAGCTGCATAACAAATCTGACTCACATGGATATTCAAGAACTGTTGTTGTTGTTGATTGTAAAAGAATTTTGTCGAAATGTGTTTTGTATTGTCACCTTTGATGTAACTCGACCCCATCTGCCTAATGCAAGCTGCATTATCCTTAAAGATACAGGTTGGTATAGTCATAGTAGATGGTAATTCTGTAATACGTCGACCCTTAAATATTATGTATTACTGATCGAAGCCACACACACACTCTTTAACAGCTTCATACAGAGCTATGATTTCAGAATAATTGCAGGAAGTAGCAACAATGGTTTTCTTTATAGATCTCCAAGAAATCGATGTATTCCCAATGGTGAAAACATAACTAGTTTAGGAACATTCTCTATGCGGGTCAGAGAGATATATGATATTAGCAAATCCTACCAATACATCATTCAGTGTCTCAGAATAGGGGACTGCACTGAAAGAAGGTTCAATGTCAGCTTTCAACGGGTCAAGGGCTTCCTTAGTGGGTTGATTGACTCTGGAAGATCTGTCTAGAGAACTGATTCGACAGGTCAAGATCTATGTTCGTTTCTTGCTCAACTCCTATCACCAGAATTTCCAGTTTCTCTTCGATTTCTTTGTAGGGAAAATAAGCCCAAGTTAATGGATCAATTCAAGTACCTGAAGATATGTTTACTCCATTCCAATAATGTTGTGTAGGCGCAAAGCTAAATCTAGCTAAAAGTTCACTGAGAAGACAATGTCTGGAGGTGTGCATTGAGCTAAATACAACAAAACTCTAATAACACTGATATATGGAATCCCATGTCCCAAAAGTTTCTCATCATCATCTTTCAGACGAAACGTATCCTTTTAGGATTCCAGAGTGCGAACAACCATTAGTGTGATAAGTTTGTGTGTGCTTTGTTCATATTAAATCGCTTGAGCATCTTTTGGACATAAGCAGACTGGTGAATAAAGATTCCATCAACTCAATGTTCCAGCTCTAAACCGAGACAAAATCGAGTCCTACCAAGGTCTTTCATCTGAAACTCAGATTTTAAATAGACAACTGAAAGGACCCAACCCCGATTTAGTTTCCTAAACCGGAATCAAACCCCTTCTGAAAACACGAACCAACAAAAACCATTAAAATTTCGGCAGAGTAACGTTACTAACGCGGAATTGCCTTTACCTGCACTTAGAAAATAACACTTCATCCTATGCCAAAAAAGCCAAACCGTGGGCACCAATCCCATCCGGATTTCTCAATATCATATCAATAATAATACATAGTAAACAGAACTGTACTATATAGAAAATCCGGGGAAAACCATATAAAGCATGTATCAGTATCGTATCAGAGCGACCTTTAGTGTATATATACAAAATATACAACAGTAGGCGAAACAAAGGACCTACTGGAAAAAACAGGTAGCTTGAACAACTAGCATCCGACCGCGACGTGAGACACTAGAATCCGAACTGCAAACTGGGCACGGAAACTGAAAAGCCCAGGGGAAAGGCAATAAAACGTTAGAGTGAGTGGACGAAAATAAACATATGCCTTTCACCAATTTCATATACATAATCAATGTAAAACTATGCGAGTTCGGAAAGTATATATGAAGGTGCCAGGCGAATCTCTCAAACCTGACGGTCAGGCGAATCGCTCAAGCCCAACGGTGATAGGCCAGGGGAATCTCTCAACCCCAGTGGCATAACAGGGGAATCTCTCAACCCTGCCCAGAGGAATCTCTCAACTCTGATCCAGAGGAATTCCTCAACTCTGGTCAGACTACCGGTGATCAGCCGAGTAGCCGAAGCATCGATGCAGGTATGCCATCACCATAAAAATATAAAATAATACCTCCAAAAATAATAAATAAGCTCAACATCGTATATAAACAAATACGGAAAATCACAAACTCGCAATGACTGTGAAAATATAAAAATGTCCACTCACAGATGAGCAAAGCGCGCACTTGCGCTAATCACGTGGTCCGGCGGAAGATCCCTCGCCCGAAGCACGATCTCGATCCCCTGAATAATCATAAAATATATCTGATCAAAATCACAATTCACAACACTGTACCACACCTCGGAAACCAATCATTCCCAGAAACGTATAACTGATACAAAAATAATTAACGAATTTCCCGAAATCTCCACTCAAACCCTCGACTGAAAATCCAGTACCCAAATCAACCCGAAAACCTCAAGGCGACGATCGGGCAGCGAATACGAGCGAAACGACATATAACTCTACACATTTCCAAAAAAGTAAACGGTCGCCTGAACTCCGCCGTTGACCGTCGCCGGCGGCAGCGGCGCGCCGTCAACCGGAGAGATTTTCCGGCGGCCAAGCTCCCACAAGGTTCTCCTCCTCAAGCCCAACAACTTTTCCAACTATGGCTAAGTCCAATTCCGGCGAGATTGGCCGGAAATCAGCTCGAAACCTCGATGAACACAACTGGCCGGAAAACTTCCCGGCCCGATTCCGGCGAAAAATCTCAAACTTCATCTCCTCCGTTCTCCCTCAAATTAACATCAAATTCCAAAATTCCAAGTTCTAAATAGTAGGAAATTGAAAGAGGAATCGATCCATACCAAGGTCCAAGCCGGAGGTGGCCGGAAACGTCGAACCCGATGGCGGCAGCGCGTTTCACGCGGTGGAGACTCTAATCAACGAAAAGTCAACAGTCAGCCTTCGGTCAATGCCGGTCAAACTTCCCAAACAGTGTTTTCAATAATTTTTCGACTATTTCCGATATTTATACTCGCGTCTCGGGACAATCAACGGTCCAAAACGGATAACCATTACGATTTGAATAAACTCGATACGAACGGATAAACTCTACGAAATTCTGAAACTTCAAATATTCATATTATATTCCTCGATCATCGAAATAATCATCCGGAACTGCCCACGATTCGAAATCACGTGTACAACAACTCTCGAGAAGAGACTCAACTCAAATTCTCGGCCGATAATTAAGTCGTGATTAAAACCGGCAAATCAATCAATTATCGAAAAACAGTGATTACGTGCTAACTCGTGAATTAAGCCGTTTACTCTACTGATTCTGTTCCGGGTCATCACAAATCTACCCCCCTTAAAAAAAATTTCGACCTCGAAATTTACGTACCCGTCAGGTGAACAGATGAGGATACTGCTCCCGCATACGCTGCTCAGTCTCCCAAGTGGCCTCCTCAACCAAGTGATTCTGCCACAAGATCTTCACCAGCGGTATAACACGGTGCCTTAACTCCTGCTCACGCCAATCGAGAATCTGAACCGGCTTCTCCACATACGTCAAATCCTCTCGGATCGGTAGCTGCTGTGGCACTAACACATGCGATGGATCTGGGATGTACTGAAAGGACTCAACCCCGATTTAGTTTCCTAAACCGGAATCAAACCCTTTCTGAAAACACGAACCAACAAAAACCATTAAAATTTCGGCAGAGTAACGCTACTAACGTGGAATTGCCTTTACCTGCACCCGAAAAATAACATTTCATCCTATGCCACAAAAGCCAAACCGTGGGCACCAATCCCATCCGGATTTCTCAATATCATAACAATAGCAATAAACAGTAAACATAACTGTATAATATAGAAAATCCGGGAAAAACCACATAAAACATGTATTAGTATCGTATCAGATCGACCTCTAGTGTATATATACAAAATGTACAACAGTAGGCAAAACATGAAACCTACTGGAAAAGAAACGTAGCTCGAATAACTAGCCTTCGACCGCGACGTGAGACACCAGAATCCGAACTGCAAACTGGGCACTGAAACTGAAAAGCCCAGGGGAAAGACATATAAACCGTTAGAGTGAATGGACGAAAATAAATGTCTTTCGCCGAATAATATATGTTATAAAAACATATGAGAGTCAAAATGAATGAATATGATATAGTACACGAGGTGAACCCAAACTCCTCCAGCGTATAGAGCATGCATAGAGAAATCCCACGGGGTCACTCATGGACACATCTGTACTAGTACAGTCCGAATCACGGAATCCCAGACCTACACGTGATTCTAGCCAGAAAGGCCTCAGGTCAGGGTATCTGTTCCCACCCGGAAATACATTGGCACAATGTAGAGTTCCCCCCTGGTAGACATTCTCGGGGATCAGCCAGAATGCAAGTGTATCGATACAACCACATATATTAAGACTGTACTCTGTGTAAATCAAATCATAAATAGTTTCATGCATACATATAAAGCATAATGTAAATGCATAATCGTAAAGCACATGCTCATATAAGTCATAATCACAAACGTATGCTCATGCTTGTAAAATGTAATATAAAGACTAGCAATCGATCAATGAAAAGAAAAGTCCACTCACAGACAAGCACAGCGCGCAAACACGCTAATCCCGAGATCCGGTGGAAGATCCTTCACCCAAAGTATGATCTCGATCCCCTGAATAATCACAAAATATAACTGATCAAAATCACAATTCACTACTATGTACCACACCTCGGAAACCAACCATTTCCGGAAACATATAACTCGATACAAAATAATCGACGTAAACTCCCGAAATCTCCACACAAACCCTCAACTAAAAATCCGGGACTCAAATCATCTCGAAAACCTCACGACTGCGTTCGGATCGCGAAAACGAGTAAAATGACATAAAACTCATCAAATTCCAAAACGTCAACTCCCTCGCCGGAGCGCTGCTGCCGGCGGCGCGGCGTCAACGGTGACGAATCTCGGCCAAAATTTCCAGATCACAAGTCCTCCTCAAGCCCAACACATTTCTCTTCTACACCGAGACCCAATTCCAAGCCTACCGGCCGGAATTGAGCTCGAAACTCACGGAATCCATGGATTCCGGTGAGATTCCGGTGAGCTTCAAACCTCAACCAAATCACAATTCCTTCACCCAAAAGCTTCACAAGGATGAGGGGAACCTTTCCCCCCAAACACCCAACCCCAAAAGTGGCCGGAGCCGGCCATCCAAATCCGGCAAAATCCATGAACTTCACCGAGTTCGTTCTCCCTCATAACTTCGTGGAATCAAGAGAGGATTCTAGCCATACCAATTTCGTGGCTGGAAGTAGCTGGAAAATCTGGGTTGGACGGTGGCAGTTCACAACCCAAGGTGGAGCTCCAGTCAACGAAAGTCAACAGTCAATTTTTGGTCAAACGACGGTCAAACTTCCAAACAGTGATTTTTCAAATTTTTTTCCGACTATTTCGATATTTATACTCGCGACTCGATATGATCGACGGTCCAAAACGAATAACATCCACGTTTCCGATAACTCAAATCGAACGGATAAACACGACGAGATTCCGTGATTTCAAATATTCATAAGATATTCCTCGGTTATTGAAATAATTATCCGAAACAGCCCACGAACTCCGAATCACGTGTACAACAACTCTCTTGAAGAGACTCAACTCAAATTCTTGGCCAATATTTAAGTCGTGATCAAAACCGGCAAATCAATTAATTTACGGAAAACGGTGATTACGCGCTAACTCGTGGATTAAACCGATTACACTACTGATTCTGTTCCGGGTCGTCACATATACTTCCGCAACATTGAAACGTGGAATACATCATGAACACGACCCATCTCAGCCGGCAACTCAAGTCTGTAAGCCACGATACCAACTCTCTCGGTGATCTCGTATAGACCAATGTACCGTGGTCGAAGTTTGCCACGCTTCCCAAAGTGCACAACTCCCCTCCACGGAGATAGTTTCAGGAAGACGCAATCGTCCACATCGAACTCGAGACTCTTTCTCCTCACGTCCGCATAACTCTTCTGGCGATCCTGGGCAATCTTCAATCTATCCCGGATAATCTGGACGTCCTCCATGGTGCTCTTCACCAGGTCAGGGCCAATAAGCCATCGCTCGCCCACCTCACTCCAACACAACAGAGTGCGGCACTGCCTCCCGTACAGGGTCTCGTACGGTGCCATCTCGATACTGGCTTGATAGCTGTTGTTGTAGGCGAACTCTATCAAATGCAGTTGCTGGTCCCAATTTCCTCGAAACTGCAAAACGCAAGACCGCAACATATCCTCAAGAGTCTGTATAGTCCGCTCAGACTGCCCGTCAGTCTGAGGATGAAAAGCTGTACTGAAGTGCAATCTCGTGCCCATGGCTCATTGCAATGCCTACCAGAACTCGGAAATAAACTGATTGTCTCGGTCCGAAACAATAGATACAGGCACACCGTGCAGACGAACGATCTCCGACAAATACAGCTTGGCCAATCTGCCCACTGATATGTTCCCCGGAAGTGCGAGAAAATGAGCGGATTTCGTCAGTCGATCCATGATAACCCATATACCAGTATTACCTGCCGAAGTACGCGGCAACTGATACACGAAATCCATGGTAATGTGCTCCCACTTCTAAACCGGAATCTCCAGTGGCTGTAACTTTTCCGCAGGCTTCTGCCTCTCCGCTTTAACTTGCTGACAAATCAAACATCGACTCACATATGCGGCAATCTCCCGCTTCATATTGTGCCACCAGTAATACACTCGAAGTGTACGAAACATCTTCGTACCTCCGGGATGCATCGCATACGCCGAACAATGAGCCTCGTCTAGAATCTCCTTCTTCAGACTCTCGTCTCGGGGTACGCACAACCTGCCTCTGAAAAGCAACGTGCCGTCATTACTCAACCGAAACTCTGTTGGCACACCATTCCGTATCATGGTCTTCTTGTCCAACAGATAGGAATCTGAATCCTGAGCTTCTCGAACCTAATCAACCAACACGGGTCGAACCTCAAAACTGGCCAACAAAGCTCCCTTGTCACCCCACTCAAACTCGGCTCCCGTAGCCCGAAGCTCGGCTAACATAGACACTCTGGCCACACACACATGGAATAACGAAGCTCCGGATTTCCGACTGAGTGCATCGGTAACAACATTGGCCTTCCCTGGATGGTACTCGAAAGTGTAATCATAGTCGTTAATCAACTCCATCTACCTGCGCTGCCTCATGTTCAAGTCTGGCTGCGTCTGTAGGTAAGTGAGACTCTTGTGATCGGTGTAAATCTTACACTGAGCTCCGTACAAGTAGTGTCTCAAACTCTTCAATGCTAACACGATAGCGGCCAACTCTAAATCATGGGTCGGATAGTTGACTTCGTGTGGTTTCAACTGCCTGGAACCGTAGGCTACAACTCTGCCATGCTGCATCAGCACACAACCAAGTCCCAACTTCGATGCATCACTGTAAACCACAAACTCACCGCTGTCGTCTGGTAAAGTCAGAACCGGTGCAGTAGTCAACTTTTCCTTCAGGAGTAAATAACTCTCCTCACATGCATCGGACCACTCAAACTTGACTCCTTTCTTCGTCAATCTGGTAAGTGGAGTAGCAATCCGAGAAAAATCCTGTACAAAGCGCCGGTAGTAACCTGCCAAACCCAAGAAACTCCGGATCTTCGGTATGGTGGTAGGTCTACTCCAATTCAGCACGGCTTCGATCTTGTCAAGATCTACGCTGACTCCTTCAGCCGATATCACGTGGCCCAGAAACTTCACACTGTCTAACCAAAACTCACACTTGCTGAACTTCGCAAACAACTGATTGTCCCGCAAAGTTCGCAACACTGCTCGCAAATGCTTCTTGTGCTGGCCCACACTCCTGGAATAGATCAGGATGTCATCGATGAACACAATCACAAACTTGTCCAAAAACAGTCTGAACACTCGGTTCATCAAGTCCATAAAGGCTGCGGGGGCGTTGGTCAACCCAAACGGCATAACCAAAAACTCGTAGTGCCCATATCGCAATCTGAAAGCTGTCCTGACCACATCAGACTCTCGGATCCTCAACTGATGATATCCGGACCTGAGATCAATCTTCGAAAAGACTGAAGCTCCCTTGAGCAGATCAAACAAGTCGTCAATCCGCGACAACGGATACTTGTTCTTCACAGTGACCTGATTCAGCTTTCGGTAATCGATGCACAATCGTATGGATCCATCATTCTTCCGCACAAACAAAACTGGGGCACCCCACGGTGAAACAGTGGATCGTATGAAACCCTTCTCCAGTAACTCCTGAAGTTGAACCTGTAGCTCTTTCAACTTTGCTGGCGCCATACGATACGGTGCCTAAGATATGGGTCATGTACCCGGTAATAGCTCAATAGTGAAATCAATCTCCCGAACTGGAGGTGTACCCTGTAGCTCCTCCGGAAACACATCTGGAAACTCGAAAACTACCTCGATATCACTGATATCCGGCACAGTCGCTGTGGTGTCCACAACATGAGCTAAGTAAGCAACGCAGCCCTTCTTCATCATTCGATCCGCCTTCATCGCGAAAATCACCCATGGCAATGAAGTGTTCTTCTCGCCGCAAAATAATATCTTCAGAAAACCTGGTCGTCGAAACGCAACCTCCTTCTTGTGACAATAAAACATAGCCCAATGTGTCTCCAAGAAGTCCATACCCAACATCAAGTCAAAATCGACGATATCAAGTAACAACAAATCCGCGGCTAAACCATGTCCTCCAATAAAAATCTCACAGTCTTTGTACACCCAGCCAATACTCACAATCTCACCGGACGGATACAATACTCTCCACAAGCCCGGAAGTGGAGACGCAGGTACAGTAGCTAAAGATGATAGTCTATATGACATGAATGAATGCGTAGCACCTGGATCTAACAATGTAAGTACTGGATAATCGAAAACATGCAACGTACCGATAACAACCTCCGGTGAAGCTCTGCCCTCACGCAAAGTCATGGCATGAACCCTAGCTTGCCTGGCCGGTCGTCCACGCTGAGGCTGTCCCTGCTGATCGCCCTGGCCCGCAAACTATACTGGTCGAGCCCCTGAAGTGGCACCTCTCTCTCCTCTGTAACTCTGGGCCGCCTGTCCACCAGCATCATCAAGCTAGAAACACTCTCTCGCATAGTGACCCACCTGGCCACAATGAAAACAAGTGACAGGGCCTCGCTGACACGGACCAACATGGTGTCTGTTGCAGAGACTACACAACGGATACCCCCCACGGGTACGCTGAGGATAACTAGAACCGCTAGAACCCCCACTACACTGTGGTCGCTGCGGTCAATCTCTTCTCCATCTCTGCCTCTGTCTCGGTGCACTAGCTGGTGTTCGATATGGTCACTGCCCGAGGATGAAGCCGAACTGGAAGTATCAGAACTCAGCCTCTTGGAAGGCCCCTGACTCGGTCCGCCCTCCTCAAACCGTCTAGGCTGGTATCTCATCTGCCTTTCCTTCTTGATATCCTCACCTCAGAGTGCTGCACTGACAAACTCGTCGAATTTGTTCCGAGGCATCGTAGTCAGTGTCCCCTTGATGTTCAAGTTCAAACCCAGCTCAATTCTGCGGCACTTGGCTTCCTCAGTAACCACCATGTCACGCATAAAACGAGATAAGCGGGTAAATCTGTCCCGGTACTCAAGCACAGACAAACTGCCCTGCCTCAAATTCGTGAACTCCTCATACTTCCGCTGCTGGGTAGCCTGATTGAAGTATCTTCGCATAAACAAATCCCGAAACAAAGTCCACAGAGTATCAACCGGTACTAGGTCGGTGCTAACTCACCAGAAGTATGCATCTGACTCAAGTAATCCGACTGCTGCCACTGTCATCTGCTCAGGGGTAGAACGCAAACGCTCACAAACTCGTTCAACCTGAACCAACCATGCCTACACATCTCTGGATCAGCTGAACCCGAAAAGACAGTCGCACCAGTAGTACGAGCTTTGACCACAGGGTCAAAACGCTCCTCAAAACGCAACACTCGCATCAGCAAGTCGTGCGTCTGGCGATCCACATTAGGATCCACTTCCCGATCAACACGGGGACCACGTTGAGGAGGCATCCTACTGATACAAGACACGCATTAGGTACAAGAAGAAGGAACGTAATCATGAGACCTCAGATATTTGAGAACACACAACACCCGAAGAATTGATGAGTACCGCTGGCCAGTCGGGTCATCGCTCCAGACATGCTATACAAACTCAAATACCCTAAGCGTCACAACTACAAGAGTCTATAGAATCTGACAACCTAATGCTCTGATACAAAACTAAAAGGACCCAACCCCGATTTAGTTTCCTAAACCGGAATCAAACCCCTTCTGAACACACGAACCAACAAAAACCATTAAAATTTCGGCAGAGTAACGTTACTAACGCGGAATTGCCTTTACCTACACTTGGAAAATAACACTTCATCCTATGCCACAAAATCCAAACCGTGGGCACCAATCCCATCCGGATTTCTCAATATCATATCAATAATAATAAATAGTAAACAGAACTGTACTATATAGAAAATCCGGGGAAAACCATATAAAACATGTATCAATATCGTATCAGAGCGACCTCTAGTGTATATATACAAAATATACAACAGTAGGTGAAACAAAGGACCTACTGGAAAAGACAGGTAGCTCGAACAACTAGCCTCCGACCGCGACGTGAGACACTAGAATCCGAACTGCAAACTGGGCACGGAAACCAAAAAGCCCAGGGGAAAGGCAATAAAACGTTAGAGTGAGTGGACGAAAATAAACATATGCCTTTCACCAATTTCATATACATAATCAATGTAAAACAATCCGAGTTTAGAAAGTATATATGGAGGTGCCAGACGAATCTCTCAAGCCCAACGGTCAGGCGAATCGCTCAAGCCCAACGGTGATAGGCCAGGGGAATCTCTCAACCCCAGCGGCATAATATGGGAATCTCTCAACCCTGTCCAGAGGAATCTCTCAACTCTGGTCCAGAGGAATCTCTCAACTCTGGTCAGACTACCGGTGATCAGCCGAGTAGCCGAAGCATCGATGCAGGTATGCCATCACCATAAAAATATAAAATAATACCTCCGAAAGTAATAAATAAGCTCAACATCGTATATAAACAAATACGGAAAATCACGAACTCGGAACGACTGTGAAAATATAAAAGTGTCCACTCACAGATGAGCAAAGCGCGCACTCACGCTAATCACGTGGTCCGGCGAAAGATCCCTCGCTCGAAGCACGATCTCGATCCTCTGAATAATCATAAAATATATCTGATCAAAATCACAATTCATAACACTGTACCACACCTCGGAAACCAACCGTTCCCAAAAACGTATAACTGATACAAAAATAATTAACGAAATTCCCGAAATCTCCACTCAAACTCTCGACTGAAAATCTGGTACCCAAATCAACCCGAAAACCTCAAGGCGACGATCGGGACACGAATATGAGCGGAACGACATATAACTCGACACATTTCCAAAAAAGTCAACGGTCGCCGGAGCTCCGCCGTTGACCGTCGCCGTCGGCGGCGGCCCGCCGTCAATCGGAGAGATTTTCTGGCGGCCAAGCTCCCACAAGGTTCTCCTCCTCAAGCCCAACAACTTTTCCAACTGTGGTGAAGTCGAATTTCGGCGAGATTGGCTGGAAATCAGCTCGAAACCTCAATGAACACAACCGGCCGGAAAACTTCCCGGCCCGACTCCGGCGAAAAATCCCAAACTTCATCTCCTCCGTTCTCCCTCAAATCAACATCAAATTCCAAAATTCCAAGTTCTAAACAGTAGGAAATTGAAAGAGGAATCGATTCATACCAAGATCCAAGCCAGAGGTGGCCGGAAACATTGAACCCGACGGCGGCAGCTCGTTTCTCGCGGTGGAGACTCCGGTCAACGAAAAGTCAACGGTCAGCCTTCGGTCAACGCCGGTCAAACTTCCCAAACAGTGTTTTCGACAATTTTTCGACTATTTCCGATATTTATACTCGCGTCTGTGGACGATCGGCGATCCAAAACAGATAACCATTACGATTTGGATAAACTCGATACGAACGGTTAAACTCTACGAAATTCTGAAACTTCAAATATTCATATTATATTCCTCGGTCATCGAAATAATCATCCGGAACCACCCACGAATTCGAAATCACGTGTACAACAACTCTCGAGAAGAGACTCAACTCAAATTCTCGGCCGATAATTAAGTCGTGATTAAAACCGGTAAATCAATCAATTATTGGAAAACAGTGATTACGCGCTAACTCGTGAATTAAACCGTTTTCTCTACTAATTTTGTTCCGGGTCGTCACAACAACTATCTCATTAGTCTCATCAAGAGACCCGTTGAAGTTCACATCATCTACATAGATTGCTACAATGATAAATCCTAAACTTGTTCTTTTAATGAACACGCATGTGCAAACTTATCATTCTTATATCTCTTCCTAATCAAGTAGTCACTTCAACGTGTGTACTACATCCGACCCAATTGCTTAAACCTGTAAAACCTGCCCAAAACCCATCGGCCCGCCCATGTCCAGCTCTATTTTATGGGCTTCGGGCCGGCTATGCCCAACCTAACGGATGGGCTTTGCCTGGCTCATCTTGGAGGGGGTAGGGTATGGGTGATTTTTTTGAAGCTCTGGGCATGCCTAAAGCCCTATCCATACAAGTAATATTAAAAAAAAAATTATAAATGAAATATACATAGTAATTAGTAAATGATGATTACTAAAGAAATAAAATTCAATTAACCTACAAAAGGTAACGATAAATTACAATTTAGGAATCAACGTTTTAATTATTTTTGGGTTCTAGAACAATGAAACTTCATCAATCTTCAATGGCTATATGCATGATTACATCATTTAAATGTGATTCATATATTCAATTGATCACATGTATTAGGTGAAATAATTAACACTTGATTGGTTTACTTGGAAATGTAACCATAGTGATCTAGTGGGCAATTACATTGAAAACAACTAGCCAACTAAGTCACATTTACCGTAAAGATTAGACTTATAAAAGTAAAGTTAATTCTTTTTTCTGAACAATATAATAATGCATCTACTTTTTCAAAAGTGTATACATTTAAAACTAGGGCGGGCCACAAATGAGCTTTATAGGCCCCTACTTTATCGAACCATGGACATGACTTAAGCTTCATAAATTAGTGATAGGGCCGGCCTTGCCCTGCCCATTTTATACTAGGGCTTAAAAATCCCAAGGTCGGGTAGTACACGGGCTACATATATTAGGGCCCATTTTACAGGCCTACGGATTACTTCAATCTATATAGTGAACATCTCAATCTTATCACATAAGCACTCCATGGTTTAGAGTTACTTGATTTGCGTAAAACTATGTCATCCGGCACTCTCATGTATATATCTGAATCAAGATTCCCAAAGATATATGTTGTAACTGCATCCATGAGCTGCATACTTAGTTTTTCAGACATTACCAAACTGATTAGGTAGCAGAAAGTAATGATGTCAATAACCTCCACCATAGGCAGAATGAATGTCTATTTGCCCAGGTGTGACGTATCACCTCTTACTGGGGACTTCCAATCTTCCAGGAACGTTTGTAGCATGTATATCTGATCTCGTAACTTTCACGATATCAATAAAAGAGTCAAGCATCAAATCTGCTACTTTTCGAAGATATAGAATACGTCGCACTTTCATTATGAGACACAGTGGAGTTTGACCATGTCAATTCCTGACGTTCAACTAGAATATAACCATTCCTATCTTTCCTAACAATGAGAAATATGTCTCATCAAAGTGATAATATGCAAATCTAGTAGTAAAGATGTTACGACCCGAACCAAAATTACACACTTATTGAATTGTATTAAGCTTTATCGCGGATTAGTCGCACTACCGAGATTATTAACGACTTTTTCACTGGACAAGAATTTGATTTGAATTTTTTCATGGAAGTTGTAGAGTATTTTATTTCGAGCTCGTAAGAATTTTCAGAGAATTTTTGGGATAAGCGAGCTATTTTTAGTGATTATCTGAAGTCGGTAGGAGAAAATATGAAAAAGAATTGATTTTAGGTCGGTTTAATCGTAGCCGTTGGATCTTGATCAGACGATTTTGGACCATTGATCTAGCCATCTTCTTACGGGTATAAATAGGTATTTTTTTGAATTTTCATTTTAGGAAATCAAAAAAACATCATGGGCTTGACTCGTTTCCTCCTCCGCCGACCCGAAATTTTTGACCCAATTGGAATTGCCATTTTCGGCCACCTCTGGCGACGAAACAGGTAGGGAATCGAAGCTCTTTGCTTCCTTGATTGTTTTGTGTGAAAAATTATGGGATTTACAGGTGTTTTGAGGTCACCCGAATCGGGTTTATCCCGTGGGAGTCGCCGCCGTCGGTGGCGGTGCTCCGACGAGTGTTGGGGATCGAGGGTTGGAGGCTTTTGAAGCTTTCCCCCTCTTGAGTCTATCTGGGTATGCTATTTGGTCCATCGAGGCTCCAAAGCAGAGCTTCGAAGCCTCGAAGATTTCTGGCCAATTTGAGGTCGTGGCTTTTGAAGCGATTCCGACCACGTGAGGTTGAGTTGGAGCACGTAGACTTAGGGGTTAGGTTGGGTTTGAAGAGTGAAAGGTTTTGAGGGGTCGATCACCACCGTTGGTGGCGGTCGTCAGAAATAGGTTTTCTAGCATGTTTAGGTTTTTTCGGCCAAGCTACGTTGAATTGGACCTCGGTGGTAGGGCTCGTTGAGAGTTTTCCAACGAGGGGTCGAAATCCCCCATTAGAGAAAGTTCACCGAAGGCGCGTGCAACCCACGTACCACTGCATATGGAGGTGCGTGTGGGCCAAGAGCCGTCGCCCATGGCGAATCTCCGGCGAGACAGTGTGTGGGATTTTTTGACGAGACTTTCAGTGTTATCTTTAGAGCAAATTTCCATAGTTTTACACATATTGTGATATCGTATGATCCGTATTTACAGGACATCGCGATCGTGACCCCAACAGTGAAGGGAATCCCGTTGGAACTCAGCAGTAGTCGCAGACTTGTGAGTAGGCCTTTATTTTTACAGTCGATAGCGAGTTTATGTTTTTATGCAATACCTTTTAAGGTATGTTTTCAGAGCATTTATTTGGAGGTTTACTTTGTGATGGTTTATTTAGTAGCATCGATGCCCTAGCTAATCAGTTGATCACCATATAGTAAGTCAAACCGGGTTAGGACAAACACCCTGCCCGACCTAGATTATCTCGGGTTAGGACAAACACCCTATACGATCCCATCACCTTACTTTTCATACATATAATCATTCCGGGTTAGGACAAACACCCTGAACGACCATCTCCATTGTATTTCAGTTGATTAGATTTGAACTCGCGTTATTTCATGGAAATTAGCGGAAATGCATGATGTTACAGTTCTATCGTTTTATGCAAATTATGTTATTTTTGTCCACTCACTCTAACGTTTTATATTTTAATGCCTTTCCCTGGGACTTTCGGCTTCTGTTGCCCAGGCTACAGTGTAAATCCTGAGTTTGTGTGGTGTTGTCGAAGACTTTGAGTCCACTTGTCAGCTCTTCGTTTAGTAGGTTCCAGTCTACTGTCAGACTATATTATATGTTTATAGAAGTCGCTCTGAATATTAGTTATTTTATGTTATTTTTAGTTACTTGAGTAGTAGTCGAGTTTACTCTCATTTGTATTCAAAACCAGCATATTGTATATATGTTTTAAATTCCTAAGTTGAGTTTCTGGTTTTAGTTTATCATATTTGTTGAGAAATCAAGATGGAAAATTGGTGGTCCGCTGTTTGTTTTTAGGAATTTGGTTTAGAAGTGTTCTCTTCTTGCAGGTTTTAAGGTTGCTCGGTTTTCAAGGGAAGTAATGTCAAAATTATTGTTGAATTTCTCAGTATGGTTGATTGTTAGGACATAATTCTAGTTTACTAGCTAATTAAGGTTGGGTCCTTTCGAAAGAGATCTTCTATAAAAGGTTCTAGATAGCGGACAATCGTTGGAGCTCATAACCAATAGAGATACATAATCATCTATGAGGACCCATTTTTTGTACGCATTAGAGGCATAATAGACACATATACTGCGCAACAAAAGATGCATAAATGTGAAATTTCATGCTCATATCTAGTTACCAACTAGTACATACTGAATGGTTGGCGTCTTACAGGTCTGAAATGAATAATCATAGTTGCATGTAACACTACATAGTTCCACGCAGATACGGTTAAATTAGTGTGCATCACCAAACCTCGAGCCACAAGCTTTAACTGCTTGATTTGTACTTTTGCGACATCATTTTGTGAATGAACATGGGGAACGAGATGTTCAACATCAATCTCAACAGACATGCAATAATCATCAAAGTATTTTGATGTTGTAAGACCCTAGAGTTTTAAGAAGCTAGCTTAGAGAGTTGCCAAGTTAATATCCCATTAATCTTGACTAAGTTGAATAATTAGTCATCATTTTACCCTTCCAATTTGTCCTGACCAAAATAAATTTCAGTTTTCATAATATTTTACATGTCATTTTGTTTTAGCTACATGTGTCTCTTCAACCATCTCTTAAGCACCCATCTCTTCCTTTAACTCACCTTCTACCCAACTAAACTACTAAAGTCAGAGCCAAATCTTCCCCATACCATCTACGATTGTTCGTTTGCTATTTTGCATGTTCATTTCTCACATTTCTTATACCTAAGAAGGTAGAATCATCATTTTTGTCTCTCCTTAACCAAAATCCATCAAATTCTACTCCTCAATCAATTTCTTATCTTGCATGTGTTTGAAATTTGTTGTGGACCTACATTTCTTGCAGATGGTTTGAGTAAGAAGCATTAGTGTTCTCTAAATTCCAGCACTCTAACTTTAGTGTAGTTTTGAACAAAAGTTTCACTCTTGGGTAAGATTTTTCTCAAATCTGATTAAAACCCATTGAAGTATCTTAGTCGAGAGTGTATGAGATGTGTTTTTTTATATATATTATGACCTTGGCAACTCTACTAGAACTATTAGAAGTAGATTTCGTGATGTTCATTTGCTGCACACCAAGTGTTTGATAAAATGCCTCAAAGGCATGGCTACATAGATAAGTGGTTTTGATCTGAATTTCCAGTAACCTTTACTTCTCTATTTGATCTATCCTTTTCCAATTAAAAAGTATAGTCTTTAATGATCAGTTAGAAACTAGTTTGTACCACTCAGAGTTCTAATAAATTTGTTATGATTTTTCAAAGATTGTTCCTCACAGCAATTTTATGCAGAATTTGGTGTTCTGACACTATTTTGTATGGTTGTTACACTAGACAAATGAACTCCAAATTTTCTCAAATTTTGTAAGGAGATAATCTTAAATATCTAGTTGTGATCTTGAATGTTTCTTTTGAAAATATTGAGCAACTCCCAGTAATTTTTCTAAAAATGCTCATTTTTTCTGCAAAACTGTATAAGTAGGTGCTGATAATGTTTTGGAAAATGATTTAAGCATATTTGCTGAGTCTTTTGGACAATTTTCATCAACAAACCCACTGAGTTATGTTAGCTGAAGCTAATTGTTATCTATTGGAACCATTCTTATGTTAATTGAAGGAAAGAAGGAGGTTATGGGCTGATATAGTTATATTTCCTCGCATATTAGGTTTTCGACAGTAGTTAGGGTTGGATTTTGGTTAAGTTGGTGCTTGTTGGACTTTGTGGAGTTATACTTTCATGTAGGGGTCTTCACTAGTTAGTAGTTTTAACTTAAACATTTTTTTTGAATTTCAATGCTTGAAGAGATATGGTGACATGAGAGTGAAAGGAGCATAGCGACTACCTTGGATTTCGATCCCTAAACCTCCGGGGGACTATACAGATGGGAGTTTGTATTACATACTTTTAAGTGTGGCAACGCTTCTAGGCAGTATGACATGAACGACCAGTCTCGCCACTTCTTGCCAGGTTTCTTACACTAATATTTGGCAAGGTAATTAGTTGGCATTATGACCGATCATCTGTCCTAGAGATGATGTTTCGAGTACCCAATCTATTTGCTTAATAAGATTTGTGTTTTTGAGATTTTTTGTTTTTGTTTTTTGTTTATTGGTTCTGTTTTCGAAACTGTTACCACCATGTTTATGTTTTCAAACCTAGCTAGTGATGCCTTCTACTGGGCATATGAACGTATGTGATGCTCTCCCCTACATTTTCAGGTATTGTGCATGCATTTGAGAATGAGAAGGACTATGTGTAGCTGATCGTGGAAGACTTGTTTAAAACCATTATGAAGGTCTCATATTTTTGTTAATGTCTTTCTTTTTGCTCTGTATACTGGCAGGTTCCCTTCTTCTCTTTTGCTTATTGTTTTAAGCAGTCTTGTGTTGAATGTTGTCAAACCTTCTACGTAATTCTGTAAACCCTAATATGGTTGTACCTATGTTGAAGTTTATGTAGTAAATCACTCTTTATCAAGTCATTTAAGCTTACTTTTGAAGTAAAACACTTTCTTGTTCAGTTTTTAAAGAATTTTCAGACTTGTTAAGTATCTTTTCTTGCCTTGCGTTGTTTTAAGAGTCTTGGCTTCAACTTGAGGCTTTTAAACTCGCGGCACTATGGAACTACCCTTTTTGGGGCGTTACAAATGTAAACTCTTTTGCATTATGCAATTAAATAGACTTGATAGGGTGGTCAGGGTTGTGAGCCCGAAGCTTAATGATCTGAGATAGGACTTTGTAAATACAACATTCCTTGTGGATAGCAAAGTTACGTGTAACCAACGCATCGATGCATATATCAAAATCATAAAGTATTTAAATGGTTCGCATCCAGGTTTGATAGGTCCAAATTTTTTACCTTGGATTCGTTGTAAGAATGAGATATTTTCAGTTGTGTCTACTTCAAAAAAAGGTCGTATCTGTAACTTTGTTAATGAACAAGATTTGCAAAATAAGTGGTAAGCAACAGATATTTCCACAAAGGAAACTGGTGGAATAATGCACGGCGCTTCAACAGAATGTCGCCGAGATTATGCTGCACACGTCTTGGAGACAGAGTCTGGACTGAGAGCAGTAATCTCAGTCCCTCCATCTAAACTGATTATTTTATGTATTCTTACATGCTTCTTTGTTCTAAAGAACGGATGACCGTGTAAATTTTTCAATATTTTGATCATCATATCTTGACCTAGGTGACCCAAATAATAATGTCAAAGCTTATATGAGATAGAGTAACACACAATAGTGTGATTGACAACATTGGATTTAATTATCTGAAATGTAGTAAGATATAAACCACTATCAATGTTCATAAACTTCTCCATAATGCGCTTTCTGCCACATTCTACGAAGATTACACACAAAAATTCTTTCCCATTATCATAGTATGTTTCCATGTGTAAACTCTTAGCACGAATGTCCTTAAAACTTTCGATTGGCCTTTGGAGCATATAAGGCATCCGTGACATAAATTCGAGTGTCATGTGATAACAAGAATTGTACGTGTTGAACCACACTATTATATAAGCAACGTTGAACCAATCATGGTTGTCACTGAAGAACTATATGTATGGCATAAGATCCATAAATATTTGCCTATTTCGCAGAATAGTGTGGGTAGTACCACATATGCTAAACACTTAATCTTGCCTTCACACATCTACAAAATAATATAAATTTAATCAATATTTGAACTCAAGATATGACGAACACTTTAAATAAATACTTAAAGATTTGTAAGGGAATGTGACCTTGATAGAGTGTTTGATATGGCAAAGCAAAACTGATGTACAAACAACATCAAAACAACACCGTTTCTGACGACATACATCAAGAGGTCGTAGTAAATTTTGACGGTCAAAATTGGTTCAAATTCAAGTCCAGGGTGCCAGTCTCAACGGGTCGAGAGTGCTCCAGGTCGAGATCCAGAGTCCCTAGTTAGACATGTCAAGAGCAATCTTTGACGAGTCAAAGAAAACATGGAAACATTTTTGATGGGTTGAAATACATGCCAAAACGATCCAGGGTGATCATTTCAACAGGTCGAGAAGATCCTTCGACAGGTCAAAATTCCTAGGATTAGAACGTCCTTTTTTCTTGTCTTTCGGTGTCATGGTGCCATGAAATATTGTATATTACGAACCATTCATTCATTACGTAGTAAATTAACATTCTCAACACTTTCATATAACCAGAAATAGAGAAATTTTATTACTTGCCAACATAATTACATGAAAGATGTTCTTATTCAAAACGACTAAACCAAAGTCTTAAAAACATGACTAAACAAGCCAAAAACTAAATTTTAAAAATTACATAGCAGAGATAACAACCTAATACATAAACTAATTAAAATTCGAAGTCTCAAGACTTTCTTTATTGTTGTCTGTGTTAACTTATAATGTAAAAATCCTAAGTTTGATATTGATCATAAAGTAAATCATGTAATTAGTTCTGAATAGATTATGCGGTTTATAGAGTTTGAATCTTACTGCTGGTGTTGTTGTTGTCCATTCTTGATGCTCTTGATTACACCTTCATATATCTCATTAGAAGTGGTTCTATAACTTTAGAGAGAATCTAATTTCGTGTGTCAACAGTTTCAAGAACAAGTGTTTATATACATGTGAAAGGACCCGACCCTAGATTAACTAGTAATCTAGAATCAAAGCCCAATCGACTGATCCTAATCTACTAGTTTCTATGAAAATTTTGACATAATTTCTCTTATAAAATAGACAACCAAAACAACCTGCAAGGAAAACTGACACTCCGCAGATAAACCCACAAACAATACCGTGGACCACCGATGTCCATCCGGAGTTCTCAATATAAGACTGGAATTAAAACTGATACATTATCAGAATTAAAAAACACATCTCCAGTAAATACGGAATCACATACAAAAAAATTCAACTCGACAACTATACGAGTGACGACCTATTCTCAAGAGTCTCAATAAGAAAATACTACTAAACCAATATCCAGAGTGACTTCAATAACATAAGAGACAAACTGACAGTGAGCAAGGACCTACTGCTGAAGAAATTGACTGGTGGACTCGATGCCCTCGATGACATCCAGCACCCACCCTTATGATACACACTGCAATCTGGGCAAGTAAAACCGAAAAATCCAGGAAAAAGGCACATAAAATAATAAAAATGGTTAGAGTGAGTGGACAAAAATTGTGACGACTCAGACCAGAATCAGCAGTATGATCAGCAATATACGTGAGTTACTGCATAGACGCAGATGTCCGACTGATGATTGAATCGCCAGGCTTGATAACGACTTAATTATTGGCCGAGAATTGGAGCTGGGTCTCTTCTCGAGAGTCGTTGTTCGTGTGATTTTGAGTTCGTGGGCTATTCCGGATCATTATTTGGATGACCGAGGAATAAATTATGAATAATTGAAGTTTCGACGGAAACGGGTTTAATTGGTGGCTCTTTTAACGACTAAATTACCGGACGAGAATTTGGTTTCGGCTTCTTCACGGAAGTTGTTCAGAATATAATTTCGAGTTTGTGGGAACTTCTGGAGCATTATTCCGAGTTATAAAGATTAAGTTGTGAATATTTCCGATTGTTGATTGTTTAGTCGATTAAATATGTGTTGGTTTGAATGGTTGACTTTTTATCCGATTGGTCGATGTGTTTGACTTTGGGTGATAATTGAAGAGTACATCGAGACGAGCTTGTGGCCGCGAGAATTATTAGAATCGGAATTACGACGAGGAAATTACGTGTGTTTGAAGATTGCCGAAAAGTGTGTTTGTTGGTTTCCATTTTGGGAAAGTCCATAAATAGAAGTTACCTATTTGGACAAGTCAAACATTGCCATATTGGGAGTTGACCTGGTCAACTCGGGTTGACCGAGGTGGTGGAAGAGTCACGACGGCTCGCCGGCGGCGAGGTGCATTCCGGCCACCCCACGGCTTGGGATTGGTCCCTTTCCCTTCATCTCAGCCTCCCGAGTCCATTTCCAGTCTCTCCCCACGGCGTGGCTCGCCGGAAGTGCATGAATTTTCCGGCCAAAGTTGATGAGTTTTGAGTGAATTCGGGTTTGTGTTTTCCGGCCGAATTGAGCTGTAATTTGGAGTGGGTTTTGAAACTCTCAACACCTACAAGCTACCATGTAAGTTTGGAGTTCTAATTTTGATTGTGGATGGAGAATTTTGGATTTGAAATTTTGGGAACAATTCGGTTTATCACGAAATTGGACTAGTTAGAGATTGAATTGGCATTTGTTGCAGTTATGAAAGTTGCTCAGTGGATGATTTTGAGTGGAATAGGAGTTGCTCCGCCGGAAAATTTTCAGGTTGGTGGCGGCGCCACCGTTGACGGCGGTTAACGGTCAACGGCGGTCAAAGTTTGACTTTTTGGGATTTTCGACAAGTTGCATGTCATTTCACTCGAAATCGCGCCCCGATCGCAGTGGGGAGGTTCGTTTCTCGATTTGAGTATCCGAGAGTATAGCGAGGTATTGAGGTGTAAATATCGGATTTTCGACGATTCGTCGTATTCAGATTATGTGATTTCGAGAACGGTGGTTTCTCGTGATTTGATTTGATTTGTCGAGTTATGATTTTGAGAAATGGATTTTGTGATTATTCAGGGGTTCGTGATCGTTCGTTTGGCGAGGGAATTTCCGCCGGATCACGGGTTAACGCGAACTGCGTTACGCTAGTCTGTGAGTGGACAATTTCTTTTCACGGATTGTTTGCGAGTCTTTACATATGTTTTATGAACTTGAGCATGCGTATGAGATTTCGGATTACATGAGCATGTGTTTTATGATTATACATATACAGATATACGTATACGAATATACATACACATATATATCGTTTCATGCATTTGCATCGAACTGTTTGTGATTTGGTTTACACAGAGTACAGTCTCAGTTACGTTGTTGTATCGATACACTTGTCTCTTGGCTGATCCCCGATGGTAGGCCGCCAGGAGGGGCGTCGTCACCCCGACCTGACCAGTGAGGGGCGTTTCCCCGGAACCGAGGCCTTTCTGGCTTAGAATCACGTGGACCAAGGACCCCGTGATTCGGATTGTACTAGCACAGAGGTGTCCATGAGTGACCCCGTGGGATTTTTACTTGCATGCTCAGTACGCTGGAGGATTATGGTTTTACCTCGTGTACTTGTTGTTTTTATTTACCTGGACTCGCATATGTTATTTTAAACATATATATCAACTGGTGAAAGACATTTATTTTCGTCCACTCACTCTAACAGTTTTCATGTCTTTCCCCTGGGCTTTTCGGTTTCCGTGCCCAGTTTGCAGTTCGGACTCTGGTGTCGCACGTCGTGGTCGGAGGCATAGTGCTCGAGCTACCTTGTTTCTTCCAGTAGATTTATTGTTCTACCTACTGTGGTATACGTATATGATTATAAATTAGAGGTCGCTCTGAGTATTCTGTTGTATATTTTATATGATTTTACACCGGATTTTAGTAAAGTATAGATATATTTATTGTTTTACTTTACTGTTGATATATTGAGAAATCTGGATGGGATTGGTGCCCACGGTTTGCTTTTTGTGGCATAGGATGAAGTGTATTTTCCGCGTGCAGGTAATGGTAATTCCACGTTAGTAACGAAATTCTGCCGAAATTTTTACGGTTTTTGTTGGTTCGTGTTTTCGAAAGGGTTTGATTCCAGTTTAGGGAGCTAAACCGGGGTTGGGTCCTTTCTAAAATAATCTAAAAAATATATATAAAAACTACAACATGACTTTCTGTAAATAAAATCTCTAAGTCTGGTAGTGAGTCTAAAATACTGAAAATACAGTATGAAAGATACAAGCCACTAAAGTCGTCCGGTGATTCCTGACACAAAGACGACGTGAATGCCAGGGGGTAAGTGCTTCTACTTCCCTAGAGCCACTCGGAGATTAGCTGAGTAACCAATGCATCGATGCACAACTAACTGAAATAAGCCTCCAAAAATATATACTGAATACTGAAAGCACAAACTAAACTAGAACTGAAAACTGAACTGAATATAATAATAAATAGACTCACTAATCAACTGTAAAAATAAAGTTTCCACTCACAGGTTGCCGAGATAAACATATAGCTGAAACCCTGTCGATCGGCACAATTATTCATCTGATACGCCCGCTAACTCATGATCCAGAAACCATGATTAAACTAATATCTGATCATCGGAGTTCATACTGAATAGCAAAGATCGTAATCTGTTGATTATTAACATCAAGAATCTCATATGCTCGAACAACGTATTTTCCTGTTTAATTACTGACTCAACCAAATACTGAATTCAATTCCCTGTAATCCCTCACTTTAAAGAGTCGCAAACAAATCTCGAATATCAAACGACTCACAATTAAACGAATAATCAAAGCGTCCTTTAATATTGTTGTGAATTAAACTGATAATTGTCTGATTAAATACTCGCCCAAATTTAACATACTCAAATCCAAATATAAACCTCACCATTGCGTTCGACACGTGAAAATGAGCAAAATAACATAAAACTTGTCGAAAATTCCACCTCGCCGGAGATCCACCGAGCACGGCAGCGCGTGAGGATTTCAGAAATTTCAGAAAATTTCAGAAATTTGAAATTTCTTCATCTTTATACAGTATATCAACTCAATAAAAACTTCAATATTCAAAGTTTTGACATCCTTTATGGAGTAGTAACTTCACATATCACTTTTCTCATAATAGATATTTTGTGTAATTTAAGTCTGTAAGGACTTATTATTCATAACTTTTTTGAAACAATCTTGTTAAGATCATTGATTCAAGTCCAGGATGCCAGTCTTGATGGGTCGAGAGTGCTCGAGGTCAAGGTCTAGGGTCCTTAGTTTGACATGTCAAGAGCAATCTTCGACGGAAAACATGGAAATTTTTTTATGGGTCGAAATACATGCCAAAACGATCCAGGGTGATCATGACGGCAGGTCGAGAAGATCCTTCGATTGGTCAAAGTGCCTGGGATCAGAACGTCTTTTCTTCTTCTTCTTGTGTTTCGATGTCATAGTGCCATGAAATATTGTATATTACAAACCATTCATGCATTATGTAATAAATTAACATTCTCAACACTTTCATATAACCACAAATAGAAAAATTTTATTACTTGCCAACACAATTACAAGAAAGATGTTCTTATTCAAAACGACTAAACCAAAGTCTCAAAAATATGACTAAACTAGCTAAAAACTAAACTTTAAAAATTATACAGTAGAAATAATAACCTAATACATAGACTAATTAAAATTCAAAGTCTCAAGACTTTCTTTATTGTTGTCTGTGTTAACTTATAATGTAAAAATCCTAAGTCTGATATTGATCATAAAGTAAATCATGTAAGTAGTTCTGAATAGATTATGCGGTTTATAGAGATTGAATCTTACTTCTAGTGTTGTTGTAGTCCATTCTTGATGCTCTTGATTACACCTTCATAGATCTCATTAGCAGTGGCTCTATAACTTTATAGAGAATCTAATTTCGTGTATTAACAGTTTCAAGAACAAGTGTTTATATACATGCTTATGCATCAATTTCAATTTCAAATCCATAACTGTATTTGATCCTAATATTATCAGGTTGAATTAGAATTAGAAAACGTTATATACGGCTAGTTTAGTCCACCTGTGCAAGATAATCATATTTGACTTTCATATAACAAGTTTTTCCAACAGTCTGCTACAAAGAGCTTGACATCACAGTCTTCTTCCATCTCATAGTCTCTCCAAGTAAAGTGCCAAGTATTGCTTGTGCTTTTAGTGCTTTAATTAGTCTATGTATTAGGTTATTATTAGTCTAGTGCCAAGTATTGCTTGTATTGCTTTAATTGCCAAGTGCTCTAAAAGTCTAGTGCTTTAATTAGTCTATGTATTAGTGCTTTAATTAAATACACAGAATAACCTAATACTTAGCAATACTTGGCACCAAAGCCTCTAGTGCCAAGTATTGCTTGTGCTTTTTGTAGATATTCTGAATTTCCTTACTTGCACAACATTGCTTGTGCATGTGCTTATTAAAGCCATATTTAAAACATGGATACTTGCCAGATGAAGCAGAGTATGGAGAATTTCCATCATGCTTGGAAACAAAACCTTACTAGTTCTTGTTTGAAGCATTGGGACCGGCCTCCTGATGGCGATCCCAAGTCAAATTTTAACTTTGGCCTCTTCCACGGCCTCCTCTCCCACCATGGTTGTAAGGCTCAGAATTGTAATTCTTCATTTCCTTACGTGTCTTTCCTCTAGTGTTTTAATTCTCAGGAGTTATCTTGGTCTCAATGGGCCTTGAGTTATTATTGAGAATTATCTCATGATGTCTCTCCTGTTTAGCTAGGATATTCATGAGATCACTGAATGTTTTGATTCTTCCTTATTCGTACTCAATTCGGTATTGATGAGCAAGTATACTCAAGGAAGATGGGAATGTGTTAATGTTAAGCGACTTCTCGATCATGTCTTGATCAGTCTTGTCAACCCTACAAAAACTAAGCTCAGATTGTAGCTTTAACTAGCTTGGTTGTATGCATCAACCTTTGGATAATCTAGATGACATATTGTCTCCCAGTTTTCTATGAACTCAAGAAGTCTTGCATCATGCTCGTTGTTGAATTGTTGCTTTAGAACGTCCCATAAATCTTTACGATTTGACTTTTTTAAATACTGCTTCTTGAGGAATGGATGGATATGACGCCTAAAAAATATGAGGGTTTGAGCTTTAATCTAAGCACTTAGAGTGGCCGCATGTGGCTTTGTTGATGGGTAGATGGTGCTGGTGAATTTCTTTTCGATGAAAGTATTTTCTACATCAGAAATCCTAGCGGTAATACTATGTTCCTTTGGAATCAAGGATGTCAAACTCTGGTCTAGTTGGCTAAGCTATCGTAGTCATCTACATAAGAGACAATGAAAATAATTAGTAACAATCGAAACCACGATCACTAATAGAAAGTTTAGGAAATAAGAATGTGATCCAAGATTCTTGGTCACAAAAATCGATGCTCCATAAACGGTGGCTTCATACCACACTCAGAAACCATGATAATCATAATCAATCACTTATCATCGATTTCCTTTCTTTTTTATTTCAATATCATGACTCCCCCAGGACCGTCACTAATCAAACTTTTTAGATCGAAAGGGTGATCAAATCCCCTTCTCTCGACATAGTATGATTTCACAATATAATCCAAAGCAGTACTCAATCTAGATCTAGGGTGATGCAGAAATTATTTTTTTAACCTAATTTCTAAAGTAGTATTGTAGAAAAATTCATCTCGATTGGTGTTATGCTCGGTATGAGTAAAGATAGACGACAATGAGGTAACGCTCGTCTGACTTGGGATTTGGGAAGTCGAGCAATTATGGCCTGGAGGGAGATCCCGTAGGAGTTGCACAGGGATGGTGGATTTTTTTGCCGATTGTGACAAGCAGTAAAGGTGATCGACGGTAGTGACCGAAAAAATCCACCATCCCTGTGCACCTCCTACGACATCTCCCTCCAAGCCATAAAGGTGGTCGGCGGTAGTGACCGGCAGTAAAGGTGATCAACGACGGTGGAGGAAGTCAACGATGGGTTGTAAGTGTTTTAGTTTTTTTCTTTCTTTCTCCGTAGTGATGGCTGCCTATCAACTCAAAGCTTGCTGATAACCTGTTGAAGGATAAACAGATACACAATAACTGTAGACCGTATCTTTATTCATTGATAGATGACCTTAAATACATGCATTACAATCAATGTCTCCCGAATAATTGGGGATTATTAGAATCTATATTTAATCAAATTAGGACAAGACACATACTAAAAGATCTTGAAAATACATTCCTTAAACAGAGATAAATTTATCTAAATACGTCAACTTTACAACAATGTATATTTGAAAATTTTAAGATCCAACGTTGATAAACTTGGACTCTTGGATAACAAATGACATCTTCATTTTTCGGTGCTGGTTAACTGCTTTGTCCAGGTATACATTGTCAAAAGCACAACATCAATATTTTGAAGTAAGGAAAATTTAGTAGGTATTGAATTTTTCAGGGAAGTATATTAATATCGAGGAAAACTGCACGAGAGCATTCGTAGAATTTGCAGTGCAAACATGTCCATCTGTATCTTTGAATTTAGGTTTGACAGTAGGTATGGATGTGATGAATTTGGAAGACATCATAAATGATAAACAGATCTTTGTTTTCTTACTCGCGACACATATGTCATAAACATTTGATGGCGATGTCTGTCAGACCCAGACAATAACAAATAGAACAGAATAATTAGAAACCACGTAAATAATGTGACGACTTGTCCATATTCAACTATTGTACAATCAAAAAAATAATCACGTAAATCAAGAAAATTACTTGATCCAAAATTAACTTTGACTAATCTAGTCGAAAAACCTATCTCGACAAACTCGTTACGACTAAACGAACGTAATGATATATGACACAAGTAATTTCTCCGTCGGTCACACCTCCACTACAGTGGCACTCATCACCACTATCCACATATTGGGTCGATGAATTCTAAATGGTTAACAAACCTTATGACTATATTCGTATCGCCTGCTATGAATTTAACGACATAAAACCGACATAGTTCTGAAAATATTTTCCCGCTCCTACGTCTCCATCGGAGACCGTCACCGATGGTGGCGATTGACCCATCAATCTAAAGATCTGGACAAGCTTAATAATTTATCTTAAAGGACCCTCATCAGAATTTGGCTCGTTTGGCCGAAATCGACCTCTAAAGAAAATTGGCCAAAATTGGCCTGCGGTGATTTCAGCATCCCTTGCACCATCGTCGAGCCACCATGAGGCTTGAGGCATTACCCAAACGACTCGGGAGGTGAAGGGGAACAAAACACCTCTAACTTCACTGCCTAAAACCACAGACAACTGTCGCTCACGTTTAGAGGCCGAAACGAAAACCGATCGGGAATCAATTGATTCCCTCAAACTCAACCTACAATCAACATCCCAAAATGTACAACAATAACAAAATATAGAGGTACAAGAAAGCTTTCTAACCATATCCAGTTCATCACTGGAGCCTCGCTGGCGACAGTGGCTAGTTCACCCGAAAACCCTAGGATTTACCCTTTTCGATTCGGCCTCCTTGAGGCTCCATCACATAAATTAAGAGCAAGAAAATAATGAGGGAGAAGAGGGCTTTCAATCCTGACCAGAATCGTGGCCAGAGGTGGGCTAGAGGCCAAGAAGTGACAATTTCGTCGCTCGAGAGAGACATAACTTCGATCAACACCCGAGATGAAAGGTCAAAATTTCTATTTCGGGTAACTCCTATTTATACTCGTACTTTTACAGAAATGTAATTTCAGTTAAACTTCTGTTAATCGAAACTTTTCTGTCATAACTTCGTTTTAAACGTTCAGCGCGTCTACAAACTCGACTCAATGAATACTACGACTTCCATTTGAAGTCAGCCAACATAATCAACTCGTTAAAAATTCAATCAGTGACCACTTAATATTTACTGACGATAAAATCATTTGCCGCGTCTACTAAATCGAATCCGAATTTTTTTATGAATATTATCGATTACATAAGAAGATTGGGGTACTACATATAACCATGCATCACAAACAATGAGTACTTAGACTTTTTAAAATGCAAAAGTGAGGGAATGACATACCAAAGAACCATTTACAACTACAAGAATAAATGACTAGTGAGTAATGATAAAAGAATGGACAATATCTTTTGGGCAAGATATTGTATTATCAAACCAGACGCATATATGGTAGGTGTGGCACAATACAAGCCTCATGTTTAGTACTAAACTTCAAACCACCCAACAAAGAATATCTGCATGTGTGCTTGTTTATGGTCGATACATCGTACTATGTTTTTCTTTTTTTGAAGCTTGACCGGGACTAACAATGTCCCGACACAAATAATTATTAATAGATTTACTAGTACAAAGTTGGGGACTTAATACCAAACCAACTTGAAAAAAAACAAAAAGCTTCCAAAAAACACATAACAATTACATGACAAATAAGGTCTACCATTTCTCACCATAGCCAAACGCATCGCCAGGCAACTTGCCACCCTGGAGTTCCATGCATATTCCAAACCATTCAAATCTCTCAAAAGCAATCAAATAACTCACCCTACATTTGAGACCATTTAGAGTCTGTGTAATGTTTATTATAAAATCATTACCAAAATCATTGTTAACAAGTCGAGGCCACTCTTGATAAAGTGCATTTTTGAAAACTAAGGCACTTTTGCTTTAGGTAAGTCCATACATGATAATATTTAATTGCTCATGAATTGTTTAGCAGCTTTCAGAAAAAGAAAGACAAAACTGGAACTATGACTATTAAGTTTGATTTTGAGAAAGCTTATGATATGTTGAATTGGGATTACATCAAATGTTGCTTTATTTTTTTTTGGTTTTGATGATAATTGGATCAACTGAATAATGAACTGCATCTCCACAGTCTTCTTTTCTGTGCTAGTGAATGGAAAAGCTGAATGTATGTTTCTCCCACTAGGGGGATAAGACAAGGTGATCTATTGTGAAGACCTGTACGTTTATTAGTGATTAATTACATTTTGGCACGTTTATCAAGATTCATTGTGGCAAAAAATTAACTTTTTGGAAGTTCTAATTTTGGATTCACTTTCATAATGGAAGTTGTGGAGAAATTTTTTTCGAGTTTATTGATATTTTTATTAGAAATTTTGGAGCATTGGGTAAATTTTTACGAACTTTGGAAGTTTCAAGAAAAAGGAAATTAAAATACAAATTTACATTTGATGGTTAATTCTAGCCGTCGGATTTAACATTGAAATGGTCTGGGCCGTTGTTTGAGGAGGTGTTGATTATGAAAATTAACTGCTGGGGGGTAGAACCCCAATCACATGATTTCTCTCTCTCACCCGTCCAAAATCGCTCATGGGCTTCTCCGGAAAATCGTCGTCGTCAAGTCACCTCCTACACATATTCACCATCATTTGCAGCCAATTCTTGCAGAGGAGGTCCAATCAATGACGTGAAATTCATAGGTTTCGAGGTGAAATTCCCACCACTCACGGTAGCGTTGAAGGCCACGATGCACCACTGCTCCTTAGGGCTTTTGAAGCCTTCATCTCCAGCTTTCAAATGCACCAACTCCTGAGGCATATGATGGTCGATTGACGTTGGATGACCGGTGATGATTTCCTGCGAAGTCAGGCGACTTTTGAGGTAAATTTCGACGTCTTCCGATCTGATTTAGGATTACATGTATCTGAGAATTGTGTTGAGCTTGAAACGAGCTTCATTTTAATATATCATTTGCTGGAAACAAAGGCGGTTGATTTCAGGCAGCATATGGCCAGCACATGTGGTGGGCGCCGCCGTGCCTGGCGAAGCTTTAGTGACCAGAGACTTATATTTCAACGGGAAGTTTCCGATTACGTGTTTGATTGATTTTCTTGCTATCTTGCATTAGAATTCAGTTACTAATTAACCATTTTATCAACTAAGGTAACAAAGCAATTTCTCGGAGAAGTGGTATTGAACTGCCACACCATACGGATCGAAACATCGACATGCCAATGGACAAAATTTGAAGGCGAGGCTTCGATGGATGTTTCATCTAGGATTCATCGCCTAGTTTAGTCGTATGATTATAATGTTTCAATAATAAATTTTAGACTTTATTTTTCATATGAATCGAGTAAGCTAGGTTTCGAGGGAGATTATCAACCACTTACTTTTCTGGCAATTCAATTGAGTGAGCCTTTTCTTTTCACTGTCGCATATGCGAGTAACATATTTCTGTTATATTGACAATGCTAATTTTTTAAGTGGTTTTATTTTTTGAATTTCACTATACTAGCTAGAAATTTATTAATATTGAGTTTTCGAGTTGCTTCCCTTTATCTAGCTTGGAGTCAGCTCAGTTATATCATACTCCTCCCGTTTTATTTTATGATTTCAGAACTATTATGATTTACATGTATGATTTACTTTTAGTGTTTCCAGTTTAGTTAGCGTTTGCACTTGACCTATCAGTTCACTAGTTCATGTCTTGTATTTTAATGAGAGAAGAGTCAGTAGTCACGGAGGCAATATATTTGAGATTATTATATATGCGCATATATGCTACCTGACTGGCCTTAGAGTAGCCATTCCAGGGTTGTAGTTCACTACTGATGTATATTTTGGGTTTGCAGTTCACCACCAGATAATAGGGGTGACTAGGGTTGCAGTTTACTACTAGTTATCATCGCCTCCTTATTTCTTGAGTCTCGATACTCACGCACATGTCATCCTGGATGATAGGATCCTAAATGTCACTCGATGACTAGAGAAGTTAGATATCTATATCATCCTCTTCTGCTTCTCCATCATCAGATTTAGTTTCCAGTCAGTTAATTTAATACTCACTTGATTAGAGATGCCATATACATTAGTTATCATCATTTTATTGTTTTATTTAAAGTTAAATTCTTAGTCAGTTATTTTCAATTCCAATGACTAGAGATGTAGATACATCTGTCATCATTTTTACTAGATATCTAGACTGTCAGTTCAGATTTAACTCTTAACCGCTAGAGTACATACTCTACAGTTATCCTTTTGAATTCTGAGTCAGTCAAGGGGTTTATTTTCAGCTATTCAGTTTCGTCCTGTGATGTCTTTTAGTACTCGCATACTAGTTTTTCACTGAAATTCAGCGGAATGGCATAAATGTAATTTTCTTAAGTCTTACATTATTATGATTTTTGTCTACTCACTCTAACAGTTTTTAGTATTTTGAAATATCATTCCCTGGGCCCTTTGGTTTCAAATGCCCAGGTTTACAGAGTTTCTATGGAGGTTGGGTGCATAGGCAGTTCGAGACAAAGTAGTACCCCACTATAGGATCTGTGGCTGATCCTACGGGCTTGTAGCTTAGTGAGTTAGTCAATTTAGAATATATAGAAGCTCTGACGTCAAACTAGCTTTCTTTACTGGTATAGCCTCTTGACATGTTTTAGTGAACGGTTAATTTTAGTTTTATTTCCGTTGTTCTACAAGGAGTTTTGATTAGAATGTTGATAGGAAATCTCAGTTAGTATTGTCGTTAGGACCTAATTCTGGTTTACGTTGCTAAATCGGGGTCGGGTTCTAACATCCATTGTCACCCTACATTTTTATCCTTTGTGTTGAACTTTTAATTAGACAATTAAATTTTCTTACAAACTTTGCAAAGTCTAATGTTGGAATTATGTCATCTCTTAACGAATTTAGGGTTTCTAACTTAATGTTTGCTGATGATTGTTTAATCTTTTGGAAGGCCATGTCAAAGGATGCTCATAATGTTTAGTAAGATCTTGTTCAGTGATGCTACAGGTTTCAAGATCAATTATTACAGGAGGCTTTCCTACTCCCCTATAGCTTCGAGTGATGTTTGTACCCCTATCCAATGTGGAGGTCTTGGTATGAAGCAGGTTAAGAACTTCAACAATGCTACTATTACAAAGTTGGGGTAGAAAATTCTGACTAATTCTGACAATTGGTAGACCAAAATCATAAGGAAAAAGTACCTTACAAATAAGTCTTTTTTCGGTGCAGAGGCTAAACAAAATCACTCTTATGCTTGGAGAGGCATTCTCAGTAATAGAGATTTGATCATGGAAGGGTTAAGATGGATTATAGGCAATGGCAAAGATATCCAATTATGGACTCATAATTGGGTGTTTCATGTCCCTATATATCATTTAATTGGAACTAACTTAAGAGTGCAGATAAACTTGGATGAGAGTGTGGCAGATTATATCACCAATGGTAGGTGGAACAAAGCAAAACTGATGTTCATCCTGGATCTTGACATTGTCAATGCTATATGTGGAATTCCTATTCCCATATGTCCTTAAGAAGATGCTTTTATATGGGGTTCTTCAACCTAAGGAAAATACTCTATTAAAATAGGTTATGATTTAGAAATGAGTGGTGTTGTTCAGGGTCGGCCTTTGGGCTGTGTAGCTCGTTCAATCGCACAGGATCCCAAAATTTTTGGAGGCCCAATTTTTTTTTTTTACATATCCATAGTATGAAAGTACAAAAAAAAAAACAACCATATGCTATGTATGAGCTTGTAGCTCAAGTGGCAAGGTGTTTACTTCTTTACTCTTTCAACTCAAGTTCAAAACTGCACTATGTTGGGTGTTTTTTTCTTTCTTTTTTTCTGCGACTTTTTTGGGTGATTTTTTCTTCTTTTTTTTCTGCGATTTTTTTGTCTCTCTCCTATTAGAACCCAGTAGACGTCTTTTCCTATTCTTATGCGACTTGAAGTTGAATAAAATAAACCTTAATTTCTTTCTCAAATTTTCCTTCATACTCTCATGTTTTACTATTATACACAATCTCAATTAAATCTTCCACGAATTCAAAAGCCTCTACTTAATTCTCCGTCCTCAAAGGTAATCTCTCTCTCTCTCTCTCTATCTCTCTCTCTCTCTCTATCTCTCTCTATATATATATATTTATATTCCACAGTTGTCGACCAATTCAGTGTTTCTATTTAGTTTTTGTTATCAATGATCAATCGTACTTTGATACTAAACATACTACATAGTCATGTAAAGGCCATAATGTTGATCTGATATTGATATTGATTTTGGTTTTGTTCTTTATTTTTTTTCTTCTACTGTGATGATTATAAACTCTTAGAAATTAGAATGTCTCCCATCAGAAAGTCTCAGTGTGGTTATGCCAAATGTTTAAGAAGAAAGAAAGATGAGGAATTTGTATAGAGTCAGAAACGAGTTATCAAGTAACCACAATTTCCAACAAATAAAGAGTCAATTGATGTTCAACAAAATGTTTTCGACAAGAATGATATCTATTTTGATAATGCTGAAGATAATAAGGAGGAACCTACTGTAGATGTTGATGAAGATGTGGAGGAACCTATTGAAGAAGAAGTTGATATACCTATTAGAAGAAGGAATGGAGCATCTTGTGAAAGAAAATATGGTGGAATCTCGTTTGAATGTTAATAGTGTTGATGGTGATGGTATTGGTGATATTCCATTGAGCATTTTTGATCCTACAAATTGGGATAGGATGGAAGGATTTATTGGTGAAAAAAAGGTCCTATAAGAGATTTATTATCAAGAAAGGCCCTAAAGATGAAACGAAGAGATGTTTCTCCTCTGAATTTTATACCAAGCATTTACCCAATGGAGAGAAGCATCATCGAGATTGGCTTGTGTATTCCAAGTATCTTGACAAAGTATTTTGCTTCTGTTGTAAATTGTTCAAGAACAAACCACAACCAAGTCAATTAGCACATGGTAGATTAAGGGATTGGGGACACCTTGCTCAAAGTTTGAAAACACATGAAAGAAGTGCAGAGCATATCAATCATATGTCCATTTGGTTGAGTTGTGTGCGAGGCTAGAAAGTAATCAAGCTATTGACAAAGTTGTGCAAGACCAAATCAGCCAGAAGACAGAACATTGGAAGAAGGTACCGCGAAGATTGTTTTCATTAGTGAAGTATTTGGCTAAATAGAGTTTGGCATCCGTGGAAGTAATAAGAAGATTTATGATGAAAGTAATGGAAATTTTATGGCTTTAGTTGAAATAGTTATTGAGTAGGATTCAACCTTGAAGGAGCATCTTTGAAGGAAGCAAAATCATGAGATTCAGTACCATTATCTGAGTCACAAGATTCAAAATGAGTTTTTACCATTGTTAGCTCTGAAATTAAAGGTGCAATCGTAGAAAAAATAAAAGAAGCTAAGTTTTTTTCAGTGATACAAGATTGTGCTCCAGATGTCAGCAAGCAAGAACAGATGACATTGATAATGAGGTGTGTAAATGTCTCTACAGTTCCAATAAAAGTGCAAGAGTATTTTTTGAAATTTTGGTTGTGAATACATGACACATTAGGTCAGAGATTGTTTGAAGAGTTGCAAAATGTGTTATACCATCTTGATCTTATGATAATGGATCAAACATGAAAGGGAAACACAAAAGTGTACAAAGAAAGCTCCTAGACATTAATCCTAGAGCATTCTATACACCTTGTGGTTCTCATTCTCTCAATTTGACATTGTCGGATATAGCAAACTCTTGTAGTAAAACAATAGAGTTTTTTTGGAGTTGTGCAATGTATTTACAATCTGTTTGCATATTCTACAAAAAGGTGGAGGATTTTGAAAGACAATTTATCAGAGAAAGACTTCACTCTGAAATCATTGTCGACTACAAGATGGGAAAGTATAGTTGACAGTGTGAAAGCAATAGTGACTTAAGCTTCTGAAATACTAGAAGCTCTACTTCAGATTGTCGAAAGTGACATAGATATAATGATTAAAAGTCAAGCTACTTGTTTAGCAGAGTATGAACTTGAAAAATTTGATATCATATTTGATTGTAGGCATGATTATTTGGTATTAGATTTTGGCTAAATTTAATATAGTCAGCAAAGAGTTACAATCTGAAAATATGCATTTTGATGTGGCAATGGATAGTGTGAAGACACAAATTGATTTTTTCAAAGAGTACCGAGAAAATGGGTTTGAGAAGGCTTTGGATTCTGTTAAAGAAATTGTTGCTGAGTTATATACTAATCATGTGTTTCCTGAGAAGAAGAAAAGAATAATTAGCAGAAAAAAGCATTTTGATGTAATCACCAATGAGTCATCTGAACCGATACATGAAGAATCAACTCAAGAATCCTTCAGAATTCAGTACTTTGTATACATAGTTGATCAAGCAATTGGTTCATTGGAGAGAAGATTTGAGCAATATAACCAATATGAAGACACATTTGGCTTCATGTTTACAACACAGAAGCTAAAGTCTTTAGATACTACTGAATTGAAGATAATTTGCACTAATCTTGAGAAGAAGTTAGAGAATGGCAACACTTCTCACATTGATAGGAATTATTTAATGAATTACAGCTATTATAAAAATGTTTACCAGAAGAGCATGATACAGCTAGTTGTGACGACCCGAACCAAAATCAGTAGAGTAATTGGCTTAATTCACGAGTTAGCTCGTAATCGCAGTTTTCCGTAAATTATTTGAATTGCCGGTTTTGATTACGACTTAATTATCGGGCGAGAATTTGAGTTGAGCCTCTTCTCGAGAATTGTTATACGCGTGATTTAGAGTTCATGGGCGGTTCCGGATAATTATTTCGGCGATCGAGGAATATGTTATAAATATTTGAAATCGCGGAATTTAGTCGAGTTTATCCGTATGTATTCGAGTTTATCTGAAACATGGATGTGTTCTGTTTTGAACCGTCGATCGTCCCGAGCCGCGAGTATAAATATCGGAAATAGTCGAAAAATTGTCAAAAAAACTGTTCGGAAAGTTTGACCGGCGTTGACCGTTGACTTTTGGGCTGACCGGAGAACCACCGCGGGTAGCGAGCTGCCGTCATCGAGTTTTGAAATTCCGGCCACTTTTGAGGTCGGGTGTTTGGGGGGAAAGGTTCCCCTCAACCTCTAGTTGCTTTGGGTAGAAGGAATTTCTGGATGGTCGCCGTTTTGGAGCTTGCCTGAAAGTCACTGGAATCCATGGATTTCGTGACTTTCGGGGCTTTTTTTGGCCACTGTGGTGGTTGGATGGTGGTGGTCTTTTGAGAGAAGTTGTAGGGTTTGATGGGAGGAGCATTTCTGGAAAGTTTGGTTGAGTTTGGACGCCGTCGCCACCGCGTCGCCGCTGCCGGCGGTGGTCCGCGGCGGTGCTTCGACGAGGTCCGGATTTTCGAGATTTTTATGTGTTTCTGACTCGTTTTCACGCTCCGAACGCAGTCGTGAGGTTTTCGAGATGATTTGGGTGCCAGATTTTTAGTTGAGGGTTTATGCAGAGAGTTTCGGGAGTTTTGTACCGCGTTATATATTTCCGGGAACGGTTGTTTTCCGAGGTGTGGTACAGTGTTGTGAATTGTGATTTTGATCAAATATATTTTGTGATTATTCAGGGGATCGAGATCGTGCTTTGGGAGAGGGATCTTCCGTCGGATCTTGTGATTAGCGCGAGTGCGCGCTGTGCTCACCTGTGAGTGGACTTTTCTATTTTCACTGTCGTTGCAAGTTCGTGATTTTTCGTATTTATTTATATAAGATATTGAGATTATTTATTACTTTTGGAGGCATTATTTTATATGGTGATGGCATTACTTGCATCGATGCTTCGGCTACTCGGCTGATCACCGGTAGTCAGACCCAGAGTTGAGAGATTCCTCTGGACATGGTTGAGAGATTCCCCTGGGCAGGGTTGAGAGATTCCCCTGTTATTCCGCTAGAGTTGAGAGATTCCCCTAGCCTATCACCGTCGGGCTTGAGCGATTCGCTTGTCCGTCGAGCTTGAGAGATTCGCCTGGCACCCCCATATATATATTTTCTGAACTCGCTTTGCATTGATTTTATGATATATGAAATTTGTGAAAGGCATATGTTTATTTTTGTCCACTCACTCTAACATTTTATTTGCCTTTTCCCTGGGCTTTTCGGTTTCCGTGCCCCGTTTGCAGTTCGGATTCTGGTATCTCACGTCATGGTCGGAGGCTAGTCGTTCGAGCTACCTTTCTTTTCCAGTAGGTTTCTTGTTTTGCCTACTGTTGTATATTTTGTATATATTTACTAGGGGTCACTCTGATACACTACTGATATATATTTTCTTATGATTTTCCCCGGATTTCTGTAAAGTACAGTTATGTTTACTGCTTTACTTTATTGTCATGATATTAAGAAATCCGGATGGGATTGGTGCCCACGGTTTGGCTTTTGTGGCATAGGATGAAGTGTATTTTCCGGGTGTAGGTTAATGGCAATTCCGCGTTAGTAGCGTTACTCTGCCGAAATTTTTTTTGATTTTTGTTGGTTCGTGTTTTTAGAAGGGGTTTGATTCCGGTTTAGGAAACTAAATCGGGGTTGGGTCCTTTCAGCTTGGTATCAGAGCATTAGGTGTCAGATTATGTAGACTCTTGTAGTTGTGACACTTAGGGTATTTGAGTATGTACAGCATGTCTGGAGTGATGACCCGACTGGCCAGCGGTACTCATCAATGCTTCGGGTGTTATATATGTTCAAATATCTGAGGTCTCATGATTACGTTCCTTGTGCTTGTACCTAATGCTTGTCTTGTATCAGTAGGATGCCTCCTTGACGTAGTTCCCGTGTGAATCGGGAAGTGGATCCTGATGAGGATCACCAGACGCACGACTTGCTGATGCGAGTGTTGCGTTTGGAGGAGTGTTTTGACCCTGTGGTCAAAGCTCGTACTGCTGGTGCGACTGTATTTTCGGGTTCAGCTGATCCACAGATTTGTGAGGCATGGTTGGTTCAGGATGAATGCGTTTGTGAGCGTCTGCGTTTTACCCCTGAGCAGATGACAGTGGCAGCAGTCAGTTTACTTGAGTCAGATGCATACTTCTTGTGGGTTAGCACCGATAGAGTTCCGGTTGATACTCCGTGGACTTTGTTCCGAAATCCTGTTTATGCGGAGATACTTCAACCAGGTTACACAACAGCGGAAGTATGAGGAATTCACGAACTTGAGGCAGGGCAGTTTGTCTGTGCTTGAGTACCGGGATAGATTCACCTGCTTATCTCGGTTTGCTCGTGACATGGTGGCTACTGAGGAAACCAAGTGCCGCAGATTTGAGCTGGGTTTGAACCTGAATATCAAGGGGACTCTGACTACGATGTCTCAGAATAAATTTGATGAGTTCGTGATTGCAGCACTCCGAGGTGAGGACACTACAAGAAAACATCACTTAGACCACGGAAACATAATTGTTCCGTGGTCCAAGTGACACTTGGACGACGGAAATGACTCCGTCGTCCAAGTACCACCTGGACGACGGAGAATACCATCTCCGTCGTCCAGGTGGTCAGCTGGACCACGGAGTCTTCTCCGTCCTCCAGGTGGTCACCTGGACGACGGAGATTGTATTTTCCGTCGTCTAGGGGATAACCTGGACCTCGGAGTCTTCTCTGTTGTCCAGGTAATCACCTGGACGACGGAGATGGTATTCTCCGTCGTCCAGGTGATTACCTGGACAACGGACCGACACGCCGTTGTCCGAGTATACGAAAGGTGCTTCCACTTAGACGACGTACCGACACCTCCGTCGTCTAAGTGAAGCATTATATAAGCTGATCGAATTCATTCCGGGCCTCGATCTATTCATTCCATTTGAAGAAAAATTGAAGGAGAAGGGAGAAGGAGAAGCTAGGGAGCTAGCTAGCTAGAAGCTAGCTAGGTAGGCCGAGAAGAATCAGGATCGATAAGGGATCTCCGCTGACTAGCTAGTTAGCTTAATTAACGTACAGATATTGAGAAGGCCAGCAGGTACGTATACGTACGCAGTTAAAATTTGCTTAATTAATTAATTAATATATATTTAGTGAAAACGTAGGTACATATATACATGCAAGGATGTTAGCTGATGTTAGCTATATATATATATATGTACAGATCGATTAAATTACGTACGTACGTAATTGATGGATCGATGTAGATTGAGTACGTACGTATAATTAAGCGTAAATTAATTGACAAATATATATATATGTAATAATTAATTAATTATAATATTTTGTAGCAGTATGGACAAGAGTTGGATGAAGTTGAAGAATAGATGTGATGTCCGGTATATGGATGGAATTAGCGAATTTGTGAATTTTGCGATAGAACATAGTCAGGGAAAGAAACGTTTCAGGTGTCCGTGTCAGAAATGTCTTAATTGTCAGTATGCGGAGGTTAATGTTATGGTGCAACACCTGTACGAAAATGGTATGATGTGGAGTTACACTACATGGAGCGAGCATGGTGAAGCAGTAGAGTTTAGCGCAGCAGACTTCAGCTCAGGGTACAGTTACCATGGTGCCTCATCCAGCGGCAGTGGTGCCGGACCCCCAACTTGCAACCCAACTGCAGATTTGGTCCATGATGCGTTTCCGGGATGTAGTCATGGTGGACACCAACACCAAGACGGAGGTTACAGTACCACTTATGAGCATGATGACACATTCCCCGCAGCTAGCTTGGCCACTGACACCAGTGAGATGGAAAAGTACAACCGGATACTACTTGAAGCGCAGACCCCGGTGTTCCCTGGATGTCGAGAGAATGTGTTGCAATATGTGATAGAGCAAATGAAGATAAAAGTGAAGCACAAAATGTCAGTGAGTGCTTTTGACGAAATTCAGGAGCAAATATGTAAGTTGCTTCCTGATGATCACAATCTTCCTAAATCTCATTATAAGGTTAGAAATATCCTGAGCAACCTCGGCCTAAAGTACAGGATAATTGACGCATGTCCGAATGATTGTGTGCTATTTTACAAAGAGTATAAAGAGTTGGACTATTGTCCCGTATGTGGCCAGTGCAGATTCCAGTTGAATAGGAAGAGTTCGAAAAAGAGAATTCCTGTGAAAGTTGTTCGATATTTTCCCTTGATTCCCAGATTGCAGCGCCTGTACATGTCTCTGCACACAGCAGAGGCGATGCGATGGTACGCAGAAAAGCGAATAGATGACGATGTCTTACGACACGCCGCTGATGGGGAGGGTTTCAAACATTTCGACAGAGAATTTGGAGACTTTGCTTCAGAGGTTAAAAATGTTAGACTCGGCCTATCTACAGACGGATTCAATCCTTGGGGAAGTAATAGCTCCGCCGTCAGCACTTGGCCAGTTATTCTGATGCCGTACATCTTGCCTCCGTGGATGTGCATGAACAAGGAATTTAATTTCCTTACCGTATTAATTCCAGGTCCTAAATCTCCATCGAAGTGCTTAGATGTCTACCTCAGACCTTTGATCGACGATCTGAAACTGTTGTGGGAAAATGGAGTCCCAACTTATGACAAATTCACTGACACGATGTTCACGATGAGGGCTGCCGTAATGTGGACGATCAGCGATTTTCCAGCTTATGGGATGTTGGCAGCCTGCAGGACAAAAGGATATAATGGATGTCCTATATGTTTGGATGACGTGAACTCTAGTTGGCACGCGGGGAAGGTGTGTTACTTGGGTCACCGTAGATGGCTTCCTCACGACCACCCGTGGCGACAGGATGAAGCTCATTTCGACGGTACGGTAGAGAACAATCCTAAACCCCGTAGTTGGTCGGGCGAAGAGATTTTAGAGAGGTTGAGCTATTTTGACTTTGGTGTGTTGAGCAATGATGCGGATGTAAAGAAATGCAATCCAATTCCTCCACATGATCTGAGCTATTGGGATCACAAGAGTATATTCTTTGAACTCCCTTACTGGTCGAAGTTGAAGCTGAGGAACAACTTGGACGCGATGCACATAGAAAAGAATGTGTGCGACAGCGTGGTGGGAACAATTCTCGGTATTAAGTTCAAGACTAAAGATACTCCCAAAGCGCGCAAAGATTTGGAATCAATGAATCTACGTCGTCCCTTGTGGTTGAGGAGGGATAGGAAATGAGTGTACAACAAGATGCCAGATGCACCTTACACAGTGAAGCCGACGCTTAGACGTTCTGTATTTCACTGGTTTAAGGGCGTTCGTTATCCGGCTACGTATGCAGCTACTATAACTGGAGCAGTGGACGAGGTGCAACACAAGTTTGTTGGTCTAAAGACACATGACTATCACGTTATGCTGCAACATCTGATTCCAGTGGTAATTCGACCATACTTGCCTCGGGATGTCGTAGAACCAATAGTGGCATTGTGCAGGTGGTGGCAGAGGTTATGCGCCAGAGAATTAAAGAAGTCATATGTGGTGGAATTGCAACAACAAATTGTGCACATCATTTGCAAACTAGAGAGGATTTCCCCCCCTGCTTTCTTTGACATCATGATTCACCTAATGATCCACCTGCCCGAGCAGGTGCTTATTTCTGGTCCGGTCCAGTACACTTGGATGTATCCTCAAGAAATGTACGTACAACTAATTAATTAATTTGTTCCACTGGAGATTATATATATACTAGCCAGCTAGCTATATGTACTTATGTAATGTGTACGTTTGATTTTGTAGACAGCTTGGACAATATAAGTCATTCGTCAAAAACAGGTCGGCCCCGGATGGCTCCATAGCAGAGACATACCTAATGCATGAGTGTGTTACTTACTGCAACAGGTACCTCAAAGATCCACCCCCTCCCACTGCCTCCGATCGCAGTGCCCGCATCAATCTTTCTGTCGTCACCAATGTCGTCCGACCGTTTAGAGGAGTATTAAAGGAATCGTTAACACGGGAAGAACTTATTGAGGCACATTGGGTAGTGTTGCGAGACTGTGATGAAGTTGAGCCGTACATGATGTCATACAGGGAGAGGCTTCAGGCGTTAAATCAAAACAAGAGTTCGGCGTGGATTGAGAAAATGGTTAAGAAAAAGTTTCCTGATTATTTCTTCCAATGGGTACGTACGTACGACTCGGTATTAATTATTTAAATACATATCGCTCATGTTTGTAGAAAGTAAACCCTTATATTAATTTGCCCTTTTTCGCAGATGATTGATCTGCAAAAATCTGATAACCACAGAGGGTGGTGGTCATGGCCAAAGCACTTGCTAGCAGGGAAGCCGGTTAAACACTATATTTATCCCGGATGTTTTGTGAACGGTGTAAAGTTCCATTCATTGGCCCGAGACGAAGGAAGAAAAACACAAAACAGTGGGGTAGCGGTTGGGAAAGACAATGATCTATATTACAGGGCTATTGTATACGTGGTTCAGCTATGTTACGGGAATGATGTCAACGTTTTCCTATTCAAGTGCAGATGGTTCAAGCGTACAAAGGAAGACCTGGGACTATTATCAGTCCCTCGCACTGGTATGAGGATGAGCCTTTCGCTCTCGCCACCTTAGTTCGGCAGGTGTTCTATCTCGACGATCCGAAAGCCGGTGAAGGGTGGAAAATAGTGAACCATATCTCTCACCGAGGAATATGGAATACAGAGACAATTGAAGGGACACCGGCGACGACTGAAGATGCTGCTGAACCAGAAAGAGACATTCCTGCCTATCAAGAGCCTAATATTTCTATGGTCCGCTCCGATATAATGGACCTGGTTCAAGATGGTGAACGGTTACCCATGCCTGATGGTTGTACAGATCTAACTGAAGATGAGATTATCGATGAGGTAGATGAAGAAGACGAGCAGGAAGAGGACGCGGACGAGGACTCAGGTTATTCGTCGGACGATGTTGAGTACAATGATGAGGATGAGCCGTCGACTAACGGGGATGAGGACGATGATGATTATGACGAAGAGTACGGTCATACGATGAGGGAGATTAATTGGTAATTAATTACTGTAATTATTGTAATATATATATGATCGATGCCGGTTTACGGTAAGAAATTAATCTGAATTATATATCCTGGCCAACGGAGAAATTAATAAATATTTGCGCCAAATCTCAATCTCATATAAAACGTACCCTAGCTAAATCCTTGACCCTAAATCTAGCAGTTCGATCGGATCGATCGATAAATTTTTTAATTATATTTTTGAATCAGAATATAATTAAACGGACACGTACACAAATGACCGGGGACGACCTAAACCGTAATCCCTAAGGCCCTAACCCCTGAAATCGGGGTCTATGCACCTGGACGACGGATAATGGTCATTATCCGTCGTCCAAGTTCAGAAACCCTAAACCCTAAACAGTAAGGTCCTAACCCCTAAATTCAGGGTCTATACACCTGGACGACGGAGAACGTCATTCTTCGTCGTCCAGGTCTGCACCTGGACGACGGATAACTTCATATTCGTCGTCCAGGTATAAACCTGGACGACGGAAACGCTCATATCCGTCGTCCAGGTGTAGATATCGTAATTTTTTCTAAGACAACTAGACCTTCTTCCAATGCATTTTCTTTTCATCAAGACTTTAGAGTAAACAATTCTTGGTGTGTGAGCTTCGACGGTTCGAAAACCGGTTTGTGAAATTATCGGTTTTGCGGTTGACTGTGCCGATCAAACCCTTCCCGAACTTATTATTTTATGGTCCTTTGAAGATAATTATATATTATGTTACGACGAACATATCCAACGATTGTTTTGTCGAAATTCAATTTCGTTAATACTCTGCTGCAAATGAGCGTCTACTCATGAACACTGAAGTCGTAAAGATTAGTCGATACTTAACATGTTTCAATACGTAAAATTAATCGGCGGTTCAAATTTAACTGTTCATATATACGATGCGTTCATCGATATTGTACGACTATTTCACTCGAATGACAGATCGCTAAATTCCTAGCGAATTATTTTTTAAATTTTTTTTTACGTAATATGAACCTGGACGACGGAGATGGTCATTTTCCGTTGTCCAGGTGTTCACCTGAACGACGGAGAATGACCATCTCCGTCGTCCAGGTTCAAAAATCATGGCGGTTCAAATTTTTTTTTGTTTAATTTTTTCATGTAATTTTCACTTGGACGACGGAGATGGTCCATCTCCGTCGTTCAAGTCCAAATTTATGGCGGTTCAATTTACCGCTTCCGTTTTTGGGACCGCTTGAATTTTCACTTAGACGACGGAGAATTCATTCTCCGTCGTCTAAGTCCAATTCCATGGCGGTTCAAAACGTCCCGCCCCTTAATTACGCGCCGTTTCAAAATTTTGAAACCGCCACCTGGACGACGGAGAACACTGTTTCCGTCGTCCAAGTGCACTTAGACGACGGAGGTTGAGGGCGGAGTTTGCAAAGGACTTGAGGGAGTGTAAATTTTCGAAAAATTGGCCGAATGTCGGACATGGTGTCTAGAAACGGGTTATGACTGGTGACAGGATTTGGACTAAGAAAGACTTTTGTCGAAATTAGTCCTGCCTCTCGCGTTATCTCTATCCCTAACTGGCCATGTTTTTCGATTTAACCAAGGCTGATTAATTGAACATTTACACTTTATCGCGCGGGTCGCACATCCATTGAACGACCGAAAATGCCAAGCTAGTGTACTATATTTAAATCTTAAACGTACTTAATTAATTAGCGTAAATTTTTAAGTTGTAATTATTATGGTAAGTAGGTATTTTAACCCCGTACTCTTAGGTTTAAATGGCTCCGCCAAAGACGACATCCGGCAAGAAGAAAGCCCAACAAGAGGCAGAAGATGCCATGCTCCGCCGCTTGGCGGACCAAGTCGGTTGGGAATTACCACCGGAGGGCAACGACGCTCTCAATCCGGACGGATCATCTGGTCCGTCCGTAGCGCCCTCTCTGGAAATTCCCGCTCCCCCATTCATCTCGAGGGGTGATGACGTCGACCCCTTCCAATCTCCGACGCCCGGTACCCATTCAACGGGAAGTACTCAGGCGTCCTCGACTGCCGAATCAATCATGTACAGCGCCCACCGTAGGCAAAGGAGGGCCCCCACTGACCCGGAACCGAAAAGGACTCGGGGTCTCGTTAAAGGGGGCAAAGCGGAGCGTATTTGCAAGGCGACCGGTAAAAAGATCGACTTGCCGTACGACGAATTCACCGGTGGCCCTCCCACAGCTCAGCTAGCAAATCTCTCAGCGCATAGGATAGGGTCAATCATCCGTAACCGGGTTCGTATCACTGCCCCTACTTGGAAGGAGACGCCGGATCATGAGAAGGCGAAAGTCTTCAAAGATCTTTCGGTACGTAATACGTTCAATTTAGTTATTATATAATATTGTTAATCTCGGCCTAAAATTTCATAATATATACGATTATAATTTTCTATTTATTTTTGATAGGAACAATTTGACGTGGATCTGACACCGGATATGTTGAGGCATATCAATCAAACCGCCAACTCCATCTACAAAGATTGGAAGTACAGGCTCCATAAGTACTTCAAAGATGTCGGTCCCGTGCCTCCCCCGGTAGAGCTGCAAGGGGAGAGAGAAGATGAGTGGGAGTGGTTGTGTAACCACTTTGCCGATGAACAATTTAAGGTATTAATTTTTTTTTTATTTCAATTAAGATAATTGAATTATTTAAATTGTAGTTATTCATTTTTTAATGATTTAATTATGTTGTGTAACAGAAATTCTCCGGTGTCAACAAAGCCAACCGGGGGAAGAAGGAGAAACACCATACTACCGGCGCCAAGCAGTTCATTCAAATTGCCAAGGAGCACAAGGATAAGGGTTCCAAACACCCTTATCTTGATGCAAGCGTAAGCGCGTACGTGACGCCAGGGCTCGATAATGAAGCGAGTCAATGCGGCGTAAGTGATATATATATATATATATGTGCTTTTAATTATAGTAATTATTATTTAAATATAATTTCATTATAATAAATTAATTATTCTTTTGTAGGCAAGGGCGATAGAGCGTGCGCATGAAGAGTTGGCCAACACTCAGCTTGCGTTCCCAGATGTGCCGCCGGAAGACCTGCCTCCTCTATCCTTAGAGAGCCAAATTGCAATCGCGGATGAGGTCTACGGTCATAGAGCTGGCAAGGAGGTTAGGCACTTTGGGCCTAGGGTGGTACGAGATTTGTCGACGACCTCCGGCTCATCATCTACGGGAGGTTCGAGGCAGCGGAGAAGGAGTCAGGCTGCGGCCGTCGAAGCAGCCATTCAAGAGGCTCGACTGGCACGAGAGAAGAATGAGTCAATGCGGCAAAGACTTGACGAACAACAAGCACAAATAGCCCAACTCATCGCCCTCATGGAACAAAATCAAGAAGTATGTCAACCTCCTCCGAACCCACACCCCGACGACAACGACCCGGCTGGAGGCGGAGGACTCGGCGGCGCATCTGCTCCTCCAGTGTATTAGCTAGCTAGTAGTATATTATCTCGTTTCTTTCCGCATTCCGAACAATATTTTAATTTTTAATTTATGGGTTTTTTCGTATGTACAAATTAATTTACTTTGATTACACTACAACATTTCTTCCCATTGCCGGCGACTTTTATGTCGCCGGCAATGTTTTTGGACATTACCGGCGATTTTTGCCGGAAAAATCGCCGGTAATGTCTTTTTTTTTTTTTTTTAACATTACCGGCGACATAAATGAAAGTCGCCGGTAATGTCTTGCCGGAAAAGACATTGCCGGCGACATACATTTTTGTCGCCGGTAATGTAAAAAAAAAAAAAAAAAAGACATTACCGGCGACATAAATTTAGTCGCCGGCAATGTCATTACCATCGAGACATTGCCGGCGACATACATTTATGTCGCCGGCAATGTCTAAAAAAAAAAAAAAAAGACATTACCGGCGACTTAAGCCGGCAAGGTTAAAAAATCGTTGGTAATGTTAAAAAACATTGCCGGCGACTTTTAAGTCGCCGGCAATGAGTCATTATGTGGTAGTGTTATTTAATAATTAAGTTATTAATTAATATTCAAAATTTAGTTTATTTATTTAATTTTAGCATTTTTCATTATTTAAATTAAAATAATAATAAATTAAATTAATAATATTTAATTTCAATTTATTTTTAAAAAAAATTAAATATTCACTTGGACGACGGAGATTATGTTCTCCGTCGTCCAGGTGCAGAACCCTAAACCTAAACCTAACCCTAAACCCCTAACCCCTAACCCCTAAACCCTAAACCCTGCCGTTCTCCGTCGTCCAGGTGAACACCTGGGCCACGGAGATTGTTAGCTTCTCCGTGGCCCATGTATGCACCTGGACGACGGATTACAATTTATCCGTCGTCCAGGTGAACACCTGGGCCACAGACAAACGAGCAATGTCCGTGGCCCAGGTGTTCACCTGGACGACGGAGACTTAGAGTTTCCGTCGTCCAGGTGGCTACCTTGGCCACGGATAATGTCCGAGGTCCAAGTGAACTTGGACGACGGATCACTAAATCTCCGTCGTCCAGGTGCTTGGACGACAGCACTTGGAGCACGGACCTTGGACGACGGAAAACTGCACCTAGACGACGGAAATAGTCCGTGGTCTAGGTGCAATTTTCTTGTAGTGGGATATCGAGAAGGAAAGGCGGATGAGGTACCAATCTCGACGATTTGAGGAGGGTGGACCGAGTCAGGGACCTTCCAAGAGGCTGAGTTTTGATAAATCCGGATCGGCATCATCCTCGGGTAGTGGACCATATCGACCACTAGTTAGTGCACCGAGACAGAGGTAGAGATGGAGGAGAGATCGACCACAGCGACCACAGTCTAGTGGGGGTTCTAGCGGTTCCAGTTATCCTCGGCGTACCGGTGGCACTTTTACCGTACCGAGGGAGTACCCATTGTGTTGTCTCTGCAGCAGGCATCATGTTGGTCCATGTCAGCGAGGCCCTGTCACTTGTTTTCGTTGTGGCCAAGTGGGTTACTATGCGAGAGTGTGTGTCCAGATTGATGGTGCTGGTGGACAGGCGGCCCAGAGTTCCGGAGGAGAGCGAGGTACCACTTTTGGGGATCGACCAGTACAGTTTTCTGGCCAGGGCGGACAGCAGGGTCACCCTCAGCGTGGATGACCAGCCGGGCTGGCCTGGGTTCATACAATGACATTGTGCGAGGGCAGAGCTTCATCGGAGATTGTTATCGGTACGTTGCATGTCTTTGGTTATCTAGTACTTACATTGCTAAATCCAGGTGCTACGCATTCATTCTTGTCGTATAGACTATCATCTTTAGCTACTATACCTGCGTCTCCACTTCTGGGGTTGTGGAGAGTGTTGTATCCGTCCGGTGAGGTTGTTAGTATTGGCAGGGTGTATAGAGACTGTGAGATTTTTATTGGAGGCCATGGCTTAGCCACAGATTTGTTATTGCTGGAAATCGTCGATTTTGATTTGATCTTGGGTATGGACTTCTTGGAGACGAATTGAGCTATGTTCGATTGTCACAAGAAGGAGGTTGCGTTTCGACGACCAGGCTTCCCTGAGATATTGTTTCGCGGCGAGAAGAATACTTCATTGCCATGTGTGATTTCAGTGATGAGGGCTGATCGGTTAATGAAGAAGGGATGCGTTGCTTATTTAGCTCATGTGGTGGATACTACGGCAGTGGTGCCAGACATTGGTGACATTGAGGTTGTTTCCGAGTTTCCGTATGTGTTTCCGGAGGAGTGACCGGGTATACCTCCAGTTCGGGAGATCGATTTAACCATTGAGCTATTACCGGGCACTGGACCCATATCTCAGGCACCGTATCGTATGGCGCCAGCGGAGTTGAAAGAGTTACAGATTCAACTTCAGGAGTTGTTGGAGTAGGGTTTCATACGACCAAGTGTATCACCATGGGGTGCTCCGGTATTGTTTGTACGGAAGAAGGATGGATCCATGCGGTTGTGCATCGATTACCAGAAGCTGAATCAGGTCACTGTGAAGAACAAGTATCCGTTGTCGCGGATTGACGACTTGTTTGATCAGCTCAATGTTGCTTCAGTCTTTTCGAAGATTGATCTCAGGTCCAGATATCATCAGTTGAGGATCAGAGAGTCAGATGTGGCCAGGACAGCTTTTAGATCGCGATATGGGCACTACGAGTTTTTGGTTATGCTGTTTGGATTGACCAACGCCCCCGCAGCTTTTATGGACTTCATGAACCAGGTGTTCAGGCGGTTTCTGGACAAGTTTGTGATCGTGTTCATCGACGACATCCTGATTTATTCCAGGAGTGTGGGGCCAGCATAAGAAGCATTTGCTAGCGGTTTTGCGGACTTTGTGGGATAATCAGTAGTTTGCAAAGTTCAGCAAGTGCGAGTTCTGGTTGGACAGCGTGAAGTTTCTAGGTCACGTGATATCAGCTGAAGGAGTCAGCGTGGATCCTGATAAGATCGAGACCGTGTTGAATTGGAGTAGACCTACTACCGTACCAGAGATCAGGAGTTTCTTGGGCTTGGCAAGCTACTATCGACGCTTTGTGCAGGATTTTTCTCGGATTGCTACTCTACTTACCAGATTGACGAAGAAAGGCGTCAAGTTTGAGTGGTCCGATGCATATGAGGAGAGTTACTTGCTCCTGAAGGATAAATTGACTACTACACCAGTTTTGACCCTACCTGACGATAGTGGAGAGTTCGTGGTTTACAGCGATGCATCGAAGTTGGGACTTGGTTGTGTGCTGATGCAGCATGGCAGAGTTGTGGCCTACAGTTCCAGGCAGCTGAAACCATATGAAGTCAACTATCCTATGCATGATTTAGAGTTGGCTGCTATTGTATTAGCGTTGAAGAGTTGGAGACATTACTTATACGGAGTTCAGTGCAAGATATACACCGATCATAATAGTCTCACTTACTTGCGCACGGATCCAGACTTGAATATAAGGCAGCGCAGATGGATGGAGTTGATCAACGATTACGATTGCACGTTCGAGTACCATCCAGGGAAGGCTAATGTCGTTACCGATGCACTCAGTCGGAAATCTGGAGCTTCGTTGTTTCATGTGTGTGTGGCCAGAGTATCTATGTTAGCCGAGCTTTGGGCTACGGGAGCCGAGTTCGAGTGGAACGACGATGGAGCTTTGTTGGCCAGTTTCCAGGTTCGACCGGTATTGGTTAATCAGGTTCGGGAAGCTCAGGATACAGATTCCTACCTGTTGGACAAGAAGACCATGATTCGAAATGGGGTGCCAACAGAGTTTCGGTTGAGTGATGATGGTACGTTGTTGTTCAAAGGTAGATTGTGCGTGCCCAGAGACGAGAGTCTAAAGAAAGAGATTTTAGAAGAGGCTCATTGTTTGGCGTATGCGATGCATCCCGGTGGTACGAAGATGTTTCGTACACTTCGAGCGCATTACTGGTGGCGCAATATGAAGCGGGAGATTGCCGCATATGTGAACAGATGTTTGATTTGTCAACAGGTTAAAGCGGAGAGGCAGAAGCCTGCGGGAAAGTTGCAACCACTGGAGATTTTGGTTTGGAAGTGGGAGCACATTACCATGGATTTCGTGTATCAGTTGCCGCGTACTTCAGCTGGTAATACTGGTATTTGGGTGATCGTGGATTGATTGACGAAATCCGCTCATTTTCTTGCACTTCCGGGAAAAGTTTCAGTGGGCAGATTGGCAAAGATGTATTTGTCGGAGATCGTTCGACTGCACGGTGTGCCTGTATCTATTGTTTTTGACCGAGATAGTCAGTTTACTTTCGAGTTCTGTTAGGCATTGCAACGGGCCATGGGCACTCGATTGCGTTTCAGTACAACTTTTCATCCTCAGACTGACGGGCAGTCTGAGCGGACTATACAGACTCTCGAGGATATGTTGCGGTCTTGTGTTTTACAGTTTCATGGAAATTGGGACCAGCAACTACATTTGATTGAGTTTGCTTACAACAACAGCTATCAGGCCAGTAATGAGATGACACCGTATGAGGCCCTATACGGAAGGCAGTGCCGTACTCCATTGTGTTGGAGTGAGGTGGGCGAGCGATTGCTTATTGGCCCTGATTTGGTGAAAAGCATCATGGAGGACATTCAGATTATTCGGGATAGATTGAAGATTGCCCAGGATCGCCAGAAGAGTTATGCAGACGTGAGAAGGAAGAGTCTCGAGTTTGATGTGGGCGATTGGGTCTTCCTGAAACTATCTTCGTGGAGGGGTGTTGTGTGTTTCGGGAAGAGTGGCAAGCTTCGACCACGGTACATTAGTCTGTATGAGATTACTGAGAGGGTTGGAGCCGTGGCTTACAGACTCGAGTTGCCGTCCGAGATGGCTCATGTACACAATGTTTTTCATGTTTCAATGTTGCGGATGTATATTCCAGATCCATCACATGTGTTAGCGCCACAGTAGCTACCTATCCGAGAGGATTTGACATATGTGGAGGAGCCGGTACAGATTCTTGATCGGTGTGAGCAGGAGTTGAGGCACCGTGTTATACCGCTGGTGAAGGTCTTGTGGCAGAATCACTCGATTAAGGAGGCCACCTAGGAGACTGAGCAGCGTATGCAGGAGCAGTATGCTCATCTGTTCACTTGACAGGTACATAAATTTTGAGGTCAAATTTTTTTAAGGGGGTAGATTTGTGACGACCAAACCAGAATCAGTAGAGTAATTGGCTTAATTCACGAGTTAGCGCGTAATCGCAGTTTTCCGTAAATTGTTTGAATTGCCGGTTTTGATTACGACTTAATTATCAGGCGAGAATTTGAGTTAAGTCTCTTCTCGAGAATTGTTATACGCGTGATTTCAAGTTCGTGGGCGGTTCCGGATAATTATTTCGACGATCGAGGAATATGTTATGAATATTTGAAAACGCAGAATTTCGTCGAGTTTATCCATTCGTATTCGAGTTTATCCGAAACGTGGATGTGTTCCGTTTTGGACCGTCGATCATCCCGAGTCGCGAGTATAAATATCGGAAATAGTCGAAAAATTGTCGAAAATACTGTTCGGGAAGTTTGACCGGCGTTGACCAGTCGTTGACCGTTGACTTTTGGGCTGACCGGAGAACCACCGCGGGTAGCGAGCTGCCGTCATCGGATTTTGAGATTCCGGCCACTTTTGAGGTCGGGTGTTTGGGGGGAAAGGTTCCCCTCAACTTCTAGTTGCTTTGGGTAGAAGGAATTTCTGGATGGTCGCCGTTTTGGAGCTCGCCAGAAAGTCACCGGAATCCATGGATTCCGTGACTTTCGAGGCTTTTTACGGCCACTGTGGTGGTTGGATGGTGATGTTCCTTTGAGAGAAGCTGTAGGGTTTGATGGAAGGAGCATTTCTGGAAAGTTTGGTCGAGTTTGGACGCCGTCACCACCACTCCGGCGGTGGTCCGGCGAGGTCCGGATTTTCGAGATTTTTATGTGTTTCCGACTCGTTTTCGCGCTCTGAACGCAGTTGTGAGGTTTTCGAGATGATTTGGGTGCCGAATTTTTAGTCGAGGGTTTATGCGGAGAGTTTCGGGAGATTTCGTCGATTATTTTGTACCGCGTTATATATTTCTAAGAACGGTCGTTTTCCAAGGTGTGGTACAGTGTTGTGAATTGTGATTTTGATCAGATATATTTTTTGATTATTCAAGGGATCGAGATCGTGTTTTGGGCGAGGGATCTTCCACCGGATCTCATGATTAGCGCGAGTGCGCGCTGTGCTCAGCTGTGAATGGACTTTTCTATTTTCACTGTCGATGCGAGTTCATGATTTTTCGTATTTATTTATATAAGATATTGAGATTATTTATTACTTTTGGAGGAATTATTTTATATGGTGATAGCATTACTTGCATCGATGCTTCGGCTACTCGGCTGATCACTGGTAGTCAGACCCAGAGTTGAGAGATTCCTCAGGACAGGGTTGAGAGATTCCCCTGGGCAGGGTTGAGAGATTCCCCTGTTATGCCGCTAGGGTTGAGAGATTCCCCTAGCCTATCACCGTCGGGTTTGAGCGATTCGCCTGACCGTCGGGGTTGAGAGATTCGCCTGGCACTTCCATATATATATATTTTCCGAACTCGCTTTGCATTGATTTTATGATATGTGAAATTGGTGAAAGGCATATGTTTATTTTTGTCCACTCACTCTAACATTTTATTTGCCTTTCCCATGGGCTTTTCGGTTTCCGTGTCCAATTTGCGGTTCGGATTCTGATGTCTCACGTCGTGGTCGGAGGCTAGTTGTTCGAGCTACCTTTCTTTTCCAGTAGGTTTCTTGTTTTGCCTATTGTTGTATATTTTGTACATATTTACTAGAGGTCGCTCTGATACACTACTGATATATATTTTCTTATGATTTTCCCCGGATTTCTGTAAAGTACAGTTATGTTTACTACTTTACTTTATTGTCATGATATTGAGAAATCCGGATGGGATTGGTGCCCACGGTTTGGCTTTTGTGGCATAGGACGAAGTGTATTTTCCGGGTGGAGGTTAATGGCAATTCCGCGTTAGTAGCATTACTCTGTCGAAATTTTTGTGGTTTTTGTTAGTTCATGTTTTCAGAAGGGGTTTAATTCCGGTTTAGGAAACTAAATTGGGGTTGGGTCCTTTCACTAGTGCAATACTAAATTTCTTGAAATAGATGAATTGTTATCCAACTACTTGTCTTGCATATAGGACTTTGTTAACTATTCCTGTTAAAGTTGCATCTGTCAAAAGAAGCTTTTCTAAACTAAAGATATTGAAATCTTATTTGCGATCAACCATGTCACAAGAAAGATTAAATGTTTTAGTTTTGATTTCAATTGAAAGCGAGTTTAAAAAAAAACTTGATTATGAAAATTTAATTGATGATTTTGCTTCTATGAATGCAAGAAGATCAATGTTAAAAAAGTAGTATGCACTAGTTATTACTTGTTTTGCTCTTGGTAAGAGTCTTATAATAGTTTCAATTCATTATGAAGATCCAATGGAAAAAACTAGCTTTCTTGTGTTCAGGTACACTTTTAACGTTATATACCTTTAATGATTGTGTGAATATTTCTTGATAATATGGGTATAAATTGATCGATATTTGATTTCTCTTATCTACAGATCGATGATAGAGGATTTTGAGACAAAACTTTGGCAGTTTGTTGAGTAGTATTTTATTGTAATGTTAATGTAAGACCTTAAATTTTAAGTTTTTGTGTTCATATTTAGTGCTATATTATAATTTGAGGAGACATTTGATACATAGAAAGAAACAAAATAGGGCCTCATTTTAATTTTTGCACCGGGCCTCTAAAAAACTCAGGATCGACCTTGATCTTGTTAAGCATGATCATGCTGGTCTGATTAATAAGATGTGAAAACTAAATATTCCTCCCAAGCTAAAAATCTTTAGCTGGCTCCTCCTAAAAGGTCTCCTAAATAGCAGAGATAGGTTACTAAAATAAAAATAACTCCTAATAATGGTTGCCCTCATTGCTCAAATAAAAAAGAATCTATTAACAATTTGTTTTGCAACTGCGCTCTAGTAAAAGATGTTTGGAAGTTGTTCAACATGTCACATCTGATGCATTCTGACAATCTGAATGACATTATCTATAAGTTTGTTGATGTTAAAGTTCATGAAAAAAGCATTTGACCCATGATCTTAAATGTTTGCAGACATATTTGGCAAGCAAGGAACAATATAATCTTCATAAATGAAAAGTTCATTCCACAAGCAGTAACTATCAAAGCAGCCACTTCCTGGTACAACTACACTGGTGATAATTCCACTGCTCCTAGCACAACCAAGAAAGACCCTGCCACCAATTCACTCAAAATTAATTTCGATGGATCTATCAAAAGATTCAATGTTGAATATGCTGTTGGAGGATTTGTGATCAGAGACTCCAATGGAATTCCTCTTGCTGCAGAAGCTTGTAATTTTGGCAAAACCAATGTACCTCTCGCTGAAGCTCAAGCTCTTAGGCAAGCTCTTACTCATGCTTTGAAAGCTGGCTATGACAACATCATCATTGGAGGGTATTCCCTCTACATTATCAACTGTGTCAATAACACATGGAAGCTGCTTTGGAAGCTAACTACAATCATAAAAAATATTCAATATTTGGCAAGTGAAAGGACCCAACCCCGATTTAGTTTCCTAAACCGGAATCAAACCCCTTTTGAAAACGTGAACCAACAAAAACCATTAAAATTTCGGCAGAGTAACGCTTCTAACGTGGAATTGCCTTAACCTGCACCCGAAAAATAACACTTCATCCTATGCCACAAAAGCCAAACTGTGGGCACCAATCCCGTCCGGATTTCTCAATATCATATCATTAACAGTAAACAGCAAACGCAACTGTAATATATAATATATCCGGGAAAAACTGTATAAAACATGTATCAGAATGTATCAGAGCGACCTCTAGTGTAAATATATACAAAATATACAACAGTAGGCGAAATAAGAAACCTACTGGAAAACACAGGTAGCTCGAACAACTAGCCTCCGACCGCGACGTGAGACACCAGAATCCGAACTGCAAAATGGGCACGGAAACCGAAAAGCCCAGGGGAAAGACATGAAAACGATTAGAGTGAGTGGACGAAAATAAATGTCTTTCGCCGAATGATATATGTTATAATAAAATATGTGAGTCTAAATGAATGAGTATGATGTAGTACACGAGGCGAACTCAAGCTCCTCCAGCGTACAGAGCATGCTAGAAAAATCCCACGGGGTCACTCATGGACACATCCGTGCTAGTACAGTCTGAATCACGGGATCACAGACCCACACGTGATTCTAGCCAGAAAGGCCTCAGGTCAGGGTATCTGTTCCCACCCGGAAATACATCGGCACAAGGAACAGAAATCTGTACCCACCCGGAACTACATCGGCACAAGGTACAGTTCCCCCCGGGGATCAGCCGGGATGCAAGTGTATCGATACAACCACATATACTAAGACTGTACTCTGTGTAAATCAAATCATAAATAGTTTCATGCATACGTATAAAGCATAATGTAAATGCATAATCGTAAAGCACATGCTCGTATAAGTCATAATCACAAATGTATGCCCATGCTTGTAAAATGTAATATAAAGACTCGCAATCGATCAGTGAAAAGAAAGGTTCACTCACAGGTGAGCAAAACGCGCACTCGCGCTAATCACGTGGTCCGGCTGAAGATCCCTCGCCCGAAGCACGATCTTGATCCCCTAAATAGTCACAAAATATATCTGATCAAAATCATAGCTCATAACACTGAACTTCACGGAAACCAACCGTTCCCGGAAATATACAACACAGTGCAGTTTAATCTACGAAATTCCCGAAATCTCAACTTGAAACCCTCGACTGAAAATCTGATACCCAAATCAACTCGAAAACCTCAAGGCGACGATTGGGGCGCGATTACGAGAATAATGACACTAAAATCATCAAAAACTAAAAAGTCAACGTTCTTGCCGGAGCACCACCGTTGATCGCCGTCGCCGGCGGCAGCGCGCCATCAACGGAGGAATTTCACGGCGAGGAAAACCCAGTTCTTTAGCTCTCCTCAAGCCCAACCATTTATTCAACTACCAAGAGACCCAATTCAAACTGTTTCAACACGAAATCAGCTCGAAACCAAATCGGAGCACAACTCCGGCAACCACCACGGTTTCACCCAAAAACCCATCCTCAACCAAAATTAACTACATAGGAAGCAACACTGGAGCAAGGGAAGTCGAAACCCCCTCACCCCCGCCACCGTGGCTCGCCGGAGGACCTCCCCCCGTCACCGGCAAAATTCAAGAAACTAACCCGATTCGAACTCAACCAAAACTCAATCAATTTTTATAAACTCAACTACCAATCAACTTAGGAACTCAAGGGAAGTCGAACCATACCCAAAACGTGGCCGGAGGTGGTCGGAAAATCCGGATCGGCCGGCGAAATTCAACTGGGTCTATATTCCTTCACGGGTCAACGGTCAACGGTCCAATAGTGAAAGTCAACGCTCGGTCAACACCTCAAACAGTGTTTTCGACAATTTTTTGACTATTTTCGATATTTATACTTGCGCCTCGGGACGATCGACGGTCCAAAACGGATAACCATTACGATTCGGATAAACACGATTCAAACGGATAAACTCGTCGATAAACTGAAACTTCAAATAATCATATTATATTCCTCGGTCATCGGAAAAATCATTCGGAACCTCCCACGAGCTCGAAATCACGTGCACTACCATTCTCGAGAAGAGGCTCAACTCAAATTCTCGGCCGATAATTAAGTCGTAAACGAAACTGGTAAACCACACAATAATCGATAAACCGGGATTACACACTAGCTCGTGGATTACACTGATTACTCTACTGATTCTGGTTCAGGTCGTCACAGCAAGGCACTTCGACAACATCAAATTCCAACATGTTTTCCGTGAAGTCAATTATGTAATTGATAAAATCGCCTAACTCAGACATGGAGATAGAGAGAATAGAATTTGATGCAACACCCTACCACCGAAGCTGCTAGCATGCAATTGTTTAATAGCTTTAGTATAGGATGTACTAGAGGTTCCTCCAAGGTCGTCCATGACTATAGGCCTTATAGGCGTGAACCTAGAGCCCTTAATTGTTAGGGCCCCCAAAATTGTATAAACTTTCTATGTGTATTTAATTAAAATCTTCAATAAGTATGTACTTAAGTATTAAATAATTTACTAACTTAAAGATAAACGAGAAATTAAAGTAAATGTAGTACTCAACTGTTCCTTAAAACATGGAATTAATTCCTTCTTTTTACCTAATCATCCTTAATTCATTAATTTCCATAACTTATTAGTGATGATTCATTAATTACCCTAAAATCTTGATTTTTCATAATTTTGCTCTCTTTTAGTCTTTTTTTTTGTTACTAAAATCATTCAACCCTGTAAGCACTATAATCGTATTAGTATTTTATCATTTGATCGAACTACCTAACATTATTCATATATATATATATATATATATGCAAGACCGTTGGAACATAATAATTAAGAAACCCCATTTTTCCCTTTGCTTAGAGCCCCTGGAATCTCAGGGCCACCCTTGGGATCCTCCTTTGTAATTTTCTTTTCTTTAATAAAAAAAAATCAAATAACTCACCATGCAAAGATGCAACGGCACAAAACATTACAACTTAAATGGTTAAACCGATATGCGAATTGCCATGCCAAAATAATGTTACTCCTCAAATTATTGTAACAACCTGAACCAAAATTACGCATAAATCGGCACGAATTAGATTTATCGCTAATTAATCGTATTGTGTGGTTTGTTAATGAATTTTTCACCAAGCGAGAATTAGACTTTATTTTCTTCACGAAAGTCGTAGATTATTTTATTTTGAGGTTGTAGGAATTTACGGAGAATATTTCGGTTAACCAAGCTATTTTTTTATGAATTTTGGAAGTCTGCGTGAAGAAAATATGTTAAAGTATTTAATTTAGGTCGGTTTAACTTGAACCATTGGATTTTGATCAGATCAAACCTCAGCCGTTGATTTGATCAGGTTCTTGGGGGTACAAATATAGTATTTACAGTGTAAATACGGAGAAAAATCAGAAAATACCAAAATCTGGACGACCCATATTTTAGGCGACATGACCCAACCCGACCCGACTTCGAACCTACCAAAAAATGCCACTGTTTCCGATGTTCTTGGTATAGTTTTAAAGCTCTCTCTTCCCTCTTTCGATTCATGTATATATTGTTGATTTTTGGGTGGGTTTAGGACACGAACCGAGTCGATTAACCCGTCGATTTTCGGGTTTAACCAATGGAGGTGCTCTGGCCACTTCTAGGCAAGGTGGTGGGGTGGAAAAGATTGGGCTTTATCCCGGGATTCGAACCCCTAATGTTTGGGGGACCAAGGAGCGGCAACGGCGTCCAAATCGACCGAAAACTTTTTCCGACGATTTTCAAGTCGTGAATTTTGGGGCCAATTTTCGGCCAAACGACGGCGAGTTAGGGATGGGTCTAGTTCGGAATGTTGTTGGGCTTGGAGAGATCTTTCCAACGCGGGGTCGAATGCTCCCATCGAAGCTGTCACCATTGGAAGCGCGTGTGGCTCACACGCCCCTGTCCACGGCGAGGCAAAAATCCAAAATTTACTGGGATAGTTTCTGAGTTGATTTTCGCACATTTTATCGAAATTCAGTATTAAATGAATATGTTATTTATTCAAGAGATCATGATCGTGATTTTGGCGATGAGACTTCCGCCGGACCACGGAGATAGTTTTGTACTGTGAGTTGACACTTTGTTTTTAATATTGATTTGCGAGTCTATGATTATGCATTTTAAGGTTATGCATTTTTTGGTTATACATTTTACGGTTATGTAATTTATTAGTATGCATTTATGGTTATGCATTTGCATGGAGGCACATATGATTTGTTTTACACAGAGCATAGTCACAGTTGTTGCATTCATGCACTGGCTTCTCGGCTGATCCCCGAGACACTCCAGGAGGGCATAGTCACAGTTGTTGCATTCATAAACTCCTGACCCATGATTTACACAGTACCCAGGAGAGTTAGAACAAACACCTGCCATGGGCATTCTTGTAACTTTGAGGAAAATATACTCAAGTTATTGCTTCCACACATTACACAGTATCCAGGAGGGTTAGGACAAACACCTGACCTGGACTTGTTTATTTTTATACTCGCATCATTTTTATGTACATCTATAGTGAAAGGCAAATTATCTACAGTTTTCAGTTTAAAGTGAAATATTATTTTCGTCCACTCACTCTAACGGTTTTATTATTTTATATGTTTTTTCCTGGGCTTTTCGGTTTCATCCATTCAGTTTGCAGTTTGTATCCTATGATTGCATGTCAGCGACAGAGGCATAGAGTTCGTGTCACTATACTCATCTAGCAGGTTCCTACCTTAACCTACTAGTCCTATATATTATGTAATTAGAAGTCACTCTGAATACTATATAGATTTTACTTCCGTTGTGTTGTATTTTCTATTCAGTCTTCAGATTTCTTATCACTTTCTGTAAACAGTTTATATTTCAAGTAGATTCAATGTTTGACTGATTTGAGAAATCCGGATGGGATTTTGTGCCCATTATTTATTTTTGTGGACATTTTAGAAGTGTATTTTCCTTGCAGGTTTTTGGGTTTCTTGATTTTAGAAGAAACTCTGGCAATTTTTTTTTGTAAATTCGGTTGTCATTAGGGCTTAATTCTGGTTTAGACAACTAAATCGGGATCGGGTCCTTTCATTATTAATTGCTCAATACGAGACTCTGAAGTGGACTTTCAGCGAGAAAAAGAATGATAAAAATGTATTCCCTTGAAATCCACTAATTAGTTATAACTTGAAAACACTTGCTTTACAAGCACAATCTATATCTTTCGGGCTCCCCTCCGGATAACATCGTAAAACAAGTAGACTAACATTGTAAAACAAGTAAACTAGTATGGTACTCTACTTACTTCACAATGTCAGTCTACTTGCTTTGCAAAGTAGTTTATTTCAGTATTTTGTGTTAGTAGACCATTTAATTTTAGTCTACTTGTTTCACAATATTAGTCTATTTGTTTTGCGAAGCAATCTAGCTTGTGTTAGTGGACCATCTAAATTTAATGTATCGATGCATTAATGTACCTAAGTTTTTTTCATATATTTATATAATTTTTTTCATATATTTATATAAGATGTTTTTTTTTTGAAACAATAGAAGAATTTATTTATTTATTTTTTGGAAAAATAGAAGAATCTTTAAATGTACTGAGAATTTCCCATAAATGTCTGTCAATTTTTTGTGTTGTTAAAGCCCGTTCTTTTTGTCAAATTTCACATATACTAAAATAGAAAATGCCATTTATCAAGGGAAAGAGGCACCAAACTGAAGAAAGGGCCTCCTTCAAACTTTATTTTATCTCTGTTGCTGGAGAAAGTATGTAGATAGAAAACCTGTAACTCTTCTCATTGATAGAATGTCATAAATACAGGATGATACAATCTATTACAATAAATATCCCGATATAACAAGGATTCCATGTATCTATCTAATTAATATATGTATCTAACTAGGACAAGACATACAACGAGAATTATGGAGAATAAATCTCCTTAAACACTCACCCTTGTGTCGATGGCCATAAGAATGATGCATGACTTGTTGCCTCACTAAAAATCTTGCCAAGAAAACAAAAACTTCATGGGTAAAACAAAAACTTGGGGTAAGGGAAAAAGAGTACAACGCATCAACTACAAAAGCTACTACATGTGACATAGACTCCCCATGACATCTACAGAAATGTAACTCCCCCTGACTTTCAACTCAGTCTTGGAGTTCATAATAACTTGTACATGTCAATGCTTCTCACATGTATCACAAATGTAGATTTAGATAATGACTTGTAAACAAATCCGTATCATTATCAACGGAACCAATCTAATTCACTTGGATAATCAATAGCTGCTGCTATTCCTAATTGTAGGAGTACTTTGGCGAAATGAGTTGAGTATGACACCCTTAATGTAAATCAACTTCATTTAGTCTATGCAAATCGCATTATCCACAAGGATGCAAGTTGATGTTGTCATAGTAGATGGTAATCCACTAGACCCTCGAATATGGTGTATTATTGTCTTATACTAGACACACCCATCAATAGCTTCATAGGAAGCTTTAAATCTTTAGAATAGTTCAAGATAATAGCAACAAGGGTTTACCTTGTTGTTCTCCAAGAAATTGCCATGTTTCCCATGGTGAGTAACTTGTATGGGAACATCCTATATATTGGTATGAGAGGTAGCTAATATTAGCAAATCTGACCAACACATAAGCTAGTGTCTAGGAATAAAGGGATAGCATGTAAAACATTTGTAACCTGCATTTTTTTTCGATGGATCGAAATCCCTCTTCGATGGATTGAAGGAAGGACTCAGCTCCATCTAAGGAACATCCTTCGATGGGTTAAAGGTTTCATTCGATACATCAAAGGGATGCCTCGGCTCCGTCTAGGGGACATTCTTCGATGGGTCGAAGGTTTCCTTCGATGCCTCAAAGGAACTGGAGCCAATGTAATTTTTCTCAACTTTTCCTTTTCCGAGAATTTCATGCTTCTTTCTGTATTCTTTGTAAGGGAAGAATAAGCCCAAGTCAACGGATCACTTCAAGTACATGAAGATTTGTTTTACTTCATCCAATGACTTTGCGTTGACGCATACTGAGAAGGCATGTCTGGATATGTATACTGAGCTAAATTCAACCAAGTTATAATCGTACTAAAATATAGAATCTCAGCTTCAAAAGTTCCTCATCATCATCTCTTTAGATGAAATGGATCATTTTGGTTTTCAAACTGCAAACAACCATTGGTGTATTAATAGGGTCTACTTTGTTCATAGCCTGATTAGACAAAAGCAAACTGGTGAATAAGAATTCAACCAACTCAGTGTAGCGTCTCTAAACCAAGACTTAATCGAGTCCTACCAAGGTCTATCAACTCAAACAATTTGTTCATATACTGAACACGCACGGGTATAACTTTTCATTCTTATATCCTTTCACAATCAAGTAGTCACTAAGACGTATATATCACATCTAACCGGATTATTCCAATCTATATAGTGAATGTCTCAATCTAATCACATGACTCCATGGTTTAGAGTTACTTGATTTGGGTAAAACATGTCATTTGGCACTATCATGTATATCTCTGTATTAAGATCCCCGTAAAGATATACTGTAACCACATCTATATGCTACATACTCAGTATTTTGGATACTACCAAATTGATAAGGTAGTGGAAAGTAATGATGTCCATGACCAGAGAATACATCTCCTCATAATCAATACTAGGGAATTGAGAGAATCCTTGCGCCATAAGTTCTTCTCATTGTGCTCCCAAACAAGACTCATTTGTGTCTAATCGGCATACCATTCGATGATTATATCACTACCATACCGAAAACTTACCATTTATAAGAGAGTTTAGTTCAGCATAGATTGCAACTTTCTATATCGATCAATTTGCTCTACATTAATTGTTGACAATCCACAACAGAGTAATGTTCCACTTCATCATCGTCAATTACTGAACGACGGAATAAGTAAACACATCATCAATGAACATGGAAAAATTATCCATAATAACGCTAGCATTTGTTTAGCTTGGTGAGATTTCTTTGTTTACTGACATCGTCATTGACTCTGATGTGTCCCCCAGTGTATGTCAGTGTCGACTTTTAGACACAATTGCGGTCAAAAACAATCTCATGTGTTGATGATGAACGGTTGTGCCTTGATGGTTTACCTTTTTTACCGGCAACTCATCAGTGAATTTTGATCGATACTACACCCCCACTATAGGCAGGAGAAAACACTACCTTGTCCCGGTGTTGCGTTTAACTTGCCTAATATCAGGGACTTTCAACCTTGCAGGATTTGCGGCATGTATAAACGATCTCATCACTCTCATGATATCAGTAAAGAAGTCAGGCATAAAGTCTGCTACTTTCTGAAGATCAAGAATACATTGCACTTCAATCTCATACTAAGATGTACGGGGATCATGATGAGATATAGTGGGAACAAACCACGTCATTTTCTGACGTTAAACTAGAATAAAACCATTCCTATCTCCCCCTAACGGCGGGAAGTATGTCTCATCACAATGACTAACTGCAAAACTAGCAGTAAAGAGATCTCATGTCAAAGGTTCATAATAGCGGAGAATTGTTGGAGAACCAACATAGATGTTGAATCGATATCGATGACCCATTTTCATACGCAATGGAAGCATAGTAGGCACATGTATCGTGCAACCAGAGATGTGTAGATGTGAGATATCAGACTCATATCCAGTTACCAACTGGTATACACTCAATGGTTGGTAGTTTATGAGTATCAAGCGAATAAGCATAGCTGCATGGAACATTACATATCCCCAAGTAAATACCGGTAAATTAATATACATTACCGTAGTTCTGGCCACAAGGTTGAACTGCTTGATTTGTGCCTATGTTTAACATATTCTTATGAAAGAATATGGAGAACCAGGATATTCAACAATCCCAATAAATATGCAATAATCAACAAAATGTTTCAATGTAAACTCTCATGTATTAAACCAATCTGAATGACCAAATTGAATTGTTCGGGTGGTAAGCCTAAAGCTGAATTATATGTGCTAGGAGTTTTGAAATGCAGCGTAGCATGTAGATTGCAAAGACATGTGACTGATGCGTCAATACAGCAATCAAAACCATAGATAAATAGTCCGCATATTAGTTTGATTTATCCATAAATAGATTCTTGGAATCTATAGAGAAAGAAAGATGTGTCTTCAACAAAAGATTGTCATGCATGTAAATAGTATTACAGCATGACAGACATAAACAAGCTTTGCAAAACGAGCAATGTGCACTAAAGATTACAACATATGAATTTTGTGGGATAACGCACAACGCCTTAGCAATATGTTGCCGGGATGGTGATGCACTCATCTTAGAGACCGAGTCTGAACTAAGTGGAGTAATCTCAGCTCCCCCATCTAAACCGATGGTTTTAAACATTCCCACATGCTTCTTTGCTCTTAAGAACAGATGACCATAAGAATTTCTCAATAGTTGGATCATCAAAGTGCAAAAACTTATATGAGGCTAAGTCACGCATAGTAATATAAGTGACCGCATTGGATACAATGATCCAAACTGTAGTAAGATATAAACCACTACAAATCCTCATAAACTTCTCTAGATTGCACCGTTGGCAGCATTCTATGGAGATTAGACACAAAAACTCTCTTCCATTCTCATAATGTTATGTCTAAATAAGAAACGTTGGCACATATGTGTTCGAATTTGAGAAAGGTTTGAATAGTGGCACTCAATCTCGCCATCATATATCAACAAAATGATGTCAATCAAACCGTCTTTGAATTCAAGACATGACGATCACTTTAAGTAAATACTTAAAGATTTCAAAGGATTTAACCCTTGTGAAGTGCTGATCTGGTATTATAATACCTTAATACAACCGATGTATAACAACATCTTATGATCGAAGAGACCGTTGTATTTTAAGGTCTATAGCATGACATAAACTGATGTTAAACCACATCGTTGATTTTTTTTTGTCTTTTTCCAATAAAACTGATGTCTATACACATCTAAAACACCATAATCCGGTTAGATTTTTCGATGGGTCGAAGAACAAATTTTTGATGGATCCAAATTCCTGTGAAAATTGACCCAATGGATGCTTACGATGGATCAAAGTGTAATACTTCGATGAATAGAAGGAACCGAAAATAAATCTAATTTTCCAATACTGATTTTCGATGGATTGAAAATAATTTTTCATGGGTCAAAGAAAATGACCCGAGGCATGCCTTCGATGGATCGAAATAATGTCTCGATGAATCAAAAATTGTAACCAAAGGGCCCGAGGATAAGCTTCGATGGATCGAAGTGCATTTTTTTGATGGATCGAAAAATGTCAGAGAACAACCCGTGGGATAGCTTCGATTGGTTGAAGCACAATACTTCGATGGATCAAAAATCTCCCCGAGTTCAGAATAACATCCTCTCCTTTGTGTCACGTTTTTACTGTATTGTTATCTCATATTGCCATATACTTATAAAATATCGAACCATACATAAGAATTATATAAAATAGAACATTCTCAAACAATTTCATATACCGAAAAATAGAGAAATACTCATTACTGCCAACAAATAATAGTTACATCATGGATGTTCTTATTCCAAAACTGACTTAAAATAAAGTCTCAAAACATGACTAAAATCAAGTCAAAAATAAAACGAAATTGAATTACATAGCGAAGACAGAAGCCTAATACATAGACTACGCAAAAATCGAAGTCACCAGACTTACTTTTGTTTTGTCTGCTATAATAAGATTTTCTATAGAGCAATCTCCTATCTCATAAACTTCAATGAAGTTAAGTCTCATGTGCCAAATATTTCTTGCACTTCTTATAGGCATGTTGAAAATCCTTGGGTGCACAACATTGTTTGTGCATGTGCTTAGTAGAACCACATCTATAGCAAGATGATAAGCACTAATTAGAAGCTAAATAGAAAGAATTCCCACCATTCCTAAAAACCGGAATTGGGAGGATTCTTATTTGGAGTAATGGCTATTGTCATGGTGAGTCCAAGTTAAGTTTCAACTATATTCTCTACCACGAACATTGACATGTCCTTTTCCACCATGGTTATTGTAAGGCTCAGAACGACTATTCCTTTTTATCCTTACATGTCTTTCCACCAGTATTGTACGACTCATGGATATTTTTAGTAATGGTTGGCCGAGCATTATTGGTGAGAAAAATCTCACTAATTCTCTCATTCTTAGCCAGCACACTTGTGGAATGATTTAAGTCATCCTTGCGCATAATCTATGTGGTATTTGTGCGCAAGGATGTTCATGGAGATAGGAAATGTGTTTAAAGACTTCTCGGTCATAGCTTGATCAATCTTGATAATGCCACATACACTGAACTGAGATTGAAGCTCTAACATAGCTTGATTACAAGCATAAATATTTGGATAATTCAATAATCGGATGAAATCACATCCTTCTCTCAGTTCATGAAGTTGTGCATTATACACATCATTGAACACGTCTTATAAAGTCACCCACAAAACTGCGGGGTCATTCTTTAGCAAATACGTTTCTTTGAAACTGGATGTATATCCCGCCTCAAAAACATGAGAACTTGATCTTTACGACTTAAAGTTGGTGGCTCAGTACCAGGTGGTGGTGGTGGTTGGATTATATCTGTCAAATTCATACTGAGAAGCGCGTTCTCAACGTCTGACACCCAATAATAATATTCTGCTCCTTGAGGATTAATGATATCAAATTTAGGTCGTTCCTGCTTAATTGATGTCATCCACAAACGAGACACGAGATATAATTAGTTTAACGATCGAAAAACCACGATCACTAATATTAAGTGTAAGGAATAAGAACGTGATCTATGATGTATGGTCACAAAAATCGATTTATAAACGGTAGTTCAAAACCACACCCAACAACCGTGACAAAACTATCACATAGTATCGATTTTCATTTCATTTTTTTTTCATTTCTTTTCTAAACTGTGACTCCCCCAGAGCCGTCACTTATACTCTATAGATATAGGTCCATAGGGACTAAGACAAACATGAAATATATATATATATATATATACACACACAACTCATATCGCAATTATCATCACCTAGATCTAGGATTTTGCAGTAAGTAAGTTTGATCCTAGATCTATAGATTCAGGGTTTAGAAAAATTGACCTCGAGGATGTTATGCTCGGTATGAAAACTTCGTTGTGGAAGAAGTTTGAAGAGAGGGAACACGTCCACCAAACTTTCAGCAGATGGAGGATGCCTTCTTCTTTTCTTCTTTTCGTGTAGACTGATATTTGTGCACTCAATCAGCCATAACTTTTACTAGAAACATCAGAATTGCAATTTTTTGGTGGTTTTGAAAACTAGACATCTGGAATTTTCTGTGCATATGAAAATTTCCCTCTCGTTCGTCTTGAGCTGCTCGAAATCTTCTGTCGAAGTTGGATGTTCTGCCCATGCTCGATTTTGGCCAAAAATTTATAGATTCCGGGAGAAGGAAACGTCAATTGGTGGTGATCGACGGTGAAGAAATGGCTGCCGGCGGTGGAAGTTTTGTATTTTAGGGGTTAAAGTTTTTTTTCTTTGGTGGTGATGGCCATGCATCAACCCAGAGAGCATGCCGATAACATATTGCATGAGAAAGTATGTAGATAGGAAAACTGTAACTCTTCTCATTGATAAAATGTCTTAAATACAGGCTGATACAATCTGTTACAATAAACATCCCGATATAACAGAGATTTCATGTATATATCTAATTAATATCCGTATCTAATTAGAACAAGACACACACCAGAAATTATGAAAAATAAATCTCCTTAAACAGTGTGATTAAGAAGAAGAGAAAACTACAGTTGTAATTGTTACCAACAGTGGCAAGGACATTATCCAAACCAAAGCTGATTCTACGAACTCCAACAATCATCAAAATCAGTAGAGGAGCAAAGGTTGTATATGAATCAAAATTTTAGAACAAAATCCACCTTGATTGAGTACTTGAAACAGAATTGTGCTGTTAGCAAGTGTTATACATCCTCCTTTTAAGAACAAACCCGGAGAAGATTAGTACCAGCTATTTAGTTGTCGCCACGTACAGACAGATCGAACGTACCTTGAAAAGTAGTAGTTGAAAACATTCCTAGATCGAGTTCTCATTTAGACTGCGTGTACTGCCAATGCAACCGTTCGATCCGAATGGCATGCAGTTACACTAGAGTGACGTACCGATTGTATTTATGACTGAGGAACAAGTTGCTAGCTTTAATGTTAACATACATGCATGGAGTATTATTGGATTGTAACTTTTGTGGAAAAAAGAAGAAGAAGAAGCTAGAGAAAGGGAACAAATCGGTCCATTTCCATACTTATATAGTGTTGAAAACATTACTTAGCGGCCAAGTTTAAGAATGATCGACGAGGGTTACTATCACCAGCAAGAAGGTTCTTGGCCGGGTTGAAAGCAATTACATACGTTCATAATGTCTGGCATTTCCAAGGCACCTAATAAGCTCCCAAATTAAACAAAAGCCAACAAGCACCGATATAATTAATTATTTGGCTTCTTAAATTAGTGTACGTCTGGCATCTTATATATACTATAAAATCCGGCTGCTATTCTTTTGCATGATCAACTTTGACCCTCAACCTCTCTAGCTAAGTGACTCCAAACAAAAACCATATAGTTGTTAACGCCATGTTCTACTTGTCCATGAAAATGTACGCCTCCCTCCTAGGTGTTTCCACCACACTAATTATCTTACATTACAAGACATCGACATCAACCTACGTACCAAAAAATCCACAGCTTTGATCTCATCCGGCCCTAATATTCTGAACACCTTCGTGAGCAATAGCTAGAAGTCGCAGAATTACCTGTGCAATTAAGTTCTTAATAATTAGCAAGCTAGCTAGCTATATGCAATGCCAATGTCGAAGGCTGTCACTTCTTCGCAGCTCTCATTGGGGCAGAAGATACAAAGACTTGTTTTGAGGAGGAGTGGTACTAATGACTCGGACTTGACACCAGAGATCCACAACCGGATACAAGAGGCTCTCGACGAGGAGCTTCAGAAGAGGGTGCAGGAAATCAGTCTCCATGAGGCCTTCAATGCCGAGCTTCAAAGAGACCAGAAATATAGTCCATACTATATTAGAGGACTCACATATCCGAAAACTATTGAGACTCCTAGTCCTGGACCAGGTGGAATTACTCAACTCAATTCGGCATCTACAAGGACCTCCATGTCAACTTTCTTGTTTAAAATGAAGGAGTGGAGCTCTTGCCGTGTCAACTCTATGACAGCCAAGCTCTACGGCAGCAACAAGTGTCAGACTCAAGCAACCTACAGTGCACTGAAACCTATGCGCGTGCCTACACCGATAACACCTAATGAGTTGTCGGCCAATTCTGAAACATCAAATATGGTTGTGACTGAAGAGATCATGAGCACTTCCGAAAACAAAGAGAAGCCATTGAGGGAGAGATCAGTAGTTGCTACACCAGCAACCAATATAAAAGAGGTGACTACTGAAGAGAGGGAGTATACATGGGCAAACAAATACCAGCCCCAGTGCTTAGACGATTTCATATGTAATAAAGACAAAGCAACCCAGCTAAAGGTTATGGTATGTATCACACCAGTCCTAATTGAGATTCAATTCAGTCCAACAATACAACATGCTTTATGCTACCTATCTAGTAGACTAGTACTATTGCTAGCATATTTAATTTTTTCATGTGTGTTTGATTATTACATATACTTGAAGATATATTGTGTTACAGGCCAGAGGTGGAGGATGTGGACATTTCATTTTTGAAGGACCTCCCGGCGTGGGGAAGAGAACGATGATTTGGGCTATGCTCAGAGAGGCCTTCGGACGTGAAACAATACATGTAGGTTAATATGTTTGATACATATCATGCATACTCCTTTTCATATATCAGATGGTTTTGCTGATATCACTTCTGTTTTTTTTTTCTTTGAAAATGATCAGGCCAGGGAGGAATTCAAAGCATTCGACTTGAAGGTACTTAACCTCTCTTCCTTGTGATCAAAACTAACTACTATAAAAGCTACTTCATAGATAAAAACTCAAACAACAATTTGTACAAAAAGAAATAATAAACTAGCCAGCTAGACACCGATTTAACATATAGATTGTCAGATTGATTCATCCTCAGAAAGAAAAGTTTACCTGATTTATTCAAAATCAGACGTCAAAGATGGATGCACATAGAAATAATTTAACCTGTTACTCTCCCTCTTCTCTAGCTGCAAGTTGGTTGGATCAAAACACATGGTATACAACACATAAATTCTGTTTTCTCCAACACACAAAATCTTGCAAAATTTAATTCATTTGTCTCAACACAACCTAAGTACTACAAATCTAGAGGACAAGATACCAAGAATTAAAAAGGGATAAAATCGTATCAAAAGTAGACCAAATGTACAAAATATACAATGCTAAATTCACACAAGACTGAGGAAATGCACATAGCTCCTCCAGCAATTTCAAACATCTCCACCGCAAGCGATAATCAACTGCCTTGGACCTGTAGAATTGATCACAAGTCACCTCACGCACCTCTTACCACGCATCAAAGACGCACACGTACATCTGTCAAGTTTGAGCTACTCAAACTGGATGATTGAACAATCACTCCTCTCTCCAAACATGAAATGTAGAGCCACAAGTATGCAAGCCATGTCTTCGGTAGACTTACACCTTAATGTCATTCTCATCCGTCCCACTTCTATTTTGATGTGGAATATTGTGGCACATTAGTTTTGGTATCTTCCACAATGCCAGAGCTACCTAGCTAGAAGCTACAACTTCACCATAGTTGCACGTTTATGCATGAATCCTTATAAGTTGGCATGAATACATCTAAAAATGATGTGAGAATTGTGTTTTTGAGCTAGCTACAAGTCTTGGAGCTTGTAGCTTTTAGCCATGTACAGTCTCGGCATACATAACAGTTAGTCTGTTCATGCACATGCATCCATCGATTCCATCCTGATACTCCTATATATGCATTATATAGGGTGAAGTGATTCGTAGTATTGAAGTCCATGTGAAGAAATCCCCTCAACATGTAGAAGTCAATCTCTCTGAACTGAAAGGTTATGAGAAGCATGTTATTCTTGAACTCATGAAGGAAACACAGAACAAATCAGATTCGCCGTGTAGCCTTGACAACTGCCGAGGTATATACTCAGGTTTAAATTTGGATGATCCATTGTATAAACAACACGAAATAAGCAATTTAATTAATTATGAGCATAACAACAATATTTATTCGTGTTTCCGCAGCACTGATCTTATATGAGGCAGACAAGCTATCCACAGATGCCCTTCTCTATATCAAGTGGCTATTAGAAAGGTACAAAGCGTGTTGTAATAAGGTCTTCTTCTGCTGTTCTGATGTGGCAAAACTGCAGGCAATCAAGGCAATATGTACTGTCGTCGAGCTTTTACCGCCTTCAAAGAAAGAGGTGGGGACTTATTGTACTGGTACTAATCCTATGAAGGATATTCAAATATGGCAGAATCTAAAGTTTAGTATTAGTTCCTTGACATTAAAGTTCATTTCTAAGCATCCTTTCTGTATTTTCAGATAGTTAAAGTTTTAAAGTTCATTGCCAAACAAGAAAGGATAGAATTGCCACAAGAATTGGCTGAACGGTTTGCTCAGAATTCCAAAAACAATCTACGTCTGGCAATTCGTTCATTCGAGGCCACTTGGAAGAAGGGGTAAGACTCGACTGAATTTCAATCAACTATATTTACATAAATATATATAACACTTTTACGTTTTTGGGTTATATTTATAGCTTTACTGTGTATAGATTCTCTCTTATTCCTCGTATATGTTTGTGATGTGCCATTGAATGGCATACCTACGTGCAGTTCTTATCCCTTCAAAGAAGAGCAAGTAATTTTGACAGGTTGGGAGGATGAAATTGCAGATATTGGCAAGAACATGATCGAAGAACAAAGCCCCAGACAGTAAGTGCATATAGCTAGAGCTAAGTGATATATATGTAGGGAGTACTATAAATTGTCACATGTACATTGAAATTTGTTGAGTTAAGATTCTGTCAAAAACAAATTTTTCCAATCTGGGATTTGATTTTCAAAAAGAAAAAGGAAGTGATCGATATCAATCCATGTCCTTCGACAGGTTATATATAATCCGTGGAAAGCTTCAAAAGCTGATAGTCCATGGTGTATCTCCTGAATTTATTTTCAAAGTAAGTTCTCTGTTCCCCCCTTTGGAGTAATTGCATAGCGAAACAATAGCTACACGTACCATTTTCAACTTTCTCTTGCATACTCGATATCTTAACTTATACAACAAGTTTACTTACTACATTGCATGTGCAGACCCTGGTTGAAGACTTGAAGAAGTATTTGGATGACAACATGCAAGTTCGAGTGGAGAGCATGTATGATGAGTACAATGTATGATGACCAAATCGTTCTTTGATAAATTTTTAGTTTCTTTTAACTGATATACGAATTTCCTAATGACACATATTTAATATCCAGAGGAATGATGAACCTATGTTTGAGAGTGACAAAGCGCCAACACCTTCTCGACATCAAGAGGATATGGGGAAAAGGATCAATGATCCATCCCGGAAGAATATGCAACAGTTCTTGAGGATCGAAGGTAACAACAAATGAATCTACCAATAATGAAGTTAGTTAAACATATATTCTGAAAACTTCAATGTAGACATGTTTGGGTATGTGAAACTTATAACTGAGAATTTGAGTTCAGATCATTCTATTCTGAAGTTTTCTGATTATATATATATATGTACACACCATATCTTGAATCTCATCTTAGTCAGAACTGTTTCCAACATGCGTAATTAGATCCTCATTTAAAGGTATTCAATATTTTCTGTGTCTTTAAACATAAGTTTAATCTGTGTATTTTCTCCAGAATTCATAGCCAAGTTTATGAGCAGCTACAAGGGTTACACAAACACCAAAATAGTCCACCATCGAGGGACTTCTTACGGATCATCAAACAGCTCTTCAAGGATATAGTATACTAGAGTTGTCCCCTGCGTCGAGACGCGGTTTGTCGTCGAAATAAGATCAATAGTTGAAACAAAATATTAATTTGAATGTATAATTTTATTTAGAAATTAGATGATCGTAATGTACAAATCATAATTATTTGGAGACAAACAATGCTCAATTTACAAAGTAATATTCATAGTACTTGCAACTTACAAAAGAAAAGAATTGTAAGATAAGAATTGCAGTTCTTTATTACAAAGATCATAAATGTATAAAAAATAAATATCTTACATTATAAAATATATGCATGAGTGACAAACTAAAAAATAAATAAAGAGAAATTTTAAGTTGGCACAATTTCAACATGTTATCTAATATATACATGAATGACATATTTGATTCACTCCAAAAAAATGGAGGTATGTAGTCTCCTCCGAAGTGTCAAAACAAAGTCTTCTTATAATCAGTGCACAAATAACACTTTGACGTCTTCATAATCTATTGTTACAGCAAAAATAAAAACAAAAAATAAAAAAATGTTTAATATTAGTTGCATTTCAATGTAAAATATCAGTTAACTTAGCTCAAAACGTCATGTAATGTGTAAGAGATGAAATGCTTACCAATCGTTGTTGTTGTGAAGCTTTAATACTCAGTTTCAGTGTCTCCTTGACATTCGAAAAAAATCTTAAAGGTAAATTTTGATTAGTTAATTTGACTCACCAATAAATAGATTCAAGAATTCTGGTTATTGAGTTTAGCTTACATTTTAAGAGAGATCCTCTGATCGAGAAGAAAGCAATGAAAAATTTCAATGAAATTCATTTCAATTCAATTCACAGAGAAAAAAAAGTCATTCACATACAGGCATACTCAAAGCTCTTTGATCTACAGGAAAGAGATAAATTATTAATAATTGACCGATTAAAGTATAGAAAATAAAAACAAAAACTAAACTATAAAAGCAATATAAAAAACATACAGCAACACCAAATGGAATATGAAAGCTTGGGTTTGATCAATTCACACAAAACAAATAATACCTGGATAAGATAATAGACCAACCTCCAATTTTTTTTCTTTTTCCCAGAAATGAGGGATCTGTAAATCAAGGTTGAGCTCCTGAGGTTCAAATGAAATTAGTCCACTGATATTCATCTTGCAAATAAATATCTAATTACCTAAGTTATATATGAAACATACTATATATAAAAAAAAGCTCTCTGATCACCTTCCTTCTTTTACCTGTTCCGTGAATGCAGGCTAAAAGAAATGGAGACTATATTTCCTGATCAAATGATGACGCCATTTAGCACCCTCTAATAAGACAAAGTCTGATATAACACTTCCCTGCATTTTAACGTCACTATTCATAAACCAAATCTAGACCTTGCGGACTCTAAGAAGATGAATTGGTTTTTGTAATCTTACTATTAGTCTCTTGCAAGTATCTTGAACGCACACAGTTTCGTTAAAGCTTTATGCAACGCCAGGATCATCATCATAGAGCAATCTCTTAGTAAAAGAGAAAACTCCATGTCATTTTATTTCCTTCAGAAGTACTTTAAATAAGACAATTTCTGCTTTTGTTTGTCTAGAAATCACACTTGATTTCAGAAAGAGACGGAGAAACCAATGAATCATAAGTTCTTATGAATCATATTAATCTCCTAAATAATAATCATATTCAAATCAGAAGCATAACCATTGTTTAACCAATCGAACCCAAACTCAACAGTCATGGCATAAAATCTATAATTGAATAGCCCCCGCCAAAGGCACGGTATTGCTAATTTATGTTAAAAAAAAGTCGAAAATGATGCATAAATGAGATTTGGATTTAGGTAGAAAATATACGTTAAAAAGAGTCTGAATGATGCATAAATGAGATTATGATTTAGGTAGAAAATTTTGTTAAAGATGAAACTTGTTAAAACAAAAAAAAAGTAATGCGGAGAATTTAAGCAAAATCTATATAAATTTTTTTTTTGTAAAATTTTAGTAAAAAATAAAAATTATATTGTTAAAAAACAATACTGTGAAAATTATGTGTGAATATTAAAAAGTAAAAATAAAATTAGAATTGTTAAAATGTAAAACACAAAATTGTAAAAAGGTTTGACAAAAAGTTAAAGTAAAAAATTGAAATATAAAAATAAAAAAGTAAAATATAAAATTGTAAAAAAATGATAGAAAATTATAGTAAAATATTAAAATTATAAAAGTAAAAAAGTAAAAAAAACTGTAAAAAATGATAAAAGTCAAAGTAAAAAAGTAAAACTGTAAAAATAAACACTAAAACAGTTAAAAAAACTTAAACTATTAAAAATAAATAAAAAGACCAAAATACCTCCTTTAAACAGTACTTTGAACAATATTTCGTGTTTGTTATATAAGAAATGCTAATACATCCTTCGGATGGTTACTCTTTTCTTTTTGTAAATCTTTATTATGATCTTAAAAATTCTTAATATTTTTAGTACAGAAATGGTTAGTTTTGTCTTGTGAACTAGTGTGTGATTTTGGATTCAAATAACTACATACACGACTGTTATGAAATTCAGTGTGCTAAGTACCTAGCACATAGGATGTTTGCTTAAACACTTTGTGATACTTTATTTTCATGACGTAGATTCACAACAGTGTGTTTTTTTCACCAAGTGTGTTTTTTTCACCAAGTAATGTAATTGATCAAATCTTCGTAATAAGATAACACATTGCAACAACACCCCCAGAATATATTTAGATAATGCCAACAAGAATACTCTCACAAGTTAGATAGCCATATATAGGTTTTCCAACATAAACACAAGACCAAGTTCATGATATCCACAGGACTTGGACACACAGAACAGTACTGGTCAGGGTACTTATCAGAATAAGGGTCAAAAAGTTATAGAAAAGGTAGTCATAGAGAAGATCATCTAAAATTACACCTTCGTTCATGCTATATTTCCGAGAGAAATCTATGATTCTACTTTCAAGTGGCAAGCTTTAATTCATTGTTTATATGCAAGCTAAGAATGAAGAATAGTAAACATGAATACATGATTCATGAATTCCTTAAAAAGCTAACATGTTCAGATATGTGGTAGAAAGTTCACTCTAAACACCACTACCCATGTTACAGCAGTTTAAATATACTTCAAATTTTGGCAGCGTTTCCAGTCTGCCGAATATCAAATTTAAATGTCAGTAAAAAAAATTTACACACTTGTAAGAGAAGCCCTGGAATAATACCTTAAATTCTAATTTGATCAGTTAGGTCATGATTTATTCAAATATTACAAACTTTTGTAGGCTAGAGAGCCCAAACCTAACAAAATTTGAACTAAATTCGTGACACTACTGTACAAAAAATTTAGAAACAAATGGTACAAAACTGCAGGGTAACCTGTCTTGTACATTACTGAACTGCTAATCTCTGAAGATGGTCCAAGAAGACTTCAAAACTAACATCATCTGTAAAAATAACATCCCCTCCCGGAAGTGGACCTTCATTGTTATAAGTAGCTGAAGGGTTCAACTTTGCCAAGAGAAACCGAGCCTGCAGAACCACATTACAAAAGCACATAAGTATAGCAAAATCCACTTACAACCCAGCATCTAACAAGTAGAACTACAAACAATAATCAAGTGAACAGAGTTTTGACACCACCTTGCAAAACTAATGGGTCTATAATTCAATCCAATCGTATAAATGTCAGGCTAAAGGATCCGTTAAATTCAGAAGATGCATGATTTACAAAGACAATCCAATGTAATATAGCAGGTCACTCATATATTGGAAAGGAGACAGCGAGTTTGCAAGCCAGACCCAACATTCAGCATTAACTTAGACCCAAATCTATGCAATTAGTATATAGCAGAGGTACAAAATTACATGGACATCAAACTAATTTGGACTGCAGAGAATTTCATGATTACCTGAGAACCATGCTGATCACAAACCACTAGGCGAGGAACTGGAAATCTCTCTTTAATTATTATATCTGAATCATTGCGAGGAGCTTGTAACAACTGAGCAAAGGCCTGAGCACAATTTCATTAGATTAGTTATTTTCCATTTTAGAATGAGACCAACAAAATATTACCCTAAACATGAGAGTGAAGCATCATTTGTGGGAAGAGTATAAAAAAAGAAAGAAAAAAAGAGAGGGGAGTAATCAGGTAAAACTATATGCGACAGATACAAAAGATGCTAAAACAGAACATAATTCTAAACTGACAGAGATGAATAAATTTAAGTAAAGGGCATAGTCCTGATGGAATGAATCCAAAAAAAAGTCCTGATGGCATTTGGTTTCTTTCGTGATGCTTACGACATTTTCAAAAGAACGAAAACAATCATAAAGTTTTTCAGTAGCTGGATGTCCAGATTGACCCTTATATATTCAGAAAAATTTAAAGCTTTCTGCCATTTACACTTCCAACATACGAAGATAAAGAAACGTGTTTTCTGTTCCGTTTAACTTTACTTCAATGGGTTGGCTCAAAATAGATTACCTGATGTTCAGGCAAGTCCTGATATCCTGCTTTCCGCCACTGAGCAATAGTTGAACCATGAAAAATAACAACAGTAAAATATGCGTCTAAAAGAAGAATCCTGTCGGCGGCAATGGCAGCAACATCAAGAAGTGCAGGTTCAGGACCAGAATGAAATGAATATGAAATCAATGAAGGCTGAATCATCACAACTGAATTGGTAACATTTTCTCTGTTCAGAATCATTCTAAAGTATGCCGTCTCGTCTGGACTGTTGTTAAAAACCTGTAACACAATAGCAATGTATACAAAAGATCAAAGAAATAACAGTGATGATAAAAGATCTGACATTTCAGGCAACCAGAAACCTGAAAGAGCTAATATACCTGAACAAACTGTGATCGTCGTAAATGAAACATAAACTGAGGGAAAATTGAAAATCTTGGAGATAAGCTGAAAGAAGACGGACTGTCCTTCTGGTACTCTCCGAATCGCGAACACATGTGTATTAATGATTTATCCAACCACCGTATAGGATCAAACTCAGCCTGAGAATCAGCAAGGACAACATTTCATGAAATGGCAGAAAATTTGTGAAAGTACAGAAAGCCAAAACTTGTGAATCATATTTAAGATACTAAATTGTATAAAATCTAATACAGAAAACCAAAAACTGAAAATGCTTTGTCATAATAGTCAGGTATGGTGCCAAAATCATCAGTTCTTTTAGTATGGTCACAAAGGAATCATTAAAAAACTATTTTATGTAATTAATAATCATGTCCTAAAAAACGTGCTATTTTTATTTTTTTGTCTACACAAATGCAGTCTCTGCTTTATTCATTAACCAGTTAACATGTCCCATAAGAGTTCAAAGATTGCTATTTCAAACAAGAGGTTTTCCTGGACCTTAGAGTATGATTGTTCCATTTAGGAAATGTTACTTTGACTATGGATCCTTTTATTAATAGCAAGTTAACTTTGGGTTCAACAGTTTACCCTAGTATGTGTCGCTCTATGAGAAATGGATACTTCAGTATCATGACTCGTATTACCCAATTTTTTTTTTTTTTGGGGGGGGGGGGGGGGGATGCAGTGTGATGGTTCATGACCAAACTTTGTGAAATGATTACCTCAGTCTCCATTTTGAAAGAAACTAGACGTGCCATGACTGCGGCCGCAGCTTCTTGATCAAATCCAGCAATCAACTCCTGTATATTGATAAGTAGCCCCAGATTGCCATTTAAGAACAAAGAAGGGTACTTTGGAAAATAAAACTGATAATAAAGCAGTTATAGCTATAATGCAAACCCACACAGACACACTGTATCAATGCAATAGTCCATATGATAGAAAAAAAATATCATCCTAAACCAAGAATTTAGGTGCTGAAATGTCCAAATCAGGCTTAAAAATCCAATGATTTAAATCAGAGAGAAATACGCCTGCTGTTCAAATATGGCAGCGAGTAAACAATCTTAACATATATGATTTTACTTGCCAAGGAAAAAATTATGTAAATGCAGACATGACTATATCAAGATGCAAATTTGCTTTCATAAGGTTATTGTTAGAAGTACTTGTGGAAGACCTACCAATTAAGGCTTATAGCAAATGTTGGATTATCTTAAAACAGATACATTACATCAATTTTTATTTCACCTCGCAATAATGTCATGGACTCATGGTTACTGTTACTAATTTATTGCTAGTACAGCCCATTAGTTCACTTCATAATCTTAACATCTAGTTATAGTTAGGTTTTTTTTTTTAAGAAACAAATTGATAAAACATCAAAGACGTCTAAAGGAACTAACTCCAAACCTAGGGACCTATAAAACCACGCTTGCCAACTAAGAGAATGAGGGGAAGACCATAATCTATAAACTCCTTAGAAGTAGATGCCCAAATTATAGTAGTTAATATATTAATGCAACACATAAGGATAGCAGACTTGCCTGTATGCTTCCAGGTCCAGCAACCCATCTTCTTGAAAGGGTCGTAACACGAAGTCTCATCTGACCAGAATTATGTTGATAACTGAAGAAAAATACCTATGATAAGTAAATATGTTTCCACCTACCATGGGTACAACAGGGTAATCAATAAGTCAGAGAATGGAGTTCTCACTAAGTAAGAAATTGGAAGTAAAATGAATTGCTAGTTGGTTGAACAGTAGCATCTGGAATTTCCTTCTTAACAATTTCAAATACTAGACATAAAGAGGTAGCTTTGTCAAGGCCACACATCTTCCACGCACTTGTGCTACCTTGGCCAACAACTGTGTCTGAGCATAGAGGACCTTTCTGCAGAGGGTAGCCACTATGAAGGTTAAAAGCCAAATACTAACGAGATTACTAAATATAATAGACATTACCTTTTCGAGGGATGCACAAGGGCCAATGATGCCCTGAACTTTGATATCTTTTGAGCAGTTTATCTCAAATATGCCACTGCATAGAATTATAGAAAGAAGAATGCTGGTCATGATTAGCACAAGTTTATTTATCTAACATCAAACAAGTTAGAATATCGTCGGAGTCAAGGTTGTCACCCCACTTATTATGTTATGACTTTAAAATCCTTCATACAGAATTTAAGCTGAAACCAAAACAAGAAACAAGAAATGCAAAAGCAACCTTTAAATTCATCAACGTGAAAGTAAAATGAAACTATCAGGTCTCACGCATTTTGAATTTTTGATGAATAAAAAGCTTATCACCAGTTATCAAAGAGATGATTTTTCGGATAATTCATTGCAAGAAAGCAACACGAGTATAAGAGGAACACACACATAAGCCAAATAACAAAACTTAAAAAAAATATATTGGAAAGTATACAAAATTTGTATAAAAACAGGACCAACTTTTCATTTGAAGATAGACAAGAACCATACTTTGATGATAAACCAAGCTCGTGATCACCGGACTGGAAAACACGTATCAAAGAGTCCTTAAACACAGAATGGCCAAAACTTTCTGCAAGCACAACCAGTCCTCCAGTTCTTTCAACAGCAATTTTAAGTTCAGCAATCCCCACCTGAAAGATAAATAGAAAAGAAAAGAAACAGGTATTTTAAACCAAAACAAAAACAAACATCATTATAATTAAGTCCTAAGCTTCACAAGATGTCCTATTAATAGTATAAATATCAGTTGCTTATTCTCATAATTCAGAATATAATCTAGAAAATCAGATGCCCAATTTCCAAAAAGACTATGGGAAGGAGAAGCTGAAAGGGACCAATATGCAGAAAAAATGGATGCGTTGGAGTTTAGTAAGCCTTCCTTTTCTTTCGACTTCCACTCAATTGACTGTGAATGTTTCCCTACTCACTTGAAGTTGTTAACCAGATGAAAAGTGTCAAAAGTCTATTCATAAATTTTTTATTTTTCTGAATATTCTTTGGTGGATGCTCATATAGCTATCTAAATAGTGATTTAGAAAGCTTCAGACCAATACCACATAATGTACAACTTTCTATTGAAAGTATAGAATTCCTGATGGCAAAAAATTAAATGTATCATTTCTCAAGAGGGCCCAGTGCCCATGAGTTCATCCTAGGTTTTGTCTTAGATGATTCGATATGTTTAACCAGTAGCTTTAGGATTGTTGCTGATGGTAAGAGGGGTCCAATAAGGATGCTCCAGATTCTTACTAATGTAAAATCTGTAGCCTTTGCGGGTCAGAAAAGATTACAGATTCTAATTGGTGAAGAGGGGAAGGGTACCACTGTAGGGTCAGAAAAGATTCTACTCCTAATTGATGAAGAAAGCAGAGTACTCATGTATAATAAGGAGGGGATCACCTAATGTTCAGGAGTTCCTCTATTCTACCATTTTCCTTCTTCTATTGTGTATCATAGAGACAGAGAGCAAGTGCATTCCATTCTCAGTATTAGAGAGTGAATAGGGGGGTCAAGAAGAGAGAAAATTCATTGTATTATACTTGGTGTGTATCCATTATACATTTTTCCTCCCAGTAGGTAAAGTTTACCGAACCACCTTTAATCTGTGCTCTTGTGTTCTTATCTCTGCGCGCTGTCTCTTGAATTACTGTCACTGTTTGTTGTTTCTGACCAGAACTCACAACAGTCCTAAGATAATCATTGTTTTTATACTGCTACTTTTTAATATATATAAATTGTCCTGCAAATAGACAGCAGCGCCTAAATGCAAGCGTTATCCCCAGAGCACATCACTTCCTCCCCCATTAACTTTAAGCTATCCTCTTGGGTTTATCTCGTAAAAAAAGCCTTCACGGTTGATTTATGCAGCCAAACATTCCTGCACTTTTAATGTCTCACCGCTACTAGAGCTACACTATTGCGTTCTATGCCATTATTTATAACAATGAATCTATATTCTATATATACATGACAATAAGAAGCCACAGCCATGTACCCCAATCTCTCTTGTTAATCACCCTCTCCAGTTCCCACCAAAAAGGCCACAAGCAGAAAATGGAATGACTCCACCTACGATAGCTCACTTGAGCCATGGATCCCAATAAGTCAAAAATATCAAAGTAACATTTCCTTGTCAACTGAACTTACTTCTAATGACAGCACACCAAACAGAGTTTTCTTCCTCCCGATCATTCTTTCTTGGACATTATTATCTTCATCGAATTTTCCAGTTGAAACCACCTTATCCTTTGCTTGGGAAACCATCTCCCAATTGACCAAGCCTTCCTTTCTGATTACTCTACCCCTTCCGACATATTTCTGACCTGTTAGCTACTTCAGTGGGATTCCAAGAAGAGAAAGGGACTTGGGGACTACATAGGGAAACAACTCAGAAAAAAAAAATACTTTACATTACATAACTGCCTTCCCCAAGATCAGGAAGGGTTCTCTTTACGATAATATAGAAATAGATAAATGCAATGTACATATTGATACCAAAGAGAGTAATATCTACTGAAGATAATACTAAGTCTCTATCTATTATTCTTTTTATCTGATCATTGAAAAACACTAGGAAGCAGATTGTCAATTACCTGGTCAAGTGCACAAGCGAAAAGATCAAGTACGTGTCCTTGATGTACAAGCTGCTTTGAAAGTCCCTCATAGAACTTGACAGACTTATGAAAATGAGGGGCTGAATCTTTATCCAGGTCCTTATGAGAACGAATTGGTTCTGATAAGTTTTTCGGGACAATCTACAGAAGACACACAGTGATCAACTTAGTACTATTACAATAACTGATAAAAACCATTCAGGGAAACGTTTAACAAAAATTGCAGAATAATTGCCTGAGGAGAGTGATGTTGGCAACAGTAGTTTGACAAGGAGGCCTAAAATGTTCTCGACCCATATTTACTTCTGGTTCGCACGTGACGTAAAATGTTGTACCAAACACATACTACCAAAATCTCATTCATCAACTACTGTTCTCCATTAGCAAGAATTCCTTCCGTTTCCTGAATTACTATTTAAGAATCTAAAAGGCTCTTCTATTACTAGATACTCTTCCAATGATTAGTAATTCCATTAGTCCCCGGAAACTCAAAACTCTAATGCCTCTATCTAACAATAACAATGACAGACTATGAGCAATTAAATTATGAGAGAAAAAAAGGAATAGGAATTTCTTACAGCACCCTGGCCTTGTGTTGATGGTCCACCAATGAAAGCCATAATTCTGGCTCCTGATCCAGGCACACAGGCTCCCAACAAGCACGCGGCGATGCTGAGCGCAGTACTGGTGCACCGCGATGCTCGCTGGTCTGCCGGAACCGGCCACGGATCCCTCTGCAGCTCCTGGAGCACCGAATCGAGCGTGAACTGGCACTCAGAGGCCGGCAACAGAAACCTCGCAATGCTCTCGGAGGACAAACCGTCCCTAGGGCCGGCGATGACTCCGGTGGAAGGCTTAGGCTTCTTGAGAAAGAAGCTCATCTGCTCTAGCAACTGGTCCTTGCTGACTTCCTTGGATCCTTTGAAGACATAGGTCTTGGGGACGAAGGCGGAGAAGCCTAGCTCGTGGACATGGACGAAGCTCCCAAAGGTGATTAAGCCGACGAGTGAGTGGTCGGGTAAAAGCCCTAGGGCTTGAGACAGAGCCGACTTGAGATACGAGAGCTCCTCCTCGATCATACACGTGTCGACGACGAAGACGAAGACGGGAGGCGTAGCGGATGAGGTCTTGTCGAGCGACGAGTCGTATTCGATGGTGGTGTATTGAGGGAAGAGCTCGGCGGGGAGATTGTCGTCGGAGATGGAGGAGTAGTGAGGAGGGAAGTGGTTGCGGGTGAAGCATAAAGGGCAGATCCAGATCATGGCGGCGTAATCGACGGTGGAGAAAGGGTTGAGGACGGAGCGGCAGGTACGGCAGCGGAGAGGAGAGTAAGGGAGGACGGGCATGGTGGGGAAGGGTCTGATCGGAGTGTAGACGGCGGAGACGGGGACGACGCAGTTTGTAGACTCTTGCTTTGTTCCAGGGATTACATTCCATGGCATACGGACGCCGTCCTGGGATTCCAGGTCCGCGAATTCGCTCATGATTGATTGATCAGAGACGAAGACACTGACGGGACTCTGCAGAAGAAACAAGAGTGGTGGTGAAATTCACAAACGATCGGAGGAACGTTGTTCGAGCACTTTTGCAAGTTTTAGGAGTCTCGTTGGCTAAGGGTAAAACAGTCAATGTCATTCCTCACAAAAGTAAGAGTGAAACATGCATCTATGCTATGAAGATCAGTGTCAACTGCGTGGACCGCAGAGGAGGACGACCGTATAGAGCTTGGAATGGGTACACCTTGATGGTGGATTGAAAAGTGGTATTGTAGGACCATTCGGCCTAGTGGAGCAGGGTACTCCAATTCATCGGCCGAATTCGCCACAAAACAAAGAAAGTAATGCTCCAAGCATCGATTGACCACCTTAGTTGGGCCATCAAACTGTGGGCGCTGTGCTTAGCTCCGACATAGTTGAGTCCATTGATTGGCAAAAAATGCCTTCGAAATGAAAATGGTTCTCTTAGAAAAGAAATAAGATGTTTGTGTTGTGAGAGCATAACCCCAATGCCTACTCTACTTGCATCAGTTTCAACAATAAATGAAATCGAGAAATCTGGTAGAAAGAGTTCGTTTTAAGCAAGTCAGTGAGAGGTTTTGCCAATATCCCATAATTTCTTATGAACTGGCGATGGGACCTTGTAAGTTCAAGAAAGCCATGCAATGCATTCATATTAGTCTGTTTGGGTCAGTCTGTGATTGCTTAAACCTTGGCCGGATCCATTATGACTCGACGCTAATTTGTGTGAATGCGCATTTTGACAATTTCTCTCAAAGCTCATTAGTACGTAAAATATCAAGTACAAATTGAATGTTCTTAAGATGCAAGGACGATAAATTAATAAATCATCAAATAAAACTAACACAAACTTACGAAGCAAGGTTTAAATACCTCAATCTAAGAGCTTGAAAGGTGCTAGGTGCATTTGAGAGACTAGACAACATTACCACGAATACATAGTGACCATTGTGAGTTTTAAAAGATGTTTTGAGTGTATCGTCGTCCTTCTTTCGTATTTGATGGTACCTGGCTCTCAAATCAAGCTTTGTGTAGTACTTGGCCCCATATAACTCATCAAGAAGCTCATCCACAATCGGGATCGAAAAATAATCCTTGACGATGGGTTTTTTAAGCTCTCGGTAATTGACAGAAAATCGTCATGTATTGTCCTTTTTCTTAACCAAATGGATAGGTGTCGAAAAAGAACTTCAGCTTTTGCGTATATAGCCCAAAGACTTCATCTTGGCCACTTGGCTGATCAATTTCATCCTTTTGGCAATGAGAGTATCAATATGGGCGAGTGTTTATGATGGTATAGTTTGGAAGTAATGGTATCTAGTGGTCAATATCACGGGGTGGTGGAAAGGGAGGTAGTTGGTTCAAATAGTTTTGGGTAAAGGTTCAAAAGATGCTAGATTTCGAGAGAATAAGGTAAGGAATGTATGACTTTGGTTGTGGAAAGAATTTGGGACATGTGAAGGATGTGATCAAGCTTAAACACCAAAATGTGAGATTGTGTCATTCATTGATTCCTGGCCTTTGTGATTCATGCAATATGTGAAACTTACCCTCTGCCTCAAAGAACATAGTTTTCTAGCCAATAAACCCAAGGGTTTTGAGCCATTGGGCCCTCAATAACATGTTGCAATCGTCCACCTTAAGAAGTAAAAAAAGCCTAGTGGACTTATAGCCTTGTAGTCCACTTCGACATTTTGGGCCTGGCCTGCAGTCCTGAGAGCACGACCATCCCTAGCTTTGAAATACAAACGCCCTGACATGGCTATGTCCAGATTCAACTTTTTCACAAATGTAGGATTTAAGAAATTTGAGGTGGCGCCACATTCAATGAAAACCATCACTGTATGAGCATTGCTTGAGCCAAACAACTTCATGACCTCTCCCACCAATGAATTCGTAAGGGCATTCTCGTACATGAATCGACCTTTTGGAATCGACTGGTCATCAAACAAAACCCACCATTTCCTACTATCTCTCACAATCTTCGACTTCACCTGAATCCCACATTGAGTCAATCGATTCCTACAATTCAAACCGCATTGGACCCACATTTCGAAACGACGCCATTGCATCCCCCGCCGAAGAAACCAGCAGCACAGGGACAAACATCAACATCGTCACACGTCGTCTCATAGTCACACCCAGACGACGTGTTTCCAGATTCGTCAAATTCTAGCCTCTCCAGAATCTCACCTTGCTCTCAAACAATCAAAGACATTCGTTAGGCTAGTATCAACATGAAGAGTAGGCGCTCTCGAAGAAGGCAGTGAGATCTCTCTGTGGAAGTTGAAGTCGCCATCGCCTCTGGAGGACTCAGGCTAAGATATCGCTTGGAGAGAAAAGAACAGCGCTTAAACAACAAAGAGCAGTCGATCGATCGATCGATCGATCGATCGATCGAGAGAGAGAGAGAGAGAGAGAGAGAGAGAGAGAGAGAGAGAGAGAGAGAGAGAGAGAGAGAGAGAGAGAGAGAGAGAGAGAGCAGAAGGCAGAGGGAGATGGATGAGAGCAGAATGCAGAGAGACCCTTTGCTTCACAAATGTAAAACCGGCATGCCCCGCACATATCACACAAAATATGTGAGACAGTGAGAGCTAGCTAAGAGCATCTTCAACAGTAAAGCTATAAGTTATAACTACTTTAAACTAAAAAGTTAAATGTGACTCACCTAAATTTGACTTCAGTTTTAGCAGTGAAAGCTATAGCTAAATAGGACCATTAGAAAAATATAGCTTTTAAGTCATTTTCTCTCTCCTCCCAAGCTAAATATAGCTACTCAAAATAACTTTTGCTACATTTAGCTTTAGCTTTAGCTACTCTGTTGGAAGGCATAAAAGATATAATTTTCGAAAATTATAGCTTTTAGCTATTCTGTTGGAGATGCCATAAGACATGAATTTACGTACATATGTATATATTGTATATATATGGCATGGATACTGATTTACAAACAATCTTCGAACGTCTTCATTAAAATTATTGATCAATGGGCGCCCTCTGAGAGCAACGACGTACATGTGTGAATGAATTAATCAAAGGGTAAAACAATATAATGGTATGAAGTTTTGCAATACCCCATAACCATCTTCTTAATTTAACAGCTACAAGTATCAAAAAGAAGGAACACCCTCAAATTCAGGAAAACATGCAAAACCATCGAAATCGATCCTGATCATCCTTTCAATTGCAATTGGTGTTGGATCGATCGATGAGCTTATATAAATTACTGTTAACACACAGGCAAATCTGCTGGCGGAGGCTCTATTGATTGCAGCTTCCCAACTCCATTGTCGACCAAGAACACCATGGCCAAACCCCAATTGATATGAACATCCAAATGACAATGCATCACCCATGCACCTGTTACGTACGTCCACATATATATGCAATTAGTATATATGAAACTACGAAAGCTATGTATGCATTTATGTAATTCTCTAGCTTAGTAATTGAATTGTTACCTGGATTGTCAGCTACAAATCTTATGACTGCCCAGCCATTCGCGGGCACCGAAACAGTGTTCCTCAGAGGTGGATCAACTAGGTTAAACTTTTTAGTATCACTCTTGGCGTTAAAGTTTCCAAATCCTTCCGCAAGGATGTAGAAATCGTAGCCGTGAAGATGAATGGGATGGTTTTCACCAGTGATTATACTTGTGTCTTGTAACACCACTTGCACTTTAGAGCCATACTTCAACTTGTATCCCTTTGTTCCAGAAATGGGTTGCCAAAGCGAGCGGCTCACATTCCCGGTGTAGTCGAATTTCTGCTGGGGGTTGGCCGGAAAATCTGTAGTGTAGACTTCAGGGATGTTTTGCTGGTAGGCTTGGAGGATTGACATGTTGTTTGGAAGCACAAATGAGACATTGTTCATACTAGCGCTGAAGCGTGTCCCATTAGGGCCTTGGCACCTTTTGGTTTTGTTGAAGTTCTTGGGGCAGTTGTTGAGTCCGAGACCGATTGTAATGAAGAGGTTCTCGTCGATTTCGGTAGGGACTTCGACTTTTCTAGGGCTTCTGAAGCTCTTAGTGAAGGTGGATGCCGTGTTTGTGTCGTTGAAAGCTGGAAGCTGCGGCATTAAGGGTTTGATCACTGTCTTACCCTTGTTGCAATTTGCAGTGTTGCAACGGACGGTCTTGTATTCGAGAATGGCTGTGGTGGTGGTGTTGTCAAACGGAGCGTTTTGTGCACTGAAATAGGCATGCGCCGCCATGTAGTACCGAGACGGTGGCTGGTCCCCGGTGATTAAAACATCGGTGGTCTGGCCTGGTCCTAGCATGAGAACTTTGGTGGTGAATGGCTTGGTGTAGGAGGCATCAGCCCCAACTACAGTCATCTTGTGGTTGGCGACGGAGAAGAAAAGAGGTTGGTTTAGGGCAGCGTTTATCACTCTTAGAAGGTTGGTCTCGCCGGAGTCTATGGGAACTACGACAGTGCCTGCGTAAAAAATCACACGATAGTGACGATACGTCGATACATATATGCATGTCATTTTTAGCATGTAAAAATTATGTTCTTGATACAATGTATCATTGGCAAAGTGTTTATATGTCACCTTTGCTGGAGCAATTGTAAAGGTCACCGGGTTGGCCATTGATAGTGTAGGCATCAGAAACATTGGGAGCTCCACCTGCGCGATTCGCCGTCCTGATCACATCGATAGGGTTTGCGTCCCACCACTCACCGAGAAGAAGTGTTGCTTGGCGATTCGGTTTGGGGAACGGATAAGAGTCTCCTTGTCTTGGATGAACGATTAGTGCTCCATAAACAGTGGCTCTAAGCCATGAGCTATGAGCGTGCCACCATAGAGTACCTTCTTGGCCTTGGACTGTAAACCGATAGGTGTAACTCCCTCCTGGTCTAATAGGGCATTGAGTTATAAACTCGGGTCCGTCCGCCCATCCAGTTCTCATTTGCCGAATGCCATGCCTGAAATGTACACGTACATGTGCATGTCAATACATAACTGAATATGTACGTCCTCTTATATATACATGCAGTTTACCTTAGCTAACTGCATGTTACTGTCGACATTTGGGATCGATCAGTTATCTGTAACCGGCCGGCTACTTACCAGTGAATCGTGACGTTGTATCGAGCTTTGTTAGTGACTTTGACGACTAGCGTGTCGCCGTTGTTTACTTCCAAGGTTGGTCCGGGGTACTGTCCATTCACCGTAATGCTGTTGTGGGTTTTGCACAGCCTCTTCACTGGTGTTGCTTGAATCTATATGTAATAGCATGCATGCAGTTCCAATTTGCGGTCATTGTACGTATCTAACTAATTAAGAAGAGAAAGAAATAACGGAATGAACTAAATGACAGAGATAAGATGAACAAAAGCTTACAACAAATTCATGGTGGTGAGCTTTGGGATCGGCCAAGGTCGACATTGCTGATGAAGCAAAGAAAAGGCAGAGGCCGAGTAGGAAAATGCTACTTAGAGCCTCCATTCTCCTTGCTATAGCTAGCTTCGAATGTATGCTTTAAGCTTTCGTAATTGAGAATTGAGAATATTGTAAATTGGATTGGTGAGTGACTTAGTGATGGATCGGTGATGCTTTATATAGGGAAGGAATTATTCGATCGATTTGTTGTTTGAAGTTGGCATGCAGATTACGTTTGGATTGATGAACTTAAGTAGCTCAACCCAACAGGAGTAGTTGTTGCACGGTTGCACCCACTCGCCTGTAACGATTTAACATCAATCAATTATTCTTTTTTCAATAACGAAGGATTGCTTTACAATTCTTCTTTCTGATTGTATGACTCGATCTTTTTGTTATGATCTCCTAAAAGTTGACGGTCATTCCTTTACAAAGGAAAAAAAAATTATGTTTAAGGAAATACAAACTTGATTGCTCGTGAATATAAGTTACATGAGAGAGATTAGATGTTCCAATAAAATAAAGAATGATTTCCAAAAATAGAAATTTTGTAAAGAGAAAGAAAAAAAATAGAATTTCATCCGAAACTTCATTACTATCTAGCTAGCTAGGTACTTCTTCATTTCAGCCTATCTCAAAATGAAATCTAAACTTATCGTCTCATTAGGCATGTTAGATGATTTCGATTGCTATGTTCCGCTACATCATTGCCTCATTGGTTACTGGTCCTAGTGCTTATATATTGCTAGGATACAAATATTTGGGCAGGTTAGATGATTTTGATTGCTTAGGTTGTGTAGACTATGCCTTCTTTCTTACATTGTCTTTTAGTGGGTAGTCATGATTGTATTTGTGTCTACATTTTATTCTAAATGAGAACTGATATCTCATGTGTTAACCCTTAAAAAAATTATTTTAGCCTCGGAACTTTGCGACCACAAATTATGGTTATTTCTGTTAATTAATAAGTTTGCTAAGACTAAATCTCAGTTTGCATTGTACTTAACTTTACATAACCGAATTCCTCGAATAAAATAAATTAGCTTATATTGTGTTATTTCTGGACGGTTTGAGAGTTCGTATGACTCGAATTACTTTTTCATACGTTAAAAAATTAATATATATATATATATATATGAATCCGGACCAATCGACCTTTGCCAATCTAATGTACACTTAAGACATGATTTTAAACATTAACTCAAAAAAAAGTGTTGTAAAAAAAAGAAAGAGTGACGCATTAATTCATGTAACTTAATACGCAAGTCCACATGTGATGGTCATAATCTAGTTCGTTAGCTGGTTGGGTGCAATGTATTTGTCTAATATATATGTTGAAATGTTAAACGTGGACCAACAATGACAAAATAAATTAGTTACCTAACTCTGTAGAAATGTAGAATAAGTCATCTGGATCTAAAATGAAAACTAATTTGATTTGATCGGCTCGACCAACACCCACATATGTAACGGCAATTCAGTTAGAACTTACTTAAACACACACTTTACCTGGAGTTGTCATAGTAATTCTGTTAGACTCCGTTTGACAACAGAATCAAAACGCGAAATATGACCAAATGGAGGGATTTCAAAATCTCACGTTGTAAATTCCCTGTTTGGCAAAAACTAGAAGAGGGATTTCGTAAAACTGGGATTTGGGAAGAGATTTTGTGAGAGAACAAAACGCAAGATTTGTAGATTCCGTCTCAATAGGCGTCATTTGAAAATCCCAAAATTTCTGGCCAGAGCAAGAACACGCATTTTGATCTCCGCCTATCGTCAATTTCAAGGTTCGTTCTCTAGGCTGGGCTCTCTTCCATTGTGTTAGTCTTGAGTTTTTTTTTTTATGAATCTGAGTTGTTTGAATCTCCAATTTCGGACTGATATGTTCTATGTGTTTTGTTCTTTGGTTATCAACTCTGATACTCTTGGGTTTTGTTGTCGAATTGGAATGAATTCATTGCTTGAATTGGCTTGTTAATATAGACTATTTCGAATTTGGTTATGCAATGAATTGGGTTGCTTGCATTTACGATTTTGAATCCTAGTTTGGTGTGAACTGGAAGTACTTGTGCATCAATTTTGAATATGAATACAATTATCTTCTCGATAGTTTGTGACATGGGTTTTGTGTAGTTTGTTGTATTACTGTTATCTACCATTATCAGAATACAAAATGACTACAAATTTGTTAATGCTTGACATAAAAGATGGCTACAGATTTGTTAATGCTCTTTATGCTTCAAAATCGGATACCTATCTATCTCAATATAAAATAGTTGCGTATGAGTTTGGTTTTTGGTTCTATATGCTCAACTTTGTTGTTTGGTGTTTAGTACGATACTGTATTCTATTCACTTGTCTTTACATCTTCACCTTTTATACCAAGGAGTTGCTGAACGTTCTCAGAGTTCTGTTTCACTTGAATCGAAATTCACCAGTTCTCCTTATGCAATGTATGCATTTAATATTCTCTTGAGTTTGAATGATATCTGCTGCTACAAGTTTGCAGATGCATCGCATAATTGTGCAGGCATAGATCTTCTATAAGTGATAGTATGCTTAATGAATGCAAAACTCGTGCTGATATACCGAATCCAGAGGTAGACTTCTTTCTATATCAAATTTCGGACTTCATCTCGTAACTGATATGAATCTTTCTTCTACTTATATTTTTAGGAGCTTTTTGTTCGGTTGGTGGTGCTTTTGCATGATCCTTTAGCAAGGGAGCAACTGGCGAGTCAAATTCTGACAGTAAGAATAAATCATTCTAAAGGGTTGTTTGATCCTGGCAATGAACTGGTTGTTTTGATATGTCATGTCAACGTATTCATTTGGATACAACCTCATTTGATAACTGGTTTAATAACCCATATGATGATATGACTTACGGAGTGGGAGCAATCTCTAGTGTCTTTTTTCAATATTGTTGCTTTAAATTCAAAGGTTTTGAGGACTTTGATAATGTTGTTTATGATCTTGATATAAGTTATGAATGTGTCTCTGTACCACGTCGAGTTACTTTCAACCCAAATATAGCCTGATCAGATAACAAGTCCGATTAAATACCAACTCATAGAGATTGTTTTGACCCGATTAAGTGATCCGTGTCAGAGATATGATCAGAGCTGAAAGTTCTTAAAGTCCCAGACACGTCTTTATTTTTCAAATGCTGAATATGCATACTGATTAATCAGTTATATTTTGATTATTTTCAGAAGCAGTGGCTACTAGCGTTTCCAAATATTGTATCTGCAGTAAGCTTAGTAGGAGTCTTGTCGTCAAGTTTCGAAGGCAACTATGATGGAACTCTACAAGTGCTAATATAAATGGCCCTAGCCTAGCTATTTGAGAATTCGACACTTTTCTCATCTTGCATTTAATAGTCATATACTTCAAATTTGTTATGAACTAATGATGCCATTTAGTTTCAGAGTTAATTAAATTTGCAATGTAGTTATTAAGCATACTTAGCATTGCACAAAAGTGACCATAACGCAATAACAACATTTGTGGACTTCTGATGGGCGTGGTGCTAGCAACATTGTGTTTGACTTGCACCAAGTTGGTCTGCTTGCACACACCTTATTGCAATTCTGCACCAGAGGCCGTCAGATAGTTGCGGTAGTGCTGCAACTCATGCAATATAGCTTCTTAGATTAGTTTGTGTGGCAGTGAAGAATTAAGCTCTTGGAATTATTTAGCATATAGATTTGGCACCTCTACTTTGCTGAAGATATGCTCTAAGGTCTTAGTAGACAGGAAAGCAGGTTCCTTGAGGAGCATATGTCGGTGTCTTGAATATATAGAGCAGAGCATGTCTGTTGTACAAACAATAGAAATAATATCTTAAAACGCTCATCTATGTTACATACAGGTTTCCATATGAGAACTGTAGGCTGTTTCTTTCTTTGTAATTCAGGACATATCTTTACATGGAAGCAAAAAAAGGGCTGATACATTATTTCTATAATGTGATTGAAATTGGTTCACTTGCATATTGAGAACCTCGGTCCTTATTGAAATATCTGTCTTTTTTCTGTCATGGATCCTATGGCCATTACATCTTCACCTACTGCCTTGCTGTGTTTAAGTTATTCTTGTGTTTCCCAAATTATCTTTCAAAATGGTCCTTTTTTTTGTAGAAATTGTTGACTAGGAGGAATCAACAAAGTTCTCTTTCAACTCTATGTGATCTAGAATTTGGACACCAGGTTTGAGAGTGTAGAGGGGCAACCAGGAGAATCTTTATCGTAGCCATATATTTGTGGAGGTCAGTAGTAACTTGCAACTAACAGATGTTATATAAGTGGGATTTTTGCTGATTCTAGTGTGGGGTTTCAGAATTAGAAATTTAATTTGTTGATTTAATTTGGTATTCTCTCTTGTCAATAGAAATTTGTTACTTTTTTCCTTAGTTCACTTTGGAGTGCGTTCATTATTGTGTTCTTTTTTGCTATAACTGCCTTTTATATAACAAAAGGCTAACAGAATTAGGAGAGCTTTTTGGATGTAAAAGAGGGACTGATGATCCTGATATGGACCTGTAGTTGAAAAAAAAAAACATTAACTGGAGCTACACCAATGATCTATGATCCTGAGTCCTAACATATTGAAAGAAGTTGTTCCTTAAGTTCAGGGATTAGTTTCTACCAAGTCATATGTTTATTTGGTCTTCTGTTTCTGTTAAATAAATGTCCTAGCATCTAGGAACTAGTTGAATAGTTGTTTAGTTCTAACACGTTAGCTTTGAGTGCTAATCGTGGCAGATTATTAGCAATTCTGTTTTGTGTAAGGCTATATAAGCCAAGATTGTTCAATAAGATGATATATCATTCCCTTGAATCCAACTGGTTTTGTGTTTGAGTCGTGTATAACAATCACATTCTTATCAGTTGGTATCAGAGCCCCCACTAGGCCTGATCTTAGAAAGAAGCTGCAGCTTCAGTAAGAGAGAATACACAGGAGAGATGAGTGAAGAAAAGATGAAGCTTCCCCACTTTGATGGCTGTCATTACGATCACTGGAGTGAATTAATGGAGAACCTATTGAGGGCAAAGGGACTATGGAGCCTTGTGGAGAATGGTTTTGAAGAACCAAATGCTGGAGCATTGGCACTACTCTCTGATGCACAGAGAGATCAACTCGAAGATGCAAGGCAGAAAGATCACAAGGTGAAACATTACCTCTATCAAGCGATTGATAAGGTAACGTTTGAACAGATTCTTGACAGACACACAGCTAAGATCGTGTGAGACTCATTGAAGAGGAAGTTCTCAGGGAATGCTCGTGTCAAAAAGTCCCTCCTTCAAAAGTTGAGGAGAGACTTTGAGATTTTGGAAATGAAGAGCAATGAAAGCATCACTGAGTATTTTGTTAGGGTTATGGCAATAACCAACCAGATGAGAAGCAATGGAGAGGTGATACCTGATCCAAAGGTGGTGGAGAAAACTCTAAGGACACTCACATATAAGTTCACATACATTGTGGTGTCCATAGAAGAGGCCAAAGATATCGAGACTATCTCGATTGATGAACTCCAAAGCTCACTCGTAGTTCACGAACAGAAGTTCAAGAGGCATGAACGGGAAGAAGATCAAGCCCTCAAAGTGAGTCAAGAGGAGAGAGCAGGTAGAAGGGGGCGTGGAAGAATGAATCCGAGAGGAAGAGGACATGGTCGAGGTAGGCAGACGTTCAACAAGGCAACTGTGGAGTGCTTCAAGTGTCACAACATTGGACACTTTCATTATGAGTGTCCACAGTGGAATAAGGGAGCGAATTACGCTGAACTTGATGAAGATGAGGAGCTGCTGTTAATGACATATGTTGAAGAGTATGAAGCAAAAAGAAGTGACGTTTGGTTCTTAGACTCAGCCTGCTCCAACCATATGAGTGGTGACAAAGGTATGTTCTCAAGTTTGATTGAAAACTGTAAACATTCAGTTAAACTTGGAAACAATATGAGGATGGAAGTAGCAGGAAAGGGAAGTGTTAAACTAACCTTGAATGGAGTTGTTACAGTGATCAGAGAAGTGTATTATATCCCTGAACTCAAGAATAATCTCTTGAGTATCGGACAACTGCAAGAAAATGGGGTAGCTATTCTAATTCAGGGAGGCATGTGCAGAGTGTATCATCCAAGAAAGGGATTATTGATTCAAAGTGTGATGAGTGCCAACCGAATGTTTGCAGTAATATCTCATCCTGCACCAAATGTTCAACCCGAAAATTGCTTTCATACAAGTTCTGTGGATCTGCAGCAGCTTTGGCATGAGAGGTACGGTTACCTAAGTAACAAAGGGTTGAAGACACTCTGAGATAAAGCAATGGTGCGAGGTTTGCCACAGTTTGTACTTAAAGATGATACCTGCACAGATTGCTTAGTAGGTAAACAACATAGAAATGCAGTTCCTAAGCACAGTACATGGAGGGCAAAGGAAGTTCTGGAACTCATTCACTCAGATATATGTGGTCCAATCAATCCCATCTCCAACAGTGACAAAAGGTATACTCTATGCTTTATAGATGATTTTAGTCGTAAGGCATGGGTATATATCATTTGGAGAAGTCTGAGGCACTAAATTGCTTTAAGACATTTAAGAGTTTTGTTGAGAAAGAAGCAGGAAAGCAGATCAAGTGCTTAAGGATAGACAGGGGAGGTGAATTCACTTCTAATGAGTTCAATGATTTTTGCAAGCATAACGGAATTAAGAGGCAACTTACTACTGCCTATACACCACAACAGAATGGTGTAGCAGAGCGTAAGAACCGGACAGTGATGAACATGGTGCGATCGATGTTAACAGCTAAAAAGGTTCCCAAGACCTTTTGGCCTGAAGCGGTGAATTGGACATTCTATATCCTGAATAGGTACCTACCCTAGCTGTCAAAGACATCATGCCACAAGAAGCTTAGACTGGAGAGAAGCCTTCTGTGGAACACTTTCGAGTCTGGGGATGCCTAGCTCATGTGCACATACCCAAAGCTAAAAGAGGTAAACTTGATGATAGAAGTTCCACTTGTGTTCTTTTGGGTTTTAGTGAGGAGTCCAAAGGGTATATGTTGTTTAATCCTAAAACCAAAAGGATAGTAGTGAGTAAGGATGTGGTGTTCGAAGAAAATAAACAGTGGGATTGGGGAGAGAATTATGAAGAACAAATTGGGGTAGATTTAGTTTAGAGTGATGATGAAATTGAGGGAGATGATATGAGTGATTCTGGGAATACACTGGGAAACCCAGATGAGGAGATAAAGTAGAGTGTGGGAGCAGTAGTGATATAAGAAACGATGAGAATGCAAGTGAGAATGTAGGAAATGAAATTAATGTTATAGGAGCAAGGGAGGGACGAGTGAGAAGAGCACCTTCCTATCTTAGGGACTACGTCACTGGTGATGAACTTTCAGACGGAGAGGTTGGAGATGAAGAAGAGCTGAATATGGTGGAGTTTGACAAGAGTGACCCATCAAACTTTGAAGAAGCAGAGAAAAGCAAGAAGTGTAGGTTAGCCATGGATGCAGAGATAGATGCCATTGAAAGAAACAAGACTTGGGAGCTAACTGACTTGCCAAAAGGAGTCAAATGTATCGGTGTCAAGTGGATTTACAAGACCAAACTCAACGAACTTGGAGAGGTAGACAAGTTCAAAGTGCGTTTAGTGGCAAAAGGATATTCTCAAAATTATGGGATAGACTACATAGAAGTATACGCTCCAGTGGCACATATGGATACAGTGAGGATGTTGATTGCTACAGTTGCTCAAAATGGCTGGGAGATTTTTCAACTTGATGTCAAATCGGCATTTTTGCATGGAACTTTGTCAGAAGATGTTTATGTACAGCTACCGAAGGGCTATGTAATCAAGGGCAGTGAGCATAAAGTTTACAAACTTCATATAGCCCTATATGGACTAAAACAAGCACCGCGGGCTTGGTTTAGTCGCATCCATGCTTACTTCATCAAAGAAGGTTTCCAGAGGAGTCAGAATGAACAAACTCTGTTCTTGAAGAAGAACAGTGGAGGTAAAGTTCTCATTATCAGTGTTTATGTCGATGATCTTATTTATACTGGTAATGATGCTTCAATGATGCAAGAGTTCAAGTGTTCAATGGAAAAGGAGTTCGACATGACTGGTCTTGGAAAGATGAGGTTTTTCCTTGGTATAGAAGTGATACAATCAACATGTGGCATTCATGTTTCTCAATACAAGTATGCAATTGAGTTCTGAGACGTTTCGAAATGGAGGATTGCAATCCGGTGTGCAACCCTATTGTTCTAGGATGTAAGCTTCACAGAGATGAAGATGGAGAAAGAGTTGATGAGATGCTCTACAAAAAAATGATCGGAAGTCTGATGTACATCACCATTACACGTCCTGATTTGCAGTTTGTAGAAAGCTTGATAAGTTGTTACATGTCTAGGCCTACCAAATTGCACTTCCAAGCTGCCAAGAGAGTGTTAAGGTACTTAAAGGGGACTTTGAACTACGGCATTTGGTACAAACGAGGAGAAAATGGAGAAATGAAAGTGTATGCAGATAGTGATTATGCAGGAGACATTGATGAAGGAAAAAGCACTTCTGGTTATACTTTCTTGTTAAGCGGTGGTGCAGTAGCTTGGTCTTCAAAGAAATAAGCAGTTGTTACTCTCTCAACAACAGAAGCAGAATATATAGCAGCTGCTGCATGTGCTTCTCAAGCTGTTTGGATGAGAAAAGTTCTAGAAGAGCTGGGTTATGAAATAGAAGGAAGTACAACAATACTGTGTGACAATACATCAACTATCAAGCTTTCAAAAAATCCAGTCTTTCACAAAAAGTGCAAGCACATTCATGTGAGGTATCATTTCTTGCGTGATTTAGTGGAAGAAGGAATGATCAAGTTAGAGTATTGTGGCACACAAGAGCAAGTGGCTGACATTTTTACAAAACCTCTAAAGCGGGACTGTTTTCAGAAAATTTGAGCTCAGCTTGGAGTCTGCTCTGTATCAAGTAAACTGACTGATGAGACTAAGGTCAGTTTAAGGGAGGGAATGAAAGAAGTTGTTCCTTAAGTTCAGGGATTAGTTTCTACCAAGTCATATGTTTACTTGGTCTTCTGTTTCTATTAAATAAATGTCCTAGCATCTAGGAACTAGTTGAATAGTTGTTTAGTTCAAACACGTTAGCTTTGAGTGCTAATCGTGGCAGATTATTTGCAATTCTGTTTTGTGTAAGGCTATATAAGCCAAGATTGTTCAATAAGATGATATATCATTCATTTGAATCCAACTGATTTTGTGTTTGAGTCGTGTATAACAATCACATTCTTATCAAATATTTTGTAAACCCAGTATACTGCTAGCTCTATGATCCTAAGTCCTGACCACTCCACAACGTAAAAAGTAGAAAACAAAATAAGTGCAAAAGTGTTTCAGGTAAATCATATATGTACCCTTTCGTTACAGAGGCAGCGAGATAGTACTAGAATAGTTAGTTTGTTAGAAGCAGAATGATTAGATAGTACTTTATACTTATATATAAGGATTCCAGGTACCATTAGTTGAGATGTGACATTTGTTCAGGATTTGTATGATATTTGATAGAAGGAGTACAGTTCATCAGTTAACTATAAATGAAGTAGGAAGTACAGAGAACTGATCCGTGTGTGTGTGCGCATGTATTTACTTGGTATCTGTACTAGTCATCGTTATTAAAAAGGGATGTGGTTTGACCTCAATATAATAACTCGTGCGGTGATTCTTATATGAACCTGGATTGTATGAGTCTGTGCATGTATTGTTAGAGCTCGTTAATCTTTATAGTGATCATTTTCTATTTGCAATAACAAAACTCTTTGAACTTTTTCATCTTTCCTCATTTTTGTTGTAATTTAGGATGGATATTTTTCGTAAGCATGCTAGATTAGCAGAAGAGGAGGAGGAAGCAGTGATGGATAAAATGAAAGTTTTTATGGTTATCGTGACTAGATTTTTAATGTCTTTAATAGCTTGGCACTGTTGTAACTTGTGCACTATTAGAGATCCCTTACCTGATTAGGCTGAACAGAGGCAATGGTTTTTGAATCGATTGTATAATGGATCCGAAGTAGAGTGCATGGAGAATTTAAGAGTTAGTAAGAGTGCATTTCATAGATTTAGTCAAGTCTTACACGATAAATGTGGAATGCAAGGAACAAAATATGTTGCCATTGAAGGATCTGTGGCGATGTTTGTATACATCCTTGAACATAACGTGAAATTTAGATCGATTCATTTTCAGTTTTATCGGTCCAAGAAAACTATTAGTAGGCAGTTTAATAGTGTGTTGCATGCGGTTTTGAGAATCAGTAAGAATTACCTAAAGCATCATGACTGTGCTCTTCAAGATGCTGACTTAAGAAGATGGAGATGATTCAGGTAATTACAATCAAATTGATGGTTTTAGAAAATATTATTATTTATATCTTTTAAATAAATAACTCATTAGTTTTTTTTAATTTAGAATTATTTGGAAGCGTTGGATGAGACTCATATATCTATGATTGTTAGATCAACGGTCCATCCTAAATATCGAAGTAGAAAATGTAATATTTCTACTAATGTCCTAGGAGTTTGCAATCAAAACATGAGGTTTACTTATGTATTGCCTGGATAGGAAGGATCGGCATCAGATTCTCGAGTTCTAGGAGATGCATTGGAAAGGACCCAACCCCGATTTAGTTTCCTAAACCGGAATCAAACCCCTTCTGAAAACATGAACCAACAAAAACTACAAAAATTTCGACAGAATAACGTTACTAGCGCGGAATTGCCATTAACCTGCACCCGGAAAATACGCTTCATCCTTTGCCACAAAAGCCAAACCGTGTGCACCAATCCCATCCGGATTTCTCAATATCATAACAATAAAGTAAAGCAGTAAACATAACTATACTTTACAAAAAATCCGGGGAAAATCACATAAAAACATATATCAGTAACGTATCAGAGCGACCCCTAGTGTATACATACAAAAATATACAACAGTAGGCAAAAAAAGAAACCTATTGGAAAAGAAAGGTAGCTCAAACGACTAGCCTCCGACCGCGACGTGAGACACCAGAATCCGAACTGCAAACTGGGCACGAAAACCGAAAAGTCCTGGGGAAAGGCAATAAAATCGTTAGAGTGAGTGGACGAAAATAAACATATGCCTTTCACCAATTTCATATATCATAAAATCAATGCAAAGCAAGTTCGGAAAATATATATATGGAGGTGTCAGGCGAATCTCTCAAGCCTGACGGTCAGGCGAATAGCTCAAGTCCGACGGTGATAGGCTAGGGGAATTTCTCAACCCTAGCGGCATAACAGGGGAATCTCTCAACCCTGCCCAGGGGAATCTCTCAACCCTGTCCAGAGGAATCTCTCAACTCTGAGTCTGACTACCGGTGATCAGCCGAGTAGCCAAAGCATTGATGCAAGTAATGCCATCACCATAAAAATATAAAATAATACCTCCAAAAATAATAAATAATCTCAACATCGTATATAAACAAATACGGAAATCACGAATTCGCAACAATAGTGAAAATAGAAAAGTCTACTCATAGGTGAGCAAAGCGCGCACTCGCGCTAATCACGAGATCCGGCGGAAGATCCCTCGCCCAAAGTACGATTTCGATCCCTTGAATAATCATAAAATATAACTGATCAAAATCATAGCTCAACACACTGTACCACACCTCGGAAACCAACCGTTCCCGGAAATATATAACGCGGTACAAAATAATCGACGAAATTCCTGAAACTCTCCTTATAAACCCTCGACTGAAAATCCGGTACCCAAATCCACTCGAAAACCTCAAGGCGATGATCAGGGCGCGAATACGAGCAAAACGACATTAAAAAAATCATCAAATTCTAAAAAGTCAACGGGTCGCAGGAGCTCCGCCGTTGACCGCCGCCGCCGCCGCCGTCAACCGGAGAGATTTTCCAGCGGCCAAGCTCCCACAAGGTTCTCCTCAACAAGCCCAACATCTTTCCCAACTGAGGCTACCTCCAATTCCGGCCCAAATTGTCGAAAATCATCTCGAAAGTCCAAAGACCACAACCGGCCGGAAAACTTTCCGGGCCGATTCCGGCGCCGTCACGGCACCCCGTCCCTCCTAACCAAAGGGGAAATCACCCCAAGCCAAAACCCAATAGATCCCACCAAAAATCCTCACCGGAGCTCCGCCCCCAAACAAGGCAGATTCCAGCGAAAATCCCCACATTTCAACTCATCTGTTCTCCCTCAATCCGGCATCAAATCATGAAATTTCAAGTTCTAAATAGTAGCAAATTGAAAGAGGAATTGATCCATACCAAGGTCCAAGCCGGAGGTGGCCGGAATTGTGAAATCCGACGGCGACAATGCGTTTCGCACGGTGGAGATCCGGTCAGCCCAAAGTCAACGGTCAACACCAAAAGTCAACATCGGTCAAACTTCCAACAGTATTTTCGACTATTTCCGATATTTATACTCGCGGGTCGGGACGATCGACGGTTCATAACGGATCACATCTACGTTTCGGATAACTCAATCCAATCAGATAAACACGACGATATTCCGCAATTTCAAATATTCATATTATATTCCTCGGTCGTCGAAATAATTATCCGGAACCGCCCACAAACTCGAAATCAAGCGTACAACAACTCTCGAGAAAAGACTCAACTCAAATTCTCGGCCAATAATTAAGTCGTAATCAAAACCGGCAAATCAATCAATTTACGGAAAACGGTGATTACGCGCTAACTCGTGAATTAAGCCGTTTACACTACTGATTCTGTTCCGGGTCATCACAACATTGACTAGAGGCAATCGTTTGGTTATTCCTACTGGTATGTTTCCAACATAAACCGTAACTATTCAATTTTTATTAGATAACTAAGTTGATAATAACATTATTTTTCTGTAGATAAATACTACCTTATTGATGGGGGATACATGAACATACATGATTTCTTAGCGCCTTATAGAGGCACTAGTTATCACCTCAAAGAATGAGTTGGAAACCGTCCCAAAAATCATAGAGAACTTTTCAATTTTCGTCATTCAAAAGTTCGGAATGTGATTGAACGAGTATTTGGGGTGTTGAAAAAAAGATGGAGCATATTTAGAACAACTTCTTTTTTGGACATTAAAACACAAGTTAGAATCATGCTTGTTGTGTGTTGCACAACTTCATATGGGCTGAAAAACACAATGATCTATTGTTAGAAGCTGAACAATTGCATCTTCTAGATTCGGTTGATGGCGAGTTGTTAATGATGCCCATTGAAGTTAATGAAGTCGAGATTCTTACAGTTGAAGCTACTAATGAGTGAACTGCATTTCGTGATCAATTGGCGTTAGAAATGTTTGTTGACTATCAAATATACCGTGCTCAACAAGCGCAACAAGAACATGTAATATTGGAGTTGAATGAATGAATCACGCCTCCAAATCCTACCGTTGAAATTTTGAACAAACAAATGCGTATATTTTGAGATGTAGAACTCTGAGACGTTTTTGTATGCGACACTTTTTTGTATTTATGTTATGTATAATAGTAATGAATAATGAAATTTATAACTTTGAGATTTTGAAGCACTTTGAGATCTTGTAATGTTACTAGTAAATATTTGCGATAAGTATTTTATTCTCTCAACAAATGAAAATATGAAAAATAATTCCATGTTAGTTGCAACACAAAAAGATTCAAAAAAAGAAGAAGAATACATGTTAAAAAAATAGAATAAGAAAATAAGATTTATAAAATCTTCTTTGAATTCTTTATTTACCCAAACAAGTTATTTAAAAAATCACTTCAACGAATCCTTTCATTTCAAGATTATGGTATCTTAAAATTCTGGAATTTCAAAATTCCATCGCCAAACACATTGTTATAGAATTGGGTAGCCACTCATTGGGATATTTACTCCAACGACGTTCATAAGTCTTCTTAAAAAATGGTAGTAGATTAATTACGAGGACAAAAGATCGAAAGTCTAAGCTTGTTAGTTAGTGATTAAGACTGCATTAAAGGGCTAAGCATCTCAGGTAACTCTTATAACACATGTCGTAATCTTAGTGGTTGATTTTTCAACCTTTTGTTTATTTGTCTGAGCTCATGATAAGCTCACTATATGTGATCACTCCCCATCACCGTCGATCTCCTCCATCGAAGAGAGAGGGAGATCGGCGGTGGAAGTCCACACGGCCTCACCGACCCGCCAATCCTACGTCCCACCTCATCTCCGCCACTACTCCTACTTTAGTAGCGACTTTGTTTCGCTCAACCGAGAAACTACAGAAGAGGAGGCGGTGAAAGCGATCGTGGCGTCGGACGAGGCGATCAGAGTCGCGGTTACTATCCCCAGGGGGCCTTATAACAATCTTCTGGCTTGGTCTTACCTCCGTACGCTAGTAATCTTTGCAATCTCCTCCGCGTGCACCGGAGATCTCGTCCACAAAGAACTCGCGCGCATCTGGACCCCTCTCTCAACAGGTACTTAGATTTTGTTAATTACTCACTTTCCTAATCAATCAGATCTGAATCTACTGTAAATGTTAGAATTGATCTTGGTGCTGTTTTTGATACAGCTATTAGAGATTGTGAACCAAAGGAAGTTGGTTCCCGATGAGATTAAATTTGTTGTACACTGAGGTCAGCAAGAATCCCAGCAACAACGACGGAGGAGGCTGCTTAGTTTCTGGGCAAAAGAGAAGTTCATGTACTCCGAGCTATCATAAAAATTGACCTTTCTCTTTCTTGTGCTTCAATTTCTACAGAGTAAAACAACTTTCTAGCCGACTACTGGCAGCATTTGGTCATGTCACAGATTAAGCAGCAAGCACCAGTATCAAATTCCTTCACCCATAGCTTAACTTTAACATCATGAAAAGCTTAGCTCTAAATATCTATGGCCAATTCAAAGCAACCCGAATTGTATTAGAATTTAATTGCTGGTAGCTCATTAAATAGGTGTTATCACTTCACCCAAAGGAATATAATGACGAGCAGATGAAAACAGAATCTAGGCCATAGTAACCGAGACAAACCCTGCTGAGCAATTGGTACATTCTACTTGCAATGACCAAATAAGAAACACAAATAGCCTATTATGACTAATGAGAATATGTGATACACTATAGTGTACTATTATGACTATGCAAAGAGCTTACACAAATTAATTAGAAATTAATAATTCATTCTTCCACCAATAAAAAGACAAGTGAAGTTCATCAACAAAACACAGGAATTCAAATTTGAAAAAAAAAAAACACGGGGACTTTGAAATTCCTTATTGATCTCCCCAGGTAAAGTTTTATAATTACCACTTCGATTTACATGTTTCTCAACGGCCACTATACATGTCGCATAATCTGCAGCTAAAACAACTTTGAAAATTGTCTCCTAGCAAAAAAAGAGAGAAAAAACTAGCAATTCTCAGTAAAGAATTGTACAGAGACTGGCACCAGATCCAGTTAAATTACGTTGACAAAGGTGAACTGTGTTCGTGGAAAATGCTGGAAAAGGAAACAAAAATGGTGGCAAAGCTTCTGTTTAGACTAGGATGCAAATTGGGTTGATACTAAAGAACAATGATAGGCTGGTGAAAGCAGAGGACAGATAAACCTGATGCACACTACAAGTAGCAGATGCACACATGACAGATATAACAAGGTAGCAACAGAAACAAATGTACCACTAGCCAATTCTTGGATCCATTAGCAAGACATCCTAGAAATCAGTATTACAGGCTGCATTTTCTTACAAGCCTCTGCATTCTCAAAGGTTTTATTATTCTCAACATCCATGTCGGTATCAGGTGCAGAACAAATCAAGGGAGGGTAATAACGATAACCTTAGGCTAGGAAACATGTAGATAGATTGTGCCTACTACATTATCATCCACAGTTTCACCACAATATAGATTGCACAAACATTCAAACACTGGTAGATTAGATCATGTCCCCAACAAAAAGAGAAAGTATCTTCAACAAACCTCAAACAAATGTAACTAATGACACTCCAAACAGAATACATCATCACACAAGAGATGTTTTTTACCGGACTTGTCCATGTAAGAAAAGATATTATTACGATCACACTGTAAGTAATTTTCATGTGTCTGAGTTTTGCCACTAAACATGATTTTATATTCTCAGCCTAACAGGCAGCTACCAAAAATTGCTAACAATTTAAAGTGAATAGAAGAGAACATTTACTCTATTTCGAGCTCTTATCCTCGGCAGCCTTTTCCTTGTGGAATTCTATTACAACCTCTTCCTCCTTGTCCTTTTCGGGGGCTTTGTCAGCGACGGCGGCCTCCTTCTCCTTGTCCAATTCCTTGAGGGCTTCTTCCTCGGCGGCCTTTTCAGCCCGGAGAATAGGCTCGTAGTAATCAGGATGAGCAAGCATACATGTCCTGAGAGCTGATGTGAGTTGGAAGCATTTTTCGGCAATGCCCTCTTTCTTCTCCTCAGCTTCTTCAATGCAGTTTTCCCAGGCGATGAAGCTCTCTTTGCATCCGCCGCCTTTCATGAACAAGCAGAACCCGCACTCCCCCTGCTCTTCTTCTATCTCCTCCTCCTCCTCGGCATCGACGGCGTCTTCGTTGTGCTGCTGCTCCGCCGGTTGTTGCTCCGATTTGGGAGTCGTCGGAGGTGAGGGTGGAGCGGACATGGAGGAGGGAAGTGAATCGGAGATCGGCGGTGAGTCTGTTGGTCTGTTAATGGAGTTGAAGCCTCCCATGGCTCTGCTCTAAAAACCTAAGGCAGGGGTTTTGGGGTGTTTAACGGGTCGGGTTTGAGGGGCAGGCCTTGTTTTTGGGCCTAACGGATCGACTCAACTATACTCGATTAGAAACAAAAGGAGTTTAGCATGTCTTGTGTAAGGACAATTCTTGGCTGGGCAGCACTTCTTGACCACGACCAATAAAAAGCCAACACCTGTCTAGACAGCCTCAGTAACACGAGACATTTAAGAGAAATGATGATTTTAGGTCTCTCAATAAGAGCATGATGATGTGTATGCTTCAAATTTTACATGACATTCTACACGTGTATATATCATCAATATTGTGCCAAGTTATATGTCATAGATGTTGCAAAACAAGACTGAAATTTGATCATAGATGTCATAGTACGTCGGGTTTCCTCGATCACAAAAATGCACCCAACTTCAATCACAAAATCGATTTTGGTATTAAAGGAGACAAAACAAGCAACCGCCAAAACTTAAAAATCGAAACACAAGAGAAAGAATACTCAACAATTTCTAGGAATGACATCCATCTTATTGAACAAATTAGACTTATAAATAGTCTTTTACAATTCCAGAAGGAGGGAAACTAGCTCACGCTTACAACTAAACAACGGGAGAAAATCCACAAACTAAAGTGGACAGCAGTAAACAAATAGACTCTCATCTTTTTCTCAAACGTACAGAACCTCAGCTATACACAGCTATTATATATTGCAAACTGTAATCACATACTGTCTAAGGTCAAATACTGGATTCCTCCAACTAAACTTTTGTATTTATCAGGATCGGATAAAGGTGTTCCATCAGTAGATTGCATGTAAACATGAGGAAGGCAAGGAGTATAACATGGTTTGCAGCCAGTCATACCAGCTTTCGCAATGAGATCCTTAGCATACTTTGCTTGAGAAATATACATGCCATTGTGGTGATAGTCAATCTAAGGCCCCAAAAAATATGTCAATTGTCCCAGATCCTTGAGATCAAAGACTGCAGATAATCCATCAATCACAAACTGTAATACAGCATCACTGTCACCAGTAAGAATAATGTCATCAACATATAATAATAGGATGACTACTGTGCCGTCATAAGTTCTCACAAAGAGACTGGGATCTAAATGACTTGAGGCAAAACCAATGCCAGGTAGAAAACTGGTAAACTTTTCATTCCAAGCTCTAGGAGCTTGCTTTAGACCATAAAGAGATTATGTAGCTTACACACATATGTAGGATGATCAGGATCAATAAAACCTTTTGGTTGTTGCATAAACACTTCTTCTTTGAGATCTTCATGAAGGAACGCATTTTTAACATCTAACTGTCTCAACTTCCACTTGTTTGAAGCAACAATAGTTAAAACAAGCCTCACTGTAGTATGTCTCACAACTGGACTAAAAGTCTCTTCAAAATACAAACATTGTTGTTGACTAAAACCTTGAGCCATAAGCCTTGCCTTGTTCCTAGAAACAGATCCGTCAGGATTCTTCTTAACCTTAAACACCTATTTGCAACCCACAATATTTCTATAATTTGGAGGAGGAACCAAAGACTAGGTTCCCTGTGTATGCAAAACATTAATTTCTTCTGTCATGGCTTGCTCCCATTGTGTTTTACCACATGCAAACCTGTATGAAGTAGGTTCAGTGACCTCATGTATTTCCTGAATGCCAGTAAAACCAAAAAAGAATGCATAATGGCCAAAGTCTTAATTCTGAATCATAGCTGAATAGCAATGAAAATCAGCATATGATTTCTTCTTGGATACACCAAATTTTGCTCTTGTGGTCATAATATGCTGATTTTGAGGAACTGCAACAGTATTAGCAACATTCATATTTGCAGCATGAATTATATCATCAACAACAACTTCATGAAGAGGTGCTACATTATTTACTCTTTGTATAGCTACATCTTGTGGAAAGATTGGTAAGACCACGTCAAGTGGAGTAGGATGAAGGACAAGCAACTGAGTGGTATGATCAACAGCAAGAGCAGGTGCTTGTATAGATGAACAATTACTAACACCTACACTACACTCTGAAACAGAATGACTATTTTTCCTATCAGTAGACGTAGAACCCCTTGTGGGAACAATGACAGAGACATCTCAGACTTAGTTGACACAGGTCCATTTTGACATGGAAAATTATCCTCATCATGAATAACATGTCTAGAGATTAAAACTTTATCATTTTCAAGATTGTAACAAATAACTCCCTTGTAACTTGTAGCATAACCAAGGAAAATACATTCTGCAGACCTATGTTGAAGCTTATTAGAATTGTATGATCTGAGATATGGATAACAAGAGGTACCAGCCAAAAACTTTGAGAGGAGCAATAACAGGATCTATACAATGAAGTTTGAAGAATGGAGACTGATTACTTAAAATTGGAGTAGGCATTCTGTTAATAAGGAATGCAGCATGAGCTACAGCAAAGAACCAAAACTGGAAAGGTAATTGGGCAGTATGAAGAAGTGAAATGGCTGTTTCAATGAGATGTCTATTTTTTCTCTCTACTACTCCATTTTGTTGGGGTGTATAGGGACAAGAAATGAAATGTTGAATACCCTTTGCTAAAAGAAAGTTATTGAACTCTTTATTGTTGTACTCTCCCCCTCCATCAGTTTGGAGTATTTTAATAGAACATTCAAACTGATTTGTAATAAAATCATGAAAATTGACAAAGAGAGAAAACACATCTGATTTATTGATCATGGAAAAAACCCAAAGAAATATGGTACAATCATCTATAAATGTTACAAAGTGCCTATAGCTCTGGATAGACACGCAAGGATATGGTCCCCAAACATCACTATGAATCTTAGTGAAAGGTACAATAGATTTGGTGACACTTTCAGAAAAAGGTAACATAGACATTTTACCAGACAAACAACCCCTACACATGCTTGGAGTATCATCAACTACAGACTCAATATTGGATTTAGACAACATTCTATGAACTACATCATTAGAGGGATGACCTAATCTCATATGCCAGATAGAGGATTTGACCTTTTGCCCCAAGTAAGCCACAGAAGACACTGGTTTGGTTGAGACATTATTTGGAATTCTATACAAGCCATTATTGCTACTCTTGCCTTGATATAGAACCGCTTGAGTTGCCTTGTCCTGCAAACAAAAATCAGTTTCATCATCAATAATCTTGCAATGATTATCTCTGCAAACTTTGCTGAAAGATAACATATTAACAGATAAATTTGGAACATGTAGGACATTTTGCAGTTGTATAACGTGATCAGCAGGTAATAATGTAGTAGAACCAGTATGCATGATTGATAAACCTGAGCCATTGCCTATAGTAATCTTGTCAGAAGCATTGTATGGCTGAGCTTGCTGAAGATTCTGAACGTTGGCTGTCATGCGATGAGTAGCTCCACTGTCTAAAATCCAAGAATCAGGACTAGTATATGGTAACTCATTCTGATTTGAAGTAGAAGCAACATTCTGAGTAGTCACTGCTTGAATTTGAGCAGTTAAGGCTTGAATGGCATCAGGTGGAGGATTACCCTGATATGCAAAATTGCTCCTGTGGTGACAATTCAAAGCAATGTGTCTTTTCTTCCCACAGATTTGACATTCCACTATTGAAGAAGAGGTAGAATTTTGATTCCCATCACCATTCCTGTAATAACATGTAGCTGCAGTGTGTCCTCTTTTGGAACAAATCTAACACTGAATAATACCACCATTTCCTTGAGAACCATTGCTAGAATTACTCTTGTTATTGTTCCAGTGATTTCCCTGAAATCGCCCATTATTGTTGTTCCATCTTCCTCCATTGCCATTATTCCAATTTTTGTTGTTACTCCACCTTCCACCATTGCTAGTGTTGCCATTCCATCTGTTTCTATTATTCCCTTGACCACCAGAGTTATTGTTATGTCCATGTTGAGCTACATAAGCTTCTTGATCATTCTTAGTATCATTTTCTTGAATTGCTGCATTAGTAGCTGACACAGTAGCATTAGTGGCTATCATAGCAGACATGGTACCAGAAATTGGCAGAAGAGCTCTTCTCTCAATGTTACTCTCAGCAACGAGTAACTTATTCTTTAGTTCTCTTAATGAAAATGATCTTTCTCTAGCACAAATGACCGTTCTTATCATGTCATATTCAGGTGGCAAACCATTCAAAGTAACTACCACAATATCCTCATCAACAATCTTGACACCAACTTCAGCAAGCTGATCTCTTGGTCTTTTGATTTTAACCAAGTACTTATCAATACTTTGAGTACCTTTCTAAATAGTTTGAAAATCTGTCTTTAACTGTAGAATGCTTGCCCTAGATGCACTAGCATATCTCTAAGTCAATATGTTCCAAGCTTCCCTGGATGTCTTAGATCCCAGAACATACTCAATGATCTCAGTAGATAGAGAGTAGCAACAATAAAACTCAGAAGAGCTTTGTCTGTCTTAACCCACTTTTTATGATTAGGATTTGGTTCAAAACTCTCAGTACCATCACTAGTACTAACAACAATTAATCTTGGACGACATGATAGAGACCTATCCAAGAACTCAAAAAGATCATTCCCTTCAAGTAAAGACTCAATCTGAAAACTCCAAGTTGCATAATTCTCATCGTCTAAACAAACAGTAATCATATGCAAAAGACTATTGATATAACTTTGATTTTCTTGTGACGCCATTAGAAATTATACTTCAAGACTTGTAAATTTTCTTTTCCACCAAATTTCACAGAACATCTTCAAGAAACAAGATTTGAGAGAAACGATTTTACCCACACCAATTGAAAGTAGCTTTAAAAATCAATTGAGCACTCCAGACGAGAATGCTTGAATGCTTGAACCTTCAGCTCTTCGTTCAAAATCAAAAGCCCCAAATCTTCAAAAAACCTAACTCTGCGGAAGCACCAGAAATCGATAGCGCGAGCTTATTGCTCTGATATCATGATAGAAATCATGGTACAGATTAAACAACCTCACAACAGAAGTAGTAAATGTCACTATGTTTTATTGAAATCAAAGTTTAATCTACAAAACTCTCTGTATAATCTCTCTAAATCTTCATCCTTACAAGCTATCCTTTTCTCCTCTTTATCACACTTTTCTATCAGAATCTTGTCTTTTTCTCAAAACAGATCGGTGAATATACCTGTGACAAGCTCGTGTTCTGTGCCGGTCTCCCGAACTTAAAGGGTGTGTCATATTGTTGAAGAACTGTTTACCTTTAAGGTTTTGACCGAACAAAATTCGGATGGTAAAAGAAAGGTGAAAGCACAAAAGATCATTGTTATTGTATCCGTACAAAATAAATGAACACTTGTAAATGTAATGTTAACATGAACTATCCTCAAGATGTGAATGAATAATTGATTTTTAATATTTTCCTTTTAAATATTGCAAAACAAATGAATATTTGTAAATGTAATGTTAACATTCACCATAACCGCCTATTTATTTGATCTTCATTTTGATTTATTTTTTGTTGAGTTTTTCTTTGACTCTTGGTCTTCAAAGGAGTGGTCACGATAATAAAATGAAAGGACCCGATCCCAATTTAGTTGCCTAAACCGGAATTAACTCTAATGAAAACCGAATTTACAAAAAAATTGACAGAGTTTCCACTGAAATTCAAGAAACCCAAAAACCTGCAAAGAAAACACACTTCTAAAATGTCCACAAAAGCAAACCATAGGCACTAAATCCCATCCGAATTTCTCAAATCAACGAAACACTGAATCCTCTAGAAATATAAACTGTTTACAGAAGGTAATAAGAAATTCGAAAACTGAATGAGAAAATACAACACAACGAAAGTAAACTTTACACAGTATTCAGAGCGACTTCTAATTTACATAATACACAGGATTAACAGGTTAAACTAGGAATCTACTAGATGAGTATAGTGACACAGATGTTATGCCTCAGTCGCTGACGTGCAATCTCAGGATACAAACTGCAAAATAGGCAGAGAAAACCGAAAAGTCCAAGGAAATGTATATAAAATAATAAAACTATTAGAGTGAGTGGACGGAAATAATATTTCACTTTAAACTGAAAAGTATAAATAATATGTCTTTCACTATAACTGTACATAAAAATGATGCGAGACTAAAAATATACAAGCCCATGTCAGGTGTTTTACCCTCCTGGGTACTGTATAATGTGTGGAGGCAGTAACTCGAGTTCGTTTTCTTCAAAGTTACAAGAACACCCAGGTTAGGTGTTTGTCTTAACCCTTTTGGATACTGTGTAAATTCTCAGGTCAGGTCCCTATCCTTCCAGGAGCATCTCGGGAATCAGCCGAGAAGCTAGTGCATCGATGTAACAACTGTGACTATACTCTGTGTAAAACATATCATATGTGCCACCAAATACAAATGCATAACTGTATAACTGAAAAAATGCATAATTATAAATGCATAATCATAGACTCGCAAATCGACAATGAAAATAAAGTGTCCTCTCACAATACACAACTAGCTCCGTGGTCCGGCGGAAGTCCCCTCGCCAAAATCTTGATCACGATCTCCTAAATAAATAACAGATTCATTTAATACTGGAATTCGATAAAACATGCAAAAATCAACTCAGAAACTATCCCGGAAACCCCCCGTTCAATTTTGAATTTTCGCCTCGCCGGAGCCCCGCAGTCACGCGCCTCCGGTGTAAACTGCTTTGATGGGAGCATTTGATACCTCGTTGGAAAGATCTCAATGAGTCCATCAATTCTTCTAACTATCATAAGAGTGTGAAGACGTGCATAACGTAATCATCTGGTCAAGGGTTGTCATGTCTCACCAGGACCATACTCGGCCATCAGCCGAGCAGCCAATGCATTGATACTTATACATGAACATAACGGGCATAAAAATCATAAAATATAACATAGTACCTCCATGCATAATCATACTTGTATCATGAATCATAAATCATAAAGCTTTCAGAAAATAAATGCATAAACATATTCATAGACTTGCTACAATCAGTGAAAAACAAATTATCCACTCACCTGGATTGCCAAAAAACTAGTCATTGATAAACTGACTCGTAAATTGTACTCAGCGCTCCAAAGCCAAATCGAAAACTAAATCAATTAATATAAGTTCCGATCGTGAAATTAATGTGAAACGAGAAACTCGTGACAACACGTTAATCGGAAAAATCATATTCATTTTCAATAGCAGACTAACTCTACCTAATTCATCCGTACTTGATAGTCCTGCCTCGATTCTAATTATCGTGCTCCAAGGTTTGTACTCTACCAAGATTATGTTTCTACTCAACAAGCGAAGAACGACTGAGTCGGCGTGTAGAGTTGCTTCGGTTCCTGTGCATAGCCAAAACGTTACAAAAATGATCAAGTGACACCAAACTACACAAAAACGATGACTAAATGGCCTAGGATACTTCCCGTGATGAATCAAGCTTCCAGATTGCCAGAGCTCTGCCGCACACGACGGCGTGTGAGGCCCACGCGCCACCACTGGCGGCGGCCAAAATTTGACTTACTCTTATGCTGGCAATCCATACATCAATAGAAAGCTTACTTTAAGCCCAGTAACATTCATCAAAGTCACAAAGTCTGAATCTAACGAAATCGGCTCGAAATTACCTCAAAAAGTCGAAACCCTTGTTGAAACTTTAAATCAACCGATCGGCGACGACAAACCATGGCGTGACCCGAGAACGGTCACGTTAGACTCCTTAGTCGACGGGCTTCAATACCCCTATGGTCTCGCTGCCCATCTCCGGTCAGAGATTCGTCACCAGCGTCGACCGAATCCGAGAAACCTATGAAGTTTATCACTCGAATTTTTCTTGATTTTTTCGATGCATGGCTGAAATGAAGGTATGGGAAACTCGAGGATGAGGAGACCTCGACCTGAAAGGTGGCCAAAGTTGCTGGCGATAAGTCCACTCGGTTGTCGGGGCAACTCGGCCAAGAAGTGGGAGAGGAAGAGAGAGTTAGGGAAAGAGAAAGGGAGAGAAGAGAAAATGGTTGGGATTTTTACCCAACCCAAATAAAATATCCATATCACACTTATTCAAACGGACGGCTCAGATCGAATTTAGTCAAGAACGGACGGTCCACAAAATTTATCCAATGGTAGATCAACAATTTAATTACTATTGACAACAAACTTCTAAAATTCGTAAAAATTTACTCATACCTCATAAAAATCCAATTAAAGTACCAACGGGCATGGAATAATTTTCTCTACAACTTCCGTGAAGAAAGCGAGTCCAAATTCATAATATATAAACAATCAATTTTTAATCGCGACAAATCTCAGTAAACATGATGTATGATGATTAGCTCGTTAATTATCGCAACTAATGATGATTAACTCACTAATCTAGGTTTGGGTTGTTATGGGTGAGAGCTCTTATGAAATTTTTAAAAATTCTTGGTTGAGAGATTATTTCTCCTAACCCTTTGCGTTGATTGGTAACATTTATTAAATGACTGTGGAAGTCATCCACTGTTTCATCATCTCATAATTATATCTTCTTCTTTTTAAGATGAACGATAGAATTGATTGAGTTGAATATGTTACAAAGAGAACGTCGATCATTGACCTGGTAGAAAGAACTCCCTAGAGTAACCTATGTTATTACATGCTTTGTAAATACCTATCATCACATAAATAGACAAAACTAGACGTATGGAATGACTAAAAAAATTTGGGTCCCACATCCTATTTAGCTATGCACCCCCAAATTATAGCAACACTTTTTGCTCTTCAGCCATCTTCTCAACAACTGGATTTAGTGCCACATTTTTCTGTGGGAACTCATACTTAGCCACCCCCACCACACAGTCACTCGCTATCTTTCCAAAAATAGCCTCAAACGATGGGGTCTCCTCTCGCTTCCCTCTCTTCCTTCTACTCATTGGGACAAGATCAGAAGGTCATGATCCTCCGGCATTTAACGAAGATGCCCCATCTGTACACACCGGGGCCACTTCCTATGGAGATGATCCAATTGTCTATGACGTCGGCTTGGGCCAACATTGCTCGAACCTGACATAAGAACTAGTGGCCTTAAAGGGATCCCCCATAACCTGGTAGGCCGTATGGTTACTCTCTGATTGGGTCAGTGGGTCTCCCTCAAAAAGAGGGTTCCCTTGCATGGAGGACAAGTGTCCTTGAACCTCTTCCTGAGTGGCTTTCATGGCCTCCACATGGACACCATGCCCCACCTCGGTACTCATCGGTGCTTCACCTAAGGTCATCACCTCATCCACCGGCTATTTTTCGGCCGCTCGACTGGAAGGCGTCACCAGGTGTATCTGCCAAATTCACCGCACCGGTTTTCTCAAAACCCGGTAGCACTTGTGGGGATTGGAGTCCTTACGCCACCACCTCCGCTTCAGCCTTCTTCTCCCCTGAGCCTGAAGCACGACATAACCACGATCACTGTGTACAAACAACCCACACAATGGGCAAAAACCTTGCACAGACAAATACTCAAAGGAGACTGCCTGCACACACATCGGAGCAAACCTGAATTTTTGGCGAACAACCGTACCATGTCAGAGATCCATCTTCACAAAAAGCTTGAGGATTCCGGATTTGACCCAAGCCAGGTCATGAAAGAGGAACATTCCAATAAAGTTCCCGATCTGCTTAGCCCATGTGTCATCCAAAGAAGCCTTTGGAACAATCTGGGCATATGTCCATACTTTGGTCATATAGCATCCCATCACGAGAATTTTCTTTTAAAGATTTGATCACGGTTAATCGAGAAAGGTAGTTAGTTTCTACCGTCAGTAATATCGATTGCCTTTCGACCGAAATCTAATTGGTTAATTTTTTTGAGAAATTTTATTGACAAGAGTTGTAGTGTTCATTTAGACGAGTTCGTGGCCACATCAAGTGTTGAAATCAGAGTTATGATGAAGAAACTATGGTCAATGGAAGTTTCAAACAATTTACAAATTTCGTTAGTCACAACTTGCATGCATAAATACAACTTTCCGAAAATTGAAAGCCACTTTCCATTACAGGTCAAACCTTCTTCTCTCTCTCCTTCCCGTGTCTCTTTCTTCTTTCCCGCGAGTCGCCGATGACGGAGCTCGCCAGTCCGACCACCAAAACCGGCGAGGCCAATGTCAAATTCTTCGTCTCCCTCTCCTCTTTCAAACCCCTAATGTCTCAGTCTCTAATTCTTGAAGAGTACATCGTGTTGTCCACTAGAAGGGCCGCTGGGTTGTGAAAACCTAGAAATGGTGGTCGATCGTTTCTCAGCCAAATCGGCCGACATGAAGCACCAAGTTTTATAGCTCTCATCACTACGAAGCTAAAGACATCAAAAAACAAGTTCTAATTCAACCAAAGCAAGGAGCATCGAATGATTGAGATTTGTTGGAACTTTCGGTTCAAAAGGTAATTCGGTGAGTTCTAGTTATGATTGGACTTTGGTGTAGTTGAGAAAGTTTTTGTTGGGTTGATTTTGCAAAAATTGGTGTTCGGGTCGCCAGAAAAGTCACAGAGCTGCCTTGCCGCCGTTGGCAACGATTCCGGCAGAGGATTTTTGATGTAAATTTTATACCATTTTACTCGTAATTACGTACCGATTGTAATAATGAGGTTATTGAATTAATTTGAACATAGTTGATTAGAACATGTGTTTAATCGGATATTATTTAAATGATTTTACGATAGTATTGAATAGTTGAGTTAAACGTCGATTCGGCCTCGAGTAGCATAACGTACGACGAATGTGCTGTGACTTTAAAAGGGATTTAAGATTTAGAAAATGAAATTAGATTAAAGCTTTTTATTAGTTTGAAAAGCACATTATTCGAGAATGAGATGTTCTCAACGGTAATACTTGTTGGTGAACAAGCTTAGTTATTTGATATGATTTCGCTGATTAGTTATTAAATAGTAATCGTTGTTTCAGGACGACATGTTAGCAGCTAGTGACAGATATATAGAAGCGCCAACAGACGCGCTTTGGCTTGATGGAAATCACAGCATGGTATTGTGAGTGGACTTTTATTTTTCATAGTCGCTTACGAGTTCGTATATTTTTATGCATTACATTTTACGGTATGTTTCAATGATTTTAAATTTTGAGGTTTACTAACTTTAATTTGTGATAGTATTAGTTAGTTGTATTGATGCTCTGTCTATTCAACTGATCACCCGATAGTCCGGTTAGGAGAGGTTAGGACAAACACCTCGTATGACCCTTAATCGACTTAGGTTAGGACAATCACCTGGGATGATCCCATCACCTCTATTATTCAGATATTGTCAACTCAGGTTAGGAAAAATACTTGGGTGACCACCTCCACTTTCTTTTTAGTTTTACGATATTTTGAACCCGCATCATTTTAGTAGAAACTGTGGAAAGGCATATAGTTATACTTTTACAGTTTTACGCATAACATACGATTATCAGTTTTGTCTACTCACTCTAACGTTTTATATTTTTAATGCCTTTCTCTAGGCCATTTGTTTTAAACTGCCTAGATTGTAGGTTAGTCGGCTGAAGTCGTGACCGTCCAGAGTACGAGGCATGGCAATCCATAACTTCTATTTTCTCAATAGGTTCTCAGTTGAAGTTCAGAGTTGCTCGTGCTAGGGTAGCTAGTACCGAATAGGCGCTACTAGATACTCTAATACGGGTCCCGCAAGACTTATTCTAGATTACTACGGTAATCTGGGGTGAGTCTTGTCAGGTCACCGCCGCCGGCACCTCTGATGGATCCAAAAATTCGTCGAACTCCTCCACGACCACCGTGAAGTCTCTGTAGAATGTAGATCCACAGGTGGCTCATTTGAGAGCCTCAGGATTTCTGATTTTACAGAAAAACTAGTCGGCGTTGTGGTGGTGAAGCACGATCTTTCCCAGGCCGAGAGGGCCGTGCCATAGCCTCGACATTGTCACCTTAAAAGACTGTTCCCGGACCTCTAACAAAGCCACCGGCCCGAACAGTCGTGACGACGTAGCGAAGCCTAGCCCCTCCGTTGCCGTCAGCCATATCCTCGGTGTGAGCCAGATCTACAACATCAAGCTCGTCATCATCACCTTCCTCAAACCCTAAAGCCTCCTTGAAGCAAGCGGCAATGTCATCCGCTACGGAAGCCATTAGGATTTAGGGAGAGGGGTAAAGAGCTACCGCAGGGAAATCGGAGAGAGGGAGAGCGGGGGGATTGGATGATGAAGGATGGATGGGGAGAGAGCTCTCAACATTGTAGTATGTTCCTCATAATTAATTATATCTTCGAACTCACGTTGGAGACTAATGAGTTTCTGAGCTTTAACAATTTAGTTACCTTCTTAAGTTGTGCACAGTATCCCAAGCTTGATTGGCACTTCATGCATTATATAATCCACACATATGAGTCTTCAAAAAACATACTAGAATAAGAAGACAAATTTGCTTCATACATTTTTTAGATTACACATTTTAGAACACTTGCATACGGCTTTTGTAATCTAAAAAATGTTTCTTTAAGGAATGAATTAATACTCATTTCCTATGTCTTAGAATCTGAAATTGTGTGTTGTCTATTCCTTTTTAGGACGTCATTTATGCTTCCTATAAGCAAGCAAAAATTCAGATGATCATTGACGAAGCCACAGAATAAGAGTATCTCCACAAGGGAAGTCGAATTTTCTAGCTAAAATGACTGAAAAATAATAATTGCTACTTAACAAAGCTCTTCCACAACAGCCTAGCTATTTAGAAATAAAAATAAACTAAAACAGTGCTTCCTCTCCTCGTTGCAACTCTTCTTCTGCACTACACAAACTCCCAAATTCTATAGAACACGACAAGCCCTACTGATTTCGAAGATCCAGCAACAGCACAATCCCTTCCCCGCCCAATTGATATCAAAGATCATCCAAAATCTTTGATAAATTAACCAAAGAAGGAATTTTGTAATGGCCAGTACTGAAAACAAGAACACATTAAAATGGGATCTTGTCCAAATGGTGGCATGTGTGATTAGTCTCCTAATCAGCCATGAGGATTGACCACCTTAATCCAACACTCCAACAAGATCGATATGACGAAGAGCGATATGATGAGCTTCGGGTAATATATACTACTCAAATGTGATTAGCTCGTGACTAGATAGCTATTTGATACTACTCGAATTAAAAGCTAAGGATCCATTAGATTGGTGACCATTTTCCTTGCCTAACCAAAATTAACAATTTATATCTAGCTACAATGCATACATGTATCAGCTCTGACCTATTCTTCATCTTGGAAGAATGCATCAATCACTTCAACCCATTCTACTCGTACTTCATCTATCTCTGCTTGAGTATAAGTTCTCTTCGAGAACTACAGATACATAATGTCAACAAAAGTTCGTATTAAAACCCGAAATAAGCCTACAAATGCTACACAAACAGACCTGACTTATCTGCCTACTATGTATATCTATTCAGTAATAATTTAAGCATGAAATATGTATGCATGGTTTAGAGAATTTGGGTAAGCTAGGCAGGTCTTTATATATGAAATTTTCATTATCTGCCTATTCTATATATGAAATCTTCCTTATCTGCCTTCAGGCATGAAATATAATTTATACTTGGCCATAATGCCTTATCTATAGCATATATATGTCTGTAAATACTGAAGTTGCAGCACTGCCAAACACATCCAGATTGAAGAGCAAATATGTGTGTATGTATGTATAGAGAGAAGCTGCGGCTATTCACACCCCATTTTTTGCTCATCTCACCACATTACTCAATACACCTCATAATCATTTTTTAAAATTTATTAAATACTAAACACGCCCCTTTTTTAATTGATATGGGAAATTGGGTCATATATATCTAGAGTTGTACATGGATTGATGGATATATGTATATAGGCTACGGCAATTCACATCCCAATTTTTTTTACACCCCATAAGTTTTGAATTATTAAATTACTATTTTAACCTAATTACAATTTACATAAATGTACCTATTAAAATCCAAAATTACAAGTTCACGGCTTTCTTGTTTACTACAACCCAACCAATTATAATAAACCAAAATTTTAGTCACGTAAATTGTTGACCGAGTTTTTTTTTGTATAGACTGAGTTTTTTTCTTAAGCAAATAACGTTTAGACAAAAATATTTAATTCATCAAAGTCCTGACAAATAATGTCATGATATTTGACAAGGTCCTGACAAACGTTTTAATGTTATTTGTCAAAGTTCTGACAAACGAGAGTGTAATATCGTTCCAAAAGTAGGGAACAAACAAAAAATTTCGTTTGTCAAAGTCCTGACAAACAATTTAATGTTATTTGTCAAAGTATTGACGAATTCTTTAACTTTTTTTGTCAAAGTCTTGACAAAAGATGGTGTATCATTCGTTAAAGTCCTAACGAACGAGAATATGTTATCTTATTTTTGCATACCCCAAAAGGGTATTTAGGTCTAGAAAAGGGGTGTGTTAGTATTTAATAAATTTTAAAAAATAATTATGGGGTGTATTGAGTAATAAGAATAAAAAAATGGGATGTGAATAGCCACAGCCTCTATATATATTCATCTTGATAGTAGTTCTCACCTTGGTTGTAATTGGTATGGCCGGTTCTTCAATTAGTTCCTTCATGTACTTCATCACATAATATCCACATTCCACACTTCCGACTTGAGTTGGGCACTAATAAACATGAATGAAATTGGTAAGTATTTCAGTACTACGTCCACTAAGCAAATGAATTAGCAACAAAAAACTTCAATATGTATAACCTCCATAACTTCCCAGATTGGGTCCCTTTGATTGTATCTACTCTTGTTTACATTAAATATTCGTATACATCTGCATATAAACCAAAACAACTTATCAATTTGCCTACGAAACTAGAATAAGCAAAAAAGTCATTAAAATTGATGACACAGAAAAATAATATATACATCTCTACAAGGCCCTTGAGTCCAGGATTTATGTCAGTGCCACTAAGAGAGTCAAAGTAATAAACCAAACCATTGTAAGGGTCGATTGCAGCTAACATCCAATGATACCTACACGAATGATACAAATTCATTAGAACCATCTTATATCTTGAAGCAAATAGAGAAAAAAATCTGTAACAAAAAGGTAGATTGGATTACCCTGAATTGTAAGGGGCAATTATTATCTGGTTTTCTTTTGCAGTATCCAACTTTAGAAACAATGCACTAACTCGATGTTCTACATTTCCAGAATTTTCAGAATAGCGGCCTGGATCAGCAAATCCATACAAGTGGTCCTGGTTTCTTTCTCTCAAAAGCGACCACAGATATCTAAAAAAGAAGTTGGTGTTAGTTATACTCAGTGGTTATATAGCTACTCACTGATAAACAGCTATCCTGCTTTCTTTCTTTCAAAAATGACCACAGATATCTAAGAATGGAAAAATTGGATGATCAAAGATAATTAATTCTAAATGTCTAACCTCATGTATACTGAAATGCACACAGTAGTTATCGATCCCATTGTGCAAAAGTCCACAATGTCTTCTATTCCAAGAAATGTGCTGTGATCATTTCCAAATACTTCGGGTGGAATTGGTATAGTGATATGTGCACCAGGATCCATTTTCCTTGCGGTGCGCAATGCCCAACGTATAACTAAAGGCACTTGGTAAGTCTCCTGCTTGAGTGAATCACCACTAGCGATGTATGGTGTTTTCTTAGGTTTCTAAGGACGATAGGATCATAAAATAAATTATTCAATATTACGGTTGTCATTAAAAAAATAGAACAAACAAGAATCTATTACAAATAAATTTGGATTTGACCATCCAACATGACAATATGACATCACATCCATATGCAACAATGTTATCTCTTTCGCCTACTGCTAGTTTGCAATTTTGTTACCTTAATAGACAATGCATATAAAAATCAGAGAGTACAGAAAGATTTGGAAGTTAAATGACATTGATTTCACTCACAAATTACCTTTTTTAAATCTGTAGTCAGTTTCATGCCAGCATCCATATCACTTGCAATTTTATCTGCCTGCATTTTATCTTTTGGTTTTTCTGTTGAAGCCCATGTGTCATTGACTTTTTTGAGCTTCAAGTCTCTATTGGATTGGTTAACCTGCAAAATTAATGAAATCAGCAAATTTTCCACTAACAGACACTAATCAGTGAATATGCATAGAGGGAGCTAGACTAGTCATATGCCAACATACCTCTTGAACATCATTTGCTTTTCCTAAACAATAATTCTCACCACCACTTCTACTAGATTCATACTCGGCAAAAATTTCGCTTCCACAAACTTCATTGTCAATGTGAGGCCCCAAAGGTGCAGTAACCTGTTCTGAATCAATTATTTCAAATTTCAGAGCATCTTCTCGGCCTTGGTCATACAAAAAGCATACCCCACACCTTTGCACAACAGTCTCAGAACCAAACTCAATGAAGGCTTCAAAGGAAAGCTTTGATGCATCTGAAATTTTTTCAGCCCTATACCACACTAACACATGATCTGAATTATAGTACTGATGGTATGGAATAGAAAATACGACATGGTGGCTTTCACCATCCTTGTTTTTGAAATTCAGTTTGAAGTCACAAGCCCGACCAGTAGTTGTTCTATCAGAAACAATGCAGAAAGCAAAACCCAAGAAATCATCAGCCCAATGCAGAGGAAGCTTGATATTTATCGAAGATCCCTTCGTTTCACAGCTGAACCACTTTGGAATTTTATTTCCCGGACATAGAACGTCAATGCCACATCTATCCTGTACCATATATAGATATAATGAATATTAATCTCCTGGAAGCTTTCATTAAAAAAAAAAAACCCAGGACCAGACCAACTTCAATTTGACATAATTAAGGTGTGTGAATGACAGAGAGAGTGAGATTAGACATACAAGATTATTGGCAGTTGCCAATCGCAAAATTGCATGATGTGCATTATTCATTATGTTGTTCCTTGCATTCTCATCCAAATTCAAGCAACCACCAAAGGTATGCATACCATACCAATGACTGTCTTGACCATGTTCAAGTGTAGTCATTGAGAATGACACTGTCTTCAGTGATGTACAGCCATTTACGAGCAACAGTTTTACAAGGCAGGGGAGCTCTGGTAAGGATTGAAGGTACATGCACTTGTTTAAGCATAGCATGCTCAGCCCAGAATTTTGTTTCATTGGAGGCATGATTCGAATCCGGGTTCCACTTAGATTTAGGGATTGCAACGAGGTTAAGGTAACCAAGGCATCAGGGATTTCTTCCAATAAAGAGCAGCCATACAGGTCCAGAGATATCAAAGGGCAAAAAATGACTGGCGAGGGAGGCAACCTTTTCAGTTGACTTCTTGAAGGGTACTGCTGTAAATTGAATGACAAATCCTCGAGATGCTTTAAATTGTAAACAATCTGAAGGTTGCTGCACTGACCTAACTTCAACTCTTTAATTCCAACGAGATTTGGAAATGAGCAGGGAAGCTCCTGAATTCCTGTCACACGCAAATCAAGATATTCAAGACATTCCATTGGCTCCATAATTTCTGGGAATTTTTTTAATCTAGAGCAACCATAGAGGTCAAGTCTCTTAATGTTCATAAATTCAAAAATTGATGAAGGTAATCTTTCTATTCCAGTGCATACTAGATTTAAAATCTCCATCTTGCATGGCATCTCTGGAATACTTATAATTTTGGAGCACCATGCCAGATTTAGATCAGTAAGACTGGTCAGATTTTGAAAATCTGAAGGAATTTGAAGCAAACTCCGGCAGCCTTGTAGATTTATACTCTCAATATTTATACATTTTGACAGGCCTGAAACATCAACCAGCTCACTGGAGAAACTAAGACTGATCCTCTTTAAGCTTCGAGGATTCTGCATGCAATTTATTTAAGAGGAATTGCAATAATTAATACCTTAGCTGCATATAAATTTTCTAAAACCACTTTTAAATACATGCAAGACTGAACAAAATCAAGCATACCTGTTCTTCACTCCAAAGTCTCTGGAGTTTACTATGGGCCAAATGAAGCTCAACAAGTTTGTCTGGAGAAAAGCTCAATGGTAAATTTTTGAAAGGGAAATGAACCAAACTGACATATCCAAGGGCATTCGGAAGTGACTCAAGATACAGGTCGCTATCACATTCATAACCATGGAGCTGAAGGTATCTTAGCCTATGCATATTATTGAAGGCTTGAGGACTCAACTTTATCTCGCAATTATCAGACTCAGCCAACAGTGTGGATATGCCTTGAACTTTTGTAGTTCCCTGACAATGAAGAGCAGAGTATTAATGTGCGCACACCCAAAGAAAAAAAAAATTATCTGTACATTAATTTGTATAAACGCTTCTAACTTGTTAAGAATTTTTTTTTCCATATGAAGGTTCTGTTCCAAAATTACACTTATTCTTAATCAATGCATAATCAGGCTCTTACCGTATTGTTTTCCAATACATGACGCACATCCTTGTACGTGTATAACCTACTGCGGTTTCCTGGCTCTTCGGGACATTCTTCATTGACTATTGCCCAACCCATTTCTTGTATCACATCATGCATCCACACACATTCCTCTTTGATTGATATGAGAGACATGTCAATCAGCCTTTGGATTCCGCTATTTGGAAACAAACCACATGCATCTAACAATCTTTTTGCATCAGATAAATTCTCCCCTTTATGAAAACATGCAATATCAAGAAAAATTTCCCTCTCATTTTCTTCTAATACTTCATAACTTGCCCAGTACCCATTCTGAAGTTTCTTGACTGGATACCTTCTGATTTTATTCCATAGGTTTTCTATTTCTCTTATACTTTTGCAATGAATGAACAAGGAATGCCAAATTCTAAGAGCTAACGGAATGCCTGCAGCAGAATCTACCACCTCTGATAAAATTACTTCCAACATTGCTGAAGAATATAAATCTCTGAGAGCATCCGAATAGAAGAGCTGACAAGATTCATCAACATTTAACTTCTCGAAGTTGTATATCTTAACATCGTGGTTAGCTCCTTTCCTCACCATTTTCATCTCTGTAGCTTGTTTCAGATCTCGTGTTGTGATAAGGATTCGGCTTCCTGTGCCAAACGGGATTTTATCTCCGGCTAAGAATTCTAACTGGATCAGATCATCCACATCATCAAGAACAAGGAGAACTTTTGTACGTTGGAGCCTCACTCTCACAAAGGTTGGTATAGTTGGAGTCTCCATTGTCAGAGTTTCATCCCCTAATAATTTGCGGACCATCTTATCTCGCAATTTATATAGGTCAGGAGAGACGATTCCTTTGGTCTTGGATCGCTCCCTGACATCGGCAAGAAAACAACAGGCTTCAAATTGAGACGAGAGCCCATGAAAAACCACATCGGCAAGGGTGGTTTTACCAATACCACCCATACCCCAAATAACTACGGAGCGAACACGAACATCTTCTGGGATAATGTCTAATTCCAATAAAACTTGCTGGATGCGTCTTTCCAGTCCAACAAAGCCTCTTAAATCACATGATGCCGGTTCATAATTCAGCTTTGCCAAAATATCTTCTACGACTTGCTCAACTAAATTGGAATCATCCCTAGCATATAACAGAGGACAGATAATTACTAGTTAGTCATCATTCAATTCAAAAGCAAAATTATAGAAATAAGTACAAGTGAGAGAGTTACCTAACAGTGAATGAACTTGAATCAAATCCAGATAGATCGGCTACTTTTGTCAAAGCATTCTTCCAAGTGAGAACTCTGTCCATGCTTTCCTCCAACCTTGTCTTATGTTTAAGAAATGCAGTGGCATAATTTCCCGTCTGGTACCGTACTTGTGATGGATCTATTTCGTAAAAAATAGGTATAACATGTTGTCCAGTTCTATCTTTGCATTCCAGTATATATGCAAGTTCGTCCAAGCACCATGTGGAAGAAGCATAGTCTTCTGACAGAATGATCACTGAAATCTTTGATTCCTCGATTGCTCTGAGAAGAGCAGGTCTGACTTCGTCACCTCTCTCGAGTCTATAATCAATGTAAGTTTCCACTTTCCTCCGTATCAATGCAGCATGGAGATGGCTGGTAAAAGTCCTGCGGGTATCTTTGCCTCTGAAACTTATAAAGACATCGTACTTTTCTTCAGGATGGATAGCAGCAACAGAAGAAGAGGACGCCATAGTCAGAAATTTGCACATTAACAAGTTAAAGCATGCCACCGCTTTCTTGAGACCAAAATCTGTCCGCAGTTGGATTACAACAATGATAACCTGCCAAAAGATACAAGATGATTGCTTAGATTCGCGTTTATAAAAAAAGAAAAGAAAAACAATCTAATGCAAAACTAAGTCATTAAAAAGATATATGATAGTAAAAACTTACAAGTTCTTAGAGAAGCAGAAAGTGGAAACAAACTGATCAGGCAATGCGAAGAAAAGATTGAATACAAAGAGATTAAGCTGGTCTGATCAGCTTTTTTCTTTTGATCAAATTGAGTTCTGCTTTGAGGTGCACAAAATTAGGAATTTATTATCTCTTGGGACAAATGCTTATCTTGGTTGCAGAGACAAAAAGATCTTAAATCAAGGAAAGTTTCCAGCACTTTTGTCCAAAGTATGTTTCAATAATTCAAAATAAAGAAAAGGTGAAAATGACTGTCAAATTGACTTTCTGCAACTTGTAAAATGGAACTGATGATAAACATTTGCTTGTGGAAACAAAGTAGATAAGGCAGTAAGATAAGGAACAATACAGAGAAATTATGTAGATCTGGTCAAATTTCAAGTTGTGATTGCACCGGCCGTTGGATTAAGATTTAAGAACTGTTGGGACAAAGTCTTCTTAGTAGGCTATTGACTTGAATACAGTTTCATTATTAAGATTATCTTCAAGAACTTGAACCAACAACTGACATTTTTCTATTATGCATATATTTGACTATTTCATTCAGACTTCAAAGGAATAGACTTCAGTAAAGCTCCCAACACTTCCATTCAGATATCTTTCAAGTACGCTTGAAAATAATCTGCACAACTGACATTATTCTATTGTGCTTGCCAATTTGATATTCTGCACAAGCTTGTGTTCCCATTGTAAATTCTTCGACAGCTAGTTCAGTTTGACTTAGAAAAACATTGAGTGCGTACAGGATCGTCTGATCAATATAAAAATTGAGATTGAATTCCACCCAATCCTAATCCTCACTCACGTTTACTTCTCTATGTTCTGATCTATCCCAAAATTCCTGTACCATATATATAGACATAATGATTTTTTAACTGGTGGAAGCTTTATTAATTCATTGAAAAGCAGAGAACCGGATCTACTTCAATTTGACATAAGGTGTGTGTGAGTGTGAGACAGAGAGAGAGACATACAAGTTTAAAGACAGTTTCCCTGTGCATAATTCAAAGCCGTGCTTCTTGCATTCTCGACCAAATTTACGCAACCACGAAAGTTACGAAACTCCCTGCTCTGTCATTGATCATCACACTCACTAATTTGACGAGGATGAGAAATTATATGATCCAAAACTGCTGTGAGTGAAGTCATTGAAAATGACACTGTCTTCGGTGATGTACAGCCACCTACGAGCAACCATTCTAAAACCTCATAGTCTTAGACTAGCTTCTTCAGCCCAGAAACTTGTTTCCTGTGGCTGTGAGGCATTATTTCAATCAGGCTTCCACTTAGATCTAGGTACTGCAACGAGGTTAAGCTGATTAAGGCATCGGTGATTTCTTCCAACAAATTGGAGTGACTGATCGTGAGAGATATCGAAGGGCCCAAAATGACTGACGAAGGAGGCAACTGCTTCAGTTTACAACAGTATGACAGTGAAAAATCCTCTAGATGCTTTAAATTGTAGATGCTGTTGGGGACAAACTGAAGGATTCTGCAAAATCTAACTCTAATTTTTCAAGCCCAACGAGACTGCCAAACGGGCAGGGAAGCTCTGGAATTCCTGGGCTTCTCAAATCAAGAAACTCGAGACATTTCATTGGGTCCCGAATTTCAGGGATATTTTTTATTTCAAGGCCACTGAGGTTAAGTTTCTTTGTACCTCCAAAATATGATGAAGGCAATTTTCGTAGACCAGTGTATGATACATCTAAAATCTCCATTTTGTTTGGCATCTTTAGAAGGCTTTCAATTCTGGAGCAGCAGTTCAAATTCAGATCAGCGAGACTGGTCAGATTTTGAATTTATGAAGGAGCTTGAAGCAAATTCCCACAGTGCCAAAGATGTATAATCTCAATATTTGCACACTTCGACAGACCTGAAACTTCCACCAGATTCCAGGTAGGTACTAAGATCGACCCTCTTTAAGCTCTGATGACTTTGCATATTACAAATTGAAGATAAATTGAAGAAAAAAACCTAAGTTGCCTGAACATATATAACTTTTCCAAACACAACCATAAAACATGCAAGAACGAACTCGAGCTTACCCGTTCTTAACTCCAAACAACAAGGTTGTGTGGAGAAAAACTCGGTAGTAAAGATTTCAAAGGGCACTTATACCAGCTGATATATCCAAGGGAATTAGGGAGCGATTCAAGATAGAGCTCACTGTCAAAACATATATTGTGATCGAGCTTAAGATATCTTAGTCTATGCATATTAGTGAAGGCTTGAGGACTCAACTTTACTGTTCCATACCCGTAATTCCATTCTGAGGCTGAGAGTATCTTAGTCTATGCATTGAACTTTTGCAGTTCCCTGACAACCAAGGGCAGAGTATCAATGTGTTGAGATTTCTGGTCAGAGACAATAAATAGGCACAGCAAACCAAGAGAAACACACACAGAGATAAGAACACAAGAATACAAAATTTTACGTGGTTCAGCAAACTTTGCCTACGTCCACGGACAGAAAAGTCCCCTATTGGAACCTATATTCATCCAAGACAATAATCTCTATTGACTTAGGTAAACTCATGGGCTGGAAAAACCCCATACAATGTGCACAAAGTTTAAAAATATAAGCAAGGTTTGGATCATTACCAGAGCTCCCATGCCTACTAGATAGGAATCACCACATACTGTTCATTTCTTTTCTTGCATTCCAATATATAAGCAAGTTCATCCAAGCACCATTTAATAGGTTTTTGAGAGAATGACAAACAAAATCTTTGACTCGTCAATTGCTTTCAGAAGCACAGCTTCAACTTCATCTCCTCTCAATTCTGTAATCTTTGAAGGTTTCGACCTTCCTCCTTCCTCCGTACCAAAGCAGCATGAAGATGGCTGGTAAAAGTCTTGCATGTATCTGCGCCTCTGAAACTTATGAAGACATCAAATTTTTTCTTTACGGCGAATAGCAGAGAGGAAGCCATATTACAGGAATGTGCAAATCCATGTCCAAGCACGCAACTGCTTCTTCAGTGGCAACCTGTCACAAATAGTTTAAAGATGGATGCATACATAAATATTTATATATATTTGCTGTTGGCAAATTTAGCAAATTCTAAGACTAATTTAGCATAAACTTACAAGTTCTTAGTAAAATGGCGAGTGGAAACAAATAGATCAGGCTGTGGTGAAGAAAGAACAAAAGGATACTTTGCTGATGTGATCAGTTTTCAATTTGAGGTTCGAATAAGAATTCTTAATAGCAGAGAATCCCCGAGATAGATAGCAGAAGAGGAAGCCAAATTACAAGAATGAGCAAATTCACACGTCTAAGCTTGCAACCACTTCTTTAACGGTAAGCTTCCAATTGCCAAAGATGATATCATAATATAAAGATGGATACTTAAATTTTCAGTTAGAGAGAGAAAAAAAAAATCCAATACAAGTTTGTTGACTAATCAGCTTTCCAGTTGGTGTGGAGAAAAGAATTGTAGGGACAAAAAACTTCCAGGTAGAAGATACTTAAGTAAATTGCTTCATTTGTTAAATTTCTCAATGTATAATAACGTAGAACATCATAGAGAGAAGAGTTGCAGCCATTCTCTTACTGCAAAAATTGTATACCATATATAGAAATCAAGCAAACTGATTATTCTGTCACTCATCAACTTAGATGATCGGATATAACTTTGTATTCCCTGTAAGTTGTAATCATATTCTAGTATTCTACTACTCTCACTGACTCAGTTACTTGGTTTGCTTCAATAAATTCAAGAAGTTAACACACACTAACCAATTAACAATGTATTCAACCAAAACTAGAGGAGAGTCTGCAGTAATGGTAAAAACACTGCCTATTTGCTGAAAATTCTCCACTCCTAAAGCTAAAATCTTCCTTAAACTTGAATAAAACTTCACAGGAATATATATAGAAATACAAGAATTAAACAATGTTGGATGAGAAATATGAAGAACATCTTTTATAAACTGCCAACCGGTTATTCTTGCTTAGACAGACCAGAGTCGGACCTAGAGATATAAGCTAAAGACAGATAATTAATACCTGTTAGCTTTGTGTGCACAACAATCAGGCAATCAGCTCATCTTCAGTTGTAGATTCTGCTGGGTTTGTGCCTGGGATTGGATGTGTTGGACTTGGATCATTATGTGACACAAACTGCTTCTGAAACGAGCTTATGTAATGAGACTAGAAATCTCATATGAATGAAGTTGTCAAATCAAGAGTAGTTGACTCAACTCTATAATAATGTACTGAGAACCAAAAACAGTTTTGCAAGTCCGTAAACTCTTTCAAGGTAACCCTTGTTTACTTGACCCGGAAACAAAAACATAAAGACAACTTTGGCTTCAATCACATGGGGTCTCCATAGAGTTCTCTTTGCCAAGTGGTCCATGGATCACACCTTTGGCAAAAGCATACTAGTATATAGGTGGAATGTGCTTGCAGCACTTTCGAAAGGTATTAGGAAAGCATTCCTCTTGTTCAGAAAACAGAGTGACAAAGATACAAACTGGCACGGAAATGGAAGAGCCAAAAATGAGATATAATCAGAAGTATGGGTCTTGTTTACCTATACACAGAATTGACAGAAACCACTCAGATCATGAACATTGCTTTCAGGAACATCCATCCTTCCACACTTCTGAGTTTTCACTTTTGCTTCTGAGTAGCCTACAGTACATGAAACAAAGAAAGGATCAGATGTGATCAACTAGACTACGGGAAATAAGATAAGGAGTATTTTTCATTTCACCGTGGCCAGTGTCAACAAAATTCATAAAGTTCAAATCTCCGAGAAGTGAACAACTGAAAAGTGGTTGACACAATGATTAAATATTTATCTCCATTCAGAAGAATGTGGAACAGAAACGTCTAACTTGGGTTTGTTTGACAAGAGTCAATCTCACATAAAGCAACTTAAATTGCTTTTACTTAAGACTGTCTCATCATGGAAATAGCAATCTATAAATGGAAGTGCAATACGAAATAGTTCAATGGAAGTCAAACCTGAGCCAGCTTTCTCAACACATCATCCTCAAATGATTGGTACCTAGAACCAACCTAATTAACACGATCGGGTTCGTCAAACTTTGGAGCTGTTGGAGTGATTGGTGCTGCAATTGGTTGAAGAGGTGTAACCAGCAATGGATTAGAATGATCACCACTCATAGTTTTTGTCGAAGCAACCTACAGATAGTAAGACCGACAACCTGTAACTAAGCATTCAGAAAATAAAAATTCAACTTGAAAAGTATGAAGTACAAGTTTCTGCTACACTTAGAGCTGCATATTTAGTTGCCATTACAACCAGGGCTGAACCTTTCTTCTTTCTTCTTAGACTTGAGGTTTGAGAAATCGGCAGCAGCAGCGTCAGGATCATCCGGTCTCTTGTCAGGGTTCAAAACCAAAGCCTTATCTCTGCATGCCTTTCTAATCTCTTTCTCAGTAAGATTAGCGCCTTCCTCTCCAGATGGTAGACCAAGAACCTCATAATGATCTACACTCGTATCCATTCCTTAATTATCCTACAAATTCAAAAACCAATAAATTTACATCAACTAAATCATTATCACGGGGTTAACATTGCTAACAGTCCCAATTATCACGAAGCTAATCAAATTTCAGTTTGTAAAATCAATCGTCAAGGTTGAATTACCTACCCAAAACCAAGCAGGAACTCACCAAGTCGACACCAACGTTCGTCACTCAGAACTACTTGAACGCCGCTCGCCGTTTTCCCTCTCCTGTTCGACATAAGGGAGGCCGAGTGATGCCACCTCTTCTCCAAATAGCATGATAGTCTTTGTGTAAGCCCAAGTAGATGAAAGCCCATGTTGCTTTGGCCCAAGTATAGCCATTTTGCTAGTTCTTTCTAATTGCATGTTACAGGTGGGGCACTTGACATTTGGTTTGCTTGGTGTTGGTGCGCTAAGGTTGAGTGGTCAGTTCGAGGCAATGGTTTGGTGGGTGGAGTCCGTTTTTTGGCAGGGAGACTGGGAGAGTGTGGGCAGGTGTTTTGGTTAGGATTTGAACGTTGATACTAGAAATTGAAGGGTACCTATTTTACTCGCCCTTTAATATATATTAGCATTCTTGCACGAGCATATACGTGTGCGAAAGAGCGTCGCGCTCGCACGTGCAAATTATGATTTCTTTAGCATCATTTCGTGTTACAAACTTTTATCGAAAAATTCACTTTGTTAGTTGTTTTTGCTCATTGATATCTTCAAGATGTACTACAAAGAACATAGCCCTTTTTCTTGCCAACAAAAAGAATATACCTTTATTACAATACAAAATGATATTTCAACATATATGATGCCAATACAAAGAACTAAACAGTAATTGTTGCTAACAATATAGAGCTGAGTATGTTACAAATGCAAACCAACTGTGCCGCAAATGTGAAGAGTGAATGCAGCTAGCTGCTTGAGAATAATATCTCTACTTTTCAATCTTCTTGGTTTGAGAGTTTCTTTTTCTTATATTCTAATACTTAGGTTGCCCTGAAAACGTAGAAGTCACATTTGGAGTTCCAACTTGTAAGACTATTATCCAGTAGGATGTAAAACATTCTCCACCCAAAGTTTGTCGCGCACAAATGTGAAGTTAATTTCATGAAACCAATATCAAAAAGGTATTAAAGAAAGACAACTAATTACCTGAAATATCAATTGTGAAAATAGTAAAATATGAAAGTCGGATACTTAAAGCCAAGCGTGTGGTTCTCACCTGGATTCAAGTACACCACACTATATCTCATCATGTCCTATGTTTTCTGCTTTTGAGCTTTTCCTCAAGTCTTATGTTGTACATCTAGTCACATTCCAAATAGAAGTAAAAAATCATATGTATTCAGTCTAACTAAAGACATTAATAATCATGTTTGGATGCAGTGTTTACATCAAATATAAGTTGTCGAGAAAACAAAACAGAGGCCAAGGACGTATAAAAATTGAAAGATACACAATTGAAATCATATGTGAAAGGTATATAGCAGTACAACATATATAGTTGCCTAACATACACACTCACATTCCCTAATGACTAAAATATAGGATTAAAAGTATTCTTCATATATGATATTAGACGTCAGTGTACTGAGTAAGATCGTAGCAACAATTGAGGATCAAAAGAATATATCAGTATGAAAGTGAAGCACCTTCTTCCCATTCATACTACTGGCCAATTGAGAACAGATGATTACTTCCCTAGTTGACCAAAACAAACAAAAATGACACTATTAAGAAGAGATTCATCCTTCAATTCTTTCTCTTATTTTGAAGATCGATCAGACCCTCAAAGCTTTACTTTTTTTTCTTGGTGTTCTTCTCCCCTTGTCTTACTCATTTGTCCTTCAATTTAACTATTGGCAGTTGATATCAGTCATCTGTCAAACCCCCTTTAATCGATTACCTCTACTTCGATTTCAATTATCATAGTGAAAGACATAAAGAAACACATAGAGATGCAGTAAGACAACTCTAAGAGTTTAACGAACACGAACACACCTGCATGAATGGTACCGCAAAAGAGTGCCTACACAATTATAAAATAAACACAATTTGAAAGAAACCGCAACTAATAGAACAATCAACCAAATTAAACAAATAAGAAGATACACTAGATTGGCGATGAAATACTCTGATTCGACTTTGGATTTCCTCTCCTCCTATTTCTCTGTCTCTCTTTGTGCCTGTATAGTTTTTTTCTGTGAAAACTGAAAAGTAAGAGAGTTTTTGAAATCACTATGATTAACAATTGCAAGTGGAGAGAAGTGGGTTGGGAGACACAACTATTGATCAGTTTTTGACGGGTTGTTTTACATCTGTACCCTTGATTTATAAATTCGTCCATTATCGAATTATACAAATAAAAGGATAAATGTTGGCATTTTGAATGTTTGACATAAACTGCTCTCTAATAATTGTAGAAGCTCCAACTCTCTTAATTAATAGAGATATAATATGCATGATGATATGGGCAATATTTGTGCTTTTTGTCTCTAAATTTAATATATACTGGAAGAAACACACATTGTGTGTGGATAAGTAAAGAGCCTCATTCTCTAGCTTTAGCTCTATAATGAGGGATAAAGTCAACAATCAAATTACCCACCCTAAACAGAGCAATTCGAACAAGCGTCTCCTCCAAGATTTCACAATTTTGATCCACAACCTGGAATTTGGCCTCCTTCACCGGCCCCGACCAATCTCGATAAGAGGATAGTCTCTTAAACTGAAACGGCTTGCAAATAGATGAAATACCTTATACTTCAGACTTATCCTTGAGTATTGAGTTCATGGAGATAATTACTCGAAAGTGGAGAGACATTCTAACAAGAGACACGAACTGAGGGCATGTGTTTAGTTGTGGAGAAGGAAACTCTTGTTTTAGAGTAGATAACAAGAGTATTACTCACTCCCAAGGTAGACTCGGGCTTTTCAATATTTGGGCTCAAGTGATCTCCAAAACTTAGGCCCATTCTCAAACACATCAGGGTATTCAACTCACCCTCACTCATGCAATCATGGCCCATACCCAATTCCGACAATAGGTTAAGATCCCTAATCGGGTCTTCATAAACCTCACTAATTTGGGCTTTCTTTACATACGGGTCTAACCTAAATCCTATATAATGAGATCTGGGCCTAGACACTTTACCCACTCCCCCATTATGTTGTGCCTTAGCTTTCCTTCTCAAACCCACCAACCCTTTCTTTCTTAACACTAGTCATCCTCCATACCTAGAAAGGACAAATGAACACCAGAGTATTGTGACGCAGTTTCCTCTACATATGTCAACCTTTTAGCTTTCATAGTGTTGCATGGTTATAAAAAGGAATACTGCTCTCACCTTTTTGAAAACTAGTGGTAAGCACAACAATAAAGCTATTCAGTTGTCCCAACAACTCCTTGAAACCTTCACCACCAACAGAGATTTGATGGCCACCATCCCCTGCATCATCGTCCCATAGGGCAGAGAATCCAGGGGAAAAATATTTTGTTGTAAAGCCCTTCAAGTTTTCGAAAAAACCTTGCAAATGGGTCTCTAACATGGATGGAATATCAGACTCATCCCTACTACATTCCCATGGTAGAATTTGGAATTCATATTGAGAGAAGGTCTGGTCCTGGCCTCATGATCCTGAGTTGTAACATTATGACTCTTCGAATCCTCAACCCTATTGCTACCAGCTTCCAGGTTTTCAACAGTATAGGAATATGAGTCCACATTTGTTTCTTTACCCGAAGACGACGTCTCTGAACCATTCTTTGCCAAGTGAAGCAATCTTCTAAATGACGGTCCTTTTCGAGTAATGAAGAGATCCTGAGATGGAGCTTTTGGTGCCTCCTAAGGGCTCTTGCAGGACAACCATGAGCCATAACAAAGTCCTTCATCTCGACGTTCCCCTTGATTTGCGACTACCTTCTTCTTGCAAACATTAAGAGTATGGCCTAGACAACCACAGTTCCAATAAAAAAAATACCCAATCCCTTATTCCTGTAGAGTATACAAGTGCTAGTCTCACCATCAGACCTATCTGTCTTGCTAGGCATCCAAAAACCAGTAGGAAGTGGATTTCGTGCATCCAAACAAACTTGTACTCTCAGAAACCCCCTTGCAGCCGCATCATCTGGGGAGATCTCCTCATTCCTTGTAACTTCACCTATATCTGCTCCAATGGTGATAACATTTTCCTTATTCATCATGCCTCTAGCAAGACCTTTGATTTGTACCCAGAAAACCACCTTGTAGTGTGGTGCGTCAAGCACAAACCAATGTGGGTATCAGGATAACACTGTAAAATGATGGTTATCGACTTTCCATGGTCCTTCATCAAGGACCCTATTTCCTGCATCCCGATCCATCTTAATAGAGAACATGTTGCGCTTGAGGAAGGTGATCTCGAAGCGGCCAAAAGCCCTCCATGCACTTCACAAGGCACCTTTGATTCCTCCGATGTTTGGTGTCACATCAACAAATAGCGCCCATACTAGAAGCATCGATTGGGTTGGTTAATCAGTATGAAAGGAATCCTCCAATAGATTAGCCAAGTAATCATGGGAAGTCATTACTTCTAAACCACCATAGAGGCAGAGTAAAGTAGATTAGAGAATCCGAGCAGAACAAAGACTTTTAGAAGAATCTAGAAACTTCACACCAAATCAGCACACCGATCCACAACAAGGAGATAATGACTAATGAAACTGAGAATAACTAACAAGTCATAAACACGATAAATGGACGAAGTAATCTGTTAGGTGGGTAGGGACTTGAACAAGCAATGATAAAAGTTAAGGATTAGCTCAGCATAATGGAGAACTAGAGAAATGGGTTATGATGAATGGAGGAGACTTTCCATAAATGCCACATATGCCTAAAAGAAAAGTTAGAGAGAAAAATGAGCTTCTCTTTCTAAATTATATCTATATTAAAAGACAATTTAGTGTTTTACTGTTCATAGGACTAGTGTATTTTCCTTAATGTCCCAGACTTTTAAGTATAATTACAACTATACCACTATATTCTTTTTATTCTGTCTCTTCGTTTACATCGAGCTCCGCCATCGACTCTTTGCTTACAATACCACCGAAGCACCAAATCCCGCTCTCTCTGCTCATAACACTTCCTTTTCTTCGCTCAATAATTTTAATGCAGTTCTTTCTCCCCATTCTGCTTGGTTCTTAATTAGCTTTTTCAACATCAAGTATGTTTCACACCTTGAAATGGATTTGGTTTCAATTTCTCTGGGTATTGTGAATGTAGGTTGAATCGGTTATAGTGAATTTGTAATTGATTGGTGATTTTAGTTTTGTGTAGTTTATGTGTTTGCTTAATTCTTCTGTTTAGGCAATAATCATTTGGATGTTGACGAGAGTGATTTTGTGAGTTGTAGTTTGTGACGACATTCAGACTGTGAGTTTGTACTGATGTGATTTTTTTATTAGGATGTATTGGAAAACTGTGTTCATAATAGCTTTTCACAATTCTTATTAAGCTGAGCTTTGGAGCTTTATATACTAATCTAACTTTTATACAATTTTTCAAAGCGTGGTTATGCAGATGTCTTCCCATTTCCTAAGCAATTCTGAAGATATAAGACATGTTCGTTCCTATTTCAAAAGCATGTGCAGCTGTTCTAGCCAAAACTTCTTCCTAAGCAGCTCCAAATGTATAGGAACTTCTAAAGCATAAGCTGAAATTGAATTGTATGCTAATCTTTTAGTCCTAATGTAGCATCCAAATTGATAGTTGAAAAGCTAAAGATAACAACTCGAGATCATTATATATAAGAAATTACTTATGGTATGATCCCTGTAAACACTTTTCCTTTGAGATTCATATGTTTTTGTCAGTTGTTTCCTTATATTTGGAAAAAAGAAAAGTAAAAAACTTGTCGTATGGGCCTATTGGGCTCCGACCAACAACCAAAGTTGAAAATGTTTCCACCATAATCACACCCGAAAGAGAGAAAAGAGAGACATAGAAAACACAACGGTGTCTCTTCACAGACACAACGCCGCGACGAATGGAGGCGCCGCCATTTGTTTCTCCCACCAAAACGGTGCCGTTTTCTTCCTCTCGTCTACCGCACCGTCTCTATCTCACAACGCCGTCGACTAGAAACTTCACCGTCCGTGCTGATAGTGATTCTGGTAATGATTTATTTCTCTCAGAGCTGTTTTGATTACTTAAAGTACTGCGTCTCCGTCGCATTCGATTTCTCGTGATTCTCTTGTTCTTGTTGTCAGTGGTGACTCTGCTCGACTACGGCGCCGGCAATGTTCGTAGTGTCAGGAACGCCATTCGCCGCCTTGGCTTCCAAGTCAAAGATGTAAGTCTTCCTCCATATACATTTTCAAATCTATTCTATTTTCTTTAGAATAATCATATAAGTATCTCAGTACATTAATTTTCTTTTCAATGCGCAATTTAATAGTTTTAGTTAGGAGTGTAGTTCTGAGTAGCTGTTTTTTGTTTTCCTTTATGCAACTCAATTGATGATGTGTGATTTTGACGTTTCGGTTCACATAAGACGGTAGTATAATTGATGAACTTCTAATGAACTATCGTAATGCAGGTCCAAACTGCCAAGGATATTTTGAGTGCCGACCGCCTGATTTTTCCTGGTGTGGGGGCCTTTGCCCCGGCCATGGATGTGCTCAATAAGGACGGGTATTTGTTTCTTTTATTTATTTATTTAATGAAAATACCCAAAGTGCCAATAAACTAAGCAATATTACAGTGATGTGGAATTGTTTGGAAATTCAAATGGTACCAAACATCTCAATCTGGTTAATTAATCCTATGATCTGACCAACATTAACGGATAAACCCTTTGGTCTCAATCAATGAACCAAACAATAAAAACAACTTCACTCTCTTATATTCATTGAATGGTTTTCAGGCTGGGTGAAGCGCTTTGTGAATATATTGAGAAAGACAAGCCGTTTTTAGGCATCTGTCTTGGTCTTCAGCTCCTTTTTGAAGCCAGTGAGGAAAAGGGATATGGTCAGTGCTTGATACCTCAGTAAATTTCTCTTCAAACTTTTTGCTGCTATCATTTGCATGGAATCCAATTGTAGAAATTCACTCTTTTTTGTTTTTGTTTTTCTGGCTGTAAAGAATCTTACACAAACGATTTGGATAGAAAATATCCTTGATCAATACAAATCTCATATGTTTATTTCTCTATATGTAATGGTAGCATAGCTTTTACTGTTTTAGCCGTGTTTGCAGTTGGACTGACATTATGCATATATCTCAGTGAAAGGCCTTGGATTGATACCTGGAGTGGTTGGGCGTTTTGACTCATCAAACGGTGTCAGAGTGCCACATATTGGATGGAATGCATTGCAGATTAAAAAAGACTCATTACTTTTGGAGGATGTTGAATCCCGTCATGTCTATTTTGTTCACTCTTACAGAGCGATACCAGTAAGTCTTGTGATCTCTTCGTTTTTTTTTTCTTTCTGTTAAACACATTGAACTTAATGAAGAGTTATAAGTACAACTTCTGCCGTATACCTTTATAGTGCATAACCTGATATATTGGGGTTGACATGCTTCTGTGTAAATCTTCAGTCGGAGGAAAACAAAGACTGGGTTTCATCTACCTGCAACTATGGTGACAATTTCATTGCGTCTGTTAGAAGGGGAAATGTTCATGCAGTTCAATTCCACCCCGAAAAGAGTGGAGGCAAGATATCATTTGCTCTCTTTCTTTTGTTAATGATTGCTCAAAATATACTGGAAAAACAGTAGTCCATTATTTTTTTTTTATAAGTTACAAGGGAGCATCTTATATCTAACAGGACCTTTTGACCTTCAAGTTCCTTCCAGAAATCTTATTATGTATATTGAAATAGAAAAAAAAACACGTGTTTGGTTTGATCCACTAAACTCTTTAGGATGAAAGAATCAAAAGTGAATTCTTGGAATTTAAGTCTTTTGCCTAATGTGCAAGTCCTGTGAATCTTTCCAGATCCCGTTTTCTCTATAAGTTTGGCAGAATTTAAAATGTCGTTTACGTCTTATCTTGATGTAATCTTTAGTGCTGTTTGAAAACAGCAAGTTGTGCAGTATTATTTAATATCATTATTTTTTATGCATTATTAGATGTTGGTCTATCCGTACTGAGAAGATTTCTCTATCCAAACTCACCCTCGGAAAAGGTAACTTGATCTTCCTTCGAAAACTGGTCTTATATGTGACTGACTATTTAATCAGCCACCTAACAGTCATAGAGTTTTTGTGAAGACAGAAGTCAGCTAAAGGAATGGCGTCTAAACATGCAAAGAGGGTAATTCCAACTTAAATAATAAGAACTCTCATAAGAATCTCGTTGTCTTTCACCTATGAACTGTGAAGCTCTCCCTGAACTTTTCACTTATGCCAGGTTATTGCTTGTCTGGATGTGAGGACTAATGACAAAGGAGATCTTGTTGTAACCAAAGGAGACCAGTATGATGTAAGAGAGCATACAAAAGAGAACGAGGTATTGCAAGAACTCTTGACTGCATTTTTATTAATTTGGGCAGTTCTCTGAACCTGATTTGTGGGCAGACTGTCCCAATTAAAGTAAAAGACTAAATATATTAGAATCATCAACCTTCAGTGCATCATAATTGAATTCAGTAAACCCCACAATGGTTCTTATTGTCGATTATCCGTTTTCTACAAACATCTACTTTGAAATGATTCTCCCTGTCCCTGCAATCTGTTTTTTATACATCAAACTCTTTATTGATCTTACTGAAATAAATTATATGAAAGGTCTACTTTTGTAATGTTGTAGTCATTCTGATATTATCAAGCCTATGGAAGTCATATAGGAAATCTCTTCATGGTCTTTAAATGGTCAAAATTATTTTCATTACGGCATGAGTAGCCTTCTACCTTTGGTAATCAGAATCCTTGATAGGTGAGAGAACTTGGGAAGCCTGTGGAGCTTGCTGGACAGTATTACAAAGATGGAGCTGATGAGGTACGCCATGTCTTCATGAGTTTGGATATATTTCACTGATATTCCTCATCAGAGCTGTCATTGTTACCTAAACAATGGTATGGTGCTGTCTTGAAGTCTTGGTTTTGAATTGCAGGTCAGCTTTCTGAATATTACCGGTTTCCGGGACTTTCCTCTGGGGGACTTGCCGATGCTACAGGTTTGTAGTCACACGTTTAACCTTATTGTTTCAACTTCTACAGGAGTGAATTTTGTAATTTGATCAGACAATATTACCTTTCATATACTTCCTTTTCAGTAATACTTTTCATGTACTGTAGGTGTTGAAATATGCATCAGAAAATGTCTTTGTGCCATTAACAGTTGGAGGTGGAATTAGAGATTTTACCGATGCAACTGGCAGGTATTGTCATGGGAGTTCTAATTTGTTTGATTGGTTATAATCAACATGTTTGCAACCATCTTCTAATATGTCTCCCAATATAATCAATTCTACACCTTCCACTACAAGGTTTTATGATCACTCAAATGTTGTACTGTGGGTTTGGATTTTATAAGTTAGTTCCACTTTTTCAGGCACTATTCTAGCTTGGAAGTTGCTTCAGAATATTTCAGATGTGGGGCTGATAAGATCTCCATTGGAAGTGACGCAGTTTATGCTGCAGAAGAATATATAAGAACCGGAGTATGCATACATCTTATATTCTGATATGCATATGAATCTGTTGAATTGCCCTCAGTGTTTTTACAACTGATTTTTTAGGTAAAAAGTGGGAAAACCAGCTTAGAGCAGATATCCAGAGTTTACGGAAATCAGGTAATGTTTTGTCTAGTTGTAAATGCATGCAATGCTGACAGTTTGCAGACATAGTACAACAAAGCTTTGTTAACATTTTGAGGCCCTAACATATCATTATAGTTCATTTTTGTGGCATTTAATTTTCATTGGTTTCCTTGCTCTTCATTACCTAGTTTCTAGTGGTTGTAGTATTTCAAGAACTTCTTAGCATTGGGAACTAGAATCAGGTTGAAATATTTATCTTCTGAACTGTGGACTCATAATTGTCAACCATTGTTTTTTCTGATTCTTGTTTTTTGCTTTTAAAACTTTTGGACAATTATTCAGGATGTTCAATCTGCCAAACTGTCTGTCTTTGCAGGATGATGAGGTGAATTCGTTTAACTTAATTTGTACTATATGATCCTTGTAGGCTGTGGTTGTAAGCATTGATCCTCGTAGAATGTATGTAAAAGGTCAGAATGATGTAGAGTTCAAGACTATAAGGGTAACAAATGCAGGTAAGGAGGCTCACTTTTATTCTCCTTTTTATTGTTTGGACTGGTCTTTTTGCTTATATGCATGTTAAACACTTTAACCTTCCTTTTTTGGCTGGCTTTTTTTCGTGGAAAGTTAAGAATTTTGTTTGTATTCTCAATTTCAGGTCCAAATGGCGAAGAGTTTGCTTGGTATCAGTGTACAGTAAGTATTCTTTGCTTTCTTTAACCTCTGATTTTGTTTCGAACTTGAACATCTTATATTTATATATTTTCACCAAACAGAAAAAGAACTGACCTGTTTAACATCACATATCTTTTGAATTTTGAGTATGCTCACGACGTGGATTTTCTTAGACATGCACCCAAATGAATTCTTTCTTTTCATGTGTTTAAAATGTATATGCTCTATGTTCCTAAGGTTAGTGGTGGGCGGGAAGGCCGACCGATTGGAGCTTATGAGCTTGCAAAAGCAGTAGAGGAGCTTGGAGCCGGAGAAATTTTGCTAAACTGCATCGACTGTGATGGTATTATTCTTTGCTGCCTTTCTTTTTTTCTTACACAAAGCACATGTACTAAAAATTTAAGTAGAAAAGGGTGGATATAATCAATGGCATGGTAGGTCTCTGATTGCCTCCATGTAATCTTTAGCTTGCCACTCATGGAGTTATCTGCATGTGTAATTGGGAAGGCATTGCTATCCTTTTTTGTGCTTACATTCCATGTACCAAACTATTGGTTTTTGGGTATTTATATTAACTCTTTGATGCTTTTCAGGTCAAGGGAAGGGATTTGATATAGATTTAGTAAAGTTGATCTCTGATGCTGTTACCATTCCCGTGATTGCAAGTAGTGGTGCTGGTGGTGTGGAACACTTCTCAGAGGTTTTCATGAAAACAAATGCATCTGCTGCCCTTGCTGCCGGCATTTTCCATCGCAAGGAGGTAATGCTGCAGAGCCGTTTACATGACTTATAGCCAAGTGCTGAACTGCTGATGATTCGTGTCATGTGAATACTATGTTGTGTATGATGGTTGCAGGTGCCCATTCCATCTGTGAAGGAGCATTTGCTAAACGAAGGCATCGAAGTCAGAATCTGAACAGTATCGTTTCTCCTACTGCTTTCCTCATGTAGTCTGGACTCTAGAGATTCTGTATCCACAGAGCGAAGAGATGCTTTGACCGGAGCATTTAAAGTGTCATCAGATCAATTTCCTAGCAGGCATTGATAGATTCTGAAAATGTGTACAACTGATTCTAGTGTTGTAACTTTAGTATCCCGAGATAGAAGGTTTACAATTTTGGTTTGGCAAGGGAGATCTTTCAAATTTTTGAATTGTTCATCAAACAAATAGTCCAGACCATGGCCCTTCTGATCACCATGGGGCTTTTTTATGTATCAAACAAAATAACAGACTTGCATCAAAAGAATTCAACAAATCAGATTACTGTGTGCATGTTTTCAAATTTCAATTCTCAATGTGCTTCACCATTCTAGATAGAATGGAAGATATCTACTATCAGTATTGTGATTTGCATATGTAAGATATCACACATGAGAGTATTGGATACAAAAGTTCCAATGTTAGTGTTGCATTTTTTGTGCCTCGCCAAGTCTTGGGGATGAAGAGTGAAGGATATGCTTGGATCATGACATCGATCAACTAGCATGAGTTTCTTGCATTCCATGAATTTATCTGTTATGGAGCTAATGCAAGGAGTGTTGGGTTCCAACTCTTCTATTCCAGCATCAATGAGCTTTCAGTGTTTTACTCCAGATGCTAGCACAGATTAGAAGAATGTATTAATTGATGCTATCACATCTGAATTCCATCTGTGGTAGCATCATCAAATGCAGCAATGCAATCAGATTAGAAGAATGTATCAAGGACCTTCCATGAGCATCGGTGAATAACAAAACCACAACCACAAGAACTACTACTAAACCCACAACCCTGAATACAACATAGAAAGGTCCCGGATTTACTTATTTGCTATCCTTGAGACATCACAATTGTAGCAAGCACAATTCGGAAAAGACATACAAGTGAAATGGAAAATTTGCTACTGACTATTAACATTTGAAAACAAACACTCAAATCTTAAGAGAATCAATAACAATTTAAGAAATGAAACTACAAACCCTGCATAATTTACATGGCTTTCTCCCAACAACAACAGCTTCTCTTAGACTGCACCTCCTTGACTGTCAATCAAAGAGGATGAGAACCGTGGAATCGATTTCAGCAAAGCATTTCCAAAAAAGAAAAAAATAAAAACAATCTAAGTTCTCTACATCCATCTAATACACACAGACACATGCGTATACATGTTACTTTTCAGAAAACTTGTCTTCGTTTCTTCATAATTATATGGAAGGAGCTTTCCGATCAGGCTACCAAACTCCGAAGATACAAAAAATGAAATGCAAGATACAAGGGCCCAAACTGCTGTTTCCTTTTAAATCTTTGAACATCCTCCTCCTATTTGTCATAGTTTCTTCTTTTGATTCAAAGAAACGGAGCTTAGGTAACTCCTAGACAATTACATGAACCAACATAATTAACCTATTGAAGATATGCTCATACGGGAAGGGAAACAAAGAAAAAGGCAAAATGGTTACTGAAAAAACAGTACACTGTTCAACCTGAAAAATATGCAAGCACTATTTCAGTTTTCACCCTACAGATCTTCAAGGGCACAGAACAAAAGAAACAACAGTTATTTAGTGAAAAGCATGTGCTGGGTGTCTGCAAGGAGCCCATACAGAACAACAGGTCTACATTTGGTAATTGGTAAACATATAAAAAAACTAGCAGCATTTACGCTAACCCTTGTCATTTCCCCTTGGAAGTGAGATTTAAATCCTTAATATCATCAGAAGCATTTCTATTAAGACCCTGCAGTATTTCAGATGCATAGTTAAACTTGCACAAATGCCTAACAGACCCTAGGACTGTAAGGCATGACACTTCCTACAACCATCGTCTGTGAGGCACCATTATCCTGCATATCAAAGTCAATTACTTGCAGAAAAGTTAGATGACGCACAGAACCATTTCCGAGTGGATCTGATCAGGATCATGATTCAAAAGACTTGACCACTGCAAAACATAAATAAAAACAATGTTTACTCTGGCGAGACGATAGCATTTTCAATATTTTAGTACGTAGTTCATTTTCTTAGCTATCTGCAAGTCTCAGTATGTCAGGTCCTAAATTTTTCTCTTGGGCCAGGCAGAAATTGCAGCTTATTTCCTGCAACATAAGAACAACTTTCCGCGTATATTAAACCAAGTCATCTGATATACATGCTAAAAGACCTGTGTGCAGAAAATGGCTGGTAACAGAACAAGACAACCCTTTCTAACATGAACTGTTACCCGGCCGGATCAAAAAGAAGAAGAAGAAAAAACATCAAAGGTAAATTGCGAAATTCATGATCATCGTAAGAGGGTCAGAAAGCTGGTTTGCTACATCTTTCCAATATTACAATAAGATTCCTAATGATCATTTTATCAACGGCAACAAAGCAGGATCCACTTTATCCTGACATAATCTATCAACTATCAATTCTATAGTAGATGCATCTGCCGAGAACCGCATCTTCAACACTCCATCGATAACTCCCATCGCCTTTGATGTCTTGATGTTATTCATAAACCCTTGGATGGTCCAATCATTCGGCAAGCACTCTTTCTCTTCCATTCCTCTAAACAAGATTTCTGCCTTGCTTGATAGGCCCAAATCAAAAAATTCACCGATCATTACATTATACAACGTGACATCAGGCTCAAGTCCTCTTGATGATAAACTACAGAATAGGTCCCTTGCAGCTGCAGCTTGTCCAGCTTTGCACAGACATCTCACAAGAATATTGTAAATTACACTACTTGATTTTAATTTCGTGCTTTCCATCTCTGTAAGCAATTCTATAGCCATATCAAATTGTTGGTTTTTGCACAAGCCATCTAGTAAAATGGCATGTGTTTTAGGATAAACATAAACTATACAGATATTGTATGAATCAACCGTGTGTAACCTTTCATCGAGAATACGTGTTAAAAATCATAGAATTAATTTACAAAATAGGTTCTGATTTTTGGTTTCAAAATTGAACTCCTACGTGTTCTTGGTCTTGGTGTTCTTAAGTAAACCCAAAACCAACTACGACTTATTCGTGGTTTAAGGTTGTTCATCACAAATTCTGAAATTTCAGATAATTAGATATTGAATTTAGATTATAATAACATTAATGAACTTACTGGTAGTCTGATTCTCCATCAATTCTTCACTTGAATCCTCCTTAGATGATCAGAGTAGATGGAACTCTTTTTCAGAACCGGTGAGGATCAATTGGGACTGATGTATGCATTTATACATATATTGTTGATAAGCAGTTACTTCCATCAAAGCATAAACTGTTTAAGTTGCAGGATCAAATCGAATATGGATCAGATTAATGACTGTGTCATTTTGATCTGTTTGATATTTCAAAATAATTGTTAAAGTAATTAGCCAACGTTCGAATTTGAAACTGAAAAACGAAGTTCATTTTACAATCATCCCATTGAACTTGTATTTTCTCAGAATCAGAATCTTCATCAATATTAATTTTGAAAACTTAAATTGTATACCTTTATACAAACAGATACAGTTCTGTCAATCAATCTTTAATTGTAAGAACACTGTGTAATTGGTATTTTGAAAAAATATCAACACTTGCAATATCACATTACAATGTAAAATTAATCACATGAACTATGTAACTTCCTCAATACTCATATGTATTATCGATCATAATGAGTACCAAAATTTAACTTAAATTGAGCTCTTCAGATAAACATGTTAATCACAACAACACATGACTTATCATATTAATGCTTAAACAGAATCAATATTTCAGTTACTATACATAAGTTTATAACATAAAATTCTTAATACTTGATGGAATTTCTAAAAAGCATTGAATCTAAAACATAAATCATACCCATGTTTTTCACATGTTTGTTGAATTCTGAGACTGAAAGAGCCTTTATGAATGGATCTGCTAGCTGGTCTTTTGTTCATATCTTGATAACTTCAATATCTCCATAATGAACATTCTCTTTGACTGAAAAATAGTTCACACCTATGCATTTGCTTCCAGAGAATCTCTTGTTGTTCTTTGAAAAGAAAACTGCTGCTGAGTTATGACATAATAATCTTATTGTCATCTTTACTAATTCAACTAACCTCAATATGGAAATGAAGTTCTTTAACCAAAGTGATTGTCCTGAGGCTTCATAAATTGCAATGTATTCTGCTTGAAAGGTTGAAGTTGTTGTCAAGGATTGTTTTACTGATTTCCATGAGATTGCTCCTCCTGCATTTTTCTGACCTCATGGTTGTCTTAACATTTGCAAGATCATCATCATCATCATTATAAAGCTCTATATTTTGCATCATGAAAGTATAATAATCATGATGCAAGGAGGAGCAATCTCATTTCCAGGTTTTGTAGTTCATTATTATAATCTCCTATTAACCTTCTCAAATTTGGTTCTTCAGGTGCTGTAACTTCTACTATATTTTCTTCAATTGCTTTATTCTGAACTTGTTGATTTTTTTCATTATTCAACTCTTCAATTTCTGGAGCATTAAGCTGTGGTTGAACTTCAATTTTTGGATACACAAACCATGTCTCAAATTCACTGACTCCCATTTTCTGCAGCAACATCACTCACAACAACTTTATTGAATTTGTCATCATAAAATACACCTATTGCTTGCCATAATTCCGTAGCTTCTATTTTTAAAGTAAAATCTATATCCCTTGAATTTTTCACAAAAAGTCAATAAAAAAAACCACTTATAGATTTTGGATCCAGTTTACTGTTATCTGGTAAATGATCTCTGATTTCAGCCTTACATCCCTAAGTGTGAATGTGATTCAAACTTGGTTTTCTCCTAGTCCATAGTTCATAGAGAGTACTAACCACTGCTTTTCTAGGAGTTTTGTTACTCAAATAGTTGGTTCTTTTTAAGGCTTCACTCCATAGATAGGTAGGCAATCTAGACTTTGAAATCATACTTCTGACCATGCTCATCAAAGTTCTATTTCTTCTTTCACATACACCATATTGTTGTGGATTGTATGGAGTGGTTTATTGAGCAGTGATCCCACATTCCTGCAAATAAATTGCAAAAGTACCCTTATGTTGTCCCTTTTCTGAATATTTGTCATAGAATTCTCCCCCTCTGTCTGATCTAACATATTTTATAAGTTTACTAGTCTGCCTCTCAACTTCAGTTTGAAAAGTATTAAACACCAACTGAGATTTTTCTGAAATTAGAAATAGGTGACAATATCTTGAGAAGTCATCAATGAACGTTATGAAATAAGAATTACCACATATTGATTCCACTGGAAATGGACCACATATATTAGTATGAATTAATTCCAACAAGAATTCATTCCTTGTGGCACTGAAATTTCTTAAGATGGTCATTTTTCCTTTAGCACAATCAACACAATTTTCAAATCCTTGAAAATTTAGTTATGGTAATATATTATGTTTCCCCAAACTCTTTAGTCTCCCTTTGAAATATGCCACAAACATTGATGCCACAACACAATAGATTTTTCAGGATTTATTTTTCTTCTTTTAGAAGTTTATGAACTTATTGAAATTGATTGAAAGATCTTTTGAAAATTGAGTTTTGTAGTTCAGTACAGCTGTGATTTTTCAAAACATTTTCACAATTCACAAGGCAATAGCCATTAACCATGGAAGCAGTACCAAACACTTATGATTTATAATAATAACACATATTTTTATTGTCACTAAAAAAAGCAGTCATTATCTTTTACAAACTTAGAACTTGAGATCAAATTCTTCTTAATACTAGGAATACAATACACATTATTCAATACTAACACAAAACCACTTTTAAAACATAATTCTATATTTCCAATAGCCTTTACAACAACTCTTTGGCCATTCCCAGTACACACCTTGGTTTCATTCCTCCTTGGGATTGTTGTCTTTGACAATCCCTGCAATGAATTAATAATATGAATGGGTGAACTAGTATCAAACTACCAAGAGTTATTGGAAATTTCTGAATCTGTACTGAAATTGAAAACAAGTTTGGCAAGAAAATTACCTTTCTTTTTCAACCAGGCTTTAAAACCTTCACATTCACTTTTAAAATGTCTTGGTTTGTTGCAGAAAAAACAGCTTTTCTTGTTTTTTGAAGTCTTGGCAGATTTAAACTTAGTGTTATCAGATATAACAAAAATTTTAGAGTTGGAAGATTCACCTTTTTTATGCTTACTGTTTTTGAACCTCTTTTTGAATGGGAGTTTTTCTTTTTCTTTCTTCATGAGATTCACATTAATTGCAGGTTCTTTGGTTATTTTTTGTCCCTCTTCTTCAACTTCAACACAATATGAGATAAGATCATTTATGCTACAGCTTTCCTTCTCTGTTTTGTACAATATCTTCAACTGATTATAGTCCTTAGTGAGTGAGTTGAGAAGCATGTGCACCATAAATGGTTCTTCTATTGCCATGTTCTGTTCCTTGAGTTTCCTAGCTAGGTCTGATCCCTTATGTATTCTCTGACATTCCCTTTCATTTGAACTGCATCTTGATTAGTTTGTTCATAAGTGTGCCAATCTGTGCCTTTTTAGTCCTCCAAAACTTCTTAACAAGTGAATTGAAAAAGGTTTTGGCTAATTTAGAATCTAGAACTCCTTCTCTCACACTTTCAGTCATGCTTTTCTTGATGCATTTAAGGACCATTTTGTTGTGCTTGTATCATTTCTCATATGCTTCCCTCCTCTCCCTACTAGAATTATTAGCAAGTTCCTCAGGAGGATCTTCATTGAGAACATGATCATAGTCAAGTATTCCTAGGTTCAATTCTATGTCACTTTTCCACTTTTGAAGTTTGAGCCATTCAGTAACTCAACTTGACTTATATTCATGAAAAAAATGCATATTTGAAAAATTGAAAAAATGAAATTTAGCAAAGTTCTGATACATTAGATACAATACTAATGAGTCTCTTAGAAGGAAATGTATAAATACACTTATGCATTTATTTAACATCCATAAAAATCATACAGCAAGATTCTGACTCCTTTGGGAATTTTGATCTAGTATATACACTACAAGAAAACAACACTTAGACCACGGAAACGTAATTGTTCTGTGGTCCAAGTGACACCTGGACGACGGAAAAGACTCCGTGGTCCAAGTACCACCTGGACGATGGAGAATACCATCTCCGTCGTCCATGTGGTCACCTGGACCACAGATTCTTTTCCGTCGTCCAGGTGATCACCTGGACGACGGAGATGGTATTCTCCGTCGTCCAGGTGATTACCTGGACAACGGACCGACACGCCGTCGTCCGAGTATACGTAACATACTTCCACTTAGACGACGTACCGACACCTCCGTCGTCTAAGTGAAGCATTATATAAGCCCGATGCCAAACTGAATTCATTCCTCGATCTCTTCATTCCATTTGAAGAAGAATTGAAGGAGAAGGGAGAAGGAGAAGGGAGCTAGCTAGCTAGAAGGCCGAGAAGAATCAGGATCGATAAGGGATCTACGCTGACTAGCTAGCTAGCTTAATTAACGTACAGATATCGAGAAGGCCAGCAAGTACGTACGTACGCAGTTAAAATTTGCTTAATTAATATATATTTAGTGAAAACGTACGTACATACATGCAAGGATGTTAGCTATATATATGTACAGATCGATTAAATTACGTACGTACGTAATTTATGGATCGATGTAGATCGAGTACGTATAATTAAGCGTAAATTAATGGACAAATATATATATATGTAATAATTAATTAATTATAATATTTTGTAGCAGTATGGACAAGAGTTGGATGAAGTTGAAGAATAGATGTGATGTCCGGTATATGGATGGAATTAGCGAATTTGTGAATTTTGCGATAGAACATGGTCAGGGAAAGAAACGTTTCAGGTGTCTGTGTCAGAAATGTCTTAATTGTCAGTATGCGGAGGTTAATGTTATGGTGCAACACCTGTACGAAAATGGTATGATGTGGAGTTACACTACATGGAGCGAGCATGGTGAAGCAGTAGAGTTCAGCGCAGCAGACTTCAGCTCAGGGTACAGTTACCATGGTGCCTCATCCAGCGGCAGTGGTGCCGCACCCCCAGCTTGCAACCCAACTGCAGATTTGGTCCATGATACGTACTAAGACGGACACCAACACCAAGACGGAGGTTACAGTACCACTAATGAGCATGATGACACATTCCCCGCAGCTAGCTTGGCCACTGACACCAGTGAGATGGAAAAGTACAACCGGATGCTACTTGAAGCGCAGACCCCGGTGTTCCCTGGATGTCGAGAGAATGTGTTGCAATATGTGATGGAGCAAATGAAGATAAAAGTGAAGCACAAAATGTCAGTGAGTGCTTTTGACGAAATTCAGGAGCAAATATGTAAGTTGCTTCCTGATGATCACAATCTTCCTAAATCTCATTATAAGGTTAGAAATATCCTGAGCAGCCTCGGCCTAAAGTACAAGATAATTGACGTATGTCCGAATGATTGTGTGCTATTTTACAATGAGTATAAAGAGTTGGACTATTGTCCCGTATGTGGCCAGTGCAGATTCCAGTTGAATAGGAAGAGTTCGAAAAAGAGAATTCCTGTGAAATTTGTTCGATATTTTCCCTTGATTCCCAGATTGCAGCGCCTGTACATGTCTCTACACACAGCAGAGTACAGGCGCTGCGATGGTACGCAGAAAAGCAAATAGATGACGATGTCCTGCGACACGCCGCGGATGGGGAGGGTTTCAAACATTTCGACAGAGAATTTGGAGACTTTGCTTCAGAGGTTAGAAATGTTAGACTCGGCCTATCTACAGACGGATTCAATCCTTGGGGAAGTAATAGCTCCGCCGTCAGCACTTGGCCAGTTATTCTGATGCCGTACAACTTGCCTCCGTGGATGTGCATGAACAAGGAATTTAATTTCCTTACCGTACTAATTCCAAGTCCTAAATCTCCATCGAAGTGCTTAGATGTCTACCTCAGACCTTTGATCGACGAGCTGAAACTGTTGTGGGAAAATGGAGTCCCAACTTATGACAAATTCACTGACACGATGTTCACGATGAGGGCTGCCGTAATGTGGACGATCAGCGATTTTCCAGCTTATGGGATGTTGGCAGCCTGCAGGACAAAAGGATATAATGGATGTCCTATATGTTTGGACGACGTGAACTCTAGTTGGCACGCGGGGAAGGTGTGTTACTTGGGTCACCGTAGATGGCTTCCTCACGACCACCCGTGGCGACAGGATGAAGCTCATTTCGACGGTACGGTAGAGAACAATCCTAAACCCCGTAGTTGGTCGGGCGAAGAGATTTTAGAGAGGTTGAGCTATTTCGACTTTGGTGTGTTGAGCAATGACGCGGATGTAAAGAATTGCAATCCAATTCCTCCACATGATCTGAGCTATTGGGATCACAAGAGTATATTCTTTGAACTCCCTTACCGGTCGAAGTTGAAGCTGAGGAACAACTTGGACGCGATGCACATAGAAAAGAATGTGTGCGACAGCGTGGTGGGAACAATTCTCGGTATTAAGTTCAAGACTAAAGATACTCCCAAAGCGCGCAAAGATTTTGAATCAATGAATCTACGTCGTCCCTTGTGGTTGAGGAGGGATAGGAAATGAGTGTACAATAAGATGCCAGATGCACCTTACACAGTGAAGCCGACGCTTAGACGTTCTATATTTCACTGGTTTAAGGGCGTTCGTTATCCGGCTATGTATGCATCTACTATAACTGGAGCAGTGGACGAGGTGCAACACAAGTTTGTTGGTCTAAAGACATATGACTATCACGTTATGCTGCAACGTCTGATTCCAGTGGTAATTCGACCATACTTGCCTCGGGACGTCGTAGAACCAATAGTAGCATTGTGCAGGTGGTGGTAGAGGTTATGCGCCAGAGAATTAAAGAAGTCAGATGTGGTGGAATTGCAACAACAAATTGTGCACATCATTTGCAAACTAGAGAGGATTTTCCCCCCTGCTTTCTTTGACATCATGATTCACCTAATGATCCACCTGCCCGAGCAGGTGCTCATTTCTGGTCCAGTCCAGTACACTTGGATGTATCCTCAAGAAAGGTACGTACAACTAATTAATTAATTTGTTCCACTGGAGATTATATATATACTAGCTAGCTATATGTACTTATGTAATGTGTACGTTTGATTTTGTAGACAGCTTGGACAGTATAAGTCATTCGTCAAAAACAGGTCGGCCCCGGATGGCTCCATAGCAGAGACATACCTAATGCATGAGTGTGTTACTTACTGCAACAGGTACCTCAAAGATCCACCCCCTCCCACTGCCTCCGATCGCAGTGCCCGCATCAATCTTTCTGTCGTGAGAAATGTCGTCCGACCGTTTAGAGGAGTATTAAAGGAATCGTTAACACGGGAAGAACTTATTGAGGCACATTGGGTAGTGTTGCGAGACTGTGACGAAGTTGAGCCATACATGTTGTCATACAGGGAGAGGCTTCAAGCGTTTAATCAAAACAAGAGTTCGGCGTGGATTGAGAAAATGGTTAAGAAGAAGTTTCCCGATTATTTCTTCCAATAGGTACGTACGTACGTCTCGGTATTAATTATTTAAATACATATCGCTCATGTTTGTAGAAAGTAAACCCTTATATTAATTTGCCCTTTTTCGCAGATGATTGATCTGCAAAAATCTGATAACCACGGAGGGTGGTGGTCATGGCCAAAGCACTTGCTAGAAGGGAAGCCGGTTAAACACTATATTTATCCCGAATGTTTTGTGAACGGTGTAAAGTTCCATTCATTGGCCGAGACGAAGGAAGAAGAACACAAAACAATGGGGTAGCGGTTGGGAAAGACAATGATCTATATTACGGGGCTATTGTATATGTGGTTCAGCTATGTTACGGGAATGATGTCAACGTTTTCCTATACAAGTGCAGATGGTTCAAGCGTACAAAGGAAGACCTGGGACTATTATCAGTCGATACAAACTTGCACTGGTATGAGGATGAGCCTTTCGCTCTCGTCACCTTAGTTCGGCAGGTGTTCTATCTCGACGATCCGAAAGCCGGTGAAGGGTGGAAAATAGTGAACCATATCTCTCACCGAGGACTATGGAATACAGAGACAATTGAAGGGACACCGACGACGACTGAAGATGCTGCTGAACCAGAAAGAGACATTCCTGCCTATCAAGAACCTAATATTTCTATGGTCCGCTCCGATATAATGGACCTGGTTCAAGATGGTGAACGGTTACCCATGCCTGATGGTTGTACAGATCTAACTGAAGATGAGATTATCGATGAGGTGGATGAAGAAGACGAGCAGGAAGATGACGCGGACGAGGACTCAGGTTATTCGTCGGACGATGTTGAGTACGATGACGAGGATGAACCGTCGTCTAACGGGGATGAGGACGATGATGATTATGACGAAGAGTACGGTCATACGACGAGGGAGATTAATTGGTAATTAATTACTGTAATTATTGTAATATATATATGATCGATGCTGGTTTACGGTAAGAAATTAATCCGAATTATATATCCTGGACAACGGAGAAATTAATTGCAGGTTGTCGCCAAATCTCAATCTCATATAAAACCCTAGCAAAATCCTGGACCCTAAATCTAGCAGTTCGGATCGATCGATCAATTTTTTAATTATATTTTTGAATCAGAATAATTGAACGGACACACAAATGACCGGGGACGACCTAAACCGTAAACCCTAAGGCCCTAACCCCTGAAATCGGGGTTTAGAACTTGGACGACAGAGAATGGTCATTATCCGTCGTCCAGGTACATACTAGGACGACGGATATGGTCATTATCAGTCGTCCAAGTTCACAAACCCTAAACCCTAAACAGTAAGGCCCTAACCCCTGAATTCAGGGTCTATACACCTGGACGACGGAGAACATCATTCTCCGTCGTCCAGGTTAGAACCTGGACGACGGATAACTTCATATCCGTCGTCCAGGTGATTACCTGAACGACGGAAACGCTCATTTCCGTCGTCCAGGTGCAGATATCGTAATTTTTTCTAAGACAACGACCATCTAGACCTTCTTCCAATGCAAAGTATTTTCATCAAGACTTTAGAGTAAACAATTCTTGGTGTGTGAGCTTCGACGGTTCGAAAATCGGAGTTGCGAAATGCCTTGTATCCACGTTTCCGGTTTGTGAAATTATCGGTTTTGTGGTTGACTGTGCCGATCAAACCCTTCCCGAACTTATTAGTTTATGGTCCCTTGAAGACAATTATATATTATGTTACGACGAGCATATCCAACGGTTGTTTTGTCCAAATTCAATTTCATTAATACTCTGCTGCAAATGAGCGTCTACTCATGAACACTTAAGTCGTAAAGATTAGTCGATACTTAACATGTTTCAATACGTAAAATTATGTGACGACCCGAACCAGAATCAGTTGTGTGTTTGGCCCGATTCTCGAGATTTGGTTATAGTCGCAGTTTTACGATATTGTGTAGTTTGCCGATTCGATTCGCGACTATGTTTTCAGTCGAGAATTCGAGTTGAGTGTCTTCACGGAAGTTGTAGAGTACGTGATTTCGAGCTCGAGGGCGGTTTCGGAAGATTTTTCTGATAACCGAGGAATATTTTATGATTATTTGAAATTTCGAGTTCCGACGAGTTTATCCGATTGTTTCGAGCTTATCCGAATCACATCGTATATTCATTCTGGACCGTTGATCGACCCGAGGGATGAGTATAAATATCGAAAAGTCGAGAAATAGTCCCAAAAACACGGAATTGCATTGACCAGTCATTGACTTTCCCAAATTGGAAAGTTGACCTGCTGCCCGAAAGGGAAAGTTTCCGTTTTCGGCTTTGGAATCCGGCGACCCAAGGGAAAGTCAACTTTTCAGATTTCGATGTAATTAGTGTCATTTTTCTCGTAATCACGCCCTGGTTATCGTACGGAGGTTTTCGGGTTGATTTGATTAGCCGATTTTCAGTCGAGGTTTCGAGTTGGGATTTCGGGATTTCCGTAATTCATTTTGTACCGCATTTCATATTTTCGGGAACAGTTGGTTTCCGTACATCTGTACAGTGTTAAGGATTACGATATTGATCAGTTGTACTTTACGAATATATTCAGGGGATCGAGATCGGGATCGTGATCGAGTATCTGGCGAGGGATCTTCCGCCGGTCCTCGAGATTAGCGTGTGTGCGCGTTTTGCTCACCTGTGAGTGGACAATTTCTTTTCACGGAATTTTTGCGAGTCTTTTATATGATTTATGAACTTGAGCATGCGTGTGAGATTTCGGATTACATGAGCATGTGTTTTACGATTATACGATATACTTATACTAATATACGTATACGAGTATACATACACTTATATGCTGTTTCATGCATTTGCATCGAACTGTTTATGATTTGGTTTACACAGAGTACAGTCTTGGTTACGTTGTTGTATCGATACACTTAGCCTCTCGGCTGATCCCCGATGGTAGGCATCCCAGGCGGGGCGTATCCCCGACCTGACCGGCGAGGGGCGTTTCCCCGGAACAGAGGCCTTTCTGGCTTAGAATCACGTGTGGGTCCGGGATCCCGTGATTCGGACTGTACTAGCATGGTGTGTGTCCATGAGCGACCCCGTGGGATTTTTACTTGCATACTCTGTACACAGGAGGAGTGTGAGTTTTACCTCGTGTACTATATTGTTTTTATTTACCTGGACTCGCATATGTTTTTATAACATATACTATAACTGGTGAAAGACATTTATTTTCGTCCACTCACTCTAACGTGTTTATTGTCTTTCCCCTGGGCTTTTCGGTTTCCGTGCCCAGTTTGCAGTTCAGGTTTGGTGTTTCACGTCGCGGTTTGGAGGCTAGTGTTCAAGGTTACCTGTGCTTTCCAGTAGATTCTTGTTTCGCCTACTGATGTACATATTGTGTATGTTTTACTCTAGAGGTCGCTCTGATATGTTCTGATACATGTTGTGCGGATTTTCACAGATATACATATATACATAGTACAGTTTATTTACTGTTGTTGATTATATTGATGTTGAGAAATCCGGATGGGATTGGTGCCCACGGTTTGCTTTTTGTGGCATAGGATGAAGTGTTAATTTCTGGGTGCAGGTTATGGTAATTCAACGCTAGTAACGAAACTCTGCCGAAATTTTGAAATTTTTTTTGTTGATTCGTATTTTCGAAGGGGTTTGATTCCGGTTTAGGTAACTGAATCGGGATTGGGTCCTCTCAGCTTGGTATCAGAGCATTAGGTTGTCAGATTCTGTAGACTCTTGTAGTTGTGACGCTTAGGGTATTTGAGTTGATACAGCATGACTGGAGTGATGACCCGACTGGCTAGCGGTACTCATCAATACTTCGGGTGTTGTATGTCCTCAAATATCTGCGGTTTCATGATTACGTTCTTTCTGCTTGTGCATAATGCTTGTCTTGTATCAGTAGGATGCCTCCTCGACGTGGTCCCCGTGTTGATCAGGATGATGATCCTGATGAGGATCGCCGAACGCGCGACTTGCTTATGCGAGTGCTGCGTTTGGAAGAGCGTTTTGACCCTGTGGTCAAGGCTCGCACTGCGGGTGCTACTGTGTTTTCGGGTTCAGTTGATCCAGAGATATGCGAGGCATGGTTGGTTCAGATTGAGCGTGTTTGTGAGCGTCTGCAGTTTACACCTGAGCAGATGACAGTAGCCGCAGTTGGTTTACTTAAGGGTGATGCATACTTTTGGTGGGTTAGGACTGACAGAGTTCCTGTGGATACTCCGTGGACATTGTTTCGTGATCTGTTTATGCGGAGGTATTTCAATCAGGCTACCCAGCAGCGCAAGTACGAGGAGTTCACGAACTTGAGGCAGGGCAGTTTGTCTGTACTTGAGTATCGGGATCGGTTTACTCGATTGTCTCGTTTTGCGCGGGATATGGTGGCTACAGAGGAAGCCAAGTGTCGCAGGTTTGAGCTGGGATTGAATCTGAACATCAAGGCGACGTTGACTACGATGCCAAGGAACAATTTTGATGAGTTTGTCAGTGCAGCTCTCTGAGGCGAAGATATTGAGCAGGAGAGACAGTAGAGGTATCGGCCGAGACAGTTTGAGGAAGGTGAACCGAGTCAGGGGCCTTCAAAGAGGTAGAGTTCTGATACTTCCGGTTCAGCTTCATCTTCAGGCGGTGGATCATATCGACCACCAGATGGTGTATTGAGACAGAGACCGAGGAGATGGAGAGATAGACCACAGCGACCACAGGCTAGTGCAAGTTCTAGCGGTTCTAGCTATCCTCGGCGTACTGGTGGCACATTTGCTGTACCGAGGGAGTACCCGTTGTGTAGTCTCTGCAGTCGACATCATGTGGGTCCGTGTCAGCGAGGTCCTGTCACTTGTTTCCGTTGTGGCCAGGTGGGTCACTATGCGAGGGAGTGTCCTCAGTTATATGGCGGTGACGGACAGGCAGCCCAGAGTTCCGGAGTTGAGCGAGGTGCCACTTCTGGAGCGCGACCGGCACAGTTTCCAGGTCAGGGTAGGCAGCAGGGTCAGGCCCAGTGAGGACGACCAGCCGGACAGGCGAGAGTTCATGCTATGACTATGCGTGAGGGCAGAGCATCACCGGAGGTCGTTATCGGTACGTTACATGTCTTTGGTATTCCTGTAGTTGCATTGTTAGATCCAGGTGCCACACATTCATTCATATCATTTAGACTGTCATCATTGGCTATGGTACCTGCATATCCACTTCCGGGGTTGTGGAGAGTGTTGTATCCGTCAGGTGAGGTTGTGAGCATCTGTTGGGTTTACCGAGATTGTGAGGTGTTTATCGATGGCCATGGTTTAGCCGCTGATCTGTTACTGCTTGATATTGTGGATTTTGATCTAATATTGGGTATGGACTTTTTGGAGTTGCACTGGGCCATGTTTGATTGCCACAGGAAGGAGGTCGCGTTTCGACGACCCGGGTTACCTGAGATACTGTTTCGTGGCGAGAAGAACACTTCACTACTGTGTTTGATTTCCGCGATGAGGGCGGATCGATTGATGAAGAAGGGTTGTGTTGCTTACTTAGCCCATGTTGTAGACACTACAGCTGCAGTGCCGGACCTTGGTAGTATTGAGGTTGTGTCTGAGTTTCCGGATATGTTTCCAGCGGAGTTACCTGGTATACCCCCTGTGCGGGAGATTGATTTTACCATTGAGTTGTTGCCGGGTACTGGACCGATTTCCCAGACACCGTACCGCATGGCGCCTGCAGAGTTGAGGGAGTTGCAGATTCAGCTCCAAGAGTTATTGGAGAAGGGATTCATTCGACCGAGTGTTTCTCCGTGGGGTGCTCCAGTGTTGTTTGTGCGGAAGAAGGATGGGTCCATGCGGTTGTGCATAGACTATCGGAAGCTGAATCAGGTTACGGTGAGGAACAAGTATCCGTTGCCGCGGATTGACGACTTGTTCGATCAGCTCAAGGGAGCATCAGTCTTTTCGAAGATTGACCTTCGATCCGGATATCACCAGTTGAGGATCCGGGATTCAGATGTGGCCAGGACAGCTTTCAGGACGCGGTATGGGCACTATGAGTTTCTGGTTATGCCGTTTCGGTTGACCAACGCCCCCGCAGCTTTCATGGACCTGATGAATCGGGTGTTTCGACGATTCCTGGACAAGTTCGTGATTGTATTCATTGATGATATTTTGATATATTCGAGGAGTGTGGGCCAGCACAAGAAGCACTTGCGAGCAGTGTTGCGGACTTTGCGGGACCATCAGTTATTCGCGAAGTTTAGCATGTGTGAGTTCTGGTTGGATTGTGTGAAGTTTTTGGGCCACGTGATTTCGGCCGAGGGAGTTAGTGTTGATCCTGACAAGATCGAGGCCGTGCTGAATTGGAGTCGACCCACTACTGTACCGGAGATCCGGAGTTTCTTGGGGTTAGCAGGCTATTATAAACGGTTTGTACAGGATTTCTCCCGGATAGCTACACCACTGACCAGATTGACGAAGAAGGGCGTCAAGTTTGAGTGGTCTGATGCGTGCGAGGAGAGTTATTTGCTCCTGAAGGAGAGATTAACTACCGCACCAGTTCTTACATTGCCAGACGACAGTGGTGAGTTTGTTGTGTACAGTGACGCGTCGAAGTTGGGCATTGGCTGTGTGTTGATGCAGCATGGTAGAGTCGTGGCATATGGTTCCAGACAGCTGAAACCGCACGAGGTTAACTATCCGACGCATGATTTGGAGTTAGCCGCTATTGTGTTAGCGTTGAAGAGTTGGAGACATTACCTGTATGGTGCTCAGTGTAAGATTTTCACTGACCACAAGAGTCTCACCTATTTGCGGACACGGCCGGATCTGAACATGAGGCAGCGCCGATGGATGGAGTTGATCAATGATTATGACTGCATGTTTGAGTATCATCCGGGGAAGGCCAATGTTATGGCAGATGCGCTTAGTCGGAAATCCGGAGCCTCATTGTTTCACATGTGTGTGGCCAGAGTGTCGATGTTAGCCGAGCTTCGAGCTACATGTGCTGTGTTTGGGTATGATGATGATGGAGCTTTGTTGGCCAGCTTTCAGGTTCGACCAGTACTGGTTGATCAGGTACGGGAGGCACATGATTCAGATCCTTACTTGCTGGGCAAGAAGACCATGATTCAGAATGGTGTGCCTACAGAGTTCCGTTTGAGCGACGACGGTACGTTGTTGTTCAGGGGTAGATTATGTGTACCCAGGGACGAGGACTTGAAGAAGGAGATTCTGGATGAGGCCCACAGTTCAGCGTATGCGATGCATCCCGGAGGTACGAAGATGTTTCGTACACTTCGAGCGTACTATTGGTGGCGCAACATGAAGCGGGAGATTGCCGCGTACGTGAGTCGATGTTTGATTTGTCAGCAGGTGAAGGCGGAAAGGTAGAAACCTGCAGGGAAACTACAGCCACTTGAGATTCCAGTTTGGAAGTGGGAGCATATCACGATGGATTTCGTCTATCAGTTGCCGTGTACTTCGGCGGGCAACACTGGCATTTGGGTTATTATTGACCGATTGACGAAATCCGCACACTTTCTTGCACTTCCAGGGAAGATTTCAGTGGGCAGATTGGCCAAGTTGTACTTATCCGAGATTGTTCGCTTGCATGGTGTGCCTGTGTCGATTGTTTCTGACCGTGATAGTCAGTTCACTTCTGAGTTTTGGCAGGCTTTGCAGCGAGCGTTGGGCACGAGGTTGCGGTTTAGTACAGCTTTTCATCCTCAGACTGACGGGCAGTCCGAGCGGACCATTCAGACTCTTGAGGATATGCTAAGGTCATGTGTGTTACAGTTTCGCGGAAACTGGGATCAGCAGTTACACTTGATTGAGTTCGCCTACAACAACAGCTATCAGGCCAGTATTGAGATGGCACCGTACGAGGCTCTGTACGGGAAGCAGTGTCGCACTCCATTGTGTTGGAGTGAGGTAGGCGAGCGTTGGTTCATTGGTCCTGATTTGGTGAAAACCACGATGGAGGACATTCAGGTTATTCGGGATCGACTGAAGATTGCTCAGGATCGGCAGAAGAGTTATGCGGATGTGAGGAGGAAGAGCTTAGAGTTCGAGGTTGGCGATTGGGTCTTCCTGAAACTGTCTCCGTGGAGGGGAGTAGTGCGTTTCGGGAAGCGTGGCAAGCTTCGACCGCGGTACATTGGTCCGTATGAGATTACGGAGAGGGTTGGAGCTATTGCTTACAGACTTGAGTTACCGGCAGAGATGGCTCGTGTGCATGATGTCTTCCATGTTTCTATGTTGCGGAAGTACATCTCAGATCCTTCACATGTGATAGCTCCACAGCAGTTGCCGATCAGGGAGGACTTATCGTATGTTGAGGAGCCAGTGCAGATTCTCGATCGTCGTGAGCAGGAGTTGAGGCACCGTGTGATTCCGCCGGTAAAGGTCTTGTGGCAGAATCATTCAGTGGAGGAGGCCACCTGGGAGACCGAGCAGCGTATGCGAGAGCAGTATCCTCATCTGTTCACATGACAGGTACGTAAATTTCGAGGTCAAAATTTCTTTAAGGGGGGTAGATTTGTGACGACCCGAACCAGAATCAGTTGTGTGTTTGGCACGATTCTCGAGATTTGGTTATAGTCGCAGTTTTACGATATTGTGTAGTTTGCCGATTCGATTCGCGACTATGTTTTCAGTCGAGAATTTGAGTTGAGTGTCTTCACGGAAGTTGTAGAGTACGTGATTTCGAGCTCGAGGGCGGTTTCAGAAGATTTTTCTGATAACCGAGGAATATTTTATGATTATTTGAAATTTCGAGTTCCGACGAGTTTATCCGATTGTTTCGAGCTTATCCGAATCACATCGTATATTCATTCCGGACCGTTGATCGACCCGAGGGACGAGTATAAATATCGAAAAGTCTAGAAATAGTCGCAAAAACACCGAATTGCATTGACCAGTCATTGACTTTCCCAAATTGGAAAGTTGACCTGCTGCCCGAAAGGGAAAGTTTCCGTTTTCGGCTTTGGAATCCGGCGACCCAATTCCGGCCACCTCCAGCCACGGGACAGGTACGGTTCGCTTCCTTGAGTGATTTCGAGTTGGATGGTTGTGGGTTTGAGTGGAATTGAAACTGTTTTGGTTGGACCCGAGTTGAATTATCTTGCCGGAATTCGGCCTTAATGGGGGGAGCTTTTCCGGTGACCTTTGGTGGCCGAGGGGTGAGGGCTTTGACTCGCCTTGCCCCAAGGAAGCTTCCTATGTGGTTATTTGGAGGGTTGGTGGAGTTTTCCGGTGAACCCGAATGGGTTGCCGGAGTTGGAAATTTCGATCGGATTTTGGTCGGTTGAGGTAGTTCCGGGCTGTTTTGGTCTATGTGTTAGAAGGGAAAGTTGTTCGTGTGGTTGAGATGGTCTAAACTGGAAAATTTGGCCGCGAAACTCCACCGTTGACGGCGCGCCGGCGGCAGCGGCGGCGGTCAACGGTGAGAAAAAATCAACTTTTCAGATTTCGATGTAATTAGTGTCATTTTTCTCGTAATCACGCCCTGGTTATCGTACGGAGGTTTTCGGGTTGATTTGATTAGCCGATTTTTAGTCAAGGTTTCGAGTTGGGATTTCGGGATTTCCGTAATTCATTTTGTACCGCATTTCATATTTTCGGGAACAGTTGGTTTCCGTACATCTGTACAGTGTTAAGGATTACGATATTGATCAGTTGTATTTTACGAATATATTCAGGGGATCGAGATCGGGATCGTGATCGAGCATCTGGTGAGGGATCTTCCGCCGGTCCTCGAGATTAGCGCGTGTGCGCGTTTTGCTCACCTGTGAGTGGACAATTTCTTTTCACGGAATTTTTGCGAGTCTTTTATATGATTTATGAACTTGAGCATTCGTGTGAGATTTCGGATTACATGAGCATGTGTTTTACGATTATACGATATACTTATACTAATATACGTATACGAGTATACATACACTTATATGCTGTTTCATGCATTTGCATCGAACTGTTTATGATTTGGTTTACACAGAGTACAGTCTTGGTTACGTTGTTGTATCGATACACTTAGCCTCTCGGCTGATCCCCGATGGTAGGCATCCCAGGCGGGGCGTATCCCCGACCTGACCGGCGAGGGGCGTTTCCCCGGAACCGAGGCCTTTCTGGCTTAGAATCACGTGTGGGTCCGGGATCCCGTGATTCAGACTGTACTAGCACGGTGTGTGTCCATGAGCGACCCCGTGGGATTTTTACTTGCATACTCTGTACACAGGAGGAGTGTGAGTTTTACCTCGTGTACTATATTGTTTTTATTTACCTGGACTTGCATATGTTTTTATAACATATACTATAACTGGTGAAAGACATTTATTTTCGTCCACTCACTCTAACGTGTTTATTGTCTTTCCCCTGGGCTTTTCGGTTTCCGTGCCCAGTTTGCAGTTCAGGTTTGGTGCTTCACGTCGCGGTTTGGAGGCTAGTGTTCAAGGTTACCTGTGCTTTCCAGTAGGTTCTTGTTTCGCCTACTGATGTACATATTGTATATGTTTTACTCTAGAGGTCGCTCTGATATGTTCTGATACATGTTGTGCGGATTTTCACAGATATACATATATACATAGTACAGTTTA